>CM076584.1:1043158132-1044543814 GCA_034641835.2 Pinus albicaulis | reverse complement strand
ATGATCGGTGGTATGCGAGGGTGTATGGTGCTGCACAGTAGGGCCTTAGAGCATTGCCTCCAGGTAGACTCACAGACAGGGACACTGGGCTTACCTTTGGGGGTATTTCACCCAGGATCGATGGGGAGACAGATGAGCGATACTTGGCGATATCTGCGGGGACTCACGCACCTGACCCTCTTCTACATCACTCACGAGCGCAGTCGACTTTGTCGTTGTCCTTTGGCACTTTGGGCATGAGCAGCGGGGTACGCGAGGCTCACCCAAGATATTTGGATGACACTCAGCACACACTAGGGAAGAGACTTCTCAACAGTGGCACTGGGTCAGGGCGCTAGTTGTGTAATATCCCGAATGGGAAATAGACAGCAATACAAGCATACGACAATATAGAAAATGCCGGAAATAGAACATAAAGCAAATACACATAAAAATGCCGGAAATGTGATCCAGGTGGATATTGGTGGCCACCCGCCTATTCCACTTGGGCCCCCACCATTGTCTCTTTCAGTTTTTCAGTTTTGGCATAACAGTTTTTCGGGTCCTGAACTTCCGGAGCCGTTTTGAGGCCCTAAACGACGTTTTTTGGGTATGAAATTTGTTGCGATTTTGATCACAAAAGTTGTAGTCCTCGGATAGAGCTTTCTAATGATGTATCATGTGCGTCAAACGGAGATAGTATGCCAAAGTTACGTCCCTGGGAAGTTGAAACACCAATTTACCCAAACGGGGCCCATAGTTTTGGCGTTTCATCTCCTAGGGTTAGGTTTTTGGGATGTTGAGGGCTCTCCATTGTTTCTCAATAATAAATAGGCCCTCGAGCCTCATTGTAACTCAGTTCAGAGGTCTGTAGCCACCACATCTCTTCTCAGAGATTCGCTACCAGCACCCTAGCTATTGTATTTCCATGATGTCTGTAAGCATCTTTCTGTTATTTGATATTAATGAAATGAAGTGTTATTTCCGCTGCATCTCTGTATTTATGGTTATGTGTTTATTCTGTTGCGTTCCTTCATAAATCCGGATCAGTGGTATCAGAGCGGTCTGCTTTTTCTCGATCCTTCTTTGCATGTCCCCAACGAGGTCGGGGTATAAGGAGCTAGGGCTTGATCTTGTGGAACCTTTGCAAGATCAGCCTCGTAAACCTCGACGGACGCCCATGGGGGACGAAAAGAAAGATGAGGGAGCAGGAGATCCTATCAAAATATTGCTCGAGGAGGCCCTCGAAAAACAAAGGAACGCGATGATGGATAGCTTTGCTCGGATCCTTCAACGGCTGCCCACCGGCGGCGCATATGCATCCAGTAGCCACTCTGGAGTTGCGACTCCCTTTAAGGTACAAGTAAATTTTGACATTCCCATATTTGAGGGTCAAATAGACGCAGATGCAGTAGATAGATGGTTGAATCTATTAGAAGGATATTTCTCTGTTCATGACTTTTCAGACCGGGAGAAGATTATTTTTGCACTCCTCAAAGCTACCCCCATGTTAAGGACTGGTGGGAAACCTACTGTGAGAACAAGGACCAGACAGAACCCTCTCTGTTCTCGGCCGTACCAACTTGGAATTCTTTCCGAGACGCCGTCAAGGAACAGTACTATCCCGTGGGGAGCTATGAGGACAAGTACATACAATGGACCACGCTGCGACAACAAAGAGATCAAGATGTGCACGAGCTGACGAATCTGTTCCATACCCTGCGCACAAAGTTGGGTATCAAAGATTCAGAGAAACATTTGGTGCTAAAGTATCGTAGCTGTCTGCACAGATAAATTCAGGAGGAAATGGAGTTCCTCGACATCTCCTCGCTTGGTACGGCATACCGGTATGCTGCCAAGATTGAGCAGAAATTCAAACAGAAGAAGCGAGACTTTGGATCTGCGAATCAAAAGCAAGGAAAAGGTGCTTCCAAACCGCAGAACAAAGGACAGAGCATGGCGGCTAAGGACAACCCGTCAAAGCCACAAGACAAGAACAACACCGTAAAGCCAAAGGAGGACACGGGAAAGTGGTGTGAGTTCCATAAGAGCTCCACTCACAACACAAGTGAGTGTCGGGCCAAGCAGTCGCTAGTGGCCGAGATGAGGGCTTCTGAGTCAGATGCATGCTCCGACTCCGAATCAGAACCCGAAAAGGGGAATGAAAAAGGGAAACAGATTATTGATGCGGAGCCCAACGCCACTGTTGCCACTACAAAGGTCCAGAAGGAGGAACCGGAAGATCCAGAGGAGGAGGAACGTCTCTTCCACTCCCGGATGTGGGTAAAGGGCTCCCCTGTACAGTTCATTGTCGACAATGGGAGCCAAAAGAACCTCATTTCAGCAGACGCCGTGAAGCGGTTGGGCTTGCCGACCACAGCTCACCCACATCCATACACCATCGGGTGGCTTCACCAGGGACGAGATCTCCGCGTCAGCCAGCAGTGTCGCCTTCCCTATAGCATCAAGCCCTTCACGGATGAGGTATTATGTGATGTTGCTCCTATTGATGTTTCCGATGTATTATTAGGACAACCATACTTGTGGAAGCGTCATGCTGTGTATGAGTCTCGACCTCGTGCTGTTATTATTACTTTGGGAAATAAGTTGTACAGGATACCAGAGATACCACCTCCTACGACTATCTCTTTGGTTACTGCAAAACAATGTAGTAAGCTCATTTCCCAAACCAGGAAATTCGTTTTTCTGATGATCCGCCCCCAGGGCAAGAAGAAGGCTGTGGCCACGACCTCCAGACAGGGCCCCTCTGCACGACAACAACAAATGGATAAGGTCGTGGAGGAGTACGGGGACATCTTCACCTCACCCACAGGGGTTCCTCTGCACTGCCAGGTCAAGCACCCGATTGATCTGACCCCAAGTGCGCCACTACCCAATGGACCGATCTATCGACGCTCTGTTCTGGAAAATGATGAAATCAAGAGGCAGATTCAGGAGCTATTGCAGAAAGGTCACATCAGACCAAGTTCATCGCCCTGTGGGAGCCCGATCGTGTTGGTACAGAAGAAGGATGGGACGTGGAGACTATGTATTGACTATCAGGCGCTGAACAAGATCACTGTCCGGAATAGGTACCCAATCCCATGGATTGATGACCTTCTGGACCAACTCAAAGGTGCAAAATATTTCAGCAAGATCGACCTGAAGTCTGGGTATCACCAGGTACCAATTGAACCCTCCGATGTGTGGAAGACTGCCTTCAAAGCCAAGGAAGGCCTTTTCGAATGGCTGGTCATGCCTTTCGGGTTGACGAATGCTCCCGCCACCTTCATGAGGATGATGGATGACATCTTGCGGCCATTCACCAACTCATTTGTAGTGGTGTACTTGGATGACATTATGATCTTCAGCCAGACTTGGGAAGAGCACCTTCACCACATCCGACAAGTCCTCCAAACACTGCGGCAACACAAGTTGTGTGCCAATTTGGAGAAGTGCACGTTTGGCATGACCCAGGTTCAATATATGGGATACATTATTGATGAAAGGGGGGTGCATGTGGATCCGGCCAAGATCCAAGTCATTCGGGATTGGCCAGCCCCGACTACTATAACAGAGCTTCGCAGCTTTCTGGGTCTTGCTAATTTCTACCGTAGATTCGTGTTGGGATTCTCTCATATCACTTGGCCCTTGAGTCAAGTCACCAAAGGAGGAACGAGAGCAAAATTCTTTTGGTCGGAACCTCAACAGAAGGCGTTCAAAGAATTGAAAAATCGCCTCTGTTCTGCCCCAGTGCTCACCTTACCAGACTTGCAGCAGCCATTTGAGATCGAGACGGATGCCTCTGACTATGCTATTGGGGCAGTTCTTACTCAACAGGGACATCCAGTGGCATATCACAGTGAGACATTGTCTGAGACAGTTCGCAAGTATCCCACCTATGACAAAGAAATGTATTCCATTGTGCAAGCCTGTCGACGATGGAAGCATTACATTTTGGGGAAGGAAACAATCATCCACACAGACCACCGGCCCCTGCAGTTCATACAGACACAAGGGAAGTTGCAGAATGATCGCCATCAAAAGTGGTCCACATATCTGCAATAGTTTCATTTGAACATCAAGTACAAGAAGGGTAGCACCAATAATGTTGCAGACTGCCTCAGCCGACCACCGATCGTGGCGCTCACCACCGTGCTCAACTCTTGTGGGCACGAGACTTCTGATTGGCCGCTTCTCTATGAGAGTGACCCAGAAGTCAGCCACATTTACCAAGGCACTCTTGGGGGGCACACAAGTTCCAAATTTTCACCTCCAAGATGCACTTTTATGTCACCTGGGACACCTTTGTGTTCCTTCAAGCAAGCGTGCCAAGATGATATGGGAAGCACACTACAGTCGAGTCGCTGGGCATTTCGGGGTCGAGAAAACAGTAGCAATACTACAGAAGTATTTCTATTGGCCGAACCTTCGAAGGGATGTCGAGAAGCACATCAGATCCTGCACTGCTTGTGCCATTGCCAAACCGACCATCAAGAAGCAAGGCCTATATACTCCACTACCTACCCCTAGTCGGCCGTGGGAATCCATCTCCATGGATTACATGTCGGGCCTGCCTTCTACTAAAAATGGAAATGACTGTGTTTTCGTGGTCGTTGACAGATTCTCGAAGATGGCCATCATGGCGGCCTGTAAGAAGAATATCACAGCAGAAGCCACTGCTAAACTCTTCTTTGAACGAGTGTGGGTGCACTTTGGGATCCCACAGTCTATCATATCGGATCGAGATAGCAGGTTCCTCAGCACATTTTGGTCCAGCCTCTGGTCAATGTTGGACACAAAGCTCACCAAGTCCACAGCTTTCCATCCCCAAACAGATGGCCGGACAGAGGTCGTCAACAGAATGATTGTACACATTCTGCGCATGTACAACTCAAAGCATCCACGCACATGGGACGAGAGCCTCCCCTATGTACAACACAGTTATAACCGGGCTCTCCACGGTTCAATTGGCCATAGCCCCTTTCAGGTGGGCTTGGGATTCCAGCCACTATGTCCCATTGACATAGCCATGCCGTTTGCAGCTGCTCAGGCCGATTCAGCTCATGTCCAGTCTGAAGTTGACAAAGCAAGTAGCTTCATCGAGCGCATTCAACACATCCGCCAACAGGTTCATGAGATATTGGACAGAGCCAATGCGAAGTACAAACGGCGCCATGATCAACACCGGGTGCCACACCACTTCCAGGTGGGCGACAAAGTATGGCTACATTTGCAGAAGGAGCGCCTCACTGGACCTCACCGCAAGCTTCGCCCGCTCCGATACGGGCCGTACACCATCACCAAGGCTGTAGGTAACAATGCCTTCGAGCTTGGTATTCCACCATTCCTTGGTCTGCACCCAGTCTTCAATGTGGATCGCCTTCGTCCTTACTTTCCACCTCTACTGGACACCTCGGACATTGCAGAACAACTCACACCAACAGAGTTAAACCCAGACTGCATGGAACGGGCCACCACAGATTGTATCATGGACATGCAAATCAAGAACACTCGTCAACAGCAGATCCAACTGTATCGGGTTGTCAAAGCTGGCCAACTCCTGCACCAAGGAAAGTGGTTCACCAGGGACCAAGTTCAGCAGAAATTTCCCCATCTCATGGAAGAACTTAACGCAATGGGGACCATTGCTTCCTAAGGGGGGAGGAATGATCCAGGTGGATATTGGTGGCCACCCGCCTATTCCACTTGGGCCCCCACCATTGTCTCTTTCAGTTTTTCAGTTTTGGCATAACAGTTTTTCGGGTCCTGAACTTCCGGAGCCGTTTTGAGGCCCTAAACGACGTTTTTTGGGTATGAAATTTATTGCGATTTTGATCATCAAAATCGTCACAAAAGTTGTAGTCCTCGGATAGAGCTTTCTAATGATGTATCATGTGCGTCAAACGGAGATAGTATGCCAAAGTTACGTCCCTGGGAAGTTGAAACACCAATTTACCCAAACGGGGCCCATAGTTTTGGCGCTTCATCTCCTAGGGTTAGGTTTTTGGGATGTTGAGGCTCTCCATTGTTTCTCAATAATAAATAGGCCCTCGAGCCTCATTGTAACTCGATTCGGAATGTCGCAGCCACATCTCTTCTGAAATTCTGCTCTGACACTAGCTATTGTATTTCCATATTTCCATGATATTACGTATTGATCTTTACGTTATTTGATATTAATGAAATGAAGTGTTATTTCCATTGCATCTGTATTTTTGGTTATGTGTTTATTCGTTGCGTTCCTGCGTAACGGATCAAAATGCCAAGCCATTTTGTCGAGAATATAATGAGATACAATGGATAATCAGAATAAATGCACCTATCCTTGCTCAAGGCAAGTGAAGAACCCTCTCGGAAAAGCAGAAATATTTGCCTATTCGCATCCCGAGTTTCTTTGCCATAAAGCTATAAATGGCTAACAACTGGCAGAAATGAACTGAAGCTAGGGGCTGATCCCCTTGCCAGAATGAGCTGAAAATCGGCAGACCACCTGAACTCACCACCCCGGACAAAACCCAGAAACCATATACAAAATGGACCACCTCCGAAAATCACCCCAAAAACCACCCTCCTAGAAAAACGCTGTCCCTCCAGGACCAGCGCAGACACCAACTGAAATAGACTGAAATGGGGCCACAACTCCTCAGGAAACTCACCAAATGATAAACGCTGAACCTCCACACCGGAATAGGCCTGAATCTCCTGCAGAAATCTCTACCACTAAACAGCTCCAACTCAAACTGCGTCCTCCCTCCAAGGACTGCGCAGTCACGCAATGAAGCTCAGCTCCTCAGCAAAACTCCCAAAAAAACACCTGCAAATCTCCTGCTAAAGACTGAAGAAAAACCTTGCCCGAGCAGGCACTCGAAGTCCCCCGGGGCCAAGGGTGAGATCTCCGACCGGAGACACTCAGTCGCACTAAACAGTGCTGCAGACCGACTAAACACCCAGCGTGCTCAAGTAGACAAAAGTCTAACTCAATATCATCAACAATATCAATAATGCCCAAATGAGGAGGCTCCTCCACCTTTTATAGCATTGGTTTCCCTCCAAAACCAACGTCCTCTCTCTCATTGGCTCCTCCACGTGGTGTGTGGCCCCCCTTGGCTCCCCCCCTTAAGTTACAACGTTGCATCTACTAGGGAAACCCTTTATTTTATTTAAGTGAGTTGACCCCTCTTTTCTCACTTTTATTTATTAATTAACTATAGTCGGCAAAACTATACAAAAATCAAATATTCCAATTAGCGGTGCTAATTAGGAATATTACAGTCTCCCCCGGCAAAATGTTGCTTGTCCTCAAGCAACTGAAGTGATGGATGTTGTAAAATCTGCTCGCTCTCCCAAGTGGCATCCTCATCCGGCAAAAATTGCTTGTCCTCAAGCAACGCTTGAACAAGCCTACTCTCTAGCTGATGCTCCCCACCGATACTGCAAAATGTGCCTGGGTCCCACTGAAACCTCTCTGTCTCCTGCATCACCCTGATACGAAGGGATACCTCAATGCCAGGATCCCAAACTGGCCTCTCACGGTACCAGCCAACCAATAGTCCTCCCGGATCCCATCGCCACTGTGGCCAATAATCGCACAAGTCCCACGGCTCGGATTGTGCACTGCCTCTGGCTATGACCAATGCTCTAAGAGGTGAAGACCACCAACAAGCATCAATGCTCCCGGGCTCCTGCTGCGCTGTACCTGTAGCTGCATATGCTGCATACCAACTCATCACCTCTCTCCAATCCAAGTTGTGACTCAATCCCATGCTGATCCTGCTCTCCTGAAATCGGGATGGAGCGTTGAAGAAATGATGTCCTGTGCCACCTTGCCAGCTGGAATCTATAACCTCTGTTATGTCCAAGGGCCCCTGCTCGACTGTGCTCCCTACGAAGAATACCGTACCATCTAGAGGGTACCAACTCATGATCTCCCGCCAGTCCATCCTAGAAGAAGAATTTGATATAGCAACAACAACGGTATATGGAACATGCCTGGGATGTTGCCGCCAGCCTGTAATCAACTCCCACTGCTCTACCCTGTATGTCAATGGAAGCTGCCTGTAGAAGGAAGCCCCTCTCTCTATAATGGGCAAAAGTGGGCAAGGTATGCTGCAAGCTCCATCGATGTACTCCTGGAGAGTGCTACCCACTAAAAACGCTGCAGCTCTGCTGACTGCGAGTACATCTATCTGTGCCTCATCCCAGTGTCGACCCAAAGATGGATGCTCCAACATATCCAGCAGCTCCTGCTGTCTACTAGCCCCCTGCATAACAATCCCATCAACCTCCAACACCTCCAGAGGATATGGATCTGTAACAGCTGTCACCGTACTCAATGTCAATGCAGCTGACTGCTCCTCCTCAATGGCTGACCCCGCGGTTAGCTGCATATCCACCACAGACTCGATGTGAGTGCCCATCTGGCTCTCTCTCAAAGGAATATCATGCCTGATGTGAGTAGTGTCCTCCTCTATCGACTCAGGCTCCATCACCTGCTGCTCTAGCTGAATTGTCACAAGTGACTCTTCACCCAGAGTATCTCTTGCAGAGTCCCATGACTGCTCACCCTGGACACTAGAATATAGCTCCGGTCTACTGTCACCATCCATGCATGACTGCCCTCGCTCCCCAGAAGCGACCTCAACTGATCCTATGGACTCATGTGAAAAGGAGTCCTCACCCTGGCATACAGAAGGAATGCCCTCCTGTTCTACCTCCGCCATCTCATCTGCATCGAAAATGCCATCCACCCCCTCGACAAAGTGTCGATATAGTGTCTGGAGCCCAGACACATACTGGGATACTACCTCTGCTGTACCCCGTATCCTCTGCTCATGCATGATCTCGACATGCCCTGAGGAAAAAATGATGCATGTCTCCCTCATGACCTGCTCCCCAAGCGTAGGCTCAGTGATGACTGATGCACCACCTCTGCAAAGGATCATCTCATCCCCCAACTTGTGGCTGTCAACTAGCACACCAACCCAGTGCCACTGCTGAGAAGTCTCTCGCCTAGTGTACTGAGTGTCATCCAAATATCTTGGGTGAACCTCGCGTACCCTGCTGCTCACGCCCAAAGTGCCAAAGGTCAGAAACATAATCAACTGTACCTGTGAGTGATGTCGAAGCGAGTCAGGTGTGTGAGTCCCCACAGATACTGCCAAGTATCGCTCCTCTATCTCTTCATCGATCCTGGGTGAACTACTCCCAAAGGTAAGCCCGAAGTCCCTGTCCATGAGTCTCTCTGGAAGCAATGCTCTAAGACCCTGCTATGTAGCACCGTATGCCCTCGCATACCACTGATCATCCATACACTCCTCAACATGCCACTGCACACTGAGGCATACCTCGGTATGCTGCTGGATACCATGCGCTACTGCTGTAGCACCCTGTACCGTCTCGTGCCCTGACTGTGTCCAGGCATCGGTCACTCTCCGCATGCTCTCAATGTGATGTAGGATACTCCTACTCCACAATGCAGTCCCACACACTATGGTACACCACCATGCTACTCCATGTCCACCGGCAATCCACCGCTCGATGCTAGAGGCTCCCACACATCCCTGGATGTGATGTCCTAGAGCTGTGCCTCTACATGTCAGACTACCACCAATCGGTAACATCGTCTCCACCGTCGCATCACTATACCTGCCGACGAAAGGATCATCACTCCAAATACTCCTCAAGGGGTCCGAGAAGTGAATCTCCCTATGTGTCAGTAGTGTTACCACCACTGCTCGGCTCCGCTGCATCCTCTGTGCCCCACACAAAGGTGAAGAATCCTTGGCCCCATACAAGGTGCCATCTGGTGGCCTGCCAATGCCACCTCCTCCGACAAGCTCCTGCCAAGGTGTGCTGACCACCCCGTGACCCCGTGTATGAATGTCATGCCAAGACAACCTAGGGAGTCTGCCCATACTCTGGTTGGCCACTGGAGCTGACCGAAACTGCACATGCTCTACTGCTAGGCCAACTGTACTTTCCAAGACATAGTCAGCCGACCTGCCTGGGAAACGGTAGGTGATCCCTCCTGGATCCCAATGCCAATCTGGGGTTCCTGTATTCCCCATGCATAGAAAATCCCGCTGAGCTACACTCAGATCCATCACTATCTCCATAGCCCGCTCCACCGAGTACCAACTCAAAATCTCTCTCCATCCAACCTCAACATGTGGATGTTGTACCCTGTGCAACTCTGATCGTCTCATACCGCTATCAAAGTCAACATATGAGATCTGACTAGGTGGCTCTACCTCTCTCTCTCCAACGGAAAGAGATGACCCAACAACACTGCTAGTCCCATCCATGCATGCCTGAAGGGGAATGATCTGACGCTCCAACGTGCCCTCTGGTTGTACCATCAGGGAATCCAGTTGTTCCCCAATGCGGACCAACTTGGCCGCCGACTTGGCACAAATCGCTCTCATACCCTCCAGCTCCTGGTCCTGCAACAAAATGGTCTCCCGTACTGACGTGGCCTTCTCTCTCAAAACTCGAAGGTCCCCCGAAGCCGATGATACCGCTGTCTGTGACCATCATCCAATACCTTTGTACCTGCTAGTGCCTCATCAAAGGTGGATATATCTCCTATCGTCTCACCCATCTGTCGTGTGTTGCTACCACCTGAAGACCCGGACTCGACTCCGGTCATCACCTCAATGGATGGCTCTACTGAGGTAGGCTCTACCTTCTCCACTACCACATCAACCGGCATGGCCAAGGAGGTCTCCAATGAGGGTGAATCCTGTGTCACACTAGGTGTAACCTCAAACTCCCTGCAATCCGGTGTTCCCTCATCCTCCAAGTGCGAGGTAACCATTTTAATGGTTTCCCTCTCTAATACTCGGTCAAGCTGGAAAGAGTTATCCAACTTGTCCACCCAAGCTTTTTCTGAGCGCCTGGATGACCCGTCAAATGTCGGTAGATGGAATCTGCTAGCTGTGCGGTGGTAGTCTCCATCATGATGATGTCGGTGCCCCCGGTGATGATCGCGGGGTCTACTGTCCCGCTGGAGCTGGACAAAGTCTCCGAACGAGAGAGCCTCCATGAACTCCTGCCCGTATGCCTGGTACTCTACAAAATAGTCACCCATGTGGCCCGGCTCCGGCTCTCGCTGTGCTCCTGCCCCTATGTCTTCATCCAGAAAAGTGGGCATGGTAGGACGTGTGGGTGTATGTGATGCCATATGTTGAGTGGCATCATGCTCCGGCAAATGGTGGGATGTGCCTGATCCCTCACCAATCTGAAAACTAACCTCCAACGCAGTGAGTTTCTGTGACATCACCTGCATGTGTTGGAGGAGCGCCTCTATAAATCTCCTCTCATCATCATCACCTGCCATCGGCTCTTTCTTCTATGTGTCTACAGGCTCCTCAGAAACTGCACGGCAGCTGCAAAACCATATTGCTGCTTAACTTCGACCTCCGATTAACCCACTGAAAACTACTCAGAAAATTCCAGGAATTTGGGAAGGTGATCCTTGCCCAAAACCCAGAAAAACCCAGAAAACGTTTCTTCTAATTCCAACCTTCAAAATTTGACCCTTTATATTTTGGCCCTTTTTCCAATTTCGTTTTTGGTACTGCAACTGCTATTGCTCTCGAAAATTCCAGCAAACCTCTGTATGATCTCTTTCCCAATGTCATAGACCACAGGCTGAGCCAGAATTATGCTCTGATACCACTGTAATATCCCGAATGGGAAATAGACAGCAATACAAGCATACGACAAAAAAATGCAGGAAATAGAACATAAAGCAAATACACATAAAAATGCCGGAAATGCTAAGCCATTTTATTAATCTGAGAATATAATGAGATACAATGGATAATCAGAATAAATGCACCTATCCTTGCTCAAGGCAAGTGAAGAACCCTCTCAAAAAAACAGAAAATGGCTGCTACAAGAAACTGCATCCCAGCTGCTGGAAGAAACTGCCGTAAACTGTTGTTGCTGAAATGAACTGAAGCTAGGGGCTGATCCCCTTGCCGGAATGAGCTGAAAATCGGCAGACCACCTGAACTCACCACCCCGGACAAAACCAGAAACCATATACCAAACGGACCACCTCCGAAAATCACCCCCAAAAACCACCCTCCTAAAAAAACGTTGTCCCTCCAGGACCAGCGCAGACATCAACTGAAATAGACTGAAATGGGGCCACAACTCCTCAGGAAACTCACCAAATGATAAACGCTGAACCTCCACACCGGAAGAGGCCTGAATCTCCTGCAGAAATCTCTACCACTGAACAGCTCCAACTCAAACTGCGTCCTCCCTCCAAGGACTGCGCGGTCACCCAATGAAGCTCAACTCCTCAGCAAAACTCCCAAACAAAACACCTGCAAATCTCCTGCTAAAGACTGAAGAAAAACCTTGCCCGAGCAGGCACTCGAAGTCCCCCGGGGCCAAGGGTGAGATCTCCGACCGGAGACACTCAGTCGCACTAAACAGTGCTGCAGACAGACTAAACAGCCAGCGTGCTCAAGTAGACAGAAGTCTAGCTCAATATCATCAACAATATCAATAATGCCCAAATGAGGAGGCTCCTCCACCTTTTATAGCATTGGTTTCCCTCCAAAACCAACGTCCTCTCTCTCATTGGCTCCTCCACGTGGTGTGTGGCCCCCCTTGGCTCCCCCCTTAAGTTACAACGTTGCATCTACTAGGGAAACCCTTTATTTTATTTAAGTGAGTTGACCCCTCTTTTCTCACTTTTATTTATTAATTAACTATAGTCGGCAAAACTATACAAAAATCAAATATTCTAATTAGCGGTGCTAATTAGGAATATTACAAGTTGATAGCCACAGGTTAGGGGATGAGATGATCCTCTGCAGGGGTGGCACATCAGTCATCGCTGAGCCTACGATTTGGGAGCAGGTCATGAGGGAGACATGCATCACTCTTTTCTTAGGGCGTGTCGAGACCATGCATGAGCAGAGGATATTAGGTACAACAGAGGTAGCATCCCAGTATGTGTCTAGGCTCCAGACAATGTATCGACACATTATCGAGAGGGTGGATGTCATACTCAATGCAGATGAGGTGGCGGAGGTAGAACAGGAAGGCATTCCTTCTGTATGCCAGGGTGAGTACTCTTCTTTATATGAGTCCATAGGATCAGTTGAGGACGCTTCTGGGGAGCGAGAGCGGTCATGCAGAGATGATGACAATAGACCGGAGTTGCATTCCAGTGTACAGGGTGAGCAGTCAAGGGACTCTACGGGATATACTCTGGGCGATGAGTCACTTGTGATGATTCAACCAGAGTAGCATATGATGGAGCCTGAGTCGGCAGAGGAGGACACTATTCACATCAGGCATGATATTCCTTTGGGGGAGAGTCAGATGGGCGCCCACATTGAGCCGATGAGGGATATGCGGCTAACATTGGGGTCAACCATTGAGGTGGAGCAGTCAGATGCACTGACATCGAGTACGGTGACAGCAGTGGCAGATCCATATCCTCTGGAGACGTTGGAGGTTGATGAGATAGTCCTGCAGGGAGCTAGTAGACGGTAGGAGCTTCACATTCCCAATGAGAGGGATGAGTTGTTGGAGATGGTGGAGCATCCAACTTTGGGCCGACACATTGATGAGGTACAGATAGATGTGCGTACAGTCAGCCGAGCTGCAGTACTTTCAGTGAGTAGTACTCTCCAGGAGTACATCGATGAGGCTTGCTGCATATCTTGCCCACTTTGGCCTATTATAGAGAGAGGGGCTTTCTTCGACAGGCAGCTTTCGTTGGCAGACAGGGCAGAGCAGTGTGAGTTGATTACGGGCTGATGACAACACTCCAGGCGTGTTCCGCGCACAGTTGTTGCTACATTAGATTCTTCTTCCAGGATGGATTGGCGGGAGATCATGAGTTGGTACCCTCTTGATGGTACGATTTTCTTCGTAGGGAGCACAACAGAGCAGGGGCCCTTAGACATATCAGATGTTACAGATTCCAGCTGGCAGTGGGGCCTAGGTCATCATTACTTCAGCATTCCATCCCGATTTCAGGAGAGCAGGATCAGCATGGGATTGAGTCAAGACTTGGATTGGAGAAAGGTGATGAGTTGGTATGCAGTTGGTGGGGTAGCTTATACAGTTAGAGGTACAGCACAACAGGAGCCAGCGAGCATGGATGCTTGTTGGTAGACTTCACTTCATGGGGCATCAGCTATAGCCAGAGGCAGTGCGCAGCCCGAGTCGTGGGACTTGGGCGATGATTGGCCATGGTGGTGTTGGGATCCGAGAGGATTGTTTGTTCGCTGGTACAGTGAGAGATCAGTTTTGGATCCCAGCACTGAGAGATCCCTCCATATCAGGGTGATACAGAGGATAGGGAAGATTCAGTGGTGCATCTGGGACCCAGGCACATTTTACAGTGATAGTGGGGAGCATCAGCTAGAGCGGATGCTTGTTCAGGCATTGCTTGAGGACAAGCAATTTTTGGTGGGGAGGACTGTAATATTCCCAATTAGCAGCAGCTAATTGGAAATATAAATTTTGATTAATTTAGCCTTTATAAAGTTAAAATAAAAATAAAGTGGGTGAAAGGAGAATATAACTCACTAAAATAAAGTGCACTCCCTAGTAGACTCAAAGTTGTGACTTAAGTGGGCCAAGGGGGGCCAAGAGACCATGTAGAGGGGGACCCACTTAGACCACGTGGGCCATGACAGCGCAGTTTAGTTGGCAACGTGGGCCAAATGGAGATTACGTAGGAGATGGTGGGGCCTAGGGTTGAGAGAGGCCCATTGTTATAAAAAGGAGGAGAGCCTCCTCATTTCCTCATTCGAGTTTATGCATCTTGAGCTGGTCACTACGAATTTGAGCACGCTGGCTGTTTAGCTTGTCTGCAGCACTGTTTAGTGCATTGAGTGTCTCCGTTCGGAGATCTCACCCTTAGCACTGGGGGACTTCGAGTGCCTGCTCG
Source organism: Pinus albicaulis (assembly GCA_034641835.2). Classification (NCBI taxonomy): domain Eukaryota; kingdom Viridiplantae; phylum Streptophyta; class Pinopsida; order Pinales; family Pinaceae; genus Pinus; species Pinus albicaulis. The sequence goes on along the minus strand of CM076584.1, from coordinate 1,044,528,903 downwards.
GGTGAGGTTATTCCATTATATTTGCAGGAGGATTGGTGTTTGGCTTTTGTGGAGGAGCAGTGCATTCAGAGACTGCGCAGGGAGGATGCAGTCCATTTTGAGGGAGCTCCAAAGTGGCATTGTTTCAGAGGATTTTGGCCGGGAGATTGAGCAAGGGGCCATCCCTTGCCTATTGGAGACTTTTTCTTGAGCGGGAGGCCATATTTTGGAGTATTCCATTCAGTCCCAGCGCAGAGCCTTGGAGGATAGCGTAGATCCCCAAGGGGGGGTATTTTCGGGGGTCGGCCATTCCAGAAACGCTCTCTGGGCTTTTCTGGGTTTTGTGAGCAGAGGCTGATTCCAGAGTTTCAGCTCATTCCGAGTAGGGGAGCAGCCCCTAATACTCATCTTGTTCCAGCAGTAGCAGCTAAACAGCAGTTTTCCAACAGCTAGGACGCAGATCAGAGAGCAGCCATTCCATCAGCATTCTGAGATTATTTCTTCACTTGCCTTGAGCAAGTCTAGGTGCCATCACTCTGATCACCTATTGTACTCACTTATATTTCTCAGCATAATAAAATGGCTCAGCATTCTCTTTGCATTTCTTGAGTATCTGTTACGTGTTCTATATATATGCTATTGTATGCTTGCACTACTGTTATTTTTCTCATTGAGCATTCCAGTACTATACCACTTGGTGTGTTTTCCCCATACTCTTAGATAGAGTCTGGAAAGGGCCAGATAGCCTCCAGATCTCACCCTCTTTTCAGAGGTGAAATATCTGGTAAATGCCCTCCCAGTCCATCTCTAGTTGGAGTTTGCTTGTGTTTTAGAGATATCCTTGAAACGGGATATTAGCCCAACTTAGGAGAAAGGATGAAAATCGAGCAGCTAGTGAGTGATGGAGACCAACTCATGGAAAAAAAATACGACCCCCCTTGGAAATACGCATTCTTGGCAAGGTTTCTCTACCAATTTGGACAAATACTTGCCACTCCTCTGAGACATTGTTGAGTGCTACTCGCACTAGCTCTGTGGGTTGAGCCATTGCCCCATGAGCTGCAAAATGGTCCTGGTTCTCCTGAATCCTAGTGAGGAAAGGGTCTATGTGTTCCCCTTTCTACATCCTGGTGCATCTCAACTTCTCCTCTAAGTACATCTTTCGTTGCTCGGAAGAGCCCTGATATAGCGTGGAAAGTGTATCCCAGATCTCTTTGGTTGTTCCCTGGACCACTATGTGTGATACAATGTGATCCCGAACACCATCAAGGATCAACCACTTTGTCTTCGCCATGTCCTTCTTGTACTCCTTCAGCTGATTTGAATCCGTGGGGGCTGCCACTACATTATCAATGTAGCCTTTCAAGCCATATTCATCTAGAAGGAAGGAGATCCTTGCCTTCCAGACAACATAGTTGGAAGCACCATCCAACCTGTCCTGATCTCGAAGCCCAGTAGTAGCCATCTCAAATAATATCGAAAATGTCCTCTTCCCTTCTGTTCAGTTGTTGCTAGGCTATTCACACTCCCTTCTGGAGTGAGAAACTCTGCTCACAACGATTATTGATTTGTAACGAAAATCAAACTTCTTGAGACTAGAAGTTCCTTGAGGAAAAATTTTCCTCAGTGTGTGCTCTTCTTCCACCTGATGTTGGCTCTGCTCTAGCAACTACTGTAGAAACCCTCTGGGTCCAACTAGAGATCTGCTCTGCGAAAAATATTGACTGCTCCCTCTGCTTCTAGAATCCCTCGATCTGGAGAGTTCGAATATCTTTGTCCCTCTCTCAAAAAAATCGATTCTCCTCAAGAAATTCGACCTCTTGGCCACGCTGACTACGTTGCCTCTAGGGTTTCGACCCAAAACTCCTTCCTTCGCTATTGAGCTCTCTGGATGATCATTTGCGCTTTGATACCATGTGAAAATTCCGAAAACTGGAATCATATTGCAACAAATGATATTATTTCTCCTAATTGTTAATTAATTAAAAATTTATTTGTTACAGCAAATATCGAAATAAATAAACTACAACCTTCACAAATAAAAATTGCGGAAGAAAAATGTTGGAAGAAATACTAGCGCGCACACATAAAATGACACATATTTTTGGACTAATGTCCCCGGAAAAACCCAACTTGGGAAAACTGGTGCAGCAGATAATGGTATTATTTTATTATGCAGCAATGAAATATTTTGAGTACAACTGGATGTCGAAACTGGCAATCCTACAGAGAAAAAATAGCAAGAAAAATCTACTGAGGAACTTCCTCACTCCACAAGCAAATTTGGGCACTGACCTCATCTCAAATTGAGCTGTCCAAATTGGCTTTGTGCAGTCACTGCATCACCTTAGCGCAGTTTCACCTACACTCATCTCGGAACAATGTCTCCTCAAGCTGTCTGATCAGCTATTGTCTAGGAAAATGTCTCTCCCGGCCTCTGGAACCTCTGCCCAGCTTCTAGCGCTGAAACACTGCTTCTCCCCAGCAATTTCGAAATTGCCTCTAGAGGCTACTGCGTTGCCTCTCCGTCAGCCTCTCTGTGGCTCTTCTGCCTCTCTGCAAATGCACTCACTGGAACTGGAATCCTTCCTCCGGCTTCATTGTCCCTACCCCTCACACTGCTCTGATGTCTTTGACTCTCTCTCTGGCAACTTAATGCTGCTACTTTGGAAATCGATCTACCAGTGAAATTGAACTGCTCAAATATGTTCTCCAAGTGCCCATCAACTTCTTATAATCCTCTGTTGGAACATCAATGGCCAAGATTAAATCTTAATCGATGGCTAGGATTAACTTGAAGTCAATCTTTGTGAGTTTCTAGAACATTCACACATTGACTTAATTAATATTGATTAATTAACCATAATCCCTAGGTTTAGACTTAGGAAATATTAAAAAACTGGTTAATAATCTAATGAAGCCATTTCTATGTGGAATCTCTAAAAATGATTTCTGGGTTTTGTAGAACTCATGTATTCAAGCCTCTCCACAAAATTTCGTGGCTAGAATAAATCCAATGCTACCAAAACTAACAGCTCGCCCATTTGTTATGATCGTATGTTTAAAGGTGGCCTTCCAACTGTTGATATTTTGTATAGTTGGTGTAGCATCGGGTGTGCTCTAGTCCTGAAATTTTGTGGAGGGGCTAGGACATACTTGATCTCGAAAACCTAGAAAGGGATTTTAGAAATTTCAGTTGGTGTTCAAGCTATTCAAATAATTAATTATTTTAATGGATTTCCTAAGTCTAAACTTAGGAAAATTAAATAATTAAAGTGAATTAATTAACAAATGTGTTGAAATTGTCTTAAGTCACATGGATCAAGCAGTCTTTTAATCTCAGTCGTTGATGAATGATTTAATCTCGGCCACTGAAGGGTTCAACGAAAAGTATAAGAGAAGCTTGAGGGTCAGTTGGAGGAGACACACAGTTGCAGAGCTGAGGAATAGATCTGGAATTCTAGGGCGGGTTTCTTAAGAATTTCCGGAGGAATTTCCTACAGCGAGGGGTAGTATTGGCCAAGGGAATGATCTGATTCCGGGGCCAAGAGTCAGTAAGAGGCAGAGGAGCAGCAACAAAGACAATGCATAGAAGCAGAGCAGTAGCTACACGGGTGTTGCGCAGCCCTTACGCAAGTACTACGCAGGATAACGCAGAGGCTTCAGAGGGTGTCAGAATTACGAAGGAGGGCTTCAGGGCTAGCGTAACCCCTGCATCACCCTTCCAGGGATTACGTAGTCCCTCTCTGCGCAGCGCAGTGGCATTCTGAGGCTAGCAGGGCTGACGTTGGGGCTTTAGGGGCAGCATTGAGGGTTTCTAGGCAATGTTGCACGAAGCGGGGATGAAGCGGGGATGAAGCGGATACGCGGAAGCGTCATTTCCCAAAAATCTAGGAAGCGAAGCATCTCAGAACCGTCTACTATATATATATTTGCATTTATATTAAAAAAACATCCAAAATACCAAACTAGTTGTAGAAGATATGAAAACATGCATATTTGTATACAAATCAAGATAGATATCGCATCCATTGTACATCAGTGGTTAATTATTCGAGCATCAACCATCTAGAATCTAGATTCTTCTCCTCTTGTCTCGCCTTTGCCTCTACCTCGATCGTCCAGGGATATTAGTCAACATTTCCCAATTTTAATCAAACTACCTAATCCAAGCCTTAAAATATGGTGGAAAAAGCTTAACATGCTTGATCAATGATTTTGACTTGATTGAAAGGTAATTTTTTTCTAAGGCCATGACAAAGGAATTCAACAATTAAAACCACCAACACTAGGGTACATGAGCACATAGAGGGCTTGGTGCTTTTGATTGAATGCCAATCACATACCCTCATACATGATATAATCTAATGAAAAGCCACAATCTCATTGATCCTGAATTCCTTAAAACTGTTAAGTCTGTTGAATTTTGAATAGGATATGAAATTCTATTTTCTCCTTATGAAGCCCGATGGGGTTGGAACCACACTCAAACATCCTGAGTCATTTCATGGTAATGTTAAAAATTTAAGTAAAAGGATGAAAATGAAAGATAAAGGAGAATGTCTCTTTTACTTTAAAAATTTAACATTACCATGACGGGGCATCTAGGAAGCATCTAAGGAGCATCAAGGGAGCACTTGGGGAGTGTCCGAGAAGCCCCATCCCAACTTAAATCAAAGAATTTTTTGTAAAACAATTTAGAACCTTGCAGAACCGCCCATCTCCCTCTGGATCCACTGGCGATCCGCATAGATCCGTGCCCAAACCCCCATGGATCCCCAACAGATCCTTTTCTGGATTCGTGGATAGGGAATCCAGAACCGTGGATCAGGCTTGTGTGGTTCCATATTTCCAGGAATCGCCTCAAAATGGCAGAACCGCGGATCTGATTTTTGGATCCGCGATTCCGTCGGAGGATCGCCCAAGGATCGGTATGGGACGCGGTTCCGACCTTGGATCCTTTTGGGGGGGGGGGGGGGAAGGATCGTGCAACACTGCTTAGGGCCAAATCCGGGTTGAGCTCTCGTAAATCCCGCTGAGGTGTGGATCACGCCCGTATATTTGGCAAAGGAACTCAAAGTCAGGCCGCAACATGGATTATTCTTCGTTTACCCCCCCCCCCAACCGGGAACCCAGATTTATTGTACTCAGAACTACTTAATAATAAACCCTCATATCTGCTGCATCGGTTTTCCCGCTTTGGGTTTTTCCAAGGACTTGTGTCCAAAAATCCACGTGTCACTTTGTTGCATGAGCGTATTATAGAGTAAATGATCTGCATGTGTAGGCTGTAGTTTGGTTTATTTCAGTATTTTCTGAAACTAATTTATGAAAATAACTTGTACTAATTTAAATCAAGTAAGAGAAATAAACCAATAATCTTAGCCATCGAATCATATTTAATCGTGGTCGTTGAAGTCTCAACAAGAGATTATAAGAAGAAACTCGATGGGGCTTGGAGGACACACTTGTGTAGTTCGATTTCACTGGCAGATCGATTTCCAGAGTAGCAGCAGTTAGTTGCCGGAGAGAGATCTAGTGAGCTCGAAGCAGTGACAGAGGGGCAGGGATAGTAAGGTCAGAGGTAGATTTTCTAGTTCCAGTGAGTACATTGCAGAGAGGCAGTGATAGTCACAGAGAAGCAGCGCAGAGCCACGCAGAGGCAATGCGGTGCTTAAGTGGCTGATTTCGTTTTTGCTGGGAAGCAGGAGATTTTCTGAGCCGGAAGCTGGGCAGGAGTCCCAAAGGTGAAGGAGATCAGTCTTCTAGACAACACCTGTAGAGACAGTGAAAAAGGACGGTGTTCCATGTTTGAGGGATGCAGTACTGCATAGGCTGACGCAGTTACTGCGTACTGTGAAAATTCCGATCCTACTACAGCAACTGATTAAATTTCTTCTATCGCGTAACTGAAGCAAATTATTTAACATAGGTTGTGATAAATATCAACATGAAATTCATTGTAGTCTTCACAATAAATAAGTACAAGAAAAAAATACTAGCAAAAGTATACACACATGGACACCGTTATTTTTGGACAATTGTCCCTGGAAAAACCCAATGTGTGAAAATCGGTGTAGCAGCTAAGGGTTTTAATATTATGCAGTAATTTTTCTAAAGTAAAAATTTATGATTGTCGATCTCGACAAATCATATAAATAAATCTGACAAATAAAGTCTTGTGAGACAAATCTCACTCTTCCAGAGAATTCTGGCACTAACCTGCACCTGGCTTAAGCTGCTCTGCGCAGTCGCTACGTCACCCATGTAGTCTCTGCATCACAACTATATTTGATCTCTGTCTCTGCACTGATACTCACTATTGGCTGGAAACTGGAATCTTCTGCCCTGCGAAAATGTCCTCCAGGAACTGGCACTAACCCTCTGTTGTCTTCTCCACATAAACGAAACTTCCTCTGCAACTCTACGCAGTCCCAATGTAATCTCTGCATCACTGGCTTTGTGCGGCTGCCTTTGGCTCCTGTTGTCTTCTCTCTGTTCACTCTTCAGATCTGGAATTCTTCCTTCTGAACATTATCTCTTCCCCTCTCTGTGAGAATCCTCTCGATCGATCTTCTCCCTCAGCACTTCTCACTAAAGAATTTTGATCTCTAGATTCTTTCTCCGTCTCGATGTATTTTCCAAATGATCCTTCAAGCCATTCTTATAGCCTTCTCGTTGAGACTTCAACGTCCCAGATTATATCTCTAACCAATGGCTAAGATTAACTTTTGACTTGATCCACCTTTTCTAGAACATTCACACCCATATTCTAGTAATTCCCTTTAATTATTTTATTTTCCTATGTTTAGACTTAGGGTCCCATTAAAAATAATTAATTATTTTAATAGAATACAATCCGGGGTGGAATTTCCCGGAACGATTCTGGGTTATTTGGAGTACACGTGTCTGAGCCTCTCCACAAAATTTGAGACTTAGAGCACATCCGATGCTACCCCAAATCAACGCTCCTTCTTAGCGAGGAATGTGCTCTAATAATATGCCCTGTTGCACACTGTTTAGACCTTGAAGCATCTCCCTCTGCATTTCTGATCTCTGACCCTACTACCCGTAAACTCTATGCAAATGTTGCATCTGTACTACTGCTGACACTGCATACCACTGCCAACTGCTACTGTATTGCAACTCTCTCTAAACTGCTGCTTCTCACAACCCATCTGCTATTAAAACAGGTTCTCAACCATACCCATCTGCTCCCTGAATTGAACAAACTTCGCTCTTCATAGAGCCTTTGTGAATACATCTGCTACTTGATCTAGTGTAGGAATGTACTGCAGTTGTACAACCCCACACTGAACACAGTCTCTGATAAAATGGCATCTGATGTCCATGTGTTTGGACCGATCTTGAAATACTGGATTCTCAAAGAGCTTGATACAACTTTGATTGTCACAGTAAACACTAGTCGGCTCCATCCTTTTCCTAAACAAGCTCACAAGAAGCTTTCTATGGCATATGGCTTCACACCTAAGAAATCGGATTCGTTGGGTGGGGCCCACGTGTCCCGAATCCGTCGTATCTGATACGATATGTACGGATTCGTACCCAATTCACAGGATTCGATCGTGTCTATATAGGACACGTCGAATCCCAATCGTGTCCTGTACGAACACGATCGTATCCCGTATAGCCAGATTTGACTAGCAAAAAAGTGAGATGTTGAGTTATAAAAGTCTAATTTCTCTCATTATTTCTTACAACTATTTGTTTGTGAAGTGAGCAAGGAGCAAGGGTTAGCAAGGAGAAAGGGAGTTTTGTCAAAGAGATTTGAGCATCCGATAAGTGCACTGTCCCTCTATGTTTTTGCATTTAGTTTGTTGTTAGTGTTTGCATGTGCATGTGTTTATATATTTGGTCATTTTGTTTATTTTTTATAGTATTCATGACTCAATCAAAGGCAGCAAGACAGGGGCAAAGAAATGGGAAGAATGTCCCCATTGGAGATGCCCCTCCTATCCCTGTTTCATCAGGCTCTGCAACTATTCCATCTATTGGAAGTGGGGCTGCAACAACAACTTCAAATGTGCAGGGAAAACAAACTCATGACCCCAAATACCCATTCTGGAAATATGTGACAAGAGAGGCAAGGCCAGGCATCAAGGCAAAGGGAGGAGGCAATTGTTCATGGAAATGCAATTTTTGCAACTCCCATTTCACTAGCACATATTTCCATGTGAAATCTCATTTGTTAGCTTTGCCAAGTTGTGGCATTCAAGCTTGTTCAGCAGTTGAATCGCCATAGAGGAAGGAATTGGAGAAAGAGCAATTTGTTGGTGCAGCAACTATGGCATCAAAATCAAAACAAAACAAGAATGATGACCCCCTTCCATTCTTAAGGAAAAGCAGCAACAAGTTCCCTTTTGAGAGTTTTAGTAGGGGACAATCAGCAAAGAGAAAGGCAACTGCAATCGGTCCAATAGACAAGATTTTTCAAAAAGAGAAGAGGGAAGAGCTTGATCTCACCATTGCATTTTTTTTCTATCGGAACTTCATATCCTTTAATGTTGCACGATCACCTCTATTTATTGAGATGTGTCGAGCTCTTAGTCATGGGGCTCCATCAGGTTATGTGCCTCCTGGGTCAGAGAAGCTCAGAACCACATTGTTGACAAAGGCAAAGAAAGAGGTGGACAAAATGCTTGAGCCTATTAAATCAACATGGCCAACATCTGGGGTTAGCATTATTTATGATGGATGGACAGATCCAACACGCCACCCACTTATCAACTTCATTGTGTCATCCTTGAATGGTCCAGTTTTCTTGAAATCAATGGATGCACTTGGACAGTACAAGGATGCACAATATATGGGTGAGTTATTTACTAAAATTATTGAAGATGTAGGTGTCGATTCTTTTGTGCAAATCATTACAGATAAGTCCCTAGTCCTCCCCACTGTGTCCTGCAGTGTAGTACGCCTAGTGGATCTGACTAGCCCACGCAAAGGCTCTGCCAATCCATCAATAAACATATATACTCTCCTAGCTACTGACAAGTCTAGCACCATCACTGAAAGCTTTAGGAACTCGGATATGTAAGTCTCTGGGCTCCCTCTCTGTTTGAGCTTAGTCAGCTCAACAAAGTGTTCCTCCGAGTCCTTCCAGTCAAATCTCTCCACTAGCCTCTGAGTGAACTCTGCATACGTTGTCACCCCTACGTGACCCAGCGTAGACATCCCATAGAACCATCAGTCGTGGGCTTCCCCCTCAAGGTGCAATGTTGCCACCTTGATAGCCTTTACCTCCGCCATTTGGTTCAGCTGAAAATAAATGTCCAGCTTCTCCACCCAAGCCTTAGCCGAACACTTTGATGATCCATCATAGGTAGGCAAGAAAAATATGCCCGCAGTACATTGCAGGTCACTCCCCTACATGTACCCTCCTCCTCTATTCTGGCTACGTGGTCTACTATTGTTTTTCAGCTAGCAAAACTCGTTGAAGGTGAGGGCATATCCAAACTCTGGCCCATAGTACTGATACTCTGCAAAATACTCCCCGTAATGAACCACCTCCGGCTCCTAGGTTCCTTTCGTTCCTACTCTTGAAGTCATGAATGTGGGCATGGTGAAATGTGGGGGAGTGCGTAGCACTACCTGCAGCGCAGCGTTCTGCTCCAAAACATGGTGAGAAGTACGGGATCCTTCTCCGTTGTGAAACTCCCTTGGTATCTCACACTGTCTGTTTTCTCTGGCAATCTTCTGCCCCATTTCCTCTATCTTTTAGGAAAGCTCCTACACTAATTTCAAGAGGAGGTTACCAAACTCCTTCCCTTCATCTATTTCATCTGCCATTGGGGCCTTCCCTTTGACTTCCTCAACCAGAACGTTGTCCTCTTCTGCAGGTGTAATTTCGAGCCTTCACTCTCTGCTCCTGTACATCTGCTTCCGATATGTGATGAACTCTCTATCTCCGTGTGTCATAGACTGATCTCTTCATAAGCTGAGCCAAGTCTATGAGCTCTGATACCACTATAATATCCCAAATGGGGAATAGACAACAATACAAAGAAACATAAACAAAAACTACAACAAATAGAAGCATACACAGAAAACACTACAAATAAACCACAATAGCTGAGCCATTTTATTATATTTCTAAAATGAGGGATAAGTACAATGAGTGCTCAGAATGATAGCACCTTAGCAGGCTGAAATGATCTCTCTCTCCCTGCTCAGAAACGCTACTCCAAATCTGCTCTGTGTGGCTCCTCCTTTACGTTGCCCTGCTGGAAATGTTGTTGCTGGCTGGAAAGGGGCTACAAGATAAGGTTGTTCTACTGCTCATAAAAATTTGAAACTCAGACCTGAGACTCTCCTCCAAAAACCCAAAATAACCCGCGAAGGAATTCTAGAATGGCTGACCCCGGAAAATCACCCCCTTGGGATGATTACGCACTTTTGTTGGGTACGCTAGCCTCTGTGATGAAATGCTTGAAAGAAAGGCCTCCAACTACCCAAGGAACTCAGCTATGGAAGGGTTGAACCCCTCACAAACCTCTGGACTGAAATCTCACAAAGTTCCTCCCCTCCCGGAGCTGCTCTCCTCTCTGACTGCTTAATCCTCTGAGTGACTGCGCTGCCCTGGAGAAGACTGTGTAATCCTGGTGGCTGTCACAATGAAGCTACTCTCAAAAATTGAAGGTATGGCTCCTCTCCTGAGGGGGCACTCGAAGTCCCCCGAGGACAAGGTTGGGATCTTCGCTCGGAGACACCTGTGTGCTAAAAAGCAACGCAGACTCAGCTAAACATCTTAAGCATGCTCTAGTCTTGACAAACAGAAAATCAGAAGATGTATGAATGAATGAGAAAGGCCGCCTTCATCCCCGTTTTATGCAACTAAGCCTCCAACTTTCCCATGGGCCCACTAGTGTTGCGTTGTCCCTCACCACGCTGTCCCCATGCTTCTCTGCACTCCTTGTCCCACGCTGCCATTGCGCTTCCTGGCCCCACGCTGCCTCTGCGTTGTCCCAACTGCCTCCTCTCCTGCATTGTCACTTGGCCTCATGGGTCCTGCTTTGTCTTTTAATTATTATGCCTAGTAACTTTAGAAAAATGTTTTTATTCTAATGTTGAGTTATGGGTCCCTTTTCCCCTTTATTTCCTGTTGAACTTTAGTAAGGCAAAATTTAATCAAAAATTAATATTCCAATTAGCTGTCTGCTAATTGGGAATATTACAAGTTATCAACAGACGGAGCAACAAAGGAAGGATGAAGAGGAGTTGGCTGAACCTCCCACAACTATTGGTCAAGCCAACAGAGAGGTTCGTCAGACATTAAGAGATGCAGAGGAGTTTATTGGAACTCCTAATACGAACAAAAGACAGCACAATCAACCTAACAAGTACCAAGCATTGGTGGCTCAAGTTGCAAAACCTTCCAGCTTTCAGGAGGCTGCACAACATCAAGTGGATAGATGCCATGGTAGAAGAATATAGCTCTATCATGACGAATGATGTTTGGGAGGTAGTGCCAAGGCCAGAAGATAAATCGGTTGTATGTTTTAGATGGAGCTACAAGATCAAATATGTTGCAAACGACGGTGTGGAAAAATATAAGGCTAGGTTCGCGGCAAAAGGGTATGCACAAAAAGAAGGGATAAATTATGAGGAGACCTTCGCCCCAGTTGCCATACACACTTCTATCTGGTCAGTTATATCCCTAGCAGCTCAGATGGGATGGCAGATTCACCAGATGGACTCAAGACAACGTTCTTGAATGGGGTGATAGAGGAAGATGTGCACATAAAACAACCAAAGGGCTTCAAGAGTCAAGAGAGGCGCACTCATGTATGCAGAGATAGGACGTTGCGGCAGCAGGTGCAGCACTAGAACACATTCCTCGCTAAAAGGGAGTGTTGGTTTTTGTAGCATCAGATGTATTCTAGCCATGAAACTTTGTGGAGAGGCTAAAATACATGAGTTCTCCAAAACCCAGAAATCGTTTCTGGAAATTTCCAACATAAGTGTCTCAATTAGATTATTAACCAATTTTTAAATATTTCCTAAGTCTAAACTTAGGGAATATGGTTAATTAATCACTATTAATTGAGATAAGGTGAGAATCATCTAGAAACTCACATGGATCGATATGAAAGTAATTGGGCCATCAATTATGTTTTAATCTTGGTCGTTACTGCTCCAACAGAAAATTATAAGAAGAAGTCGATGGGTAGATGGAGAACACCCCAGTGCAAATACTAAGTTGCCCAGGGAGTTCAATTTTCTCAGTAGCAGAAGCTCAGCAGAGAAGATAGAGTCAAAGGATGAGTAGCAGGTGGAAGAGGAGGGCAACAACATTTCGAGAGGAAGATTTCCAATCCCTGGAAGAGGCAAATGAAGTAAGGTCAAAATTCTCATAGGGCTAGCATAAGTTTTGCGCAGAGGGTGACGTAGGTGGCTCTACGCAGAGGCTAGGGAGGTGATTTCGAAGGTAGAAATTAGTTGTGGGGTGAGAGAAAATTCTCACAATAATTTTTTCCAGTATTTTCCTCAAATTAGATTGCCAATTGGGCATCTAAATTATTGTACTTAGAATTGTTGCTGAAGAATAATAATAAAACCCTCATCTACACACCGAATTTCCCACATTGGGTTTTTCTGGGGACAATTGTCCAAAAATAATTGTGTCAAAATTCTTGTGTGTGTGCTATAATTTCTTCGTTTTCAGTAATTTATTTTCAGCAGTACTTTTATGGTGAAAATTGTAGCTGTGATTTTATTCGTTATTTGTTGTAGAAAATAAACTACATAATTAAATTTATAGTTAGAAGAATAATTTCCAGTTGTTGCCATAGATAAAAATTTCACACTTTGTACCCTTGAGTAAACAACGGCCATAAAATAAAAAGATCATAAAATTAATCTAGACTTTTTGGTTATAGCAGACAAACAATAGCTTGTTAGTGTAAAGGCTTGAAATAGGTTTGGAGAGGACACTCTTCAAGGCTGTAAGATTGAAACTAGTTTCCCTAGAGTGTAAATCAATTATCACATCAGACAGTTTCCAAAAAGCTCCTTTTAGATTTCTTTGGATTTTGCACATTAATGGAGATCTCTATGATAGGTGTACAGCTCGCTTTGAGCAATCTCTCAGGAGGTTCGGAGCTTAGTTACCATGCCTACGCATATGTGGTATAGATCAATGTGTCTTGTTACCATGCAGCCATGCAACCCCTGACAACCACAACCAACTGATGAAGTGCCATTATATCACTACCACTTGCATCAACCATATGCTTCTCACCCATCTAGCAAGAGCACATGGGTGAAGTACTTATTCATTTTTGCAATCAGGTGCTTATGCTTGTTTGTATTTGGGAATTTGATATGGAATATGGGGTGAACTAGAAGAAGTAGCGGTTTTTGACCATGATCTTGTTCCCTCACCTTAAATCGAGGGTTAATCTTCGATCCTAGTCTTGTGGTACCTCCCTTAATGGAGCAATAGGTATAGGAGGGGCACTACTCGGGAATCCCTCATTGAGATAGCGTAGTTCCATTTATCCTTATTACATACTTATCATTTCCCATCGTACATTACAAGCCCTTATCTCACATCCATTCTCCAAGGTCAACTAACCATTGATTCTCTAGGATTTTGCAACCATACATCCTCATATCTAGATAGGGCCTAGAACTTTGCCTTAGGAGGTTGATGTAGAGAAAAAGAAAAGAAAAGAATAGAGCAGTTATTGGCCACAAAATAAAATAAAAAGAATATCAAAATACAAAGATGGGTGTTGTTGACCATGTACATGTCAACAGTTCCAGGAAGCAGAGTACAAAGCAGTGGACAAAAAATTTTCAAGATCATTGTCATCATTCAAAGTCTAGTTTGTCAATGTAATCCCAAATACTACTATTATATGTAATGATTATAGTATGACTATTAATCCATGTAACAACACCTAGGTAAGCCTATGACTCTTCTCAAATGATTTAACCCTAGGGATTTTTTTAACCTCCTCAAATTATGTGTGTTTGTAAACACAGATAATTGGCAGAGCTTTTCTCCCAGATATACCCCAAAGCTAGGGTGGAATTCTTTGATGAGGTCTTAGGTGAGTCTTAGTGTTTATCAAGTCTATGTATTTTTCATATTAGGTCATGTGTCTTGTTGCAGAATTGGGCAAAGTCTGGAGAGTATATATCGAATCTGTATTTCCCCTTCTAAGGGTTGATGTTGTAATATTTGAAGTAAAAGTGTATCTAGGAATAATTTAGTGCATAGTTACTCAAATTTAGAGACCATGGCTAAATTATTTTGTTATAGATACACTTAAAGGGTGGAAAAATATGTATTCCCCTCTTGAGTGTTTTAATTAATTTTTCTAGCAAAAATTACAAAAATAATAATAATTAGCCAGAATATTAATTAAATTTGAGTCAAAATTTAATTTGAGAGAATTTAAATTCTCTCCAAAGTGGAAAATCATCAAAAAATTCGTGGGTCCAAAAGGAATTAAATTTCAAGGGTCTTCCACCAAGGAAAAAATCGTTTTTTTAAGAGAAATTGACCCTTTGTACCTTGGTGGTCAAGTCAAATTGAATTTTTTGAGGATAAAAGTCCAAAATATTATTTTTTAGGAAAAAAGGGGTCTTAAGAGAAATTCGATTTTTTCCTCAAAATAAAGGAATAAAATTAAATCAATGGAGATCGAGTTATTTCAAAAGGAGATCAATGGATAAGATTATTTTGACGAGGATCAACCCAACTAGTTGTTATTTCCACTTGGAGGGGTTTTCTCTCTTATTTTTCTATATAAGGAAGCCTTTGAACTCCTCATTGAAACGTCAACAGTGCTGAAAATCTTGTTGAGCAAGACTCTGTTGGATTTTGTAATAAAAGCTTAAGACTTTGGGGTTCAATTCATGTGTCTCTCACTTGTTGATTTGTGGTATGTACTGGATAATTTATTTTTATGCTTTGAGCTAATATATTGCATGGTTATTATTTCAATTGTCGATAGGAACATCTATTTGCACAAGTATCATGCTTTAGGTGTTGGGCTATGTTGATTTCTAGTAGCATCAGATGTTCTTTATATCCCAAATTTTGCAGGGAGGCTTAGACACATGTATTCCAAAATACCCAGAAAGCATTTTGGGAAATTCAGCTCGGATGAGGTTCTATTAAAATAATCAATTATTTTTAATGGTTGCCTAAGTCTAAACTTAGGGAATTAAAATAATTAAAGTGTATTAATAGAAATGGGTGTGAATCTTCTAGAAAAAGACGAAGATCAAGTCAAGTTAATCGTAGCCCTTGATTATGTTTTAATCTGGGCCATTGATTTCTCAATGAGAAGATTATAAGAATGACTTTGATGGGCATTTGGAAATATACTAGGCAGATACTCAGTTGCCAAGAAGATCAATTTTCTCACTAGCTGAAGTTCGACAAGAGAAAATCGAATTAGAGGGAGAGTTGCAGGTTAGAGAGAGAGGGTATCAACAAGAGTCGAGAGTACAGGGTCGGACCGGAGGAAGCAGCGCAGAGGCTTTGATGCAAGGACAAAGATAGCGCAGAGGTTGTGACGTTGGGACTGCGCAGTCACAGTGCAAAGGTTGACACAGTGAGGCTGTGGGGCCTCTCCACGATCAGAATTCACTATGGAGGAGCATGAGAAAAATTGTTTGTAAAATCTCACAGAAATTCCTCTTCTATTCTGCTGGTTATATTTTGTACAAGAGATTTTGCTGAAGAATAATAAAGAAACCCTCATCGGCTGCACCGATTTTCCAACATTGGGTTTTACCGAGAATGATTGTCCAAAAATAACTGTCATTGTGATTGTACTTGTGCTAGCATTTTTCCTCGCATTTACTTTCTGCGGAATTTTTAATTGTGAAGGCTGCAATAGAATTTATTTCGATATTTACTGTATAATACCGTAAATAACTTATTTCCAAATTCATAAGTAGAAGAAATAACACCAGTTACTGCAGTTGGGATTCTATTTTAGAATTTTCACATGGTATCAAAGCAAAGAAAACAAATCCAGAATAGCCAGCGCTGAACAGAAGAGGGAGATCGGAAAATTGCGTAGGCAGTGGATCGAATCCCCTAAGGAATTGCGCAGTCCAGTCCAGGAGGGAAAAATTTTCGTGGGAAAATCTCTCTCTGAGTGAGTCGACAAAGAGAGAGATTTCCAGATTGAAAATTTGCTAGTGACAGAGGGAGCAGCGCAGCAGCTTCAGCACTGTGCAATCTTCAGGAGGGGCGCATTTTTTGTTGGGCAGAAAAAGCGTTGGAAAATCGAAGGAAAAATAGCACAGATAAGTATGAAAAATCAAGATAAATCAAGATGTCTCTGAATTATCTTCCAGATTGGAAGAAGACTTCGCATGCTTGTCAAGTTCAGCATCTGCAGGTGTTTGGTATATTGATAGCAGGGCTTTAACTCACATGACTGGAGTACGAGAATATTTCTCGAGCTATCAAGAAGAGCAGATGGGCTTCCAGATCACTATGGTAAACATAACAAAATGTACTCCAGCAAGGAGAGGCAGCATAGAGTTTCAGACGGAGGCAAGAACCGGCATCAGAGCCACTAATGTGCTGCATGTGCCCGGGTTAAGAATGAATATGATTTCAGTGTCCCAATGACAAGACAAGGGATATGATGTATACTTTATTGGAAAGAAAGTATACGCCAAACATCCAAGTTGGAAGAAGATCAGACAAATTGGAGCTCGAAGCACCAAACTATATAGATTGCAGCTCAAATCTCCAATGGCACTGATAGGCAGCAATCTTGATGACAAAAAATAACTGAATGAACAATGGCACATGCGAATGGGACACTTGCACCACAAAGCACTAAGGATGCTCACAAAGACTGTTACATGAGTTCCAGTCCTCAGTGCTAAGCATGATGACGTATGCAAAGATGCGTACTAGGGAAATATGCCAAGTCAGATTTTCCCAAAAGTGACAACGAGCAAAAGGTGTATTAGGATTGATACACTCAGATATTTATGGACCAATGTCCACAAGAGCTCTTAGCAATGGCAAATACTATGTCACCTTTATTGATCACTCCAGAAAAACCTGGATCTACCTTCTAATGACCAAGGATGAGGTCTTTGATCGGTTCAGAGAGTTTAAGGCTCTCCTTGAGAACATGACAAGGAAAAAGATAAAGTTATTGCGCTAAGATAACGGTGGAGAGTATAAGGACAGAGACTTCACAGATTTATGCGCAAAGGAGGGCATCAAAAGGGAGTGGACAACTCCATATAATCCACAGCAAAATGGAGTAGCAGAGCGAAAAAATAGAACTATTGTTGCAGCGACAAAGGCTATGTGATATGACCAGGACTTGCCTAGATTCTTATGGGCAAAGGCATGCAACACAACAGTATATATTCATAATAGAACCCCTCACAGAGCTTTGGGGAAGAAAACACTTGAAGGAGTCTTCATAGGGAGAAAGTCGGAAGTGAGTCATCTCAGGATATTCAGAAGTCTGGATATTGTCACATTCCAGACGAGAAGCGTAGTAAACTAGATCAGACTACAGAAAAGGGGTATCTCGTAGGATATAGCGAGACCTCAAAAGCATACATAATCTACATTCCTAACAGCAGGAAAATTATAGTAAGATGAGATGCAAATTTCATGGAAGATAGAGCTTTAAGGAAATCTTGTGAGATGCTAGCAATAGAACAGTCAGCGAATGTTCCATTAGTCCAACAACAGCAGGGACAGCAGCGAGGGCAGGCAGGAGGACAAACACCAAGATCAAGTATAGTGACCAGTACCAACATTTCCTCAAGAGGAGGAGATTTTGTCAGTTCTCAGCAGATGGAACAACAAGAACAGGAGGAGGATTTGAGGGAGCCTCCTACCACCAGTGGTATAACCAGTAGGGAAGTACGACAGACTCTGAGGGACGCAGAGGAGTTTGTTGGATTTCCCATAACCAACAAAATGCAGTGTAGGAAACCTGAAAGATACCAAGCCTTGGTAGCACAAGTTGAAGAACCTTCCAGTTTTCAGGAAGCCGTACAACATCAAGTATGGGTGGATGTTATGGTAGAAGAGTACAGCTCTATCACGACGAATGATGGTTGGGAAGTAGTACCTAGTGTTGATATTTGGTAGCATCGAAAGTGCTCTAAGTCTCAAAATTTGTGGAGAGACTTAGGCACATGTATTCCAAATAAGCCATAACTCGTTTGTGAAAATTCCACTCAAAATGTGTTTTATTAAAAAAATTAATTATTTTAATGTGACCCTAAGTTTAAACTTAGAGAAATTAAATAATTAAAGGGTATTAATAAAACAAAGTGTGAATCTTTTGGATAACATGGATCAAGTCATGTTAAAATCTTAGCGGTTGATTGGAGATTTAATCTCAGCCGTTGAAGTCTCAAAGAGAAGGCTATAAAAGAAAGCTTGAGAGTATTTGAAGGACACACCGAGTGAATCTAAGTGATCGATTTTCTGAAGTGAGCAGTGCTCATAGGAGAATTTGATCTAAGTGATTCCAACGCATAATCATCAGTTGAGAGAGGTAGAGAGTGATCCAGCAACTCTCACGCAGAGGCTGACGCAAGGCCACGTAGGGGCAACGGGAGGGTGAGAAATAGTCTGAGATTTTGCAGAAGAATAAGTTTCGGAAGCCGGGAACCGGGGTGTGACACCGGGAGGCGGAGAGCAGTGATTTCAAGCTGCAGATCGATCACTTTTCTCAGTGACACAGTTCCTAGAGAGGCTGACGCAGGGACTGTGCAGAGGCAGCACAGGACCTGCCAGGGGCACTTCATCCAATGACCGGATCAACTGTGATTTTTTCAGTGATTGAGTGAGGTAAAACTCACAATCTTTTTGCCAGTATTTCCCTCTCTGTAACTGAATTACCTTTGTGGTATTCAGAGATATATTTAGAATTTGCTACTGCTTAATAAAATCAAACCCTCAGATCTGCTGCATCGGTTTTCCCGCATTGGGTTTTTTCGGGGACTTTCGTCCAAAAAGAATGGTGTCCTATGTGTATATTTTTCTTTGCTCAATTTCCTTGTTTCAAAATCATAAGTAATTAAGCGTAGGCTGCTTCAGTAATTTGCTTCAATATTTCATGAAGAAATCTGAAATAATTTTGTAATGTAATTTACAAATAGGAGAAGTAAATTCAGCAGGTTGCAGTATGATTCTGGAGATCATTTAAATCTAGGAATTTTCACACCTAGACCTGAGGATAGATCAGTTGTAGGATCAAGATGGATCTACAAGATCAAGTACGTTGCAGATGGCAATGTAGAGAAGTACAAGGCTAGGTTCGTGGCAAAGGGGTATGCACATAAGGAAGGAATAGATTACGAGGAGACCTTCGCCCTTGTAGCCAGATATACCTCTATTGGATATGTTATATCCCTAGCACCTCATATGGGATGGGAGATTCACCAAATGGATGTCAAGCCAACATTCTTGAACGGGGTGATAGAAGAGGAGGTGTACATAGAACAGCCTAAAGGCTTCGAGACCCATGAGAAGAGAACTCATGTACGCAGATTGAAGAAAGCCCTATATGGGCTCAAGTAGGCACCCAGAGCATGGTATGGTCGGATTAATAGTTACTTGCAGCAGTTCGTATTCGTCAAGAGTGATGCAAATCCCAATCTCTACTATCTGATGGCAAATAATGAGCCACTCATTCTGGTATTATACGTAGATGATTTGTTTCTTACAGGATCATCTAGGCTTATAAAGGACTGCAATGTAATATCCCAAATGGGATATTTTACTAATTTTGCAGAAATTTCACTAACCCAACATTTTACCATCAAATTACTAAATTAATTAACAGAAGATTGCCATGTAAAATAAAAAAAAATAAAGTACTGCAATCCATTACACATTAAACTGGAAAAATCTCAGCTTTTATTATAAATGACAAACTAGGGTTACATGCATATCTGACCCAAAATAGTTCAGATGGAAATTGGCCACCAATATAAACTGTTGCACTGCGCTGGCCTCCAAAACTGAACTGTTGCACTCTCCCTCCGGCAACAGCTACCACTGAATCAACTGAAAATCAATGAAGCACCAATTGAGGATCTGAATGATCTTCACTCCAATATCCCTGAAGCTCCGCGAAACTCCTGAACGAAGTCTCCTCAAAGAGAGTTGGGTTTCCGTCCAACACTCGACAACATACCTGAGGGTTTCCGTCCTGGTGCTACCAATGGAGTAGAGAACCAGGTTCTCAACCTCACATACAAGGAAAGATATCAAATCCCAAATATTCCTCAATGGCCTCCTCCTCTTCTTTTATAGATCTCATGGATCCTTCTAGAGCCTTATTTTATTATTATTTTGATCATGCAGCACTTTTCCCTCTTATTTTCCAAATAAAATTTCCCTTTTTAATGCAAGAAAGAGTAAATCGGCTACCACGTCTCCTCAGGTCAATGAAACTCATGTCCAGCCATCCCATTATGTAGGTATTCTCGTCCCAGCTCCAACGAGCTATTACACTAAGGTGTTCTATCACGTATTCCTCCCGGAATGCCACCTTGAGCATAAGTAATTGAGTTAAGCCCAAAAATAACTCAGTTTTCCAAAACTTGTCGGAATGCACCGGAACGAAAGACAAATTGTGCGGATGATGGAATATATCAAGCGAATGCCACCGGTCCTCGTAGAAACTCCTCCAAAAAGCCCCTGGGCCCGCTAATGACACCAATCTGTACCTGTGACATGTTTGCTCCTAGCTCTGGAAGTCCATCCTAACCATGTCATAGGTGGCACCAAAAAAAGGAATATTACATGCAAGAAGAATCTTGAAGCAGAATTCGACATGAAGGATATGGGGTTGATGCATTATTTTCTAGGGTTGGAAGTTTGGCAGAAAAATGGAGAGATCTTCCTTGGGCAAGAAACAGGAGACCCAGAGTGCAGGATTGTCGACCCATGGCAACGCCTATGATCACCAACTGGAAGAAAATATATGGATCAGGAGACAAAGAAGTAGACCCCACCTTGTACAAACAACTCATTGAGTCACTCATGTATCTGGTCAAACCAGGCTAGACATTTGCTTCGTTCTCAACACCCTTAGTCAGTTCATGGTGGAACCAAAAACAATACACTGGGCAGCAGTTAGGCACATTCTCAGATATGTGCGTGGAACAGTCGGATATGGGTTGAAATACACCCAAGGAGATGACGTCAGATTGTGCGAGTTCACAGATGCAGATTGGGAAGGGAGTTCAGCAGACCGAAAAAGTACCTTCGGGTACTGCTTCAGCGTTGGATCAGGAATGATCTCTTGGTGCAACAGGAAGCAGAAGTCGGTAGCTCTAAGCTTAGCGGAAGCAGAATATATGGCATCCAACAAAGCAACATGTGAAACCATATGGTTTAGGAAGCTACTTGTGAGCTTGTTCAAGAAGAGGATGGAAGCGACCAGTGTTTACTGTGACAATCAGAGTTGTATCAAGCTCTCTGAAAATCTAGTATTTCATGATCGGTCGAAACATATATATATATATATATATATATCAGATGTCACTTTATCAGAGACTGTGTTCGGTGTGGGGCAGTATAGCTATAGTATGTCCCCACAGGAGATCAGGTAGCAGACGTACTCAGAAAGGCTCTAGGCAAAGCTAAATTCATTCAGTTCAAGGAGCAGATGGGTATCGTATGAAACTCGTTTCAGTAGTAGAAACAAATGGGTCCTCAGTTGTAGCAACAACAGATGAGAGGGAATTGCACTGCAGATGCAGTAGTTGACAGCAGTATGCAAGGAAAGCAGCAAAATAGATGTAGTGGCGCAGTAGTTGGTGGACAGCAGTGTCAGACATCAGCAGCGCAGAGGGAGATGTTACGGAGTCAGGGTAATGTTTCAACAGGTTACATTGCTAGAGCACATTCCTTGCTAAGAGGGAGTGTTGATTTATGGTAGCATCGGATGTGCTCTAAGTCTCAAATTTTGTAGGAAGGCTTAGACACATGTATTCCAAAATACCCAGAAAGTGTTTTGGGAAATTCCACCTGTTGACCACTCTGTGTCAACGACCCCATAGCAATACAACCCCATTTTTTCAATGGGATTTACCATGTTCGAGGTGTTCACGCCATTCAAATTCCATCATCAGTTGACAATTTTATAAACGATGTAAACCTATTCTACATGTTTATGATGTAAATGATCTAAGTAAGACCATCACGTATGTAAAAACCTAGGTAAGCCTAGTATTTTGGTGACGATTTCTATCCTAGGAGGTTTTTTGTCTCACTGATTCATTTGTGTTTCTCGACACAAGTGATTGGCACGAGTTTTTCCCTCCAGCCTCACCCCAAAGCTAGGGTGGATTTTGTCATCAAGAAGCTAAGTGAGTCCTAATGTTTTCTATCGAGTCTTTCTAAAAGTAGTTTGGGAATAATCCTAGCTAATTGGCTAGATTATTTTATTACAAACTACTTGGTCTACTAGATCATGTTTTGAGTCGCAGAATTGGATATCTATTTGAGGGTCTATCACGAATGAGTTTTCCTCCTACATGTGTCAAAATGTATTTATCTTATGTAAAGAGGGTTGGAAAAATAATTAGATCCCCTCTCAGTCAATTAATTAAATTTTCTGGCCAAATTAAATTAAAAATCCTAAGCTACAAATTTAATTAATTTTAAGTCCTAGGTGATTTAAAATTCTTCAAAGGCAAAATTCGTGGGTCCTTAAAAAATAAACTTTTAAAGGTCCCAAGCCAAGGGAATATTGAGAATTTCGAGAAATTTTGGACCCTTTGGCCTTGGTGGTTAAGTCAAAGTTAATTTTTTGAGATAATTAACTCGAAAATATTATTTTTGAGTTAATTAAAAAAGAATTAAATGATAAATTCGAATTTCCTCAAAAATTTATAATTTCGACGGACGAGATTAAAAGATGATTAAATCTTTTTTAACGGTCGAGATTACTTTGACGGAGATCAACCAAACTAGCCGTTGGAGATTTTATCCTATAAATTAGAGGTCTTTGTCTACCATTTGCATCCGATCCCTTGATCGTGTACTTGCTCTTGAAGTTCTCCTATAATATTTTTTGAATAATACAAACCAAGTCTTTGGGGTTTTATTTTGATGGTGGTGTTCCTCTTCAGCATTTTATGGTAAATTTGTTCTTTATATTTTGTCGGTAATTATTTTAATGAATTGTTGATTAATAGCTCTTGTAGAGTAATCTATTGCACAGTTATCTTGTTTAATTTATTGGATTTAGGGTAAGAATTTCAATTCGATTGAGTTAGACTCTTGAAAAATCCATTTTTATCTTATTTCTCTATTGATTTAACGGTTTAACTTTAAGTGTGCAGAAATCTTTCGGATTTAGAATTGGGTGTTTGGGGAAGTTCTCGGCTGGACCAACGGACTCCCAAAGAAATAAGATCTGAAGAGCCCTCCAGATCTAATTCCCCAAGCTTATCTTAAGTTCTCTTATTGCCGGGTTTTTCTAGAGCTTGTGCCTAAATAAAAAATTTATCTTGGCTTTTATTGAATTTAAAGTTAGATCTGGCTAGTAAGAGACTTAGATCTTCAGATCTGGGAGCGAAGTCAGACTTATGCTCCTCTGATCTGTAACTCTTGTGCATAGATGTGTAAATATATTGTATATATCTGTAATTTACATATGTAGATTTGAAGTTTTGTAACATAATTTTGAATTCTAACATTAGGTTTTTTAGGATTTTCGCTATTTTTGTACATATTGGGTATTGGGTGTTTCTCTTTTCACTTGTGCAGGAGTAGATCTGAAAAATCAGCCAAGGGAATCTTCAGATCTAAGCCAGATCTAGACTCTGGAGGGCAAGACCTGGGCTCATATTTGTTTGCAGAATTAGATTTGAAAAATCAGCCAAGGAAAACTTCAGATCTAAGCCAGATCTAGACCCTAGAGGGCAAGATCTGAGCTCAATATTTGTTTGCAGGAATAGATCTGAAAAATCAGCCAAGGAAATCTTCATATCTGAGCCGGATCTAGACCCTTGAGGGTGTATAGGCTTTTGAGACTATTTTTGCAAGATTTTGGTCTCAAAAATTCAAATTTTCAAGTAGCAACATTATCCCAAAATTTCAAGAATTTTCAACGATGGGATCTTCAAAGCCTTGGGCTAAGGGTTTGATCTCTAAACCCTTATTTTCTGCAATTTTTATTACAGCAATCAAATCACAGATAATTAGGCCCTAAAAACACATTTTATATGGTCAAAGTTGTTTAGAATTGTAAAATCTTCATTTTCAAAGTTTTTGGCTACTTGGGCATCTTTAATTTCACTTAGATCTGACTTTGAAACTTGCTGGAAATTACTGCATAACAATGAAAAATCAGATCTAAACATTTTTTATGCATATCCTAAATAAGGTCCATAAAATCTGAAATTTCAGTGTTTTGGCAAAACTTACTATTTTTAGACATAGTGGGAATCATTTTCAGTATTTTCAGTTTGCTGGTCTGTTATCAATTTACTGATGTTATAAACTTATCAGTTCTGAAAATTACTGAATCAAACTCTCTTAAAGCCTTAAAATTGAAATTTTCAGGTTTTCATATATTCTTGGTATTTCTGAACGTATTTGGTAGCTATTTTTGTCAGTTTTATCTTGCTGATCTGTTACTGTTTCACTGCTGAAATAAAAATATCAGATCTGAAATTTCTCTTAATCAAACCCTAAAATTTGAATTTTTTTCAAGTTCAACAATTTTTACTATTTTTAGTCATTTTGGGCATTGGTGCCGGTATCGTTTGTTTGCTGATCTATGGTTTAAATTATCGCTGCAATTTATATTTCAAATCCGAAATCTTGCTGAAGAATATATACTAAGTTTGACTATAGGAGAAAATTTATTTTTTGGATTTGCATTATTCTAAGAATATCATTTAATCCATAAATTTTTTGACGAAGTGTTTGTTTAGCATTAAAATTTCATGGTGTTTATTGATGATTATTTATTGAGATTTAAATGTTACTTATTTTCTTATGCTTCAGCTGGGTTTGATGATCATTGGCATATAAGTTTTGGGAATGTTTTTTATTGATTAAAATGTGTAATTAAGTCTTGTTTCATTTACTTGAATTTGGATATTTATTGAATATTAATGTTTGGAAAATTCTTTTAAGTAAGTGTGATTGATATCTTATTATTGTGGATTTGCGACGTATTGTATATCTTTTAAATTGAGTAATCTTTTGGCATATTCATAATTGGTACTCTCGCTTAAGTACTTAGTGGTTAGATCAGATTATTTGGAATCTAAGTGCTTTAGGATTTTAACATCTTCGAAGCTTGTTTCATCTCGCTCCTTCAAATCATTTTCCTTGCATTCTGCATTGCATAGCAACGGTTTCTTATCAAGTACTTCGTTGTAATTTCTTTAGCAGGATAGTTGACTCCATAAGGCATTGGTCTCAAACTTTTAATCTAATTGAA
The DNA here is from genome assembly GCA_034641835.2 of Pinus albicaulis. Taxonomy (NCBI): domain Eukaryota; kingdom Viridiplantae; phylum Streptophyta; class Pinopsida; order Pinales; family Pinaceae; genus Pinus; species Pinus albicaulis. The sequence goes on along the minus strand of CM076584.1, from coordinate 1,044,503,464 downwards.
TCCGTAAAATCTCGTTAAATCTTAACAAGTACTTGGTCGTTTGACTGTGTCTCCTGAATTGGTTGGTTTCCAATCAATTCGTTTTCTTCCATTTCAATAGGGTCTACCCCCCTTAGTCTGTAAAGAGATAGCTTAAATAGAGATATTGGGGATCAAGGTGACACCCCCCAATCTGAGCCGTTGTCATGGTGCCTAGACATTTTGTGCAACAACACCACCCAGATGAGGTTTTATTAAAATAATTAATTGTTTTTAATGGCAGCCTAAGTCTAAACTTAGGGAATTAAAATAATTAAAGTGTATTAATAGAACTGCGTGTGAATCTTCTAGAAAAAGGCGAATATCAAGTCAAGTTAATCTTAGCCCTTGATTATGTTTTAATCCTAGCCATTGATTTCTCAACGAGAAGATTACAAGGAGGACTTCGATGGGCATTTGGAAATATACCAGGCAGATATTCAATTTCCCAAGAAGATCAATTTTCTCACTGGCTGAAATTCGGCAAGAGAAAATCGAATCAGAGGGAGAGTTGCAGGTTGGAAAGAAGGGTATCAACCTAAGTTACCGAAAACTCCTGAACAATTTGCCGGAAATGTGGATCTCCGTTTCCAATACGAAAATGGATATGATTCTTTTTGGAAACGTTGTAAAAACGTTTTTGTGCCGTTTCAAAAAATCAGAAACTTCAAATTTGGAATTGAATACGTTTCCAAGGGATTTAAATTTTTTTGGATTTGTTTCCAGAAACAGATCCACAAAAATCATGATCAGAATCCACCCTTAAAATGTTAAAAAGCGTGAAAATTTGTATAGCCATAAATAAATAATAAAAATGAAGAAATCATATTTGCAAATAAACTCATTATAAACACAGTCTCATAACGTCTCTTCTAAATTTTTATAAACAACGACACTCCATATATTTATCAAGGATTCTTACTAAGAAAAAGATAGATGTTAAAAAATGCAAACAAAAGGGTTTGATGAATGCCTTCGTAAAGAGATCTATTTGAGCAATTAATTTTCAGTTTGGTTAAGGTTTTGTTAATTGTCATTTATTTTGCTCTTGATTTCATAAATACCCCAATATAACAAATCTTCTCTAGCCAATCTTTTGCCTACATATAGTCAAGAGACCAAGATGACGTTGAGAAGATTGAAATGTTCAAATAGGTCTTGACGGAATATCCCAATGATCCCATGGGCCTTTTAATTGCCATGCATGACACGTTCTTTGAAGGAGTTGGACTCAAAAGCAAAATGGTTGGCATTTATGATTACATACTAATGATGTTGATAATGTGTTGAATGATATAATAATCACTAATGATGATGACAATGTTTATGTTAAATTCATGACGATGATTATGTATTTTTCGATATAGATTCTAAATTCTAAAAGATAAATGGTTATATGAAATATATATGGTAATATATATGTGTGTGTGTGTGTGAGTGTGTGTCGTTTCCTTGCCTATTGTTTCCTATTTTTTTTAAATTTTGTCGTATCCGTTTCAAACCCCATATCTGTATTCGTTCCTGTATCCGTTTCAGTGCAACTTAGGTATCAGCAAGAGTTGAGAGTACAGGATCACACCGGAAGAAGCAGCGCAGAGGAGGGACATCGCAGAGGTTGTGACGTAGTGCAAAGGCTGTGATGCTGGGACTGCGCAGTCACTGCGAAGAGGCTAATGAAGTGAGACGCAGTGAGGTTGTGGGGCCTCTCCAGGGTCAAAATTTCGCTGTGGAGCATGAGAAAATTTGTTTGTAAAATTTCTCACAAAAATTCCTCTTCTATTCTACTAGTTATATTTTTTACAAGATATTTTGCTGAAGAATAATAAAGAAACCCTCATCTATTGCATTGGTTTTCCCACATTAGGTTTTTTCGGGGATGATTGTCCAAAAATAACTGTGTCATTGTGATTGTACTTGTTGTAACATTTTTCCTTGCATTTTGTTATCACCAAATTGATCCTGATAGGTTGCTCATCAATCAACTTAATGTAACTCTTTCAAACCACTTTTAACTGAAGATTAGCCTCTTCAGTTTGAGAGGGCTCTCTCAAAGGTGATTTATGATTTTCAATAGGAATACTATTAGATGACTAACTCTATGAACTGTGACTTGGTTTTGATTGATTGCAGGTTGAAAAATGAAAGGCTTGCTACCATTGGGCTATGGGGTCAACATCAGTAAACATAATGACAGTAATTCTTCTCATGGAAGCTGAGGCAAATAGAGGTTTTAATAAAGATGGTACATACACACAACATAAGAAAAACATAGCAATTTAACCTCTAAAGGAAGTCAGAGCATGATAACATGAGTTCTGAGTAATTAGAGAATAAACTAACTGCAGACGATTAGACATGAAAGATATAGAGCAAACAAAACATTAAACACCTCGTTCGAATCCCAAGTCTGGAAGTAAAATGTCACTGTATATTACTGAAACTTAAAAAACATTACAGAGTATAAATTTGGTGCAATATTCTCCAACCCTTTGATATTCCATGTTCCGTCTATAAATAGACTTTATTTACATTGCAAATGATCTGCCCAGTTGACTAGATCTCCGAACCATAACTTTGACACCTAACATAACTGAAAACTACTTTCTTGGAACATAAAAAGACAACTAACCCTTAAAAAGTCACATTCCTAATAGGACTCTACTTCATATGTATTACATTCAATTTTCTCAACAATAAAACAGTTACATGATAAGGATCACATGTTCGAGAAAAATTCACCATCACTAACATATTTAAAGTATTCCTTAGATTTAGGAAACACAGTCCTATTTTTCAGGAATAGATAAACTCCACTTTAGTGTTGGTCTTCATGTTGAGCTGGATGAGTGATACTCATATCTAGTGAGTCTATGCTAGGATGGCCCACTAACAGGTTGGATGTCTCCAGATGGCTGACTGATCTTGTATGTGTTGTTTGAACCTCCAAAAATCTTCCAAAAACCTTTCGCTACAAAACAGAGCAGTTTAGGCAGTTTCATAGCATGGTTTCGTAGCGAATGAATTTATGTCTTTTCAACCATCTCCCTGCCACCTTTGTTAGTCAAAAACTTTTGTTATGCCAAAATATCTTAAAAACAACCAACCTCCCTCCTTAATCCTTTACAAAATTGATTTTTAAAGAAAAAGAGCATCTTCATAAATTTCGTAGCGTTTTCTGGCCTTCAAGCTACGCTACGAAACTGCCTAATAAACCAGAATTTGCAGATTCTGCGATTTTCTTCAAAGTTTGATCTTCTGAAACAAAATTTAGGTTCTTTGCAAGTCATGCACCTCATAAAAAATGTTTCAACTCAATTATTCAATCTTTAGGAGTTTTAGCTTCATTTACAATAGGTTGACCTATAGGTTCTTCAACCACTTTCATCCTTAATCCTTTCTTCTCCAGCTCAGCTTGAATCATGTCCAGCTGCTCCTGATGATCTTCCACTTGATCCTTTAATGATCTGTTTTTAGCTTGCAAGTGTAAGTTCATCTTCTTGGTATGTTTGACCACCAATCTTAATGGTCGAGTCCTTTTCAGCAATCTTTTGGCATTGTCCATATATTTTGAAACACTTGAGATTTGACTACTCCATCTTTTCATCATCTGGTCAACTTCAACCTTTTCAGACATGTGCTTCTCTGCTTCTAACTTCAATTCAAAAATTTCTTTACCTGATTCCTTCAGTTGTTCTTTGAGGAGTTATGTTTCTGATTTTTCAATTATCTTCTCTTTTCCCTTTCTCTGCCCGATGACAACTTCATCTTCTGCTGCTGGAGATAAATCTATGATGCTCACTGGCTGCACAGCTTCATTGATTTTCTCTGTCTTTTTGCTCTCCATTGCCTTCTTTGCAAATCTGGTCATTGGTTTCCTTAGCTGAAATATAAAGCCAACATCTTCTCCTGCAAAATCTAATTTCTTTGCAGTCTTACCTTTCTTCAGTTTTCTTCCATCACCTTCAATATCTTCTGCGTGCACTATTGGAGACTCTTCAATATCAATTGCATGAAGGATATCTTCTAGATTCCCTTTGGCCAATGTATGGCTTCTAGTTATCCTCTTACTGCCTTGTTTGCTAATCTTATGTTTCTGTTTCGCAGGTGTTGGCTAAGGGATATCAGTTCTTTGCAGAGGTTTTGCTCTTATGTCCATTGGTTCTACAGGGGACTGTCTTCTTTCTTCTTCAACTTTTTCTATTGCAGTTGATGATGTAGTAGTTCTAGGTTTTAAGATTTTCTTTGGAGTGACTACATCTATTTCATAACCACTCACAAACAGAAAAGAAGTCCAATCTATGTTTAACCTTCTCAATTCTTCCAACACTAACATCTTTATTAAACCATGGTGAAACAAAGATGTCTCATTACCTTTTGACTTGACTTGAACTCTATCTGACATCTTTCCCAAACTCCTATATAAAAAGAATGGTAAGTCAAGTGATTTCTTACCTACAAAGTGCAGAAGGAGTCTGGGATGGTAAGAGTAAACCATGTGGAATCTTCCCTCACAGGCGAAATATTTTTTAATTATCATCAGCAGCTTTGCATAATTTTCCTTCATATAACTCCTGGGGATGCCATTGGTTAAATCAACTCCTCTGTGCTCTCGCTTGAGAAACTCTTCACAATCCTGCATTGTAAACTTTGTGCCTTTAAACCACTCTTCACCACCTCTAGGGATTTCTGTAGCTAGTGATATGCTCTCTGGTGTTACTGTGAGATTCAAAATCCCAACCTTTGATGTTGTCCCTGTAAAATTAGTGGCAAAATCCTTTGAAACCTGTGCATGGAAACCCTGCAACTTCTGGTAGAATTGCAGGTAGCCCGTCCTTCTGAAAACTTGTATAGCCATAGGGTCTTCATTCAGCAATTTCAAGTCCATGGGTTCATACCTGAGACAGTGACCACCCTTGTTTGTTTTCCTTTTCGAAGCCATGAATGCTTTATAGTCTTCGCTGCCTCGCTTGTTGGTGACACCTGTAGAACTGAATTTGACAGCAACCTGCTTGGAGTGATGAAGCAGCTCTCCAAGAATCGATTCACATGCAAGGATTAAACAATAATATGACAAAAGGTAGGCGTGAGGTAAGGTTTAAAAGGTTAAATGACAACTCGGATTTTGATAATGACACATGCAACCAAAAAGAATCATGATTATAGAAAATACGACTATGCACGTTAAAATGATCATAACGACCTTGAAAGACCTTGCCCTTTATTTATCTTATCATAAATTGACACCTCACATCGTTCTGACAACTTTGGCTGAAAAAACGCAGTTTCGTAGCGAAGACAGTTTGGCTGCTGACAGATTCGCTACAGCACTATTAGGCAGTTTCGTAGCAAAATCTGTTGATTTCATTTGAAATTCGCTACGAAATTCTGAAAAACTGATTTATGGGTTTTGGAGAACTCTTGTGTTTTAGCCTTTCCACAAAGTATCGAGACTAGAACACCATTCGATGCTACAAAAGCTAAGAGACAATGTCAAAAGAAACTGCCTCAATGAAAATCAGGAAGAAAGCTTGGTTTATGTACACTACAACTTGAGGTTATTGATACGTTATTGTGAACGGGCTTGATTTGATAGGAGCATATATCACTTGAGACAACAACCCGAAGAAGGATAATTTGGAGGATAAAGCCTTACATTTAGAACAGTTGGAAGTAGAACTTTTGGATGATGAGATGATGATCATCAAGTAGCAGCAATAGCATAAACAACAACGCCACCCCCATCCACTAGAAGGGCTCAAGTTGCACTAACTTTGCTGCCACCTCCATCTAGATTCTTCAGCATTGTGTGGAGGTCATGTGCCTTCTAGTTCTAAACGCAGTTCATGACCATTGCAAAGTCAAACTATGCAAAAGGAGACTCCCATTGTTCATAGATCACGAGAAAAGAAATAAGAAGTTTCTCGTGGCAAGAAGAAATTTTAGTAGATAGTAGATTTACTTGTCTTTTCTAGTTTCTAGTACTTTTTATAACTATTGACTCTTTGAAATTTATTATGGTATTTTTTGTAAGCAATATATCACAATTTAAGTTTGAAGTTTGAAGTTGGAAATTATAACTCATTGGTAATGAATTATGAATATGATGCTTCATTAAATATTTTACTTCATGTTTGATATTCTTTGTTATAGTTTGGTAATGGTTACAAGTACAATTTTAGTGATGACAAATGTTGTATATTGAATTTTGAAACTTTGAAACTTTAAAGTTGATGAGAATCAAGATGTTGTGGACTTGTGGTTGATGAAGATTATAAGTACTAGATGATTGATGTTATATGGTTTATTCCATGTTTTTATGTTTTTTATAACCAATTCATCATTCTACATGCTTTTGTTGACATATATGCATCAAAATATATAAAAATATATATTATATAAAAAACGCTCTTGACCCAGAAGCTTCTTAACATTTTCGCTCCTAATCCTGCCCCCACTTCCAAGCAATCTTGGAGAAAATACCAAGCATGTTTTACTATCTTATATGCTATTAGGGTTTGATTGATTATTAGAGCATCCATCCTATGCATGTTCAATATTCTGGGATGCTTGTGTATTGCAGAAACTACACCTCATTAGGTTTATGACACATCCATGTGGGGATTGTTGTCCAATAGTTCAAGGGAGCTCTGGGATTTGAAAGATTGGTATCATACATTTACATGGGTTACATCCTGGAAGATATTTAATGTGCAAACAGTGTCCAGTAATGCTGGGAACTTAGGTTATAGCTGGCAAACTATACCTATTAGAGGAATAGGGAGAAGCTTGAAGGATTTTTACTGGGTCCAAGAACTGTCTTAAGGATCAACTTCTGAAAAATGTAAATTCTATTGTTTTTATCTTGTCATTGATTTTAGTATTGTAGGGTTAAGATGCAGTGTTGGAGAATAGCCATCCAATACATAAATGCAACGGTTAATATTAATGGATCGACTTTTAAGTGTAGACAGCTCATGTACGAGTGTTTTCAGGAATATCTTAAATGTATGTTTAAGAGCAATTATAGGGTAGATTGTTAGTTTAGAATTGAAGTCTTCCAGTAGAACTCTACTACTGTGTATGTGTATAAATAAAAGTATCTATGAAGAAAGATTGGAGGGGTGCTTGTGCGTATCTCTTGCCCATGTATTGTTGTAATTTCGATTTATTCATCTATGTCTGAATTCTATTTTTGGTTTGTAATTGTACACTGATCTGTCAATGAAAATTTCTTCTAAGGCTGTTGAATTATGTAATGTTCCACAAATAGGAAAAATAGTGATATGTAAAGCAAACAACAAATTACACCACTGAAAATTTAGAACATTTAGAGAACACCCATGAAAATTCAGAAATATGGAAGCAGTTCAGCCATTTTATTATAAACTGGAGCAAGAGTACAAATATATGGAAGGAATGCACTTGGGTTTGCCTCAAAGGTAAGCGGAGCAAAGACCAGGTGAAGAAATGACAAGCCCAGATGCTGCAATCAACTGCCCAAGTACTGCCCTGTGCTGCCCCAGCAATTATACATTGTCTGCTGCAAATATATAGCTAAAAATCCCACCTTGGGTGCTCAGATAATTCTGCAAAATTATGTCCAAGCTCCTCAAGCAAAACCCACCAAAATCCAGAAAGATTTTAGCCTAGTTTTGACCTCCAAAAATCGACCCTCCCAAGACCATGCATCCTCCACTGCCTGTTGAAATACGTTGTCTTTCAATGCACCAACAAAATCCACCCAAACCACTCCTGAAAGGCTGCAATAAACTCCTCAAACGCTTCCCTTATTTCACCCGGCAAAGTACATCCCCTCGCTCCCATGTGTGCCCAGTGACACTCTTCTACACTAGCCCAAGAACTGCAAATTAACTCCAGAAAGTGGCTATCTCCTCTAGCTCCCAAACTCACCAAATAGCCTGCAAAATTCTTGGACTTCATTCTCCTAATTTCCTCGAGCAAGTTCTCCCCAGAAGAACACTAAAATGACTCCACTCGAGTCCCTTCTACGTCCTCCTAGAATACGCATTGGCTGCGCAAATATTGAATGTAGGTACTGCAAATTTCACTGCAATTCTCCTCCAGATGGATGTGGAAGAACCTCTCTAGGGAGGCACTCAAAGTCCCTCGAAGAGAGGGTGAGTTCTCCACTTGGAAAACTCATGCTAAACAGAAAGTGACCCGACTAAGTAGCTCGAGCAACTAAGTAAAGTTTGATATGCCAAAAGATACCAAATGAAGTGTGTTGCCTCCCTTTTATAATTTTGTGGGCCTTTCTTCCCTTGTGGGCCCCTCACCAAGCCATTTGATTTCCCTCCTAAGCATTTCGAACCATAGGCTAAGCGAAGTGCGTATTTCCTTGTGTGGGTGGCCCCCACATTCCACTAACAAAATAATACGGCCTCCTAACTCCTAAGTCCTTCAACAAAATCGAATGGTTCCCATAACCTCCAAAATTGATCTCAAAATTGTGGAAATTAACTTGTTCCAAAATAATTTAGGAAGGTACATTACAATCCTCCCCTCCCAAACGTTGCTTGTCCCCAAACAACTTCAGCATTGGATGCTCAAGTATGTGCTCACCCTCCCAAGTGGCATCCTCATCCGACAAGTTCTTCCAACGCACCAAGTATAATCTAATTGTTTTGATCCTTAGCTTCCTCTCCCTAGTCTCCAGAATGTCCTCTGGTTCCAAGACCAGTTGCCCCTCGTCTTCAAGCGGAGGCAAATCCACAATTGTTGTAACCTGTTGCCCCAACACCATCTTGAGGCATGAAACATGAAAAATGTTGTGGATCTTGCAACCTGGTGGTAGCTTCAACTCATAGGATGCCTCTCCAACCCTCCTAGTCACCTTGTAGGGCCCATAAAATCATGGTTGCAGCTTGTCGGCCCCCTTTTGTTTCAATGTGGATTGTCGGTATGGCTGCAATCGTAGGAACACCAAGTCCCATTCCTCAAAATGCCTCTCAACACAGCGTCTATCAACATACATCTTTTGCTAATTCTGAGTTGTCAGCAAGTTGTCCTTGAGAGTCTTGAGGATGTCTTAGCTCTCTAGGATCCAATCTTTGGCCTTCAGGGCCCAGTTGTCTCCAAAAACGATGTCAGCAAAAGACAAAGCATCATAACCATATAAAGCGCGAAAAGGTGACATACCGATGGAAATATGATGGGTGGTGTTGTAGCAATACTTTCCTAAGTGCAGCCATCGAATCCATTCCCTTTGTTTCCCGGTCACGTAGTTCCTGAGATAGCCCTCTAGCCATTTGTTCACCCGCTCCGTTTGGCCGTCAGTCTGTGGGTGGTAACTGGTGCTCAGGGTGAGCTCAGTGCCCACTAGCTTGAAGAGCTCCTGCAAGAATCCTCCCATAAATTTGTTGTCTCGATCACTGCCTATGGTCTTAAGGAGTCCATGCAAGCAGAAAACCTCCCTAAAGAACAACGCTACCACCTGAGAAGTTGAGTACCATATCGAGATGGAAAAGAAATGGGCATACTTGGTCAGTTGATCGAACACCACATAAATACAATCCTTGCCTTACACTTTTGGAAGCCCTGTGATGAAATCCACAGAGATACTCTCTCATTTCCCCTCGGGAATGGGGAGAGGCTGCAACAACCCAACTAGATGGGTCAACTCCCATGTGTTCCTCTGATAGGCCTCACACTCCTACACATATGTCAATATGTCTCCCTTGAGGCCCTTTCTTTTGAAGCGCTCTCTCACTGCCATGTATGTCTTCCTGACCCCTAATGCCCTGACAACGAAGAATCATGAGTCGCCTGGAGTATTCGCTCCCTCGGTTGTGACCCCGAGACTAAGAATATGCACCCCTTGTAGTATATAATCTCAGCCATCACTCGGTAGCGTTCATCTATGTGAATGCCCTCCATGATTTCACATGCTTGACGATCCTTGGAGTACTCTACTAACAACTGCACCTTCCAGTGATGGAAAATGCTCATGAGTGAAAGTCTTGCCGATCTCCTAGATAGTGCACTGGCTACCACATTGTGCTTCCCCCGCACATACTCAATATCAAAATCATAGGTATGCACCTTACTGGCCCATCTTTGTTCCCTGTCGTTGAGGCCCTGCTACCCCATGAAGTGGCGAAGACTGTTGTGATTTGTCTTCACTCGAAACTATTTGCCCACCAAGTATTGTCGAAACTTGGCCAATGCATGCATGATGGCCAACATGTCCTTGTCGTATATGGAAAACGACCTTTCATGTGGTCGAAGCTTTCGGCTCTCGAAAGCAATGGGGTGCTGTAAATTTTTGTAGATGTTCTATGCTAGGAGCAATTTTACTTTTCTCACAACAATCATATAAATAGTTAAGCAAAATGCAGATAGAACATATAAGTGGATCTTACAGAAGACAAATCAGAAACAGGAAAAATGTGTTGGTTCGTTACGGCGGTCAACAGGATGCTTCAACCAGCAAAGTCTCCTTGGTCAGCCAACCCAGCATGTGTCACAACAGTCCTCCAATCAGCAAACGAGTCAACCCAAGTCAACTCCCAAAAGGTCAACGGCGTACGAAAAAAAGATCAACGCAGAATGACGAAGCTAAGAATCAACGACGCTAAATTGGTGTGCTGACCTCGATTTCTGTGCCAAGTAGTACGACCTTCCAAAATCGAACTTCTCACAAGTTTTCAGCCCAATTGGACCATGCGTTGACCAAAGTCATGAGCGAGGTCATTTCTATTGAAACTGGTTGAAGAAGCTGAGTACGTAACTCTATAGTAAACAACTATATGTCCATTCTACCATGTGGTGAACCTAAATCACCTCCCGAGTGGCTACGTCTTATTTCAGATGAGAGAGGAAGATGTGAGTTGTGTTGTGATGAAATGCTCTCCAACTTTTCCTGTATTTATATCCATCATTGGGGCGTGTGACACATCTGCTGGGGGCGTGCAACCTTAAGGCCGACCTACACATATAATTTATTAAGAATAATAAATTCAAAATAAATGTTCTGCTCATCGGATTAAGACATATTATATATGGATTTTACACCTCTCCGAAAGAGGATTCCAACAAAAATATTAGCCTCTTAATCTGAGCATCATAACATGGAGTTTGGACCTAGTTGTCCAAATTTAACACTCCCTCTCAACTAGGGAGAACTCCATCCATCGGTGCAATCAAACATCGTGCGTCATCCCGCCGTAACTTGCTTTGCTGGCCTCTTTATTTCAGAACAGAAGTGGGTCAGTCACAAAGACATCATCCCCCGACTGACATAATCAGTCCAGAGGTTCCAAACCTCTATCAAACTCATGAAGAGTATCCAACCAACCCAAAGTTGGTTCATCTGACCCGAAGTCAGGCAGAGATCCCAGACCTCACTAAACTTGATCCCAGATCAAGTGGTTGGACCGTGCCATCCTAGATAGAGAGTACGGCAATCTCTGACGCATCCATCAGTCTTTGCTAATAGTCTCTAGCTTTTCCCACCTCATTGGCCAAATGAGAGGTACTTCCCATGAGCCCTGAACTCAATGGGTAGGATGCATACGGGGCACAGATAAATGAGAGGCGAACCAGCTCAATAATCACAAGGGTGGGGCAGAAGCATTATGAGTGCTTATAGCTCCGAGAAGCTATCCCCAAAGCCCCCCAGAGCTCCCAGAGCTCATCGTCCAACAGGACCCACAACATAGGGTCTTTCCACGACACCAAGACTCTCACGGAAGGTTAGGAACTTGACCTTCCCCAGGGGCTTAGTGAGAATATCCGCGACCTGCTCATCAGTTCCTATATGATCGAGCCTTACGGCGCCTCGCTGTACCATATCCCGGATAAAGTGGTACCCGATATCAATATGCTTGGATCGGTCGTGGAACACAGGATTCTCAGTCATACGAATCCCACTCTGGTTATCACAGAGTATCACAGTGGTATCTAGCACATGTCCAGCTTGACTCACTAAAGCCGCCCAACTATTTATTCCTGACAGGCCATACTAGCGGCAATGTATTCGGCCTCCGCGGTGCTCAAACCCACCGACTTCTGCTTCCTGCTCATCCATGAGATCAACGCAGAACCAAGATTGAAGCAGCATCCAGATGTGCTCTTACGATCCACCACACTGCCAGCCCAATCGGCATCAGTATATCCACGGAGTATCACACTCCCAGCAGTGTATCTCAGCCCATGGTTTATCGTGCCCCGAAGATATCTCAAAAGATTCTTGGCACCAACCCAGTGAAAATGATGAGGCTCAACCATCTGTTGACTCAAAGTGTTCACTGCAAAACATATGTCCGGACGGGTGTTCCCTAAGAACATCAAAGCTCCTATGAGTTGACGATACTCAGTAGGATTGGCCAAGATAGGCCCAGCAGCGCTGCCACTCAACTTCTTAAAGTTGAGTTCCATCGGTGTCGACACGGACTTACAATCCACCATCCCAAATCTTTCCAGAAGCTTCACAATGTATTTTCCTTGAGAAAGGAAAATCTCTCCAGGTCTCTGCCAGACCTCCAGGCCTAGGAAGCCGGTCACATCGGTCCTGGTCGCCTGTCTCTGAGAACCTCGGCTGACTGACTCCTCTTACGGTGATGAATGAGGAGGGGTCATCACTGTCGGGGAAGAGGAGTGCCGTCCACATATAGCACTAGAATGAGAGGCTTCCCCTGTACAACCTTGAAGTAAAGGTTCGGATCAGTCGAGTGAAGCCCGGCTTCATCAAGTAACTATCCATCCTCTCGTACCAAGCTCTGGGTGCTTGCTTTAACCCATAGAGGGCTTTCTTCAACCTGCAGACATAAGCGTCTCGATCTTGAACTTCAAATCCCAGAGGTTGTTCCACATACACCTCTTCCTTTATTGCACCATGCAGAAAAGCGGTCTTGACATCCATCTGATGAAGACTCCATCCTTGCGTAGCAGCAAGGGCTATGATTGATCGGATGATGGTATATCGTGCCACAGGTGCAAATATGTCATCATAGTCAATTCCTTCCTTTTGAGAGAAGCCACGGGCAACAAACCTTGCTTTAAACTTTTCAGCACTCCCATCAGATCCATGTTTGATCTTGTAAAGCCATTTAGCGGTGACAACAGATTTGTCCTTCGGTCTCGGGACCACATCCCAGACATCATTCTTCATAATTGACTCATATTCTTCATGCATAGCATCCTTCCAGACTTGATGCTTAATGGCTTCCTCAAAAGATCCAGGTTCAGATTGTACAATAGTACTCATGGCAGCTAGATACCCTTGGTATCTACACGGCTTCTTGCTTTCTCGGAATGTCCCCCTTGGGGCGGCATGACCCTCAGCATCTTCGAGGGTGTCCCTGAGCCATGATGGTCTCTTTCCTAGTGAAGGGGTTGGATCAATAGGGTCCATTGGCCCTTCAATATCAGGCATAGTCTCATCCTGGGGTTCTTCCAGATTTCCAGGTCTTTCTTCATGATTTTCTTCAGATCTAGGAAGATCTACTACTTTCTTCGGGGAAGCATCTTCGTCAAAAGTGACATCATGGCTTATCTCTACTTCCCTTTGACCAGGTACATAGACTCTATATGCCTTAGAAGTCTCACTGTAGCCCACAAACATTCCTTTCTTCCCAGTAGCATCCAACTTACTTCTCTTTTCTTTCGGCACATGAAAATAGACGGGACATCCAAAAATTCTAAAATGTGAGACATCAGGTTTCTTACCAGAGAAAACCTCTTCGGGAGTTTTGGAGTCCAGAGCGGAATGAGGGCATCGGTTTTGAATGTACACAGCAGTATTTGCAGCTTCTCCCCACAGAAACTTCAGTAGACCCTGGTCACATAGCATGGCACGAGCAGCTTCCACAATAGTCCTATTCTTGCGTTCAGCAACACCATTCTGCTCAGGAGTATATGCAGTGGTAGTCTCCCTCTTAATGCCAGCTTCTCTGAAAAAGTCTTTGAACTCATTTGACTCATATTCAGTGCCATTGTCAGTCCTCAAAATCTTGATCTTCTTTCCGGTCATATTTTCCACCAAGGCTTTGAAGGTACGGAACCACATGAAAGCCTCATCCTTCTTCTTCAAGAAGTATATCCAGGTTTTGCGAGAGAAGTCATCAGTAAATGTCATATAGTAAGAACATTCCCCCAGGGATGTTACGGGTAACATACCAGAAAGATCAGAATGGACCAGTTGCAATATATCAGATGTCTTTGTGACACTTGAGGGGAAAGGTCCCCTTGTATGTTTCCCTTCAGCACAGCCCTTACATACACCTTCATGATTATTTCCAAAATCAGGCATCCATGTCACCACCTTCCTTGCTTCGGGAAGGGCCTTGTAATGAAGGTGTCCAAATCTTCGGTGCCATAGTTCGGTTTGTCGGATAGTATCACAAGTCATAGCTCCTAACGGACTCCCTCCAACTTGGTAGAGTGTACCAACTCTAAAGCCAATAGAGATAGCTTCCTTGAAGCTCTCCTTCCACATGAGCACCTTTCCATCAGAGAAGGTTACATTGAATCCTTTGTCTTCCATGGCAGATACAGACACAAGGTTCTTCTTCAATTTAGGTACATAGAGTACATCTTGCAAACGGAGGACTTGTCCTTGAGACAAGTGGAGGGTCACAGTCCCTGTCCCTTTCACGGGATAAGTGGCATTATCCCCAAGGATAATTTCTAGATTAGTATCCCTTTCAACCATGTCAGAAAGTGCTTCCTTGAATCCGGTGATGTGTCTTGAGGCACCACTATCGATTAGCCAGACGTCCATAGTGTCGGGCGGAGATGCAGCTGAGAGAGCAGATACCAGAATATACTCATTTCTTTTATCTACAACATTAGACTCCTCATACCTGGTATTTCTGGACCTTTTAGAAGGTTGATTGTTTCCACCAAAGTGAGCCTTCCTCTTTCCTTTGGATTTGTCATTTCTTCGAGTCCCATTCCTTCGGTTGTTGTTGTTATCGTCACCATCGGGAGAATCCTTCTTGAAGGGGCATTCTCTAGCATAGTGTCCAGGCCTATGGCAGGTGAAACATTTACCCTTCTTCTCTTGAGTCTTTGTCCTTCCTTTGTCCTTAGAACCACCAGAGTTCTTCTTTCGAGAATGAGCACCGTAGGCAGCATTTCTTTCATTATCGAATTCCTTCATCCTTGATTCTTCTTGCATACATCTAGACAGAAGCTCATCAAAGTTAGGAATGTTATTATTGTTGAGAATGGTAGTTGTGAATACTTGCCATTCATATGGAAGTCCTCCAAGTGCGGTGAGAACCATCTCACGATCAGCTATTGTCTCCCCAATAGCTAGCAGATTGTTCCTGGTTTCGGTCAACTTCATAAAGAAAGTTTGAATAGACTCATCTCGGCCCTTCTTCATATTCTTCAACTTGTTCTTGAGGAATAGCACTTGGTTTACATTGTTTACTTGGAACATAAGTATCAATTTGTCATACATCTCCTTGGATGTGCCTAGTTCAGATATGTAGGCAACCAGACTCTTATTTATGGATTCCCTGATCAGCAGCTTTGCTCTGATTTCTTCCTTCTTATACTTGTTTCTAACAGCTGCAGAGGCATTGGATGGAGGTTCTTGAATCTTCCCCGTCACATGATCCAAGAGATCATGATCTTCCAATTTGAGATCTAAAATCATCTTCCAGGCATGGAAGTCATTACTTCCAGTCAGCTTTTATCTTTGAATTCAAGACTAGTGGAACCCATTTCTTCCGGTGATGATTGCTAAAGATAGAGTTTGTCTTCACCTCAGCTCCGATACCGCCACCCTTAGATGTTTCTATGCTAGAGCAATTTTACTTTTTCTCAAGCAAAGAATCATACAAATAGTTAAGCAAAATGCGTATAGAACACATAAGTAGATTTGCGAAGACAACCGTAAAACAGAAAAAAATGTGTGTTCGGTTACCACACAACAGATGCTTCAACCGAATTGTAGTCTCCTTGGTCACCACCACAGATGTGTCGGGCAACAGCACTCAACCGCAATGAGTCAACCCAAGTCAACTCCAAAAAAGTCAACGATGTTCAGAAAAGTCAACGCAGGGCAGCAAGCTAAAAGTCAACGCAGCAGCAATTTGGTCAACCCTTTGACCTTGATTTCTGTGCCAAACAGTAAGGCCTTTCAAAATCGAACTTCCCAACAATTTTCAGCCCTTTCGGACCATGCGTTGACCAAAGTCAACGCTGGTCAAACTTGGTCCAAACCCTAGTTGCGTTAAAATCGTCCTTCAATTCAAATGACTGCTTTTTTGTCCTTCCTTCTTCACGTGTGTACGAACTCATCTCTGTGTAGCTCGTACTATGATGTATGACAGAGGAAGATGTGAGTTGTGTTGTGACAAAACGTTCAATCCTTCGTATTTATATCCATCATCGAGGTGTGTGACACATCTTCATTGGGCGTGTGCAACTCATACGTACCGTACATAATTTATTAAGAATAATAAATCAAAAATATAAATGTTCCGTTCATCGGATTAAGATATCCGTTCATCGGATTAAGACATATTATATATGGATTTTACACCTCTCCGAAAGAGGATTCCAACAAAAATATTAGCTTCTTAATCTGAGCATCATAACATGGAGTTTGGACCTAGTTGTCCAAATTTAACAGGTGCCCACCTTGGGACAAAACTACCCCAAGGCCCAATCCCATCACCTAATGCATCACACTCCAATGTGAATGGCTGCGTGAAATCTGGGAGTGCCAATACTGGGCAACTGCTCATCACCTCCTTAAGGCGATCGAAAGTTGTCTGGGCTCCATCTGCCCATGCAAAATCCCCCTTTTTAGTCAAATTTGTGAGGGTTCTTGCCAACTGTGAGAATCCCTTGACGAACTTTCGGTAATAAGTGCAAATGCCCAAAAACCCCCTCAGCGCTATCTCTTCTCTAAGCACCGTCTAATCCCGAATGGCCCTGATCTTGTCCTCATGCACCTTGACCCCATCTGTGCCAATTATGTGTCCCAAATAAAGCATCTTTGTCAGTCCAAACTCACACTTGGACATCTTGGCGTAGAACTATTGCTCCTCCAAAATATGCAACATTGTCTCTAGGCGCTGTAGGTGCTTCTCCCACGTCCTGTTGTAGATCAAGATATCATCAAAGAATACCAGCACAAATCTCCTTAACTGCCCTTTGAACACATGGTTCATGCATGACTGAGAGGTGGTAGGTGCATTGGTCAACCTAAAAGGCATGACCAAGAACTCGAAATGCCCATAATGACATATGTCAATGCATCAGCAAAATCCACCCAAACCACTCCTGAAAGGCTGCAATCAACTCCTCAAACACTTCCCTTATTTCTCCCGGCAAAGTACAGCCCCAATGAGCAAGCCCCTCACTCCCAAGTGTGCCCAGTGACACTCTTTTGTGCTGGCCCAGGAACTGCAAATTAACTCCAGAAAGTGGTTGTCTCCTCTATCTCCCAAACTCACCAAATAGCCTGCAAAATCCTTTGACTTGATTCTCCTAATTTACTCCAGCAGTTGCTCCCCAAAAGAGCACTAAAATGACTCCACTCAAGTCCCTTCTGCGTCCTCCTGGAATGCGCAGTGGCTGGGCAAATCGTGAATGTAGGTGCTGGAAATTTCACTGCAATTCTCCTCCGGATGGATGTAAAAGAACCTCTCTAGGATGGCACTCGAAGTCCCCCGAAGAAAGGGTGAGTTCTCTGCTTAAAAAATTTGTGCTAAACAGCGAGTGACCCAGCTAAGCAACTTGAGCAACTAAGTCAAGTTCGATATGCCAAAAGACACCAAATGAGTGTGCTGCCTCCCTTTTATAATTTCGTGGCCGTTTCTTCCCCCTTCGGCCCCTGACCAAGCCACCCGATTTCCCTCCTAAGCATTTCGAACCATAGGCTAACTGAAGTGTGTTTTTCCTTGTGTGGGTGGCCCCCACATTCTACTAACAAAAGAACGAGTAGTCTTTAGTGCGACTTTTTGTAGGTTTTTACGGTGGCTATTTCCGGTGTAATTTCTCTAAAATCCGGCAGAAATTCATTGAAAAGAGAAGTTTGATTGCTAATCTTGCACAATCGAAGTGCCCTAGGGGTTTTTGAAGGTGTTGAATCCATATATAGAGTTAAAAAACTAGTTTAAATAACAAAAACCAAGATTTTACCTCAATTTTTTTCACCGGATTCCGGCACCTGAAACTCCAAAAAGTCGCACTAAAGACAACTCCACAAAATAATATGGCCTCCTTCTAACTCCTAAGTCCTTCACCAAAATCGAATGGGTCCCATAACCTCCAAAATTGATTGCAAAATTGTGGAAATTAACCTGTTCCAAATCATTTAGGGACATTACAAATTATTGCACCTGTACAAGAGTGAATCGATATGCATATGAGCATGTATAAATGAGTTTCATATTTCATTCAATGTGCAATTTGATTTTTTACAATCTTAGCCACTAGGTGTGCTTTCTGCACACAACACAATAAATCCACGTTAGGGATGATACAACCCTTTAAACATGAATTCCTGAATAAAATAATCCAATCCCGTGTTTCTCACTATTTACATCCAAATTGCAATAAAATATCATAGGAGAAATCATGACTATTTACTTGTATTAAAACAACCAAACTATAAAAAGAGATTTAGCTTTCATACCAGAAACGTTACTCAAGATTTGTTCAAACGTAAAGTCAACAGAAAACCATCCCGTAATATTTTTGCCATTGACAATATAGCTGTTTTTTTGGTTCTTGAAAAGTTCTGCAATATCTGTACTGTTGTCCAACCTTAGGTCTGTCCGGCATATACCTTTACCATCTTTCGTTAATTGTACATCACAAAACAGTACAACTGTCGGCAAGCTGTTGTTCATTGCCACTTCGTATGCATTAGTCGTGTAATCCGGGAAAAGCCCTGATAGCCCACCCCGAGCGATGACCAATGGCATATTACCTGCACAGTTCAAAAATTGTGTTATTTTATAAATTCTATATAATAAGAGTTATCCTGCCCCCAACAAATATTGATTATTCAATTGTGGTTACCATCAGCTCCAAATCACTAGAAAGAATCAGCACAAATAACAACACAATCAAAATTTCAAAACATGCATTAGAAGCAGTGTCGCTGCTCACAAATGTTCGTATAAGAGATCTGAGAAAGACTAGGAAAAGTAAACATAAATCGAAAGCTATAGATTAACAAATACTCCAGAACATTAAAAATATCAATTGTCAGAAAGAACTATATATAGTCTGGAATATAAGTGGAAAATAGTAAATACCACTTGAAGAACTCAATAGATACCTGCATGATAATTTTCTCATAATTGACACCATTATCCGCTTTAAATGCTTATTTTCACAAAATGAATACTATGGCAGTAATCTTCTTTTTAAACCATGGCAAGAATCACTGGACCATGACAGCAACAATCTTAAAGGTTTGAAAGAGTTTTAACTCAAAGAAGTTTATCGAGAATTTAGACCTGGAAGGCAAAAGAAAAGCACTAGAAAGCTATCTACCTAATATGTAATAAATAAGAGATCCAACAAAGACAAGTAAAACTAAAGCAACATAAATTCAAAGACATACTAATAAATATTCCACAACTCTAAAAAGTTTTAATTGTCTCAAAATACAATAAATAGTCTAGAATAGAAGTGGAAACACAGAAAATATTGCCTGAAGAACTCAACAGATACCAGCATGATAATTTTCTCATAATGGATGCCATTGTCCCTATTAAATGTTTTTTTTTTGAAAAACAGAATACAATGTCAGTGATCTTATTGAACCACGGCAAAAATCAGTGGACCATGACAGCAATAATCTTGAATTTTCAAAAGAGTTTAAATATCAGAAGTTTATAGAGAATCTCAACAGGGGAGCCAAAAGAAAAGTACTATAAAGCTATCCACATGCTATAAAACAAATTTAGGCATGGAAGAGAACTTTGCAGACTGATTCAATTTACAACCTGTTACAATAAATCCAGCACGCCCATATGATGTGAAGTCCCAAGCATCAAGGAGTTAGTCTAGAGAAACTCAAGAGGCTACCACTGTCACCACAGTAGTTCTTTCTCTTACTTTTTGTTGGCTCTTCTTCAACTCAAGGGAAGCTTCCGTAAGGATAGGATTTCCTAAGGTTATAGAGTGGAAGGTCAAGGCGATTTACTGAAGAGTAAGCCTAAGCGAAAAAGTTCTAGCACAGATGGATAAGGGAATCATGTGAGAACGAAAGATGAAAGTGGAAAACCCCAAGACCAAGTACCTAATCAAACCTTGGGCAAATGGAGCCAAGGAATTATGATCAAAGATTGCAAATGCATGAAAATGTAAGATAGTTAAGGTTACTATGCATGCCACAAATCAGCCTTAACTAGCTTAAAACTATTGCAGGAAATTATCTGCCGGCAATGTTCATGAGCATGATGCATGATATTTTGTGGCCGTCCATAAACATTTTTGTGGTCATTTATTCAGACAACAATGTCTTCTTCAGCAGTACATGGGAAGAGCATATGAAGCATAATCAACAAGTGTTAGGCACCCTGCAGCAACACAAGCTATATGCCAACCTCAAGATATACTCATTTAACATGCAGAGAATTCAATATCTTGAGTACGTCATAGATGAGAACAGTGCTCATGTGGACCCAATCAAGGTGCAAGTGATCTGTGATTGATCAACCTCAACAACACTAACAAAGTACCACAACTTCGTAGGCTTCGCCAACTTTTACTGCAAGTTCATTTTTTATATCACATATTGCTTGGCCCCTAAGCCAGTGGACCAAGGGTCGAGCCAAGACTAAGTCTGTTTGGGTCCAAGCACAATATAAAATATTTAAGGAATTTAATTATCACCTCTACTTGAATCTAGTCATCATTTTGCCAAATCTAAAACAATCACTTGAAAATGAGACAAAGGCCTCTGAGTATGCCATAGACACATTATTCACTCAACATGAACATTCAATGGCCTATCACAACAAGACACTCTCCAACACAATTTGCAAATACTCCACCTATGACAAGGAACTTCACTCCATTTCCAAATCTTTTCAGTAGTGGAAGCATCATATCCCAAGAAACAATCATCCACCCCAACGAAATGCCTCTACAATTTATAAAAACTCAAGGCAAGTTGTAAAATTACCTCCATTAATTAAAAATGGTCCATCTACCTTCAATATTTCCACCTGAACATCAAGTACAATGAGTGCAGCACCAATCAATTTGCATGTTACCTCAACCAACCTGTAATTGTGGCAATGACCAAAATCCTCAACTCTTGTTGATACAAGACTTCAACATGGCCCTAGTTGTATGGCCCTAACTTCACTACTACATATCAAACATTGGTTGCAGGTAAACAAGTTTCAAATTTTCACCTCCAAGATGGATTTCTATGCCACCTAGGACTCTATGTTCCTTCAAGCGAGCATGAGAAGATGAATTAGGAGGACCACTACAATCAAGTGTGTTACCCATCAATTTTCATGAGGCCTATACTAGTGAATTTTTTCACTAACCTTGCTATTTTCATCACAAGGAGCTTTGGATGGCTAGGACTTGTTGGTCTTAACTTGGTTCCTTAAATCATTGATGACATGGATAATGATGTGTTAGAAGCTTTGATGGTGTCTTGCTAGGTATGCTTATTTATCATAGAGATATAGCATTTCACTTGATCATTTAATGTTCTATTTTCCATTCATTGCTTGGTGATTGGATATCAAGAGGCATGGATCCCTTAGTGGAATTCCCTAGCACCTTTGGGCTAAGTACGCATGGAATTGCCATCTCTATTTGGTTACCTTCATCATGGCATCGAGCGCTTGGAACGCACTCACCTTTTTACATATGGTTTGATACTTCAATGTATCGGTGTGAATATAATTAAAGCTCCTTCTCTCTAATTCCCTAGCTCTTGTTGAAAAATTTCACACATGGATAGGTTACTTGTGCTATGGAAAATAATTCTATGTAGAATGCTCCTCTTCCTTGGCTCACATTTGGAGACATATGCACACTTATCATCACCTTCTGCATATCTTGATGAGATTATCCTTCTCCTTGATGAATTGGTTGGACTCTTGGTGATTTGGCATACAGTTCATGCCATACTTGACTTACTCTTCCCTAGATCTACCTCCTTATTCATCTCCTCATGCTTTAATTGGTCGACTTGTGCCACTTTGGGGATTATTTTGCACACACGTTTTGGAATATAGTTGGATTGAAAGGGGATAATCCCTTCTTCCAGGAGACGACTAAGTGTTATTCGAATTCCACATGTTGAGGCCTTCTACCATGGATCCACTTGCTTGATTTGAGGATTATGTTCACATTTGGATCATTTTCTATTGATCATGGATGGAATGTTTCCTTGGAGATCTTCTTCGTACTATTTTTGGAGGGTGTTTCACTTGGTTCGTACCGTAATAATGAAGACATCTAGCTTGAAAGAGCTAGACATCCACCTTGCAGGAAATCTAAGAGGTTTTATTACATATTTTAAGAGTGGCCTAGCTTCAGGAGCAGTTACCTTTTGATAGAATGCCCAAATCTCCAATAGACCAATGCCACTAGTTGCAGAGTGGCCATGAGATTCCAAAATGTGGTCATTATAGAAATTCCAACAAAATTTGGTGTTTTCAATATTTGCAACCAAAAAATTCTTGCTGCATTTTTTATGTTCATTTGAGGAGCACCCCACCTTTATTGCTTAAGCTCTTTATTTATTCTGAGAAATCAATATTGATGTATGTGCATGATATGAAACACCCTAGCTCTTGAGGCCACATGGCACATACTTTTATGCACTATTGATAAGAATTTTCACCTTGGAGAACTTTGTGGAGGTTGTTGCATGTAATATCCCTTTTCAGGGATATCCCTCAAACACAAGCAAACTCCAACCAGAGATGGACTGGGAGGGCGTTTACCAGATATTTCACCTCTGAGAAGAGGTTGAGATCTGGAGGCTACCTGGCCCTTTCCAGACTCTGTTTAATTGTATGGGGAAAACACACCAAGTGGTATAGAACTAGAATGCTCGAAGATAGAATAACAGTAATGCAAGCATACAATAGCATAGATAGAATGTATAACAAATGCTCCAGAAATATAGAGAGAGAATGCTAAGCCATTTTATTATACTAAGAAATATAATGAAATACAATAGGTGATCAAAGTGATGGCACCTAGACTTGCTCAAGGCAAGTGAAGAAATACTCTCAGAATGTCCAAGAAATGGCTGCTCTCTGAACCAAGGTTACTTGGGAACGGGAGTGGGAGCGCGGAGCACGGAGCGCCATTTTTAGAAGCTTCCGATCCGGAGCGTTTTCGGGAGCGTTTATATATATATATATATATATATATATATATTTATATTTTTTATATTTTGATGCATATATGTCAACAAAAACATGTAGAATGATGAATTAGACATAAAAAACATAAAAACATAGATTGAATCATATAACATCAATCATCTTGAAGTTATAATCTTCATCAACCACGCCCACGAGTTGGAAGCATACAACATATTGACTCTTGAGTCTCGCAAATCATCAATCTGAAGGTTTCAAGCTTTCAAAATTCAATATATAACATTTATCATCATTGATTTCAAATTTCAATATCTAATATTTATCATCATTGATTCATTGATTTCAAAATTCAATATACATTTATCATCATTGATTTCAAATTTCAATATCTAACATTTATCATCATTGATTCATTGATTTCAAAATTCAATATACATTTATCATCATTGATAT
This sequence comes from Pinus albicaulis, assembly GCA_034641835.2. NCBI lineage: Eukaryota > Viridiplantae > Streptophyta > Pinopsida > Pinales > Pinaceae > Pinus > Pinus albicaulis. Next base: position 1,044,479,684 of record CM076584.1, on the reverse strand, counting down.
ATATCATTTATCATCATTGATTCTTTGATTTCAAAATTCAATATATAACATTTATCGTCATTGATATTATATAACATTTATCATCATTGATTCATTGATCACCATATAACTTTCATGAAGCATCATATTCATAATTCATAACGACTTGTAAACAGTAAACTTATAAATGCCAACTTCAAAGTTTCACCTTTCAAATTCAAACTTCAAACTTAAATTGTCATTAAATATATGAAATCAGAAAGAGTCACGTTTCAATTGTTCAACTGTCAACAACAAATAGAAAAGACTAGTAGACAACAAATCTATTTTATCTGGCTGGCCCCTTGCCATGCCCACGAGAAATGTCTAATTTTTGTGAGCCACGAGGAAATGTTGGTCTTCTAGTACTCTCAGGAGTACCACGACCACGACTAGAAGGTGGAGGCTAGATCTGCAAAGGAACAATAGTGTGATATCGAGGAGTGGCACTGGCACTGACACTGGCACTGGCACCCGCACTGCTACCAGTAGATGGTGGGACTGGCCCTGTGTGTGGCAGTGTTGCTGATGCTTCATCATCATCCCTATAAAGTTATGTTTCCAATTCCTCCAGATGTAACATGTTGTCCTCCAAATTATCATCCTCTGGGTTGTTGTCCCAGACTCTGTATGATTGATCCTCATTTTCCCGATCATAGTAATGGCTCAACAACCTCAAGTTATAATGCACATAAACCAAGCTTTCAGCTCGGTTTTCATTCAGCCTGTTTCTTCTCACATTGTGTATAAAGTTGTAGGTGCTCCAACACCTCTCTGCAGAAGAAGTGTTCACAACCTGTGAGAGAACTTTTTTAGCCAATTTTGGCAAAAGTCCCATGCCGCCATATGCTTCCCACCATGTGAGAGCATCAAATCTGTCCCTGTCTTCCATTGCATGGAAAGAACCAAAGTTAGCAGTGCAACTGAAGTATTTGCCTAATTCAAGGCGCAGTCTAGCACACTCTTCCCTGTCGGGTACCAACTTGTCCAATGCCTTCATGTACCCCTCTTGTACCTCTGGATCTGTGTGAGGTTTCACACTAACCTCACCTCCAGGTGCAGGTTGGCCCAACCAAGATGGAGAGTAATATTTTGGCGTAAGGACATATGCCAAAGCATGTAGTGGAACATTGAGTTTATTCCACCGTGCACACACACAGTCATGAATCATAGCATACAAGTTGGGATCATTATCCTTAACAATATCTTTTATTTGCCCCAACATGCTATCCATCTGCTCATAAACCTCTCCAATCACTGGTTTATCAGTATCTGCAAACCGAATCATGTTATAAATGGGCTTGGTAAAATTCAAAATTTCCCTCACACATGCCCAAAACAGAGGGTCAAGGGCAGTCTCCTCCACATGTTCAAAACCTTGCCTGTCAACTATTGTTGTTGCCCTGTCCTTTAATAGCTGCCAGTGTGGGCTTGATACCATTGCAGCCAATGACTCTCTTACCTTCAAAAGGCGCCTGAAGGTGAGGTAATAGCTAGCAAATCTAGTTTTTACTATCTTCAACAACTCCAATTTGGAGTGAGTACGGAAAATCCCATGGGTATTGCTATGATTTGTAATAAATTTTATCATTTTTTTACCTCTCTTCTACAAATCACCAAGCCAATTGAATTGAGGTTGTTTGTTTTTGATGATATCATGCATCAAAAGGTTCATTGTGTGAACCAAACACCCAGACCAAAAAATGTTGGGGTATTTATCCTCAATAATTGCTCCTGCTGCCTTACAGTTAGCAGCATTATCAGTGATGACCTGTGTGACATTGTATGGCCCAGTCTTTTCAATTATATCAAGTAATGGTTCTGCAATGTTAATGCCGGTTTTGAATTTGTCTGAATAATCATATGCTGCCAGGAAGATTGCACCACTAAACGACACAGCCAAAACATTTATCAATGGTTTTCCTTTTACATTGGTCCATCCATCAGAGACAATAGACAACCCATGCTCATTCCACGAACTTGTCATTCTAGCCAAAGAATTGTTTATTTTAGCTTTTTCATGATCAAGACCCACGGTTCTAGCCTTGTCATACCCAGGGCTTTTGTATCCTTTGGGGGCATCATTAATGGCAGAAACCATTTCATGCCAATAAGGTGAGCGAAGAACATTGAATGGCACCCCACATGCATATAGAAATCGGTAAACTTTTGAATCCACATCATTCCTCCACCCTTCGTCCAGGTAATCGGATATGGTTCTACGCCTTAATCCAGTGCCACTGCCTCCAAAACCACTGGCATGGGTGGAAGTTGAACTTGTTTGTCCATGACGTGTTGGGCCTGAATCAACGAAACCCCTAGATCTTTTAGATGATCTCTGTAGGGCAGCCCACTCTTCCTTCCTATATATCTCTCCCACCACAGGTGTTGCTTCAGACAACTTAGATTCTAATAATACAGGTCATCCCTGGCATTTCTTCTCCCCAAAGGTGCCTTCTACTTTTGTTCTTGGTCCTTATTATTATTTATTATATTGGGCAAATAAATTTAGTGGTTCAACCACCTAATTATAACTACATTAGACATATTTCCACAAAGGTGTCTGAGTTTGGTCTCGTTTAGTTGGGGAATCTGTGTCCTCAGGTTCTCCACTCCCCACTTCCTCCTCAGCATAACCCTCCTCCTCTTCAGGATTTTCTTCAAATCCACCATAACCCTCCTCTTCATCCTCCTCTTCTCTGATTTGCCTCTTTCTTCTAGCACTCTCCAACACCATTATCATAAAGAAAGGAACCAACATGAGGAAAATCCCTAGCCATATAGCCATGATCGAAACAAGTTTCAAGTTTCAAGTTTCTAGCTTGCAAAACAAATGGAAAAATGCCAAATGGGAATAGAAAATGCATTATGCAACATAGGAAAAAAAACAATAGTTTTAAATTCAATAAAATGCAACATTCAAGAAAAATTCAAGTTTTCATTTTTAAACAATTTAACAACCTACAAATTCATCCTAGAAAATACAAAATTGGATTAGAAGGCCTACCTCTTTCTTGCAATCCTCCTGTTGCCTTGCTCCTTGCTCTCCTTGTCTCTTCTTGCTCACCTTGTCTCTTGCTCTAGCTCTCTCAACACTCAACAAACAATAAAAACTAAAATGAAACCACCCCCCCTTATAAACAATTCATTTTTTCACTTAAAAAAATTTGCGCGCAGCGGGAAGCGTTTTTTTCTCCATGGAGCGTTCGGGAGCGAACGCTCCCCGATCGCTTCCGACATTTAAAAAACGCTTCTTCCTGTTTTTTTTTCCGTGGAGCGTTCGGGAGCGAACGCTCCCCGATCGCTCGCGTTTAAACGCTCGAGCGTTTTAAACGTCGGAAAGCGCTCGGGAGCGTTGGGAGCGCCGGCACGAAACGCTCTCGAAAAGGCAGGGAGCGTTTTAACAGGTTCGGAAACGCGCTCCCGAAAACGCTCCCCTCAGGAAGCGTTTTCGGGAGCGCGTTTCCGAGCGTTTCCAAAATGCTCCCGCACAGAGCGCGTTTCGGAAACGGGAACGAGGGGGGTTTGAAGCTTCCCGCAACCCTGAGCTAAACAGCCAGCGTGCTCCAAGTTGAATGACAAGCTCCAATATGCATAAACATGAATGATGAAATGAAGAGGCTCTCCTCCCTTTTATCATGATGGGCCTCTCTCAACCCTAGGCCCCACCATCTCCTACGTGATCCTTGGCCCACGCTACCCACGTGGTTTCCGTCGTCCTCTCCCTGCGCTGTCCACTTGGCCATTAGGCCCCACTTCCTCAAATATGATGTGGACTTTAGGGAAATACTTTATCCTAAGAGAGTTATTTAATATTTCACTCACTTTATTCATGCTCCAACTATAATAAGGCAAAATTGTTCAAAATTAATATTTCCAATTAGCTATCGCTAATTGGGAATATTACAGTCTCCCCCGGAAAAATGTTGCTTGACCCCAAGCAACTGTAGTGATGGATGCTGCAAGATCTTCTCACTCTCCCAGGTGGCATCCTCATCCGGCAAATTCTTCCACCTCACTAAGAATTCCCGGACTGTCCTGCTCCGCAACTGTCTCTCCCTAGTATCAATAATGGCCTCCGGCTGTAGCACCAAGTGCCCCTCATCATCTGTAGGCGAAAGCTCCCCTGTCACTGTCACCTGCTGTCCCAGTGCCTTCTTCAAGCACGATAGGTGAAAGATGTTATGAATCTTGCTGCCCTGGGGTAGCTCCAACTCATAAGCAACGTGCCCAACTCTGCGTATCACCCTATAAGGCCCATAAAAACGGGGCTTGAGCTTCTCAACTCCCTTCTGCTTCAAAGTAGAATGTCGGTATGGCTGTAAACGTAGGTAGACCAAGTCCCCTACCTCAAAATGTCTCTCCACCCAACCCCTGTCGACATACAGTTTCTGTTGGTTCTGCGCTGTAGCCATGTTATCCTTGAGAGCTCAGAGGATGTCCTGACTCTCTTGGATCCAATACTTGGTTCTCGAAGCCTTGCTGGCACCAAACATCACATCAACAAAAGATAAAGCATGATAACCATATAATGCGTAAAACGGAGACATACCGATGGACATGTGATGTGTGTTGTTGTAGCAGTACTCTCCTAGGTGCAGCCACTTTAGCCATGCTTTCTGCTGCCCACTGACATAGTTACGCAAGTGGCCCTCCAGCCACTTGTTAACTATCTCTGTCTGCCCATCTGTCTGTGGGTGGTAGCTAGTGCTCGATGTCAACTCTGTCCCCACCAACCGAAAAAGCTCCTGCCAAAACCGCCCATGAAGCGGTTGTCCCTGTCACTGACAATGGTCTTGGGAAGACCATGTAACCTGAAGACGTCCCTGAAGAATAGCTCCGCCACCTGTGCTGCTGTATAATGTGCCGATATAGCGAAAAAATGCGCATATTTCGTCAGTCGATCAACGACGACGAATATACAGTCCTTGCCCTACACCATGGGCAACCCTGTGATGAAATCCATCGAGATACTCTCCCATTTCCCCTCTGGAATGGGAAGAGGCTGCAACAAACCTGTCAGATGGTTCATCTCCCCCTTGTTGCACTGACAAACCTCGCACTCCCTGACATGCTAGAGTACGTCCTCCTTGAGGCCCTTCCATGAGAACCTCTCCCTGATGGCCCTGTAGGTTTTGGTAAACCCCTGATGGCCAAACAATGAGTGGGAATACGTGAAGGCTTCTTAATATCTTCTTCTTGAGTTGAGAGCCCTCAGTCAAGAAGATCCTGTCCCTGTAGTAGATGATCTCATCCATCACCCTATATCTGTCATCTGCCACCTGTCCATCCAGAACCTCACAAGCAAACATGTCCTTGGAGTACTCCACCAATAGCCGAGCCCTCCAATCTACGTCCAAACTCATCAGAGACAACATCGCTGGTCTGCGTGAAAGTGCATCAGCCACCACGTTTTTCTTCCCTCTGACATACTCGATGTCAAAGTTGTAGGCTTGGATCTTGCTGACTCACTTCTGTTGCCTCTCCTGTAGCTGTTTCTGCGCTAAGAAAAACCTGAGGCTGTTGTGGTCAGTCCTCACCCTAAACCTGTTACCTACCAGGTACTGCCGAAATTTGGCCAATGCATGCATGATGGCCAGCGTCTCCTTGTCGTATATGGCATACAATCGCTCATGTGGTAGGAGCTTCCGGCTCTCAAAAGCTATAGGGTGGCCTCCCTGCATCAACACTGCGCCTATCCCCTCTCCTGATGCATCACACTCCAGAACAAATGGCTGTGTGAAGTCTGGTAATGCTAGCACTGGACCGCTGCTCATCACCTCCTTGAGCCTGTCAAAGGCTCGCTGCGCTGCCTCTGTCCAACTGAATGCCCCCTACTTTGTCAGATCTGTAAGGGGTGCAGCAAGCTGAGAGAAACTCTTGATGAACTTCTTGTAGTAGGTGCAGATACCCACAAACCCCCGAAGTTCCGTCACGTTTCTCGACTTTGGCCAATCCCTGATGGCCCTGATCTTGTCCTCGTGGACCCTCACTCCGTCCACCCCTATGATGTGTCCCAAGTATAGCATCTCCGTCAACCCAAACTCACACTTGGAGAGCTTAGCATAAAACTACTGCTCCTCGAAAATACACAACACTGCCTCTATGTGCTAGAGATGCTCCTCCCATGTCCTGCTATATATCAATATGTCATCAAAGAAGACCAACACACACTTCCTCTGGTGGCTGTGGAAAATGTGGTTTATACATGATTGGAAGGTGGCCGGTGCATTGGTTAGCCCGAAGGGCATCACCAAGAACTCAAAATGGCCATAGTGGCACCTGGAAGCGGTCTTGGGAATGTCCTGTTCCCTCGCGAATCTGATGGTACCCGGATCTCAAATCAATCTTTGAGAAGAACTGTGCCCCTCTCAACTCATCCATCAGCTCGTCAATCCGCGGAATAGGGTACTTGTTCTTCATGGTCTTTTTGTTCAGGGCCCTGTAATCAATGCACATCCTCAATGTGTCGTCCTTCTTCTTCACCAACAGTACCGAAGAAGCGAAAGGACTGGTGCTAGGCCGAATGTGTCCAAGAGCTAATAGCTTGTGGATAGCCCACTTGATCTCGTCCCGATAGGCCTTGGGGTGCCTATAGGGTGTGGTAATGACGACCTGTATGCCCTGCTCTAGCTCAATCGTATGCTCAAATCCCCGATCCGGTGGCTGTCCTGGTGGTATCGTCCCAAACACCGCGGCATACCTGTCAAGGATGGTCTGTACCTCTGGATGAACTGTCTGCCCGGTAGTCTCTGCCTTTGATGCACGCAGCTCTACTGCCCACTCTATGTCTCCCTTCCGAAAGTCTGCCTCCATCCGGTGAGCTGAAACTGTCTGAGGTGGGTAAGTGTGCATGCCCTGTATCTTCTCGTGCTTCCCGGTCTTCTTGTCATCCCACTCCATCTCCAAGGCCTCCCAATCTGTGGTGACCTTCCCTAGAGTGATCAGCCACTGTACCCCTAATACCACATTGGTATCTGGTATGTTAACCACGAAAAAGTGGTCAGTCACTGTGTAGGTGCCCATCGTCACTGCCAGCGCTGGGACATATCTCGCACACTGCATAGTCTGATCTCTTGGGACCAACACTGAAAACCCATCGAAACTCTTTGTCTGTATGCCTATCCGCTCTACCATCTTTGCATCAATGAAGTTGTGGGTTGCCCCACTGTCCACCAGTACTGATACTCGCTGCCCCCGCACTGTACCTCAGACGCGCAATGTCAGATACTTGGGAACTCCTTGCAATGCTGCAAGGGTCCCTCCGATAGGTGAAAAGGCTGCACCTCCTGCTCCTGGTGGTGGAGGTGGCAAATGATCCTGCGCTGCATGGCTGCCCCCACGTCATCATACTCATCTTCTTCCCCGCTACTCTCGGAGAAGACCTAGATATAATGTGCTTTGCCAGCAGCACATCTGTGTCCTGGTGCCCATGGCTCCTGACAGGTGAAACACAATCTCTTCTTCTTCAACTCCCTCCTGGCATCATCATCCAACTGTCCTCTAACCTGATTCCCCTTTGGAGGCGGAATCCTCACATCCTTCCCCTTAGGCTAGAAGGCCTGTCTCTGGGGGTAAGGCGTCTTGGTCCTGGGTAAGGCATCCTGCAAGTCTCATGTCCTGCCAACTGCGTCATGGAGTGTGGTCAGTCTAGTGGATCTGACCAATCCCCGAAGCGGCTCTGCTAGCCCATCAATGAACATGTAGATCATCCATGCCACAGATAGATCTAGTACCATCACCAAGAGTCTCAGGAAATCTGAGATGTATGTATCCAGACTCCCGGTCTGCTTGAGCCTCGTCAGCTCAACAAAGTGCTCCTCCGGATCCCTCCGATCAAAACTCTCTATCAAGCTCCGGGTGAACTCAGCATAAGCTGTCATTGTCGAGTGCCCGAGTGTAACCATCCCATGGAACCACCAATCTTGGGCCTCGCCATCCAGATGCGAGTCTGAACTGCGTCCCAGCTGCTGGAAAACTGCCGTGTAGCTGCTACTGCTGAAATGAAATGATGATTTGGGGTTGTTCCCCTCCTCGGAATGAGCTGAAAATCTGGAATCCACCTCTACTCACCAATCACAGCAAAACCCAGAAATCATATCTGAAATGGCTGACCCCCGAAAATCACCCCCTTGGGGAATTACGCTGTCCTCCAAGGCTCTGCGCAGAGGCTAAATAGAAACCACTAAAATGCAGCCTCAAACTCCACCAAAAGCCTGCAACAGACAAGGGCTGGTCCCTTGCTCAATCTCCAAGCTCAAAACCCCTGCAAGAAACTCAATCCGGAGCTCCCCTAGAATGGACTGCGTCCTCCCTCTCAAGACTACGCAGTCTTTGAATGCACAGCTCCGCAAGAAAACCCAAACACCAATCCTCCTACAAAATGATGATGAAACTACCTTGCCCGAGCAGGCACTCGAAGTCCCCCGGGTTTAAGGGTGAGATCTCTGATCGGAGACACTCGATGCACTAAACAGTGCTGCAAATAGGCTAAACAGCCAGCGTGCTCAAGAAGTCGAAGTGACTAGCTCAAATGCATAAACTCGAATGACAAAATGAGGAGCCTCCTCTCTCTTTTATAACGTTGGCCTCTCACAAAACCCTAAGGCCCAATCCTCCAACGTAGCCTCTCTTTTGCCACATGCTCCTCTCCATCTGCGCAGTCCCTCCAAGTGTATACGTGGGCCTCCTCTCTACGTGGTCCTTGGCCCCCCTTGGCTCCCTTTAAGTTACAACGTTGTGCTACTAGGGAGTGACTTTTATTCCCAAAAGTGAGTTATGTCCCCTCTACTCACCTTTTTATTTATAAATAAACTATAGACGGCAAAATTGAGCAAAATCGAATATTCCAATTAGCCGTTGCTAATTAGGAATATTACAGTCTCCCCCAGCAAAATGTTGCTTGTCCTCAAGCAACTGAAGTGATGGATGCTGCCAAATTTTCTCACTCTCCTAAGTGGCATCCTCATCCGGCAAATTCTTCCACCTCACCAAGAATTCCCGAACCGTCCTGCTCCGTAGCTGCCTCTCCCTGGTATCAATAATAGCCTTTGGCTGCAACACCAAATGCCCCTCATCATCCGTGGGTGGTAGCTCATCTGTCACTGTAACCTGCTGCCCCAGTGCCTTCTTCAGGCATGATACATGAAAAACGTTATGAATCTTACTGCCTTGGGGCAGCTCCAACTCATATGCAACCTGTCCAATCCTGCGTATCACCCTATATGGCCCGTAAAAGCAGGGCTTGAGCTTCTCAGCTCCCTTCTGCTTCAATGACGACTGTCAGTATCGCTGTAATCGTAGGTAGACCAAGTCCCCTACCTCAAACTGTCTCTCCACCCGACCTCTGTCAGCATACAGCTTCTGTTGGTTTTGTGTTGTAGCCATATTATCCATGAGAGCTCGGAGAATGTCCTGACTCTCTTGGATCCAAATCTTGGCTCTTGGAGCCTTGCTAGCACCAAACATCACATCAGCGAAAGACAAAGAATGATATCCATACAAAGCGTAGAATGATGACATACCAATGGACATGTGATGTGTAGTGTTGTAGCAGTACTCCCCCAGATGCAGCCACTTCAGCCATGCTCGCTGTTGCCCACTGACATAATTACGCAAGTAGCCCTCCGCCACTTGTTAACTATCTCCGTCTGCCCATCCGTCTGTGGGTGATAACTGGTACTCGGTGTCAACTTCGTCCCCACCAACCGGAAAAGCTCCTGCCAAAATCCGCCCATGAAGCAGTTGTCCCTGTCACTGATGATGGTCTTAGGAAGACCATGTAGCCTGAAAACCTCTCTGAAGAACAGCTCGGCCACCTGTGCTGCTGTGTAGTGCGCGGATATGGCGAAAAAATGTGCATACTTTGTCATTCGGTCAACGACGACAAAGATACAATCCTTGCCCTACACCATGGGCAACCCTGTGATGAAGTCCATCCGAATACTCTGGCATTTCCCCTCCGGAATGGGAAGAGGCTACAATAATCCTCGGGATAGCTCATCTCCCCCTTGTTCCTCTGGCAAACATCGCACTCCCTGATGTGCTGGAGTACGTCCTCCTTGAGGCCCTTCCATGAAAACCTCTCTCTAATGGCCCTGTAGGTTTTGGTAAACCCTTGATGGCTGGCGAATGGTGAATCATGTGATGCCTGAAGTATCTTCTTCTTGAGCTGAGATCCCTCAGTCAAGAAGATCCGGTCCCTGTAGTAGATGATCTCATCGACCACCCTATACCTATCATCCGCCACCTGTCCATCCAGAACCTCACATGCAAATCTGTCCTTGGAGTACTCTACTAAAAGTCGAGCCCTCCAGTCTGTGTCCAAGCTCAAAAGAGACAACGTGGCTTGTCTACGTGAAAGGGCATCTGCTACCACGTTGTTCTTACCCTTGACATACTCAATGTCAAAGTCATATGCCTGGATCTTACTGATCCACTTCTGCTGCCTCTCCTGTAGCTGCTTCTGCTCCAAAAAGAACCTGAGGCTGTTGTGATCAGTCCTCACCCTGAACCTGTTACCCACTAAATACTGTCGGAATTTGGCCAATGCATGCATAATGGCCAACATCTCCTTGTCGTATATAGAATACAACCTCTCGTGTGGAAGGAGCTTTCGGCTCTCAAAGGCTATAGGGTGTCCTCCCTGCATCAATACTGCGTCGATCCCCTCTCCCGACGCATCACACTCCAAAACAAATGGCTGCATAAAATCCGGCAATGCAAGCACTAGGCAGCTGCTCATCACCTCCTTGAGCCTGTCAAAGGCTCGTTGCGCTGTATCCGACCAACTGAATGCCCCCTTCTTCGTCAAATCAGTAAGGGGTGCAGCAAGCTGTCAGAACTCCTGACGAACTTCCTGTAATAAGTACAAATACCAATGAATCCCCGAAGTTCCGTCACGTTCCTCTACTCCGGCCAATCTCTGATGGCCCTGATCTTCTCCTCATGGACTCTCACTCTGTCCACCCCTATGATATGTCCCAAGTACAACATCTCCGACAACCCAAACTCAAATTTGGAGAGCTTGGCATAGAACTGCTGCTCCTCCAAAATGCGCAACACTGCCTCAATGTGCTAGAGATGCTCCTCCCAAGTCCTACTATAAATGAGGATATCATCAAAGAACACCAACACAAACTTCCTCAAGTGACTGCGGAAGATGTGGTTCATGCAAGACTGGAATGTCGCTGGTGCGTTGGTTAGCCCGAAGGGCATCACCAAAAACTCAAAGTGCCCATAGTGACACCTGAAGGCGGTCTTGGGAATGTCCTGTTCCCTCACGCGAATCTGATGGTACCCCGATCTCAAATCAATCTTTGAGAAGAACTGGGCTCCTCTCAACTCATCCATCAACTCATCGATCCTGGGTATAGGGTACCTGTTCTTCAAGGTCTTCTTGTTCAGGGCCCTGTAGTCAATACACATCCTCAAGGTGTCGTCCTTCTTCTTCACCAACACCACGGAAGAAGCAAAAGGACTCATGCTCGGCCGGATGTGCCCAAGAGCCAGCAACTCCTGGATGGCCCTCTCAATCTCATCCCAATAGGCTTTTGGATGCCTATAGGGGGTAGTAATCACTGCCTGTATGCCCTGCTCAAGCTCAATGGTGTGCTCAAAACCCCGGTCCGGTGGCTGTCCCAACGGAATATCCCCAAACACTGTGGCATATCTGTCAAGGATGGACTGTATCTCTGGGTGCACTGTCTGCCCTGTAGTCCCTACCTCTGATGCATGCAGCTCCACTGCCCACTCCACGTCTCCCTTTCGGAAGACTGCCTCCATCTGATGAGCCGAAACAGTCTGAGGCGGATAGGTGTGTTGTCCCCATATCTTCTCATGCCTCCCTGTCTTCTCATCATCCCACTCCATCTCTAGGGCCTTCCAATCTGTCGTGACCTTCCCTAGAGTGATAAGCCACTGAACACCTAGTACCATATTGGTGTCCGGAATGTTGACCACGAAAAAGTGATCAGTCAGTGTATAGGTCCCCATTGTCACTGATAACTCTGGTACATAACAAGCACACATCATGGTCTGATCTCCTGGGACCAAAACTAAAAATCCATCGAAGCTCTCAGTCTGAATACCTCTCCGCTCAACCATTTGTGCATCGATGAAATTGTGGGTTGCCCCACTATCAACCAAAACTGATACTCGCTGGCCACGTACTGTCCCCCGTACGTGCAACGTCAAATACTTGGGAACTCCTCGCGATGCTACAAGGGCCCCTCCGGTAGGTGCAAAAGCCGCACCACCTGCTGCTGGAGGTGGAGGTGGTAAAGGATCCTGCGCAACATGACTATCTCCTGCCTCCACGTCATCCTCCTCATCCTCTTCCCCACTGATCTCGGAGAATAACTCAATAAAATGTGCTTTGCCAACAACACATCTATGTCCCGGTTCCCACGGCTCCTGACAAGTAAAGCACAACTGCTTCTTCTTTAGCTCCCTCCTGGAATCATCATCCATCTGTGCCCGTCCTGGATTCCCCTTTGGAGGTGGAATCCTCACATCCTTCCCCTTGGGCTGGAAGCCCTGTCTCTGAGGGTAAGGTGTCCAAGTCTTGGGCAATGCATCCTGTAAATCCCGGGTCCTGCTAATAGCATCCTGGAGTGTGGCTGGTCTAGTAGATCTGACTAGACCTCGAAGTGGCTCTGCTAACCCCTCAACAAACATGTAGATCATCCGCGCCGCGGATAGATCTGGCACCATCACTGAAACCCTCAAGAAGTCTGCAATGTATGTCTCTGGGCTCCTGGTCTGTTTGAGCCTCGTCAGCTCAACAAAGTGTTGTTCCGAATCCCTCCGGTCAAATCTCTCTATCAACCTCCTGGTGAACTCGGCATATGTCGTCACTGTAGAATGTCCGAGTGTAACCATCCCATGGAACCACCAATCCTGGGCCTGACCATCTAAATGTAATGTCGCCACCTTGATGGCCTCCGTCTCCAACGTCTGGTTAATCTGGAAATAGATGTCCAGCTTCTCCACCCAAGACTTTGCCGAACTGTTTGATGAACCATCAAACGTAGGCAAGTGGAATCTGCTAGCTGTGCGATGGGTATCTCCATCATGATAATGTCGGTGCCCTCTATGATGGTCGCGGGGTCTACTGTCCCGCTGGAGCTGAACAAAGTCTCTGAACGAGAGAGCATCCCTGAACTCCTGCCCATAGGCCTGATACTCTGCAAAATAATTGCCCATATGCCCGGGCTCTGTCTCTTGGTGGGTTCCTGCCCCTGTGTTTGCTCCCAAGAAAGTGGGCATGGTAGAGCATGTAGGTGCATGTGAAGCCATCTGTTGAGTAGTATCATGCTGAGTAGCACCATGCTCCGACAAATGGTGGGATGTACCCAATCCCTCACCAATCTGGAAACCCCGTGGGGTTTCACGCTGTCTAGCCTCCATAGCGGTGAATCTCTGACCCATCACCTCAATCTGTCTCGACTCTCGCCATATCCTGCACCGATTTGAGGAGTGCCTCCCCAAACTGTTTTGCTCACTATCATCTGCCATCGGCTCTCTCTGCTCTGAGTCTAACACAGGCCCCTCCTACTCTGCGTCTATCACAAGCTCCTCCTGTTCTGTGTCCACCACCCAAACACAGTCTCCCTCTCCGTAGGTGTTCTCCAACCTACACTCAAGATCTTTGTACTTCCTGCCTCTGTAACAAATGTAGGGCTTCTTCCTTGGTGTCATAGACAACTAGCTCTACAGGCTGAGCCAGAACTATGCTCTAATACCACTGTAATATCCCTTTTTAGGGATATCCCTCAAACACAAGCAAACTCCAACCAAAGATGGACTGGGAGGGCGTTTACCAGATATTTCACCTCTGAGAAGAGGGTGAGATCTGGAGGCTACCTGGCCCTTTCCAGACTCTGTCTAAGAGTATGGGGAAAACACACCAAGTGGTATAGAACTAGAATGCTCGAAAATAGAAAAATAACAATAATGCAAGCATACAATAGCATAGATAGAATGTATAACAAATGCTCCAGAAATATAGAGAGAGAATGCTAAGCCATTTTATTATACTGAGAAATATAATGAAGTACAATAGGTGATCAGAGTGATGGCACCTAGACTTCCTCAAGGCAAGTGAAGAAATACTCTCAGAATGTCCAAGAAATGGCTGCTCTCTGAACTGCGTCCCAGCTGCTGGAAAACTGTCGTGTAGCTGCTGCTGCTGAAATGAAATGATGATTTGGGGTTGTTCCCCTTCTCGGAATGAGCTGAAAACCTGGAATCCACCTCTACTCACCAATCACAGCAAAACCTAGAAATGATATCTAAAATGGCTGACCCCCGAAAATCACCCCCTTGGGGAATTACACTGTCCTCAAAGGCTCTGCGAAGAGGCTGAATAGAAACCACTGAAATGCAGCCTCAAACTCCACCAAAAGCCTCCAACGGGCAAGGGCTGGTCCCTTGCTCAATCTCCAAGCTCAAAACCCCTGCAAGAAACTCAATCCGGAGCTCCCCTAGAATGGACTGCGTCCTCCCTCTCAAGACTACGCAGTCTCTGAATGCACAGCTCCGCAAGAAAACCCAAACACCAATCCTCCTACAAAATGATGATGAAACTACCTTGCCCGAGCAGGCACTCGAAGTCCCCCGAGGCTAAGGGTGAGATCTGCGATCAGAGACACTCGATGCACTAAACAGTGCTGCAGACAGGCTAAACAGCCAGCGTGCTCAAGAAGTCGAAGTGACTAGCTCAAATGCATAAACTCAAATGACAAAATGAGGAGCCTCCTCTCTCTTTTATAACGTTGGCCTCTCACAAAACCCTAAGGCCCAATCCTCCAACGTAGCCTCTCCTTTGCCACATGCTCCTCTCCATCTGCGCAGTCCCTCCAAGTGTATATGTGGGCCTCCTCTCTACATGGTCCTTAGCCCCCCTTGGCTCCCTTTAAGTTACAACGTTGTGCTACTAGGGAGTGACTTTTATTCCCAAAAGTGAGTTATGTCCCCTCTACTCACCTTTTTATTTATAAATAAACTATAGACGGCAAAATTGAGCAAAATCAAATATTCCAATTAGCCATTGCTAATTAGGAATATTACATTGCATAACCAACTCCTTTCCTAAGTCACCTGATACGGGGATTCAAGATTCGATGGATACAGGGATTAGAGAATCAGATTCGAGATACGGTGACCCCCGGAACAGGACACGTCTGGATATGATACGTTATATATTACTTTATTAAAATATATATATATATTAAAAATTAGATATTTTTTATACAAATTCATTGATTCAAACATAGATTTAAGATCTTAGATACTCATACATGATACATTGCTACATTGATAGATCATACAATTGTCAAATTGTCAATCATACATATTACAATTTACAAATTTACTCGGAAAGGCAAGATAGCAAGATACTGTAGTTTTCTCATTATGTCATCAGAATCAAAATGTGTTACATAAGTACACTGCCAATGGCAAATAGAAATAGAAAATACAAAACAACTACAGTCTACAAGACTACAAGCCTGAAGCCTCAATGAGTTAGAGTCAATGAGTCATCAATCCTCATCATCATAATCAGCATCACTGTCCTCATCCTGATCATCATGCTCACCACTGCTCTCCTCCGGTGCATCCTCCTCTGTCATCTCTGCATCTGCTGGTGTGAAGGATGACGCCTCTACTATATCGACATCATCAAATGTGACAGGCTCTAGCACTGGCGCATTGAGATCCAAGTTGGCCAATGCCAACTCAACACTGCTGTCCAGACCCATATCATCAAGAAAGACATCCCACATCTTTGTCTTTCCCTTCAACCAATCCTCCCTCTGCTTGTAGATGAGACGAAGGTTGGTGTGCACATACACCATTGTCTCTGCCCTGGACTGCTCAAGCCTACTCTTCTTCACACTATACAAATTCCCATATGTGCTCCAATTCCTCTCGCAACAAGAGGATGAAGTCACTTGAGAGAGGAGCCTCATGGCTAACTGCTGTAGAGGAGGGCTTGTTGCCCCATGAGTTGCCCACCAAGAATAGGGCTTCTTAGCCCCATGTCTCAAATCACATCATAGCCTGCAAATCGCCCAGTGCCAGTGGAAAAATCTGCAAAGGCATCCTCCACCTCATCAAGGGATGCCCTATCCTGAAAAATCCTCTTGAATGCATCTTTCCTCCCCTGTGAGATTTCACCATCCATGTGAGGAGGGAATCTGTGGGAAGGTCCACCATTCAGCCACTCATGGCTGTAGTATTTTGGGTTCAAGGAGTGAGCCAAACAATGTAAAGGTGTGCAATTCTTGTCCCATCTGCTGACAAGAATATCCTGTATGCTGGTGAAGAAGACCTCTGGTGATGTCTCATACTCTGGGAACTAACTCTGTACAACAATGGTCCTCACAAACTCAATCATGGAATCCCATCCCTCATAAACCTCTCCTAGGATGGGTTGGTCTGTATCTGCAAATCGAAGCAAGGAAATGATAGGCTCCATGATATGAATAACTAGATCTACCTTCTCCCACCAGAGATCATCCAACACTGTGTCCTTCACTTTCTTTGAGGTTGTTTGATCCGTCTTTCTCCAAAAAGACCAAAACTCTAAAATAACCATGGCCCCAAGAGCGGTCTTGACCTCCCTCAACCTCTTCAACATGATGAATGAAGAGGCAAACCGTGTATCCGCAATCTTCAACAATGATAGATTGGTGTACTCCTTGTAGATAGTGAGGGCATTTGTATGGTTTGGTACAAAGTTGCGGATATGTCGTGCATCCTCAATAATGGCTCCAATCCAAAGCACATCAGAGGCAATAGATTTCAATGCCATGTTCAATGAATGGACAATGCAAGTTGTCCAAAATATTTGTGGATATTTTGCTTCCACAACCATTCCAGCAACCTTGCAAACAGGGGCATTATCTGTAATGATTTGCACACAAGAATCGACACCTACATCTTCAATAATTTTAATAAATAACTCACCCATATATTTTTTATCCTTGTACTGTCCAAGTGCATCCACTGATTTCAAGAAAACTGGACCATTCAAGGATGACACCATGAAGTTGATAAGTGGGTGGCGTGCTGGATCTGTCCATCCATCAGAAGCAATGCTAACCCCAGATGTTGGCCATGCTGATTTAATAGGCTCAAGCATTTTGTCCACCTCTTTCTTTGCCTTTGTCAACAATGTGGTTCTGAGCTTCTCTGACCCAAGAGGCACATACCCTGATGGAGCCCCATGACTACAAGCTTGACACATCTCAATAAATAGAGGTGACCGTGCAACATTAAAGGATATGAAGTTATGATAGAAAAAAAATGCAATGGTGAGATCAAGATCTTCCCTCTTCTCTTCTTGAAAAATCTTGTCCATTGGACCAACTGCAGTTGCCTTTCTCTTTGCTAATTGTCCCCTACTAAAACTCTCAAAAGGGAACTTGTTGCTGCTTTTCCTTAAGAATGGAGGGGTCATCATTCTTGTTTTGTTTTGATTTTGATGCCACAGTTGTCGCACCAACAAATTGCTCTTTCTCCAATTCCTTCCTCTATGGCAATTCAATTGTTGTACAAGATTGAATGCCACAACCTGGCAAATCCAACAAATGAGCTTTCACACGGAAATATGTGCAAGTGAAATGGTCGTTGCAAAAATTGCATTTCCATGAAAAATTTCCTCCCTTTCCCTTTTTGCCTGGCCCTACCTCTCTTATCACATATTTCCACAATGGGTATCTAGGGTCATGAGTTTGTTTTCCTTGCACATTTGAATCTGTTGTTGCAGCCCCACTTCCAATAGATGGAATACTTGCAGACCCTGATGAAACAGGGACAGGAGGGGCATCTCCAATGGGGACATTCTTCCCCTTTCTTTGCCCCTATCTTGTTGCCCTTGATTGAGCCATGAATACTGTAAAAAATAAACAAAAATGACCAAATATATAAAACATATGCACATGCAAACACTAACAGCAAACTAAATGCAAAAACATAGAGGAACAGTGCACTTACCGGATGCTCGAATCTCTTTGAAAAAACTCCCTTTCCCCTTGCTAACCCTTGCTCCTTGCTCACTTCACAAACAAATAGCTGTGAGAAACAATGAGAGAAATCAGACTTTTATAAGTCAAAATCGCACTTTTCGGCTGCTCGAATCCAACTGTACGGGATTCGATCGTATCCGTACAAGATACAATCAGGATTCGACATATCTTGTATGGATACGATCAAATCCACTGATTTCGGTACGAATCCGTACGTATCGTATCGGATACGATGGATTCGGGATTCATGGGCCCCACCCAACGAATCCGGTGTCTTAGCTCCTTTCTATTGTGATTGTTGACTTATCTCATGAAATTGGTTATCGAAAGTATTATTGCCTTCCTAGTATATTTTATTGAATATTCTTGGAGAAGAAAGTGGACCTCAACAAACATTGCTACATTTAGCAATAAGGTTGTTAGAGTTAAGTAACAGGAGATTCTCTTATGGGCCTGTTACCCACCTCCAGTGGGTGACCCCATTGGAGATTTTTTCTCCTAGAGTTGTCTTCAACCAGCAGCCCTTGACAGCCACCAGTGTAGTCAATACATTGTGCCAATTGATCTCCACTCCCTGAGCTAGTCATATGTCCTCTCCTCCAACTGTCGAGAGCATACGTTTGAAGGTGGGCCATCCAATCTTAAAGGTATGTCTTTCATTATGCAATCAGGTGCTTATGCTTGTTTTTTCTTGGGCACTTTTTGGTATGCATTGTTGATTTTTGATAGCATCGGAAGTGCTCTAAATCTCAAATTTTGTGGAGAGGCTTAGGCACTGGTATTCCAAAGAACCTAGAAACCGTTTGTGAAAATTCCACTCAGATTATGTTTAATTGTAAAAATCAATTATTTTAATAAGGACCCTAAGTCTAAACTTAGGAAAATTATATAATTAAAGAGTATTAATAAAACAGAGTGAGAATGATCTAGAAAGCGAAGATCAAGTCATGTTATAATCTTAGTCGTTGATTAGAGATCTAATCTCGGTCGTTGATTTCTCAACAAGAAGACTATAAAAGAAGGCTTGAGGGTCATTTGGAAGGACACACCGAGTGAATCAAGTGATCGAATTCTTTTGACGGAGCAAGTGCTCGGACGAAGATCAGATCTAAGTGATTCCAGTTGCAGTGAGGAGCAAAGACAGTTATTGGTCGAAGGATCTTCTCCAGGACCAAGAATACATATCAGAGAAGCAGCCGAACCAGCAGAGGAAGCAGCGCAACCTCTAGAGGGTGTGATGCAGGCCCCATAAGGGGTGACGCAGGCCCACGCAGAGACTGCATAGTGCTTTCGAGAGACAGTCCGAGATTTGCTGGAGATCGGGGTTTTCTGAGCTGGGGGGGCTTGAACTCGAATTTCCGAGAGGCAGATCGATTCAAAGAGGAGGTGACGTAGTTCACAAAAGTCCTCACGCAGGCCTATGCTTCTACTGAATAGAGGCAGCGCAAAGGGAGCTGGGGTTTCGCTAGTTCAAATCCGGATTAGCCGGAACTTGCAGTGTGAGGTAAAACTTACTATATTTTTGTCTGTCATGATTTCTATGTACCGGATAGCCAGCAAGGCATCCAAAGATTGTATTCAGAAACTGCTGCTTAATAATATCAAACCCTCAGATCTGCTGCATTGTTTTTCCCACATTGGGTTTTTCTGGGGAATTAGTCCAAAATAAAGGTGTCCCATGTGTGATTTAATTCTTGCTTAGTTTCCTTGTTTCAAAATCATAAAGTATTAAGTGTATGTTGCTTTAGTAATTTACTTCAATAATTCATGAAGAAATCTGAAGTAATTTTGTAATGTAATTTACATATTAGGAGAAGTAAATTCAGTTAGTTGTAGTAGGATTCTTGAGATTGTCAGATCTAGGAATTTTCACATGGATTATTGGGTGACTTGGAAGGAGGAAGGGTTTTGACTGTAGTCTTGTTCTCTCACCTTAAATGGGGGGTTAATTCTCAACCCTAGTCCCATGGTATCTCCCCAATTAGCCTATAGCTTTAGGATAGGCACTACATGGATGATCTAAGTGGATATTGGTGGCCACCCGCCTATTCAACTTGAACCCCCACCATTGTTTCTTTCAGTTTTTCAGTTTCCTTAATTGTAGCACAATTTACTATTTTTTGCAATTTTTTGGGTCCTAAACTTCTAAAGCCGTTTTGATCCCCTAAACAACATTTTTTTGGAAAACAGGCAAAACATGAGTGAGCCTTTGACTTATGTTTGCAGTCTAAAGTTGTAGTCCTTGGATAGATCTTTCTAATGAGATATTGTGCACATCAAACAGAGATCGTATGCCAAAGTTAAGACCCTTGGAAGTTGATGTATCAATTTACCCCAACATGGCCCACAGATTTGGTGATTCACCTCCTAAGGTTAGGTTTTTGGATGTTTAAGATTTTCCATTGTTTCTCAATAATAAATAGGCCTTTCAGCCTCATTGTAACACAATTTAGAGGCATGTAACCGCCACATCTCTTCTCAAAGATAAGTCACCATCACCCGAATTAGTTTATTTCCATTTTGTCTATGAGCATGTATCAGTTCTTTGATATTAATGAAATGAAGTGTTATTACTGCTACATCTCTATATTTATGGTTATATTTGTATTATGCTGCATTCCTGTCTAAGTTCGGGTCAGTGGTATCAGAGTTGTCTACTCTTTCTTTGTTTTACTTTGCATGTCCCCAACGACATCAGGGTATAAGGAGTTAGGGATCGAACTGGTTGAACATTTACAAAACTAGCCTCGCAAACCCTGACGGCCTCCCATGGCAAAAGAAAAAGAAAGACGAGGGAGCAGGAGATCCTTTCAAAATATTGCTCGAAGAAGCCCTCGAGTGACAGAGGAATGCGATGATAGAAAACTTTGCCCAGATCCTTCGGCGAATGCCCACAGGTGACGCATCTTCATCCGACAGTCACTCTAGAGGTGCCACTTTCTTCAAGGTGATGATTTGTGGTAGCATCGGATGTGCTCCAAGTCTCAAATTTGGCATGGAGACTTAGACACATGTATTCCAAAGAACCTAGAAACCGTTTGTGAAATTCCACTCAGAATGAGTTTTATTAAAATAATTAATTAAATTTAAACGGACCCTAAGTCTAAACTTAGGAAAATAAAATAATTAAAGGGTATTAATAAAACAGAGTGTGAATGTTCTAGAAAAGGTGGATATCAAGTCAAAAGTTAATCTTAGTCGTTGATTAGAGATTTAATCTCGGTCACTGAAGTTTCAATGAGAAGATTATAAGAAGGACTTGAAGGGTAATTTGGAAAATACACCAAGACGGAGAAAGAATCTAGAGATTGAAATTCTTTAGTGAGCAGTGCTCAGGGAGAAGATCGATCAAGAGGATTCTCGCAGAGAGGGGAAGTAATTCCGATTGGAAAGTCTATTACTGAGCCAAAGAATACACAGCAGAGAAGACAGAGAGCAGTACCAGCAGAGGCAACGTAGCAGCTACGCAGAGCCAGCAGAGGCAACACAGTAGCCCATAGGAGGTTCAAGTTTCAGCTAAGGATCAATCAAATCCAGAGCCAGAACGCCAAGGTTTGAGACCCGAAGGGGCCAGATGGTCAGATCTAGCCAGCAAAAGAGACAGAACGCAAAAGCCACGCAAGAGCCATGCAAAGTGACGCAAAGATTGCGCAAAGGCTATGGAGTGCTTGCCACTCTGGGGTTTTGGCCAGTCGGGCTTCCAGTGTCAGTGTGTGAGGTAATCTCAGCAGCTTCTTTGTCAGATTCTTCGTGAGGATAGCCAACAAGGAATTCAGTTTGTACTCAGAAAAATTATTGCATAACATATAAGCCCTCAGTACTGCATCGATTTTCCCACATTGGGTTTTTTCCGAGGACATTAGTCCAAAAATAATGGTGTTAGATGTGTCTATGATTTTCTATTGCTCAGATTTTGTTTCCACACTTGTTCTTCTTCCGCAATTTTATTTGTGAAGACTGTAATGAATGGATTTCGATATTTTCTTGTAGAACACAATAAATAGTTGTTTAAAGTAAATAACAAATAGAAGACTTTCCATCAGTTGTTGCAGTGGGATTTCGGTTAATACGAATTTTCACACAAGGTACAAGTCAACTTTGACATTCCCATATTTGAAGGCCAGATAGATGCAGACGTCGTAGATAGATGGTTAAATATGTTGGAAGGATATTTTTCAGTTCATGATTTTTCCAAAAGGGAAAAGATTACTTTTGCACTCCTCAAAGCTGCCCCCAATGTCAAGGACTGGTGAGAAACCTACTGAGAACAGAGGGACAAGAAAGAACCCTCACTGTTTTCAGCAGAACCCACTTGGAATTCTTTCCGAGATGCCATCAAGGAACAATATTACCTCATGGGGGGCTATGAGGACAAGTACATACAATGGACTATGTTGAGGGAGCAAAGGGATCAAGATGTGCATGAGCTGACGAATCTATTCCATACCTTGCGCACAAAATTGTGTATCAAAGATTCGGAGAAACCTCTGGTGCTTAAGTATCGCAGTTGTTTGCACAGATACAATTAGGAGGAAATGGAGTTCCTCGACATCTCCTTGCTTGGTGCAGCATACCAATATGCTACCAAGATCGAGCAAAAATTTAAACAGAAGAAGCGAGACTTTGGATCTGCGAATCTGAAGCAAGGGAAAGGCGCCCCAAACCGCAAAACAAAGGACAAAGCCAAGACGGGGCGACCCAGGACAACCCGCCGACGCCGCAAGCAAAGAATAACACCATGAAGACAAAGAAGGACACGGGAAAGTGGTGTGAGTTCCATAAGAGCCCCACTCACAACACAGGTGAGTGTCAGGCCAAGCAATCACTGGTGGCAAAGCTAAAGGCTTCCGAATCACATGCATGCTCTGACTCTCAATCAGAACCCGACAAGGGAAGTGACAAAGGGAAACAAATTATTGACGCAGAGCCCTGTGCCACTATTGCCACCACCAAGATCTAGAAGGATGAGCCCAAAGATCCAAAGGAGGGGGAGCGCCTCTTCCACTCCCAGATGTGGGTGAAGAGTTCTCTGCTACGGTTCATTGTCGACAGTAGAAGCCTAAAAAACCTCATTTTAGCAAAGGTCGTGAAGCGGTTGAGCCTACCGACGACAGCACATCTGCAGTCGTACACCATCGGGTGGCTTCACCAAGGATGAGATCTTTGCGTCAGCCAGCAGTGTTGCCTTCCCTACAGCATCAAGCCCTTCACAGATGAGGTATTGTGTGATGTTGCTCCTCTTGAATTTGTAATGTATTATTAAGCCAACCATACTTGTGGAAGTGACATGTTGTGTATGAGTTTAGGCCTCACATTGTTATTATTACTTTGGGAAATAAGTTGTAGAGGATACCAGAGGTAGCACCGCCTACCGCCATCTCTTTGATCACTGCGAAGCAATGCAGTAAGCTCATTTCCCAAACCGAGAAATTTGTTTTCTTGATTATTCACCCTCAGGGAAAGAAGAAGATTGTGGCCACGACTTCTAGACAAGGATCCTCTGCATGGCAACAACAAATGGACAAGGTTGTAGAGGAGTACAGGGACATCTTCATCTCACCCACAGGGGTACCTCTACACTGTCAGTTCAAGCACTCCATTGATTTGACCCTAGGTGCGTCGCTGCCCAATGGACCGATCTATCGACGCTATGTTCTGGAGAACGATGAAATCAAGAGGCAGATTCAGAAGTTTTTGCAGAAAGGACACATCAGTCCAAGTTCATCACCCTATGGGAGTCCGATCGTGTTGGTACAGAAGAAGGACAGGACCTAGAAACTCTGTATTGATTATCGAGCGTTGAACAAGATCACTGTCCGCAATAGGTATCCAATCCCATGGATTGATGACCTTTTGGACTAGCTCAAGGTCCACATGCAAAATGATTGCCATCAGAAATGGTCCACATACCTGCAATAGTGCAACTTGAACATTAAGTACAAGAAGGGCAACACCAATAATGTTGCAGACTGCCTTAGCCGACCATCGGTCATGGCGCTTACAACTGTGTTAGACTCTTTTGGGCACGAGTCTTCAAAGTGGCCGCATCTGTATAAGAGCGATCTAGAATTTGGCAACACATACTAGACACTCTTGGAAGGAAACAAAGTTCCAAATTTTCACCTCCAGGATGCATTGTTATGTCACATAGGACACCTTTATGTTCCTTCAAGCAAGCGTGCCAAGATGATTTGGGAGGCGCACTATAGTCAGGTCGCTGGACACTTCAGAGTAGAGAAAATAGTGTCAGTGCTACAGAAGTATTTTATTAGCCGAACCTTCGACAGGATGTGTAATATTCCTAATTAGCAGTGGCTAATTGGAATATTCGATTTTGCTGAATTTTGTCGTCTATAGTTTATTAATAAATAAAAAGGTGAGTAGAGAGGGTCTAACTCACTTTGTGGAATAAAACGCACTCCCTAGAAGCACAACGTTGTGACTTAAGGGAGCTAAGGGGGGCCAAGCACCACGTAGAGAGGGGGCCCACGTATGCACTAGGAGAGACTGCGCAGATGAGGAGGAGCACGTGGCAAGAGGGAGGCTACGTTGAGGAGATAGGCCTTAGGGTTTGGAGGAAGGCCAACTTTATAAAAGAGGGAGGAGCCTCCTCATTTCATTCATTCGTTGTTGATGATATTGAGCTGGTCGTTTTGACTTCTTGAGCACACTGGCTGTTTAGCCTGTCTGCAGCACTGTTTAGTGTGTTGAGTATCTCCGGTCGGAGATCTCGCCCTTAGCCCCGGGGGACTTCGAGTGCCTGCTCGGGCAAGGTAGTTTCTTCAGCATTTTGCGGGAGGTTTGGTGTTTGGGTTTTGTTGCGGAGCCAAGCATTCAGAGAGACTGCGTAGTCATTGAGAGGGAGGACGCAGTCCATCCAGGAGGAGCTCCGGATTGGGATTCTTGCCGAGGTTTTGAGCCAGGAGATTGAGCAGAGGATCAGCGTTTGCCTTTGGGAGGATTTTGGGGGGAGTTTGAGGTCGTATTTCATTCATTCCTATTCAGCCTCTGCACAGAGCCTTGGAGGCCAGCATAATTCCCCAAGGGGGTGTTTTTCGGGGGTCAGCCATTTCTAATATGGTTTCTGGGTTTTGCCGAGATTGGTGAGTAGAGGAGGATTCCAGATTTTCGGCTCATTCCGGCAAGGGGAACAGCCCCTAGTCATCAGTTCATTTCAACAGTAGCAGCTACACGGCAGTTTTCCAGCAGTTGGGACGCAGTTCAGAGAGCAGCCATTTCCTGTGTATTCTTAGAGTATTTCTTCACTTGCCTTGAGCAAGATTAGGTGCCATCACTCTGATCACCTATTGTACTTCATTATATTTCTCAGTATAATAAAATGGCTTAGCATTCTCTCTCTATATTTCTGGATGATTGGTCGTACATTCTATCTATGCTATTGTATGTCTGCTTTACTGTTATCTTTATGTATTTTCGGGCATTCTAGTTCTATACCACTTGGTGTGTTTATTTCATACTCTTAGATAGAGTCTGGAAAGGGCCAGGTGGCCTCCAGATCTCACTCTCTTCACAGAGGTGAAATATCTGGTAAACGCCCTCCCAGTCCATCTCTGGTTGGAGTTTGTTTGTGTTTTAGAGATATCCGCGAAACGGGATATTACAGTGGTATCAGAGCATAGTTCTGGCTCAGCCTGTGGAGCTAGTTGCCTATGACACCAGGGAAGAGACCATATATTTGTTACAGAGGCGGGAAGTACAGAGATCGTGAGCGTAGGTTGGAGAACACTTACGGAGAGGGAGACTGTGTTCGGGTGGTGGACACAGAGCACGAGGAGCCTGTGACAGACGCAGAACAGGAGGAGCCTGTGTTAGATTCAGAGCAGAGAGAGCCAATGGCAGATGATACTAAGGCCAAACAGTTTGGGGAGGCACTCCTCAAATCGGTGCAGGATTTAGCGAGGCAGATTGAGGTGATGGGTCAGAGATTCACTACTGTAGAGGCTAGACAGCGTGAGACCCCACGAGTATTCCAGGTAGGTGAGGGATCAGGTACATCCCACCATTTGTCAGAGCATGGTGCTGCTTAGCGTGATACTACTCAGCCGATGGCTTCACGTGCACCTACACGCTCTACCATGCCCACTTTCTTGGGAGCAGACACAGGGGCAGGAGGCAGAGCTTGGACACATGGGCGAATATTTTGCAGAGTATCAGACCTATGGGCAGGAGTTCAGGAATGCTCTCTCGTTTCGAGATTTTGTTCAACTCCAGCGGGACAGTAGACCCCGCGACCATCATAGAGGGCACCGGCATTATCATGATGGAGATACCCACTGCACATCTAGCAGACTCCATTTGCCTACGTTTGATGGCTCATCAAACAGCTCGGCAAAGTCTTGGGTGGAGAAGCTGGACATCTATTTCCAGCTTAACCAGATGTCGGAGACAGAGGCCATCAAGGTCGTGACATTACATTTGGATGGTGAGGCCCAGTACTGGTGGTTCCATGGGATGGTTACACTCGGACATTCTACGGTGACGACATATGCCGAGTTTACCAGGAGGTTGATGGAGCGATTTGACCGGAGGGATCCGGAACAGCACTTTGTTGAGCTGACGAGGCTCAAGCAGACTGGGAGCCCAGAGACATACATTGTAGATTTCTTGAGGGTTTCAGTGATGGTCCCAAATCTATCCGCGACACGGATGATCTATACGTTTGTGGAGGGGTTAGCAGAGCCACTTCGGGGTCTAGTCAGAATTACTAGACCAGCTACACTCCAAGATGCTATTAGCAGGACTCGGGATTTACAGGATGCATTTCCCAAGACCCGGACACCTTACCCCCAGAGACAGGGCTTCCAGCCCAAGGGGAAGGATGTGAGTATTCCGCCTCTAAAGGGGAATCCAGGACGGGCACAGACAGATGATGATGCCAGGAGGGAGCTGAAGAAGAAGCGGTTGTGCTTTACTTGTCAGGAGCCATGGGCATCGGGACATAGGTGTGCTGCTGGTAAAGCACACTTCATTGAGGTCTTCTCCGAGGATAGCGGGGAAGAGGATGACGAGGATGACGAGGAGGCAGGAGATAGTCAGACAGCCCAAGATCAGTTGCCACCTCCACCTCCAGGTACAGGAGGTGCAGCTTTTGCACCCACAGGAGGGACCCTTGCAGCATTGCGAGGAGTTCCCAAGTATTTGATGTTGCGCGTACGAGGGATAGTACGTGGCCAGCGAGTATCAGTTTTGGTTGACAGTGGGGCAACCCACAACTTCATCGATGCACAGATGGTCGAGCGGAGAGGTATACCGACCGAGAGCTTCAACGGATTTTCAGTTTTGGTCCTAGGAGCCCAGACGATGCAGTGTGCTCGGTATGTTCCAGAGTTAGCAGTGACGATGGGTACCTACACTGTGACCGACCACTTCTTCGTGGTCAACATACCGGATACCAATGTGGTACTGGGTGTTTAGTGGTTGATTACTCTGGGGAAGGTCACCACAGATTGGGAGGCCTTAGAGATGGAGTGGGATGATAAGAAGACCGGGACACAGATCCCTGTTTGGATCCTTTGTGGAGGGGGGGGGGGGGGGGGAGGCGTTTCGTGCAACATTGATTGAAACATAATATTGTGATTCAAATTCACACTAAAGTTTCCATAATTCAATTCCAGCATATTTGTAGGTGATTCACACTTGTTGCTATATCTCAAACACAATCGTAGTTTGGGGATAATTTGACAATCTATTTGCACTACACATCAAACTTCTCTTCACTTAAAAGGGAAAATTTGTTGCAATCACTCAAGTTATCAATCTAAGATAAGATCACTCCCACGCTATAACTAATTGGCTAGATTGAACTTTTAGGGACACCCCATAGACTAGGATTCCCTTCACCTTAATCTAAAGTGAGAGGGAAAGCCACAGAGGTGACAATGGGTGGATTGCCTAGTAGTCCACTCTAGTCTCTCCCATTGAGATCGAGACTTTTTTCCAAGGAGAGAGTTTGAGTGATAATAATATGAAGAGGGGATAAAAGTCAAGAATGCTATTTTTGGTGTTCAAATATGTTAATTTTGGACAACTAGGTCCAAACTCTATGTTGTGATGCTCAAATGAAGATGCCAATATTTTTATTAGATTCCTCTTTCGGAGAGGTGCAAGATCGATCTAAAGATCATCATGATCCAATGAGCAGAACATTTATTTTGAATTTATTCAAAATATGTGCAGGTTGGCCTAAAATGAAACGTAGGCTTGAAGCCCCAACAGTTGTGTCACACACCCTCAGATGGATATATATAGGTCAACGTTGGAGGACATTTCCACTCATCCATCCTCACACATTCTCTCTCATCATCTGATTGGTTCAATCACTTGGAGGCTCTTCTTCATTCACACGTGGGAAAAAGCAGCAAGGAGAAATTTTTGTTTTCGACCTAGGGTTTCAGCATAGAGTTGACCAACGTTGACTTTGGTCAACACATGGTCAAACTGACCCCAACTTTGGTCAAAATTCTGATTTCTACTGTCTGCTTTTTCTGGCACAGAAATCGAGGTTGACCGTTGACTAGGCTGTGTTGAATTTTTGTTGTTGTTGTTTGCGTTGCCCATTGACTGTGACAACGTTGACTTTTGTTGACTTTTGCGTTCACTGGTATGCCTGTCCAAGAGGGTTGTGTGACACTTCTGGTTGGTTGACCGTATTGAGACTTTGCTGGTTGAAGCATCCTATTGACCGCCGTAACGCACCAACACACATATATTTTTGGCTTGTCTTCTGTTGATCTACTGGTATGTTCTATCAGCATTTTACTTTCTTGTTTATGTGATTGTTGTTTGATATTGGGGATAAAAGTAAAGTTGCATCAAGCATAGAACATCTACGAAAATTGTACCAGAGCTAAGGTGAAGACAAAGCCCAAGTTTGTAGCAATCACCGAAGAAGAGCATGGGTACCTCAAACTACAATGGCTTTAAAGCTGATGACAAATTGACTAAGAAGGAAGACTTCCATGCCTAGAAGATGACATTGGATCTTATGTTGGAAGACCAAGATGTCATGGACTATGTGCAGGGTAAAATCCAAGAGCCTCCATCCACTGCACCTGCTGCCACCTAGTCAAAATATAAGAAGGGGGAAATCAAAGCAAAGCTGATGATCAGGGACTCAATTCATAAGAGTCTGGTAGCCTACATATCTGAGCTACACACATCCAAGGAGATGTATGATAAGTTGGTCAACATGTTCAAGGCCAACAATGCAAATCAAGTCCTAATCTTCAAGAACCGACTGAAGAATCTAAAGAAAGGCAGGGATGAATCCGTTCAATCCTATTTTCTGAAGCTGACAGAAATCAGGAATAATCTTTTGGCTATTGGGGAGACAATAGCTGATCGAGAGATGGTTCTCACCGCACTTGGAGGTCTCTCATCCGAATGGCATGTATTCAACACTACCATTCTCAATAACAATGTGATACCTGATTTCGACGAAGTACTATCGAGATGCGTACAAGAAGAGACAAGGATGAAGGAATATGAAAACGAAGGAAATGCCGCCTTCACTGCTCGTGCTAAGAAAAAAAACTTTGGTGGTCCAAGGAACAAAGGAAGAGCAGGGGCCCAAGGGAAGAAAGGCAAATGTTACACATGTCATAAGACCGACCACTATGCTAGAGAGTGCCCTTTCAAGAAGGATTCTCTTGATGATGATGACAACAACAGCAAACGGAGGAATGGCAATCAAAGGAACAACAAGTTCAAAGGGAAGAGGAAGGCTTCCTCTGGTGGAAATGGGCAACCATTCAAAAGGTAGAGAAATTCCAGGTATGAGAAATCAAATGTTGTTGATGATAAAAGAAATGAATTCATCTACCCTCTCTGCTGCATCTCCACCCGATACTATGGATGTTTGGTTGATAGATAGTGGTGCCTCAAAGCACATCACTGGGTTCAAGGAAGCACTTTCTGATATGGTTGAGAAGGATACTAATCTACAAATTATCCTTGGAGATAATGCCACATATCCCATGAAAGGGACAGGGACAGTGACCCTCCACTTATCTCCAGGTCAAGTCCTCTGCTTACACGATGTACTATATGTACCTAATTTGAAGAAGAACCTTGTGTCTATTTTGGCCATGGAAGACAAAGGTTTCAATGTGGCATTCATTGATGGTAAGGTGTGCATCTGGAAGAAGAGTTTCAAGGAAGCTATCACGATTGGGTTTAGAGTTGATACACTTTACCAGGTTGGAGGAATTCCACTGGAAGCGATGACATGTGATACTATCCGACAAACTGAACTATGGCAGCGAAGGTTTGGACACCTTCACTACAAATCCCTTCCCGAAGCAAGGAAGGTGGTGACGGGAATGCCTGAGTTCAAAAATAATCATGAAGGTGTATGTCAGGGTTGTGCCGAAGGAGAGCATACAAGGGGACCTTTCCCCTCAAGCATCACAAAGACATCTGATGTCTTGCAATTGATACATTCTGATCTGTCTGGTATGCTGCCCGTGACATCCTTGGGAGGATGTTCTTATTATATGATGTTCATAGATGACTTCTCTCGCAAAACCTGGATATAATTCTTGAAGAAGAAGGATGAGGCTTTCATGTGGTTCCGTACATTCAAAGCCTTGGTGGAAAATTTGACAGGGAAGAAGATCAAGATACTGAGGACCGATAATGGCACTGAATATGAGACGAACGAGTTCAAGAACTTTTGCAGAGAAACTGGCATCAAGAGGCAGACCACATCTGTCTATACTCCTTAGCAGAATGGCGTTGCTGAAAGAAAGAACAAGAGCATTGTGGACGCTGCCCGTGCCATGCTATGTGACCAAGGTCTTCCAAAGTTTCTGTGGGGAGAAGCTGCGAACACTGTTGTGTACATACAAAACCGATGCCCTCATTCCGCTCTGAACTCCAAAACCCCGAAGAGGTTTTCTCTGGTAAGAAACCTGACATCTCACATTTTAGAGTTTTTGGATGTCCCGTTTATTTTCATGTACCGAAGGAGAAGAGGAGCAAGTTGGATGCTTCTGGAAAGAAGGGAATGTTTGTGGGCTACAGCGAAACTTCGAAGGCCTATAGAGTCTATGTGCCTGGTCAAAGGTAAGTGGAGATATGCCACGATGTTACCTTCGACAAAGATGCTTCCTTGAGGAAAGTAATCAATCTTCTGAGATCTGAGGAAGATCATGAAGCAGGGCCTGGTAATCAAGAAGAACCGAAGGATGAGACGATGCCCGACGTTGAAGGACCGATGGACCCTATTGATCCACCTCCTTCAATGAGGAAAAGACCATCATGGCTCAAGAACACTCTCGAGGATGTCGAGAATCATATGGCCCCAAGGGGGGCATTCCGTGAAAGCAAGAAGCCGAATAGATACCAAGGGTATCTAGCAGCCATGAGTACAATCGTACAATCTGAGACTGTATCTTTTGAAGAAGCCGTAAAGCATCAAGTGTGGAAGGATGCTATGCATGAAGAATATGATTCCATTATGAAAAATGATGTTTGGGGTGTGATTCCAAGACTGGAGGACAAAGCAGTTGTCACCTCAAAATGGCTCTATAAGATCAAGACAAGATTCATTGCCCGTGGCTTCTCTCAAAAGGAAGGCATAGACTATGATGATATATTTGCACCTATGGCTCGATATACCACCATCCGATCTATCATAGCCCTTGCTGCTACGCAAGGATGGAATCTTCATCAGATGGATGTGAAGACCGCATTTCTGCATGGTGCGATAAAGGAAGAGGTGTATATGGGGCAACCTCTGGGGTTCGAAGTCTAGGATCGAGACACCCATGTCTGCAGGTTGAAGAAATCCCTCTATGGGTTGAAGCAAGCACCCAGAGCTTGGTACGAGAGGATAGATAGCTACTTGGTGAAGTTGGGCTTCACTCGTAGTAATGTTGATCCGAACCTTTACTTCAACGTCGATAGAGAAAAGCCTCTCATTCTGGTGCTGTATGTAGACGACCTCTTCTTGACAGGTGTTGACCCTCTCATTCATCAGTGCAAGAGGAAGCTTGTTGCTAAGTTCGAGATGAAGGACCTAGGACTGATGCACTACTTCCTAGGCCTGGAGGTCTAGCAGAGAGACCTGGCGAGATTTTCCTTTCTCAAGGAAAATATATTATGAAGCTTCTGGAAAGATTTGGAATGGTGGACTGTAAGTCCGTGTCGGCACCAATGGAGCTCAAGTTTAAGAAGTTGAGTGGCAGCGCTGTTGGGCCTGTGCTAGCAAATCCTACTGAGTAACGTCAACTCGTAGGGGCCCTGATG
This sequence comes from Pinus albicaulis, assembly GCA_034641835.2. Classification (NCBI taxonomy): domain Eukaryota; kingdom Viridiplantae; phylum Streptophyta; class Pinopsida; order Pinales; family Pinaceae; genus Pinus; species Pinus albicaulis. The sequence goes on along the minus strand of CM076584.1, from coordinate 1,044,447,360 downwards.
TTCTTAGTGAACACCCGTCCAGACGTATGTTTTGCAGTGAACACTTTGAGTCAACACATGGTTGATCCTCATCACATTCACTGGGTTGGTGCCAAAAATCTGTTGAGATATCTTCAGGGCACGATAAACCATGGGCTGAGATACACTGTCGGGAACGTGACACTCCATGGATATACTGATGTCGATTGGGCTGGCAGTGTGGTGGATCGTAAGAGCACATCAAGATGTTGCTTCTCACTTGGTTCTGCTTCGATATCATGGATGAGAAGGAAGCAGAAGTCGGTGGCTTTGAGCACCGTGGAGGCAGAATACATTGCAGCAAGTATGGCCTGCTGTGAAGCAGTTTGGTTGCGAAAGCTCTTCAGTGAGTTGTTCGAGCATGTGCTAGATACCACTATTATCCTTTGTGATAACCAAAGTGGGATTCGTTTGTTAGAGAATCTCGTGTTCCACGATCGATCCAAGCATATTGATATCAGGTACCACTTTATCCGGGATATGGTACAGCGAGACGCCATAAGGCTCGATCATATAGGAACTAATGAGCAGGTCGCGGATATTCTCACAAAGCCCCTGGGGAAAGTCAAGTTCCTAACCTTCTATGAGAATCTTGGAATCGTGGAACAACCCTATGCTGAGGGTCCTGTTGGACGATGAGCTCTGGGAGCTCTGGGGGACCTTGGGGATAACTCCTCGGAGCTATAAGCACACACGGGGCTAGACTTGCCGAACCTTGTGGTGCTTCTGCCCCACCGTTATAACGTTGAGTTGGTTCACCTCTCATGATATGTGCCCCGTATGCATCCTACACATTGAGTCCCGAACTCATGGGAAGTACCTCTCATTTGGCCAGTGAGGTGGGAAAAGCTAGAGACTAGTAGCAAAGACTGATGGATGCATCAGAGATTGTCGTACTCTCTATGTCTAGGATGGCACGTGTCCAACCACTTGATCTGGGATCAAGTCTAGTGAGGTTTCGAACCTCCTACTGACTTCGGGTCAGATAAACCAACTTCGAGTTGGTATGTGACTCTTTGAGTCCTATAGAGGTTTCGGACCTCTGAGCTGAATTTGTCAGCCGGGAATGAATTTGTTCTAAAATAAAGAAGCCAGCAAAGCAAGTTACAGCGGGATGACGTACAATGTTTGGATGGCACAGGTGGATGGAGTTCTCCCTAGTTGAGAGGGAGTGTTAATTTTGGACAACTAGGTCCAAACTCCATGTTGTGATGCTCAGATAAAGATGCCAATATTTTTATTGGATTCCTCTTTCGGAGAGGTGCAAGATCGATGTAAAGATCATCTTGATCCGATGAGCAGAACATTTATTTTGAATTTATTCAAAATATGTGCAGGTCGGCCTGAAATGAAACATAGGCTTGATGCCCCAGCAGTTGTGTCACACACCCTCAAATGGATATATATTGGTCAACGTTGGAGGACATTTTCACTCATCCATCCTCACACATTCTCTCTCATCATCTGATTGGTTCGATCACTTGGAGGTTCTTCTTCATTCACATGTGGGAAAACGCGGCAAGGAGAAATTTTTGTTTTCAACCTAGGGTTTCAGCGCAGAGTTGACCAGCGTTGACTTTGTTCAACACATGGTCAAACTGATCCCAACTTTGTCAAAATTCTGATTTCTGCAGTCCGCATTTTTTGGCACAGAAATCGAGGTTAATTGTTGACCGTTGACTGGGCTGCGTTGACTTTTTTCTACCTATGTTTGCGTTGACCATTGATTGTGACAATGTTGACTTTCGTTGACCTTTGCGTTGACTGATCTGGCTATCCGAGAGGGTTGTGTGACACTTCTGGTTAGCTGACCGTAATGAGACTTTGCTGGTTAAAGCATCCTATTGACTACCGTAACGCACCAACGCACTTATATATTTTTGGCTTGTCTTCTGTTGATCTACTGGTATGTTCTGTCAGCATTTTACTTTCTTGTTTATGTGATTGTTGTTTGATATTGTTGACACCTAATCCTATGGATGGGTGTGCATTTGTATTTTTGTATATTATTTATTATTAGGAAATAAGGAAGGCCAAGAGTCATTGGGAGATGAATCCCAATAGCCTCACCTCCCATCTATATAAGCATGTACATTCTTCAGCTCTAATACACATTCTAGTTTTGAGGAGTTACCTCCTGGTTTGACATGGTATCAGAGCCAGCCCCACATTTGGCATTTCTGCCCTGTGGTGTAACTCCCTATCCTTTGCTCAGTCATATTTTTTAATAGTTTTCTGCTGCTCTTAATTGCTAGACTGTTATTCTGCATTTTTTTTCCCTATTTAGCACTGACATTTGCAGCTCCAGCTCCTGCAGCTCCTGAAGACTGCAGGCTCTGTCAATCTGCAAATTGCAGGCTCTGCCATTCTGCAATTCCAGCAGTCCTGCAACTCTGTCTTCTGCAGATTCAATTTCAAAATTTTTTATGTAACGCCCTTTTGGGCCTCCTCATTCATCCCTGCGCTCCTCTCCATTCACTCTCCTCCCTCTCCATTTATCCCTGCGCCCTCACACACTTCCCTTCCCCTGCCTGCATTCTCCATTCCCCATTCCCCATTCTCTATTAAACGTTGTTTAACTTGGTCTGTCCGCCTGTCTATTAAACGCTGTTCATATTACATTAACCGCTCTCACATACATATTACGTTGGTTGTATTCAATGTGTTGTTCATTACATATTTATTAAACGCATTCCATATATTACGTTGGATTTATTCAATACGTTGTCAACGCATTCCATATATATTTAAACGCTGTGGTTCAATATCCAATGCTGTGTCCATAAAGCGCTTTCCCTATCGACTTTGGTATTTAACGACTTCTCTTCTCCCCTTTCATAATTCCGCCCCTTCCACACTGCTCCCCTCCATTTCACCTTCCCATTTCATTATACAGCCCTCCCATACCACTTTTCATTTCCACAATATCGCCCTCCTTTCCCTTCCATATCGACATTTCACAAAAAAATTTTCCCCAAACAAAAAAAAAATACATTTTTTTTATGCAGAATTCAGTTTATAGCAAAGAGTATTTTTTTTTAAATTCAGTCTTCAGCAAGAGTTTTTGAGCAGAATATTTTTCCAGCAAAGTGTTTCTGTCCTTTTAAAATTCAGCATATTTGCAGCAAAGAGTTTTTTCAGTACATTTTCCAGCAAAGATTTTTTTGTTTTCTCTCTTTCAAGAGAAATTTTCCAGCAAAGTTTTTTTTCTCTCCTCCTTCAAAAGAAGATGACAGTCCCTTCATCTTCTAAAGAGGCTGCCTACTTGGCACAGAGAGAAAAGAGACATGATTCAAGTCCATCCAAAGGAAGAGAAGACAAAAGACGAAGAAGAAACTTCAGAGAAAAGGGGGGCAAACAATCTAAAGCTCAGCAGCAAACAAATCAAGACAGAGGTAAAACTGATGACAAAGACAAAGGTAAACCAGCTGAATCAGCTCATTCTGTTCTAGCACATTGTAACAATGGAGTAACTGAAAACCTATTTGATGTTTCATTTACTTCTTGGAGAAATGATTGGTTGTTATATTCAGGAGCAACATGTCACATGACATTTAGAAAAGATTTTTTTGAAGATTTCACTGACAAAGTTGATGGAGCAGTATATTTCACAGATAAATCCAAACTCAAGCCATCAGGGCTTGGCACAGTCAGGCTTAAACTGCCTGGTCTTCCCGATCATATCCTACATGAGGTTCTATACCTCCCGGAGTTGAAGAGAAACTTGTTGTCCCTGATCGAAATCCGGCAGCAAGGACACTCAATTCACTTGTTTGATGGCAAGGCAGAGGTCAGATCAGCATCAGATCACTCACTTGTCATGGAGGGAATAGAAGAAGGGAGACTCTTGAAGCTGAAAGGTTCATCTGCTCATGCTCAAAACTTTGCATTCAGCTCACATCATGATGAAGGTACATTTCCATCAAGTCTTTTATGGCATGCTAGATTTGGACACTTAAATTATGACAGCCTTCGTTTGTTGAAGAAAAATGGTGTTTATGGACTGCCTACAATTCCTAGAAAACCTAAGGAATGTGATGCATGTATTCTAGGAAAGCATAGCAAACAGCCATTTCATGATTCACACTCAAGAGAACATAGGAAACTTGAACTTGTTCATTCATATTTATGTGGCCCTATGCCTATTGCTTCTGCAAATGGAAACAAATACATGATGACATTTATTGATGACTACACCAGAATGTGTTGGATTTACTTACTGAAGAATAAGTCTGATGCTTTTCAAACTTTCAAGAATTTTCATGCATGGATTGAAAATGATGCACAAACACATACTGGCTCTCTACGTACTGATAATGGAAAAGAATACACTTCAAACGAATTTGAAAATTATCTTCGTCAACATGGAATCAAACATCAAACAACTGTGCCATATAATCCACAACAGAACGGTGTAGCCGAAAGAATGAACAGAACCATTTTAAATATGGTCCGCTCCATGTTATTTTTCAAGAATGTAAAATTGATGTTTTGGGCTGATGCAGTTCTATGTGCTGTTTACATAAAGAATAGGTGTCCTTCAAGTTCAATTAGAAACAAAACTCCTTTGAAATGTGGCATGGCCACATGCCTTCGGTAAAGCATTTCAGGGTCTTTGGGTCCACCAGTTATGCCTTGATACCCAAGGGTCAAAGGAACAAACTTGGTGCTAGAAGCAGAAAATGTATCTTCTTGGGGTACTCCAATACCTCCAAAGGATATCGTCTTTATGATGAAGCAAATAAGAAGTTTGTGATAGCAAGAGATGTCATATTTCTTGAATCTTCCAAGAGTGACAAGGTTGTTGAGCGGCAACTTGATCGCCTGGACAGATTCACACATGCAAAGTCTTTCCAAGAATTTGATAATGTGATTCCACACCTTGAAGGGGGGATTCCGATATTGAATCAAACCGTGGAATCATATCCTAAAGCACTCTCTCCCCCGCATGAAGAAACAACCACGGATGACACATTGGATGATGTGATTGACAGAATTGGGAGATTGAATCTTGAATCAATCCCAACTCAGTCAAGTGACCAGCCTGGGCCATCTCAGAAAGGTCCTCCCAAATGGCTGACAAAGACACTGGAGGATGTTCATCCCGATGAGGTTGGAAAAACAGGAACAAGAAGTTCCACTCAAGAAATTGAAGGTGATGTAGATAATTCTGATTCCCCTGTTGATATGGATATTGCTTATAACTGTGAATTGAGTTTGTCTACAGATCATGAACCAACTTCCTTCAAAGAAGCCGCTTTTCATGATGAATGGAAAGAAGCGATGCAGAAGGAGTATGATGCCTTGATAAAGAATGGCACTTGGAAGCTGGTTGATCCGCCTTTGGGAACGAAACCAATTGGTTGTAAGTGGGTCTACAAGAACAAGTACAAAGCAGATGGCTCACTTGACAAGCACAAGGCCAGGCTTGTGGCAAAAGGATTCACACAGAAAGAAGGAGTTGATTATGAAGAAACTTTTGCTCCCACAGCAAAATGGACCACCATCCGGACTCTCTTTGCCTTAGCAGCTCAGAGTGGATGGAAAGTCCATCAAATGGATGTAAAAACAGCCTTCTTGAATGGAGATCTAAAGGAGAAAGTTTATATGTCCCAGCCAGAAGGATTTGTGATAAAGGGTCAAGAACACAAAGTTTGCAAACTTGTAAAATCCTTGTATGGCCTCAAGCAAGCACCACGAGCCTGGTATGAGAAGTTAACCGAGCATCTTCTGAAACTTGACTTCAAACATTTTGATCTTGATGATGCAACTTTGTTTGTTAAGAAAGTTGGAAAAACAATTGTATATCTTGTGGTATATGTAGATGATCTTTTGATAACAGGAAACAATGAGAGCTATATTGCATCCATGAAGAAAGAGTTGAAGAAAGGTTTTGGAATGACTGATTTGGGTCATGTTCATTACTATTTGGGTATTGAAGTAATTCAACATCCTAAATTCATATTTCTTTCTCAAAAGAAGTACATTGGAGATCTCTTGAACAAATTTGGCATGGATGATTGTAAACCCTTAAGCACTCCAATGGAACAAAACTTGAAGCTCACATCTATTGAAGGGAAGGAATTTGAGGATGCAACCAAGTATAGACAACTTGTAGGAAGTCTTATCTATCTGACCACCACCAGACCTGACATCTCATTTGCTATTGGAATCCTTTCAAGGTTCATGCAAAAACCTTGTGAAGGACATTGGTCTGCTGCAAAAAGAGTACTAAGGTACTTGAAGGGGACTCAAGACTTTGGACTCAAATACACACAGGTAGGCAACTTCAGCTTGCCGGATACTCTGATTCAGACTTTGATGGCGACAAAGAAACAGGGGTGTCTACTACAGGTTACACCATGAGTCTTGGATCAGGAGCTGTCTCATGGAGATCACGCAAACAGTCAGTTCCAGCAGATTCCACGACCGAGGCAGAATATGTGGTAGCAGCTGAAGCAAAAAAGGAAATTGTGTGGCTCCGGAAAATCCTGGAAGATTTGCAGATGAAACAAATGTATTCCACTCCACTCATGATCGACAACACTTCTGCAATAAATTTGGCCAAGAACCCAAAGTTCCATGATCGAACAAAGCACATCAATACAAAGTACCATCTAATTCGACATCATGTTCAGGCCAAAACCATCCATCTACATCATTGTTCTACAAATGAGCAAACTGCTGACATCTTCACCAAAGCACTTGGAAGAGAAAAGTTTGAAAAGTTCAGATCGATGCTTGGACTCACCAACATCCCTTCGGATTAAAGGGGGGAATGTTGACACCTAATCCTATGGATGAGTGTGCATTTGTATTTTTGTATATTATTTATTATTAGGAAATAAGGAAGGCCAAGAGTCATTGGGAGATGAATCCCAATAGCCTCACCTCCCATCTATATAAGCATGTACATTCTTCAGCTAATACACATTCTAGTTTTGAGGAGTTACCTCCTGGTTTGACAGATATTGGGGATAAAAGTAAAGTTGCATCAAGCATAGAACATCTACGAAAATTTACAAAATATAATATGAAAATATAAAACGTGTTTTAGTGTAATTTGAGTCACTTTATTGAGTAATATATAACCATTTGGTAATATAATAATGGTAGAATAAGGGTTAGGTAATTTAACCACTTTAACCAACTTAGGGGTGTGATATAGTGTAATAGGAGTCACTTTATTAAGAGACATATGAACACTTGGGAATATAATAGTGTTAGATTGATGATTAGGTAGCTTAACCAACTTAGGGGTTCTATATAACGATGTATTGGATGCTGAATTATGTGGGTAACCTACCTTAAGCTCTCATGTATGTATTAGCTACAATATATCTATACTATATACAACATTTATTTATTTTTCTCCAATTATGTATGTTTATGTTCTTCCTTTGTAACTCAAAGTTTTAAAATCTTAACTTGTGTTAAAGGGGTGATAGATAGAGAATGTTAGTTTCGCATCCAGGGAAGTGATAAAAGGTCACATAAAAATATAGACTCTATTTGAGTGGAATATAAATTATTTTACTAACATGTGACCAAGGTAATATTCTAATTTTAAGTTAGGGATTTCATGGTTTGACCACATTATTCACTTTAGAGGTGCTACACAATGAGGTATTGAAGGATAACCGACATGAAAGAATGTTATCTGTAATGCGGATAGCCTTTTTGAAGTATGTTTCATTAATATATATGACATTTATTAGACATAATCAAAGCATAAGAGATTCCAAATGGTACAAGTCAACCTTGTAGAAATGAAATAAATTTCTAGATTATTTCCACAGTGACCAAATAACATAGATCTATAAGAACTGATAGCAAAAGAAACAAAGATTCAAGAAGATTGAAGCAATTCACTTCAACATAGGTAGATATAGCTTTGATGGCCACTATCTTGAATTCATATGAACCTGTTCCATTTGAGGATTTGCGCAAAAAAGAGGAGCAGATAAAGCGATGTGAGTAGAATATGATCCCATAAAAAAATAGACATAGGAACACCAATTTCCTAAAGAAAGAAGTGCAATTGGATGCAAGTGAGACTTTAAGACAAAATACAAAACAGATAATTCAGTTGACATGTATCACAAAAGACTAGTTGCATAAAGCGTTGCTTATGACCAAAAAAAAAAATCCCTTAACAAAAATGAACACAATCAAGTTCGTGTCAGCAGTGGCAACACAGTTCCAATTGACCATTCATCAAATGGACTTAGTGTGTAAGCTGAAAAGGATATTGTACAAACTCCAACTAGCACCTAAACCATGGTATTCGAAGATAGATGAGCACTTCAAGACAAATTGGTTCAAGTTCAATTTGGCAAACTACACGTTAATGGCTATTCCAAATCAAACCAGATTAGAGTTGTCAACAAGTTAAGATTCAAAAAGAACGAGCAAAACTTTATATAAGCAACTAGTAGCGAGTTCAATCTACCTCACTAGCACAAGAGCAAGAAGTAATAACCCATCGTCTTCATCGAAGGAAACAAAGAAAATACCAAGGTAAATAAATACTACACTACATTATGGACTTCAATATGTGCAGAATGATAACTTCAAACTGGTTAGGTATGTCAGTTCTATCTGATCGGCAGGTTGCAGCAATGAAAGAAAGTTTACCATAGGTTATGAGTTCAAGATATTAGATCACAAGTAATTTTGTGAATTAGTAAGATGTAACACATAATTGCATTGTGATCCACATAAGAACACAAGGCAACAATTAGTCCAACATGTGAAGCGATATAACTAAGGAGGGTTCTTGGTGAAATAAACCTTCAAGAGACTCAAGCAACAACACTCTATTTTAAAAATAAAGAGTGTGATTCAACTCATAAAACATCTAATGTTTTATACGAAAATGAAGAACACTAAAATACACTTCATCAAGGAACAAATGCGAAACAACGAAGTTGAAGTTGTGTGCTACAAAACTGAAGATCAGACCACAAACATCTTCACAAAGCATTGAGTCGGGAGAAGTTTCAAAAGTTTAGAAAGATGCTTGGGGTAAAAGCAGATAAAATGGTCATTATACCCATTTTTATCTAGGAACCCTATTCTGTTAAATTTCCAGGTTAGCTCACAGGGGCAAACCACTTCTTATATTGGCCTTCTTTTGGTTAGATAATAATTCTTATCCTCGGCTATCCAATATTGGAATAGATTTTGTATTATAAATATGTATTCCTATGTAATATGAATCAACAAGTTTTTGTCATTCAAAAATACCAAATAGTACGATATTTTTGACGGCTCTGATAGTCCTGTCTCCTTGTTAAGGTATGTCAAGGGTAAAATGTTTTGTTCTCATTAGGGATGCCAAAAATGTGTCGATGTATTCATAACTTATTGCACCACTGACTGAAATAAGAAAGCCACATCATTGATTGTATAGTCTTTTTCTTGGCTTGTATGGTTGTACGTCGTTTTTATTAATATTAAACGCATTTGTCCCAAAAAAAAATCAACATAGCAACCTATCACATCACATCTTCTTAATATAAGAGACGATGACCTCTTGTTAATCTTCCCTTTTAAGGACTACATACTACTAAATTAAATAACCCCTATTAAATAAGATAGGATGACCCCTTGTTAGTCTTCCCTATTAAAAACTACATGCTACTAAATTAAATAAACTATAACTTTATAGCTATATGCTAAATTGAATCTAACTTAGACATACAACCGGTTATTAGGAATCAACCACCTGGTTGAGTACAATGTGTCTCGCTTTTGTCTCATCCAAATTTGGATAAACTCTTGTCAACGCCTCTTTTTGTTTCTTATTTTTATTCGTGATAAGAATGCCACACAATCATGTTTCTGGTAATTCTTCTCAACCCCTTGACCCAACGCTACTGTTCAACTTCAAATACGATGTAACTGTAACTCGTTAACATGCTTCTAATAAGTCTAGATTCCCCCATTTAACAGTGCAGCAATCGGCAGACATTGTGACTCAACTTATAAGACAAAATTTAATCCATCTCCATTCACTTCTACGAAGAATCTTAAAACCTGCTAATACAAAACCAAGTGATATAACAACTTCCTATCGATAAAATGGGGAACAACCTTCTTAGATATATGTACCAGTCGACAAACTACATATACCTACATATACCAATAACTCATGATTTTGCAATTTGTTATTTAACAATATGCCCATAAGGCAAGGTGTACTCTGTTCGCCTCATTTAAGTTTTCCTTTATGGTAAATAACGACAAGGTTTTATTTTTGAGATATTTACGGGAACTGATTGTCTTTGATAGTTAAAATTATTATTGAATTTGACCTATACGAGCATTTTTCTCCCCGAAGTCCCATACTCCAATTATCATCCCATAAGCATTGATCTTCGCTCGAGCTTAAGATTTGGCTATCAATTATGATGATTCTAATGTGTCGTCGACGTCAAAGTATATATTAATCCTCTGAATAGTCTATTAGAATGCGAAGTATCGTTCTTGTGCCTCGAAGCTTCGAAGTATAGAAATTTTGTGAAACATTAATTATTGCTCGCATCCAAGCCATGACACTCTAAAATTACAATGTCAATCCAATGCGTTATAGCATTTAAATTTGCAAACATTTATAGATATGACATCAGATGATAATAACGACGAAAATTGAAAAATATGGGATAATGTCATAATGAATGCAGTTGCAATTGATTCAAATCAATTAGGTGCCACAAATGATCAATGCGTTGTCCGACAAACTTTTAAATAGCTTTTTACCATTATTATTAATTTTTTACATGTAAATCACCAAAAATTATTAGTCTGGTTAACCCCTCACATGGGCAACAAGCAGAGACTTTTTTCTCCATTGATCATTATCAGACACGATGATTCCACAGTTGACATATGGTTCTCCACATACAGTTGATGATGTTGCCCATAATATTGCTCAGCTCACTCACACTTGATGATCATGATGCCCGACATACATGGGATACATGTACATTAAAGTAATGACCACTGGTTGAGTCAGATAATGGATCATGATGTTTTAAATCAGTTTATTTTGCTTTGTTCCACCTTGATGGTCATCATTATCTTCTAGATAAGTTGAGTTATATTATTGGAAGTTTTTAAAGGTTATAGTATATCCATATCCTAATTCATATTAAACATTTTCCGTCAATCCTAATTATCCAGGTTCTCACTCATGATATATTATGATATGTCACACAAAAAGGTTTGTGCTTCATAGTCTCACGAGAACAAGGAGCTGTATGCTAAAGCTTGATGCAATTAAATATAAATATATATAAAGAAATATATATATATATATATATGAAAGAGCAAGATATAAGTTCAAAATGTAAAATGGTAAAGGAATATAAATTATAGGTTACAAGACAAAGCAAAGCTTGAGCTAAGTCCTCTCACTATGAGGTCATTCCCCCAAATCCTATACAATGAAACAAATACTTCAAAAAGACTAAATGAAAGTAGCCTAAGCCCTATGCAATGAAATATATATGAAAAAAAGGGACTCAATGAAATGAAGTTAAAAAAGGTGAATAAAAATTTTAAAAAAAGAAAATAAAGATGTAATAAGACACAATGTCACAGAAAGATATCTCAATACATAAACACTCCCTCAACAAAAATGCTCATGTGGATGAGTATCCTAAACAACCTCACATAACCATACAATACAATTTATGAAGTTATCTGCCAAAAACCATACTATCTATCACTACACCTACTCATTGATGGGCTTTCTTGGTAAATACTTCTCTTCTTATGTACTGGCACATGCTATAGGGACTAATAATGACCCTCCCATACCTAAAATTGACAAATAGTATGAACTCTAATGGTTATTCTGAAGTTTAAATACAATTGTTAATATGATCCACCTAGTGCCATTATTGTAGAGTTTAAATACAATTGTTAATATGATCCACCTAGTGCCATTTACATTTGACATGATTCGCATTGGACTTGTGTACCTACCCCAGATTGATGCCTACATTGGGTCACTTGACCCCCTTTTTGGACAATATACTTTGCATGGTTGTGACTTGGTCTTTAGAGTGCTACTTACACACGTGGAGGAGGTTCTCCCACCCACACATGGAGGAGGTTCTCCCACCCTTTTTGAGAAGTCATTCCACTTCTTTGAGAGGACATTGGGCTTTTTGATAACATAACACATTGGGCTTTTTGATAACATAACACCCTTGTAGAAAGGGTGTGGCACCTTTTTGATGGGATGTTGCACCTTTGGAGATGATATGTCAATTGTAGGATGAAACTTTGCAGCCTTTGGAGGAATTTCATTTTGGAGTGAATTGTCCACTCTTGGAAATCACGCGTGCCATGCATGAGACATTTATCATGCATTTATGGAGGATGAATTGGCATTAGAGCATTTTTACTTCATTTTGGGAGCATATTTGGGGGATCTTTTGACTCATCCAGTCTTGTATCTTGGACATTTTACTTTCGATCCCCTACACCATTTTTGAGTGAAATGTCCACTCTTGGAGATCACACGTGCCACGCATGTGTCCTTTATTATGCCTTTTGACTCATCCACTCTGGTATCGTGGAAATTTTACTTTCGATCCCCTACACCATTTTTGAGTGAAATGTCCACTCTTGGAGATCACATTTGCCACGCATGTGTCCTTTATTATGCATTTATCAATGATGACTTGGCATTAGAACATTTTATTTCATTTTGGAAGCATTTTTGGGGCTTTTTTTTTTACTCTTACTCTTGTCTCATGGATATTTTAAGCATTGTGACTTTATCTCTAAGACTTGAAAAGAAATAAAGACATTTTTATATTTTTTTAGAGTTTTTGAGAGGAAAATATTATTATTTTAATGAAAGTGGATCTAGATCTCTCATATAAATAAGAGAAGCACTTCTCATTTGTAAATTATTGCTAAAACTTGTGGAGAAAAACTATTGGTCTACTTTTACCTTTTTTTTCTTCTATATTTGTTATGGACGAATAGCTAGAGCTACATATGGAGGAGATGTTTTGCGGATGGCTTACGGATGTTCATGACTAGGATTTGTGGATGACAACAATTTCTTCAATGAGAGAACTCACTTAATCTTGTTGGATTTTGTTTATGGATGATTTCAAGTGTAATTGTACTTCTTGAGTGGTGGCGGAATTGTACTTCTTGAGTGGTGGCGGTGCAGTCTCTTCATATTGTTTTTGGACAAACCCCTTCTTTTAAACCCTTGGAAGATTACTAGTGGAGTGTCTTTCCTTGAATTGCCTTGAAGATATAAGGCATGAGGACGGTCTTCTAGGGTTCATAGTTAACAACCCTAGATCTACTCACACTCTCTAAAGAGAGTCCTTAGTTGATCCCATATGCCTAAAAATATAGTAGACACTAGTCTTCTCCCAACCTAGTCAATCATGTTTTATAGATTCAAATATTTTTTAAGAGTAAATTTAAGCTTTTGTTTCGCTTATATTTAATTTTCAGCCACAAAAAACCAGAAATCTAATGTTTTGTTTAGCTTATATTTAATTTTCAGCCACAAAAAACCAGAAATCTAAGGTTTTCATAGATGTTTTTGACCTAAAATTCTATTGTTTTCTTGCATATTCTTAACCTGAAATCTAGAGTTTTATTGCATGTTTGACCTAAAATAATTTATTCCATAAAAGTTTCCTTGTTCATTAATATTGTTACATAATTAAAACTCAACGTCCTGTTTTAATTGTCTTGTTTTAATTGACTGTTATATACCTTGTAATTTTCAAATTTTAAAAATTAATATAACCTTAGATTTATTCATTACTTCAACCCTATTTTCCACTGGCTTGTCTCATTTTGAGAGCTAAATTGTATTGCTATTGTAACTTGCTTAATGCTATAAATTTCTGACCTTGTTACAAGTTTTATAGCAACCATCGGTAATTTTCAGATTTTTATTATTTGGGGATTATTTTGCATAACATCATCCTTGATAAACCCCTCTAAACAACTTTAGAGTGGTTTGAGCCAAATTTCAAGTTTATTTTGAAAGACCACCTTCTCCATATTTTGTTGTTGGTGGTGATTGGGTAGCTATTTAGGTGACCTTAGACTTGATTGAGTGTTACCTTAGGAACCTTTAGCACAGCCTCCATTGTGTTGGACTTTTCAATCCCTATAACAAAGGATTGTTATTAGGTGAGAATGACAATACTTATAACGTTTCAATAGTATTTGTATTTTAGGAAGGCTTTGCACTAAGGTGTAATATTTTGTAATAACAAGTTTTTTTTTTTAACCTATGGTAAATAGATCAAAATTGGCAATTTGTTGGAGTAATATGGGAAAGGCCCAAGATCAACCTATCCAATATAACACCAAGAGTATATCTAACAACTCACAAGCTAGATATACCAATAACTTATGACTAAGGAAGCCCAAGGTGGAGGGGAAACCTACCTTTTTAAACCTTATCATAATGGGCCAAATTTATCCCTTGAAATTAAACTCACATAGATGAAAGAACAAATCATGCTCTCAACCACACTAATATGAAACAATATCAAGTCCTATTATTATACATTATTATAGGTTTAAATATTTATATCCATCATGCACCCTTGGAAAACATAACATTCTTGCTTATCTCATTACTAACTTGAGATGCACCTCAACATTTACCACCATGTTAAAGTTAATTAAGAACTAACGCAAAAGTCCGTAAAATTTTAAAAATTATATGAAATTACAAATATTCACATTGACTACAAGCTAAAGGTCATCAGATGCATAGACCATAAATAGAAAGGAAAAGCCTTTCATGTTAGTTAAACTTGATCCCAAGCCACAAGAGTTAGCTCAATTGGTCAAGTCCTCGCTACTGAGTACTTTACGAATTGAAAAGTCACAGGTTCAAATCTCTTTGACGCCCTTGAAATTAGATCCAACATTTGATGGGGCATCCATAATAGTCCAGTTTGGAGAATCCTTCTTTACGAGTTGAAAAGTCACAGGTTCAAATCTCTTTGACGCCCTTGAAATTAGATCCAACATTTGATGGGGCATCCATAATAGTCCAGTTTGGAGAATCCTTCATGTTGAAACACATTCGTGAAGTTATTTGCGAATAATGAGAGGTCCTTTGTAAAGAGTATGGGTTTTAAGTGATTATTTAAGTACAATTCAAGACTTCAACTATAATGTTGTTCTATTTATGGCCATGTTCTAACAAGGTGGAAAAGGGGTATGAAGTATAAAATTGGCAGCAAATTTTATGGAATGGAGCTGTATACATGTAAGCCATTGCAACAAATAAATGAAAGGCCAATGCCAATTCAATCCAAATTTTATGGAATGGCACCGTATACATATAAGTAAAGATTACATACGTAAAAGTCTATACGAAGACCAACATAATGACACACTGTACATAAATATTGCAACATAAAAGTATAATCATAATGGAGGGCCAATACCAATTCAGCGTTGCCTTTCAGACATATGGTTTTATTTTACCGAAGCATTTCCACCTTATAAATAAAAGTGTGGAAGTCTATTAAATCATAATATGTCTTGGAATAAGTTATATCGTTTCAACCCAATAGATAGACGTGTTTTGCTTATTAAATCATAACATGTTTTGAAATAATTGCATTGTTTTAACTTAATAGATAAAAATGTTGTGTTTATTAAATCATAACATGTCTTCCCTGAGTTGCATTGTTTCGACCAAATAGATAGAAGTGTTTTCCTTATTAAATCATAACATGTTTTGAAATGAGTTGCACAACCCAGTAGATAAAAGTGTTTGTGATTATGAAATCATAACATGTCTTGCCCTGAGTTACATTGTTTCTAGACCATTGATAAAAGTATTTTGCTTATTAAATCATAACATTTTTTAAAGTGTCTTTTCTTATTAAATCACAATGACTCAAAACAAGTTGCATTTGCATTGCTTATTTATACATATAAGTACTAGAATCTACATTTTGTAAGGCTTTACTGTGATAATTAAAAGATTTGAAAGTAATAAATAGTTTAGAGAAATTTATAATTTATTTATTTTGAAAAATTGGTTCATTTAAAAGGTAGAAGAGGTTTTTTTTAATCCAAAAATACCTGTCCAAATAAAAAAGGCATGAAAATGACTTAAATAAGTAAAAAAAACACAAATAATGAGATTATTTTTTCAGAAGTGCAAGCAAAAACAAAGGCTATTTCCTTGGAAGTACATATTGAGTGAACTTCATCATTTTAAATTCGAAGGGGCATAGTATGTAAATCTCTATAGTAAATAAAATTATACACCAAATTGTCTAGCTTAATTATGCCCCCTCCCTCTAGCGAAAGTGGCTCCTGGCACTTACTTTTGCCATGCAAAGGCCCTGAAAGGACTTACCGGGAGGCATTTCCTAACAAGACCAGGTGAAGTCAACCCAAAAGAACGTGAGGTTAAGAAAACTCAAGTTGGCCTTCAAGAGCTCAACAGCCACGCCGTCAGGGAACGCACAATTTAATTTCGACCAAATCAGAAGCATGTCTTGAATTCAACTCGTATTTTCTTTAGATCCAACCATGAATCCTGTGACGCTAGAGACCGAGTACTTACAGGGAACAAGATCAGGACTTGATATGCAGCGCGTATCACTCTTGCACTTAATTTAAAAGGCTGTTGTGCCTTTAACAAAATAATATATTCAAAATGGTCCTAACATTGTGCCATATGAATTACAGCTAAAAGTTTGACCAGCATATATATATTTTTTTAATTTGAAAATATTCTATTAACATGTCTTAAAAACAGATTTGTCACGTATTTCAAATAGTACTGTTGGTAGACTTGCAATTTTAATTTTAAAATAGGTTATAAAGTTTTTTACTTATTAGTGACTTCATAACATCCTACAAATGAGAAAATTAAATTACATTGTAAATCTAAGATGAAAACTTTCTATAGATAGACTTGAGGAGCGTATTTTTAACCCAAAAGATTACTAAGTGACTGTTTCAAATTATATGGCCAAGAAATCACAAGGTAAAACCCGGCGACTCGTGCAGGGACACAACACCGGTAGATCCACCAAATATATTCTTCAACAAGTTTGAAATATAGGGACCGACAACTTTCCTTCCATTCCCAAGTTCCTTTATTGCAATGACTGGGCTAATTTACTGCGACAATTTTTAAATTTGAACTGAATGCCAGAACTCCATTAACCGTCCAGATTGTATAACCTATCAACTTCTAATCCTAGAAAATTTCCATTTACACAAACAAAAACAAAAAGACCACTCCATTTTCAAGTTTAATTTATCTGTCACGGGCTCAGTTCATGCAGAGAAAATGCTATGTTTGGGATTTTGTTTACTACTGCAAAGATTGAGCTCAAAACTCAGCCAGTTTGACTAGTAAGGACTGCAAATAATGCGGTGAGAATAAATCTCTTGTAAAGTTCAAACTTCGAAGAAATGCAGCTAATTTCATTGAAAAGAAGCTTCAGGGACACGACGAACTAACCTTTTAGAGTCTTCCATACCCTGCGCGAATTCCTAGACAAAAAGCTTTCCGCACGGTCCGATGATAGCCTGCTACTCCTCCTATAGTCAGATGTCAAGACCGAGCTCCCCTGCATAATAATAAGAAGTAGCACTAAGAACAAGCCCGGAAAGAGCGATATAGAGCCCTGCTGCGGCATTGTTGTGAAATAATACAAGTTCCAAGCTCAAGTATGCCGATTTACTCCTAGAATAAGCGAAATTTATCCCCGTCCTTTAAATTAAGCCATGGCTCGCTGGAACAAGAAGGAAAGCCAAGCCAGCAAACACAACTACAATAAACGAGAGCTATCTTTAACTGAAACCCTTTCTATAGCTTCCCTGAAACAATGCTAGCTGCTACTGCAGCACTCGGTGGGTCGGTGACTCTGTAAAGCTCGGCTGCATCACTCCACTTCAGCTCTGAACTACTCCGTCACTGATATTAATAATCTCTTTGTGTATTTTTAAGGATAATGACTCACAACCCCTGGTGATGTGAGATATGCTGCTCTCTTTTTTCTGACTTTCCTTGGACTCCCTTTTCAAACTTCTATGCTCGCTGCAGAATTCCGGAATCCGATGCTGGCCCGCCGGTAATTGAAAAATGTATCACTGTGGTTCTCACCGTCGGGTACGGAAATGCGCCGGTAATTATATGGCATTGCGTGTTTCTCATAGTGGTGGGGCCTGTCCTTCGGGGAAATGCCAGGCTGGCCAGGCTGCCTACTCCCGGGCCCTCAAGTTCCTGTTCCCAGGTGGGGCCGCACATGATCAGTCAACGTCAGCAGTCCAGTTGTCATCTCTGCTTCGCGCTTCGAATCGATCTGACGGTCTGGTGCGAGACAAGTTCACCACCCAAAACATGCGGAGAGTTTTATTTATTTTTTCTTCCTGTGGAGTTAGTTGGTTTAGGAAATCGATGGTGGCACGCTGTGTATACTTGGGGTGGGGGCCAAGCACTTCAAATTCAACCAAACACAGACTTCAATTCAACACCTTGTCTAGAGAGTTCCATTTTGTAACATAATACTAAAAACTTGTAATCCAATTTGGACTCGGCGGACTTTCAATTCACCAAACTTGTATAATTTAAATACGGGTAACGATGAGGGTGGGGCACAAAAATAAATAATGACAGTTTGAAATTCATGCAAGGGGAATGGACTATTCCAAAGAATTTTATTAGGTTTATATATAATAATTAAGTCATATAATATTTATTAATAAGTGGTTTTGGTGTATGATTTAAGATTATTTATATTGGAGTTGTTTTTAGTGTGATTTTTGGAGTTTCTGGTGCTTGGCAGAAAATTTTGAGGCGAAATATGTATTTGTGTTATTTAAGCTAGTTTTTTTACTGCATATATGTATTCAACACCTTCAAAAACCCCTAGGGAACTTCGATTGTGCAAGGGTTACCATCAAGTTTGTGATTTCAATGAATTCCTCCGAATTTTAGAGAAATTAGACCGGAAAAATCCACTAGAAAAGCTTCCAAAAAGTTGCACTAAAGGCAACTCGGTTTATATGTGGTTAAGAATTTACTTTTTTAAAGAAACAAGTTAAGAATCTAGAAATTAGAGGTATTTAGTAGGACGGAAAATCTATCTCTTGTGGATCACTAATTAGTTATTCTAGATAACAAAAAAAAAAAAAATATATATATATATATATATATATATATATATATATATATATATATATATATATATATATATATATTTAACATCCACGAGGCTAAAGATAGCCTATGGGACATAGTACCTCGCCATCTCATTTTTGCATTCAACCTTTTTCCTATGTAACCTCACAATAAGCACTTTGAACATCTCAACAATCCCCTTGCTAAATAAATTATCCCCAAGAGCTAGCCATTAGAATATTTACATAATTGTCCCTATTGTTTGTGTAGCCCTCGCATTCTAAAATGAAATGATTTTATGTTTCCACTTTTCTCAAAGTGCAAAAAATACACACTCTTTCTTCCCATACTTCTTTTGGTCTTTTCTTGTGCCAAATACACAACTTTTCTTCTCATACTTCTTTTGGTCTTTTCCAGTGCCATGTTTCACAACCGAGTTGATGAGAATTAGTTCTTAAGTGAGCAATAAGAATTTTGGCTCTCTAAGGAATATTGGCCCCTATATATGCTTTTTTATGATGATTACGAGGGGGATTAAACTTTTTAATATAGTACTTTCTCTTTCTCCCTACCTCTTTATCCCAAGTACGCTTGTGGAACTTATCCATAACAAAAGACTTTATGTCTTTACTATTTATGGGACACATGTTCAAGTATATACCTCATTTACTAAACCTTTTTTTATTTTGTCACATCCAAGTCTTCTTTCTTTTGCATAATATGTCATTGAAGACAACCTTAGGCCATCTGCCCTCTTCCGTTTAATCAATTTTTTTTAAACATATTATGAGTTGCACCATAGTGATTGCTTCAATAAGAGTAGCCTCCATTTCACTTAAGAAGATATCATAAGGAACTGAACTTTTAATTTTGAACTTTTTGTAATTAAGCGCTTCTGAATTTTCTCAATTTGCTTCCATTGTACATCAAATGTACAACTAGCTCATCATTCACAACCATAGAGAATCACCATAATTGCTAAAATCCCAAAAAGTGTTTGAGTGGTCTTCCAATCACGTAGCTCTACCTCTCTACACCTATTCTAAAAAGCATAAAATGCTTTCCAACCCTCAAAGTTCTCTCTTTTTGCAACCTTCCCAATTTAGATTTTTGTGTAAATCAATTCTGAGGTATTTGTAATATTCAACTTCTTCTAGAGTGTTGTCTTCAAAGTAAAACTTATGATGGTTATGTTTCCTTTTGTTAGAGAAAACCACCACTTTCATCTTGCTAATATTGACTTGAATCCACACCCTTCTACAAAAATGTTCAAGGGAAAGAAAGTGCTATTGCAAACAAAGAGTAGATTTAGCAATCACAATAAGGTCATCCACATACAAAAGAAGCCTTATAACAAACTCATCCAAATGGACACATCACCCTTGTGCGAGGTTAACCACTCTTCAAGTTTGTCAATATATAAACTAAAAAGGCCCAGTAGATAATGGGACCCTTACTTGACCCCAATATCACTCCTAAAACTTTCAGAGATGCATGTTGAAGTTATGATTTTGACTTTCACCTCTTCATACAGCTTGTTCACAGCTGCTCTAAGATACCTAGGAACCCCAAGTTCCTCCATTAATGTGCCAAAGCTTATCCCTAGGGACTGTGTCAAAGGCCCTTTTCAAATCAACAAAGCAACAAAAGGCTTCTTCCTTTTTCTCCCAAACTTTTTCAATGATGTGCCTTAAAGTTGTACCGTGATCAACTGTGGAATGTTTAGGTTAGAAACCTACTTTCCCTTGAGCACGTTTATCTCTTTCTTATGCCCACTTGCTGATTTCATTTTCTAACATGCTTCTAAATATCTTTGCAAACAAGGGATTTATCATTATGGTCCTATAATTGGAGGGATTATTGACATCGCCATTCTTGAAAAGGGGTATTGCTAGACTAGTTTTCCAATTTGTGGGGAACCCCTGCTGCATGATGTTGTTAAAAAATTGTGTAATGTGAGTTGCAATAATTTTCAAGTCCCACTTCAGATACTTGGATTTAAGTTCAACTAATTCTTTTGCTTTTCCAACATCCAACTTCTTAATACCCATCTCTAGCCTTTGCACAGTGAAGAGCTTAGTAGTAGTGTTGACCAAGGGAGGGTGGTCGACCTTGGGATCTTGCTCATAAATTTGTCTTGCAAAGTCAAACCATTGAGAAGTTGTAATACTATTTTCAATTTTCTTCTCTCTCGATTGGAGCTCCTTCCAAAATAATTCGGGGTTATTTTTCCCAAGGAAGATTAGTTCTTCCCTCCTTGACACCATGAAATCAACTTTTTTCTTTCTTAAAATATGCTTGTAATCTTTGAGTTTTATATTATCTTTCTTTGGCCCTTTCAACATTCTGCTTGCCTTTTTTCATTCCTCATCAAACCAAGCACTAACCAGAAAATAATTTGTTTCACACTTACTATTTTTTACTCTTTTGCACTTTACAAGTGCACTTTGAATTAAGTGTGTTAATTTGTGACTATGAACTCCATGGAGCAGAATTTTCTCTCCTTCTCAAAAAGCCCCTCTAGCATTATTTTGAAGGTGCTACAATTTTTTAGAGTTAAAAGAATTTTTCCATTTGAGAGATTTTGTTGAACACATTAAGTTTTTGTCCCTCACTACTTCTTTCTAGTATAAGAGAAACTTAAGTAAATTGGCTTGTGATCCGATTTTAAATCCCAAAGATGTTCTCCAATCAAAACTTCCTCCATTTTCTCACACAAACCATGAAAACAAATTATATAATCTACTACTCATGCTCCATTGTATGTATTGCAAGTGAAATTACTAGACTTCACCCATTTAGTCAAACCATTGCAATTGACTAAATCAAAAGCCCAACATAGAGTAAGCAATTTCTCACCAAAGAGATTGCAACCCTTGTTATCTTCTGAAATTCTTGCCCATGGATGATTACTCTCTTATATAAGCCAAATAGGGTCACAATCTTATTTACAACAAAGAATGCTAGCTTGCTAACTTACATTTCTAGCATTGAAATCTCCCGATATAAAGACTTCACCTAGCTAAGAATATGTTGCAATATCTGCTTTTAAGGCTGCAAAGGGGCATTTCGCAAATAGCGATGAATTAGCATGCATTCACAAATAGCAATTAATTATGATTATCCTAACCACTCTTGATTTTACAACTAAGATATGATAGGTCTTTGATATTTTATATATAAAATAAGTTAACTGGAATAAAATTTTATTATAATTTAAAATAATAAAGCAACGTCTTTAACAATATATATTTAATTGGGGGATATGCCAAATTTTATTATAATTTAAAATAATAAAACAATGTCTTTAACAATATATATTTAATTAGGGGAGATGCTTTCATGTAGCATTACATTTAAATTAAAAAGGAATAAAATAACATTGACATTAACAAATTAAAAATAGTAATAACAAAAAAATAATAATGTCAATCATAAATAAAATACATCA
This sequence comes from Pinus albicaulis, assembly GCA_034641835.2. NCBI lineage: Eukaryota > Viridiplantae > Streptophyta > Pinopsida > Pinales > Pinaceae > Pinus > Pinus albicaulis. The sequence continues at coordinate 1,044,424,717 of CM076584.1, read as the reverse complement.
ATTTCCACCTTAATATGAAGGAGATAAAGTAGTAATAATAATGATAATAATTAATTACTTTTTAAAATCGAAGAGATATCTAATTTCTTCATTATTTCTTATGAAGTTGACAAAAATAATATTATTGATATTACATGATGTCTACTTTATTTTATGTTCAATTTACATGTAATATTTAAAACAATAATATATTAATAACAAAAAATATTGTCTCATAGATAAAATATTTAAAACCATATTAAATAACATAATTTATATCAACTTTATGTAGAAAAAAATAAAGTAAGTTAGATTTAAAAAATCTTTATATTTTCACTTTCTAGATGTGTAATTTATTTCATTTTTAATATGGAGTTGATATAAAGGATTTAAAAACCCCACAAGGTAGTACAATTGGCAATTGTGATGTTATAAAGTATGATGTAAACCATAAGATTCAATGTTCAAATTCCCCATGGATCAAACCAACAGAAAAAAAGATATATAAGATTTAAAAAGTATTAATAACAAAGAAACATGTAGATGTAGGTTATAGATCAAATATTTCATTGTGCATGTTAAGTAAAAGATTTTAACATGAAACATATATAGAGAGCGAGGGAATTTGTATTCCATTAATAGATGTTTTTTAATTCAAAGTATGAGAGACATTTGTAATTATTTCGATGTTTAATATTGATTTGATATGTAACATTCAAAATCACAATAATAATAATATTTAAAAATATATTTATACAACAAAAAGATATTAATACCAAAATAATTCACATATATATATATATATATATATATAGAGAGAGAGAGAGAGAGAGAGAGAGAGAGAGAGAGAGAGAGAGCTAATTTATATTACTACTTGAAAAATTTGCTTACAACATTGATTGACTTGTGTGGCCTACCACTGGGAAGGCTAATCCAATAACAAAGATAAAAAACTTTCAAATTTCCCTCATTGTGTTTGACCTGTTGGTCTGAGAGTTTGGAGCAGAGACAAGGCACGAGATAGACATAATTGAAGACAAAATTACATGTGAAGAGATACAAAAATGTATTATGAGACTAGTCAAGGAAGAGAAACCAAGTTGATTTTGTTGTCATTATGTTGGGTGATAGCATGAGTTAGGGAGGGAAAACCCTCACCTTTAGCTGGCGGCAACAAGGTGGAGCCAGAGAGTTTCTTGTGGAGTTGATTGAGCTTATCATACATGGTGTCCATTTTGCTTTCCATGTGCTCCATTTTTTCCATGATCTTTGACATATAGTTGAGAAGTTCCTACTAGGAGTTAGCTCAGTCATTTAGGACCCTACCCATAAGTGTCTTTGCATGTTAGTACAAATTGATTGTCTACATGTAGGAAGTGATCCTTGCTTTGGGGGAGTTTCACACCTTGTGAGGGAGTGACTCAAATAATAATTGAGAGTCGAGATCCTAGAGGGTTGATGGCAAGCATGAATGCCAAGGATTGCATTGTGCTTGATGCCTGTAGGTTGTGGCTTTTCATTATTGGTTCATTGAAATTATCTCCATGTTTTAAAGGCAGGGATGACTGGAAACAAATCATCCTAAGAGAAATCACAAGCTATCCCTCTCTGCATGAAATAATGGTGATGTCCATGACCTCGTCAGACTATGAATGCCCATGTGATCTTATTGAGTGAAATTTACAGATACTCAAACCATCTGTCAACCTTCGCACATTTGAGATTGATGTCATTACGCTTAGAGATTGATATGAATTGGGATGGTGATAGTAGGTATTCCATGTAGGCTTCCAAGTGTGGGCAACTTGACACATTTTCTTATGGTGATGGAACATGTTGAGCATCTAAACCCTCAATTGATATACATCCATCATTGGGGGGAGAGAGCTTTTATATCCTATGGATATATGTTTTTAAATTCTCAATATAAGGGCATACATTAACATTTTAATGTAGAGATTGTGAATCATAAATAAAATATTTCAATTTCAACTACATATATATTATATAAAAAAATGAAAATAAAAAATTAGTTATAGTTAAAACATTCTACCAAGGGCATAGAAGAATCAAATATCTCAAGCTGCAAACCTTTTTTTAAGTTTTTCATCTTGAGAGATTTGATCCATCTCGATGCTTGTTAGATCCATAATTAAGATTAATAAAAAATCAACTTAAATTTTATGTATTATCTAATTTTAAACACTATAATTATTACAAAATTAAACAACTTCAATATATATTAAATAAGCTCACATATTAACATGATTTGTTTTTAAACATAATGGTTATCACTTATATTAAAAAGGTTGGTTCTCATGGCCAAAACCATTTACATGCCTTTGTTACTTCTATTGTTTCAACATTCCAATATGGCCACAACAAGATTTGCTTGCCTCAACAAGATTTCGACACTAATATCTCCCATAAAATTTACGAAATTGGCCCAAAGATAGTTCAAATTTACAGTACATAATACATATTTAACTAGGATACCCTAGAGGGACCTGCTTCAAAACTTGTTCCCCACTGTTACATGTTTACCACGAACCTGACCTTCACCATGCGACGCCCTTCGGCGTTGGCCTTCGACAAGTCCATTGTTGGGTCGATGAAGCCCTGCAAGTCATCATCCTTGGCGATCATAGAAACTTCACATGATTGAGTCTTCAATAAGAGAATATTTGCCTCCATACCGACGACCTTCCTCTCCATTTATGCTTGTAACCACTTGAATTTGTGGTCCATGAGTTTAGACCTCTCATACCTTTCCCACTCCATGAACTCCAACATCTTGGTGACCAATTCACACTTTCTCATCAAAATTTTAAACAACCTCTCCACAGACTTCTTCCAACAAGTCAATTAAATTTTTAGGGCTTATTGTTCTTTGCTTTATATAATTTCATTTTAAAATTTGCGTATAGAATTCAACCCACAACTTCATAACATTATTCAGATTTACAACATTATTCAACAACATATACAATTATGTAGAAATAACAACATCATCGTCAATGCAACGGAACATAAAGGGACAATAGAAGAAAATCATTCACACATAGAGACATCAAGATTGGTTGAAGACCAAAGCAAAACCCACTATAGGGAAAACCCTTTCAAAATATTCTTCTTATTAACTTTTAATTGAATGATTCAACAAAATAAAATACAATGATCCACATCTTTAACCATAATTCTATCTAGCTAATTCAGCTAAAAAACATCCATGAGATGAACCCAACAATGCTAATAATCAAAACCCCGATTCAGAAGCCTGCGGTCAACTGTCACTGTCAGCAGTCAACTAGAAAAATCTTCGGACAACTGAAAATTCAAACCCTAGGTCTCTACCACATCGAGAGGATGGCGTGTGTGCGACTAAAACATTTCAACTGCACACATAGGCTTGTATGCTTGCGGTTATAGCCAAAATTTGCTTGTGACAAGCCTGTGGTTGTGACCCAAAGCCCTAGACACATGTACAAGCTTCAAAGTCTGCAATTTCGGACCTTTGCGAGCTAATCTCCGCAAATTGCCTCATACTTGTGCGATCCAAAACTAAACAAGAGAATAGAAGAATGATTCATGATCATGTCTAAATGAGGTTTAGGTCACTTGTATTTATAGACTTCCAAGAGTGTCCAATTTTCTTTAGGGACGACATGATTAAATATGCACATGTGGGCTTTAATTCAAAAATATACTTTCCCTTGTCCAAATTGAGTGCTTCAATAGTCAAATTGGTCTTCTCAAAAAGAGAAGTCTCGTCCCATGGTTGGAATTTGTTACTGAGTTTCCAAATTAAAACTCCCTCTTAGCTAGGGAGAAATTCAAACTGCATCATGTAATCATCGCAGGAATCTTGTCATAAAATCATATCCAATCTCAAGAATCTCATCATCAAATTTCCTCATTAATCATCTCTGCTCATCTCTACTTATCTCTTGATTGTATCTACTCATATGTTGAACATTATTGAATATAAAATAAAAATAATTTGATATCGAAGTGGAGACTAATATGCCACCCTCTATTTATTGGGGAGCCACTACTACCACCCAAAATCCCTGCCAGCAGGGAGCCTAATGCTACCACCTTGGAAACATCAAAGATCTTAACATCAAGGAACAATTCTCAACCTGAAACCACATTAGGGAGCTTAGTCTCAACCTGAAATGACAAAGAATAAGGTACTATGCAACACTCTCACCTCATGTCTATGAATGTGGTGAATTTCCTATTGGACACTCTCACCCCAAGTCATCTCATAGGGGAGCAAACATATTCCACTCTATGTCGAGAAATAGGAGTTATTGCATAGGGGATAACATCTCAACCCATCTTATTTCCCACTGATCTTCCCAATAATGACCTGCAAGAGTCATGTGATAGAACACCTACATCATAATAAACTTGGGTTGTACAACTCCAAGCACTCTCTCAACTTGTTGGATAGACGGGGAGCGATATTCCCAGCAAGCCCAACTTGTGGGTGATGCCAACTAGGGTATAATTTGCATAAACCAATATAGGGGAGCTAACATTTCCAACCATATGGGTGACAAATAAGGGAGCAACATCTACGACCCTATTTTCCATAGATCCCTTAACCCCAAGATCCCTCCATCACAATTCCTCACCGTAGGAGCTTAGACATGGGGGAAGAGTTGACTCAGTGTCCTCGATCAGTCATGCTCTCTATAGATCAGAAACACATCACTGTGCTCATATCTGGTATCGTCGTAAACAACTCACTGAAGATTTCAATCGTAATGTCTCAATAGCAGCAATCTCCTATTCATGCAATACATCGAATCAAATATTATATTAGAACAAATATATATCACAAAAATGATACTTTATTCATCATCCCTCTCATGGAGGTGGAAACCACAAGCCTAAGCTTGTTTCATATAGTAGCATTGTCTCAATATATGAAGATATCTTAGTCCCATATATATATATATATATATATATATATATATATATATATATGGGATCCTCTGCCAATCAGATCCCACTCAATATTATTGCAATGTATCCTTGTCACATTGAGGAAATACTCAAACAACTCTCCTCATAGCTAACCACACTAGCAACATCGTACCCAACCTCAACCATGCTTAAAGCTACAAACTTCTCATCCAAAAATATCATGGTATATATCATGCTAAGGAAACACCCATATGTGCTTATCTTATCAATAATGATCCCAAAAAACATCAGTACATTAATTTAGTCACATATCATAGGAAGAATATCTTAGACCAAAAAATTGATCATCCCATGCAAATATCTTGAAGGGTACTCAACGAAAACTTAATGTGTATGAAGTGGCTCAATCATGAATACACCCAAGTTGTTCTATGCAAAACATATATATACAAACTGGTTTTCACACAGAACATTAATGCTTCAATCAACTATTGTTTTCCAAGACATGTTCAACAATCTCTTCATAGCTTCTTGAAATTCAATTGGAATGTCCAAAGATTTTCCCTTCTACTTTCAAAAAATTATTCAATAACCTCACGATATATATTATATTTTCCAAACTTCATAAACTAATTTGTCATGCCATTATTCGTCATTTCGAACTCCAGAGGCCAACTCCCTCTTACTTTGATAGTCAGAGGCTAATTACCTATCAAGAATAGAATATCATCATATAAAACCAAAATAAAAGTCATACCTTGGACCTCTTCCGAAGTAGAGGTTTGGATTTTCACATCTTCCTGGCTTCACGAGGTAACTGTCAATGCAAACATACCAGGCTTGATGAGCTTGCTTCTTATAATGCTTTATGCAAACATAGCACTTGGGAAAACTGATATGCTCAACCTTACACAAATTAGTACTATGCAATCAAATCAACTAAGTCAACTTATCAAGCCTTAGATGCCAAATCAAAACTAATATAAAAGACATAAAAGTTTCTTCCAATATCCCTGGGACAAAATCTTCAGACAAAATGTTAGGTAGAGCTCACATCCCAATACCAAGTCATGACTTCATCTATTATCATGTTAACAAATTATATCGAGCAATAGCAAATTCCATCAAGCCATCCATATAATCATAATATGAATTATTTATGTCACTAGATGCAAATGCATACACCAAGGATAAGTCACAATTGTTTATACTTCAACCAATGTGTTAAGGCCAATGATTCCAATACAAAATCTCTATTAAATAAAAATATTAGTCATTGAATGTCATTGTGCCCACATAACATTGTCATCAAGGCAAATCATCAATTATCAAATAAAAATCCTAATTTGTTATCATTGTGAGTTAAATCAATCCATATCCCAAAAAGTATCTATGAACTATGAAGCATAATGTCAAAACTCCAATACTGCTCATCCATATTAAACCAATGAGTCAAATCTTGTCAAACCCTTGCAACTATTATCAAATATTTTCATACACTAGCTTCAATGATCAATCAAAATAACATACTAATATCAATACTCAGGTCCCCTACAAACACAAGTTTAGTGAACACATTCACATTCTGTATAGTAATTCAAACATTCAAACTTCACTGTTCATAGGGCTTTCTATTTTCTGCTCCATATATGAAGGACTATCATACTCCTAGTGCACTCCTGATTTCATGCATAAAGCTTCGTTTTTTGTGATCTACCAACACAACCACACCCATAGGCCTTCTTATGTGTGGTTGGGAGGCTTATAACCGCACTCTTAAGCCTTTCTCCCAATGGTTGGGGTTTAGACTAGGAGAAACCTTATTTTCTCAGACCAAAACTTGTTGCAGACTAACACCATCATATATTTGACTATTCATGTCAACAATAAAAAAACTTCTATACATTTAATGCAAATGATAATAGGTGTAGGGATCTTATGGAGAGTTTTTCCCTCTGAATGGGAAGCCACTTCAATCATCATCATTCAAATAATCATCTTATCTATCATAATATTGTCACACATCAACAAAACTATTAGATCAAGAAATAAAACTATATCAGGTTCTAATATTCATCATGGTCATGACATGTTAGCATAAGCTACTTCATCATCACATATGAACATGACATCAAACTTTCATTAAGGTTTAGATTCATATCATTATGACAACTAATAGGAGTATACTTCAAGAATCATGATTACAACATCACTTCTTTTACATTATTCAATCATCAAGCTAGGACATTCTATTTTATCACATTGTCCAATTTACTAAAATTATCAAAACCTAACCAAGGTCAACAAGAAGATCTTAAGCATGAATATTATTGTTACACATTTATCATCAAGGTTACCATGATTTTCATAAGCAGTATCAAGTAACAATATATCAAAAACAATGTATCTAGCTTGCTTTAGGGAATTCATCTTGTCTAAAATGTAAAATGCTTGCCAAACATCAAGTGCACCAATATATCAAAACTCAATGTTTCTAGGAGGCTTTGCTATAACTTAATAAGATGTAAGATATTTGTTCAATACCAAGTGCACCAAATCATCATATGTATGATAAATCAAACTTATTTTCATATGCATGCATGAGTCATTTTTCAAGGTGACATTCTCATCATACCTTAGGGCTTACATTACCATCCAATATTGTGGCTGAAACAATATACAATACATAACTTATAACATTCAAATACCTTTTCACTTTGTATCACTTACTAGAGACGGAAAAATATGACTCTTCTCTTCCTACATTAGCAACCTTTTCCTGCACCTTGGATGATCCTCAAGAATGATCCACTTATCACATCTCATGAGGAGGTCATAAGTATCCAAATACTCGAATATACATGCAAGAAGTATAATCAATGATGAAATCAATAAATCTAAAAAGAAGTAACATAAATCAAAGAAGTACTTATCTTCAATGAGAGGTGATCATCTTCCTCTTAAATTGGCCTTCAAGGGTCATGATTGTCCATTATCCATATAACATTGTTTCCTTCAATATTTCAACCAACTCCATCAACAATCAGGCCTAAATGAGACTATCCCATTTAGGGCTACATCAAATATGTCATAAGTATTTTAAAATCTTCACACTGATCATGCTAGAGCTTCTAGATTTCATATCTCAAATCTTTGTCATAATCCAGGGTTTCTTCCAAACCCTAACCTCATAATATCCATCAAACCCTAATAGTCAAATTTCCTAGGGTTTCCTTCAAACCCTAGCATTATTTTAGGTCTCCACCATATTCTCTTACTTCCAACAAAATTGTCTTCATAGGGGTGATCTTCAATGAATTTTCCTTAGCCAATCTCTGATACCATGCTAATTTTTTTTAGGGCTTCATTTTTCTTGCTTTAGATAATTTCATTTTATCATTTACATATAGAATTCACCCCAAAACTTCATACCATTATTCAAATTTACAACATTATTCAATAATGATATGCAATTACGTAGAAATAACAACATCATCATCAATGCAACATAACATAAAGGAATAGTAGAAGAAAAATAATTCACACACAAAGACACCAGGATTTGTCTAAGACTAGGGAAAAACCCTCTATGGGGAAAACCATTTGAATTTTTTCTTCTTATTAAATTTTCATTGAATGATTCAACAAAAAATATTACAATGATCCATATCTTCAACCATAATCCTATCCAATAAAATCATTTAAAAAAATTCTATGAGATGAACCCAACAATGCTAATAATCAAAACCTTGATTTAAAAGCATGTGGTCAACTGTCACTATTTGCGGTCAACTACAGAACTCTGTGGTCAACTGGAAAAATATTCGGTCAACTGAAAATTAAAATCCTAGTTCTCAACCACACAGAGAGGCTGACATACATGTGAATGAAACCCTTCAACCACACACATAGGCTTGCATTCCTATGGTTATAGACAAAATCTTCTTTTGACAAGCCTGTAGTTAGAACAATTCACCTAGACACGTGTGCGAGCTTCAAACCCTACAATTTCGTACCTGTGTGAGCCAAAACTAAAGAAGAGAATAGAATAATGCTTCATGATCATGTCTAAATGAAGTTGAGGTCACTTGTATTTATAGACTTCCAAGAGTGTCCAATTTTCTTTAGGGTCGACCTGATCAAATATGCACATGTGGGATTTAATTGAAAAATACACTTTTCGTTATCCAAATTAAGTGCTTCAATAGTCAAAATTGGTCCTCTCGAAAAGAGGAATCTCGTCCCATGGTTGGAGTTTTTCATTGAACTATCAAATTAACATGGTCAATTACTCTTCTGCATCTTGGCTCTCTGTGGAATCCATATCGATTGTCGTGTTCCTTAACAAGCCAACTGAGCATAGAGGGAAAGAAGAAGATGTAGAGAATGCCCTGATATCCATCCAATTTATTGTTTCACGTGCTCACTGATGATGACTAAACCCAAGAAAGAGAATTGATTCAACCCTCAAGCGAGATCTCCAATCATCCTCCCCTGTAATACAAATAATATTTTTAATAGGGGGATCGTTGTGGAGCATTAATATTCACGGTATCCAGAGATTTAAAATAGATCCTCAACATCAAGTGGAGAGTTTGATTCACATTAGAAAACCACCATCCATCAAGCCTTCTAAAATACTTGTTATCATCTCCATGCAAGAGATGTAACATGTCGAGATCATGTCAACCACACATATGTCTATGTGAGAAGACAAAGCCATAGAAGTGGAATTCCACATGGCACCCATCATTTATTATATTTGTTCCAATTATCACGGGCTTCGATCAAAGCAACTTCCCTATTTTTCTCATTAAATTCATTATACAATCACGAGATTAGAGCCATATACCTTACTCCATCCTGAAATTCGATGATTCCTTGCTCATTTGGCGAGCCTAACTTGGAAAGGTTGTCCACCTCGTCATTTAAAATTCTAAGGATGTTATGGAGGTAAATTTCTTCAAATTTTGAGCTTTGTAAGGCTATCATGTGAACGATTAAAGGGAGACTAGAGAAGCTACTAGATACCGCCCTTAGAGATATGTTTAATAACGATCCTAGAATCTCTTAGGACTTTTAATTTATGCATTACTTTGCTTATGGAAATGTCTAGTCCTTTCCAAAGTGCTAGAATTATGCTTGGTTATTTGTTGTTGTTCCTAAGTCCCACACAAAATTGTATACTGTTTATTCTTTATGACAGTAAATAACCATTTATGCTCCTACTACCACTCACATATCAACATAATTCTTATTAATCAAATTTTCAAAATAAAATGATTACAACATTAAATAGCTTCAATATATGTTCAATAAATTCACATATTAACACAACACGTATTTCTTATCTACACAACTACCCTACCCATTATATTTATGCTAAATGAGTAACTTCGATATATCTTCAATACACTTACATATTAACATAATACTTATTACTCATCTTTATATATCATCTTATCACTATTATTTAATAAAAAAAACATTTTATTAAAAAAATTATTTCCATTCATTTTACGCCATCATATATGAACTTTCAACTTTACCTTCTTAAATAAATAAATAATAAAATAAAATAAAATCAATAATGAAGTTGATTTGATTTTATGTTGTTGGAGTGGTATTCTTCTCCAATGGAATAGTTGTTGCACTCACTTCATAATTATAGCATTGAGAAAACCTAGGTGTATCATACAACACAATATGGGTGAGATGTGTTGTTGGGGTTCCCATGTTTTGGCAAGGTTGGAAATACCAAAAGATGAGACAACATAAAACCACTTTCAAACCTCAGGATCTAACCCTCCTGGGTCCATAGAGCGATCTCTCTATGATATGTCTAAGATATATGACTTTGAAGCTCAAAGGTTTAAGATATTAGGCTAGTTATAAGGCTCGGGGTTTGTTTGTTTGATTGTTTGTTTGGTTGTTGGTCATCAGGAAAGAAGGGTTCAATGTAAGACAAGGATGAGAAAAGAGGATTTAGGCAAAGGTGAAGTATTCCAGGGAGCATTCAAAACCATTGGGCAATGGAGTCAGGAAAGGATTTGCTTGCTAATCAATATGCAGGATTTCAATTGGGCTAGTCATCTAAAGCATTGGATCTTAAAGATGATAGTGTGTCATGAAATGGTAAGAGAGGAGGAGAAAATAAAGTTTAGAACACAAAGTTAAAGACCTGAGATCAGAGAGAGAGAGAGAACTCTCAATGCTTCGGCCTCCAGCTTGAGGGATCTTAGAAAGCCAACTGGTTGCACAAGGATCCTAGTGGACAGGGCTAAATCTAATCCCCAGTGTTCCCAAATCTTCCAGCTAAATCCTAACGAGAACATCTAAGAACAAATTCATTTAACTCATACATCAGAGAGCAGGAAATAACATCCACTACATTGGTTAAATTAACCGAAATCAATTCTTAGATAACACATTTAGTAGAAAACATTGAAGGCGAGGAGAGCAGAAACATAGGGTACCTAACAAGGGTAAATCCTATGCCAATATTCTGATGCAAGCCAATAGAAACGAAATGAAATGAATTAAAACACAGAGATAGGAAAACATCACCGCTGCTTTAGATCAGGATCCAAAGAAATGTGCTTGTCATATTAAATAGCAATACCAGTCAAGTACAACATTGCCAATAGCTGGAATACTCAGTCTGAAATCATCTTCCTCAGCCTATCTTACAAATTTACACAGAGACTATGTCTCAAAAGAAACAGCTTGCAATTCTCTGATAACTGATCAACAACCTTTACAATGAGTTTCTTCATGAATTTATAGCTCCAGTGGAGCGGAGAAGGTTGGTGAAACACTAAATGAAGCATTAAACTCAGAAAAGAAAGAGGGTCGAAGCCCATTCTGTTTAAACTCTATGCATTTATCTCTGGCACTCTTTTGGTGAAAGAGTGGTCTTCTCCAGGCTTCCATTTACTCCGGTCTGTCTCTGATGTACTTCGGCTACAGTACTCTGTAGTACTTCTGGTGAATAAACAAAAAGGCGGATAGATGACTTTGAGGTCAGCCATGTGGCATAACAAATGCTCTGATAGCATAGGACTGCTCCGTCAGGGTGAAAATCTTTGCTTGGACACAACGTAGACTGAAACAATAATGTGTACCGTGTCCTTTTGTGGAGAAAAACCTTCTGCTGATGTAGAAAACCTGATATACATCCATTTATGCGCTCTGTACCCTCTGTGTGATCCATGATGTCTTCAATTTGGTACTTTGCCTCTAAACCACTGAGTTGAGGTTCAAAGATCTTCATTTTCATGTCTTAAACTCTCTGCTGCTCCATTTCTGTCTCTGTCGGTGAACTCTGCGTTTTTAATGGCTCGGGGGAGGTTTTACAGAGTTCAAACCCTTGTTCCTTTAATGCAAGTCCTGTCATGGCTCCTTCCCAGGCTTTCTTCATAAATTCAACTCCTGAAAATGGTCCTTTCTTCGTTTCTTGCCGCTGTAATAAAGACTATGTAATCATGGCGGCTTTCACCTTCTGATAACCCTGCAAAACACAAAAACCTGTTAAGAAAACATGCACGGGGAGGGTGGATGCAGCGGGGACGACGAAAATGGAGAGGGTGGTGTGGATGACTGTGGAAACAGCGACGTGATACAGTGGACGACAATGCATGCAGAGGATACTATGGAGGAAAAACATGTAATAGCAGGAAATGCACTGGGCGACGTCGAAATAGCAATTACACTGAAAAACATTAAAACTTTGATCTTGGAATGAAATTATATAGGGGACGGACGGACGAGAAAACGATAGACACACGTGGAAAAATGACGTGGCGGTACGGGGTTAATGGGCAGGCGTACATTTAATCTGGGCCGTCCAATTTCCGGCGGAGATCGACGGTTGAAAACACGTCGGAGGGCGATGGACAATAGGCCAGGGGTACGGATGCCTTGGGTTAACTTCCGCACAACTTCATGGAGCGATCACTATTGGATGGGGAGCCCCAGATCGGATGGCTGATAGGCATATTGTTCCGTGTCTTATGTCGAACGATAACGCGCGATGAGTGGGCGGTTTTGAAATAGTGCTGGAGCCACGTGTCGGGCGGTGAGTGGAATTGCTCTGAAAATAAAAATACTGCCCGATCTCCGAAGGCGGTGCGATAGAAACCACCGGTTTTTTAACAGTGACTGTGGTGCGGGGACCACTGGGCAGAGGGAAAATGGACCGTCGAATTTGCGGGTTGAACGGACGGTTGTGATGAGATCGGAGGGGCATACGGAGGAGCGATGGGCGCATTGCGAAAAAGCGCTAACCGTCAGATCTATATAGATCAACGACTTAGATTGCAACGGGACCAATTGAATGATAACACTATCGCATCAGAGTTTTCATGGTTTACAAAGGATTTCGAACGTTCCGCTATGATTCTCCGATGCGATTAGTGCCCAGGCCATAGGCAATCGGTCTTGGGCATAGGGCATATGGGGAAGTGGTTAAGGGGCTGGACGAACGGGGCTAAGACCCATACCTATGGAAAATATGGTTTTGGCTCATTTTTAGTGCATTTTCAAGCCAACGAAGGGTAACGATAGGGGAACTAAGGGGAAATATAACCACACCGGGGGTGTGTGTATGGTTTTGAGGGGATTTTGGGAAGGTTTAGAAGGACTAGGGGAGGGATTTGGGGGTAAAAAAGGGGAACTTTGACAAAGGGAAGAAGGGTTGGAATGGGACATTTTGCAGGGATACAAGGGGCAAATAAAGGCCTTTTTGGAGCATAATTTTTGCAATCAGTGAGACCTTATAAAGGGAGTTAGCAGAGAGAATTTTATCAAAGGAAAAGGCACAGGAGACTTCAAGGATGAGGTGTCTTCAGGGGAGATGCATTCCTTGAAGGCTCAAAAACAATTTAGCCCCCTACTTTGCTTGTCAAAAAATTGATAGGGGGCTAACAGTGGCTCCACATGGGGATGGCTTCTTCTTGAAGGAGTCAAGAATTCAGAGAATAGATCTTTGGAGTAGGCCAGATGCCTACTGCTTGAGCCATCTTTCTTCTTCGATTTTCAACTACCACAGTTATGAAGACATCAATTTAGCAGAAACATTCCCAAACAATCTACCTACCCATCATACAATCCTAGCATTTTTCTTCTTCTAGGGTGCATTTGGACTAGCAGACCCTTTACATCATTTTTATTTTTTACAAGCGAGAAAATAAACCTATTCTATTTCTACCCTTATTACTCCATGAGACCAGATTAAATTGTTGGCCTCGCATGTTTCTCTACCTAATCTAGTATCTGTTAGGATTAAACTGTCTAGCAGATTTCTTCTCTACATTCTAAGACAGAAATTGAAAAACAGTCAAGCCAGGATTAGACTGTCTGACTTGCTGGACTTTGCAGAAATTAAAAACAACTAACTACATGCTCACAGACTGAGCTTTTTTGAGCTTTTCCTACCTACCCTACTCTAACTGGAGATCTCTGATGCTCTAGGTGATACAATAATGCCAATGCAGCCAGTCAAGCAATAGAAAAAAGGGAAGAAGAACTGACTGCTCATCAGGGATAGCCGTAGGATGCTCTGCATGTGGATCTTCAAAACTGAGGCCACCAGCAGTGGTGACCAATTATGATGTATTTGGCTCTTGAAAAAGATTAATGCTTGAGGGGCTAAGCCAATCAGGGCCTCCATGTATTCTGCCATAGGATCAACAAAAACATGATGAAAACTTGTTTCTTCAAAGCCTCCCATGACTGGTAGGTTGTCTACATCCTGGGCAGTTTCAATCATTGCATCTACAATGTGGCCTCTGTAATCACACTCCTCCTTTTCCTGGTTGGGAGTATTTGGCAGATGAGCATAAACCAGGAATACCTCTTCTTCCTTTGGATCAAGACAAAGATGCCTGTAGGAAAGAAGATCTCGCTCATCTTCACTACAGCCTGAGCTAGAAAGCTCATTATATTCGACAGTGCTGTCCTCTAGTAATGCAGGCTGGTTCCGCTGAAACAGACTAAACTCTGTGAAAAAATTAACATATTCTTGAGCGGGGGCTTCTTTGATTACCTTAATCCTTTCGGGGGAAGGCTCAGGATATTCATTCCGCTCAAGATTTTCTTCATATCTTTCCTCCTTGTCCTCTGCGCTAAAGAACTGCTGGCCTCCATCCTCTTGGCAAGTATAACTGATGTTCGGATATAAAGCAGAGAGAAGATTCAATGAATCTTTGTCTGCTATCATGCTTTCAACGCTTTCTCCATCAGTATCATAGATGGCCTGCATTGGCTCATCATTTTCTTGGAGTTGATGGTCGTGATCTTCCTTCCATGAATCTACTGATGATAGCTCTGTAAGCTTAGTTTCCCTTTGGAGAAAATCATCATCAGACAAATCATCATTAGATAAATCATAATTATAAGCAACTTCACCCATCAAATCTTCAGGACTCTCGGCAAGTCTTTCTTCAAAATAGTCTGCAAGTTCATTTTCTGATTCAAACTCTTGTTCATCATACATGCTTGGCATGTGCCTTCTATCTTGCAGTGATCCGGTTTGTCTTTTTTGAGGACGAGGAGTAGGTCTTTTCCAATCATCCTCTCTGGTTTCATCCTCATATTCCTCCTCTTTTACATTTAGCAAGGAGTTGGCAGTCTCTATTAGTTTTTCCAGCTTGTTCTCTAAAGAGATCTGTGCTATTTGCCCTGCCCGACCTTTCTTTGCTGCTTTTAATCTTTCCTCCCTTCACTTTATGTTGTATTCGACAATAATTGCTACCTCTTGCATTTCCTCCAGGCTCGAAGGTTCTCGTTCTCTTATATGGAATTCCACCTCGGGGTCAAAAGAACTTGGATAATGCAATAGGGCCCATCCTAGAGGTGGTTTTATATCAAAAGGTATTGCATGATATACCTTATTGAACCTGGCTGATAATTCTTGTACTGTCTCTCTTGGCTGCCTTTTCAAAATTTGATACTCTCCTAGGATGAGGAGAGCATTCTTTGGGGTTGCCCATTTATCAAGGAAAACTTGAGAAAATTGATGAAAGCTGAAAATGCTTGCCACTGGAAGGCCTTTGAACCAACTCTTAACATTTCCTTGTAATGACAAAGCAAAAATTCTAATGCTCACATCATCTTCTTCTATTTCATACAATTCAAGTAAATCCTCAAGGTTTTGAACATGTTCTTCAGCAGTGGCCCTTTTATTTTCTCCATCAAAAAGAGGCAGTTGGTTTATAAGTTCTGAAGGAAGGGGTTGGAAAATAAGAGGTAAAACCAGAGGCTTATATCTTTCTATGACCTTTGTAGGTGTAGGTGGTGTAACAATGGGCTCATGGCTGCTTAAAGCTTCTTCAGGAGTGGGAGATACAACATGAGCCTCCTGTTCCACCAGGTTCTTCACAGGAGTATAGGTCTGCTCATGGTCTGAAGACTGAGGCTTGAGATCTTTCCCATATTCAGCGTGGGTCTCATCTTTGTACACTTGATTAGGCTTGAAGTAGGACATAACATAGTGGTAGACAAAAACAATGAATTCTTTAAACCAAATCCAACTCATGTGTTCTACCCTTCTATGAGGTTTGGCCATGTTTCAAGTTCTTCCTCCAGTGGAGTCTTTGAGAGTTATGGAGTGTGGAGTCGCCAGGTGGATGTATATAAATACGTGAAGCAGGATGTTGTCCACCATCAGCAGTTGAATGCCAATCTAACCAGAGATTTTGGGTCTTTTGAGTGCCTAAGAGTATGTAAGATAAATTCACTCCTTCCCTAGCGGAGTCGCCATTATGTTGGGGTTCCCATGTTTTGGCAAGGTTGGCAATACCAAAAGATGAGACAACATAAAACCACTTTCAGACCTCAGGATCTAGCCCTCCTGGGTCCAGAGAGGGATATCTCTATGATATGTCTAAGATATATGACTTTGAAGCTCAAAGGTTTAAGATATTAGGCTAGTTATAAGGCTCAGGGTTTGTTTGTTTGATTGTTTGTTTGGTTGTTGGTCATCAGGAAAGAAGGGTTCAATGTAAGACAAGGATGAGCAAAGAGGATTTAGGCAGAGGTGAAGTATTCCAGGGAGCATTCAAAACCATTGGGCAATGGAGTCAGGAAAGGATTTGCTTGCTAATCAATATGCAGGCTTTCAATTGGGCTAGTCATCTAAAGCATTGGATCTTAAAGATGATAGTGTGGCATGAAATGGTAAGAGAGGAGGAGACAGTAAAGTTTAGAACACAAAGTTAAAGACCTGAGATCAGAGAGAGAGAGAGAAATCTCAATGCTTCGGCCTCCAGCTTGAGGGATCTTAGAAGGCCAACTGGTTGCACAAGGATCCTAGTGGACAGGGCTAACTCTAATCCCCAGTGTTCCCAAATCTTCCAGCTAAATCCTAACAAGAACATCTAAGAACAGATTCATTTAACTCATACATCAGAGAGCAGGAAATAACATCCACTACATTGGTTAAATTAACTGAAATCAATTCTTAGATCACACATTAGCAGAAAACATCAAAGGCAAGGAGAGCAGAAACATAGGGTACCTAACAAGGGTAAATCCTATGCCAATATTCTGATGCAAGCCAGTAGAAACGAAATGAAATGAATTAAAACACAGAGATAGGAAAACATCACCGCTGCTTTAGATCAAGATCCAAAGAAATGTGCTTGTCATATTAAATAGCAATACCAGTCAAGTACAACATTGCCAATAGCTGGAATACTCAGTCTGAAATCATCTTCCTCAGCCTATCTTACAACTTTACACAGAGACTATGTCTCAAAAGAAACAGCTTGCAATTCTCTGATAACTGATCAACAACCTTTACAATGAGTTTCTTCATGAATTTATAGCTCCAGTGGAGTGGAGAAGGTAGGTGAAACACTAAATGAAGCATTAAACTCAGAAAAGAAAGAGGGTCGAAGCCCATTCTGTTTAAACCTTGTGCATTTATCTCTGGCACTCTTTTGGTGAAAGAGTGGTCTTCTCCAGGCTTCCATTTACTCCGGTATGTCTCTGATGTACTTCGGCTGCAGTACTCTGTAGTACTTTTGGTGAATAAACAAAAAGGCTGATAGATGACTTTGAGGTCGGCCATGCGGCATAACAAATGCTCTGATAGCATAGGATTGCTCCGTCAGGGTGAAAATCTTTGCTTGGACACAACGTAGACTGAAACAATAATGTGTACCGTGTCCTTTTGTGGAGAAAAACCTTCTGCTGATGTAGAAAACCTGATATACATCCATTTATGCGCTTTGTACCATCTGTGTGATCCATGATGTCTTCAATTTGGTACTTTGCCTCTAAACCACTGAGTTAAGGCTCAAAGATCTTCATTTTCGTGTCTTAAACTCTCTGCTGCTCCATTTCTGTCTCTGTCGGTGAACTCTGTGTTGTTAATGGCTCGGGGGAGGTTTTATAGAGTTCAAACCCTTGTTCATTTAATGCAAGTCCTGTCACGGCTCCTTCCCAGGCTTTCTTCATAAATTCAACTCCTGAAAATGGTCCTTTTTTTTTTTTGCCGCTGTAATAAAGACTGTGTAATCATGGTGGCTTTCACCTTCTGATAACCCTGCAAAACACGAAAAACCTTTTAAGAAAACATGCACGGGGAGGGTGGATGCAGCGGGGACGACGAAAATGGAGAGGGTGGTGTGGATGACTGCGGAAACGGCGACGTGATACGGTGGACGACGATGCATGCAGAGAATATTATGGAGGAAAAATGTGTAACAACGGGAAATTCACTGGGCGACGTTGAAATAGCAATTACACTGAAAAACATTAAAACTTTGACCTTGGAATGAAATTATATAGGGGACGGACGAGAAAACGACGGACACATGTGGAAAAATGATGTGGCGGTAAGGGGTTAATGGGCGGGCGTACATTTAATCTGGGCCGTCCGATTTCCGGCGGAGATCGATGGTGGAAAACACGTCGGAGGGTGATGGACAGTGGGCCAGGGGTACAGATGCCTTGGGTTAACTTCCGCGCAACTTCATGGAGCGATCACCGTTGGATGGGGAGCCTCAGATCAGATGGCTGATATGCATATCGCTCCGTGTCTTGTGCTGAACGATAACGTGCGATGAGTGGGCAGTTTTGAAATAGTGCCAGAGCCACGTGTCGGGCGGTGAGTGGAATCGCTCCGAAAGTAAAAATATTGCCCGACCTCCGAAGGCGGTGCGATAGAAACCACCGGTTTTTGAATAGTGACCGTGGTGTGGGGACCACCGGACGGAGGGAAAATGGACCGTTGGATTTGCGGGTTGAAAGGACGGTTGTTATGAGATCGGAGGGGCGTATGGAGGAGCGATGGGCGCATTGCGAAAAAGCGCTAACCGTCAGATCTATATAGATCAACGGCTTAAATCGCAGCAGGACCGATGGAACGATAACAGTATCACATTGGAGTTTTCGTGGTTTACAAAGGATTTCGAACGTTCCGCTCCGATTCTCCGATGCGATTAGCGCCCAGCCCATAGGCACTCGGTCTTTGGCATAGGGCATATGGGGAAGTGGTTAAGGGGCTGGCTGAAAGAGGCTAAGACCCATACCTATGGAAAATATGGTTTTGGCTCATTTTTAGTGCATTTTCAGGCCAACAAAGGGTAACGATAGGGGAACTAAGGGGAAAGAAAACCACACCGGGGGTGTGTGTATGGTTTTGAGGGGATTTTGGGAAGGTTTAGAAGGACTAGAGGAGGGATTTGGGGGTAAAAAAGGGGAACTTTGACAAAGGGAAGAAGGGTTGGAATGGGACATTTTGCAGGGATACAAGGGGCAAATAAAGGCCTTTTTGGAGCACAAATTTTGCAATCAGTGAGACCTTATAAAGGGAGTCAGCAAAGGGAATTTTATTAAAGGAAAAGGCACAGGAGACTTCAAGGATGAGGTGTCTTCAGGGAAGATGCATTCCTTGAAGGCTCAAAAACAATTTAGCCCCCTACTTTGCTTGTCAAAAAATTTATAGGGGGCTAACATGTGTCACATGCGTAATTCTTATAAATTAAAATAAAAAGAGAGTTGAAGTACATTAATGTAGATCCATACTAACCCTAGATCTACTAAGCATTGAGAGAGATTAAAAAAATGGAATTGTTAAGTTTTATGCACTTAAAATATTAGGCATAAACAAGTTCTATGTTTTTTTTTCCACTTTTATATTACATGAGTAAATTTTTATTTCATTTCAAGTTATTCAAACAATTTGTTTTACAATTTGTTTTTAAAATACACATTCCCTTGGAATTAGGATATTACGTTGAGTTCTCTTCGGTCGCATGGAATAAAATTGCATTGCCAAAATACTAGGGAGGCTGGGGGTTGAAGGACCTTCCCTATTTTACAAAATCATTATGAACAAAATCTAGATGGAGGCTTATATATATTGAAGATATATGGAATACAGTGGTTTCAAGGAAATACATTTTTCCTCTCTCATTGGATGAATGTATAAGAAAACCTGTAAAAGGAATCCCTAATTTGTTAACAATATGGAAAGAAACGGTGTATTATTTTACTCTTGTAGGATTCAGATTGGCCTAACACAGAGGAAATGGGGAAATATTTAGAATTGGTCTAGACCCTTGGGTTTGTGGGTTTGGAAATTTTAGCCTCCCTTTCGAAGTAGTTATTGTCCTGAATGAGCAAGGTAAAGTGTACCTGAGCCAACTAATAGATAACAAAAGATCCACTTTCTGGTCACAGTGATGGATGTATGTAGAGAAACTCGAGTTAAACAATGAGTTTGTTGATATATGGAAAGCATACATAACAACTTTATGAATAATGCACATAAGAACTTCAAATCAAGAAGATATTCTTAAATGAGTTCATGCTCCTTCAGGTCTCTACTCCCCCAAACTCAAATATCTTTTCCAGATAGAATCACGGTTTCAAGTAGATCTAGATTGATGGTGGTATAAGTTATGGAAACTGAACTTCCCAACCAAATTAAGACTATTCTTTGGCACGTAATCAAGAACAAAATTATGACCTGAGATAATTTGCAAAAGAAACGGAAATAAGGGCCTCGTTGGTGTACCTTGTGCAAGAATGAAGAGGAATTGGTCATTCATAT
This sequence comes from Pinus albicaulis, assembly GCA_034641835.2. Lineage (NCBI taxonomy): Eukaryota > Viridiplantae > Streptophyta > Pinopsida > Pinales > Pinaceae > Pinus > Pinus albicaulis. The sequence continues at coordinate 1,044,403,737 of CM076584.1, read as the reverse complement.
GTTCCTCAACTATCCTTTCACCCTCAGTACACTGGAACTCATCAAGCATGTTATTAGATGTAACCTCGTTGGGCGAGGCCAATATTTTGAGGAGGCATGGAAACTGTGGTGGGATTCGACCCAAGATAAGATGCACAAGAAAATACCACCTCCTTTTTGTTGGGGCATATGGATTTCTAGAAAGAAAGAAATCTTCAAGGATGTCTCTTTAGCCCTTGTAATCACAATCTCCAAAATAGAATCCATATATTCTCTCATGTCTCCCAAAATAAAACCCTCAACTAACATGATAACTGAAGCGGGGGAAATCAATCAACAAATTCCATGGGATTATTTTGACGGGCCTGTGATGAACATAGTCTATGCGGGGGAGGACTTACCATTCACTTCAATATTCACCAAGTATTAAAATAAAAAATAGGTATGGGAAAATGAACTACTAACTATGCAAAGCTACTATCCTTAAAAATTCTCATGTGTTGGGCATTGGAGTTTGGATGCCTATCATTACAAATTTTTGGGGATTCTCTAAATGTGATAAATTGGTTCAATGTTGTCCAGAGGTGCCATAATCATAGAATGTTGCCTATATTTTAAGAGGTACAATGCTTTTGATTATGTATCTTCCCATCATATTTACTAGGAGAGGAATACAAAGGCATATCTGCTCTGTAAGGAAGGTATTAGATAAGATCTGGGATCTTGGCATGTCAGCGACAACATAGATGGTATAATACATGTTTTTCAACATCAACCTTTTTTTGATATATAATCACAAGAACACATTTCCATATATATATATATATATATATGTAATATTTTCATAATTACTATTTATATTTTTGTTCAATGGACAATTTTTATATATGTGTAGTAGCCTTTTATGGTTGAGTAGCTCAATTTCTTCTCACATTTTTTCCTAGGGACAATAATTGCTAGAAAATTGCCAGATATAAACACTAAAATGACTCATGGGATGAATGTGTATAAAGCCTGATTTTGATGGTCTTTCTTATTTTTATTTTTTGACTCATGCTGAATGGATAGTGAATGCACTTGGCATGTACACATGTGACTTTTTACATCTTAATAAAAGGTTATGTTTTTTCAACAAAAAAAAGGAAAAAGAAAAAAGATATTACGTTGAGTACTAATGTAATTTTCTTTATATATATATATATATGTCCCTTCTATCTCCTTCTTAACATGAGTATTTTAAGAAACTAGCATGATACATGTTTTTTTATAACACATGATTTGAGTGATATATATCATAATGTTTATATTAAATATAATTGAAATAAACAAATTAAATTCTCATTAAATAGAGTATAAACCATTTATATATTAATTAAAATAAAACTACGAATGACATGGTTACCATCCACTAAGATTAACATGATCTATTAAACTTTAACAAATAAAAGTTCATTTTTTTTTAACCATGTTATTTTAAAGATCAAATAATTTGATAATAAGATTGTATATTTTACTTTGTTTTTTTTGAACAAGCACATTATATATGGCTATGGTGTAACAAATGATTTGAAAATGAAATCCAATATTTATATAGGGTGTGGACTCGAAGATAAAATGCTTAGCATCTTCTACTTTCTTAGAATTGCAAATTTTCAAATTCTTAGTCTTGTCCACTTTTTGGCTTCAAGATCAACATCATAGGCATTTGCTGCTATTTTTGCAATATTTATTTTATTTTTGAAGTTGGCAATGGGTAAAAGAAATCAAAATAATTTCATATATATATATATATATATGCTAAGTTAATAACACGTGTAACTTAAGAGCACATGCTCTCCTCATAGTACACATTTAATTTACATAGGAGTAAGTTAACACATGGGAATATGGACTCCATTTTCAACAAAATTCTCCCTAATTCTGACTGACATTTTACCATAAGTCATAGTTTCACCTTATTGATGGAAACTTTGACTATGGATTTTCACCCCTAAGGGTTTTGGCCCATTTTAAGATTACCTAGATCAACAAAATTTGAATAAATGAGAGGAACATGGAAAAAAATTTCATGACCATAAAGAAATGAACTTGCTAAAAAAGTTGAGTTTATCTACTTATTGATTCAATGCTTTGTTATTTCTTGTTGTTTATGGAGTGAGTTAATAAGTGGACAAAATCAACCTTTTTGGCAAGTCCATTTTTTCTAGCAAGGTAAAGTTCCACTTTGATTAGCTCTTTTTTCTCAATGATGACAATTTGGGTTGTCTTTAAATGAGCGAAAATCCTCAAAGTAAAGTTTAATGGTCAAAGCTCCCATCAATTAGGTGGAACTATGACTTCCATGAAAACAATCCAACTAGATTTTAAAGAAAATTTATACGAAAAAGGAAAATGATTTTGTCCACTTCTTTTTCCAAAGAGAAATCACATCTTTATATCAAGGAGAAAAACTTATGTTTTCTACATGCCACCATGCACAAAAGTGCCAAGGCCATATTGTTAATATTAATAGTGCATTTAACAAAATATGTTATATTGAAGAAAAAAAATGTGTATTCTATTCTATAAGCCTAAATAACTTTGTACAAAAGGTAGTTTCCTAGTTTTATCCATTTTCCATGCCATTTCCATAATTTCACCAAGGCAATTTGTTTCTTGCAAGAACACTGACAAGTCCAATTTTTTCTAGCAAGGTAAAATTCCATTTTGATTAGCTATTTTTCCTAAATTATGACAATTTGGGTTGTCTTGAAACATGCCAGAATCCTCAAGGTAAATTTCAGTGGTCAAATATCCCATCAATTAGGTGGAACTATGACTTATAGGAAACAAATCCTACTAGATTTTAAAGAAATTTTATATGAAAAAAGGAGGTTATTTTGTCCACATCTTTTTCCAAAGAGAAATCATTACTTTATATCAAGGAGGAAAACATATGTTTTGTACATGCCACCATGCAGAAAAGTTCCAAGGCCATATTGTTAATATTAATAGTGCATTGAACACAATATATTATACTGGAGAAAAAAAATCTGTATTGTACTATATAAGCCTAAATAACTTTGTACAAAAAAGGTTCTTCCCTAGTTTTATCTATTCTCCATGCCATTTCCATAATTTCACCTACGAAAGTTGTTTATTTCAAGCACATTGTCACTTTTACATAGGTGAATTCCACTTCATACATTCATTTTCACCACTTCACCATGTTACCCATGTAGTTTGTGTATTGAATCACAACTCTAATTTCTACCTGTGTAACATGTATATTTACCATTAATTTTCACTTCATTCTATCCCCTAGAAGGTGCATAGGGAAATTTTCCTATGATTCCCTAAATTGTATACCTTATTCACAAAAAATTCTCATATTCTAACTTTTCCCAATTTAAACACACCTAAAAATTTCAAGATATTTTAATTAAGTCTCGAACCTTCAGTGGAATGCCTAAGTATTAGCCTATTGGTACTTTAATTTCTAATTCTTCATTCAGGTTAATTCCTTAAGTATCATTTGCTAATTATCCACTAGGGAACACAACTTATGCATATGTGGTATACAACTTATGTTATCATATCCCCTTTTGGCACACATGTTCAAGCAACCCACAAAAAGCCAATTTTATGTACCCTTAAGTTATCCTTATTCACAGGTGCCAATCTTATCCACACTTATCCTTATAATTTGGCACGATATTTGAGCAATAGGTGGAGCCTTGAGTTGAGTAGGGAGGATACTTACTCATATGCCCCAAATTTTTGACCTTCCATATTACCACCCACCTCATCCACCTTATCCACTCATGCAAAAATACCTAGGTGGGGCACTGCACTATGAGGACATATTGACTTCTTGCATATGTAATGATGCAGGGGCATCCAAACAGTTTTAATTTGGGACAAAATTGGTTAAAATCAAATTAGTTTTCTATAACTGAAATCTGCTAGGTGTGCGGTTGAGAAGATGTAGGGTAGTTTTGGAACTTAACTGATTCATGTTCTTGTAAAATTCTATATAAAAGCAAGTCTATGTGTGTGAGATAGAGATAGGGGGGAAGCGAGCACTATGTAATAGCGTGAGGACTTGTACTAAGGCTGAAATGCCTTAGAGTTGTATCCGAATTTGTATATAATAGAATTATATTGTGGTGTTGGTAGATATCCGTGTATGAGTTGCTGGTCATACAGATTTTCTGTGTGTTTCATATGGTTTTTTTTTTTTTTCCAAATTTGAGAGTTAGTTACAGGGTATTAAAATAACCTTCGATTATATGTATGAACAGAACGGAACTTTGTTTCCAATTTATGAAGTTTGATTTTTATTTGGTCCGTGCCATTAAGTTGCAGAGATCCGATTTGTGTAAATAGATTTCAATTCTTGTGTTGAAACCACAATACAGGAACCGTTGAGTTTTTATGTAAAGATTAAAGGAACAACGTTACATAGAAATGCATTGGGAAGTAACGGAAGTAACAGGAATTGGGTTAACACGGTTCAAATTCTAGATTGAAGTTGAACGGTGGTGAAGTTACAAGCTGTGCGGAGGCTTAAGAATACATTACTTGGGGCGTTAATGTCCGAGGTGAAATCGAATGCGACAGCCATTCGATTTGGTTCATGGAAGTTCCAACAGTAGCGATGTCGGAATTGTATGGAGTTTAGTGATGAGACGCTGTGGTGGCGCAGTGGAAGCGAAATGGACCTAGAACCCATAGGTCTCAGGATCAATTTCAAAGTTTCAGAGTGATGAATCTGTAGGTTGTTCTGGATTTTAATAAGTTGCAGGTTGATTTTGTCAAATGAAAGGTGAACCCTGCCCTGTGGCAGATTCACTTTTCATCAAGTGGTATCAGAGCGGGAAAATAGTTCCTGCAGAAAGGAGTTTTTGCGTGTGAAGGAAGAAGAGGTACAGTTATGTGAAGTTTTGTAAGCTTGTGATTTTTTGTGTTTTGTGAAGGTAGTAGCAGAGGAAGGTGAGCAGATGCAGCAACCTAGAGCAAGAGTGCTCAATTGGTTCGAGAGGAGAGAATCAGAGATGCCAAAAGACTAAGCTCAGGCGAGAAGCTTGGTGAGGTATCTGGTAGCAGGGAGGACTGCTATTGCAGAGGTTTTGTTGCAGTTCATGATGGAAAATTCCACAGAGAATGTGGGTAGAATTGTTCGAGGTGTTGCTACAGGAAGATCACAAGGAGCAGTTCCACAGAAAAATTGCTGACAACTGTAGAAGACATATGACCAGGAGGTCATAAATTTTTGTGCCTCGTGAGTCTGATGCAGGGGCATCCAAACAGTTTTAATTTGGGACAAAATTGGTTAAAACCAAATTAGTTTTCTATAACTGAAATCTGCTAGGTGTGCGGTTGAGAAGATGTAGGGTAGTTTTGGAACTTAACTGATTCATGTTCTTGTAAAATTCTATATAAAAGCAAGTCTATGTGCGTGAGATAGAGATAGGGGGGAAGCGAGCACTATGTAATAGCATGAGGACTTGTACTAAGGCTGAAATGCCTTAGAGTTGTATTCGAATTTGTATATCATAGAATTATATTGTGGTGTTGGTAGATATCTGTGTATGAGTTGCTGGTCATACGGATTTTCTGTGTGTTTCATATGGTTTTTTTTTTCCAAATTTGAGAGTTAGTTACAGGGTATTAAAATAACCTTCGATTATATGTATGAACAGAACGAAACTCTGTTTCCGATTTATGAAGTTTGATTGTTATTTGGTCCGTGCCGTTAAGTTGCAGAGATCCGATTTGTGTAAATCGATGTCAATTCTTGTGTTGAAACCACAATACAGGAACCGTTGAGTTTTTATGATAAAGATTAAAGGAACAACGTTACATAGAAACTCATTGGGAAGTAACGGAAGTAACAGGAATTGGGTTAACACGGTTCAAATTCTAGATTGAAGTTGAACGGTGGTGAAGTTACAAGCTGTGCTGAGGCTTAAGAATACATTACTTGGGGCGTTAATGTCCGAGGTGAAATCGAATGCGACAGCCATTCGATTTGGTTCATGGAAGTTCCAACAGTAGCGATGTCGAAATCGTATGGAGTTTAGTGATGAGACGTTGTGGTGGCGCAGTGGAAGCGAAATGGACCTAGAACCCATAGGTCTCAGGATCGATTTCAAAGTTTCAGAGCGATGAATCTGTAGGTTGTTCTGGATTTTAATAAGTTGCAGGTTGATTTTTTCAAATGAAAGGTGAACCCTGCCCTGTGGCAGATTCACTTTTCATCATGTAATATTCCCATTTTTGGTGTCACCTACGATAGGGCCAGGTTGGTCTTCCAGAGTTAGAAGCAGAAAGGTCACAGGAACAAATTGGTGTTATCAATGGGCTCAGGGGCTTTTTGGAGGAGTTTTAAGGAGTTTTCATGGTTTCCGGAGGCATTCGCTTGATATACTCCATCATTTGAGCGGTTTGGATTTCGTTCCGGTGCATTCCGATAACTTTCAGAAATTTGAGTTATTTCTAGGCTTAACTCAGCTGATTACACTCAAGGTGGCATTACGAGAGGAATACATGATGGAACACCTTAGTGTAATAGCTCATTGGAAACGGGACGAGGATACCTAAATGGTGGGACAGTTAGACACATATTCTAGTGACAGGAGGAGGTGTGGTAGCCGATTTACCCTTTTCTGCATTAAAAAGGAATATTTTAATAAAAGGGAAAAGTGTTCCATGAATAAAATAATAATAAAATAATGCTCTAGAAGTCTCCAAGAGATCTATAAAAGAAAGGGAGGAGGCCATTGGGAGATATCATTGGATCATATTATTTTCTTGTATGAGAGGTTTGAGACGTGGTTCTCTACTTCATCTGTAGCCCCAGGACGAAAACCCTCCGTTGATTTTTGAGTGTTGGACGAAAACCCAGCTTTCTTGAGGAGACTTCACTTAGAAGTTTCATAGAGCTTCATAGATTGGTGTGAGGATCATTCATATCTTCAACTTGGGCTTCATCATCTTCAGTAGGTTCAGTGACATCTGTTGTCGGAGGGAGAGTGTAGCAGTTTAGTTTTGGGAGGCCAACGCCGTAGAGCAGTGCAACAGATTGTATTGTTGGCCACTTTTCTATCTCAGCACTTTCTGGGTCAGATCTATATGTAAACCCCTCTTATTATTTATAATTAAAGCTGAGATTCTTCTTGTTCTATATGGTATTGGATTGCAGTGTTTCATGTCTTCTTATTTTACATGGCAATCTTCTGTTGAGTGAACGTTTATTTTACGGCAAATTGTGGCATTCAATATTTTTCTGCATTTTTCGTTAAAATATCCCATATGGGATATTACAGTGGTATCAGAGCCGTAGTCTTGGCTCAACCTGCGGGTTTCAGCTCCAATTGTAGTGATTATTATTGCAATGTTTATTAAGGGTTTTGCTAAAGGAAGTTCAAGGAGGTGTCAAATCATATTTGCTCAAGTCACAATTTGCTGCAGAAAATATATTTTGTTAGAAATAAGTTGATTGGCCATTCTTCAAATTGGCCATCATATTAAAGTGGGCATAGATTATTAAGTGGGGTTGTCAAAATTTGAAGGGATTTGAATCTCTCATGAGGCCATACGAAACCCAATATCACATCACCATGAGAATTCTGTTGAGCCACATTTCAAATTTATAACAGATCGCAAATTTTCAGAACGAGGTTGATGTCTCCATTTTCCAAAGAAATGCCCAGAAAAGGGTCGATCTGTTGAAAGTTGGGGCTGCGTGAAATTTCAAGGGCCAAGCTCCGTAGATCGATTCCGAAGGAGAAGTGAGAATTTTGTTTTATCAAAGTCTGAAGAATTTTGGGGCCGTGATAAATTTATGGGGGCGATTATGTGTTTAACATGAAATATTTAGAAGGAAATATTCAGAAGGGTCCAAGAATTAAAATTTTTATAGAGCCAGCTCATATCTTGTAAAGTTTGTGAGCGTCCAAGTTCATTGGCCAAATTATTTTAGTGGGAATCTATCAATGAATTTTAAGGAGCCGTCAAAATCATCTCCAAAGTTGTGGTAGAGATTTAAACAGAGTTAATTAAATTTGTGATCAAGCTAGAAAGTCAGTTTTCTGTCGGCCCCAAAGAACAAATTTCTAGAAGGGCGGAGATTATTCCTTTCTGCGATTGGTGTCGGAGAAAATAGCCGGTGCGTACATGGAGCTTGTATGAGTGTCGTAGAAGTGATAATTTCATTTGAGGGCCAGCGTATCATTGCTGCAGGGATTTGAAGTTGTCATCTGAGAGGGTGTGTGCATAGCTGCAAGCCGAACGTGACAACATTTGGCCTGCACTCATCAGAAGATCGTGGGCATAACTCAATTTAACTTTGTTTGACACAGAACTTCATTGAAGCTGCCTCGAGAGTCACATAGCATCTCTTATAAAATAAAAGGAATCGTGAGTCATGTTACCACTAGTCAATGTACAATGTTGAAGAGACGAGAAAACGTGCAGCGAGTCAAGCTTGGGACGCATTCATTGCTCAACTGTATCGAAGAGAAGGGTCAAAATTAAGATGAGCACGATTTTTTCCCATCCTGTTTGCTGGACTGTTTCACGAGTTAATCGATTATGTATCTTCTAGGCTGAGGTTGAGCATGTATATTGAGGCCATCTCAATGACCGAGACAATCATTTTGAGGAGAATGAAGCGGGGTCGGTTGCTGGACATGTTTATCTTCTACTGTGTGAAGTATTGTAGCTTCATGTGGCTGTAGCAGACAGCGTAAAGCAAAGGATTGAAGTGGTTACTTCATGGTCACCTTTGTTGAGATATATGAAGGCTGCTACCAATGGGTTTTGCGCTCTAGGATGGACAAGTTCTTCCTCAAGGAAAACAAATTTACAGTAGTTGAAGCAGAGATTAAACTGTAGAGTCATTGAGTGTGGATTTCTTTTTCTTGCTGAAGTGTGTGGGCGTTGGAAGAGAATATAAGTTTCTGTGTTGCAGGCTGAAGATTGCATGGGGGTTGAGAATCATATTGAATACTCAACACTATGCACTAACCCAGGTTTCATCACTTTAATTGCTCACTGTTTATTCATTTTTCGAATGTAGAGAAGGGTAGTCTATGTTGTTTCAATATTATCAACTGAATATTATTTTCTAAGTTGTATGAAATTATTTTGAATTCTGCTGGGTATGTGTGAAATGCTGTAAATGATTTTGGGAATAAATAATTTCAGCCACCTATAGCAAGTTTTCTACCTAACAACTTGAAAATACTTCTCAAAGAAATTACACCCAAAACACACTCATAAAAATAGTGACCACATCATTGGTTGAACCATGGATGGATTCCTAAACAGATCGATGAAAATAAAAATAGAAGTTGGTTCCTTAAACCACCATGCATCAGAAGACCAGCAAACAAAACCAAACAACAAACCCTTTTCAAGAGGAATTTATGCCATCCTTCAAAAAGGACAGCCAAAATATTTGCAGGAAGAATTGGGGATTGGTCACAAAATCCTTGCACTTGGGACAGATTTGAAACGCATGAAGATGACATGGAGAGTTCCGTTCAAACTTGATGAACTCAATGAAATTTTATCCAAAATAAGCCAAGAAGAAGGGAAAAAACTGATTTGGGCTCTAAAGCCTGCTATGCTTGCTCTTATACAGCCCAAATTCTTGGAGGAGCCTTGTGAAGGGGTCACACTTCCAGTTGCAGCCTGCCTCAGTAACATCATGAAGTTGACCGCACCTATAGCTCCATACAATGATGATGTTATGAGGAGGATTATGAGATTGATTGTAGAGAATTTTCAGGATTTGGACAACACTGCAGGTTCTACCTTTGGGCAGAAGCTTGAGATTTTATGGAGTATGGCAACATTCAAGACTTATGTCATCATGTTTGACCTTGACTGTGATGAATTGATCATGCAAATGTTCCAATGCTTCTTCAACATTAGGAGACATCATCCTGATACTGTCATAGCACACATACAATCCATCTTGTCGTCATGTATGAGAGACCATGAGATCATTGGCCGAGAGTTGCAGACCTGGTTGTTGAGCATTTGGAGGAGAGAGTAGTTGGTCTCACCTGTTGCTTATGAGCTAGCCCAAGGGTTGGTTGAGTAGAATATTGGGCTATTCAGGAGAAAGTTGACCAGGGAGGAGCTGCTCCAGTTTGGTGGATCTAGCAGCAAAAATGAGCTGAGGAGGAAGGGACTTTGCTTCATATGCAAAGAACCTTGGGGACCTGATCACTCATGCTTGAGTGAAGCAGATGATGTGGCAGAGGTAGAATAGGAGGGCATTCCTTCTATATGCCGGGGTTAGGACTCTTCTTCGGATGAGTCCATGGGATCAGTTGAGGATGCTTCTGGGGAGCGAGAGCAGTCATGCAGAGATGATGACAGTAGACTGGAGCTATGTTCCAGTGTGTAGGGTGAGCAGTCATGGGACTCCACGGGAGATACTCTGGGTGAAGAGTCACTTGTGACGATTCAGCCAGAGCAGCATGTGATGGAGCCTAAGTCGGCAGAGGAAGACACTATTCACATCAAGAATGATACTCCTTTGGGGGAGAGCTAGATGGGTGCCCACATTGAGTCGATGAGGGATATGCGGCTAACATTGGGGTTAGCCATTGAGGTGGAGCAATCAGATGCACTGGCATCGAGTACAGTAACAACAGTTGTAGATCCATATCCTCTAGAGGCATTGGAGGTTGATGGGATTGTTCTGCAGGGGGCTAGTAGATAGCAGGAGCATGACATTCCTAATCAAGAGTGGGAGGAATTGTTAGAGATGGTGGAGCATCCATCTGTGGGTCAAAATAGGGATGAGGCACAGATAGATGAACACGCAGTCAACAAAGCTGCAGTATTTTTAGTGAGTAGCACTCTCCAGGAGTACATCAATGGGGCTTGCAACATATCTTGCCCACTTTGGCCCATTATAGAGAGAGGGGCTTCTTTCTATAGGCAGCTTTCATTGGCAGACAGGGTAGAGCAGTGGGAGTTTATTCCAGGCTGGCGAAAACACTCTAGGCATGTTCCATATGCAACTATTGCTACAGTGGATTCTTCTTCTAGGATGGACTGGCGAGAGATCATGAGTTGGTACCCTCTTGATGGTACAGTATTCTTCATAGGGAGCGCAGTGGAGCAGGGGCCCTTAGACATAGTAGATGTTACAGATTCCAGTTTGGAGGAGGGTTAAGGTCGTCGTTTCTTCAGCACTCCATCCTGATTTCAGGAGAGCAGGATCAGCGTGGGATTGAGTCAGGACTTGGATTGGAGAGAGGTGATGAGTTTGTACACAGTTTATGGGACATCTTACACAGACATACATACAACACAGCAGGAATCATGGTCTTCACCTCTTAGAGCATCAGTCATAGCCAGAGGCAGTGCACAGTCCGAGCTATGGGACTTGGGTGATGATTGGCTATGGTGGAAATGGGATCCGGAAGGATTGTTTGTTGGCTGGTATAGTGAGAGATCAGTTTGGGATCCTGGCATTGAGGGGTCTATTCCAAGTGGTTTGACATAGGTGCATAGCAGCGCCTAGAGGTTTGTATGGGATTTGGGCATTGGGTCTTAGTTGCGGCGGGCCAATGGAGTGGCCCACATTTTTCGATTGCTTGAGGGCAAGAAATCTTGGGGTGGAAGGTCTATAATATTCCCATTTTTGGTGTCACCTACGACAGGGCTAGGTTGGTCTTCCAGATTTAGGAGCAGATAGGTCACAGGAATAGATTGGTGTTATCAGCAGGCTTAGGGGATTTTTGGAGGAGTTTTGAGGAGTTTTCATGGTTTCCAGAGGCATTCTCTTGATATACTCCATCATTCGAGCGGTTTGGCTTTCGTTCCGATGCATTCTGATAACTTTCAGAAATTTGAGTTATTTGTAGGCTTAACTCAGCTGATTACACTCAAGGTGGCATTACGAGAGGAATACATGATGGAACACCTTAGTGTAATAGCTCATTGGAAACGGGACGAGGATACCTAAATGGTGGGATAGTTAGACACATATTCTAGTGACCGGAGGAGGCGTGGTAGCCGATTTACCCTTTTCTGCATTAAAAAGGAATATTTTAATAAAAGGGAAAAGTGCTCCATGAATAAAATAATAATAAAAGAATGCTTTAGAAGGCTCCAAGAGATCTATAAAAGAAAGGGAGGAGGCCATTGGGAGATATCGTTGGATCATATTATTTTCTTGTATGAGAGGTTTGAGACGTGGTTCTCTACTTCATCCGTAGCCCCAGGACATAAACCCTCCGGTGATTTGTGAGTGTTGGACAAAAACCCAACTCTCTTGAGGAGAATTCACTTAGAAGTTTCACAGAGCTTCAGAGATTGGTGTGAGGATCATTTAGATCTTCAACTTGGGCTTCGTCATCTTCAGTAGGTTTAGTGATAGTTATTGCCGGAGGGAGAGTGCAGCAGTTCAGTTTTGGGAGGCCAGTGCCGTAGAGCAGTGCAACAGATTGTATTGTTGGCAATTTTTCTATCTTAGCACTTTCTGGGTCAGATCTATATGTAAACCCCTCTTATTATTTATAATAAAAGTTGAGATTCTTCCTATTCTGTATGGTATTGGATTTCATGTCTTTTTATTTTACATGGCAATCTTCTGTTGAGTGAATGTTTATTTTATGGCAAATTGTGGCATTCAGTATTTTTCTGCATTTTTCGTTAAAATATCCCATCTGGGATATTACAGTCTAAGGCCCAACCACTACACCAAAATCCCAAACTATTAGTGAGGGTGGCATCCCAGGGTGTTAAGGGTGAGCTCAATAGCCCACCAGAGCATCCGAGGGCAGAGCTAAGCAGCCCCCAATTACGCAGACCTTGGACACGTGGCAGGGCCCACCCTCAACAGGGCTACCCTAAACAGGGATATTACAGCCCACCACGCTCCGCAGGTCTCGACCTCGAGACCTCGGCTCTGATACCACTAAGGTCCAACCACTACACCAAAATCCCGGACTGTTAGTGAGGGCGGCATCTCAAGGTGTTAAGGGTGAGCTCAACAGCCCACCGGAGCATCCGAGGGTGGAGCTAAGCAGCCCCCAATTACGTAGACCTCAGACACGTGGCAGGGCCCACCCTCAACAAGGCTGCCCTAAACAGGGATATTACAGTATATCCTTGTACACCTTGCACACATGTGGAGTGACTAATGATGTTTTAACTTTAAAGGGGGTCCATTTTCACATATTTTTAGGATATTCCATAAATTTGATGAAGAACCATTTGCATGAGTACCTATGGTGCACTCTCTATGGTATGATATTAATGGTTGACTTGGTTAAAGTGGAAAAAATACAACAATGTCAATGGTGCACTCTCTTCCTCTCTATTTATATCTCCCTCTCTTTTCCTCTCTATTTATCTCTTCCTCTCTCCCTAAGGAAACATGTATGGATGGATATTTTATTATAAAGGAGGTTTTTAAGCAGACAAAGGCACTTATTACTGAGGAACACTTGTTAAAGGATCACTCCATGGTTATTATCTAGTTAAATTTGTCCACAATAACACAAGAACCAAGGGAAAACTTGTGACAAGGTACTATTTTTATATTTTCTCGGTTAAGAAGCTTATAAAAGAATTAACTAATGAAGACATTTGGTATTTTTCATGCTTATCTATAAGAGTGGCCTCATCATGGAGCTTTACACTTTGAATTCGTGCACACCCTTGCGAAATTTGACCTACATAAATGACCAAGCCTATTATTATTATTTTGAAGGTAGGTGTCTCCTATACAACGCCTTGTACATGAGGAGGACAAATGGAACTCATATTTTACCTTTGCATAAGCTAGAATATGGAGGAAGATGACATGTGGCACTATACTCATCTAGAACATTGCACCCGATTGTTTTATACAAGCCTTTTGACCCAAGTCACCCACTTAGGTAGTTGTTGTATATATATATATAAATATTATTTTATTTTATTTTATCAAGGCAATAATAGTTTATTGTGGAGAATAATTGAGCTAAAACCAATACAAAGGTTTTCTCTATCCATTTTTTATTTGGGAATTATTTAATGGAAGAACCTGTGGGCAGGATCGCTCCAAGCACGAGACTAAGGTAACTTGTTGTTTATGTTATAACTTGTTTTTATATGTGTCATATGTCCCAAGTGCACCTTTAGTATGATTGTTTTTACAAGTTAGACTATTAGACATAAAACTTGGAGCACCTTTCAAGGAGAAGATTCAAAGCCATAGATCTCCTATTGTAAGTGCATGCTTACACCTTGTCCAAGAGAAAAGGGGATTGAAACCCTATGCATCATGTGATGAGTGAATGCTTAATTTCTCCTATATTTAGTATGGTTGTGGAATTCCTATTGTGATTCCCTTATTTTATATACCTTCTTGTATCTTGCTTACTAATCATTAATATAAAACCCTCTTAGATTGCATCCATGACTCCATAGCCCAAGCAATAAGGCAAAGGATCCATTTCATCCATCATCCCTAAAATTTTAAACTTTCACATTTCCTTGTTATTTATAATATCCCTTTAATTTTATTTCATACTACATGAAGTGAGCTTAGTAACCATAAGGAACATTTCCCTTGTCTTAGTTCCACCCTTTGTTTAAAGTGCAAAGGATTGTTGGTGAGGTGACAATTTCCAACATCCTAGTTCCACAAGTCTTCATTTACAAGTTGGAATTTACATCTTTGGTTATGAGATTGCATGGTAATGCAGCCCAAGGTTGTTATTCAATAAAACTTGCAATATAACCTAATTTTGCAATGTATCCCCCAAACAAAGTTCTTTGACCATACCACGGACTCTTCATCCTCTAACAATCTAATAAAGTGCCCTTGTAATTTTAGCATAAAGGAATCACACTCCTATAATAATCATTGTAAAACTGCTAGGTATTTGGTTGTTTGTGTGGATTGCATCTAGCCATGGGAGCCTACTTGTCTTTATGAATTTATAGCCCCAACTCAAGGGTGGTTTTTTGTAGAGATAGTTGCAGCAACAATTCCTATGGTTGGGTGAATGTACATCTTTTCCATTTGCTTGTGTAAATGTTAAAAACGATAAGTGTTCTAGGCACTATGGTTATTTAATGTTTCAATGTTGGGTTTAAATATTGTGTTTTACTTTGTGTTTGTGTGTGTAAACATTATATATGCTTAAACAATTTGCATCTGTAAATTTTTCCATTAGTAGTTGCATAAACTTATTTATGATGCCACACTGGTGATTTTAAAATGGCATCATAGTTATTTATGTTGATTATGGGTATTTCCAAGTACCCTGTAGCCATGATGCAACATTGAGGGTGCTAAGTACATCAAAACTTGGTATCAAAGAGTTGGTTTCAACACTAGACCCATGTGGGCTAGATACCAACATGAATTTGGAAAATTCATTGCTACAAAGTTCTAATTGGCATTGAATTTGGGGGAAATGGTATAATTAAAGTGAAACCCCTTAATTTTGGATAAATTCCACACACGACTTGGAAAAGAGATGCATAATTGATTGGCGCATGTTCATATTTGACCATGGGAAGCCAAGTCCAAAAATTCCATTGCAACTAGAAAAGAAAAAATATATAATTATAATTCTTTGAAAATTATGTATATCCTTCAATGAACCAAATCATGACCAATGAAGATTTGTATGGATTCCCTTGGCCAATATATTTCCTTTTGTAGTTGAATTTATTTCACATTCTTGAGCCCTAAAGATGACATCTTATCCTCCATTATACATATGAATCACACTTAGCATGTTATGTTTTTGTCCATCTAGAAACAATACATCATGCGCCTTGCCTTTTCCATTATTCAAGCTTATTGTACATTTTCCCATTATTTTCCCTGTTGCATCATTGCCAAAGGTGACATTTCTATATTTATTTTCATTTAGAGATAGGATCTTGCTCTTATCTCCGGTCATATGTTTGGGGAAACCGTTGTTTGTTTTGGTTATGAGCATAAAGAACAATGGCACAATTACTTGTTTTCTTCTCTTCCTTTTTCTTTTTATACACCATGGATTCCTCTGTCCTATTATTACTTTGAGACTATGGTCTGAATTTTACGAGTTGGCATTCATGATATTTATGTACAAAGTTGTGGCAATAGAAACATTCAACGACATCAGAAAGGGGAAAAAGGATTTTTGTTTATGTTGATGTTTCTTGCAAATCTGTTATTAACTTCATTCCTATTTTTATTTCTTATTTCATTCCTTCTTATATATGCTTTGTATTTCACAACCTTATGGCCAAAATTTTTGCACAAATAACAATATCCATGGAAGAAATTTTCTTACGTGGGCAAAGATGGTGCTTGTGCATATGTTCTCCTTGGCCTTTGATAATCTTGTCTTTTGAAGAAATAGGGCTTCCTGTAACTTATTGTTTGGTTGTAAGACCTTCTAATCTATTGCTGTTGAGTGATGTTGTTCCTTTGCTATTATTGAGGTGGATTGTTACTTTGTTGTTGTTGAGGCCTGTTATTGACATCCTTATTCTTTAACCATTGGTTGTTGTCATTATATTCAATGAAAACTTTGACAAAGTTGATGGTATTTTTATCCCTTGTCTTCTTCTCACTAGTTTCTCCTTCATAACCCAAAGAAAATTTCACAAGAGGAGATCTCTGAGCATTCAATATCTTACCCAACTTTTTAGACCCCATAATGTGTTTAAGGTTCATATTTAACTCGACTTGTTTTTTCTCTAGCTTCTTTCTTAGAGAAATTACTTCTTCTTCCAACTTTTCACATTATTTGCATTTCTCTTTTAACTTTTCTAATAAGATGTCTTCAACCTTTAACCTCTTCTAATTCTCATTTTTACTGGAGAAGCTCTTCGGAATTGGGATCTTCTTTAACATATTTCATCAAAAATTCCTTTTGTTTCTTATTCGTTTGCTTGTGTCTGCCAATTTCTTCTACAACACTAATTATCTCCCCCTCAAGATCAACTTCACCTTCTTCTTATTCACTTAACTCATATTGATTATGTTATTCAAATTGAGTCTATAGGGTCATAAGCATGAACTCACTAATTTCCTCTTCATCAAAAGATTCATTTGTGTCTTAAGAGGAGTTGCTATCTTCTTGTGCATACAAGTTTTTCTTTTTAAATCTTTTCTCTTTCTTCACTTTGTTATATTTATTCTTTCTTTACATTTAGGCCCATTCTCTTCCTTCTTAAATGGAAATTTTCAGGCATAATTACCTACTCCTCCACAGTTGAAGCATTTACATGGAAGCTTTCTTTTATACTTACTTGTCCCTTTATTCATTCTTCTCACAATTTTGCTTCGCCTTCATTTGATCCTGAACATGAAAAATCTTGGTATTTTGTAGATTTATTATTTGCTTTGAATGTTTCATCTCTTGTGGTTGACTTTATTTTTGTATTTCTCATTTCGCATGCTTTTAGAGAGCTAATCAATTGATCCACTATTAAAGTTCCAATGCTAGATTTTTATTTAATAGTTGATACTTTAGGATTAAACTTGGCACGAAGAGGCCTCAATATTGTTTGGACTATGGTGGATTCCTTAATAGTTTAATCCAAACCTCTCATAACATTTACTATTTCATTAACTCAAAGAAACATATTTTCTATATCTTCATCATCACTCGGTCTCAAAGACTCAAATTGCATTTTGTAAACTTTTAATGTAACCATTTTTACTTCACCATCACTTGCATGAATATTCTTTAGCTTATCCCACATTTCCTTTGAATTATTATATTGCATTACTTTTACAAATTTTGACTTGTCTAACCCATTAAGAATAACATTCATGGCTTTGGCATTGCAAGAAAATTCCAATTTATTATCCTTATCAACAAGATTAATGGTTTCTCATACCCATGCTCTATTGCATCCCAAACATATACTCCAAGGGACATTAAATATGTCTTCATTCTAACTTTCCAAAACGTATAATTAATACCATTAAAAATAGAACTTTGTTTGTATAACACCCTTCACGACTAGTCGTTTACTGTTAGGCCGATGGAGAAGGAATCCGCTCTAAAACCAATTGTTGGAAACTAGATAATTGTTGAGGGGGGGGGGGGGCGGGGGGAGATCATTAAATGTGTCTTTTAGCAATGACCAATTTCAAAATATTTTAATAGTATTTTAAATTTTTCTTTAACAATTAACTGATTTATATAGGTGTTCAAAAATTAACCACGAATTCAAGGGAAAACACAAAAATAACTTTTGCAACACATGTAGACACCAGATATAAGTGGAAACCCATAAACGAAAAATCCATGAATTTTGTTGTGATGTAAAGGAATCACCCACTCTGTCCTTTAAATCAATTTTTGTGGGCTCATACCTACATGGGGCTTCTATCTTGATTTTCTTCTACAAACTACAACTTGATGGGAGCATCGACTCTCTCTTCTTATAGGCTCCAACCTGTTATTTTTCAAGATACTACCTGAAATGAGACACCCATCTCTTGAAATATTTAAAAATTATTTTGTTGGCTTACCTAGTCTTTAAATTTTGAATTCCTCCTTATATATTATCTATACTCTGTATCTTCTCCCTTTACAACTGCTTATATCTTGCTACACTTCCCTAAGTCTTTCTGTACTTATTTCCTTGCCAAACAATTCACAAACTAGGTCTCACAACATTCAATCAACTAGATTCTTTAAAAACTAATACATATTTATAAATAAATTGTTGCATGTTTGTATTCAAATGTAGGGATTTGAAGTGAGAAGGTGGTCTACTCATTCATTTCACATTCTTCTTAGAGTTGGAATCGACATTTGCATAGCCAAATGCCTAGCAAGGGAATGAAAATTATTTCAAATGCATATCATTCCAAATGTCTATTTGTATTCCAAAAACCTAGCACGAAAATGAATAGTCTTCAACCTTTGGAGTTAGGGATAGACTTTTACATTAATGATTTTCATGCTATGCAAATCATTATGTCCTATTCGATCATATACACAAAATTATGTTAATGTAATTTTGAAACTCATCCGCCAATGTAAATTTGGAAGCTATAGTCATATTAAATTCCCATTGGAATAAGAAATATGGTTCGGTACTGGATCAATATGCTCTTATAAAAGAGAACACTAGGATACTAGGTATATCACTCCACCATAAGAACCACTAGACTTCTATCTTGCTCTCATTGCAATGCCTATTGAATATTCTTTTGCTACTGTCATCAAATATTGATATTGCATTATAGATTCATGTAGATTATGTCTAGCTCCATTTCCAATGTTTGGTATCCATGTACCTATGGGAAACACATAAATGAGTTTTTTGCAGAAGTACTGTAGAAACACACAAATAACAGGTATTGTATCAACCTCATTGGCATAGACTGATCAAATTGTTGTTTTTTCATAAACATAGTTGGCATATACTAATTAGATTAAAACCTCTATTTCTACGTTTGTGGAATTCATGCACCATCTCATTTGGTAATATATGAAGACCTCATAGTATTAAACTTCATGGGAATTCCCTTTTAAAAAACTGGCTCACTGCCTGCGTATGTGCTAGTGCAATCACATCAAAATCTCAATTCACTCAACCACGGAGACATTTGTACTTGTTAAGCATCCCACTATAACATAAATAAGGTCTCTCTCTCCTGATCCCCAACACTATCCAAACAATTGAGTGATCAAAACATGCAAGAATTATGCCTATTCAAATCGTCATTGCCATCCAACCATTAACCATAGTTGGAATATTTGCAATAAGAATGCATTGATAAGAACTTGTAGATGTATCAATGTTGATCAAACAAATCCAATTCCTCTTCATTTTGGGTAATAACTTTAAAGCATTCCACGTTCATCATGATACCCTAGCTTCACATCAAACTGTGTACTTTCATAGCATCTAAAATAGCCCATGCACAAGTTTTTCTATTTGATCTCCATTTTTTAGTCTCTTTTATTAGTAAAATCAAAGTGAAATCACTATCATCCGAAACTTGAGACACACCTTGTCTTTATAAAAAATTCTAGCACCGAGGTATCCTTCACCTAACTAGTAGTTGAGGATGAAACAATATTCATTTGTATCCATTCTAGTAGTTGCAAAGTCTCGATGTAGTAATTTACAAATGGAAGAAATTACTGTATTCACAGTGAAACAAGATGCTAAGTCTTCTCTTGAAAGTGTTTCAATTTGATTAACTATGAAGCCCATAATCCACAATAAATGGTTCATGTGGCCCATATTGAATTATTGTCAAAATGTATCGCTTCAACATAAAGCATGGTGTTAAATTTATCAAGGATGACCAAGGTATTACATCTGCAAAATAACGAGTTTTCAAAAAAGTATTGGAGAGCACCAAAGATTCAAGCTAATAATTTAGGTATTTGATGTAGAATTTCTTCACATACTTGGTTAGCATTCCCTTGTTCAATGTACAAATTATAAAATAACTAAAATGCTACACTCTGAATATCGTTAAAGGATGTAAGTATTTTCTTGCTTGGGTGAGAAATTTTTGAGATCTTGATTGTCCTGGCATTTGGATTTGGATTTTATTTGCCAATAATTTTATTCTCTTTGCGCTTCCAGAAGTGCCTCATTTATTGAATTATTTGTGTATTTTGAAATAGTTTAACCATGCACTTGACCGATGATTCAAGCTGCCTCATACCGACCAGTGTGTGAATGGATCATGCTAGGTCCCTATAATACTAGTGTATCCCCTTCTTTTTATTGTTAGTGTAGCCCCCTTATTGTTATTGTTGTGCCCATGCAGTCCCCATATTTTTATTATTGTGCCCCATAGAAGCCCACTATTGTTATTGTTGTACCCTTACATTGTTATTGTTATGTTGGCTAGGATTATACCCCTTGGTCTCCTATATATAGAAAGGAGGTTTTGTCATATGTATCATCCAAGAATTGTTCATTTATGTAATGTAAAGGAGGTTTCCCCCTCTAAGAGGTTGTTTTCTAAGTCGTTGATCTATATTTTCTTCTATTTTGTGAGTTGGTTTCATAACATTTGGTATTAGAGCTTGGGATTCTAGGGTTTCGCTTCTTCAAACAGGTCATCTTGGAATTTTTGCTATAATGTTATTTCTACAGAGATTAAGAAGTTGAAATTTTTACCCCCTAAATCTGAAATTATGATGAACCTCGTGTAAAAATTTTAGATCTTGGTTCGCTATATTTTTGGAGATATGATTTGAGGAAGTTAGGGTTTTTGCAAGCTCCAGAATTTCATCGCAAACAGGCAACCGAAGGAAAATTGTCATAACTTTTGTTTCAGGCATTGGATTTGAATTCTGTAAAAAGTGGTCGAAAGTGCACAAAATACATTTTCTTGTGTATCTATTTCAGAGCCAAAAATTGAAACAATGAAACGTGTCATGCCATACAAGTTTTCTCTACTAAACCAGTCCATAATTAGGTCATAATGGGAGATCGGGCATAATTTTATCTTGAAGAATCCAAATTAGGCCAAACCTATGGCATTGTAAATAAGACTCAGAGGTATACTACAAGACTAAAGTTTAAATATTTGAGATCCAAAATCACAGAGATACATCAGTTTCAACATCAAGGTCCTCAAAAGCAAGAAAAAGTTGTGTACATTTTTTTTTAAATTGGATAACTTTTGTTTGAAAAATCAGTCTAAAGTGATTCAAAGGGAAAATTGAAGCATTGATATCAATATTGGGTTATAAAATGCCTCCCAAAAATAATTCCACACCCATTAAGCCCTCAAAAAACTCTACTATGACACATGAAGAGGAAGAAGTGAAACACGATATATCAAAAATATGGGACCAAGTGCAAAAAATTTCTCTCTCACAAAGAGCAACCAATGAAGAACTAAAAGGAATCACGATATATCAAAATTACGGGACCAAGTGCAAAAAATTTTGCTCTCACAAAGAGCCACAGATGAAGAACTAAAAGGCAACACGAATGGTTTAAAATTAGACATGGATGGGTTGAAGAATGACATGGAAGGTATAAAAGAAGAACTAAAAGGCAACATGGAAGATGTGAGGAAAGACATGGAAAGTTTGAAGGGAGGTTTGACAAAGCTGCTATAAGAAAAGCTTCCTAGTGGCAAAAAGGTAGTAGAGGAAACTCATGATGAGAAAAAAATAAATTTTAATCATGATTTCATAGACTCTAACGTTGGATTGAAAACTCACCATATTTCAAAGATTGATATGAGGAAGTTTGATGGCAAGGATCCCGTAACATGGATACTTCAGATGGAGCAATATTTTGATCTCCATAATGTGAAAAACACACAAAAGGTACACATTGCAACTTTATATTTAGAACCCAATACATTTGTATGGTATCAATGGATTTTCTCTCATAAACAAATTGTCTCTTGGTCAATTTTTATAGAGGAAATGATAGAACATTATGAGGATACAAAGAGAAACACCTTATTTGGCCAATTGATAAATCTAAAACAAAATGGTTCAATGGTGAGCACATTGAGGACTTCCAAAAATTGAATATAAGGGTAACTGATATTCCATAGGAAGACAAGATTGATGTCTTCATAGGTACTTTAAAGGCTAACATCCAACATGAATTTCGCCTTTGGGAACCTGATTCATTGGAGAAGGCATTCAGGTTGGCAAGAACAATTGAAAGAAAAATTATGGCGACAAGGAAGACTACCACTCACAACTATAAATATGGAAGTGTTCCTACTCCTAGACTTACACAACCTACAAGGTTGACACCACAACAATTGGAAGAAAAAAGAGCAAAAGGGATTTTCTATAGTTGTGATAGAAAATGCACTAAAGGTCATAAGTGTGCTGAGAAGAAATTATTTTACATAGATTGTGAAGAGGAGGAAGAAAATGAACAAGAAACTTCAAAAGAAGAGGATATACACCAGGAACCAACCCTAGGGAAAGAAGAAATGAGTCCAACCATATCTTGTAATGCATTCTAAAGAATTACCACTCATCAAACTCTCAAGATATAAGGACATATCAAGAAGAAAAATGTGATAGTGTTGATTGATTCGGGTAGTACCCATAATTTTATTCATTGTAAGGTAGCCAAGGAATTGAATTGATTCCTATACCCAGCACCAGAGTGTCAAGGGATGGTTGCATATGGAGGAATTATAAATTTCTCTGGAAAGTGCCACAATATCAAGCTAACCATGGGGGAATATGTATTGAATATTCCAATTCTCTCCATTTCAATGGGTGGTGTTGATGTTGTACTGGGATTCGAATGGTTACAATATTTGAGGATGATAGATTTTAATTTTGAAGAACTTTTCTTGAAAATTTTTTGGGAAGGAAAGGAATTTTAATTACGGGGTATCACAGGGAAGACAAGAAAGATAATTAGCTACAATGTCATGACAAAGCTTATAAATAAAGAAAAATGAGGTGTAATTGCACAATTATGCTCACTAGAGGTTCAAACATCAAAATCATCTATTTCTCCAGATCTCCAAAAAGTCTTGGACAATCATTCCAAGGTGTTTGAAACTCCCAAAGGAATCCCACCTATTCATGATCATGATCATGCTATTCATTTGATTCCACGAAGTCTTCCTCCAAACGTCAGGCCTTGCAGATATCCTTATGCCCAAAAGAGTGAGATTGAACATATGGTTGCAGAAATGCTAGAGGTGTGGAAATTTCTGAATATTTACACTTTATACAAAAATTATTTACTGTTAATCTGGTTATGCTCCTCTTACTTAGACAAGTTATTAACTGAATAAATTCAAGTTAAAATCAAAGCAAAACACATAATATATCTCCACTAATTTAGATCTAGAACAATTTAATGCACACATAGACAAAGTGACACAGTTATTTATGGATAAATAGTCCCTAGAAAAACCCAATGCGGGAAAATCGGTCTTCTGGCCACTGGAGGGTTTTATTATTAAGAATTTTCTTAACACAACAAATATGGGTTCTAGATCTGGAAAACCTGATAGAGAAATATTAGATCTACAGTGCACTAGCTTATCTAGGGCCAAAATAATGATTGATCCACACCCTCAAACGGGATTTATAGTTTTCAGCCAAAATTAGGGCCTAGAAATCCCAGCGCTGCCCCTGAAGTCTCTGCGTCAGCTTCTGAATCCCCTCTGAACCTCAACGTTGGTCTGGAAAGGTTTGCATTACCCCAGACTGGGTGACGCAGGCCCTACGCTTCCCCTTAGGGTCTTTGCATAACCCCAGAGGGTTTCCTGCATCAATTACGTTGTCCTTGAGGGACTACACAACACCTGCGTAGCACAAATTTTTTCCCTCTTGATGTTGCCCTCCCAATTCTCTATGCTGCCTCTCTGAGCTGATATCTGCCTCTTGTTGATTCTAGAATTTGGGATCAGATCATCCCCTTGGCCTAAATTCCCCTCTCTGCAGCTGAAACACTTCTGAGAATTATTAGTAAACCTGCCCTAGAATCTCAGCCTAGCTTCAGTGCGCTGTCTCTGTCTGTCTTTAAAAATGACCCCAAGCCTTTCCTTTATACTTTTCTCGTTGGGTAACCAACGACCATGATTAGATCTTGAATCAATGGGTAAGATTAAAAGAAAGCTTGATCCTTGTGACTTAAGACAATTTCATCACATGTTTAATTAAATTAAATTTAATAATTTAAGTTCCCTAAGTTTTAACTTAGGAGATACATTAAAATAATTAATTAATTTAATATCTCCTAAACCAGATGAAATTTCCCAAATCAATTTATGGGTCTAGTAGATCAAGTGTACTCTAGTCCCTCCACAAAATTTGGGAGCTAGAGAATGACTGATGCTACCCCAAATACACAAAATCACAATACTCCCTCTTAGCATCAAGGGTGTGTTCTAGAAATACATCACACTATGCATTACAAGACTTTGAGTACTGGTTCTGTGCTGCTGAAGCTTGGCCTAATGCTACTCAACTCTGCACTACTGCTGCCATTCTATACTGCTGCCCATGACTCTGCCACTACCACTGTAACCTCTGTACTGCAGCTCCCTCTCAAAATGTTGCATTTGTGCTACTCATAGCACTGCCACTGTTGTTCTGCTGCACTAAAACTTCAGTTGTTGAGAGAAACAACTGAATCTCCTGCCCAATATTTGACAGACAAGTCAGATGGGCTGCATCCTCATCACTGAAGCTCCATAGGCTACATATCTATGTTAACATCTGAAGGATGATGCACAACTACAACTTTTCAGTGTGTAAGCAGAATCCCTCTACACTACTGAAGTCACATCAACCCCTTGTGCTGAAATCTCTTACACTGTTGTTGCACTGTGCTGTCCCTCTGAAGTCTTCTACGTTGCTATAGCTCTTCACTGCGTAAGCATCTCTGATCTGCGTTGCTGAAGTCACATTAGCCTTTTCACTGATGTTGCTTCTACATTGTTGCTGCTCTGCTCTATGTTAACCCTCCCAGTATTCAGGTCTGCCTCTGCTTCAACTGTGATTTATGCACCCACTGCTCCTCTTGTCCTGCTACTGTCTTAAGGCTGTTGTAGCTCGCATGTGATCCAAGAGATGAGCTTCTCAAGGATCCCGCCCTACTTCTATGTAGCTCCTCTACATATCCATGTCACCCCACCTCCGTGGTTCATGAGCACTCATGGCTGCATCATATTTCGACCCATCATCTGCCACAACTGCTTTGGAAGAAGATGCTTCCTTGTCCTTTTTCTTCTTAGGACAATTTCTGGCAAAATGTCCCATTTCACCACATTGGAAGCACTCAATCTTTGAGAGATCCTTCTTCGTCTTTAGTTGCTTCTTTGATGCCAAGGCTGCATCTTCCTCATCTTCCTTCTTCACTTTGCTTGATCCAGAGCTATAATTCTTCTTGGTGAATTTGTGGAGTTCTTCTTGACGTGGAATTGACCACAAGCTATCCCAATCTAGGAGGTCCACTCTGCCCAAGATACTTTGGAAAAAGGTTTCCCAATCATCCATGACTGCATTGAGGGAAGTCCTCACTATCAAATCATCGTCCACCTTTGCACCAGTTTCATTCAACTGATATCTGATCGACTACAGTCTGAAGAGGAAATGCTCCATGTCTTCTCCCTTGGCCATCATGAATGACCTGATATGTGTCTCCAACAACATCTTCCTTTGGACATATTTCCTTCATATAGGGAGATCAAGGCCTTCTACATCTCATTAGCTGTCTTCTTCTTAGCTAAGTGTGTTACAATATGGTGCTTGATTCCATCCATAATCAGCTGCTTGGCATGCCCAACAGCCTCCTTATGCTTCCGAAGGAGATCTGGATTTTCCGGTGTGGCCAGAGTTTGCTCCGCATGGTCTCTAAGATTGTATGCCTCAAGGACTATCAGGATCCTTGCCTTCCAAACTGAAAAGTTTGAGAGGCCATCCAGCCTATCCCGATCACGCAGTCCATGAGGAGCCAACTACTTAGAATGTGTTAGAACTTCCTTTTCTCTTTGCTAGAGAAATGGATCTAAGACCCTTGGTGAAACATGCACCTTCTGCTCCCTCTGACAACTTATTTCCCTCCTTGGAAATCTGCCAAATCAACTATGATTCATCTCTCTATGATCCTTTGATCAAACTACAAGTTTCTTTGGCTAGAAAATCTCTGAGAAGTTGATCTCCTCCCGCTCTTTGTCACTTGTAATAAGGATAAAAATCTGAAAAATTCGTAAATTTAACCCCACCAGCACCTTCTGAATTTCTGCAGCTTTTCTTAAGTCTTTTTTGGATCTGACAGATTCAGATCTGCATCACACTGGCAGGCTTCAGACTAATCCAACGTTGTTTCTGAGCTGCCTCTATGCAGTAATTGCGTGGGATTGCTAGGAGACAACGTTAAACTGCGTCACCCTTCCCTTTGCGTGAATCTGCCTCTAAAAACTACGCTGTTCCTTCATATCTGCATTTCTGCTGCTTTTCCAGCTGCTTCCTACAGCTAGAACCTTCAGATTCTTGCTTGTGACCCTCCTAGATCTACAATTGCTCTGATACCATGTGGAAATTTCAGAATCTTTACAATTTATGCAAAAATTATTTAATGTTAATCTGGTTATGCTCCTCCTACTTAGACAAGTTATTAATTGAATAAATTCAAGGTAAAATCGAAGCAAAACACATAACAAATCTCCACCAATCCATATATAGAACAAGTTCATGCACACATAAACAAAGTGACACAGTTATTTCTGGACAAATAGTCCCCGGAAAAACCCAATGCGGGAAAATTGGTCTTTTGGCTGCTAGAGGGTTTTATTATTAAGAATTTTCTGAATACAACAAATCTGGGTTCCAGATCTGGAAACCTGAAAAAGAAATTTTAGATCTACAACTCACTGGCTGATCTAGGGCCAAAATAATTACTGATCCACACCCTCAAATGATATTTATAGAACTCAGCCAAATTTAGGGCCTAGAAACCCCAACACTGCCCCTGAAGCCTCTGCGTCAGCCTTTGAAGCCCCTCTGAACCTTAGCGCTGCTCTGGAAAGGTCTGCATTACCCCAGACTGGGTGACAGAGCCCTTATGCTGCCCCTTAGGGTCTCTGCGTAACCCCAGAGGGTTTCTTGTAGCAAGTACGATGTCCTTGAGGGATTGTGCAACACCTGCGTAGCACAAATTGCTGCCCTCATGCGGCTACCCTCCTGCTTCTCTATGTTGCCTCTCTGAGATGATCTCTTCCTCTTGCTTATTCTAGACCTTGGGGTCAGATCATCCCCTTGGCCTAAATTCCCCTCTCTACAGCTAAAACACTTATGAGAATTCTTAGCAAACTCGCCCTATAATCTCAGCTTAGTTTCAGTGCTTTGCCTCTGTATGTATTTACAAATGACCCCAAGCCTTTCCTTTATACTTTTCTCATTGGGAAACCAACGACCATGATCAGATCTTGAATCAATGGCTAATATTAAAAGAAAGTTTGATCCGGGTGACTTAAGACAATTTCATCACATGTTTAATTAAATTCGCTTTAATTATTTAAGTTCCCTAAGTTTTAACTTAGGAAATACATTAAAATAATTAATTAATTAAATATCTCCTAAAGCAGATGAAATTTCCCAAATCAATTTCTGGGTCTATTAGATTAAGTGTACTCTAGTCCCTCCACAAAATTTGGGAGCTAGAGCACAACTGATGCTACCCCAAATACACAAAATCTCAACAAGAGGCTGGTATAATTCAACCCAGTCAAAGTTCTTTCGCTGCTCCAGTAGTATTGGTGCAAAAGAAGGATGGATCATGGCGTATGTGTCCGGTTTATAGGGATATCAACAAAATCAATATTAAAGAGAAATTTCCCATCCCCATCATTGATGAATTATTGGATGAATTACATGGAGCAATTTACATCACCAAGATGGATCTTTGTTCTAGATATCATCAAATTAGAATGAAGATTGAAGACATTCCGAAAACAACATTCAGAACTCATGAGGGTCATTATGACTTTTTGGTCATGTCCTTTTTCCTTACTAATGCTCCTTCCACATTTCAAGGTTTGATGAATTCCATTTTCAAACCCTTCCTTAGAAAATTTGTGTTATTATTTTTTGATGATATACTAATCTACAACAAGTCTTGGAAGTATCATGTTCAACAAGTTGACATGGTGCTCAAACTATTGGAGGAGAAACAATTATATGCAAAAACCTCCTAATGTTTCTTTGGAGTATAAGAGGTGGAATATTTGGGTCATATTGTATCTCATGAGGGTGTTAAGGTAGACCCTAACAAAATTAAATTCATTAAGGAATGGAAAATCCCCACAACCATAAAGCATCTTTTAGGATTTCTGGGTTAACAGGGTATTACTGCAAGTTTTTAATAATTATGGGAGAATATCAACACGTCTAACATCATTATTGAAGAAAGATGAATTTTCTTGGACTCTAGAAGCAACTAAGGCCTTTGAACATCTTAAGGAGGCAGTGTGTCAAGCACCGCTCTTAGCTACACCAGACTTCACAAAAACCTTTATTGTGGAATATGATGCCTCAGGAAATGGAATTGTTGTGGTTTTAATGCAAGAAGGAAGACCCATTGCTTTTCAAAGTCGTCCAATCAAAGGAAAGTATTTACATAAACTTATTTATGAGAAGGAAATGTTGGCAATACTACATGCACTAAAGCAATGGCGACCTTGCCTAATGTGAAGGCACTTCAAGGTAAAAACATATCATGATAGTCTTAAATACTTTTTGGAACAAATATTATCTTTAGAAAAGCAGCAAAAATGCATCACAAAGATGTTGGGTTATGACTTTGAAATCATATACAAAAAAGGGAAGCAAAATGTTGTTGTAGATGCACTCTCAAGAAAGGATGAGGACGTGGAAGCATTGCTTTGTGCCATTTCGATTATCCAACCTGAGTGGATAACGAAAGCAAGGAATGAATGGAATAATGATGAAGAGGTATGGACACTCATTCAAAAGTTGCAGCAAGACCCTGGTACATCTGAAACATTTAGCTGGAAAAATGATTCATTATGGTTCAAATAATGCTTATATCTTTGTAATAATTCCCAACTCAAACAAAATATTATTTTGCAATTGCACACCTCTCCCTTAGGGGGGCACTCAGGATTCAGGGTCAAGAAGGATTTTTTTTGGGATGGCCTTAAATATGATATTCAAAATTTTGTGGCATAATGCTTGGTTTTCTAACAAAATAGAGTTGAGAAAATTAAGACCCCATGTCTATTACAACCTTTATCCATTCCAAGTCAACATTGGGAGGAGGTTCCAATGGATTTTATCACAGGTTTACCCAAGTCTGAAGGAAAGACTGTCATCATGGTGGTAGTTGATAGTCTTACCAAGTATGCACACTTTTGTGCATTATCTCATCCATTTAAAGCCAATACAATTTCAACTGCATTTATGGAAACAATTTAAAACATACATGGAAACCCAAAGATTATTGTAAATGACATAGATCCCATTTTTACAGGAAATTTTTGGACAAAATTATTTTCTTGTTTGGGTACTCAATTAGCTCATAGCTCATCATATCATCCCCAATCTCATGGGAAAACTGAGATAATGAACACATATTTTTAAGGATATCTTCATTGATTTGTGTCTGATAAATATACATAATGGGTCAAGTGGTTACCTCTAGATGAATGGTGGTATAACACTTCCTTCAATACTGTACAAAAAATGAAACCATTTATGGCACTTTATGGATATCATCCACCGTCTATCACATAATCTTTAAGAGAAAATTCTAAGGTTCAAGCAATGGAAGATCACATCGAGCATCGAAAACAAGTTCTCCAACTCTTAAAGGACAAACTCACTTTGGCGCATAATTGAATGAAACAACAGGTAGATCAACATCACATCGAAAGAAGTTTTAATGTAGGCGATTGTGTATTTTGATGGCTACAACCATACAAACAAATGTCCCTCAAGCAAACTAAGAAGGATAATAAATTATTACCAAAGTATTATGGTCCTTACAAGGTGTTGCAAAATATTGGTACTATGGCATACAAATTGGAGCTTCCTGCATCTTCCCGAGTGCACCCAATTTTCCATGTTTCATGCTTAAAGAAGGTTATAGGTGACAAACTCCCAGTTCAAAAATATTGCCAGAACTTGACAAGGAAATAAAAATCATATTGGAACCTGAAACAATCATGGAAACAAGAAATCGATAGCTACGAAATCGATCAATTTCAGAGTATCTCATCAAGTGGAAGAACTTACTCGCTAAAGATTCGACATGGGAGGATGAAAATTTTAAACATAAGCATACATAACTACCCAAGCGTTGAGGACAATAATTTGTTTAAGGAGAGGGGCATGCTAGGTCCCTATAATACTAGTGTATCCCCTCATTGTTATTGTCAGTGTATCCCCCTTATTGTTATTGTTGTGCCCATGTAGTCCCCATATTGTTATTATTGTGCCCCATAGAAGCCCACTATTTGTATTGTTGTGCCCTTACATTGTTATTATTATGTCGACTAGGATTATATTGTGACCCATTTTTTCATTTGTATCATCCAAGAATTTTTCATTTATGTAATGTAAAGGAGGGTTCCCCATCGAAGAGGTTGATTTCTAAGTCACTAATCTATCTTTTCTTCTATTTTGTGAGTTGGTTTCATAACAGAGAAACTCACCACCATCTCAGGCCTTCGATCCTAAAAACACATGTGCTCGTTTTATGCCACAGGATCAGGAAGTGTGATAAGCATTAAACACTTGATTTGGAAGTGAAATCACATAGCAGGAATTAAATTTTGTGTGCATGAATCCTTCATCTGACATAGGAACATAATACTAATGCCATCAATCCTTCAAATTTGTCATCAACACCTTTGACATTAGTTCAAGACAAGACATCAATGCCAAAACCTTTAACATATTATTTTTTTCGAAGGCCTTACCCCCTACTTCAAACTTCTCCACAAGAGTGTTAAAAGTAAACTCCTTGAGTTGGGCACTAGCTTGCAGTGATTCAAGATAGTGAGAGTATGTAGGATAGAGTGCCTTAACAAAGTTCATGAGAGGAATTTCCCTTTTAACTATAGTGTCTTCTACATCAAGTATGATGGATCTAATATTGATACATATTGGATAATTATATATTTTTTTCATCTATCTCGATTCATTCAGAGTGGAAAAAGTGGAGGAATCAACTCATGGGACCATGTTTACTTACGAGACCCAGTTTTGTGAAACGTGGTCTGAAACCTTCCGGGAGAATTTGAGGCATAAAATGATGTTTTTTGGGGGTAAAACCTTACCGATTTGGTGTTGGACATTTCCATGCTATTTTACACACAAATATATTTCCAACGTTGCAAGAAGCACATTAATCAGAGCTTGTATGCAAAATTTATGCCACTCGGAAGTTGGCCTTCTTATTTTCACACCTATAATTTAGGAGGATGCCGTGTCAACTCACATATTTATGGAAAAGTGGCTAGCCACGTGTTTTTCATGTAAAATAATCTCTAAGAGTCTATTTTGTAACCCTAGTTAAGAATTGATGTAGTCAAATGTAACCACTAGTAGGCTATCAGGTTGTGTTATAATCGGGCCACTAGGAGGAAGAGGCATTCCATTCTTTTGAGAGAATTTTGTTCCATAATTGAGAAAATATAGCCAGGAGAGATAGGAGGTAGAGCACACATAGAGGATATGTGCACTGTAACAGCGCACATGCCACAAACATTACTTCTTTGTACTTGTAGCCATATGTTCCAGACAAAGAAAGAGATCGAAGTGGCTTCACCTTCCAGCTAGGTTTTCTCCTGAAAGGGTTTCCCAGAGCATATATTGTGTTTTATGTGTGTGTGTGTGAGCTTATTTTGTAATTATATACTTTTATGCATAATTTACATTTGGATGCATGCACTAATTACAATAAAATCAAAAGATTTAGAAATTAAATAAAACTGTAACAGTGTATAATTTTGGATTTTTAATATAATATTGTCAGATTTGTCATGAAAAATTGTCCAATGGAATATCCATGGTAGTTTACAGATCAAATATTTGAGGCTAGGGGCAAGGGATTATCGTCCTTCAATTCTAGGTTGAATAGATTCATCATTAATTTAACTTCTTCCATTTCAGTGTGCAAGTCATACAAATATTTGAACTTTCTTTAATTTGTAATTGGAATAATATGACGACTCACCTCTTCACTTAATGAAGCAACAATCAAGACATGATATTTGTTGTCCTTATTCTAGGAAATGGGTAACTCTTTATCTAATGTGGGCTTGACAAGTGCATTGTCACCCTCTCCTTCACAAATGCCTTTCCACAAGTCATTAAAGATAAGGGTGCACCTAATTTTTTTGGGACATTCTTGGTAATTTTCCTTGCCAATGAATAATATGGCAATGATTTAAATGAGGGAATGCATTTTAAAGAAAAATCTTGAACTAAGACTCGTGTAACAAAATATCTGCAAAATAATATTTGATGATAAAATATCTAATATATCTCAACAAAATCCCATTCTACAATTTTGTCCAAACTTTTCTTATTACAACCCACCTTCAACTTTTCTTATTACAAGCTACCTTCAAATTTTATTGAAAATTACAACCTATAATATATCCCTCAACGTTGAATGTTATTTAAATAAAAATGTATGAATTAAGACTCCCAAAAAAAAATGGAAGCTACAAAATTTCCCAAGCTCACATTTAAAACGATCATTGAGTTGGTGAAGCTAGAGCTAGCCCAAAGGACCACGCAACAACCAAGTTCTAATCCCACAAACATATTGAAATTGTAAACCATCCACGATTGTGGGGCTCTCTCTTGGAGAGAAAAAACTTTATGCAAGCGAAATTGTTCATTCAGACTCGGTGTGGCCGATAACATTTCGATCATTAAGAATAACAAGTAGTTTATTATATTATATATGCTCACTAGAATGAATAAATAATATCACATAAAGAAACCATTATTTATATATATATATAGAGCTTATGCAGAAGTGTGAAGGCGAGGAGAGTCTACGTGCGCTAAACACTCCATCGCGTTAAGAGTGATTTATGAGGGAAATTCAAAGAATCAACAAACATTTTTTCTTAAAACAATAAAAATAATAAATAATAATTTTTTTTAATCAATTTTTATATATTAATACTAAATAGTTTCTATAGATATACAACTTGAGCAGGCTTAATGGTTAAAAGCATGTGTTTCCTTCTAAAAGGTCGCAGGTTCAAAACCAAAGGCGGTAGAGTATGTATCTCTTTGTAGATTAAGCAATCAAATTGCTACGCAGAGGTGGGTCCCTTGTCCCACAAACAAATGGGTCTCATAAACCAATTTAGTGTTTGGCTTGGCTGTGACCTTAAAATTGGATAATACTACTACTACTAATAATAATATATTTAAGTGTTTACAAAACAAGAATATACATATATATATATATATATATATATATATATAAACAAAAAATGAACATATAAGTATAGCAATAATAGTTAAAAAGAAAATGAATTAACGAAAAATATTAATTTATATTTTGTGAAAATAAATAAATATCAATAAAAATATAAAAAATATACTAATGCTAAAAGGGATAGAAAAGAGTATTCTTAGAAAATATATCTATTATATATTTTTATATATATAGTAAGCAAGAAATCTACGTCCATTAATAATGAATAAAAAGAGGAAAATATAGAAAGTAAGTAAAAGAACTTAAACAAAAGAAAGGAAACAACAAACATGGACTGAGGACCACTAAGAAGATAGGGCACGGGTCAAACACCTACTAATATTCCAACCATCATCCCTATTCAACGTACTAGACCTTCTCTCAATTTCAATGGCCTCCCTTAACTTTCAGTGATGGAAATGATCAATCCTAACAATGAATGGGACTCTTTTATATAGATGTGGTGCTTTGTCTTTTCAACATGTTTTTCCAAAGCCTATGAGCGAGTCCTACAATGTTTGATGTTGGTTGCATGCTCCCGAATCCTCTGTTTTATGGAGGAGTTAGTTTCTCCAATGTAGGGAGTCCCACAAGAACATGGAATTACATAAACACCTTTCATTTTTTTAGGGTCCACAAGGTCTTTGATGGATCTTAGAGAGCTCTGAAAGGTGTTTAGGGGCCTAAATGTGGAAATTAGGATTAATGTATTAGTTTATTTTCATAGTTTAAAAACATTATGTGTAAATGAAGATGATACATATCTTAATTTATATAAATTTAACATTCTTTTACTAAGGCACAATGTAACCTATAGATGAAATGGCTTTTCTCATGGAAATATGGTGATACAATTTCAAGTGAGATTATGATTTTTTATCCTTTCAGATACGTTTTTGTAAGGATAAATGGAGTGACAATCACTCCAATTTTGTAGATTAAACAACTTCAACTCGAAGTTTTTAAAAATCTATGCTAGATTTTTATTTAAATTTACCAAAAAAATTACGTAAAAAACAATTTCTATTATTAATTAGACTATTCAAATATATAACATTTATTATTTTTTTTCCCAGGAAAAAAATTGTAATTTTTCATTAATGAAGAAAAATTACACGTTACATTTTACATATAAAATCGATCATAGATTGTAATACTGAATCCTCATCAAGGAGGAAAAGTAGTCTGCAAATCTGTGCATATATGCTGCAAGTTCAAAACTAATCCTACTATGTACATAAGCATAGAATAGATTCAAAGTAATAGCTGGTAAATAGAGCTGATTAATCATCAGCAAAATATAGTCCTCAAAATTGTATCTGTCTGTCAAAAATGCAATCATGGAGTGACTACTCTCATATCCTGGATATCCTCTATGAATGGTCTGTGATAGTATTTGTAAATTTGCTCCCCATCATGTTCAGAAATGTGCCAACTGCCCCAAAATAGCTCCGCAGCTTCTTTGGAAAGCTTGTCTGCCACTTGGTTCCTCTGCCTGTAGACGTGAGTAATAGATATAGTGTCAAATTTAGTTTTCAGATGATGGAACTCCCTTAATAATGATGTAAGTGTGTGTGTATGACATTGTGTATGAGAATTAAACCAATTAATGACAATGTGTGAATCTCCAAAAATCTACAATCTGTTGCATCCTTGTTCACGGGCAAATAACAGGAGAACCCGTAAGCTAAGAAGTTCAGCAAAATTGTTTGTACCCGGCCCCAATCCCATCTTAAGGTGGAAATAATGAGAAACAAAAATATAAAGAACCACACTGCCCCCACACCCTTGAATGTTTTATGCCCCATCAAAATATGCCCAGGGATACGTATTGTTAATGATTTCGGGAGTAATGTCCCTAATACGGGAGGTATGATCCTCATCCAAGATGAGGTTATAGGTGACGATGATAGTAGAACATATGTGATCCCATATCACCTGAGTGCCATCGAAGGTATATCTATTCCGCTCGGTCCAAATGCCCCACACCATCAGCAGAGGGAGATTCCTAAGTTTGTTGCAGGTGGCAACATTCCACCAAGATGACCAGGCCTCAGATAAATATAATTCATGCTAGGTGAGTGAACAACCCATCGCTTGTGTAACCATATGCCAGAGCCTGTCGATCGATGAGCAATCGAGGAAAAGATGCTGAGCATCTTCTTTATGAGCGAAACAAAAGCAACATCTGGACGAGCCCTGTATAGCTCGTCTCCGTAGGTTATCCATGGTCAGTATGCAATTATGGAGGATGCAACACATAAGTAATATAGTTTTGTGAGGTGCCGACAGTTTCCAGATTGAGTGCCACCACCAAGTTTTATTTGGAGGTTCCTTGGGTGCACAAAGAGTGATATAACGAATCTTTGGGGAATATCGTCCTTTGGGCGAGAGTGCCCATAAAATTTCGTCCTCCTGATCTATAAGACGAATGTGAGATGCTTGAAGTGCCTTGATGTACCGAGTCCATTTTGGGTGGCCCTCAATTGGTATCCCGAGGTCCCGAGCAGATAGCCATCCCTATCCATGCCAATCTGTCCTCAATGGGTCAACCACCTGTGATAGATAAATTATCCTAGCCTGTGCAAGGTGATTAATGATGAATTGTGGCAGCTTAAAATGTCTTCCACTGATTGACCATGAGTCCTCACCCAATCTGACCATATTACCTGTGCCAATTTGCCACGTCAGACCTTGCTGGATAAGGTGCGAAGACTTAGCTATGGCCTTCCAGATGATGGATGAGCCCAGTCGGTGTTGAATAGTGCCATAGATCCAATCCATAGTAGTCTGAGGGGCGATGTATTTGGCGACGGTCACCTCCTTCCATAGACTTTTCCTAATGATAAGGTGCCAACCCAATTTTGTAACCAATGTTGATGTGAAAGTGGGGAGATCTTTGATACCCCAACCGCCCAAATCCTTTGGTCTGCTGATATGATCCCAAGAAACCCATGCAAAGGTGTGCTCACTACTCGAGTTCCTCTAGAGGAATTGTTTGCAAATTTATTGTATGCGATTAGTCACACCCTTGGGGAGCCACACCAAAGACATCCAATACATTGGTATAGCTTCCAGGATTTATTTAATTAAAATTAATTTGCTTGCTTGGGAGAGCCAACGATGATGCTAGATATTGATTCTGCGTTCTACTTTTGCAATTAGCCAATTCCAATCCTTAATCTGGTAGTCATTTGGCTTTAGGTGGAAACCAAGATATTTCAAGCCATTTTAAATGTTGTTGTGCTCATAAGGAATGTATAGAATAACATGCCCTTGTTCCTGTGATGAGCATATAGTCAGAATAATGGTGGATTTTGCAGTGGTTGGGAGCCATACCCATAGCTCTGCAGAAGATCTGAAGTATTATATCAAATTGAGAAACATCCTAACAAGAGCCATCCAAAAAAATAATCACACCATCCACAAATAATAAGTGTGTTAGCTGCAGGAATTCATTTAATCTAATACCATGGATGTCACCAGCTTCCTTAGCCCTTTTAATGAGGGTCGAGAGGCCCTCCATGAAAAGTACAAAATAGAGTGGTGAGAGAGGGCAACCTTGCCAAATACCTCTACCAGCATGAAAGAAGTTAGATGCATCCCCATTAATAAGGATGTCGTAAGTAGCATTTATGATATAACCCATTATCCAATTAATCAATGATTGGGGGAAACTCGTTTGAATGAGTGTTGGGCCAGAATTGTAATCTACGGATAAATTACGTTTCCTTAGACAGGTGTTAGTCTAGAACAACAGGTGAAAGACTATACTACCATTTCTCCTAACTCAAAACAGATATACAGAGAGGATTGGAGGCTTACTTGTTTCAGTCACTTCGAAATGGCTCCTTCTGTCACTTTTGCTACAACTTCAAATTCAAGAGGTTCATTGGCTGAATGCTTCTTGCAAGAAAGAACACTGAAATAGCAGAAGATGCAATAATATAGATATCTATTCAAGCTAGTTAGCTAAATCAGTTAAGCATAAACTACATTCATCAACCAAGATCTTACAATATGGAAAATCAAAGTTAACATAGATGCATGTAGGAAAAACAAGAAGTACTCTTTATTGATGATAGAAGGAGAGGTTACAACCTAGTAAGCTGATTTGAAGTGACCTTCTGACATAGTTCCCAAATTCTCATCCACGACATAAATCTCTCCGGCGGTAGCTCTACAAACCAAGCTCTCAATTGAAAATTCTCCGGCCATTTCTCTACTCAAATTCTTCCTTCTCAAACACTTAGATACGCGTGTTCAATTTATAGATGGCCATGGCCTTAGGTTGTTTTGCAATCAATAGCTTTCCAAAAATAGGCAAGACATGTTTCCATTCATGTAGATGTCAAATGGACACTTGGATCCAAAGCTTGACACATGTGAACTCTTCTAGAAGGCACTGGCCAAGTGAAGATTCCGAAACAATGAGAATTTCGCTCCCAATGTGGCCAACACACCTGTGAATGTCGGGAAGTTCTTTGTAGAGCAGCCTTGCATGGGGCTACCTGCATATGCAACGCACTTAGGCCCCTTAGAGCCTGCGTTGGTGAGCTCTCATATGCTATACAATAAGCTTCAAACCATGGAAATTCTTGCTTGATGAAAGTCTTGCTTGATTTGTTCCTTTACTTGTCTTAGGGCATGTAGCAACTAAAATGATAGGGAATGATATACCCTTGATCATCGGTCCTGGAGATGATGCCCAGTTAACTAGGTCATTTGGAATGGTGTCCAAATTGACCTATAACAATTGCCCCCTAAAGCATGAGATGCAAATAATAAGAACATTTGATTGAGATGCTTTACACTGTGATGAGTCTAGAAACGAAGCAGAATGGTCACTTGCATCAATATTACAATACATTTCATCATGATATATCCTCTATTGATCATAATTACTGAGGGTAGGCATTCCCATAGTTAGCACATAAAACAATCTAATAACATGTACATAATTCAGAAAGTCGTCTACATTGGAATGTTGCCCAGATGCAGACACGCCTACAGATATAGGCCCATCTTTGGATGACAATCTGTATGTAAGGTCACCGTATAGATGATGTGTACAAAAATCTTGAAATCGTAGCCCGGATGGTTGAAACTAGATCTGGGGTCTTCTTATCTCGTTCACTCGATCATTCGGGTACAAGTCTAGCCATGCGAATATATGATTTGTCATCGAACATGGAAAGACATTGTTTGATTACCAGCTAATAATGTGAGCTGTTAACAAATGCGAGAGAGCCACCATTAATGTCAATGACCCTCAAGGTACTACAGTACATTTCGTAAGGCGTGAATAGATGATTTGATGTCGAACACCAAACAAAATCTTTTGGTCAAAGGTCCGGAAGCGAGGATCTTGTTGATGCTGTAACAAACCTCATGGTACTAGAATCTGATGTTTCTAAGTGAAATTCCTTGATATTTATTTGTTGCTGACAAGAAGTCACCTTATTGTAAAATTGGAGTTACTGATTTTAGAGACAAGGATATGACTTGATATAGAAATTTTCAGGGATGATGGTCATGAAAATGAAGGTTTACGAGTATTGCAGATGGATGAGTTTTTAATCACTGGATGACTTCTCTTGAACATATCGGCGACAATGTGATGAGTTGGCAACATTGACCCAAAATCAAAGTGAAGGTATGATGAACCATAGGTGTGAATGAACCGTCAAGATGATTACCCAACCCAAACAATCACGGACATGGAGTGAAAGAAGTGTCATGTTCAAGAGCGACTTGCTACCAAAAAGAAACTTTGCTTGCTTTTCCCAAATTTTCCCCGGTCATTTGTTGACCAGTACCTATTTATTTTTTAACAAGCTTGAGGAGGATAACATTTGCTTGATCTATAATTCAACCCTTCAGGTGAATAAAGTATCGCTATTTAATAATTTAACGAGTCTAGTGATGAATGAAACTTGATTCTTGCCATGATCGACAAGCCCGTCACTATTTTATGTTTTAACGAGCTTAACGACAATGATAGCCTGGTCCTTTTTCATATTTAGAGAGTCTGAAAAAGAGGACGAAAGAGAACTCCAAAAGTACTTTTTCGTAAATTTGTCACTCAGATCCGAAAAAGTGTAAAATGATATCTGAGAGAACCTCTTTGGTCATGTTTAACCAAGGTATTCTTTTTTCATAAATAATCCATCTCAATCTGGTAAAGGGTTAAACTTATACTGAGTAGATATCAATTCATTTACTTTAACGAGCTCGAAATGACAAGTGCTCGACAATATTTTCACATTATCGGAGTCTGAAAAGAGCTGAAAGAAGACTCCAGGGGTTCCTTTTTCGCTGTTATCGAATCTCGAAAAAGAGATAAAAGTGCGCTTCAAATCCTTTTTCTTTTTTATCAAAGATTGAAAAATAAGGAGAAAAAGTATGCTTTGTGGTCAAGTCATTATTTGAATAAATCTGCACGACTAATCTATTCGTCAGTTGTATTTCCTGTTTAGAACAGCATCAAATGGATTAAAAATACCCTTTTCATGATAAAAACATAATAAAACTATAGTCATAGAAATAAATACGATTTTCAAATAATTAAATGAATATTAAAAGTAGTTTCACTATTCATTTTTACCAGTCCATAGTTACCATTTGCATTTTGGAGCTCTGAACCTGATTTTTGCCTTCGAACTTTAGTCGTTGATTGTGTGCAATTGGTAAGAATGTTTTGAATGCCCCCTGCTAGAGCACATGTCGAATGCCCCCTGCAAGAGAAGATGCCCCCAAGCTTCATTTGATTCACCTAAGTAGAATATTAGCTACTGATAGCTGGATGGAATGAAGGTTCATTATAGGGGAGGATTTGTTTTATTTTTTAACGAGCTTGACACTGGAAAAGAACTATGCTCATGACCTGTTTCATTTTTTAATGAGGTTGACACAGTAAAAGAACTTTCCTCAAAGGCACTTGTTTAATTTTTTAACGAGGTTGACATAAGAAAAAAGAACTATCCTCATAGGTACTTGTTTCATTTTTTAACGAGGTTGACACAGAAAAAGAACCATCCTCATGGGAACCTATTTCATTTATCGAGGTTGACACAGGAAAAGAACTATCCTCAACACCTGTTTCATTTTTTAACGAGGTTGACAGAGGAAAAGAACCATCCTCATTGTGCAGTTGGAGTAGTGAGTGTGTGCTGGAAAAAAAGTAGTCTAATAGAGTCATCATTTAAGGATTTTCATGAATAACACAAATGATAAGTTATAACATGTGTTGAAGGGTCTTCTCCAGGGTTTTCATTGAATTTAGGAATGTCTGAGGGTAACATATGTGGTATCACCAGCCACCAAGGAGAGGAACCAGATAGGATTCCAGATGATGACATGGGTGAAGTCAATGGACAAAACATTGAAAATGAAGCAACAACAATTGTTGTTGTAGCTGAAATAAATGATTCAGTCTAGGATGTTATCTTAGCCATGGTCAAATGACCCAATGTATACCCTATAGAATCTATGGGAACTTGAAGTGAAACAAGATCAACAAAAGCAGAGGAAGGTGATTGAGGAAAAGACTCGTACAAGTAAAGCTCCTACTAAAAATGAGTTGGAGTTAAAGGTGTCTCGTCTTGTATATTTATTCAATCGAAATCAAAACAGGTGGAAGAACTTTTCCATCAGGCCCAAAGTATATTTCATGTGGTTTATTGTGTGATATGGGAGACTCAATGGCTATAATATATTTTGGAGTGACTAATACAGGAACAACGTTCGGTTATTTGACTTCAGGATCAAGATTTTCTCCACGTAGGGAATATAGCAACTGAAATATAAGGGGATGATAGACCCTATTTTATTGGTCCTGGGGATGATGTCCAGTTTGACCAATAACAATTGCCCCCTAAAGCATAATGGGATCTGGATCAACTTCCAGTTAAACAACGTCGAGTTTGAGAGGTATGGTCTCACAGATTGGATGGATCGTGACCACGGGTAGCTGTGAGGACTCCGTCTCGACAATAGTAAACAAACTGGGATGTGTGGAAACAATTTGAGCTAACTCTGGTTTATGGGAAGATGATGCTTCACCAGAGGTACTGATGGTACTGGTTTCGGTAGAGCAATGTCTACGCGAATGATGGGGGAAAGGATTTTGTTCTTCCACGATGACTGATTTATTTCAACCAAAAATAAATAAACAAAAAGAGGGCAATGCTAGGCAAAAGGGTTTACCAAGAAACTGTGAATTGCAGAATACCTCCTCGCAAACCAAGAAGTACGGGCAGGTAATATCCTCGAATGCTATGTTCGGTGTATTGCAATTTCAGGGTGGCCAACTCGGTTCACTATGGATGGATAACACCTAAAATTTGTCCTCCCAAATATACCCGAAGGTACGTGGAGGCCCAAGTCCGTATTAGCGCTGTCTGATGCAAAACCACACAGTGAGAGCACCCCTTTATACTTATCGTACAGTAACACCACCCGATATACCCGAGAGTATGTGGACGAGCTATGATATACTTATGTATGTCGAGTGAGGTATCACACTTGGAATGTATCACAGAAAAGTTAACGACAACTGCTATGTTTTACGACACCGTAACACGTCTCTAGCCTAGACCTTCTAAATGTTATCGTTATGGTTCCAATGCGTTGTTAAGTAAATTGAGATTTATTTTATGTTGATCTTGCTTAACAATTTGCCTTTCAGGTTCACCATGATGATGTATATGAAATTTCTAAAATGCAAGCTAAGAATGATAAAAAAACTTTCACTTTCAGCTTTTTCAATGAAGAACCTAGCTACTAAGGGAAGAGAACACTAGTTTGTTGGGAAGAGAGCAAATAATTTGTGAGCAAAAAAATCAATGAACAAAAAAAAAATCAATGAATCACAAACTAAATGCAAATTTCCTAATGTTCCTTTTGCAAAAAACACACAATCCTACATGCAAATGCAAGTTTTTATTTTCTGTTTCCTTAATATTATGAATGCAAAAAAGAAACTAGGTGCACTAGATCAATAATTGAAATGATTTTTAATTTCGACAAACGAAGAATACAAACAACAATTTATCTTTTGAAGGAAAAACGAGGATTTCAACAACAATTTCTCTTATCAAGGAAATGAAGATTTTATGACAATTTCCTATTTCAAAAGCAAATGATTCTTAATGCGACCATAAAAAATACTTTGAAATCAACTTTTCAATGATAAAGAAAAACTTTTCTAAACAAACATTGACAAATTTTCAGCCAAAGGAGGAAGAAGTATATAGAGACATTAGTCAATTGAGCATCAAACTTTTCAAAACACAACATCAAACATAACTGAAGCAAGTTACAAAGTCAGATTCAAGGGAATTTGGTCCCTTTCAGGAGCCAACGCAGTCTCCAAGGGGAGACAGTGCTCTGCAACGCAGGCTTGGAAGGGAGAAGTGCTATGCAAAGCACTGTGCCCTGACTAAGGGTCCATTGGGTGTAGTAGGCAAGGAAAAATACTACTGTTTGGCTCACCATATTTGCAAATTAAGGTCTGAAAAAGTCTAATCTTTATGTGTAACAACTACTGGGTGGATAATCAAAGCAAATCAGAGACTAAAACACCTAAAACTAAGAGAAACTCTCCCTAGTATGGTCGCCATTTTGTTGGGCCAGAATTGTAATCTACGGATAAATTACGCTTCCCAAGATAGGTGTTAGTCTAGAACAATAGGTGAAAGACTATACTA
Organism: Pinus albicaulis; assembly: GCA_034641835.2. Lineage (NCBI taxonomy): Eukaryota > Viridiplantae > Streptophyta > Pinopsida > Pinales > Pinaceae > Pinus > Pinus albicaulis. The sequence goes on along the minus strand of CM076584.1, from coordinate 1,044,360,127 downwards.
CCATTTCTCCTAACTCAGAACATATATATAGAGAGGATTGGAGGCTTACTTGCTTCAGTCGCTTCCAAATGGCTCCTTCTGTCGCTTTTGCTATAGCTTCAAATTCAAGTGGTTCGTTGGATGAATGCTTCCTGCAAGAAAGAACACTGAAACAACAGAAGATGCAATAATATAGATATCTATTCAAGCTAGTTAGCTAAATCAGTTAAGCATAAACTACATTCATCAACCAAGATCTTACAATATGGAAAATCAAAGTTAACATAGATGCATGTAGGGAAAAACACGAAGTACTCTTTATTGATGATAGAAGGAGAGGTTACAACCTAGTAACTCATTTGAAGTGACCTTCCAGCATAGTTCCCAAGTCCCATCACAACATAAATCTCTCCAGCAGTAGCTCTACAAACCAAGCTCTCAATTGAAAATTCTCTAGCATTTCTGTACTCAAATTCTTCCTTCTCAAACACTTAGATCTGTGTTTAATTTATAGATGAACTTAGGTTGTTTTGCAAGCAATAGCTTTCCAAAAATAGGCAAGACATTTTTCCATTCATGTAGATGTCAAATGGACACTTGGATTTGAAGCTTGACACATGTGAACTCTTCTAGAAGGCATTGGCCAAGTGGAGATTCCGAAACAATGATAATTTTTCTCCCAATGTGACCAATGCACCTGTGAATGTCGGGAAGTGCTTTGCAGAGTAGCCTTACATGGGGCTACCTGCATATGCAACGCACTTAGGCCCCTTAGAGCCTGCGTTGGTGAGCTCGCATATGCTATACAATAAGCTTCAAACCATGTAAATTCTTGCTTGATTTGTCTTAGGGCATGTAGCAACTGAAATGATAGGGAATGATATACCCTTGATCATCGGTCTTGGAGATGATGCCCAGTTCACCAGGTCATTGGGAATGGTGCCCAAATTGACCTATAACAATGAGAATAAGATGGATGTAGTTCCAATTGACATGGTCAAAGGCTTTGGTGAGGTCAATTTTAAGAATGGTGCTTTTGAGATTTTTGGTCTTAATGGTGTGTAGGACCACCTGAGCGGTGCCAATGGCTTCAAGTATTTGTTTGTGATGGAGGAAGGAAAATTGCTCCATGGAAATATGTGATGAGAGAATAGGTTTAGTACGATTAGTAATGATTTTGGAAATAATTTTGTAAATGCAGGTGTAGAGGGATATAGGCCTATAGTCATGGAAGGTATTGGGGTGATCATTTTTTGGTATGAGGGCTATGAAAGAAGTGTTAAAACCATCAAATAGCCTACCAGATAATCTGCTATCTTCATTGACCTGGAGTAGGTCCCGACCAATAATTTCAAAAAAATGAAGATAGAATTCAATTGGCCATCCATCTGGTCCAAGACTTTTGTCCTTTTAAAACCATTTCAGCACACCCTCAATCTCACCCATGGTGACTGGTGAATTGAGCACCTCCGCCTGCTCATGATCAAAAAATATGTGGAAGGATCAAGCAATATTCATGATATCTGACAGGTTGATGTTGTGACGAGCTCTATATTGATTAGTGAAATGTTGTATACCCATATATGTAAGCTGAGTAGGTGTTTTGGCCACATATACAGTATGATAAGATAGTTCCCAAATAGTGTTGATGATGTGCCTTCCTTTAGCACACTGTTGAAAAAAATTAGTATTTTCATCTCTAGCTTTCAACCATATGGCCCTGCTTTTTAACCTCCAGTCCTCTTCCTTTTGACGGAGGATTTTAGCCTTGGTGGTTTCAAGTGCAATCAGCTTCTCTTTGGAGGACATCAAATGGAATCCCACATTATCCAAATCAATGAGTTGAGATATTTCCATGTCAATCCGATTCAACTCCTCCTCTTCGAGTTTATTTTTCCTCTGAGCCCATCGAATAGTAAGTGCTTTGATACGCTTAAGGTTTTCATTGAAAATCCTGGCAGGTTCCCTTTCAGGGAAGAGATTGCAATGTTGCCATTCCTGGTTGACAAGCACATGAAATTAGGCTCTTGTAACCATCTGGCATTGAATTTGAAAGGTGGTTTCGTTTTTTGCTCCACGAGCATCATTAGTCACAAAATTCCAATCTAGGAAGAGAGAGCCAAGTATGCGATTAATGGACTCCCCATCCCCTAATGTTTCTTGAAGGAAAAGTGCATCAATGGGAACGGTAAGTAATAGTCTCCTTAGTGCTAGTTTCTTGATAAGGTTGACAAGTCCCCTGCAATTATATGAGAGACAGATGATCCAAATTTATGCAGGAACGCAACAGAATAAACATATAACCAGAAATACAGAGATGCAACGGAAATAATACTTCATTTCATTAATATCAAAGAACTGAAATTTGCTTACAGACAGAATGGAAATAAAACTAGCTAGGGCACTAGTAGCTATCTCTAAGAAGAGATGTGGCGGCTACAGGCCTCTGAACTGAGTTACAATGAGGCTCGAGGGCCTATTTATTATTTAGAAACAATGGGAAATCCTAAACAGCCAAAACCCTAACCCTAGGAGATGAAGCGCCAAAACTATGGGCCCCTTTGGGTAAATTGGTGTTTCAACTTCCCAGGGGCGTAGCTTTGGCATACGATCTCCGTTTGATGCGTACCATACCTTGTTAGAAAGATCTATCCAAGGAATACAAATTTGGAATGAGAAACATCAATCCAGGGACCCATGTTGCTCTCCGTTTTCCCAAAAAACGTCGTTTAGGGCCTCAAAACGGCTCCAGAAGTTTAGGACCTGAAAAACTGCTAAAACTAGTAAACTGTGCCGAAACTGAAAAACTGAAAGAGACAATGGTGGAGCCCCAAGAGGAATAGGCAGGTGACCACCAATATCCACGTGGATCATTCCTCCCCCCTTAGGAAGCAATGGTCCCCATTGCGTTAAGTTCCTCCATGAGATGAGGAAATTTCTGCTGAACTTGGTCCCTGGTGAACCACTTTCCTTGGTGCAGGAGTTGGCCAGCTTTGACAACCCGATATAGTTGGATCTTCTGCTGGCGAGTGTTCTTGATTTGCATGTCCATGATACAATTTGTGGTGGCTTGTTCCATGCAGTCTGGATTTAACTCTGTTGGTGTGAGTTGTTCTGCAATGTCCGAGGTGTCCAGTAGAGGTGGGAAGTAAGGACGAAGGCGATCCACATTGAAGACTGGGTGCAGACCAAGGAATGGTGGAATACTGAGCTCGAATGCATTGTTCCCTACGGCCTTGGTGATGGTGTACGGCCCGTATCGGAGCGGGCGAAGCTTGCGGTGGGGTCCAGTGAGGCGCTCCTTCTGCAAATGTAGCCATACTTTGTCGCCCACCTGGAAGTTGTGTGGCACCCAGTGTTGATCATGGCGTTGCTTGTACTTGGCATTGGCTCTGTCCAATATATCATGAACCTGTTGGTGGATGTGTTGAATGCGCTCGATGAAGCTACTTGCTTTATCAAATTCAGACTGGACATGAGGTGAATCGGCCTAAGCAGTTGCAAATGGCATGGCTACATCAATGGGACATAGTGGCTGGAATCCCAAGCCCACCTGAAAGGGGCTATGGCCGATTGAATTGTGGAGAGCCCAATTGTAACTATGTTGTACATAGGGGAGGCTCTCGTCCCATGTGCGTGGATGCTTTGAATTGTACATGCGCAGAATGTGTACAATCATTCTGTTGACGACCTCTGTCTGGCCATCTGTTTGGGGATGGAAAGTTGTGGACTTGGTGAGCTTTGTGTCCAACATTGACCGGAGGCTGGACCAAAATGTGCTGAGGAACCTGCTATCTCGATCTGATATGATAGACTGTGGGATCCCAAAGTGCACCCACACTCGTTCAAAGAAGAGTTTAGCAGTGGCTTCTGCTGTGATATTCTTCTTGCGGGCCGCCATAATGGCCATCTTCGAGAATCTGTCGACGACCACGAAAACACAGTCATTTCCCTGCTTAGTAGAAGGCAGGCCCGACATGTAATCCATGGAGATGGATTCCCAAGGTAAACTAGGGGTAGGTAGAGGAGTATATAGGCCTTGCTTCTTGATGGTCGGTTTGGAAATGGCACAAGCAGTGCAGGATCTGATGTGCTTCTCGACATCCTTTCGAAGGTTCGACCAATAGAAATACTTCTGTAGGATTGCTATTGTTTTCTCGACCTCGAAATGCCCAGCGACTCGACTGTAGTCTACTTCCCATATCATCTTGGCACGCTCGCTTGAAGGAACACAAAGGTGTCCCATGTGACATAAAAGTGCATCTTGGAGGTGAAAATTTGGAACTTGCGTACCCCCCAAGAGTGCCTTGTAAGTTTGGCCGAATTCTGGGTCACTCTCATAAAGAAGCGGCCAATCAGAAGTCTCGTGCCCACAAGAGTTGAGCACAGTGGTGAGCGCCACGATCGGTGGTCGGCTGAGGCAATCTGCAACATGATTGGTGCTACCCTTCTTGTACTTGATGTTCAAATGAAACTGTTGCAGATATGTGGACCACTTCTGATGGCGATCATTCTGCAACTTCCCTTGTGTCTGTATGAACTGCAGGGGCCGGTGCTCTGTGTGGATGATTGTTTCCTTCCCCAAAATGTAATGCTTCCATTGTCGACAGGCTTGCACAATGGAATACATTTCTTTGTCATAGGTGGGATACTTGCGAACTGTCTCAGACAATGTCTCACTGTGATATGCCACTGGATGTCCCTGTTGAGTAAGAACTGCCCCAATAGCATAGTCAGAGGCATCTGTCTCGATCTCAAATGGATGTTGCAAGTCTGGTAAAGTGAGCACTGGGGCAGAACAGAGGCGGTTTTTCAGTTCTGTGAACGCCTTCTGTTGAGGTTCCGACCAAAACAATTTTGCTCTCGCTCCTCCCTTGGTGACTTGACTCAAGGGCCAAGTGATATGAGAGAATCCCAACACGAACCTCCGATAGAAATTAGCAAGACCCAGAAAGCTGCGAAGTTCTGTTATAGTGGTTGGGGCTGGCCAATCCCGAATGACTTGGATCTTGGCTGGATCCACATGCACCCCCTTTCATCAATAATGTATCCCAGATATTGAACCTGGGTCATGCCAAAAGTGCACTTCTCCAAATTGGCACACAACTTGTGTTGCCGCAGTGTTTGGAAGACTTGTCGGATGTGGTGAAGGTGCTCTTCCCAAGTCTGGCTGAAGATCAGAATATCATCCAAGTACACCACTACAAATGAGTTGGTGAATGGCCACAAGATGTCATCCATCATCCTCATGAAGGTGGTGGGAGCATTCGTCAACCCGAAAGGCATGACCAGCCATTCGAAAAGGCCTTCCTTGGCTTTGAAGGCAGTCTTCCACACATTGGAGGGTTCAATTGGTACCTGGTGATACCCAGACTTCAGGTCGATCTTGCTGAAATATTTTGCACCTTTGTATTGGTCCAGAAGGTCATCAATCCGTGGGATTGGTTACCTATTCCGGACAGTGATCTTGTTCAGCGCCCGATAGTCAATACAGAGTCTCCACGTCCCATCCTTCTTCTGTACCAACACGATCAGGCTCCCACAGGGCGATGAACTTGGTTTGATGTGACCTTTCTGCAATAGCTCCTGAATCTGCCTCTTGATTTCATCATTCTCCAGAACAGAGCGCCGATAGATCAGTCCATTAGGTAGCGGCGCACCTGGGGTCAGATCAATCGGGTGCTTGACCTGACAGTGCAGAGGAACCCCTGTGGGTGAGGTGAATATGTGCCCGTACTCCTCCATAACCTTATCCATTTGTTGTTGTTGTGCAGAGGAGCCCTGTCTGGAGGTCGTGGCCACAGTCTTCTTCTTGCCCTGGGGGCGGATCATCAGGAAAACGAATTTCCTGGTTTGGGAAATGAGCTTACTACATTGTTTTGCGGTAACCAAAGAGATAGTCGTAGGAGGTGGTACCTCTGGTATCCTGTACAACTTATTTCCCAAAGTAATAATAACAGCACGAGGTCGAGACTCATACACAGCATGACGCTTCCACAAGTATGGTTGTCCTAATAATACATCAGAAACATCAATAGGAGCAACATCACATAATACCTCATCAGTGAAGGGCTTGATGCTATAGGGAAGGCGGCACTGCTGGTTGACGCGGAGATCTCGTCCTTGGTGAAGCCACCCGATGGTGTATGGATGTGGGTGAGCTGTGGTCGGCAAGCCCAACCGCTTCACGGCGTCTGCTGAAATGAGGTTCTTTTGGCTCCCATTGTCGACAATGAACTGTACCAGGGAGCCCTTTACCCACATCTGGGAGTGGAAGAGACGTTCCTCCTCCTCTGGATCTTCCGGTTCCTCCTTTTGGATCTTTGCAGTGGCAACAGTGGCGTTGGGCTCCGCATCAATAATTTGTTTCCCTTTTTCATTTGCCTTTTCAGGTTCTGATTCAGAGTCAGAGCATGCATCTGACTTAGAAGCCCTCATCTCGGCCACTAGCGACTGCTTGGCCCGGCACTCACTTGTGTTGTGAGTGGAGCTCTTATGGAACTCACACCACTTTCCTGTGTCCTTCTTTGGCTTTGCGGTGCTGTTCTTTTCTTGTGGCTTCGATGAGTTGTCTTTAGCCACCATGCCTTGGCTCTGTCCTTTGTTCTGAGGTTTGGAAGCACCTTTCCCTTGCTTTTGATTCGTAGATCCAAAGTCTCGTTTCTTCTGCTTGAATTTCTGCTCAATCTTGGTAGCATACCGGTATGCCATACCAAGCGAGGAGATGTCGAGGAACTCCATTTCCTCCTGAATGTATCTGTGCAGACAGCTGCGATACTTTAGCATGATATGTTTCTCTGAATCTTTGATACCCAACTTTGTGTGCAGGGTATGGAACAGATTCGTCAGCTCATGCACATCTTGATCCCTTTGTTGTCGCAGCGTGGTCCATTGTATGTACTTGTCCTCATAGCTCCCCACGGGATAGTATTGTTCCTTGATGGCGTCTCAGAAATAATTCCAAGTTGGTACGACCAAGAACAGAGAGGGTTCTTTCTGGTCCTTGTTCTCACAATAGGTTTCCCACCAGTCCTTAACATGGGGGGTGGCTTTGAGGAGTGCAAAAATAATCTTCTCCCAGTCTGAAAAGTCATGAATCGAGAAATATCCTTCTAACAGATTCAACCATCTATCTACGACATCTGCGTCTATTTGACCCTCAAATATGGGAATGTCAAAATTTACTTGTACCTTAAAAGGAGTCGCGCCTCCAGAGTGGCTTCTGGATGCAGATGCACCGCTGGTGGGTAGCCGTTGAAGGATTTGAGCAAAGTTATCCATCATCGCATTCCTTTGTTTTTCGAGGGCCTCCTCGAGCAATATTTTGATAGGATCTCCTGCTCCCTCATCTTTCTTTTCGTCCCCCATGGGCGTCCGTCGAGGTTTGCGAGGCTGATCTTGCAAAGGTTCCACCAGATCAAGCCCTAGCTCCTTATACCCCGACCTCGTTGGGGACATGCAAAGAAGGATCGAGAAAAAGCAGACCGCTCTGATACCACTGATCCAGATTTATGCAGGAACGCAACATAATAAACATATAACCATAAATACAGAGATGTAGCGGAAATAACACTTCATTTCATTAATATCAAAGAACTGAAATTTGCTTACGGACATAATGGAAATAAAACTAGCTAGGGCGCTGGTAGCTATCTCTGAGAAGAGATGTGGCGGCTACAGGCCTCTGAACTGAGTTACAATGAGGCTCGAGGGCCTATTTATCATTTAGAAACAATGGGGAATCCTAAACAGCCAAAACCCTAACCCTAGGAGATGAAGCGCCAAAACTATGGGCCCCGTTTGGGTAAATTGGTGTTTCAACTTCCCAGGGGCGTAACTTTGGCATACGATCTCCGTTTGACGCGTACCATACCTCATTAGAAAGATCTATCTGAGGACTACAAATTTGGAACAAGCAACATCGGTCCATGGACCCATGTTTCTCTTCGTTTTCCCAAAAAATGTCGTTTAGGGCCTCAAAACGGCTCCGGAAGTTTAGGACCCGAAAAACTGCTAAAAATAGTAAACTGTGCCGAAACTGAAAAACTGAAAGAGACAATTGTGGAGCCCCAAGTGGAATAGGCAGGTGACCACCAATATCCACCTGGATCAACAGATCATAATTGTGGCCCATCCTTGGGTTTCCTTGCTCTAAGAACCCGAAAAAGGGATGATTGAGTGCTCGCCTCCACTTCCAAATTTTCCCTCCCGATGGCCTTAGAAATCGCTGATGGTCTTCCTCGTGATTTAGAAGTAGAGGGGCCCTACCCCGAGCCGATGCCTAGCTCTGACAAGGTGGGATGCTGAATAGATGATCTTAAGAAGTGTTGATGACCGGCTGATGAGGAGTCGATAGTCGATTGGGGGGATAAGCTAGATGACTCCGTAGAGGTGTGGGGGATGGTAGGCGAGATACTCGGGGGGGGGGGGTGGTTGCGATGCATAATAGCAGCTTATGGAGTGCAATGAACAAATATATTGTTGTACAGTAATAGACGATGCAGGTAAAAAATTATTGCAATTAGGAGATGAGAGTAGAGTGGTACCTGGAACCAAAATCAGATCCTTCTGTGATGAGTGGAGAGGCGAGTAGTGAGTGGGAGCTTGAGTCGTTTTCCAGGTTGGAAGAACAACCTTGGACTGAGTAGTAGCATCCTGCTGATGCCCATTAGGTGATGAGATAATGGTGACCGGTTCGGTTTGTGTGGCCATATGAGCAACCATCTTATAAAGAGGGAAATCCTCACCCATTGAGTGGGCATTCTTTGTAAAGATGCCCAACCAAGTGGAATCTCCTGCATCGAAATGGAATCCCCTTGTAGTCTAACATCTGTTACCAGACCATCCCTTCAAAGAACATGTTATAGTTGTCATGGAGTCCATCCTGAGTATCCAAGAATACCAATATGCACGCAACAAAGTATATGCTCTTGTCTAAAAAGGATCTGTCATGATCAAGATAGAGGCCGAAATCTTCCCCAATGCTTCAAAGAGCAACATCATTTTAGAATTGAATCGGGAGCCCTGGAAAATGCATCCAAATCGGTCCCGCACCAGAGTTTTCCTTGTAGGGGTCAAATAGAGGGAACCATCTTTTTAATAGGACCAGATGCATCTCTATGTGCTAGTATTTGGTAAGTATCCAGTCAACCAGAGCTAACTGTGAAATGAAAGAGAAAAATAGCCCCTGTTAATAAGTATAACCCCTAGAAGTTGCTCCATGAGTCCACCCCAAATTTCTTCGGTCCAGAGCTTTAATCTCGCTGTGGTGTAGTTACAGCCTCAGACCTTCCCCACAAGAACTGTAGCAGCCGTCATTTCTAAGTCTGCCATACCTCTATCTTGCCCAATATTCGCGCTTCGACTGTGCCGATTTTTGGTAGGTCTTGTTTTTTTTCCCTGCCGTTGTGAAGGTTTTGGTCTTCAGAATCAGCCCCAGGTACTCCCAGTCCGTCAGAATTGGATGAGGGTTGAGCTTCGACTGTCTGAGTGTCGAATGGAATATTAACGAAATAACCTGAAGCCGCTATCGGCACAGTCATAGTAGTCGCAAGTAAAACCACATGAGAATAATTAAATAAATAATTATTGATTTAATATTCTCTATAAATAATTATTAAATCATTATTTATAATCATTTTTTACTTAGTCACATTGGAATAATTAGATAAATTATTATTGATTTATTTTTCCATATTTATCCCATTTTTTCCTCGTGCAATATTTATTAAATAATTATTTCAAATTCATATTTGACTTAATCCTCACAAAGTGATTAATAAATAATTTTTATTTGTTAATCACTTCAACTACCTTGTAAATAAAGATTTCTGACCATTTCAAATATATTTTCCCTCTCAAAAAATATAAAAAAATAGTCACAACAACTAGATTTTGGTTTAGTCAATAATATTTTATTATTTTATAATTCTCAATCTATGTCAATATGTTGTTATAAATAGAGGGTTTTTCTCTCCATTCTTCACGATGACCATTTTCATTGTCTCCATTAACATCTCATGGCATTTGATATCTCACTTGAACTCAAGCCTCCATGACCTTCCTTTTCTCACTGCATACCAACAATTAGAGAGAGAGAAAATTGTTCTTGAAGCGCGAAGTTAAGAAAGACCCATCCCACACAAGGGAATCTATAGACCCAAGTCTATAATATCTTTTCAATGGGTGCTAAATTTCTATTATTGCTAATAAAATAAAGCATTTGCTTTCTCCATTGGGTTGTTACACTTGTTTTAATCTTGATGTCATATGTATCTTTCGATTTGCATAATATTTTGTTGCATGGCATTTATGTTTGTCTTGTAGGTATGAATAACACATTAGAAATCACTTTTGTTTTTAGGGTCATTAGTCACCATTGACTTAAGTAAAGGATTTTTATACACCTTTTTTCAGTAGACCGATGAGCCCCAGAAGGCTTTTGCATAAACCTGGAGAGGATTCCAACAACCAATGAAATGTATGGTCTGGTAGTAGTTAGGTAGTTGAGACTTCCTATGAGTTGTCTATACTTTGTTACATTCTAGAATTCTTTTCCTTTAGTGGATGTGAGATTTAAATTCTATTCCATTGGATTAGTTAATGGATTTCACTCATCCATGCCAAACTAGTTCAACAAATATCCAATGTACTTCTTCCGAGAGAGGAATATAAACTCGGATGTTGGGTTACTTCAATACCAAGATAGTAGTGAACATCTCCCATATATTTGATTTCAAAACCTTTCCTTAGCTTTTTCCTTTTGGATGAATTCTAGTTATCATTGTTCCCTGTATTTAGAAGATCATCTACATACACCACAATATATACAACTATTTTTTCAACTTTCTTGGAAAACAAAGTTGCATTATTAAGGTCATAGTGTTTGAAATTGAGTTTTAGAATATGCTCAGTCAATTTTTTGTACCAGGCTCGTGGTGCTTGCTTGAGGCCATATAAGGATTTTATAAGCTTGCATACTTTGTGTTCATGGCCCTTCACAACGAATCTTTCTGGTTGAGACATACAAAAATTCTCTTTCAAATCTCCATTCAAGAAAATATTTTTACATCCATTTGATGGACTTTCCAACCATTCTGAGCTGCCAAGGTAAAGAGTGTCCAAATGGTAGCCCATTTTGCTGTGGGGGAAAAAGTCTCCTCATGATCAACCCCTTCCTTCTGCGCAAAACCTTTTTCCACAAGCTTGGATTTATGCTTGTCAAGTGAGCCATCTACTTTATACTTTTTCTTTAAGTCCCACTTGCAACCAATTGATTTGGTTCCTAATGGAGGATAAAATAGCTTCCGGGTGCCATTCTTTATCAAAGAATCATATTATTTCTGCATCGCTTCTTTCCATTCCTCATGAGAAGCAAATTCTTTGAAGGAATTTGGTTTGAAATATGGAGAAAAATTTAGTTCACAATCATAAGAAACATTCATATCAACAAGTGAATCAAAATCATCTAGATCACCTCCATTATGTCTAACAAAGATTATTGTCCCCATATTTCTAACCTCATCATGATGGGAACTTTCAAGTGTCTTTGTGATACATGTTTGAGGACTTTTTTGAGATGACCTATGCTTCTTATTTGAATGATATATGGCTAAATAAATATTTAACCTCCCAATTCTCTCAACCACATCAATCAGAGTGTCATATTGATTAGTGGTTAGAGCTTCATGTGGGGGAGAGAGCGACTTAAAAAGTAGATTCCAAAGATTGATCTAGTATAGGGATCCCCCCTTAAAGATGTGGAATCTCATTATCAAACTCTTGAAAATACTTTGCATGTTCGAATCTATCCAAGCAATCAAGCTATATCTCAACAACATTTTTAGTCTTAGATTATTCAAGAAAGATCACATCTCTAGATATTATAAACTTCTTATTAACTTCATCATAGAGACGATATGATTTGGAGGTATTTGAGTACCCCAGGAAGATACATTTGCAACTCCTTGCACTAACTTTGTTTCTCTATTCCTTAGGTATAAAGGCATAACAGGTGGAACCAAAAACCCTGATATGCCTCACCGAAGGAATGTGGCCAAACCACATTTCATAGGGAGTCTTGTTTTTGATAGCATGAGATGAACACCTATTCTTTATATACATAGCACATAGAACCACATCAACCTAAAAAATTAGCTTAACATTCTTGAAAAACATCATTGATCATACTATATTTAAGATTTCCCTATTCATTCTTTCAGCTACACCATTTTTTTAGGTATTATAAGGCACAATTGTTTGATGTTTGATCCCATGTTGGTGAAGATATTTTTCAAATTCATTTGAAGTATTTTATTTTCCATTATCATTATGAATAGGGCCAATATGAGATTGTGAATAATTTTCAATCCATGCATGAAAGTTCTCGAGTGTTTCAAAAGCTTTAGATTTGTTCTTCAATAAATAAACCCAACACATTATGGTGTAGTGATCAATAAGTTTCATAATGTATTTATTACCATTTGCAGAAGGAAAATGCATTGGGCCACATAAAACATAATGAAGGAGTTCAAGTTTTCTATGTGTTCTGGAATGAGAATCATGAAAATATTGTTTTTTTTACTTTCATAAGATACAAGCATCACATTACTTCAGTTTCCTGGGAATAGTTGGAAAACCAGTAACACAATTTTTCTTCGACAAACGAAGGTTGTCATAGTTCAAATTTCCAAATCTATCATGCCATAAAAGACTTGATGGAAGTGTACTGTCATCATAATGAGAACTGTATGAAAAGTTGTGTGCACAAGTAGAGGTTCCTTGTAGCTTCAAAAGTATTTATTCTTCTATCCTAGTCATGACAAGTGAGTTATATGATGCTTTTATGACCTCAAAATTGCCATCAAATATGTGAATGGAGTGTCCTTGGTGGTGGGTGTGAACCAAAGACTGCTCCATCAACATTGTCAGTGAATTCTTCAAAGAAATCTCTTCTGAAAGTCATGTGGCAAGTTTCTCCTAAATCAAGCAACCTAACATCTTTCCATGAAGAAATTCAAGCATTAAATAAGTCTCTAGTTTCTCCAGTTTTTGAAAGTGCCAGAAAATAATGAGTGGACTCAGGTGCTTTTCCTTTCCCTTTACCAGGTGTTTTACCTTTTTCTTAATTTATTTCCTGCTCAATTTTGTCCCAAGGAAGCTTACATGTGGAAGCATCATGTCCATTTCTATTGCATCGCATACAATGAATATCGAACCTTTCTCCTTGGAAATATTTTCCCCCTGCCTCTAAAATTCTACTTTCCACGTCCTCTTCGACCACCTCTTCCTCTAGAAGAATCCTATCCGTAATTATTCTCTTTTTGTGCAAGGCATACTACTTCTTCAGGAGACTAAGGAGTTGTCTTATTCCCAAATCCTTCTCCCTTTCAACAAAATTTTTCTCAAGGGAGTCAAAGGAAATATCCTTAAGTTTACCACTTGCTTGCAATGACTTAAGATAATGTGAATAAGTGCGATATAGTGCCTTGAAATAGGCTATGAGAGGAACATATATTTCAACACTAGTGGTTTTTATGTCAGGCATAATGGATCTGATTTCTAATGATGAGGTAAAAGGGTCATCATTTTTCAACTCAATATTGAACAACTTGATCATCAATTGAACAACTTCAAGCTCAGAGCGTGAGTCATAAAATTCCTTCAACTTCTTTAAAGCTTCAAAATCATTTGAAAATGGTGAAATATGACGACTCACCTCTTTATTTACTGAGGTTGCAATCAAGGCATAGGCCTTGTTGTTATTAATTTCCCAAATGACAAGCTCCTTGTCTAAAGTGGTCTTTCTAGGTGTCTCTTTCTCCTTCACAAACTCATTTCCAAAGTTTATTGAAAATGAGAGTGTGTTTTATATCTTTGGACCACTCATGATAGTTCTCTTTGTCAGAAAGAACGATTCCAACTATAAAGATAAGTGAATGCATCATATAATTTGATTTGTTCCCAAAATAATTACAATGGTTGCAACAAACACTTGATGTATTTGCAATAGAGTTGACTAGCTATGTCTTTAAAAATCATCAATTAAAAATGGAACCTCTCAAATATACCCTCAACATATGCCTTGGCGTATGTAATTTTATACAATATAATATATGGCTATTAAAAAAATAACTCAACAAATTCATATGCCATAATGAGTTATGTGCTTATTAAATAATGAGTTATATGCCATCATACTCATATCATTCCCCTTTACTCTCTCTATATATAGTAAAGGGGCATGGTATGAGTATGATGGCGTATGTTTGATTTTATATGTGCGTTGAGATTTACAAGTCCTATTATATAATGGATATATAAAGGCTGGATATATAAAATCAAACATATGCCCATCACAACACACACGACCTTAAAAAAAAACTCAATGCACATATGCATTCACGAGACGCCATTCCATCAACCATCAAACACTTATGCATTCACCATACATTCCATTGATGATCAAACATTTCAATCAACATGTTAATGTATTTCAACCATTAAAAAAGGACTTACTCCAACAACATTTGAACACAGTCAACGTAGAACACATACCAACATATGCATAAAACCAATGCAAAATAGTACCACCAAGGCCTTTGAAGCCAAAAATAAGTAATGAATCGTTGTATGCAACCTTGTCATAGCATGCAAAGTGTATCAACTAAAGGTGGGCCTCATTAGCAAAATATTTCAACCAGCTTACAAAATTCACCATTCAAATGCATGCACCAAAACACCTCAGGTCACGACCATAATCAACGTAGAGGATAAGGAAAATTTAATGCATAGCTAAGAATTAAACAATGAGCAACATAATTACTCCATGGACCAACGTAGAGTGAACAAAAAAATAAAATGCAAGGGACAAAGGATAATGGCAGAAAAATAGGAATTATAGGAGAGTAACTCCACAAATGAATTGTGTTTATCATTAAGAGAGAACATGGATATATACAAGGAGATGGAGACTATTGGGATTCATTTCCCAATGTCTCTTCATCTTCCAATTTCCTTTATTTTCTATTTACAATATTTACATGATTTTTCCTAATCCCAAAGATTACGTGTCAACAAAATCATTATTCAAATACCATAATTCCAATAATTAAAACTATGCGAGAGAATTAAAGTTGGATTTGAATCGTGATAAGTTTTAAGTTTTTCATTTTCGGACGGAGTAATATCATATATATATATATATATATGGGGTTAAACACTTGGAAAATTGGAAAGCTAAAGACATTGAAGGTTACCAGGCGAAAATATTAAAAATTGGAGGTCTTGTCCTCATCCCCCACATCCAAAAGCTTTTCAGCCAAGTGGTCAAGCAAAGGTTCCCTAAACCTTGGACTCAGAGCCTCATTATCCCCATTTTTAAAAGTGGGGATACAAATAACCCCTCTAATTATCGAAAAATTATAATTAGCCCTCTCTTAGCCAAGTTATATGGTATTATTTTGGAAAAGAAGTTGAGCATTTGGCTTGAAAGTGAAGGTAAGCGAGCTAAAGGCCAAGCGGGTTTTAGAAGGCAACACTCAACAGCAGACCACCCTGTTACACTTAGGATCATTATGGAGGAATTCCGCAATGATAAATCCAATCTCTTTTGTTGCTTTGTGGACTTTAGAAAGGCTTTCGATACGGTTCCTAGAAATAACCTATGGAATAGATTAGAAGAGCTAAATGTTCCTTTCGAGCTAAGAGCGGCCACTATAAGGTTATACGAGAATGTAATTTCCAAGTTAAAGAGCAATGAGGGGTGGTCGAAAGATATTAAGTGTAATATCGGAGTTAAACAAGGTTGCCCCCTCTCCCTTACCCTATTTGGTATTTACATCGACAAGTTAGAAGGTTGTTTAGAAGAAGCAGGATGTGATGGCACGATCTTAGCTGGTATAGTCATCATCCTTCTTCTCTATGCTGACGATATTGTTCTTCTTGTAAGGTGCCCATCTGATCTTGATAAGCAACTTAGACTTCGTAAGGATTTATGCTCTACCATGGGTATGTCTGTTAACACTGACAAAACAAAATTTATGATTATCAAATCCAAGAAGGACACTTATGCTAATTTTATGTATGAAAACAATAACTTGGAGGAAGTGTCTTCTTACAAGTACCTAGGAATTGATATTCATCACAAGCTCAACTAGAACTATAGCATTCAGAAAAGGATTAATGGGGGGCGGAAAAATTATTTTGGTCTTGAAAATAATTGTAAAACGGAAAACCTCGTCATGTAGGATAGAAAGAATTTCCTCTTTGAAACTTTAGTCACTCCTGTTATCTTATATGGATGTGAGGTTTGGGGTTGCAACATCTCTAGAGAATCCTGGAGAAATATTGAGCAAATCTAGAAGCATTTTATAATGCATAACCTTAAAATTAAAAGCAATACACCCTATCCTATTCTCCTTATAGAAGTGGGTCTTTCCCCTATCAAGAGCCTAGCTATGACTAGGCTTCTATTGTACAAGCACAAGCTTAATAGCATAGGAGACCATAGAATTCCTAAGCTAGCTTTAAATTCCAGCCAAAACCACCTAAGGCTTAAACGAGGTTGGTATAAAGACACCAGGGCCTGGTTAAACCATTGGGAGATCGACGAGAATGTTGCATTGCAAAACATCAATAACATTAAAAAAATTGTAATTTCAAAGTTCAAAGAAAAAATGTGGTGTGAGAAAGATCTAGCAGCTAAAAGAAAATTAAGGTATTATAAGGAGGTCATCAACCCCCCCTTAGAAGATCAAAAGTATCTCTCTGTTTTAACTAGCTCAAAGAAGAAAATTAATATAGCCAAGATTAGAACGAACTCTCATGAGCTCCATAGTGAAACAGGTCGTTGGACAATTCCTAAAACACCATGGATGGAAAGGATTTTCCATCTCTGTGAGAATATGAACATCGAGGATGAAAATCACTTCCTCTTAGAGTGCCCTGCGTACAACCACATTAGAGCTCAATTTCACAATATTTGTTGCAATATTGACCTTCCTAGCCTTTTAAGATGTCAAAATTATAGTGAGCTCGGGAGGCTTCTCTCCAAGCTTTTGAGCATAGGAATAAAATCTTAAATCAAATTAAATAACTCTTTTCTTTAGGTCCGATAGACCAAAGATTGGTCTCAGTGGATGTTAACCATCATCATCATCATCATCATATATATATATATATATATATATATATATATATATATATATATATATATATATATATATATATATATATATATAAAGTTTTCAACTTTTGTTATTTGATTTATGGATTTTAATTTTATTGTATTTATATTGAGGTAGAGTGAAATGGTTTTATTTATGATTTAAAATTTTTTGATTGAAATATTTTTTATTTTAATTTTATATATTAGTTTTAAAGGATTGTGTTTTATTTATCAAATATATTAACAAAAAGAAAAAATTATTTACCTACTAAGGGACAAAGACTTGCATTTGAATCCATAAGTTTCCTTTTAGTTAATGCTTAATAAGATAAAAATATGAAGTTTTTGATTCATTGACTAAGATTTCATATTAATTTAAATTGTTATAGAGGTAAAGTCCTCCAAAACCATTTACTTATAAAGTATGCTACATAGTAATCATAAAGCCTAATTTAAGGTAGCCTTGGGATTTATAATTTTTCTTGTAATTAAAATGATTATACATTATATGTACAAGATATGTTACATGGTAATTATAAACCTTAGCTACATGGTAATCATAAACCTTAGTTTAATGTAGACTTGAGATTTATAAATTTTGTAATTAATGTTGAATAAAATCGTTATCATGACACTTGGCGAATATAAAATTTTTATTTTTTAATATAATTTTTACACTTATTTACAAAACAATATAATGACAAATAAAAATAAATAAATAATGATTACTCAGTATATATTTTATTTTTTATTCGTCACACAAAAAGGGATTATAAAAATTTAATAAAATACAATTGACTCAAATTAAAAAAAGAAAAAAGAAAAAGAAAGAAAGAAGAAGATTTAACAAAGTTTTATAAAGTTTCTCCATGTCAATTATTATTGAAATTAAAAATTTGAAAATGAAACATTTTTATTGGCTATAGTTTCAGTAAAGATGGACAGGAAACACACAAAATACAAAACTAGAAGGGAAATATATGTTTAAAAAAGAAATGATACCGATTACGTTGCAAGGACATGCACGACAACAAACATATGAAGCATTTTTCGTTCGCAAAAAAAATCATAAAAAATATCATAGATAAATTTTATTTACAATGTTGTGTGCACATGATAATTCGAAATTAGCGAAAATAATATCATATACGAGACAATTCAAAGAACGTGTTTTTTCAACTAAGATTGTATGTTAGTCATATAGATTCTTTGTAAAAATAAGCCTTTATCCTGTAACTACAACACCTTTTGAAAAAACTTGGCTTTTATGGTACAAGTACATAATGACAAGCTACACACTCTTATAGAGACCCTTTAGAGTGATTTCCAAGGTCTATGGTGCAAAAAATCACAATAAAAAACCATGCCTTGGTTGAAAAAACCTCTATTCATATAATCCTGCAGATGTCATCTTTGTACACTGCAAGATGTTGTTGACTTTCAAAGTCATCCTAATTTTTTTTGTTCTCACCAAGGGATTTAAGATCCAAAATGAAATTATATAAAAAAGGAAGTTATACCTACCACGTCATAAGAGCATTAAACTTGTATGTACAATCACATCAACATATTTTCTCCAATTATCGTCAAATTTGAATTAGCATCACATCACAGGCTTTGCTGGCATCTCTCTCCTATCATCTCTCAAACATACACATTAACACAACCTACAACAACTACCAGATAATGCGACAACTAAAAAATGAAAAAATTAATGTCAATCTTCTTGCTCCCATGTAAACATAATTCGTAAATGAAAATAACTATTATAGTATGATTTGCAAAGATACGATAGTACCATAGGCACAAGGTGTAATCATTAGGTTGGTTATTGTTGTCGTTGTTATTATTATTTATCTGATAAATGAATTTTAAACCCCATAAAATTAGTCATATCAATGTCCTCAACTAATCATAAAATTGGAATATAATTTTTACAAAAAATGAAAATTATTTTTATAATTAATGAATATTTAGTTTAATATATGAATATTTGACAACTATTATAAAAACGTAGAATATATGTTTCTATTTAAAAGAATTAATTAAAAGTCAAAGATTACTTTGAAAAACTGATTACAATATACTCTAGCTTCGTCAGGTATAAAAAGTTGGAGAAGAGACACGAAATTTAATTTTTACACTTTAATGTTAACGCTCTAAGGACTAGCATCAAGGAATTTAATTGTCAATAGTCCATGAGTTGAGTATTAATGTCAAATTCACGAGGTTGAAATCAACACTCGTATGATGTGTCATATACCCATTAAATTCATAGGTTTATTCGAGAGCATAATATTTTCTCTACAAGGATACCAAAACATATGTATGAGGAAAATAACCTTTGACCATAGAGCTGAGAAAGAAACAAATACGCTCAAAAGGAGTTTTAGGCTTTAGACCAAACCATAACTACTGAAGCATGTGAGAGTCGAAAGAAAAAAATTAACGAACATCTAAAATTTGTATATTCCTAATTAAGAAAGCAACATTTTTTTCAAAACAATAGTGTTTAAGTAGATATGTACCTTCATTTAGAACTTGGTGGGCGATGGATAACTTGGTAAAATTGGTTTTTAGGGAGTTTTTTTCTAAGTTTGGTTAGGAAATATAATGCCTCCTCCCATACCTACCCACTTTAACCGGCCTGCGTGGGGTAAACATGAGTTGAGGGCTACTATGACATGACTCAACCTCCTATATGACCTTAAATAAATGGAGTCAATAAACTAAGACTTTACTGATTTCCCTCAGATGTTACAAGACCCCGAGGAGCTGAACAACTACTCCAGGTGTCCAACCCATGAGTTAACTTGCTTTTTAAGTGAGATAGACCCTCATCCGCTCCCGTGACAAGGCATTCATGTGATTGAAACCATCCAGTCGCTCCTGTTAGCCACCTATAAAAATTTGTCATATCAAATGGTGGCTAAATCTCTTTAAGCCTTCAAGAAACAATTTCATGACCAAATTGTTAGTTCTTAAAGTCTTATGAAGGTATTTACCCTTTGAGTTAATCTTCACTACTGTTTCCCTCATTATCCTAAAGAACCTGCTGTTTTCCAAAAGAAAGACTGCTTAAAACTCCATCTTTCATCATTTTCACTACTCCTTTTCTCATAAATAAACCCCATTTTCATCCCTTTTTCCTCCATAAAATCCCTCATAAGCCTTCATTTAACCTTCAAAATCATTAGACTCCCCTTTAAAACCTTATATCTCCCCTTTATCTGGTTTTAAAATCCTCCCTTTAGCCTATCGGAACCCTCAATTTGCCTCAAAAACCCTATTTTTTGGCCTTAAAAGCACTCTTTTTCATTTTATAAAGAGTTAAGCCCTTGAGGGCTTATGTCTGTTAGCCCTCCACCTCGTGTGACCCTAGCCCCGCAGTCGGGCGCTAAAAGCCTTAAAACCATTTCCCAAACCCTTTTTCCTTTGTTTTTCATTATTCCGCCATGTAAATGTTGAAAGCAAATCCAGACCATTGATCTCTATAGATCAACGACCTTGAGGTTATCCGCTCTCTGCCCATTCACTTGCTTTTCAATTTCAAAACCTTAGTTCTATTTTAATCTGACCGTCCATCAGAAACATCTGACGATCAGAATTCAACCCGAAAATCCTTTTCGAAACCCCTTATTTCCTCTTATTTTCCCATCCCTGACAGTTCGATTTTTAAATGAATATCGACCGTT
Source organism: Pinus albicaulis (assembly GCA_034641835.2). Classification (NCBI taxonomy): domain Eukaryota; kingdom Viridiplantae; phylum Streptophyta; class Pinopsida; order Pinales; family Pinaceae; genus Pinus; species Pinus albicaulis. The sequence goes on along the minus strand of CM076584.1, from coordinate 1,044,339,286 downwards.
GATCTAAATCGATCAACGACCCTTGACTCTCCTTATCTCTGTCCATCCGGCTTACCTTTCCTCCCTTTCAAGACTCCACCCCGATATCAGATCTTTACCGTTCATTTTATAGATCCAATGGCCAGGATCTATCCCGACCATTCAAAAACCCCGACAACCCGTCCGCTACACGACGAAATACCTTACGTTATCTTGGGCCCCGCTTACCCCGCAACTTACCCCGTCGCGTGCGATCTGCACCGTCAGATCTGGGCCCTCCGATCCAACGGTTGACAACCATTTCACATTTTTTTACGCCTGTAGTTTAATCCCAAAAAAAAAACGTGAAATGGGTGGTTTTGTAAATCCATGTGTCACGCGATGAATGGAATTGCGTTTTTTTTCGGAAAACCACTTCCCCCCCTGAGCACCGTGCGAAATCCAGTAATATTTTTCCGCCTTACCACCATCCTCCGCAATGTTATTTTTATTTTTAATCTTGGTCGTTGATTGTTAAGATCAGACGACTTATGTTATAACATGACCCATTCGTTTGCCCCTCACCTTTCCTCCCAAAACATTTCACCGAGCAATCCCAGCCGTCGATCTCTGAGATCAGACAGTCCCGATTTTATCTCACCACCAATTCATTCGCCCTCCATCTTTTCTCCCAAGTGTTTCACCAAATGATCTCGACCATTGGATATTCTAATCCGATGGCTCCGATTTAACCTCACTCCCAAACCGCCCAAAGCAGTTTAAACCTATCTTCACAGGATTTTCTTAACTTTTGTTTGTTTTTTGTAGGTTATAAAGGTTTTTCCCATAGTTTTAAAATAAAGCTAAATCTAGGGATGACGATCCACATGCCACTATCCAAGAAGAAAGCGAATCTACAGGGTTCAAACTATGATTCTACCCATGCCTCATGAGCATTGGTGATGTCATGAAACCTTCTGCGTGCCTGCAACACAACAAAAACACAGTAAACATCAAATAAAAAGAGAGTATCAGTGTCAAAGGATAAGATCAGAGCATAAGCGAAGGATTAAATATTTTAAACAGAGTTTAAAGGGATTAAGGTAGAAACTCAGGGATCAAAGGCCTAATCCACAAATAAAGACAGTGTTAAAGGATGAAGACCTAAAGAAGAAGACCAGGGGCTAATTAAGCCTAAACACAGAGTAAAGACAGATTAAGGTGTTTTAAGGTAAAACAAAGAGATATATTAGTCCAAAAGGCCTCCACTACCACATCAGAGGCTAATTGCATGGAATCCTCTTCAGCTACCAAAGAGCCACCTACAGTTTCCATAAATCAATAGAAGGCATAATTATTTCCAGTCAATGATATTTTGTTTAAAAGATAGCCAGAGTTATTGCCAGCCTTCCTAAAGAGTTTTTAAAGTCAACAAACTTTGCCAAATGGCCTAAAAACTTAATGAAAACCAATTAATATAGAGAAATATCAGAAATCTTATTTGTTGAGTTTCTCAAAGGCAGAGAAGCATTAACTTGTATTAATTGAACCTAGAGATCTTATTTTTCATCCCACCTCCTCTTTTCTTCTATAAATACTTCTGAAGAAGATGAGAGGATGTTGGTTGGTCATGGGATTTCTGATGTAATAGTTACTGTATCGAATCATTGTTGAATGTAAATAAATTCTGAAGTTCTGAAGCTCTGTTAAGTTATTGAAGAAGTTAGGCTGAGAAGAGAAGTTGTTGCTGTGATGAAACATTGTACATGTAGTTTGTAACTGGATTGACATCAATATACAAGCTGATTTCTAGGATCCTGGTCTATATCATTGGTGAAGTACCTCTTACTGTTATTGTTTTCCTTTCATGTATGCCATTTTGTTCACTTTTCTATGATAAAGAACAACAAATATAGAGCTAGGATTTACTCTTAGAAGTACTCTACTCTCACTGATAAGCTTTATCTTTATGTTTTCCTCCAATTGTGTATTTAAGAATGACTTAAGTTGAGTGTAAACATTATCAAGGAATGTTGGTTAGTCCATGTCTTGATGTGCAAAACTTGAAAGGAATTTCTTGAATGATATTTTCATTACATGCTAAGTAGAGTTAAACTAGAAAAGTTTATGGTTTTCCCTTTCTTCTAGTTCTTTCTCCAAAGGTTGTTTTGAAGGTTTCCCTAAGAGTATGCTGAAGCAGGATTTGATTTTAATGCATCTTGCTTGATCTTAAGCTGCACTTTGTTTTCTTATCTGTTTTCATCCCTTCTGAAAGTAGTCATGTGGATTACTGGATTGTTTGTCTGATAAGTTAGCTTTAATACAAGCTTTTCCAAAGAAGTTTATGGTTAGCCCTGTCCTTTGGTTGGTTTTAAACAGTTGCTTAAAAAGAATTTTCTTGTATGGAAAGTTGATAAATCCTTGTTGAAATTATTTACTTTTTCCACCTTCTCAACACTTTTAATGTTCCATTCCATCATTTAATCTAAAGGATATTTTGATATAGATGACTTGCCCCTTGGACCACTCTTGAAATTGTTGCACAATTAAACCCTTTTGTGACTCCATTGCCCAATGGTTTAAAGCTGTTTTCACACTAATCCTATCCGCTGAACACCTCTCAATATACTTGCATCTTCACCTCTTTTGGAACTCTTTCATTTTGTGATATTCCATCCAATTAAATATCATACCTGACCAACCAAACAAACAAAAACCCTTGTTCTTAATGACTAGCCTAATATCATACTAAAGCCTTAAAGATAAATCAATCTTTGCACTTATAAGAGAGATCCCTCTCTGGATTCAGGAGGGCTAGATCATAGAATCCCAAAGTGGTTCATATGTAGGCTTTGTAGCTCGTATTTGCCAATCTTGTAAACTACAGAGACCCGAACATTCTGGCGACTCCACTGGGGAATTCTGAGTAAAATCCTTAAAACAAGACACTCAATATTCAATGCAGTATAAGTAGCTTTCTTTAGGCACTACCAAGCATCTTGGTAATCATGATAGGACTTATTTGAATCAGTGACAAACTAAGTAACCCTTAGGATTCTCATAAAGCTTATCAAACCTTGGAGGAATCAGCTAGCTAAGCCATGAGAGTAAACTCTTTTTGTCTCATCACCCTAGCTAAGTGTTGAAACAGATTTAGGACACTCTCATAACCTATAGGACTGAAAAAACTTAGAAAACCCAAAAATATTTCAGATTGGTATTCAAATCAATAAATGGTGGTGGTCCATAAAATATTTTACCTTCAAAGGATAAAAATTTCCACCTGGTGACTCCACTGGCCTCCAGTAGGCCTATTACCCCTCCAGTATTTGTAGAATCCTTTGGGAATGCATTGAGCAAACCCAATCATACTTTTGGTGGAAAGAAAAATTTAAATCATCCACCTAGTGACTCCACACCCCACAACTCTCAGAAGACCAAATGACTCCACTGGTAGAAGACCCTGAACTGGTTGAATAGACACAGTGACCTCTTTCCTGATTTACAAACATGATTCCAAGGATACAACGAAGATATGCCGCAATGAGTAGAGATCATATCCTTGGGTTTCCACATAAGATGCCCCAGGTGAATTGGGATGACAACCTGCTTGTTTTTCAAGGTGAAAAGTTTGATAACCCATTGTTACATCTTATCAAATTTCACATAAATGTATGGAGTTTAAAAGTTGAATGGCATGAGGACTGCATAATGAAAATGTTCATGTTAACATTACAAGGAAAAGCTAGGGATTGGTATGAATGGTTGAAATCTGGTAGTTTGTTTTCTTTGAAAGACCTTGAAAATGTGTTTTATGAGAGCTATAAAGGAAATACTACATCATTATCATGGGGTGAAATACATTATGTGTTGGAAATACTGAGAGGGGGGGGGGTGGGGGGGGGGGGTGGGTGAATCAGTATTCCTTTCAATTAGAGCATTAGTTAATCTTCAATCATTACCAGTGTTTGTACAATGATAGCAGTAAACAAGAGGAACACAAATGCACACAGTTTTTAAGGTGGAAACCCACTCCAGGACAAAAACCACCTAATGCTTTTCTAATAATTCTTTAGTATTCAACTCCAATTGAAAATAAAGCTCCAACTTCCTAGAATCTAGAAAAGCATTCTTCTCCAACTCCCACTAGATGGACGCTCCAACGCCCGAGATTCTTCAGTAATCAACTAAACGGATGCCCCAACACCCAATGAGCTACAACTCACCCCAGCACCACCCTACCACCCTATAGAAGAATAAAATAAGAATGGACTCCCGTACCAGGGAAAATGGTCCACTTTACAATGATATAGAATGATGTAGAAGAAGAAGATATACTAGACCATAACCCCAACTTTGACACAACCACCTAAAGATGATCCTAGACCTCCCAACACTACCTCTTCAACCCTTGGCAGATAGATACTAGTAAAATTTGTACAATAATGTATTTACAATGACTAAGTACAATGATACCTTTACAATGATTGTATGCAGTGCTGCCCACTTGAAGACTTCATATGATGAAATTCTTGCTGCTGTTATGCACCTTGGTTGCTGCTCTTGTCATGCTACCCTCTGCTACACCTTGCTTTGCTTTTTTGCCGTAGAAAGTCTGGTCCTTTGCAATCCTCGACAACACATGATCTAGCTTTTTCTTGCCTTCTAGGAGCTCGATATTGAATCTGGTGTATCTCTGTCATTTCAGATCCTCAATATTTGATTTTTGGTCCTATAGTATTCCTCTGAGTCATCTTTCCAATGCCATAGGTCTGACCCAATTTGGATTCTTCAAGAGAGATTTATACCCAATTTCTCACAATGCCCTAATTATGGACTGTTTCAGCAGAGCGCACTTGTACAACGTGCCACGTGTCAATGTTTCTTCATTTGGCTCTGAAATTGATACTATCTGCCACAGATTTAAAAACTGAAGATTTTTCACTATCTGCCACTTTTTACAGAATTCCAATCCGATACTCAGAGAGAGAGTTATGACGAATTTACCAAGGTCACTTCTTTGAAATAAATTTCAGGAGCTTGCAAAAACCCTTACTTCCACAGATCATATCTCCAAAAATATTGTGCACCTTGATCTAAAATTTTTATTGTAGCTTCCTCAGGATTTCGGATTCACCTCATAAGCATTTCAGCTTCTGAACCTTCGAAGAAAAAAGGTTAGAGTGAAAATTCCACGATGACATGTTTTATATGGCCGAATCCCTTGCATAAGGAGGAAATGAAGATCATAATTTATATGAATGCTTAAGTTGAGAGGGGCTTCAAAAAGTGAACGTGGGAGGGATTTTAGGAGCATAAAAATATTAATTATGAATTTTCAATGACCCATGACCCAACCCCATGGGGTTTTATCCCACTAACTGGAGTTACAAACTTCAAACATGAATATCTCTCAAACCATGAAGAATTACATGTCGTGCCATATATCAACGGAAACATCTCGACAAGTAGAAACCATAAAAAGCATTATTTACCCAAAATATGTTAATTTGATAGGTAAAAAATCCCATGCAATATTGGGTTAGCCCTTGGTGCTACTTGGGTTGACATCCATGACAACCGCTGATCAACAATCTCTCCCTTTGGCATTGATGGCAACACAAGTACTCCCCCTGCGATCATGACACCTCTTCCTACAACATTCTCTCCCCCTTTGACATCAATGGAAAAGGGTAGCTGCCCCTGAAACACAACCATCCTGCAGACCTGCACACACTTCCACTCCCGCTGACACACAACCGTCCTGCAGACCTGTAATCTAATGAGAACTTGGGAGAATCCCAAGCTTTTGACGAAGATATTAAAATGCTTCACGAGGTAAAGGTTTAGTGAAGATATCAACAATTTGTTTTTTTGTACAAACATACTCAAGTTTGATATTCTTTTCAGCGACTTGTTCTCTAACAAAATGATATTTGATTGGAATGTGTTTTATTTTTGAATGCATGATAGGATTCTTGGAGATGCTGATGGCACTAGTGTTGTCATAGAATATGGGAATAGGCTCACTAAATTGTACTTGAATATCTTGCAAAGTTTGTTTCATCCAAAGGACTTGAGTACAACATGATGCTACTGCAATGTATTCTGCTTCCGCTGTAGATAACGAGATTAAAGTTTGCTTTTTGCTCAACCATGATACGAGACAACCACCTAGATAGAATGCTGCTCCGTTGGTACTCTTACGATCATCAACGCTTCCTGCCCAATCTGCATCTGTAAAGGCTTGAATAATGAGATTGTTACCCTTGGGATACCACAAGCCATATTCTTCTGTGCCCTTTAGATATCGAAGAATTCTTTTGACGACAATAATATGTGATTATTTTGGTGCCGCTTGGAATCTTGCTACTTGTCCAACTGCTTGCATAACATCTGGCCGAGAGGTTGTTACATATAGAAGACTACCAATCATAGATATGTATAAATTTTGATACACATCCTTAGATGAGTCGTCTATGCTCAATTTGCAACCTGTTACCATTGGAGTAAGGACGGGTTTGCAATCTTCCATTTTGAATTTCTTGAGCATTTCCTTGATGTACTTGGCTTGACATATAAATATTCCTTTCTCTTTCTGAGATATTTGAAGCCCTAAGAAGTATGTCAGCTCAACAAGTAAAGACATATCAAACTCACTTTGCATCTTTGTAGAAAATTTCTTACATAGCCGATCATCATTGCTACCAAATATTATATCATCCACATATACCTCAACGATTGTTAAATTATCTTTATCTATTTGTACATAAATATTGCTATCATCAGTACCTTTCTTGAACCCTTGTTGACGTAGATATCCATCAAGACGAGCATACCATGCTCTGGGAGTCTGCTTGAGACCATATAGAGCCTTCTTTAACCTGCACACATAGTATTCTTTTTGTGATAGTAGAAAACCTTCAAGTTGTTTGATGTAAACTTCTTCTTCTAATTCTCCATTCAGAAATGCTAACTTAAAATCCATTTGGTAGACTTTGATTTTTCTTGAACATGCATAGGCGAGAAACATTCGGATGGCTTCCATTCTGGCAACTGGTGCAAATGTTTGGTCGTGGAAATAATTCCCAGGTGTTATTCTTCTCAATTTAATCCAATTCTTCATTCATAGCTGCTACCCAATGTTCATTTTGGTTGGCTTCCTCAAAACTACTAGGCTTAAAGTTTGCTAGAAAAGCAACGTGAACTTGTTGTGATGAACGAAGCTGTCGACCTTCATTTATGTCATCAATGATTTGATTTGATGGATGGTTCTTTTGAATCCACTCTTTTTTTCTCCTTGGAGGAGCTTCTTGTTGTTGTTCTGGTATATCTTGACGATCATTATTTACTTCTTCCTCGTTGATAGTTGCTTCTTGTTCTACAATTTTATCTGTGTCTTTTTCAGCCTCTGTCTCAAGTTTCAAAGATTCTAGATCCTCGTCATTACTCGCTAGAACACCATCTTCGTCAAATGTAACATTTATGCTCTCCACTATCTGTTTTCTTCTTAGATTATAGCATTTATAGGCCTTTCTTTTGCGTGAGTAACCAACAAAGATACCTTCATCAACACGTGATTCAAACTTACCCAAATTTTGATATTCTCTTTTGATATAACATTTGCTTCTGAAGATTCTGAAATATTTTACATTAGTTGGTTTTCCTTTCCATAATTCATATGGAGTCTTGTTGCAATTATTTCTGAGAAGACTTCGGTTGATAATTAAGACTGCCATATCAATTGCTTGAACCCAGAATTTTTCATCCAATTTTGAGTCCTTCAACATTGTTCTACCCATTTCCTGTACGGTTCTGTTATTTCTTTCAGCAACTCCATTTTGCTGAGCTGTTCATGCTATTGAAAATTGCCTTTTTATTCCATTTTCATCACAGTATTGCTGGAATAATTTGGAAGTGAATTCTCCACCATTATCTGATCTTAAACACTTTATTTTCAAATCAGTTTCATTTTCAACCAAATCCTTGTAGATCTTAAAGCACTCAAATGCTTCAGATTTTTTCTTTAGGAAACTGACGGCTGTCATCCTGGTATAGTCATCTATCATTAACATGAAATATAATTCTCCATCTAAGCCTTTTGTTCTCACAAGACCACATAGATCAGTATGTATCAATTCCAAAGGATGTGATGCAAAGTGTTATTTTGTTTTAAATTGATCTTTTGTCTGCTTTCCATGCCGACATGCCTCACATAGTGTGTTGGAAGGTTTTGAGATTTTCGACATTTCTCGTACTGCTTCCTTTTTGCTTATCCTGACAAGATTTTCAAAGTTTATGTGACCCATTCGTTTGTGCCATAACCAAATTTCATCTTCTTTAGCTAGTAGACATGCTTTAGTTGCTTCATCCAGAACATATATGTCATTTGGAGCTCGACTTGCTGTAGCCACAATTTTACCATACCTGCCTTTCCTGATTTCACATTTTTTGGATTTGAATAGCATTGTGTGTCCTTGATCACACATTTGTCCAACACTAAGTAGATTGTGATTCATGTTTTCGACCAATAGAACATTCTTGGCTATAACATCCTTGCTTCCGAGAGTGATGGTACCTAATCTTATAACATTTGAAGATCCATCATTTCCAAAGGATATGGTTCCATCCTTCTTCTCTTTCAGAGATACAAATTTCCTTCTATCTCCAGTCATATGCGTTGAGCAACCGTTGTCAACATACCACACATATTTCTTTTTTTGAGCCTTAAGAGTGAGAGCACAATTATAAGTCTTCTTCTTCTTCCATGTTCATTCATTCTATGGCTTCAAAGATTCTTCTGGAGGATTTTCAACTATGCAGTCTCTGGCTATGTGTCCAAAGTTCTGACATTTGTAAAATTCCATATTATTTCTTAAATTTTCAAATCTATTGATGTTTCGTTGAGCCTTGGGAGGTTCATATTTGAAGAATCTCTTGGAATTGTATTGGTTCATAGGGTACGTGCGACATTCTACAACTTTATGACCAAATTTTCCACATGAATAACAATAGCCATGAAAAATATGTTGGTACCTGGATGAAAATCTTCGTCGAGGAATTGTCTTCCAAGGATGTGCTTGCGAATCTTGTCCAATGAAGTCTTCATGTATGTCAGATCTCATAGGTTCATTGTATTTTGTTGTAGAAGGTCCTGCTTCTTCTTCTTTGTAACCAAGGCCAGTTCTGTCATTGTAAGATCGTTGATTGTTGATGAGTTCTTCCAATGCCCTTGAGTTGTTGGCATAGTTTTGGACAGTTTTTCCCTTCTTCACTTCCTTACACAGCGAGACTACTTCGGCTTCTAATGCTTCCCTTTCTTGGTTGCTTTCTTCCAACTTCTTTTGAAGTGACTCTTCAATACATTTGTGTTCTTCAACCTCAATTTTGAGACCTTGAACTTGTTCTTCAAGAGTGTTGGAACGGATCTTCTCAGCATTGAACTCTTTTATAAGCTTGATTGCCTTTTCATAGAATTCTTCTATGGTCAACCCTTCTTCTTCATTGTTTGATACTTCTTGTTTATTGTGCATGGCCATAAACAATACTTTCTCATTGGCTTCTTCTTTGCTATCACTTTCTTCATCGGATGATGATATATCTTCTTTAGAGAGAAAGTTCCTTTTGTATCCTTTCTTTTTTCCTTGCTTGTTGAATTTCTTAAAGCCTTTCTTTCCTTTTGAGTTGCCATCACTTTTGTTCGGACATTTTTCTACGAAATGCCCAACCTCACCACAACTGAAAAATATCAATGGAAGTTTACCTTTGAATTTTCCCTTACCAGGTTTTAGTTTTCTCATAAAGTAAGCATATTGTTCATCTGAAAGACCTTCTCCATCATCTCCTATTTCTTCACACTTGCAGGTGCATGCCATTTAAATTGAAGGTTGTTTGTCCTTATTGGTTTGCTTAGATGCAACGAACGCAGTTTATAGATTTGAAGTATCCTTTTCTTCATCAAGTCTCATTTCATATGCTATGAGAACTCCATGTAATTCTTCCTTGCTGAGTTTGTCCAGATTTGCACTATATTCTAAGACCGATACCTTTGGGTTGAATCTCCCTGGTAACGTTCTAAGAATCTTCCATATAATAGTCTTCTCGTCATTTGGCTCTCCCAATCCTTCCAGAGTACTGGTTATTTCATCAACGTATTGGAAGTATGCAGCAATGTTGCAATATTCTTTCATTCTGAGTTGGTTAAATTTTTCTCTATAGATTTGAAGCTTTGCTTCTTTGACATTTGAGTCACCTGCATATATATTCTCAAGCTTGTCCCATACATTTTTGGTGGTTTTACAACCCAACACCTTATGATAAATAGATTCAATAAGTCCACTGATAATAATATTCTTTGCTTTTGCATCATTTACCAAATTCTTCTTACCTTGTTCATCCGCGGTTCATGTTATTCCATTTTGAACAGTGTCCCACACTTCGTAACCTTGCGCCAAGAGATATACCTCCATTCTTCCTTTCCAGAGTGCATAATTATTTTCATTGAATAGAGGTACACCATTCTTGGTATGCTCCATGACCTCCTTCCAGCTGTTAAATTGATATTGAAGGAACCAAGCTCTGATACCAATAGTTGGAAATACTGAGAGGGGGGGTGAATCAATATTCCTTTCAATTAGAGCATTAGTTAATCTTCAATTATTATCAGTGTTTGTACAATGATAGAAGTAAACAAGAGGAACACAAATGCACACAATTTTTAAGGTGGAAACCCATTCCAGGACAAAAACCACCTAATGCTTTTCTAATAATTCTTTAATATTCAACTCCAATTGAAAATAAAGCTCCAAATTCCTAGAATCTAGAAAAGCATTCTTCTCCAGCTCCCACTGGATGGACACTCCAACGACCGAGATTATTTAGTAGCAACTAAATAGAGGCCCCAACACCCAATGAGCTACAACTCACCCTAGCACTACCCTACCACCCTATAGAAGAATAAAAGAAGAATGGACTCCCGTACCAGGGAAAAGGTCCACTCTACAATGATATAGAATGATGCAGAAGAAGAAGATATACTAGATCATAACCCAAAATTTGACACAACCACCTAATGATGATCCTAGACCTCCCAACAATGCCTCTTCAACCCTTGGCAGATAGACACTACTACAATTTGTACAATAATGTATTTACAATGACTAAGTACAATGATACCTTTACAATGATTGTATGCAGTGCTACCCACTTGAAGAATTCATATGATGAAATTCTTGCTGCTGTTATGCACCTTGGTTTCTGCTCTTGTCATGCTACCCTCTGCTACACCTTGCTTTGATTTTATGCCGTAGAAAGTCTGGTCCTTTGCAATCCTTGACAACACATGATCTAGCTTTTTCTTTCCTTCTAGGAGCTCGATATTGAATTTGGTGTATCTCTGTTATTTCAGATCCTAAATATCTGATTTTTAGTCCTATAGTATTCCTCTGAGTCATCTTTCCAATGCCATAGGTCTGACCCAATTTGGATTCTTCAAGAGAGAGTTATACCCAATTTCTCACAATGCCCTAATTATGGACTGTTTCAGTAGAGCGCACTTGTACAACGTGCTACATGTCACTGTTTATTCATTTGGCTCTAAAATTGATAGAGAAAAAACTATAGAATGTGCACTATCTTCAAATTTTTACAGAATTCAAATCTGATACTCAGAGAGAGAGTTATGATGAATTTACCAAGGTCACTTCATTGAGATGAATTTCAAGAGCCTGCAAAAACCCTTATTTCCACAGATCATATCTCCAAAAATATTGCGCACCTTGATCTGAAATTTTTACTGCAGCTTCCTCAGGATTTTGGCTTCACCTCATAAAAATTTCAGCTTCCGAACCTTCGTAGAAAAAAGTTAGAGCGAAAATTCCACAATGACCTGTTTTAGATGGCCGAATCCCTTGCATAAGGAGGAAATGAAGATCACAATTTATATGAATGCTTAAGTTGAGAGGGGCTTCAACAAGTGAACGTGGGAGGGATTTTAGGAGCATAAAAAATATTAATTATGACTTTTCAATGACCCATTCCCCAACCCCATGGGGTTTTAGCCCACTAACTGGGGTTACAAACTTCAAACATGAATATCTCTCAAACCGTGAAGAATTACATGGCGTGCCATATATAAAAAGAAACATCTCGACAAGTAGAAACCATCAAAAGAATTTATTGACCCAGAATATATTAATTTTGTAGGTCAAAAATCCCATGCAATATTAGGTTAGCCCCTGGTGCTGCTTGGGTTGACATCAATGACAACCACTGATCAACATTATGATCCATCACAAAACATCACCCAATACGTTATAGACAATGATGAGGATTTGGAAGCAATACATCCTGAAGATTTTTTAACAGCCATACATGAGTTTAATATCTTATTGAAAAATTATAAGAATATATATGAATCAATTGAGGAAGAGATCAATCAAGGAATAGAAGAAATTCCTCAAGATACTCCTTCAATCATGAACCATGATTCATCATCCGTTATAGCTGAGGCTCAAGAAGACATCCAGCCTCAAAATCAGTCTTCACAAGAGACAGAGAACTGCTGTACTCCTGTTCAAAGGAAAATAGAAACATCTTTCCCTTTGACAGAAAAAGAGATAGATCAGAATAAAAAGCTAGTCTCTGAAGCTCTTTGCAAAACAAATACTCTTGCCCTTTCACATGGAGAACCTTGTTTTACAGATTTAGAAAGTTCTTATGTAGATCAAAATAAAGAAGGACTTGCTGATAACCCAGTATGTTTGATTGGTAATATTAATTATATTTGTGATTTTCCTAACTTTGATCTATCTACTGATGATTTTCTCCAAACAGAAGTTAATCTTGTAGGACCATCATTAACAGATTCATGGGAGGAGGATCAGTTACTTCAACTTCTAAAAAATAATGAGCCAATACAGACTATTTATGATACTGATGAGGAAAGTTATGAATGTCTAGAACCTTTCAGCTCAAAGGATGAAGAGGACAACAATGAAGAAATTTTTGAGCAAGTTGAAACCAAGGGGCTTTCTCTTGAAAAAGAGGAAGCAATTAAACATACCCCTGCCTAAGAATATAATAACCTCTTCACAGAGTTCAGCTCACAAAATCAGAATACCTTGGGACTTCAAAAGGGAAGCTGTATTTCAGCTTATACTAAAAGAGAAATCTCTCCTTTGACAGAAGAAGAAATTAATCAGATATTAAACAAGAAACTTTCCCCCAGATCCTCATTTGAAAAAAATAGTCACCAACATAGTGCTTTTCCCACAGAACAACCAAATGGCATCCAATACAAAGAAGATAGTAGGGAAATTAAGGATAAATATGAAACCAGTCCTCTTTGGAGTATGAATTTTGATGGGTCATGTAGTGAAACCAGTGCAGGTGCAGGAATATGGCTTTACAATACAGAAAAAAACTATTCTAAAATCCATTCATATAAATTGAATTTTCAATGCACAAATAACATTGTAGAGTATGAAGCACTTATTTTAGGGCTACACTTATTGAAGAAATTAGAAGCCCAAAGGATAACAGTTCATGGAAATACAAAATTGGTAATTAGGCAAGTGAATGAAGAATGCATGGTTAAACATCCCAGACTTAGAGCCTATAAGGACGATGCCATGGATTTGTTAAAATATTTTAAAGAATTCCAACTTACCCTTGTTCCTAAAGACCAAAACAGTTTTGCCGGTGGATTAGCCCTTGTTGCTAGTACATGTCTGAGACCTTGGGAAATCAAACAATATACAATTCAAGAAAAATTTAGACCAGCTGTCCCAAACAATAAAAGGTACTGGAAAGTCTTTGGGGAAGAAAAACAAATACATGATTGTCCTACTGAGGATATATTATCTTTTCAAGAGAAATCTTCTCCCATTGCTAATATCAATCTGTCCTCCAAAGAACCTGAATTCACACTAGAAGCAAGCATAGATTTAGAGAAAGAAGAAATTTCACTACTTGTTGATTTGCAGGTTAAGGATGATGACGCTCCCAAGGAACATACTGAAGGTGCGGTCCTCAAAACTGATGTCTTAGAGGCATACAATCTACCAATCACGAAGGGCCAAAAAGAAGAGAATTCTCATCTTCTCTTTGTTGATCCTATGGAAGAATATGTGGAGTTCTTAATTGGCTCAAGTTATCAAGAATGGATCCTTTGCAAGAGCCGAAGACATAAAACGTTGTCACCTCCTGTGACAGCCTTGATTTTAAAGATTAAGATTCAATATATACTGTGGTTACCTCTAACTAGTAGCCAGTTTCTCTATTCCTTTTTGTCACTACTCAACTGGCTACATTGGAACTATTCTATCATATGAAGCATGTAAATATTTCAAGAGTTAGATTAGGTTAGATAGGAATGTCAATAAAGCTTAGCCTTTGAGCATTTAGTTAGTTGTTGATTTCTGCTTTGAAAAAAAAATACAAAAACAATAGAAGATAAGAAAAGAGGGCAGAGTGAAAACAAGAAAGGTACAACCCCATACCAAAAAGAGAAACAAAGTTTGAAAGTGTGCAAGCTCAAATGCCACTCATAAAAACACATTTCTAGTTAATCATACAGCCTAATCACGACTAATTAGTTTTTCAATTTACTGCTGATAGGTTAGTGAATTAGATCAGCCAAACATCATAATCTTAGCTTATCAGTAAGGTAGATTAGGATAGAAAAATGAAGGTTCAAACAAGCTCAAAATCTCAACCTATGAGTTTCAAAAAGAAGAATGGCTCTAATCTGTTTAAATCTTGAGCCAAAGATGGAAGAAATGGTTCTAAAAAGATCAAAACTTGAACCAGAAAATAAAGAGAAAACAACTCAAACAAAATCAAAATCAGAGCTGAAGAATAATGAAGGATGTCCTTAAATTTTCAGATCTTAAGCCTTCACTGTTTTGTTTTAATTTTCTGCAAATAACAGAGTATGTGTAGCATGTTTTTATGCCATAGATTAGCAACAAGTTAGACTGCTTAATCCTGGCTTGGCCACTTTTAAATTTCTGTTTTAGAATTTATGAAATAAATAAATGTCAGACAGTCTAATCCTAACAGATAGTAGCTAGGTAGAGAATGTATGAACTCAACTGTTTAACCTGAGTTCATGGAGAAATAAGGGTAGACTTAGACTAGTTTTATGTTTTTTTCAAAAGAATAAAATGTTGATGAAAAGAGTTTTCCAATCCAAATGCACTCTCAAGAAGAAAAAATGTTAGGATCATTAGGATTGGGTAGGTAGAGATGTTGTTTTGATAGAATTCCATTATTTCAATTTGCTGCAGAAATCATCAAATCAAAGAAAGATCAGCAAAATAAAAGAAAGTTGCAGCCCAATGGATAAAGCACTAGTTAGCTTCTAGAGAAATTATCTGCAGTTCTTGACACCTTCAAGAAGGTACCATCCCCATGTGGAGCCACTGTTAGCCACCTATAAAAATTTGTCATATCAAATGGTGGCTAAATCTCTTTTAGCCTTCAAGAAACAATTTCATGACCAAATTGTTAGTTCTTAAAGTCTTATGAAGGTCTTTACCCTTTGAGTTAATCTTCACTGCTGTTTCCCTCATTATCCTAAAGAACCTGCTGTTTGCCAAAAGAAAGACTGCTTAAAACTCCATCTTTCATCATTTTCATTACTTCTTTTCTCATGAATAAACCCCATTTTCATCCCTTTTTCCTGCATAAAATCCCTCCATAAGCCTTCATTTAACATTCAAAATCATCAGACTCCCCTTTAAAACCTTATATATCCCCTTTATCTGGTTTTAAAATCCTCCCTTTAGCCTATCAGAACCGTCAATTTGCCTCAAAAACCCTGTTTTTTGGCCTTAAAAGCACTCTTTTGCATTTTATAAAGAGTTAAGCCCCTGAGGGCTTATGTCCGTTAGCCCTCCACCTCGTGTGACCCTAGCCCCGCAGTCAGACGCTAAAGGCCTTAAAACCATTTCCCAAACCCTTTTTCCTTTATTTTTCATTATTCCATCGTGTAAATGTTGAAAGAAAATACAGACCGTTGATCTCTACAGATCAACGACCCTGAGGTTATCTGCTCTCTGCCCGTTCACTTTATTTTCACTTTCAAAACCTCAGTTCTCTTTTAATCCTGACCGTCCATCAGAAACATCTGATGATCAAAATTAAACCCGAAAACCCTTTCTGAAACCCCTTATTTCCTCTTATTTTCCCATCCCCGATAGTTCAATTTTTGAACGAATATCGACCGTTGATCTAAACCGATCAACGGCCCTCGGTCTCCTTATCTCTGTCCATCCGGCTTACCTTTCCTCCCTTTCAAAACTTCGCCCCGATATTAGATCTTAGCCGTTCATTTTATAGATCCAATGGCCAGGATCTATCCTGACCATTCAAAAACCCCGACAACCCGTCCGCTACACGACGAAATACCTTACATCATCCTGGGCCCCACTTACCCTGCAACTTACCCCGTCACGTGCGATCTGCATCGTCGGATCTAGGCCCTCCGATCCGACGGTTGACAATCCATTTCGTATTTTTTTTGTGACTACAGTTTAATCCCAAAAAAAAACACAAAATGGGTGGTTTTGTAAATCCACGTGTCACCCGATGAATGGAATCACGTTTTTTTTTTTCTTCAGGAAACCACTTCCCCCCCTGAGCGCCGCCCAAAAACCATTAATGGTTTTTCGCCTTACCACCATCCTCCACAATGTTATTTTTGTTTTTAATCTTGGCCATTGATTGCTAAGATCAGACGACTTATGTTATAACGTGACCCATTCGTTTGCCCCTCACCTTTGCTCCCAAAACATTTCACCGAGCAATCCTAGCCGTTGATCTCTGAGATCAGACGGTCCTGATTTTATCTCACCACCAATTCATTCTCCCTCCATATTTTCTCCCAAGTGTTTCACCAAATGATCTCGACCATTGGATATTCTAATCCGATGGCTCCGATTGAACCTTGCTCCCAAACCGCCCAAAGTAGTTTAAACCTATTTTCAAAGGATTTTCTTAACTTTTGTTTGTTCTTAATAACTAGCCTAATATCATACTAAAGCCTCAAAGATAAATCAATCTTTGCACTTATAAGAGAGATCCTTCTCTGGATTCAGGAGGGCTAGATCCTCGAATCTCAAAGTGGTTCATATGTAGGCTTTGCAGCTTGTATTTTCCAATCTTGCAAACTACAGAGACCCTAACAACTCCCATAAGCCTACTTCCATGTAGATGTAGTCTTTTTCAGGTAGTTTTGTGCCAACGACCACAAGATCTAAATACATACCCCTGCCAAAAAATTAATGAAACTCTCAGAAAATTTAAATATCATAATGAAAAATATTTAACTCATAACTTGATCAAAGACTCACTCTATCCCATCCTAACGATGACAATCATTCTGTCAAACACATGATAGACATGCAATCTACATGTCATGAATGCATATATGAAAATAGAGATCTGAAAATTATCTGGGGTTTTTCGAGAAGGATTAATGCCCTCTCACAATAGCTGTAACAATACCTATTAGTCATTCATTCAATAACTATTCATCCATCAATCAAAAGGTGATAAGATCCATACTTAAAACTATCATAAATCCATGCTTATAACTAGCATATAAAAAAATAAATAAAAATGATAGAACAACCATTAAAACCACATAATAACAAGTACATTTACTTATAAAAGACAAGAGGAACTTAACTCTTATTAGCAATATTCAAAATCCAACCAAGTTAGGGACTTCCACATACCACCTAACCTTATATTGGGCCGAACCAAATCTTTCTTTCACCAAGTCACCCCCGTGCCATATTTCAAGCATGAATGTGGGATCTCATGGGATAAAACAATACATAAACAACCAAGGGAATGCAAGGGTTAAACCACCTCCACCCTCACACTACCGTGATCTCACCTAAACTAGTATCAATATCACAAAACCAAACTAAGCTTGGATGCCTCAAAATTCCTTCACCATCCCTTGAGGAATTTTCCTGTCTCTGCCCACTTGTTGAGGGCTTATGGGGAAAAACCATATCCACCTCCAACCCTTGGGATTTTCTTGAGGCCACCTCACCAGAATCCAAAACCTTCAGATAATCCAAAGGTCAACCAAAAAATAATGCCATCATACCATGGCTATACGAAAATGGCAAGGCAAGGTTGAAACCACTGTCAAAACCCAACAAAACCCATGCCCATGACAACAAAAGAGCCAAATACACACATCCATATACCATGCATGCACAAACCAACTAGGAAATCACACATGCAACTTGTTACTTGCTGAAGCTGCTTGATATAAATTTTCCTTACTTGTCCTTTGCTTTCCTTGTCCTTCTTTTGCTTGCTTTCTCCTCTTGGTGCTCTTATCCTCTCTGAAGTTAATTCTAAAACTCAACTGAAAAAAGGCCCCAAACTGATGCTCTGATGCCTTTTTATTAATTTTTCCTATAATTTCTTCATTTACCCTCTATTTTCCTTCAATTTCCTCCTCATGTGACCTTTCACCTTCCTTTTCTCCCTTCTTCCTTTATTTTCATAAATAAAATGCCGATAATGCCTTTTTTCCATTCCAAATCCTTTGCCAATGCTTTTGTCAATTTCCCTTATCCATAACAAACAAAAATTGATGCCCATTAGGATTCTTTGCCCACATTCAACTTGGAATACATGTCCCATGACCTTGGTCTTTATTTCCTTTATTAACTTTATTACATGAAATTTTAACTCGGGGTTGTTAGAGACCCCTCCCCCTTAGGGTAACACCGTCCTCGGTGTTTAGTGACACCTATAACCAACAAAATTTCTAAAGGCCAAAACATACTACCCATGTAACTTTATAACTTAGCTCGTTTCAATATTTACAGTGAATGACCTGCTCAAAAGTAAAACCATCATGATGAACGCAACAACATAACAACCATACAACTTATTGGAGCTCTATAACATAAATCATTGTGGTACTTATAGTATCAACCATACATAAATATGCACATATACCAAAAAATCATTTTCCTCCACCAACAAATAATGAAGGATACATAGCCCGTATCTGATCAACCATCTTCCATGTAGCTTCATCGGGCCCAAAGAGCTTCCACTACACTTTAACTTTTTCGATTGCTCGGTTCAGGAGCATGAGTTGTTTCCACTTCAATATGCACTAAGGTTTTGGCTGGAATTTTCCTTCTGGATCCACCTAAAATACAGGCCAATAAATAATATAATCAACATCCTTTACATATATTTTAAGTAATTAAACATGGAAAACATCATGGAATTTCACTTTCGTAGGTAGTGCAAGTATGTAGGCCACTAGTCCAATTCTCTCAAGGATCTCGAAAGGCCCACAATACCAAGGTGCCAACTTAGAACACGACCCAATCCTCAAGGAGCTCTTATTGGGCTTGATGCACAAGTGCACATGCTCCCCAACGTTAAATTCCTTAAATTACTTGTTCTGATCTGCATAAATTTTATGTCTGTCTTGTGCTACCTTTAGATTATTCTTGATAACCTTTATTTCCTATTCTATTTCTACCAACATGTCTGGTCCAATAAGTACCTTTTTCACCAGATCAGTCCAACTGATGTGAGTGTTACAACTTCGCCCATAGAGTGCCTCCTCTTTCCAAAATCTGGAAGTGAACTTAGTATTTCTGTCCGACACAATATTCTTCAGAACACTATTCAACCTCACTATCTCCTTGATGAGGAATTATGCCGCCTCACTGGCTGAATAAGTAGTCTTCAATGGAATGAAGTAAGGTACCTTAATCAACCTGTCAACCATAACCATGATAGAATCATGTTGTCTTGATGTCCTCGAAAAACCTATAATTAAATCCATGGAAATGACCTCCCATTTCCACTCTGGAATCAAAATCTTCTATAGTAAACCACCTGGATGCTTACACTCTTCTTTTACCTACTGATAATATAGACATCTAGCAAAAAATTCAGCCACTTCCTTCTTCAAATTCAGCCAATAGTAAAACTTTTTCATAGCTGTCAACATCTTCTAATATCCTGGGTGACCTAAATATGGCTTGACATGAAACTCCCTCAACATAATCTTCTTTATCTCACTAGCACTCGACACATAGATCCTGTCCCTAAATATGATACAACCATATGTCGTGAGGTGATAATCCACATCCTAGTTATTTGTACCCTATTGTTGTAACCTGTGCGTAAGCTCCCTATACATGTCATCCTGCCTGTAGGATTCGATCCTGTAAATATTTCCCATGAGAGCTCATATGTGCAATGCGATTCACCTGTACTCTTCTCCTAAGAGCATCTACAACCATGTTATCCTTTCCTTTAATGTATCTAATCTCAAAGTCAAACTCAATGAGCGTAGCCAACCATTTCACTTTCATATCATTTAGATTCATTTGGTCAAACAAGTGCCTCAGCCCACTGTGGTTACTCATCAACACAAACCTCATGCCCAGAATATAGTGCCTTCGCATCTGCAATGCATGAATGATTGCTGCTAACTCAAGATCATGTGTCACATAGTTATGCTCGCTCATTCAATTTCCTTGATTCATAACACACTACCTATCTCTCCTACATTAGGACTCCAACAATTCCTCTCTTGCAAGCGTCTATGCACACCATGTACTCTTTATCTGGATCTGCAAACTTTAACAGTGGAGCATTTGTCAACAACTGCTTCAACTACTCAAAACTTGCTGCACATTACTCCATCCCATCCATTTGAATTTCTTCCCTTTCCTCTGCAATGATGTAATATGATATGAATTCCATGAGAATTTCCCGATGAACCTCCTATAGTAACCCGCTAACCCCATAAGTGATCTAACTTCAACCACATTTCTAGGATCCACCCATTCCATGATAACTCTTATCTTTTCCAGATCCACTGTTATGCCTTCCTTGGAGATAACATGTCCCAATTAATATACCTCTATCTTAAAGAAGCTAAATTTACTAATCTTGACATACAACTGATGATCTCTTAGCAATATCAACACTGCTTCTAAATGCTCAACATATTCTTCCTCATTCTTAGAATATATCAATAAATATTCACTGAATACAATCACGAACTTGTACAAATAAGGATGCAACAAATAAAAGTAGTTGGAGCATTAGTCAAACTGAAAGGAACTCCAAAAAGCTCATAATGCCCATACCTATTCTAGAAATCAGTCTTGTAGATGCCTTGTTCTTTGATGCGTACTTGATGATATTCCAATCTTAGATTAATCTTCGAGAACACCACTGCTCCCTTTAACTGAACAAACAAGTCATCGATCCTCAATAATGAGTACCTATTCTTGATATTCACCTTGTTCGATTTCCCATAATCAATGCACAACTAGAGAGTACCAAATTTCTTCTTCACGAAAATACAAGTGCACCCCAAGGCGATACAGTTGGCCTAATGTATCGCTTGTTAAGAATTTTGTTCAACTACAACTTCAATCCCACTAACTCTAGAGTGCTCATCCTGTAAGGTTCCTTTGATGTTTATTACACTCCTGGTATCAACTCAATAAAAAAGTCCACTTCCCTCTGAGGAGGCACTCTGGAATCTTTGTTGGGAATACATCCTGGAACTGCTGCAAGATAGGGCACCTCTTGAATATTTTTGCATCCTCAACATCCTTACCCCTTTCACTAGAAATATGAATTGCAAACATTAGACACCCTTTCCTACAATTGTGCTTTTCCTACATAGATGTGACCATCATCACTGATGTAGGATTATTCTTTACCTGCAGTATCCTCTTTTCCCCATTATCATCCAGGCACTCAATAGCCTTGTCATAACAATATACTTTGGTCATGTGAAGATACAAAAATTCCATACTAAAAATCATACTATATGATCCCAATGGAAGCAAATTTAGATATGATAATATAGGCATACCATTCAACTCAAATGCACAAGCTCTTACCTAATGATGAACTCTCTTCTTAGTACCTGTAGGTAACTGCACCAAACAAGACTCTACATGTAATTATTTTCTCAACCCACAATTATCCACCAGGTCAGGATTAATACAACTATAATTAGATCTAGGGTCAATCAAAATAGAAACAACTCGACCACATTGATTACCTTCCATCTCAATAATGGATGCATTGTGACCTTCATTCTTGTTGTCCACCACCACATAAATATGATGAATGCTATGACCAACATCCCCAACTATCTACGCATCCTGAGCACTGTATATCTCATGCCTACCACCCTGATACAATTAACAATCCTTCCTGCAATGATATTTTCCACATATCCAATAGTGCAACGGTCTCCTACCATCACCTCTATTTTGCTGCTCTTAAGGTTGCAACCCATGTCCATTCTCAACTGCATTGAAATCATTGTAAGGAGCAACATTCTATTTCTCACCTACATCCTGAGGTCTTCCCGGCTTCAATGGCCACTTCCCTTTAACTTTATCATTTCCCATAAGATCATGCTTAGGCTCAAATTTACGCTTTGACTACTCATAATAATGCTTCAGTTTCCTGATGGCTTCCTCAAATGATCTAGGCTAATCAAACTCAATCCGGTCTCTATATGCTGTTGGAAATCCACTGTTGAACTGTTGAATATTTGTTTTCTCATCCTTAAGGTAAGGCACATATGTCAACAACTCCAAGGTCCTGTTAGTATACTCATCAACCATAGAACCCATCTGCAGCTCATAAAAATCCTTAGATCTGTCATCATAATAATTATCAGATAGATACTTCTTCTTAAGGAGTCTCTAAAAATCATCCCAAGTTAACTCTTATTCTTCAATGCCTCTGAAATTTTTCACATCTTCCCACCAAATATATGCTTTCTCTTTAAGATTTTAGGTAGATATCTTGGATTTCATGTTCTCTGAATAGTTATGCAATATGAAGAATTTATTCATCCCAAGAAACCATGCCTCTGCATCTTCTGATTTCTTCATCTCTCCATCGAATGTAGGTGGCTTGAATTTCTTGAACTCCTCAAGCAAGTACTCACTCCTCCTATAAGGATGATGATGGTGTTGATGGTAATGATGTCAACTGAATGGGGAACTAGAATGAAACCAATACATACCAGTCCTCCTATCATGTGTATCCAATGATCTGCCACATCTGACTATGTCCCCTCTATTCAACCTGTATCCTGGATGAGACCTGCTACCATAGGCTCCATTAGTTTTCTCTTCTTTCTCTTGAATAATCCTCATCTATCCCTATCTATGCAAGTCTGGAGGACTATGAAGAATCACTACATATACTTCTTCCTACCTTTCCTGAGCCTCAGCCAACCTGTCATTGTCTTCCTTGCAAATTTTGATCTCTGACCTCAAACTCCTCAATGTATCTGCTATAATAGGAAAATACTCATCTCCTTGCTGCACAAATATTCTGTAGGGAGAGTCACATGAACTATATTCTACCATTTTTCTTGTCATCTCTGATTCTCTTCTTCCTGCAAGCATGCCATGTCTGATAAACCACATATATCAAAATCATACCTTAATGACATTCAAGGGTGGCTTTCTCATCTTCAAAATCGGTCCACATTATTACAATACATGAATAATTATAATCATATCAATATATCGAAATCATGCATGACAATACCAACTACATACCATGACCATGGAAATTCATGCCTAATAACATGCATCTAACCCATTCGATCCAAGTGTTTGAACTGTGCTCTGATACCACTCTGTAATGCCTCCTCCCATATCTACCCACTTTAATTGACCTGCCAAGGGTAAAAATGGGATGAGGGCTACTATGAAATGACTCAACCTCCTATTTGAACCTAAGGAAATGGAGTGTTGAAATTTGCAACAAGAAATAGTGAAATTGGCATCCAGAAACAACATCCAAAAAATGGCACCCAAAAATGGCTACCATGGAGGCTTTTGATTTAATTATTTCTTAATTAAATTAGAATAAATGTGTGTCAAATTTATTTATCCCTTAAATAAATTGGACAATAAATTGTAATTTTATCTGATAATCACTTGTAATAGTTAACTGAGTGTGATAGATTCAGTTATGTCATGAAATTCGAGTTGAGGGTGGTTGGTGAGGCATGTAGAGTGATTCTATTTGTTTTAGAGTCCAAGTTGCAGTTAGTGTATTAGTTTAATGCATGAGAAATTAGTTAATTCAATTAATTGAGTTAAAATTAGTTTAACTAGTTGTAACTGATTGTTGCACCAGTGAGAGGTCAAGTGAATTAAATCAGATTTAATTCACATGAAGTGATGTGTCAAGTGACTGATGATTTACTATTAATAGCCGAATGCATGTTAGTTCTGATGAAGACCCAATTGAGACAAAGGTTAAAGGGAAGTTATATCTCTGTTGTGTTTATAGCATATTGCTCGGGCGCAATTATATACACCATAGGATGCCCATGATGTATTGCGTAGTTTTGGAAGCCTGAAATTCCTAAAGAATAGGGATTACATTCCACATGAATTTTGCAAGCAAGGTAGGCTATGCAGAGGCTGAAAATTAGCTAAGTGTTTGTCGATTTTGTCCGGATTAGTGTGAGACAGCTGTGAGAGTGCATCAGACTCTTGTGAGAAGAGTGAATTGTAATTGTTTCATGATTCCTTGGTTTAATATACAGTAGAAGATATAGGGGTTTTTAGCAGTAAGCTTTCCCCAAGAAAAATATCTATGTTATGGATTGATTTGCTTCTTTCTTTTGCTTGGTGTGATTGTGCGATTGTTTTATTTTCCGTAATTAATTTGTAAAAGGATTCATTATCGTGCTTTAACATATCACATGATCGGATTGAATCCATTGGTATAAATATTTTTTGTATAACTTCTACATGGTATCAAAGTGCCAGGAATCACAATAAAGGAGAAGAAATTGAGTTTGTGTTGAACAATATTCAAACTTGCAGATACTTTCGTTGGTGCGACAAGTGATCAAGATGGCTTTCAGTGGATTAAGATTGGAATATGCACTTGAGGGAAATTCTAATTATATTGCATGGAAAGACAAAATGGAGGTAGTTCTCGAAGACAACAGGTTGAAATAATTCATTGATAATGATATTCCCAAGCCCGCAGTAGCAGATGCCGCTCTTCTTGATGCTTGGAAAAAGAAGGTAGCAAGGGTGAGGAGGATCTTATTAGAGGGAGTTCGAGATCATATTGTCTCGAGTCTCCATGGAAAGGTGACTCCATATGAAATGTGGAAGGCCTTGATAGATCTGTTTCAGAACAACAATGACCAAAGGAAGTTGGTGTTGAAGGAAAAGCTTAGGAAAATCAAGAAGGAGGAGGGCGAGACGATACCAGCATGCTTGGAGAAGTTCACTCAATGTCGAGATGAGATTGTAAGTGTTGGTGTGACTGTAGCAGATGATGACTTGGTAAGAATAACACTTCTAAGCCTTCCCAAGAGCTGTCATAGTTACCAGGACTCGGTGAATGGGAGGGAGAAGTTACCAGATTGGGAGTGACTTTGGTCGGATTTGGTACAAGAAGAATTCAGGCGGAATACCAGGGATGGATCCTCATCCAAGACTAATGATGAGGAAGATTGTGCCTTGGCCAGTAAGGCAAAGAAGGCCAAGGCAAAGAAATCCCAAGGCAAAGCGAGCAAGAAAGAATTGTCCAAGATCAAATGTTTTCATTGTTACAAGCATGTGCACTATGCTACAAATTGTCCATAGCATAGAAAATTTTAGGGGCGAATTTTCGCCCTTGGGCGAAATTAAGGGTTTTAAATTTTTATTGGGAATTTTTTTTTATCATAGTATATTATTTCAAATCGCCCCAAATTTATTTTATAAAAAAATTGGGTCTAGAGGTTAGCCCACCTTATTTTATGGGAGAGAGTAAAAAAAGTAAATTTATATTTCAAATCACCCCAAATTTATTTTGTAAAGAAATTAGGTCTAGAGGTTAGCCCACCTTATTTTAAGGGAGAGGGTAAAAAAAAATTATCCCTTGAAATTAGGAGTTACAGCCTTCCATTCACCCCAATTTACATGAATATGTATTGATGATAGTTATTTCACCCTCCCCATTTAGTGTAAAAAAGGTTTCTTTCTTTTATTCTTTCGTATTTCATGGTATTGGGATTAATTTGGAGAAAATGACCCTCATTTTTTGGAACAAATGGTAGTAAAAGAATTATTCACCTTTATTTAAAAATTTGAGAGTCTTGTTTTCATGTCTATTTAAAGAATTGAATAGTATTTTTTTCATCTTCCAATTTTGTTGCATATGTTTAGTCACAATCATTTCTAATGCACGAGGGTTGTTCGCAAAGTTGTAGAATTTGAATTAAGAAGTAAAGAATTGAGCACATAGTGGTACAGGGTTGTTCGCAAAGTACTGTAATTTGAATGAAGAAGTCACGAATCAACGTACAATGGTACAGGTAAGTATGTGTATTTGTTCTAGGTTGCAATTCCTCTTGCATGCTCTACCTTTTCTTTTTTTTGTTTTTTTAAATTTTGGGAACCATAATAATTTTTGCATAGAAATGTATTGGGTTTTCATAATAAAATAAGTATCATTAAATATATGTCCATTACAGAACTTGAGAACCTCATTCTCTTTTCCCTTCGATAATGAATTTTTGGTATATATAATTATAATTTTATGATATATACTTGTAATTTTCAAATATTATTTAGATAATAGGATTTTTATTTTTCAATCTTGTTAAAATAATTGATGTATGATTCTTGCTTTTTAACTTTGATTCATATTTAAATTAAAATCTATGAAAAAATTAAAAATCTTCATAAAATAAGTATCATTAATTATATGTTAAAATCTATAAAAAATTTAAAAATCTTCATAAAATAAGTATCATTAATTATATGTGTCCATTACAGAACTGAGAACCTCGTTCTCTTTTCCCTTTGATAATGAATTTTTGGTATATATAATTATAATTTTTTGATATATACTTGTCATTTTCAAATATTATTTAGATAATAGGTTTTTGATTTTTCAATCTTGTTAAATTAATTGATGTATGATTCTTGCTTTTTAACTTCGACTCATCATTAAGTCAAAATCTATGAAAAAATTAGAAAAATTTCATTCGAAAAACATGATCCTCACGTTCCAAAATCAATAAAACCCAAATTCCATGGTTTATTTTGTTACTGACCCTTTATTTTCAATGTACACTCTATGCAAATTATGTTTCTACAAAGAAATGATAAAGTAGTTGTTGCTATATGAATACCGAGGTGCTTGCAGTTTGGAAAAATCTATTAGAAAATCGTTTGCTAGAAGACACCCTATCAAAAAAGAAATTTCACTAATTTTTAAAATTTTTTATCAATTACTTTTCTACCAAGAATTGATAAAGTAGTTGTTATTCTTGGAATAGTACGACGTTGGTTGTTCGAAAAATTCACCTGGAACATAATTGAATGTATTCCTAAAGATATCTTATTAAAATAAATTAACCAACTATATTCAAAACTGATGTATTATTGAAATAAGGACTGTCATCCAAATTTTCAAGATTGAAACTAAAGAGGTTATATTAAAATGAGAATTTAAGAAAATGAATAATAAATTTGAAACTATTTACTTCAAATATATTTCATTAGCAAGATGAAGATGTAGGAGATATTTTGAGAGATTCTATATGAAATCCACATCACTAGATATGTAGTGCAATTTTATTTACTGGTTGCCCATAGACATCAATGATTATTAACATTCTATACATATATATGGTAGCCATGAAGAGGAGAGAGATTTAACATTTGAAGACATTAAAAAATTACCAATATATATCAATCTTAATTACAGATTTATTAGGTTTCCATAGAGATTAAATCTCTTAGGTGCAAATGTTTTAGTCAATTTTTTCACTATAAATTTTAAAGACATTGAATCCATTTTATATATTCAAAAATATAATTTAAACAATGAAAATTTACACCATATACATACACACACACACACACACACACACATATATATATATATATATATATATATATATATATATATATATCAATTTTAATTATAGACATATCAGGTTTCCAGAGGGATTAAATGTGCTGTGAACACAAATTTTAGTTAGAATTTTCACTGTAAATAAAAAATGTGGGTTATAACATAATTTTTTTTGAATATACATGTTATATTCTTACTCTCAACCATAAATAAAATATTTCAATGTCCATATAAACTATCATAATCTTATACCAATTTCATAGAGAAATAAAATAACTAAAAGTAATAAAAAAAGGTATGCTTTTGAGTACAAGAAATTGTATAATTCTTATAATTTCTAAAAATATTTCAGTACATGACTTAAATAAAGTTTTAAAACTATTTTAGCACATGATTCAAATGATTTTTTTTAATATGCATGTCGAATAATTTATTTCAATCTCAACTTCATGCATATGTATATGGAGAGAGTGTAAATGACATATCATTTTAATGTTGATCATAATAAAAAAATTCAATGTTGTAAGAGGAGTAATTAAAAGTAAAAATGTTCAAGGAGATATGTAGTTTATTTAATTTCTAATATCAAATTAAAATGAAACATTTAAAAATATATAATTAATAATAAAATATTCAATGTGACTCATAAATAAAATATTTTAATTAGAGGGTTAATTAATATTGAAATGTATTAAAAAATATATTAATAACAAAAAAATATATTTAATGTGGAAAATATAATCCACAGATAAAATATTTCAAGAAAAACATTTAAATGCATATATATTTATATGCATAAAAAAACTATATATGCAATCTATTAAGCAATTGAAAAAAATAATTGTCTATGGCTAAATCATTTTAAGTAGTCTCATTGTGGCCCCTTTTTTAAGAATATATTTTGGTCAATTGTGTTTCTAATCAAGCAAATGTGTTCAAATTTCAAATTTAAGCTATATAGTTTACAAAATCCAAGTTTTCTACTAAATTTTGATGACATTGAATCCATTTTTTACATTAAAAAATATAGTTTAAACAATGAAAAATTACATGTGGTGTATG
The DNA here is from genome assembly GCA_034641835.2 of Pinus albicaulis. Classification (NCBI taxonomy): domain Eukaryota; kingdom Viridiplantae; phylum Streptophyta; class Pinopsida; order Pinales; family Pinaceae; genus Pinus; species Pinus albicaulis. The sequence continues at coordinate 1,044,310,321 of CM076584.1, read as the reverse complement.
TGTTGATATATATATATATATATATATATATATATATATATATATATATATATATATATATATTACAAATCTATTAGGTTTCTTGAGGGATTAAATTTGTTGTGTGCAAATGTTTTAGTCAAAATTTTCACTGTAAAAGAGGTTTTCCTTGGAGCTACAAGAATTTCTTTCTCCCTTGAAAAAACTACATATAATCCCTCTGCCAGATTGAAATCCAATCTAAACCAGCACAAACATGTACGTGTACATAGAGTTTATCACGTGTGCACAAATTTGTTGTTAGTGCTAAGTATTGTAGTTAAGTTTCTAGTTAAATAATTGATCCTCATATCTGCCAAATGAAAACATACATGCAAACAAAAAGAGCACCGTGATTTCTCTAAATAATAATTTTAGGTGATGTACATATGTACTTTTATCTAAAATGCTCAAGAATCACTTTATATATATATATATATATATATATATATATATATATATATATATATATATATATATATATATATATATATATATATATATATATATATATATATATATATATATATATATATTACAAATCTATTAGGTTTCTAGAGGGATTGAATCTGTTGCGTGCAAATGTTTTAGTCAAAATTTTCACCGTAAAAGAGGTTTTCCTTGGAGCTACAAGAATTTCTTTCTCCCTTGAAAAAATTACATATAATCCCTCTGCCAGATTGAAATCCAATCTAAACCAACACAAACATGTACGTGTACATAGAGTTGATCACGTGTGCACAAATTTGTTGTTAGTGCCAAGTATTGTAGTTAAGTTTCTAGTTAAAGAATTGATCCTCATATCCGTCGAATGAAAACATACATGCAAACAAAAAGAGCACCGTTATTTCTCGAAATAATAATTTTAGGTGATGTACATATGTACTTTTATCTAAAATGCTCAAGAATCACTTCCATAAAACAAAATATTCATGGATAGCCTATTTTTCAAAACCATGGAGCATAGAGGAACTATGTCTTTTGGAAGTTTCCCTTATACAATTATATTTTACATCTAAATTTTTGTTAAATTAATTTTAATCAAAAAAATTATTGGAAATAGCCTATATTTATTTTAAGCCTAGTTTGGAACATAACAAATGAGTTCTTATTTTATTCAAAAAATATTACAAGGTGAATGAGTATGATTAAGTATGCGAGGCATAATATATACCTCTTTCGTGCATAACATTAGCAAAGAAAGCATATGTTCCATAACATTAGCAAAGAAATCATATGTTCCATCCACAGTTCATTATTCCCTAATGGTATCCTACAACCATAATATTGATTTACATAGCATATTCATCACAAGATATAACACTATGTATGTTTACTAGCACATTCACATCCAAAAATATATAGTGGTAATGATACTTAGTAAAAATGTTGTAGCATCATATAAAATTATATTTACAAGAATTACATTGGCACATATGACATTGATTTACCATTATGAAGAAATAGTAAAAGTGTAGCAATATTCAACATTGAAATAGTAAAACACTCCAGCAAAGTGCATCAAGGATAAACAAACCAAAGGAAGAACTTATCTAGTTGAAAGTTGAAGGCCAACGTTAACTTAGGTAGAGCAATGTTCCACCCAAAAATAGACTCTATTTCACAATAGGCCACCCTAATTGAAGCAATGATACCGCTAAGGAAAATTAGAACATTTTTATGGAAATCATTCTTAGGATGAAAAATTACCTATCCCATTGTCTCATTGCTATTTTTTTTTCTTGGAACAACACAACTATTTTGGTGACACACATTTCTTTCCTTACATAGCATAAGGAGAATACCTTACTCATCTACTCAATAGTCTCTCAAAATTCTCTAAGTTCTCCCTCTATGTGTGCATAGAGGGTGTAGATATTATCCATTAACTCCAACAACATTTACTTAGTTCTTGACCTTTTTCATGTTTTAAAGGCTTCCTTGCTTGGTTGTTAAACCCACACTATGGTTTAATCCTTAGCTTCTATCCATGGATTCTCCATCACATAGCTTGATATCTTTCTTGGATCCCTTTCCAACCCTATTTTTGAATCTATCTATGTTCTCCCTCTCTAGAATTCACTTATTTTCACTGAAATTATCTTTTAACGATTTAAATATCTTCCTTAGCTATTTTTCCAGAATCTATACATATTTATGTAGTTCTCGTCACATGAATTAAAACTTACCTATATCATTCATTGATCACCCTCCTAGTAGGAACCAATACCTCTACAACTACTTTCATGGATGCTAACATCAACCAAGAGAGAATGAATTTTCCTCTCCATCTATTTCTCTCTCTTATAACTTACTTCTCTTCCATTCAATTTTCCTTCTCTACTATGTCTAACCCCATGCATATCTCTTCAATGTTCTTATAATGGTCACACACCATTCATGTGAATACAAAATGACCTCCACTATTCACCTTAGAACCAAAATTGATAATGTAATTTAGGTGATAATTATATTGGTCTATGTTGCTTGTCTTAGTACAAGAATGGGTAGTAATGAATCATCCATTCTCCCCTACAACTATTAACATACATGCCTCTAAGACTATATGAATCATTTCCTCTCTAAAATAAATCTCCTACATACAATCATGAGTTTGTTCCCTCCCATTTAGTTAAGGTTTCTATATTTTTAGTAAGGAACATGGTGATGAAGGAAACGAAGTAAAGTTTGGAAAAATGTAAAACTAAGGATTATTTGGCATGTATAACCCCCTAGTAACCTCTCACGTTTCCCATTTCGTGCTATCATAACCCCATTTTTATGTGCGCCTACCTCATGTATCTCTATTATTTTATTAAATACAAGAAAAATAATATTTAGATTATTTAAATCACCATGAAAGTTCTTCCTCATGGTGTAAATAAATCATGATAATTAAAATATCCATGCTAAACAAAATCAAACATTTAATCATAATTAAGTACAATTAATCAATGGGATTCAATAGTAGGACCTTCTATCATATCCCCCTTTGAATAACACAATCCTCAATGTTGTCTTCTCATTAAAAACACTTCTTTTCCTCATTCTTTAGTTGTATTTGTAGTGCCATCCTATTGAATATCTTGGTATACCACCATACTTCAACATTCCAACATATGCCTATGTTAGTAATCAAGTAAGCATACATATTATAAAAATTATTAAGAAACACTTATCTTATGCACAATATTTCTCAATTCCATGATGTAAGCATCTATTCAAAGATATGTATTTATTTTTTATTTAATTCTTATCTATATGGATATGCATCTATCCCATATAATGGATTCCATAAGATATAATTAATTTAATTATCCTTTCTAACACACACTCAAGATTCTAGACACCATCCCACATGAACTTATAAGTTTCCTCCTCCTTGATACACTCACCCTCTAGGCTTAGATTTGCCCTTGTATACTAAACAATCCCTTAGGTGATCCATTTTCTCATGTATTTCTCATGTAAGGAGAGCACCAACTTATTACTATACATCCACTAGTAGCATATAACTTGTGGAAATCACAGGGGTCCTTTTTCATAACAATTACCTTCCTTAAGGTTTTTCAATCTTCAATAGCCATTATCTATCATGTATCATACACATATAGTTACAGTTTATATATATTCATGATAATACAAATTATAAATTTCAAGTCTAATTCATAAAGAATATCATATTTCATAGGTATGAGATTCCTTCTCATGGTGTTTGGCTCTTGTGACGTAGTACCCAATATTTCTTATAGAATTACACTCATTTTCATATTTTAGACCATTCCACCTACAACCTAAAATTTTTAATCAACCAAATAAAAGTGATTATCTATGCCTACAATCCTTTCCTTCAATAATTACTACCATCCATAGGTGTTCTTAGAATAATATTAACAAACTAATAATTCAATCATTTTTAATTGTTAATCATTCTCAATTAAATGGAACTATGTTTCAATATACATGTGTTACTTAGAATACCTACCATTATGAGATGAAACTAAATATTTATTCCAATAAACTGATGTGCCGATACTCATGATCACATCTACTCAATCCATCCTTGTCGTTTGATTTCAAAATCCTACATTTCTATATCATGCATTCCACCATCATCAATTGGAAGGTATAACCAGCACCTCAACACATCATCTAGTCACCCCCCATATGTACCTCAAACATACTACAAGGAAATTCCTTCCTCTACTGTATATTGCCTTATGAATCCTCTCCTTTATAGGTGCTCCTCACTATTTGCAAGAAGGTTATGGTCTACAATGCCAATATAAGCAGGGAGACAAGTGGAGATTTGTGTAGTAGTATATCCTTCCATATCCATCAACAATATGGTCTCACACATTAGCTCTATTAAAATTCACTATCATGTGTTATACAAATTCAAAACATGATTTTGTTACCCATTCACTCATCATAAGTGAATCGATCATGAGATACTAATTCATGGTTGAATAAAAAGGATTATAAAAGTCTTTCCATACCAAAATATTATTCATTCATCATAGCCCACCTAGGTATCATTAGCATACATGAATTCAATAAAAACAAATAAATTAACATATCAAGTATGCCTAAAGGAATTCTTACTCCAATCATTACAAGTCATATATATTGGCATGATTAATTTTCATATTTGGATAGTTTCCTTCAACGTTCCTGATGTTACTTGATGATTTGATGTCTCGTGGGAACTCACATGATCCCTTAATCAACCTCTTGACAATCATCCTATCATCTTTATCCTTTTCACAAGGTTTTCTATCATAGGCCACTTCATCATCAACATTTTCAACCATCGTTGTGATTTTTTTTAGAATAATCTGTGTGTCAATCTTTGAAATGTCTAATGTTTCAAGTGGACACTCCACCCATCATCAAGGACAAAGAAAGAAATAAAACATGAAGTGGGTTTAGTAATGAAAATAGAATATAAAGGTAACAGAAAGGAGTTAACCATGGAATAAGAAAATGGGTTCCAAGGAATGGAAAAGATATTTAAATAGTATAAAGAATAAAATATACCTTAGGAGAAATTTGAAGCATAAATTATTAAGATTCCAAGGAAGAAAAATATTTATAAACTAATTAAAGGATTCAAAAAAATATTAAAATATGGATTAAAATATTAAATTATTAATTTTTAAATTCAAGGTAGTTTGGATTCATCAAAATTGTTTCAACAAGCCATGCGCTTTGCTGAGATAACGTGGAAACAATTTCATGTTTTGGAGAATCCTCTAGAATATGGTGCGATAACAAGATTATGGAATATTTTAGATGCTAGCTAATACTTGCAAGAAAATATATCATAATATTTCAAATTATAATATTTGTGTCAAACCATGATTTTGTGATCAATAGAGGATGAGAGGATGTTTAGTGCACTATCATTTTTGAAGTAAAATTTGAGGAACAAACTTGATAAACATATGGATATATGTCTAAAATTATATGTAACAAAGTATGACATTAACAATTTTCCATATGAAAGAGCACTAGTTCTTTGGTGATCATATTTTGATATAAGGGGCGAAGACAATACAACTAAATTCTCTAATAAAATTGATATGGAACATGATATTTTGGAGGATCAAAACTACAGTTCATGTGCAAAACATTGTGTTCATAATAAAGCAAATAAGGACCCAATTGAGAAGTGGAAAATTGATATGCCACAATATTTTATCTATTCCAATATATATGAAGTCCCTAAGGAAATTATTTTTGTATACATGTTCCATAGGTTGTGTAAGAAAAAATGAATGGAATAGTACAAATGAGGTGATTCCTTTTATTTGATCAAATTTGTTGTTACTCTATTTTTCGTGCAAGTTCTAAATTATTTATCACAACAACATTACTAATACTATAAACCAATTTGACATTGCATTTGAGGTAAGAACATTTTCTATACTTTCTATTCTTTATTTAACATTCAAGCCATATTTCCTTGCTGTAATTTTTTTTAAGGTTGATGTCTTGATAATTAACTATTACTTAATTATCCCTTTCTTGTATGTGATAGAAAATTAAGCAATAATTTTATGAGGCGAGGATCTATATTTTGACATAGGTAGTGTCCTTGTATTAAAGGATAAACAAGTACTTTAACAAGGCTTTTACAACCAATAATGGGTTCATTTCAATTAGATGATTTTTTTTTTTGTATCTCTAATATCTTGGTCACTCTTAATGGTTTGTTTGTTTGTTGCATTTGGATCATTTTTCCAATTTTGAAAATTTTGGGTTTATTTTGGTTAAAAATTATGATCTATTAAATTCTTCTAGTTTTAATTTGATGTTTAATTGATCCTTTTGTTAAGACATGATTTGTTTAATCTTATTTTATTGATTTAAGGGGTTCAGTTAAAGTTAAGAACCTTTGTTGAGTAAAAATGTATTTTGTTTGTTTTTTTGTCATGTTCATTTGATAATGATATGGTATTAGGATTAATATATGACTTCACTTATTATCTAGGCATTCAATGTGTTTTCCATTATTAATATTATTATAATTTTCTTTATATATTTTATTATTGAAGGATATATTTTATTTTTTATTTTTTTATTTTTATTTCCTCTCACCTTGTGGTGTCACAAAAGAATCTTCACCTTTTAGAATATACTATTTTATTTTATATTTTCTTTGAAAATACTTATTGTTTGTTAATAAAGGAAAATGAGATTTTCTTAGTTATGTGAAAAAAAATGGTCTATGCACTAGGATCCTATGTGTTCATCATACATGTCATATTATCATGAGAAGGACATTCATCTAATGCAATTATAATTTGGTACCGATACAAAAAAAAATCATATGTAGTTAGTTAAGAACGATAGATTGTTTAGTGTATTACTATTATTGAAGTGAAAAACCCCTTTATGATCATTGTTTTGTGACATATTTTTCCAGGTAATGAACATGCATAGATTATTTTTTATATTTGTGTAAGATTTTTTAACTCACCCATTATAGATTTTTAAAGAGTTTGTGTTATTACCTTTTTTTTCATCGTGTAGGAAATTAAGTTTTAATGCATATTCATCTTCCATTCATTCTCATTTTTTATTTTGTGTGATTTAAAATAATTTTTTACCAAGTCAACATTATTAAAGTTGATAACTATAGAATAAAGTGCAACAACGACTACAATAGTTATGATCCAAAAGTAGGTGAAAAACCTACATATTATGATGAAACACCATATTTTAAATTTGTTGTTTTATTTGAACTTGAAGAATTGGAGAAATATCTACCTTTTAGAAAAGTGATGTATAAGAAAACAAAATAATTTTATGTAAATATTAGTGATTTTGATATAGCTATTCATAAACCTTATTTTCATGTGAAGCCTATAGAATATGAATTACATAGAATATTGTAGGGTTATTTAGATGCGTAATTACCAAGTTTGAGCAAAAGAATTTATTTTGTCCAATATCACATGCCTTTGGGGGTTCCTTTCCAATTATTTTCCCCTTGAGATGTGATAAGACATTTGTGGTAAAACATAATAAAAAAATGCAAAAATATTTGCAATAGTGTATAACAAGAACCTAGAGCAACATTACCCATGATTTGTCTTTTCCAAAACATGGAAAATTGTATATCATAGTTTTTGACTAAATATTTTTCTTATTATTACATATGTTTCTATGCATTGGTAACAAATCACTAATATTTTACAATGTTTTCTAATTTTTTAGAAGATTAACCAAGAATTTTCAATACTTTATAAGCTAGTGAAAAAATCGCCAATATTTAACAAAAAATTATAATTTAGTGAAAGATTCACCAAATCATTATATATGTATATTATATTAATGAAAAAATAACCTATATATTTTTCTATATACCATGGGCATTCGCCCATTTATTATACATATAAATTTGGGGGGTTTCTTAAAATTTCCCTGGACCACAGAAAAAGGCAAGCAAGAAGGAGCCTGAATTTGCAGCAGGTGAAGCATTGGCTTCACAGTTCGAGCTTTATTTTACTCTCATTAGATGCATGGCCAACACTATAATGGGATGCATGTGGTATTTAGACAGTGGTGCCTATTTCCATATGACGGGGAATAGAGATATCTTCAGTGACTTGGAGTAGAAGGACCTCCAGTAGAACTTAGAGTTTGGAGATGACAGGAGGTATAACGCGACCGACATAGGTACAATTACCTTTCAGAGCTAGCCTGGCTCCCCTCTCCGATTTGTAGATGTTTTGTATGTTCCAGGCCTAAGGACGAATCTTGCCTCCGTAACGGTATTAGAAGACCATGGTTATGAAATGATGCTTAGAAAAGGAAAAGTTTTCCTTAAACACATATCCACGGGATAGGTGAAGTAGATCGGTTCAAGAGTCAAGAACATGTATGCTCTCGAGGTTGAGGATGCATGCAAGGCTTTGAGGAGCAAATCAGTGGTTAGTGACTTGGTGGTTGAGAGGGAGAAATTATCTCTCAACATGCACCCTCAGAAGAAGTCTCAGAAGTTTGTGGAGCAACCATAATTGGAGAAGTAGAGAGGAGACTGAGTGGAAGAGTCCACTCTAGCAGAGACCTCCAGGAGGGGGAAATTTAAAGCCATAAAGGTAGAGGAAGTACATGCAACTATACCTCCAGGTGTGAGGTGGGGCTATGTGTAGAATTAATCCCAAGAAGAAATTGGGCAGGGTTCATTGAGATGGTGTGTCTCATGGATTGAACTTAGCTATGAGGAGCCCACAGTACATCAGTAGCAGGAAGGATCGGTTAGATTGATGCAATTAGATGTCAGGAAGACAAAAATCAGAGTGGCATGTGTTGGATACTGGAGTGCAAATCAGAGTTGGCAACAGTTCAGAGTGCATGGATGCAGATGTCAACAACACAGAGAGTCGACATGTGCAGTAGGATCCAACAGTCAGAATACTATGATGGCAGATGCATTATAATGATTCAATTGTTTGGAGGCTATTCAGTTTTAGGAGAGTTGCATGTGCGAACAACACTAGAGAAGTGTTGCATGTAAGAACATTCCAAAGGTACGAGATCAGGAGAAATTGGTTCCTTTCTTATTGAGAGGGAGCGTCGAAATTTGCAACAAGAAACAGTGAAATTGACATCCAAAAAATGGCACCCAGAAATGGCTACCATGGAGGATTTTGATTTAATTATTTCTTAATTAAATTAGAAGAAATGTATGTCAAATTTATTTATCCCTTAAATAAATTGGACAAAAAATTGTAATCTTATCTCATAATCACTTGTAATAGTTAACTGAGTGTGATAGACTCAGTCAGCTCATGAAATTCGAGTTTAGGGTGGTTGGTGAGGCATGTAGAGTGATTCTATTTGTTTTAGAGTCCAAGTTGCAGTTAGTGTATTAGTTTAATGCATGAGAAATCAGTTAACTCAACTAATTGAGTTAAAATTAGTTTAACTAGTTGTAACTGATTGTTGCACTAGTGAGAGGTCAAGTGAATTAAATCAGATTTAATTCATGTGCATTGATTTTTCAAGTGACTGATGATTTACTATTAATAGCTGCATGCATGTCAGTTCTGATGAAGACCCAGTTGAGACAAAGGTTAAATAGAAGTTATATATCATTTGTATTTATACACCATAAATTTCCCGGGTGCAATTATATACACCATAGGATGGCCGTGATGTATTATGCAGTTTTGGAAGGCTGAAATTCCTAAAGAATAGGGATTGCATTCCACATGAATTGTGCAAGGTAGGCAGGCTAAGCAGAGCCTGAAAATTGGCTAAGTGTTGGTCGATTTTGTCTGGATCAATGTGAGATAGCTGTGAAAGTGCAACAGACTCTTGTGAGAAGAGTGCATTGTAATTGTTTCATGATTCCTTGGTTGAATATACAACAGAATATAGAGGGGTTTTGAGCAGCAAGCTTTCCCCAGGAAAAATATCTGTGTTGTGGATTGATTTGCTTCTTTATTTTACTTGCTGTGATTGTGCGATCATTTTATTTTCTGTAATTAATTTGTAGAAGGATTCAGTATCTTGCTTTAGCATATCGCATGATCGGGTTGAATCCATTGGTATACATATTGTTTATATAATTTGTACATGGAGTTGACAAAACAATACTTTACTAACTTCCCTTAGATGTTATAGAACTCCTAGGAGCTAACGAACCACTCCAAGTGTCCAACCCTTGAGTTGACTTACTTTTTTAGTGAGCTAGACCCCTAGTTTCTCTTGTGAAAAGGCATCCATGTGACTGAAACCCTATATTCACTCCCATAAGCCTGCTTCCATGCAACTGCAATATTTTATAGGCAGTTCTATGCCAACGAACGTGAGATCTAAGCCACTTTTTCAGGGCTAGGATCTAGACCTCTGCCTAGAACTTAATGAAACTCTCAGAAAAGATAAATATCATAATGAAATATATTTTAAGTCATAACTTGATCATTGACTCACCCTAGCCCATCCTAACCATGATAATCATTTTTCCAAACACATGATGAACATGCACTCTATAGGTCATGAATGCATATTTGAACATAAAGATCTGAAACTTATCTGGGGTTTACATAGAAGGACTAATGCCTTCTCACAATAGCTACAATAACATATATTAGGTCATTTATTCAATAACCATTCATCCATTAATAAAAATGTGATAATAGCCATACTTAAATCTGTCATAAATCCATGCTTATAACCGGAATATAACCAGATAAATAAAAATGATAGAAAATCCATTAAAGCCACATAATAAGAAGTATATTTACTCATAAAAGACAATAGGAACTTAGATTTTATTAACTATATGCAAAATAAAACCAAGTCAGGGACTTCCACGTACCACCTGACCATAGATTGGGCTGAACTGAATCTTTCCTTTAGCCAATCACCCCCATGCCATATTCCAAGCATGAATGTGGGATCTCATGGGATAAACCAATACATAAAAAAAAATGAAATCTAGAGGTTAAACCACCTCTACCCTTACACTACCGTGATCTCATCTAAACTGGTCTTGATATCACAAAATAAAACTTAGCTTGGATGCGTCAGAAATCCTTCACCATCCCTTGAGGAATTTTCCTATCTCCACCCACCTGTTGAGGGCTTCCTAGAGAAAACCATCTCCACCCCCAACCCTTGGTATTTTCTTGATACCACCTCACCCAGATCCAAAACCTTCAGGAAATCCAAAGTTCAACGAAGAATGAATCCCATCACACCATGGCTATTCAGAAATGGCTAGGCAAGGCTAAAACCATTGTCAAAACCTGACAAATGCCATGCCCATGAAAAAAAAAGAGCTAAATACACACATGCATATACAATGCATGCAAAAACCAACTAGGAAATCACATATGCAACCTGTTACCTGCAAGTATTCCTGCTAAAGCTACTTGATCTAACTTTTCCTTATTTTTCCTTTGCTATCCTTGCAATTCCTTTTCTTTCTCCTCTTGGTGCTCTTCTCCTCTATGAAGCCAATTCCAAAACTCAACTGATAAAATCCCCCAAAATGATGCTATGATGCCTTTTTATTATTGTTGAATCTAATTTCTTCACTTTTTCTCTATTTTCCTTCAATTTCCTCCTCATGTGAACTTTGACCTTCCTTTTCTCCTATTTTCCTTTATTTTCATAAATAAAGTGCCAATAATTTATTTTTTCCTTTTCAAAGTCTTTTCGATTTTCCCTTATCCATAAAAAATAGTAAGTGATGCCAACTAGGATGCTTTTCCAAACATTAAGCTTCGAATACCTGTCCCATGGCCTTGGTCTTATTCTTCCTTTATTAAATTTATTACATGAACTTTTAGCCTGATGTTCTTATAAGAAAACTGATTTTTGACCTGTTTGAGTTTAGTTTGGTGGGGTTTTTCTATGGGGATTTAGGCTATGGAGTTTGGTCGGGAGGAGAATATGAGGTGGAAATATTGAGCGTTGTTAAGTCTGATGGAAAATTTAGGGACTAGCTGAGTCGACCCTACATGTCACCAGGTATTATACGAAAGTCTGACAAGAAGCTAGAGGTGAAACCGACTCAATGTGAGCCGACCTACACTTGGGTTTATGATGGGGCTAAGGTTAGTTTTTTTTTTAATAAAACCCTTTTCCTCTCCCCTTTTGAACAAATTTTTGATGGATGTTTCTAGAGTTACAAACCCTCACGATGTGATGGATTTTTATGTGAGGGTGCCTATGTTTATTTTCTCTAATAATTTCATTGGTTTAAAGTAAAATTTTGGAGTGGTTTCACAAGGCTCAAGTATTAGGGTTAGCTTGGATATTGTCGAAAATGGGAGTTGTAAGCAAATTTTATCAGTAGACTAGACATTAAGGGATTTTGGTTTGTAACGATCTGGGAAACACTCATCAAAACTTCCTATATCAAAATTTTCACGGGAAGCGGTGAGGATTAGAAGGCAGGTAAAAGCCTTGAGGGATCTTTTAGAGAAGTTAATATTAAATTTGGGGAACAATGTTAATATGCGCTGGGTGGATAGGCACTGTTTGGAAAGTTTAACTATGTCTCCTCAGGAAGGAGCAAATACAAAATTAGGTGACTCAATGGTGGAAACCCTTCATTGGTTATTATCTAAAGGTGAATTTTCTCATGAAAAATTTGATATATTTTAATTTTTTGGCTGAAAAATACCTATAGATAGTCCTTAATTTATCTGCAATAACTTATTGCTTCAAAGATGGCATATTGTGATCCGAATCTTGGGGGGAGACCCCCAAGATCTAAAAAATTGAAATGGATCTTGGGGGAGGAGGTCCCTAAGATTTGGAAAATTTAAAGGAGAGAAAACACAATAAATAAAACCACAAAGAATATTTTTTTTTATTAAAACATAGAATAATTGTAAAAGCTACATTGTGATGGAAAATCTTTCCTTTTACAAAATACGACTTGTTACTCATAATATTTTTTAGTTACAATACCATAGGTAAATTGCAGGGGTGGGTAAATATCATGGGTGAATGAATACCATGGGTATATGTCACTTATAATACCATGGGTGAATGAATACCATGGTTAGATGTCAGTTACAATACCATGGGTGGATAAACACCATGGGTGGATGAATACCATGGGTGGATCCCACTTACAATACCATGGGTAAATTCCATGTGTCGATGAATATAATGGGTGGATAAATACCATGGATAGATTCCACTTACAATACCATGGGTGAATGCCACTTTCCAGTCATATCATTCCTCCCTTCTTAAGAAGAAATAGTCCCCATTGTGCGAAGTTCCCTCTTGAGAAGCCTCTGTTGAATATGAAGATACACTAACGAGAATGGTTTTGTGTGGTTAATCCATAACCTTGATGAATGAAGATCCAAGGATAGCGATACCCTGTAATTCTTGTGACCAAATGTGATACTGACAGTGTGCGACCTAGAAAATGGAATTCGATGGAGTGTGGGTTTGTGGATGACCCAGAACCATGAAGAACAAAGATATAATGATAGATATACCCTATAATTATTGTGACCAATTGTGATACTAACAATGTGCAGACCAGCAAATGGACTTAGATGACAAGGATTTTGTGTGGTTGACCCATAATTGTGATGCTAGCTGTTGGTGAGGTAGAAGGTGCCTACATATCCTGGGGTGGGAGGGCACGTATCCTAAGAACCCAAGTCAGATGTTGCTATGATGAAACTGATGAATGTGAAGCATGTGCCTACTAAAGTGGGATGGGGGGGCACGTCTCCAAATGGAACTCGCTCTGAATGCTTCTCCAGACATAAAAGCTAATTTAAAATTTAAAATAGGCATAACTCAGTCAATATAACTCATAATATATATTTGGAAATGAAATGACCATTCTTCATATTCCTATGTGATTTAAATCCCTATATGGACACTCTAGAAACTTAGTTTCACGCTGCAATTGTCTCATTGTCACAAAAGTTCTGAAAACATAACTAATTTTAAATCAACGATATCTCCCTCATCCGAAATCCGATTCGACTAATTTGGTTTTCGAAATTGGGTGATTTTTAAAGAAGAGCTCATACATGCAATCAATTTTCTGAAATTGTGCATAAAAACTGCAAAAAATTATAGGATATATGCTGTCTACGAATTTTCGTTAGAAAACATTCTGCAACACAATTGATTGTAAATCAGCGATATCTCTCCAATTCGAACTTCAATTCGACCGATTGTTTTTTCAATCTGGGTATTTTTTCGAAAGGAATCCAAATTTGTTACTTGGTTTTGTAATTTTTTCACAAAATGTTTTAGATCTGATCTGAAAACTGGCCACCCAAAAAAATTCCTGCAAAAAAATGAAAAAAAAATTCTTCCCAGTTTTCCCAAGAAATTGCTCTGTGGAGGTCATAGCGTGTGCATGAAGTTTGGTGAATATTAATGAAAAAAAATTGAAACTGAAATATGCATCAAAATCTCATTCCCTTGGAGTCGTAACCTAAACCTAATACCACTAATGCAGATATTGGGGGGAGGCCCCAAAGATCTAAAGAATTGAAATGGATCTTGTGGTGGGAGGCCCCCAAGATCTGAAATATTGAAAGGAGAGAACACACAATAAATAAAAGCACACACACACACACACACACACACATATTAAAATAGAGAATGAGTGTAAAAGCTATGTTGTGATGAACAATATGTCCTTTTACAAAATGTGACTTGTTACTTATAGTATTTTTTAGTTACAATACCATAGGTAAATTCCATGGGCGGATAAATACCGTGGGTGAATGAATAGCATGGGTAGATTTCACTTACAATACATGGATGGATAAAAATAATTGGTGGATGAATACCATGGGTGGATTCTACTTACAATACCATGGGTAAATTCCATGTGTGGATGAATACCATGGGTGGATAAATGCCATGGGTGAATGAATACCATGGATAGATTCCATTCACAATACCATGGGTGAATGTCACTTTCCATTCATATCATATTGATTTTAATGCTCTTTTGGAGAAGCTAAAACCCTGAAACCTATGGGTTAAAATTATGAGTTTTCCATTAGAGCTTTGATCGAGACATGTAACAAAAAACGTGGCTAACACTATTATAAAATATGTTTTTATTTATTTATCTTTGGTGGCGTTTGACAAGAGGTTTTTGAGGGTTCATGTGGAAATGGATGTTTTTTCTAGTTTATCGGTGGAGATTGAGCTTATTTGGGGGGAGAAAACTTTATTTCAGTGTTTCGACTTCTACAAAGTCCCATTTAGATGCTTTATATGCCATAAAATGGGACATTTAAAATGTTTTTTCCAAAAATATTATTTTCAAAATCGCATGATGTATAATTTCTTAGGTTCTGATGATCGAGAGAGTCACAAATCTCTCAGAGTTTGGGGGAAAACCCTATATTTTTTGGGTTGACATCTTCTGGTTATGCTTCAGATTGATTTACAAATATCATGTTATAAATGTGGAGACTATTTTGTGGAGCGCTAAGGTCAGGCTGAAAATATATGTGCATGAAGTTGCTTCACAATGCTAGAAAATTTGAAACAAGGTTTGGAGTTTAGTTTTATTGAGGATGGGGGAAACACTAATAGGGTTTCTCTTTCTCTTAATCCTTCTAGATCAATTAATTTGGATAAGTATGTGAGTTTAATTTTGGAGAGTTCAGAGAACCCTATTAGGTTTTTGATACTGATTGATTTTGAAGTTGGACTTTTTGCGGTGGATACAAAAGAGGTATTGTTTTTAAAGAACAAAGATATCATTTTTAAAATATCGAGGATGTCAATTTCTGAAGAGGTTATCCTCTCTACATTTGAAATTGCTGTGGTGGAACCAGTTGAATATTTGAATATGAGGTTCAAAGAAAACCTTACTAGGTTTTTCATGCCTTCGGTCTCAGAAGTGAGTCTTACCATTGTGGTGGATTTGGTTTTGTAGCTAAGTCATTTTCATGTGGTGGAGGATTCTAATGCGAAAGTTCGAGATAGGGTCATAAACCTTCCATAATATGGTGTTTGTAAAACTTTATCTGAAGATATTCTGGGTAAGATAAAATATTTATTAAACTCTCTGATTCAATCTATTAGTCCAAAAGATATTTTATTATTGGATCAAATTGAAAAAAATCTCTTTTAAATTCTACTAACAGAAAACAATTTGCAAAATTATGTTTTAAAGTCTTTTGAAGAGAGCCAAGAATCTCTTTGTTTAAGCCCAAAGGGTTTTCCTCCTTTTTGAAATAGACTTATAGATTTTGGGGTTGGTAATAAATATACGTTTTCTAATTGTTTGATTAATCCTTACTGAGGAAGTTTAGAGCTCTCAGACTACCCTTAATTTTGTTTCACAAAAGGTTTAAAGTATGTATACACTTTCACTTGTAACTACATCTGATAAACCCCCTGCTTCTAATTTAGCGGTAAAACATCTAGATCATAAATCCTTTCTGGGATATGTCCTTAATAACCTTCATGAGTGTCCCTTAGGGAAGGATTTGGTGAACTTGTCTTTGCTTGTGATCATGTCTCTTATCCCATCCTATAAGGAGAATCTAAATTTAAGTTCTCTAAATGTTTATACTTCATCGGGTTTTAAGGAAATGAAAAATTCAAAACTTGTTAATCATTTTTCAACATCATTGTTGGGAAGAAGAAACAAAATAAGAAATATAAGGCTCAAGAAGGAGTTATACAAGGTGGTCTATTCAAGGAATTTTTTAAAGTTTATAGTAAACCTAGGGAACTTAGAGCAAAGAACCTATCAAGAAGGAGTTATACAAGGTCGTCAATTCAAGGAAGTTTTTAAAGTTTATAGTAAACCTAGGGAACTTAGAGAAGAGAATCCCTATCAAGAAGGTCATCCCTGATTTGATGTCTTTAAATGTAAGGGGAGTAGGGGGAACTTCCAAGACATATACCCTCAAGAGATTAGTGGAGTTAAATATTCCTTGTGTTATTTTAATTTAGGAAGCCATGTTGACTGGAGAAAGAGCTCGAGAAATTTCCCTTAAAATTTGTCTTGTATGGAGTGACTGTTCTATAGATTATTTGGGCCTTTTTGGGGGCCTATTGGCTATGTGGAACCCATGGGTTGCATATTTTAAAACCTTATTTTTAAGGGATGGTATTATTTTGGAAGGTTCTTTTAGAGGTTTAGATCATCTAATAAAAAATGTAAATTTCTATGGGCCTTATAATGACATACATGAGTCTTCGAATAATATGCAGCATAATGGCTTACTTCAGAATCAATATTTTAGCTAGGGATCTAAATTTCACAACCTTTGTTAGAGAAATTTGGGGTCATAAGGCTCGTATTGACCCTTTACCTTAGGATTTTACCTAGATTATTTAGGATGCAAATCTTCTTGATGTGTGTCATGTTCCACTTGTCCTTGCTTGGAGAAAGAGTGGAAGATCATGGGATTGGTAAGAGACTTGATGGTTTTCTGATTGCTGACATTCTAGTAGATAGATTGGGAAGATTTTCATTCATGGGTTAGTCTTGAATATATTATTACTTGTTGATGATGTGATCTAAACCCTCCAAAATTTTTCCTACACTTTAATTTTGGAGACCACTGAGGATCTTACGACTTGTCATTCCATTTGTATGATGGCCACTTCATGGTTATTTTATGTTTTACTAAATGTTCAAGTATTATTCTTAGATTTTAGGCAGAAAAGTCACTTGATTGCACATTCTCAGTCCTTTAAGAACTCACAAACTTACACTTCTTTATATGCAAGCCCAAATAGGCATTGCACAACTCTTGAACGTAAGTCTTGCACAATCACTATTGATTGTGACTGTGTAATCCATAAGCATATTTTAATGTGAAACTCATGTTGACAAACAATTCACACTATCCATTGAAAGTCTTCCTCACTTTGTTTTTAATTGTACTTCTATTCTAGTGAGTTTTCTCAAGTGTCGCTTTTGCACAATGTTTCTTTCATAAGTGTCACTTTCTCCTTTGTGGTTGTTCCTTTTTCTTGATTTTGATTTAAAAAGTGTTGTTTTAATTTGTTATATTATCTGTTATAAGTCTTTTTAGGGCCATTACATCAAAAATTTCCTCAGGGTGCGAAAACCTGGTTCTAGCACCCCCCCCATACTGCTTTGGGTGAAACTTTGATCTGCGTAAGCAGGTCACTGTCGAGAGGGCCAATAGTTGGAGGGTTTTGTTGGTTGTGTTATAACTCCAAACCTAGGTCAAGAACCGTCAATCCAACATATAACACTAGAGGTAATACTATCACACTATTCCACATTAGATTTTACTATATATCATAAGGATATGCACTAGACACATTCCTATAGCTTAATGCATTTTCTGATCGGAATCGACACTTTTGTCGCAAATTTGAGTTCTAAGTGTCACAATGTGTTGTTTCAACTATCAAACTTAGAAATAAGTGTCTCTTCATTGTTGTTTCAAGGTGTTCTTTTTGTTCATGAGTCTCATGCATTCCCCTAGCTTGTATTTATGGAATTCATGTGTGTGATCAATGTTGGAGTCTTTTTCCCTTTTTTTTCCCTTTATTACTCTACTAGTCCCACACTTAGTGACTTTAGAGCTCTTCCTAGTCCTCCTACCCAGGGACATTTGTGAATACATGAAATATCTCCTAGATGATGAGCATATATTATTCATGAGCCTCATTAATCAGATCTCTTCCTCCTAGACTTGTGCACTGATTTCTCTTTAAGGTCAACTCCTATCATTGCGCATTGAGAATCCTCAAAGAATAGTCACATAACCCTTCTTGCATACATTGAATCACTAATGCCTTGTATAGCACATGGAACATTTCTAGTGGCCCTCTACAAATGTAAACTGTGCAATACAAGGTCTCTTCTTTCTCACAGTGCAGTGAGCACCCTCTTGGTAAAGTGACTTGACCTCTTGTTACTTGCCTTAACCAACTGCATAATTTCCTCCTCTAGCGAGCCTTCTTGAGTGTAGGGAACATTTTTAGTGGAAAATTAGACACTACAGAGGCAAACTGTGCTAGCCTAGAAGCCTACCTCTTAAGTACAACACATGTTGCAATTCTAGTGCCTAGTATTGTACCCAATGCTAACTAAAAACCATCACTGTGCCATGTCTTGTTCTGCTTAGCCTCCCTTGGCACAAGGCGCATTTATAGTGGACAATCAATCACTTCTTAAGAAAATTTCACTCTTCCTAAAGTATTCCTCTTAGTCATAGCAAATGTCATAGTTTTAGTCAAAAAACCATCAACCTTTGTCTACTAGACTCGCTCACTATGTAGTCAATATTTAGTTTGTGAATATGCAAATTAAATTTGACCAAATGAAAACTAGCATCTTCATCGTCTTGACCCTTAAAATTTGAAATTCTTGATTGCCAATCTATACAAGGAATATGGTTCAGAAAACCCAGAATATGAGCTCGATTCATAGGAGCATACCTTCGAGTAATCAAATCCATTTTGACAACAGTGAGTTCACTAAGAATATCTTCAAACTACCGGTTCTTGAAAAGTGGAGTCGCCATGAAAATTATAAACCTTTGGATTCTTTGACACTGGAGTTGCCATGTGAATAATGCACAACCTTCTTGTGCATGATCGTTGTTCACCATCAGCAATCGGATCTGATATTTGTCATTCTTTCCCAGGGAATATTTGTCTTATCACCTCCCCGGCAACTACGCCAGTATGTTATCACTCCACCAGATCTCTAAGGCTGAGAAAGAGTCCAAACATAGGTAATCACAGACCAATATTTTAGCTCGGTAGCTAGCCCTACCAAAATTGAGAGGGCTCTCTCCACAAAGTCACGACCAAGAGGGTTGGATGAATTAGTGTTATAGGCTAGGTATGAGTGCATGGGTTTGTTTGTTTGAATTGTTTTGCTGGATGGGTGAATTAGGTCAAAGAGGCTAGGTC
The DNA here is from genome assembly GCA_034641835.2 of Pinus albicaulis. NCBI lineage: Eukaryota > Viridiplantae > Streptophyta > Pinopsida > Pinales > Pinaceae > Pinus > Pinus albicaulis. Next base: position 1,044,290,407 of record CM076584.1, on the reverse strand, counting down.
AAAGAAAATAATATTAGGATTGCAGTCCATTCAATGGGGCAAGGTAGGTAGGAAGGCTAACACTTTAGGGTTTTTGAGTGGGATGGATCAGACAGATGAGGGGCTAGAAAGAGCAAGACAATGCATGTATTCTTTCTAAACTGAAGAAATGAGACAAACTTTGAAGATTTTCCCAAAACAAGCCATAGAAGATGTATTCTGCTTATCAACATGAAAATTAAAATATAATAGAAACGAAATGGATCATGGAGAGTACAAAAAATTCATACATATGCAATAGAAGAAGAAACAATGTTAAATTTCCATACCATAGGTATCCCAAAGAAATAGTTGCAACTCTTTCATTAAATTCTTGCCAAACACTGAATACACTAGAGTCTCTGATCAATACAACAACATCCAACCTCTGAAATGAGTTAAGAACTGAAAAATATAGTCATGAAACCACTTCTCCCATCTTTAGGGGTCAAAACCATGAGTGGAGGAGTAGTTCAACCAAAATCTAAATTGAAAACTAGAGTGTAGGGAGGTCCAAGTGACTCATTCATAAATTAAGTGAACTGATTCATTACACCTCATGAAATTTTTTTACCTAATGTATTTACCCCTAGGTAACTTAAAAAGATCAAAATTACATTTAAATCCATGAATTACATCAGAAAAAAAATGATTTGCTGAGGTGGAAATCAAAATTGCAGAGAAAATTCAGAAAAATCATCCCTTGGTTGGGAGCACAACGACAATGTCAAGAGCGCAACGCTAAAGGTAGGAGCGTAAAAAAATCTTGAAGCCAAGATTTTGAGGGGTTCCTGGTGTCCAAATTGAGCTCGGGATATCTCATTCGAAATATTATCCTGTCTGGTTTCCATATCTGTGCTTAGTTTCCAAAATGGTGTTGATTTGACCCTCCAAAACTTCATTCTCCCAGGACTCTTCAGGAGCGCAGCGCTAGGCCCAAAAAGAGGGCAGAAACATGATTTACCCTCTAGAGAGTCTATGAGCTCTCTTCCAATTCCTTCTGTGCACCCACCACTAATTTCCCCTCCGGTCTTGGGACAATCTCCCATGCACTGTTTCTGACAATCGAATCAGACTCTTCCACCATGGCATCTATCCATCCGGGGTCCTCCACAGCTTCCTCGAAAGAGGATGGCTCTGTCACGATACACTTGCATAAGAGCCATGTATCCAAGATATCGTCGTGACCTGCCTCTATCTGCGCCGGACGTGGTGCTCCGCGGCACCCTTTCTGAGCCTGAGCCAGGGCCGCCGGGGCCTTCAGTGCGCTTCCGCCCTCTAATGGTTGGCGCTGCTTGAGTGGTCTCTTCCACTCCATGAACCTCATCTTGTGGCTGATCCACATCCCGAGACTCATCCTTAGGAACTAATAGCTCCTCATCTGCATGCAAGTGTGGCTCCCTCTCAAGCGAACACTTCATGGCTTTCTCCTCCTGAAATTTGATATCCCGTCACACAACAGTCTTGCGACTGTCTGGAAAATACACACGATATTTGTGGGGTGTATCAGTGTACCCCACAAATATCCCAACCTCTGCGGTCAGATCCAGCTTCTTCCTGGCATCCTTCGTCACATGCATGTAGGCAGGTGAACCAAAAATCCTCAAATGGGAAATATCAGGTCTCTTACCAGGAAACGCCTCCTCCGATGTACTCATGCCAAGAACCTTGTGAGGACAACGGTTCTGCACATACACTGCTGTATTGCATGCCTCAGCCCACAAGTGAAGGGGTAGGCCCCGATCATGCAACATCGCCCGTGCAGCACCCACGATCGTTCTGTTCTTCCGCTCAGCCACCCCTTTCTGCTGTGGGTTATGGGGTGCGATGAGCTCTCTCCGAATCCCTCTCGCACCGCAAAAGTCCATGAATTCCGCCGAGAGATGAATTTTCACCACCACAGCTTCTCTTAGAGTTTCATCTGTCTCCTCGATACCCCTAGTCACCAAATGTTTAACCTCACAGTAATTTAGTATGTTCCGCCTTTTCTTCCCATGAAGAAGATCCCAAGATTTACGAGAAAAATCACCAACGAAATCAAGCATAATACCCAGCAAGGCCGTCGAAGCCGGGCTGAGAAAGGTCCACACACGTCTGTGTGAATTCTCTCAAGGATCGTCGTGGCACGACTATCCTTCTCGTGAAAGGTGGCTTTCACAAATTTTCCCAAGGTACACCCCTTGCACTGATCTGACTGTGCAAGAGTGCCTTTAGGAAGCCCAATATAAATCTGTTGCAGTATCTTCAAAGCTCCATGGTGAAGGTGGCCCAATCTCCGGTGCCACAAATCGCCATCATCTCGGCTCACCACTCCTTCTACCTTGCATGCCATTGCTGCGCAACCATCTACCTGCAATTGATAAATGTTCTTAGCTCGAACCCCTATCCTCCGGGTCTCACCAGTTGCCTTACTGTGCAGGAAAGCCTTTCCCTCGCTAAAGAAAACATCATATCCCTTGTCTTCTAACATCACCACAGAGATAAGATTCTTCTTAAATCCTGGAACATGCATCACTTCCTTCAATACGAAGGGTTTACCAGACTCCCTCTCAAAGGAAATGGTATCGATACCGGTCGCACTGTATCTACCATCATCGCCCATCTTGATGTGCACTCCAAGATCTTTCTCATCCAGGTCAATAAACAAATCTCGATCTCCTGTCATGTGAAAAGATGCACCACTGTCAAGAAACCACATTGATCCCGTCATACTTGAGACAAAGCATGCGATCAGCGAAAAATCCAGCTCAAACTGTGAGGCTAAGGCCTCTCCAGCTGCAGTCCCAACAGCCTGCTTATTTTTCTTCTTCTGTGGACAACTAGTGGCATAATGTCCATATTGGTGACAGTGAAAGAACTTCACCTTGGACATGTCCTGCTTCTTGCCTTTCGCACCGGATTGAGAAGCTTTCTTGCTCTTCCCCTTCTTTGCTTTGGCAGCCAAAGCGCAATTCTCTTCATTAGAGTTCTTTGATGAAGATCCATCCCTGGTACTTCGCCTTATCTCCTCTTGCACAAGATCCGACCAAAGTATCTCCCATCCCAGCTCATCCCTACATTGGATGAATTTCGTGAGGTTCTTGGGCATACTGTCGCCTTTCTCCATCTTTATGTTCCTGAGTTTGTCCTTGAGCGCCAACTTCCTCTGGTCGATCTTGCTTTGGAATAAATCTATCAAAGCTTTCCACATCAAGAATGGAGAAGCCTTACCATGAAGGTTGGATACTATGTGATCCTTCATGCCCTCCAACAGAATCCTTCGACACTTTGCTGTCTTCTTTTTCCATGCGTCAAGTACGACAACATCACTAGAAGTAGGCTTTTGAATTTCTGCATCTATGAACTCCTTCAACCCATTGTCATCCAGCACCGCCTCCATCCTGTACTTCCATGAAATATAATTTGAGCTGCCCTCAAGGGCATACTCCAATCGCAATCCGTTGAAAGACATCTCAACTTCGACACCAAGAAAACACTGCTGCAAATTCGAATTCCACCAGCACAAAACTCAACCGCTTCAATGTTTTGCAATTGCTCCAATGATCAATATCCCTCTGATACCATGTAGAAATTTGAATAACCGATATATTATTCACCGAGATTCTCCGGATCACACACTATTTTAGCTTCATGCATAATACATAATCTCTTCTACCATTGATCATCACATGCGGAAATAAAATCAATTGCATGCATACATTAAAACCAAAAACAATCACACATATGAACACAGTATTTAATGGGAAAGCTTAAAGCTGAAAACCCCCAACTATCTGTATATTATATGTCATGGAGATCATGTAACAATCATAGTACAAAGCTCCTCACAAGCTCTCAGCACTACCTCAAATTGCTACACACTATCAAGCTAGATCTAGCAAAACACATGCTCCAATCTTTTGCCACTTGATAGCCAGCCTCTATTGCATAATCAATGCTATGGGATGGCTCATTAAATAACATAAACCACCTGGCTTGTATTGCGCAACCCTCATGGGCTTCTCCAATTATCTGTGTGTTGAAAATAGCAATTGTATAGTCACAACTGATAGTTAACCTGCTCTTTCACCTATCTTTGCACTGGTCTCCACTGAAACTGTCCATGCACTGAAGTTAACTGATGCATTATTTAGTTGATTAATGAGTTTATAATTAGTGAATTAATTAATAATTAATTCACACCACTCTCGCTAATTGTATCAATCAGTTAAACTGAATACAAATAGCTCAACTATGTTTAGATTAGTTAAACTGAATACAACTCCACTAACTTCCTCAATCAACTCCACCAAACTCCGTCACATGAGTTCTAACTGAAGTATCCATGCAATAGCTCCACTTAACCCTCAGGAATAGCGTAATTCCTTCTGTCAGCTCCTGTGCCACATCTGTGCACTTAACTGAAGTGATCCAAGAGAATAAGATAATGTTTATAGTCCAAATATTATTAAGAGCTAATAATATTCGACATATCTATTTTTAGACTGGCAATCTAAAAATAGATTCCGCCCAATATGTCTAAAAATAGAAGTCCATCTATTTTTTCTTACTTGACCAACCATCCACAAATAGCATCCTGCAACTCATAGAACATGATCCATATGTCTAAAAATAGACATAGTCTAAAAATAGACTTTGCGCCAAAAATAGCCTGCGGGCCCACTTAGTGTAGGCGACTCCTTTCCACTAAGCTCATCATCTTGTTGCAATCTCAACAACCTTTTCACTAATCAGTTTGTCCCAAAAAATTTAGCAAAGTTGCTAGGGTGCATGTCATCATTTTGAATCCAATGGTGGGCTCTGTTTTTCTATTAAAGGTCCCCAGGAAAAGCACAGTGCCTAGGGCACTGCACTCCTGACAGTCAAACTCTCCATGACTGTCAAAAGTGAAAAAAAATTCAAAATTTTTCAAAATTGCTCCAAATTTTGCTAAAATTTGCAAAATGATTGTTGATGATGAGTGTCAATCATGGAGGGATGCCTTAGCAAGAATGCCAAGCTTTCCTCCTTTTTGATTGGCTATGGTTTGCTTATGTTTCTCCTGCAATTGCTTGAGTTTGATGCTACAGACCTTGTTTATTGTGATATACATTTTGGAAATGTTTATGAGCATCTTTTTGTCCTTTTTTTCCTTATGGAGGAGTTTCTCAAGATGTATGTTGACCCTATCAAGCCATATCTCTCTGTCATATTCAATCTCCTTGGAAAACCTCTCCTTAAAAGTGAGTTTTTCATCCTCAATATTTTGCTATTGTAAAGCCCTCTTAAGACCCCTTGTCTTTGGTCTTGTTTTGCTGCTTTGGGTGTCATGTTGATCAGGGTCATCAAGTGGCATCAAGGCTTTACCTCTCTTTCTTTTGAGTAGCTCTAGCACCATGAGTCCTTGTTGATATTTCAACTGCTTATTCTCCTGCTCAAGAAATGAAATGGCATACTTAGCTCTATCCAAATTAGTTTGCAGCTCTCTAATTTGGCATCCTTCTCTTTTACAACCAATGAAGTGTCTTAATCATCTTGTTGGTTGAAGTCAACAAGGTCAAATTCTGTCTCTATCTCATGGAGGTCTTCCTCCTTGTTGAGCCCCAAGATTGTTCTTTCTTTCATCTTACTTCACTCCATTTTCCTTTGTCCATTGTTATCCCAGGCCCAAATGATCAATGAAATTAGTTAAAATTACTTTAAGAATGAATATCATGGCTAACTTGCTAAGTTTTGTGATTTTGTCATTGTAATGCATTTTGAACTGAAACTAGCTACAGAATGTAGACATTCCATAGCTAACCGCCAATTCTGTAGTTGTCTTCACATTCAAGCATGTTCCAGGTGTCCTCTCAGGAAAAGCCACACATGGGTTTATTCCACATCATGTCCTCAACGTTTGTTGCTCACCATGAAGAATGAACTGAATTCTGGACGTGGTTTTGTACGTGGGAACTCATACAAGGAGGCAGACTCCTAATAGGACAAGGACAGTCCAGATGTCCTTTGTCCCTTTACGCTTCCATCTTTAGAGTTCTAGTACGATTTTGATATGAAAATAAAATGATCCCCGTATTGTTGCAAGTTCTGTTATGAAGATTTGTTATAAATGTACTTGGGAAATCGAGAGACAAGCTCTAGATTTTGATTAGATTTCGTGGATTGACTGCTATATTTCTGAAGACCGAGAATACTCTGTTTTTAAGTTATTTTCCTTTAATGAAGAAGACAACATTGCTTTGAACGTGTTGAGTTGATCTTGAGTTAGATTCCGTCTGGTGGTAGAGGGCCCCTGCCTCCTGAGCGACTTTACTTTCGTAATCTAGATAAGTATCTTAGTTCGTTTTCAAGTTTTTGAAGTTTGAGTGCATAGTTAATTTCATTAGTCACTATAGCTATACTTGTTCTAAGAAACTCTTCCAAAAGATCATTATAATGAATGAGAAATGGCTGTAGTTTTATAGATTTTAATTGCAATTTCTTTTGTTCATTATCACAGTTGAACTTATTCTAGTAAACTCTTCCAAAAAATCATTATGATGACTAAGGCAAGACTGCGATACTGAAGGTTTCAGTTGCTTGTTTACACTAAGTAGCATAGCTGATATTACTCTTAAAAATCTCTTCCAAAATATCATAACAATGGGTAGGAAATAGCTGTGATGTCTTAGTTTTTAATTGTAATTGCTTTCAGTTTTCATGTTTTCATTCAAATGCATTGAATTGTACAGCCATGATTGTTCTAACAAGCTCTTCCAAAATACCATTCATGATGAACGAAATAGGCTGTAAAATCCCATAGATTAATTGCATGATAACTTAGTTAGAGTACTCCGGAGTCAAATTGCATTCAATTCATGCTCTGTTATTTCGTTTTAAGTTTGATAATGGCTTGTTAGTTTAGCACTGTTTATTGTAGACTAGTAGCACTCTAGTTCAGTTCTAGCTTAGCTCACTGTATTTACATTCCACATTTAGTTGTCATCCATTGCATATTAAATTACATTAGTTGTTAAACTTAAATACCACGGCCTTCATTATTTACAAAACTTCTTTTGTTCCAAACCTATAATTAACTCATAATCATCTGGACAGAGGATAGTATCAGTCCAAGGCCTGGAGTAATTTTGCAACCTTTTTACCATTTCACAAATAAGCCCTTCCTCAAAAGACTATTCTAAAAGGAAATCTGTAACTTTTTGAGTGAGGTGTAGTGGTGTTAAACTAAGTTGCAGAATAGAATTAGGAGCTAGTTTTAGAGTAGAGATCTTATGATGTTACCAATGTTCTTTTCCAAATATGTTTCAACAAACCTTTAATCATGGATGAGATGTTGTATCATTATAAGTTGGTTGTTTAATTGTTTAGTTAGGAGAATTTTTACACTTAGCTGCCCATTTCTCAAGCTCTTCCAAAATACCTTTAATGAAAGAATTGGACAAGTTAAGTTCATGTTGTGAATTATTTTCTTGAAGTCATTATCAAGCTTTGTATTCTGCTTAGTCATAGTTTAGGGTTTGGTTCTGTCTTAGTATTTGCATTTGTCAATTGTCATCATCAATTTAGGCTTCACTCTGTTTTTAACCAGTAGCTTCTTTCCACCAGCATTTAGTTCTTTCCCTTGTGAACATAAAACCATAAAAAGACCAAAAACATCATAAAACACTAGACACAACGCAGTAAGAAACAAACACCTAGGCACATACAGTGCACCTCACTTCAGCAGTTTACCAACCCTGGTTGACAATTAAATGAACTCAAGTTAGGAGACTAGGTTGAGCCCAAACACTCCTCATGGCTTACTTCCTCATGAAAATTTTCATCTTTCATCTTTTCCTTTCCCTTCTGTACCTACTTTGTCGATAAAGAAGGAAAGGTCCCTCCCACAATCTATGAGCAAACACCTACCTATGCCCTCTCTAATATCTTCTATCCATTGTGCTCATTTCAACCCCTTTAGGCTTTCTAACCATAGCTTTGCTAGATGACCCACTCTGACTCTGAAATGGTGATGATGGTGATGAAATGGGTATGGTAGGACGAGTTGATGAAGAAGTAGGTGATTTAGGCTGAGAAGGAGGAATTGATGTAGTTGGATGAGATGAAGAAGGTCTATCTTCAGCATGTTGAGCTTGTGGAGTAGTGAAGATGTCATTGGAAGTGAAAGTCTGCCATGAGATGTTGAACTGTTTGAGGTGATGGAGGAAAATGATTTTGATGAGAGAGTTGTGAAAGAGGTTGTTCATCTACTGGTCATAATCTCTCCTTTGTACAATGTAGGCCATTTTTTCTATGCTCATGAATATAAAGTATGGGATATTTAGCATCTTTATGCTTGTGAAGTTCATGATAAATATGATGTGGTAAGTGTAGAGTATAGAGAATATTCCTTCACAAGAGAAATACTTCATGATGATTTTCATCATGGGAGCATACCTATCAAGGAGGTAATTGAAAGGAAAAAATCTCTGTCTTTCATTCTTCTACCTTGGCTTGATGTATGGCTCATGGTAGCGATCATCCAAGTATTTAGCTTTGAACCAATTCTCACCTACATTTTGAATCCCAGTGGTAGTTGAAATCATGGTTGTGGATAAGGTGAAAGTCACACCAGTTGGGGTCACTTGATTATCTGTTGGTTTGTTATGAAAATTCTGCTCAAAATAGGGTGGTGTTTGACTCTTTGTATCTTTTCACAAAAATCAAAGCATCCGACATTCTTGAAACAAGTGAGAGTCATAAGAGATGTCATCAGTTCTCTATTGTTTGTAGGTTCAAGTCTAATAATCCTTCCTCCTTTATGTGGCCTTCTCTATTCTCTTACTTATTCTTCCATGTAGCCCCTGTTTTCCTCCTCCATGTATTCTCTATTTTCCTCCTCCATGGTATTTTGGTCTAGAAACCCTAGGGATGAGGAAATGTGAGTTTGGATAAGTTTAGGGAGTGGGGAATGGGATGAAGAAATTTATAGACATAGGAGCAGGGGTTAGTGAACTTAGGGAGGTGGTAGGGGGTTAAAATGTTTAGGGAATTGGGAATGATAATTTTATTACAGGTTTTGATGGTAATGGGAGTCTAGGAAATTGAGGTCCCTATGACTTAGGGTTTAGGGGAAAAGGGGCTTAGGGAAACAAATATAGTGTTTTAGGGGTAAGGATAGGTTTTATTGTGATGTGGGAAGGGATTTTGAGGTCTAGGAAATAAAATTGGGAATGAGGGAGTGAAATTTGGGTTTGTAGCCTAGAACTCTTCAAATTTTTCATAAAAACCTAAATACCATGAAAATTGCACTTGAGGAATGGAAGGGGGTGTATTTTCATGTTACTTACTTTCAAAGAAGTAGTGAGAACCTTTGTTGAATGTTATAAATGATTTGGATGAGTTTGGAGGCTTGCTCAAAAAAAACACGAGGAGCGTAGCGCAATGAAAAAAAGCGCAACGCTTCCTCTGCCATAAGCGTAGCGCAAGATACATAAGCACAACGTATTGAATAGAAGCACAGTGCCACAACAAAAATCAAATTTTCACCTTCTGAACTGGAAAATCGAGCTGTTGAGGTGGTGGCTCGATGCTTTGAAGGAAAAATGAGAGTGGTTTTGAAGTCTTGATGGGTTTTATACTTGGTTCATTTGATGAATTTGCCTTTGGGACCCACCTTTCTTTCTTCACATTCACCTTCAAATTTTGAAACGATACCTTTTCATTATGACCTAATTCTTTACACATTGATTATTTGATGGATTGAGAACTCTTTACATTTTGGTTTTTTGATGTTTTGTTAGCATGTGGAACTTTGAGTTGGCATCTTGGAAGACATGAAATTATTACAAATTGAATGACATTAAATTACATAATAAAAAATAAAAGTTACATTTTGAAATAAAAATTAAATCTTGAAATGAAAATTACTCACAAATCATCTTTACTTGGTAAAGATAAGTCTATTTAATCACTCTCTTACTGGCTGGTCTTATGCAATTGAAATGGTGTGTTATTGGACCTTGAAAACCCTAGAACCTAATGGGAACCTTGACTGAATGGAATTCATGATGACATGAATAAATAGGTGATGTGACTTCATGAAATAATGAACACTCAACAAGTGACAAAGTGAGCCAGCAAGTGATGAAATGACATTTTGAAAAGAGTGAAATTTGATGAAAATCTGCACCAAGTGACCAAATTTTTGCATGACCTAGTGGAATGATAAACAAATTCTTAGTGGGACCCCTAAAATCACATGGAAGAGTTAATTTTGATCACTGGTGGAAGGATGCAAATACTAACACTAACATTGGCTCCAGCTGGGGATGGTAGCTCCTTGGAGGTGCCGAGAACACCGTAGACCAAGTGCCTATCCATTGGGCATGGATTGAAAAGCTAAAGACTAACTGAAAATTGAAAACTTAAACTGATTTGTAACAAACTCAAACCGATTGAAAAATGAATTTAAAATTGACTCAAAAATTATTGACTTAAATAAAAAATTGCTAAACTTATTGATAGTAGTATATCACCGAGACTTGAGGTCTTCAAATCCTGATGAAAACCACCTGTCTGTTGAAGGAATGTGTATGATCATGTGATCCTTCTAGTGTAACCAATCCAGTAGATGGTAGACTCGCATACCATGATCTCGCTTTTTCCTCCAAGGTAGCCCTAAAAATATTCATCACACGATCTTCAGGAAACTCAATCTTTATTCTGTGAATATGCAAATGAAATGTGACCAAATGCAAACTAGCATCTTCACCGTCCTGACCCTTAAACTTTGATAGTCTTGATTTCCAATCTATACAAGGAATATAGTTTGGAAAACTAGGAATATGAGCTCGATTCATAGGAGCATACCTTTGAGCAATCGAATCCATTTTGAAAATAGTGAGTTCACCAACAATATATTCAAACTACCAGTTTTTGAAAAGTGGAGTTGCCATGAAAATTCTGAACCTTTGGATTCTTCAACACTGGAGTCGATAGGTGAATAATGCAAAGCCTACTTGTGCCTGATCATTGTTCACCATCAGCAATCAGATCTGATATTTGTCGTTCTTTCCCGGGGAAGATTTGTCTTTTCACCTCCCCGAAAATGGTGCCATTATGTTATCACTCCACCAGATCTCTAACGCTGAGAAAGAGTCCAAGCATAGGTAACCACAAACCAATATTTTTAGCTTGGTAGCTATCCCTACCAAACCGGAGAAGGCTTTCTCTATAAAGTCAGAGCCAAGAGGGCTGGATGAATTAGGGTTTTAGGCTAGGTATGAGCACAGGGGTTTGTTTGTTTGAATTGGTTTTCTGGATGGGTGAATTAGGTCAAAGAGGTTAGGGACTGCAGATCCACTATACCTAAAAATACTTTCGTCTTCTAAGTCCTTCCATGAGTAGGAAAGGTAGGGATTGCACTTCGAGGAAGGCGAGTAGGAAACGTAGCGGCTGCACTTTGAGGAGGTTTAAACTGATGGAGGGCGAGATCTAAGAAAGTTCATAGAAATCACATTTCACAAAAATTTCCCACTTTCCGTCAATATCCAGGCCTCCACAGAGTTGAGCCATTCTAATGCATACGACGATCCTTCATTGCTTCACACACAGGAAATCAATTGTTCGGATCAACATATCCATATGCGAAGTTAACATATGAGGTTTTTTTTTTGTCACCTGTAATTACAGAAATGGCCAAATCCAAGTCAATGGATTTGGTATGAAGCAGTTTTACATAAAATCTAATATGCCACTTCAATACGCATATCTGCGCTCTTCAACGACACAAAACTTTAAATTTCTCCAACCCGACGGCTCTGATACCAAGTAAGAGTGATTAAAAGCACACATATATTTCACACACAAATATGTATGCGATCACACATGCCTCACATTCAGATATATTTTCTTAGATCTAAATTATTCTTAATGTAGGTGGAGAGATTGGGAGAATTATTCAACTATCACCACCAAATCAAAAACCAATTTCTCAAATATAGTATGTGTTAGCACTGGAATCAACACTTGGATTATGACAAATGCTTGACTAGACACATCTTAAGCTCAAGGCTATTTATGATTTGGATTGGATTGTGGAAGGTGACTGAATCTTACATCTACTGAAAATGTTTCAAATATACAACTATCTCTTACACATATGAGGGTAGTAAGACTTGATATGGTAGCAAGAGTAATTGGTAATCTGAAGGTTAGGAAGACATGCAGATGGATAGTGGTTCTATGAAATAGAAATCCACTGTTTAGATAGAAAAATAACACAGAGTTTAGACTGTGTATCAATGAAAGAAAGCTCGTAGAAGTCTTACAAGAATCTCATTGCACACTTTAAAAATATATGCTACAAGGAATGCTCACATTTAATTTACCACACATATTTCTTCAAGAATGCTTTCCAAGCAAGACTGACAATATTTGATAATTATGTATAGATATAACATGAGACTCATAAAAACATGTAACATAGATCACACTACAATCTGGAATTGAAGAATTCAAGTGTGGAGACACATGAGATAAGAAAAACAATACACATAACAAACTGTCATAAGTCCTCAAGAGTGCTGTTGATATATTTTATATATGAAATGTGTAACACAATATGCTCAGAAAGATACAATCATAGAACCCTTATTTATTTTTATTACACCATATTTATACAATAATTAGGAGCTCTGTGTAGACGTATCCCATAAAAGTAGAACTATACTTTAGGAATTTATTACAACTCTCTACATAAGGTAGAGTTCATCTGAAACATTAAAGGAAAAACTTAAATTAGAAAAAAGATAAGGTGTGGCATCATGGAGCTAAAACTGGATGAATAATTGTGGCCGAGTGCCCTCGTAGCTCATCAAAATGTCTCCCAAAAGAGGTGGAATCCAACAACTGAAAGAAGTACTTGTGAACACATGTTTCCATATTTGCTGAAATATAGGAGTCATTAACCACCCTGAAGTTTATCTGACACTTGACAACATCCATCATAATATAAATATCATCCACTTCACCCACTTTGGTGTCATTATTGTGATAATAAACCAAAAAGTAGCTTATTTTCACCATATAGTAATATTCTAAAATAATAATTACCCCTACTGAAACAAAGTAGCTATCTCCGAAAATATAGAAAATAAACCCAAAATTAAAAGTTTCTTCAAAGGCCCTGTCTCATCATTCTTCAGAGGTCTAATATGGAGGGAAAAATTCTGATAGCCTAAAATTTGGTCACTAGGCTTGGTGTGAGGTCTATGGATGTAGGGATTTGGAATATACTTAGGCCTTTTATCTCCATGTGTGAATATGCTAGATTCTTCCTCTTCAAACTTTGATTCGGTATATTTGGTGTCACTGCTCTCTTCATAAGAGGAGTATGAATGTATCACAATCTTCTTCCTTTTCTTAGCTGAAGATCCAATGGATGATAATAGTTGAGCTAAGGTAAGTTCTTCCTCTCTAATAGCCTCTAACATTTTATTTTTGCCTTTCTTAAGTGATAGCAAGATCCGTGAGAGAGTAGATTTTCTGAATGAAGTATCACTGCTTGGTTGAGTCTCCTGAGTAGTTTTAAAAACACGCTTTGATATCGTTGCTCTAGGGTTGACTTCCTCTGAAGGCATAACATGATTGGAAGTTATAACTTCAGGTTTGAATTCCTTTGGAAGTTCTTCTGTCATGATGAGTCCTTCCTAGGTTTGCCTCTTGACGAGGAAGCTATCTCCTCCTTACTTTTTAACACAATATTTTTATGAGACATGGTATCTCCTTGCTTCAATTTAGTTTTACATTGCTCCATGAATGAAATTAAGGTCTGAGGTTCTTTAGGTGAACTTCTTGTTGGTGAACAACTGATATGGGCTTCATTGGTTGATTGTGTTGTAGGAATAGATGTAGGGTTTCTAACCTTTTTGGTCAAGCTTTTGGTATGTCTTCTAGATGATATGGAGGATGGGCCATATTCCAAAGGGATTGACGAATGATTAGGGTTTGGCTGCTATTTTTATGAATCCTTCATTCCTAGGTCTCCCTAGTCTTCTTCTAGAATAAGCAGTATTAAATCTCTCCTCTGTTATAAAATTCTCCCAGGTAGTCCTTCTCTTTCTCAAGTGATAAGATATCAATATCTTAATCAGGCCTCTATGGTATAGTATATGTAATGAGAAATGTGGGGTCTTTTTTAACCTTCGAGACATTGAGAGCAAGGACCTATGGAGAAAAAAGGGTAAGTTCATGGGCCTGACACCTGAAATGTGGACTAAGAACCTCATTTGATACTTATGAGCAGTCAGAAATCTTCCTTCACAGGTAATTTAGCATTGGACAATAGTGATAACATGTTGCTATTCGGGTTTGAAGTAAGAAATGTGTATGGTATGAGTCCACCATATGTGCTCATGTTCAGGCTTCAAATAAACATTTTCATCAACTTTAAGAAGAGTTTTATTATTTTTATGCCAAGACTCACCTATAATAGAAGTTTGCGTTGCTTTGGAAATGATGGTTTCTATGATATTGAAGGTTTGAGATCCAATATTAACCTTTTCACCATCGAAGTTCTCTACAAATGCTTGAGCGACGACCACATTCTCACCAGATAATTTCTTTAAGAATTTGTACCAACTAGCTGCCTCTAACTCGACATTAGCTCGACTATCCACAAAACGGGTGTTTGCTAGCTCAGACCATTTTACCTTGCCTCTGTCCATATTTCACTTGTTAACTCTAACCTCCAACAAAACTATAAAATGAGGATTAACCTCCAAACCCTACCTGCTGGCACCTGTTAACCTTAACCTTCGACACAACTGTAAAACAAGGACTAATTCACCTCCAAACCCTACCCGTTGGCACCTATTACAAATGATTTTAAAATGGAAAATTAAAATATATCAATGCAGCTGTCACAGGAGCGGATGGAAACAGGTTATACATGCCATATGACTTGGTAAAAAAGGATGACACGAATCACAGTAATAATTTAAAACCACTACCATTTATTTCACCAACTCTATCACTTATTCTTATTATTGCTACTCGTACTATGCTTGTGACACCTATACCTTTTAGTAAGTAGCAATATAGTTGCATATCCTTAGCATAAAATTATCATCTTTTAATTCATCTCTCAAATGAAAAATGAATATTCTTTGGATATGCAACACCTTATACTTCAAATTTTTCCTTAATCTTCAAATAGCAATGTTGTCTTCAGTTGAATAATATTTCCTCTACTCCTTTGTATAAATTTGCAGGAAATTACTACCCTTATCAAAAAGACTGCTTTTCTGTGAAACCATAGCTTTTGAAAATGATAGTTGTCTTTCAAGGAAAGAACAACTAATGCTTTTATTCTTAACATAATTCATGATCTTCACACTCTGTTTCTGACCTTGGAAAGGAAATGATGGTGAAAGAATAAGTCTATTTTTCAGATGGAAACCTATGACTTCAACCACTAAAAGTAGTTAAAAGACCTATTTCGAAGAGACTCTACCCTATCAACTTTATAATAGAAACAGAGTATTAGACTTAGAACTTCTTTGAAATTTTATTACAAAGTAACAAAGACTCATACAATTTAATCGTTCGAGGTTCTTCACCGTGAGTTAGGAGACAGAAGAGGATCAAAGACAAAACTTTACAATGACGACCAAACTTCAAATTTTTTGAAAAAATTACAGTGCTAACAGTATGCAAGCATTAAATCTAAGTTTTTCATCATCATTGTGATACTTCATATTATCATAAACTTATTTAGTTTAAAAATTATTTATTATTTTATTTATATATTTTTAATTACCATAATTATAAATATATTATACATTTAGTAATTATATTATATATATATATATATATATATATATATATATATATATATATATATATATATATATATATATATATATATATATATATATATATATATATATATTATAAGTTTATATGGTTACTACACTTATATATATATATATATATATATAATTGTTATGTAAACTTATAGTCTAATAATGTATACTATAGCCAAATAAAATTATTTTTATTTCTCGTATGATAATTAGGTAATAACATATATTATGATGGTTAATTTTTTAATTTAAAATAATTTCAAAACTCTCGACTAATAGTCTACAGAACCAACTCCTCCCATTTGAGTTTTGTATTGTATTCTTGAACCAATTATTCTTGAATCATTAGAAATATTAAAATTAGATATTCACAACTTGAAAAAAAGATCATTGATGAGTTTTGCATTTGCATTTAGAAAGTGTCATAGAAAGTGAAGGAAATCCAACATAGTTATACTTGTTTCATTCACCAAAAACCACATTAGTTATGTTTAGGCCTCAAGTATAAATCCAAGGTATATTTTTAATTCATCAATTAGTAATCAACAGTGTCATGAACAAGTTACTAGTTATGGACATCTAAAGAGAGGAACCACTCTGAACTGATTTATGAGACCTTAAAATAAATTTCAATTATAACCAACCACCACAAGGATATTTATGTGCTTATATGTGTTTGAAGTTCTTACCATTCACACAACGTGAAATGCATCATGATGCTTGTACCCAAGTTTGAAGATTGGAACCAAAACATGCTATATTAAGTAAACTTAACCATGGATCTCAACAATTAGAACATGTATCATTCCTGTTGGGTTTTTTTGGATCAAAAGGTGATTTATATTTGGTAAAGAAAGAGAATTCATTCCTTCATAAAATCAACCAATTTTACTCACGGACAAAAAAATTAGAGAGACATTTTCGGTGCTTTGTAAGAGTATCCATTAATTCCTTTTCCTTTGTTTACAGTGAAAAAGTTGCAACAGTAAAGAGTGAGCAAGGAAAAAATTTAGAAAGACGATTTGTTTACCCTTTAAGTAAGTCGTTTCAATATCACATCGATCAACAAATACTCAAAATGTTGGTTAAATCCATGCAATATGAGAAATTGTTAAGCCTCTTAGCCCGTGCATGATTACATGCAAATTAATTTCAAACCCTCATGGTAAATGGATTATTTATGAGCTTAGTCTAACTTATAGACGAAATAATTTTTTTTACCCAAATTGGACGATACAATTTCAAGAAAGAATGTGATTTTTTATTGTTTAAATACATTTTTGAATGCATAAATGGATTCAACACCCTGGAAAACCCTTAGGGCACTTGAACTCTACAGATTAAACAATTTATAAAATTTTTATGTTGGATTTTTATTAAAAATAACCAAAAAAATTGTCGTGGAAAAGATCATTCCGTCTATAAATTAGACTACACCTTATTTATGTAGTCCAACATTAGATTTTATGATAAAAATTGAAATAAAGTTAGAACTTAGAATAGATGGTGTCTATTCATGAATGATTTTTCCTTCAATCCATCAAAAATATATTCAAATTGAATCAACATCTAAATCTATATTTAGCTACTTGTGTTAAAGAATCAGAAAGGAAGAAAGGTCCTCTTGTTCTTGATTATTTACTTGTGATATTCTTTAGTTCTTGTTATGTTCTTCTTATCTTTCTTCTTACTAGTTCATTAAGAAAATATAAAAAAAATACACATAGATAAAGGACACCAAATGTAGGCTAGCAACCAGGGAAAAACCCAGTCAGTAATTCTTCTTTCAATACGATTCTTGAGACTCTAGACCTTGACCCACAATTCCTCTACACCAAGTCGGCCTTCCTTGTGATCCTTCCTAAATCTGGCAACAACAACAACAATAACAGTACTATGATGACTTGGAACTTCAACCTTGCTTCTTGAGACTTCGATCTTGAGGTAGAGACTTTGATTTAGCTTCAAAGACTTGGATTTAGGCCCAATACAACTTCTCCAAGTAGTAGCATTCAACAAAAAAAACTTTGACTTCCTCTTCTCTTAGCAACAACACCTTGGCAACACTTGATGCAACAACTGTTGCAGTAAAAATTTGAGAACTTTGATCTCCCAAACTATAGCCTGAAATGCAGAGAGAGTGGTGCTAAAATTTCGATTTTCTTCAACTCTATAAGCATGCCCAAAAATGAAACCAAAAAGTCCTTCTCCAATTCACAATGTTTCCTTAATGCAACTACAAAATCAAATTTCTGTGTTTCAGTGAGATGGTTCCGAGGGAGTTCAATTTCATTGTATATATAGGCTTGAGTTGAGCTTGAATTCTTGGGCTTGAGGCCAACTTGATCACCTTAAGGCCGACTTGGTGTGGAGGCTTCATAAATCATATTTTACTCAATACTTGACCTAATTGCACAATTCAAAAGCCAAATATGGATCAATTTAAATATACAATAATTCTCTAGACTCATAATAAAACCTAGAAGTCCACAATTTGGATTTTGACCTAAAATAAATATGACCCAAGCATGAAGCCCATGCTTTAATAAGTCATTTAATAATAATATAAAATTCTTTTCTTTATTCTTTTGAAAAGTACAATAAGTATTGACTCAAGTAAAATTTATAAAGACCAAACCTAGTTACATTATTCAACACTCCCTCTTAACTAGGGTGTTATTCATAACTCAATAGTACAAGGTATATCTAAACTATATGAACTATGAAGAATCTTTAGACACTTAAATGTCATGGACTAGATTCCTAACTAGGGAACTCTATTCATTGGTCACTCAACAGTTTAGGCACCATAATGCCATGGACAAGATTCCTGACTAGGGAAATCTATCCAAGTGGGACTAAGATGGACTAAATATTTCAACCTCTAAAGGTACCATAAATATTACTTAATAACCATCAACCCAGGGAACTAGGTGCACATCCACTCGATGTCGCCCTCCCAACCAGACATCAACACAAAGTCCCGACCTGATGTCTTTCTAGGAAATGCTTCACTCACAAAGCCTCATCACACCTTGATCTAGTAGATAAAGGACAATCGAGAAATTAACTTGTGCAAACATAAACCCCAATCATCAATAATTTCAAATGTATAATAAAAAAAAATCTCGGGGTTTCATTGTTTCCCTTCAACTAATTCCAGTAGGAATATCAATAGAATATTTTAGGAGAATATTCCTCTTCATACTTTACATGTGGCAACATATCAACTTTCCTTCTTATAGCATTACCAAAACATTCTCCAATCATGGCTATGATTCTTACTCATGGTCTTCACTAAGACTTACGACTGTTACTCCTGGTCTAGTGCATGACACATGAAGTAGAGAACCATAATAATTTTTTATCCAGGATCCCTCTTAGTCTAGAGAGATCAACTTATTACTTTAGGTGTTGGAGAATATTTCATGGCTTCCATCCTTCTCATCATACTTGTCATCTTCTTATCTTTATGATTTACCTGCACAACTTTAGACAACAAGTAAAAATAAAACTATAGAACCATAAAGTTAGCCATATCAGAATTACAAAAGCATTTTCAACTTTCAAACATATTAGATACCCAGACAAGAGACATATAATTTTCAACATTTTGCTAGGGACTTTTATCATAAACCCTAGACTACTTCACAATGTCTTTCACTCTATATAGGGTTTCAATGATTCTTTCAAAGGTATAATAGAACTTTCTACAACATTTAGTAAACCCTAGAACCAATATAGATCTACAAGACATATAAAAACATTTATAATTCACATGTTAGACTTTCCACCAGGGTTCATACAAATCCTAGATTTCATAAAAGAGTCAATCGAAATTTATCACGACACATACATTGTCATGATCAACTTTCATTAGAGTTATTTGCATACGCTTGATTTCAAATCAATTATCAAAACATATCATGAATAAATTCCACTAAGGTTCGATGTAAACCCTATATTTCTCCATTTATAAATTCTCAACACACATTATATAGATTCAAATGAATATAAATACTAGAGAATTTAATCATTACTAGGATTTATTTATAGACCCTAGACTTTTCAATCATCATCCTAGATCTTTCAAACTTTGACTAAGGTTTGTTTTCAAACCCTAGATTCTTAGGAGCATTAGAAAATTGGTCAACACATATATCTAGGAGACCACCATTATAATCACATCATTTGTTAGTCAAAATTAATACATTATCCTAGACTAGGCTAGGGATTCAATCAAGAGAACATATACCAAGGGTTTCACTTCTAGGAGTTACAATAATAAGGATTTTACCTGTAGACATAACCAAAACACAGGGTTTCAGTTCATCATCAAAGCAAACCCTTATTATATCATGCTTCAGAGGTTGGAGATTTCGAACATCATAATTTTAACTCTAACAACTTTAGAGCTTCCATGATCATATCAAAATCCCAAACTCGACATTATCAATATATTAATCAGAATAACAATTTCTTCATAAATATCCCTAGTATGTTTAAGGTTTCACACATTATCAACATACCCTTAGGTTATGGTTTTCTAGAGAATCTCCTTAAGGTTTTATTTATATAAGAAATTAGAGGTGTATAAGTGTTGAAATGGCACCCCAAGGGGGCTTCTGATTTAATTTTCCCTTTTTTAAATTGGAAGAGAAATTGTAATTTTATCTCATGACAACTTGTATTAGTTAACTAAGTCAGAGAGGCCGAGTTAGCCTAGGAAATTTGAGTTGAGGTTCAAAGAGGAGGCATGTAGAGGTTTTTCATATTTTTAGGGGGTTCAGTTATAGTT
The DNA here is from genome assembly GCA_034641835.2 of Pinus albicaulis. NCBI lineage: Eukaryota > Viridiplantae > Streptophyta > Pinopsida > Pinales > Pinaceae > Pinus > Pinus albicaulis. The sequence continues at coordinate 1,044,269,764 of CM076584.1, read as the reverse complement.
ATTTGTGACTTGTAATTAGTTAACTCAAAAAATTGAGTTAAAATCAATTTAACTTGTTCTAACTGAGCAATGAGCTAGTGAGAGGTCCAGTGAATTAAATATGATTTAATTCACAAGTAGCGATCAATAAATTAATTGATAATTCACTATAAATAGTTGTTGCATGTCAGTTGTAAGGAAGGCCTAGTCAAGTATGAGGTTAAAAGGATGATAAATATCAGTTGTATATTAGAAAATTGTATAGGTTAGTTATAGAGTAATGTAGAATCCTATGATGCATTGCGCAATCAATTCCAAGGAATTTCCTATTAAATAAGGCAAAAATTCCTCCAGGAATGTGTGAGCAAGGCAGGATGAGCAGAGGCTGAGAATTGGTTAAGTATTTGACTAATTTTGCCTAGATCAGAGTGAGACAGTTGCCAGAGTACAGGAGTTTCTCGGTGAGAGAAAAGCATTGTATTGTTTCATGGTGTTGAATTTATACAATATATAGATAGTAGGGTTTTAGGCAGTGTGATTTCCCCCAATACTTCTTGTGTTGCGTAATTGATTTATTTCTCTTACTTGTTATGTGATTGTGCGATCGTGTTTTGTTTCCGCAAATTGTTGAAGGGTTCAATATTATGTTTTAGTTCATTACAAGATCAAATTGAATCCTATTGTTATATTTTCTACATGGTACCAGAGTGCCAAGAATCATAATTGAAGAGAAGAACAATTTTTTTTTGAACAAGTTTGAATTTGCAACTTTATTCTTCACGACCCAACAATAGATCAAGATGTATTTCAATGGCTTGAGACTCGAATATTCTCTTGAGGGAAATTCAAATGACATAGCATGGAAGGACAGGACGGAGGCAGTTCTTGAGGAAAACAGACTGAAGGAATTCATTGATACTGATATTCCTCAGCCCACAACAATAGATTCTCAACATCTTGATGCATGGAAGAAGAATGTAGCAAAGGTGAGAAGGATATTGTTAGAGGGATTTCGATATCATATTGTCTCAAGTCTCCATGGGAAGGTGATTCCATATGCTATGTGTAAGGCCTTAACATATATGTTTCAGAATAGCAGTGACCATAGGAAACTGGTGCTGAAAGACAAGCTTAGGAAGATAAAAATGGAGAAGGGTGACACGATCTAAAAATACTTAATGACGTTCACTCAACGTCGAGATGAGGTTCAAAGTGTTGGGATAACTTTTTCCTTAGATGATTTGGTGAGCCTAGCCCTTCTAGGCCTTCCCAGGAGTTGGCATAGATACCAGGACTCTATGAATGGGAGGGAGAAGCTACCAAATTGAGAGCAAATAGGGTCCGATTTGGTACAAGAATAAATTCAGCGGAGTACCAAAGCTGGATCCTCATCAAAGACTAATGATGAGGAGAAATATGCCTTGGATGGAAAGGTGAAGAAAGGGAAAGGGGAGGTGTCCCATTCAAAATCAGATTCCGACAAGGCAAGAAAGAAGCGAGACTTTTCAAAGGTAAATATTTCCACTGTCATGATCATGGATACTATGCCATAATGTTTTCACAAAAGAATACCAACAAGAAGGCCTCAGGAGGAGTAGCAAGTGAAACACTTGCTTCAGATTTCGAGTTGGATTTCACTCTCATCACATGCATGGTGTCATCGATGATGGGTTTTGTGTGGCACTCAAATAGTGGAGCTGCATTCCATATGACCGACAACAAAGAATTATTTAGTAGCTTGGAGGAGAAGGATATCCAAATGCACATCAAGATGGGTGACGACGGGAGGTATAATGCTACCAGTGTAGGTACAATTAACTTTTAGAGGGATTTAGGTAAAGCATTCACTTTAAAAGATGTCATGTATGTTCTTGATTTAAAGAAGAATTTGGTTTCTATTGCTATGTTGGAAGATTGTGGCTATGGTGTGATCTTTAGTGAAGGAAAGGCATTCCTTCATCACAAAGCCACGGGACAAGTGAAAAATATTGGGGTTCGAGTAAAGAACCTATAAAAATGTGATGTAGAAGATTGCATAACATTGAGCACGAAAGTAGAGAAGGTGGAGAGCTAAGACATCAGTGAGTTATGACACATGAGGTTGGGCCATCTACACCACATCTCTTTGAATATCATGCAAAAAATTTCTATAGGACTTCTAAAGGGTGCACTTATGCAGATATATACATGAAAAGGGTGTACATTGGGGAATTATACCAAAGCCACCTTTCAAAATAAGGAAAGCTGATCCAAGGAGATACTTGAGAGAGTTGACTCAGATGTGTGTGGACCATTCTCGACATATTCCACAACAAAGCACATGTATTATAATATTTTTATTGATGATTTTTCAAGAAAGTGTTGGATTTTATTCATGCAAAATAAAGATTAGACGTTCTCCAAGTTTTGTGAGTTCATGGCACCTGTCGAGAAAGATACAAGGAAGAAGGTGAAGACTACAAGGAGTGACAATGGTTGAGATTATATCTCTAACGAATTCAAGAACTTCTATGCCTCATAAGGAATTCAAAGTGAATTGATAACACCTCATAACCCACAATAGAATGGGTTCGCAGAAAGAAAGAATAGAATTATCGTGGGAGTAGCACGAGCTATGTTGCATGATCAAGCCCTACCATTGCATCTGTGGGTGAAAGTATGCAATATAGAAATATTTGTGCAGAACAAAATTATTCATTAGATACTTGGGACAAGTACATCAGAGGATTATTTTTCAGGTAAGAGACTGGATGTGTCGTATTTTAAAATTTTTGGTTCATCTGTTTATTGCTATTGGACCAAAGATGCCAAGAAGAATTTAGAGACAAAAATAGAGTTGGGTATATTTCTGGGGTACAATGATACACCTCATAACTATCAGGTGCAATTTCCAACACATAGGATGGCAATGGTCAGAAGAGATGTGAAATTCGATGAAGAGAAAGGCATGCAAAATTCCCTTTAAAGGGAGCTTGAGTTGCATTCAGTTGAGGAGATCTTGGCTCCCAAGGATGAACCTCAGGATGTGGAGCGACCACAAGCAGAGAAACAGAGAGTGGTAGAAACCACTCATGCTGAGCCATCCACTAGAGATGGAATGAAGCACACTAGAGAGGCTAGCAGATTATTGCTAGACGTGAGAGAGAATGTGGGAGCACTCACATCACAACGAAGACAGAGAAGGTCCCTAGAGTGGTACAATGGATACATGGCTCTTATGAATGAAGGTATTGAGATTATATCATCCTCTTTCGAGGAATAATTGAAACAAACGGTGTGTGTTGATGCCATGGTTGAGGAGTATGAATCCATTATCAGAAAAAATGCATGGGAAGTTGTCCCAAGACCAATGGGGAAGTTAGTTTTAGGATCGAGGTGGGTCTAAAGGTGAAGCAGGAAACATATGGGAGTGTGGAGAAGCACATGGATATATTTGTGGCAGAGGGTTCTCTAAGGTGGAAGGGATTGAATATGATGAGAATTTTGCACCAGTCACAAGGTACTCATCTATTAGATCCATCCTTGCACTCCCAGTGCAAATGGGATAGAAAATACATCAGATGGATGTAAATACAACCTTTCTCAATGGATTTATTGAGGAATATGTGTACATCAAGAAAATGGAAGGTTTTGAGACCTTAGACAAGGAGTCACATGTGTGCAGACTCAAGAGAGCATTGTATGGGCTGAAGCAAGCACCTTGTGCTTGATACACTAGGATCGAAAAATATTTCACCAGGTTGGGCTTTACCAAGAGTGAAGCGGATGTGAACCTATATCATATTGTGGTTGATGGTAAAATTTTGATTACTATACTTTATGTCGATGATGTAATAACGAAAGGTGATGAGTATCTCATAAAGTCTTGCAAAGAGGAACTTGAAAAAGAATTTGAGATGAAGGACATGGGGCTCTTGTACTATTTACATGGATTGGAAATATGGAAAAGAGATGGGGATATATTTGTATCTCAGGTAAATTATTGCAAGGATATTCTAAGGATGTTCCACATGGAGGGCAACAAACCCATGGAGACTCCTCTAGTAGGAAACTAGAGGAAGGAGGATGCTACTTCAGGAAAAGTAGTGGATGCTACTGTTTACAGGCATCTTGTGGGTTCACTAATGTATTTGGTGAAAACACGACCAAACATATGCTATGTAGTTAACCAACAGATCCAAGCTATGGTTAATCCTACCAAGCTCTTTTGGAAGGCAGGCACGCGTGTGTTGAGGTATCTCAAAGGCACTACAGAGTATGGATTATGGTACATAAGGAGAAAGGGAGTGAAAATTCAAGGCTTCACTGATGCAGATTAGGCAGGCAGTCCATCTGACAGGAATAGAACATCATGAGGCATCTTCAACATAGGATCAACATCAGTTTCCTAGTACAACAGGAAACAAATACCAGTTGCACTTAGTTCAACAAAGGTAGAGTACATGGTGGCTAGTCCGAAGCATATGAGGCCATCTAGATGAGGAAGATACTTGTTGGTTTGTTTGGTCGAAAAATGTATCCAACGGTGATACATTGTGATAACCAGAGTTACATCAAACTATCGGTTAATCCATTATTCCTTGACAATTCTAAGCATATTGATACATGATATCACCATATCAAAGATTGTGCTCAGAGGAGGATTATGTTAGTAGAGTACGTTCCCACGGAGGAGTAGGATGTATACATCTTGATGAAGGCACTAGAAAGAAGAGAATTTGAATTATATAGAGACAATATCGAGGTAGCATATAATCCCATTCTTGTTGAGAGGGAGTGTTGAAATGGCACCACAAGGGGGCTTCTGATTTAATTTTACCTTAACTAAATTGGAAGAGAAATTGTAATTTCATCTCATGACAACTTGTATTAGTTAACTAAGTCAAAATAATTGAGTTAGCTTAGGAAATTTGAGTTTAGGTTGAAAGAGGAGGCATGTAGAAGATTTTCCTATTTTTATGGGTTCTAGTTCTAGTTATTTGTGAGTTGTAATTAGTTAACTAAAAAAAGTGAGTTAAAATCAGTTTAACTAGTTCCAACTGAGTGATGAGCTAGTGAGAGGTACTGTGAATTAAATATGATTTAATTCACAAGTAGTGATCAATAAATTAACTGAAAATTCACTATAAATAGTTGTTGCATGTCAGTTCTAAGGAAGGACGAGTTGAGATCGAGGTTAAATGGATGGTAACTATCAATTGTATAATTAGAAAATTGTACAGGTCAGTTATAAAGTCGTGTGGAAGCCTATGATGCATTGCACAATAAAATACAAGGAATTTCTTATTTAAATGGGCGAAAATTCCTCTAGGAATGCGTGAGCAAGACATGTTGAGTAGAGGCTAAGAATTGGTTAAGTATTTGACTGATTTTTCCTAGATTAGAGTGAGACAGTTTGCAGAGTGCAAGAGTTTCTTGGCGAGATAAAAGCATTGTATTGTTTCATGGTCTTGAATTTATAATATATATATATATATATATATATATAGTGGGGTTTTAGGCAACGTGATTTCCTGAGATACATCTTGTGTTGTGTGATTGACTAATTATTTCTCTTACTTGTTATGTGATTGTGCGATCGTGTTTTGTTTTCGCAAATTGTAGAAGGATTAAGTATTTTGTTTTAGTACATTACAAGATCAGATTGAATCTCGTTGATATGGGGCTAGATTCGACCAACTATTCTTCATAAATGTGTTTCTCCCATGCCTCTTAATGAAAAATTTATTTTAGCGATAAATTTTTTCTTCCAACAATCATATTTTTGACGAACTTTGACACATCCCTCTTTTTGTCACAACAATCCTTCCTTCATCGTAGTTCTTTCAGACTTTGAAATACTCCTAAGTATCGTGTAGTAATATTTCTTCGACGAAGTCATTTTCTGTAGAGTATTTCATAGTCCCGTGCTCACTTTTAACTACAGATGGCACTAAGAGTTTTCCCCCTTTCATCTTTTAGTGTGAAGCTCTTGGGATAGAGTCGTCACTGTATATCTTTAATCTACTACTATTCACTCATCCTAGAATCAGCTGACCATTCAGCTTCGTGACCTGAAATGAACCACCATCAGAGATGTGCTTGATGATGTCCTAACCAATGTGTTTTAAATTTTCCATGGAACTTTGCGAATGTTTTGTCATACAATAGTACAAGATCTCCTACCTTGAATGTATTCTTCTTGATGTGCCTATCATGCCAAGCATTCTCCCTTGATTTTTGTACTTACTAATGAAAACCTGCTATAAACGTGTATTCTTCAAGAGTAAGCAGTTGTGCCATCAATTATTCCATTATATCACAACCTTCCATGTCTGTGAAGGCTGCAATTCTCAAACTTGGCATAATTTACTCCATAGGCATGACTGCTTCTTGTCCATAGACCAACCTAAAAGGTGTCTGGCCTATCATTCTTTTGCATGTTGTTCTATATTTCCATAACACTACTAGAATCCTTAGACCCCTTTCATTTATGTTCACATTGCACACTTTTGTGAGTGCATTCTCTAGAATCTTATTGAAAGCGTCAACTGTCCCATTCGCCTGAGGATGATAGGGTGCACTTTTCTGATGGTGTACTTGAAAATCTTTATTCAACGCCTCAAATTAAGGGAATTTTGAGGTCTAAAATGGGCCTCCTAAGGAAAATGTACAATCAAAATTCACTTTATGAGAACCAATCACATTTTAGGGGATGACATCATCCCTAATGGTTGAGGTGGCATTGCTTCAGTTAAAGGTACTTGTCACATTCTCAATGGTGGATAAAAACTCATGGTTAACCATGGTAGTGCTCTAAGTACTTTTAAAGTCAAAGTAAAGTACTCACAATAAATGTCATTTCACACTTTTTGAATAAAAATATGTTATTGTAATTTCATATTTCTTGAAAGAAACAATTCATATCCCTATACATTTATTATATTATATTATTTTTATATATTATATTTATTACATGTTATTATACAATTTAAATAATATAAATTTTAATTAATAGCATATAATATAATTAAGAATTTATAAATTTATATTTATATTTTATTTGAAGTTATTTAAGTACAAATGACAAATGCATTAGTTGTTCAATGATAATGATTTTTTCTTGAAAAGATCATTCTTATTTATAGTCACATCAATACAAATTTTTATTAATTTTATTTTGGTACAACTTTTGAATTTAATTTAACTATGGTTACATGGATTGTGGTGCAAAATTGAATTGCAAATTCATAAATATTATTCTATTGGTTTAGCTATTATTTTATTATTTCCTTAGGAGGCCCATTTTAGACCTCAAAATTCCCCTAATGATAGTCTTATGTAAGAAATGTGATCCCCTGTCATCCATAAATATATTTGGACACCAAAATATAGATAGGATATATTCAAATATGAACTTCATGGCATTATCTGTGCTACAATCCTTCACTGGCTATGCATAAGCCCACCTCATCAAATAATCAATTGCAATGATTATGTATCTTGCACCAATATTCTTTCCTAATGGATTAATAGGTCCAACAAAGTCAATAGCCCATTTATCAAATGCTTGTAACATCACCTATGGATTTAATGGAATTTCATCCCTTTTAGATGGATTTCCTATTCTTTGACATGAATCACAAGCTCAACATAATTATTTTTCATCCTTATGCAATATGGGCCACCATAACCCATATCTCAAATTTTTCTATGCAGTGGGATTTGCTGCATAATGCCCTTGTGCGACTCCTCCATGAAATTATTCTAAAATTCTTAGCCTTTCATGTTCAAGGATATACCTACGCAGTATTTCATTTGGTCCCATCTTGTACAAGTGCCCTGCAATAAATGGAAAATCAACTTCTTTGACTACCAACTCCTTATTTTTCTACGTAGTGTACTCCGCAGGTGCCATTCTTGTGATCATAAACAAAATAATATCCGGAAAGTGATCATCTGTGACCCTTATTGTGAATAGTTGTGCGTCTAGCAAGTTATCCTTAATGCTTGTGGGTTATTCTCTTGTCTCTATTCTTAACAGATGATTAGGCCTGATATTCAATATTCCTAGCTTGACTACCACCTTAAAGTCGTACTCCTGGAACAGTAACAACCATCGATAGATTTTTCCTCCTAAAACAAGTTTATTCACCAAATAATTCAGTGCAGAGTGATCAATTGACATCTTGAAATGTTCTCCCAACAAATAATTCCTGAAATTCTGTAATGCATAGACCATATCTAACCCTTCTCTTTATGTCGGAAAATAGTTCTTCTTCGCTGTGGAAATTTTTCTGCTTGCAAAAGATATGGGGTGATAAATTTCTCTTACTACTGGATGTGCTAGTATTATACCCAATGCTATGCAATATGCATCTACATGTACATGAAATTCCTTATTCCAGTCTGGGAAAACTAGAATAGGCGCAATTACCATCTTCTCTTTCAATATGTCGAGGCTCCTTTTGCATTCTTCATCCCATTAAAAAGTTACATATTTATTCGTTAGCTTCTCCATCAACACGGTTATCTGCACATACCCCTTTATAAGTTGTCTCAATTTTTTTGGTGCTGGCAACTTCACAATAACTGTGATCTTCACAAGATCCACCATTAATCCCTGCTTACAAACGACATGGCCCAACAATATACCATAGAGTACACAACAATACACTTCTTCAAATTCAATGATATCTGGTATTGCCTACATATATCCAACATCAATCTCAATCTCGCAACATGCTTCTTCAACAGCCCAAAGACTGTATAATATTCAAAATAAACTTCCAAAAATTTGTGTATGTACTCCTTGAAATTTGCGACCACAACTCTAGAAAATATGGTAAGAGCATTCTTCAAGCCAAAAGGCATCACCATGTACTAGTAAGATCCCCACTATGTGGAAATTTTTTTCTTATGTCTATCTTTTGGTGCAATCCTGATTTCATGGTAACCTAAAAATCCATCTATGAAAGAATAGGTCTCCTGTCCTCCTACATTGTCCAACACTTCGTTTGTAAATGGTGTAGGAAAGGGGTCATGCAGACATGCATCATTTAATTTTCTCAATTCAACACAAATTCTGATCTCTCCTTTTCTGTTCTTCTCCTGAACTACCATGGGACTTACCCATTCAAACTCTTCGACAAGCTCGACGATCCCAACTTTGATCATTTTATCTAACTCCTCCTTCACTTTTTCCTTGTATTTTAGATTCAACCTATAGGGTATTTTATTTATTGGCTTCACTTTAGGTTTTAGGGGGATCGTCATAACTCCTAGGTCCTCGACTATGCCCTTCAATTCAGAAAATTTCATGGGGCAGAGCTCTTGATATTCATGCAAAAAATTTGTAATTTTGCTAACTATGTCTTTGCCCTAATAATCTCCAATCATTGCAAATTTTGGCTCTTCCTCTGATCCGATATTCACCTTCTTCATTTTTGCAGGCTTCACTATATCAAGTATTTTGGGTTCTGGTCTAGTAATTTTGTGATGTCCTTCTGATTCTGGGATATTGATATTGCGTGGATCCTCATCATCCTCTTCTGTGGTCACATTATAGCATTCCATTACTTGATTCAACTACATGGTCCAATCTAGTTACTTCCATGTTAGCGAAGTTATGTTCTTAAATACATTTCCTCTTACTTTCTAAAGGGATGAATCTATGCATGGACAAGCATCTTCGAAACTAAATGTTAGTATGAATCCTGCAACCAAATCTGTCTAGTTTGAAATTCCATGTCACAGTTCTATCTCAAGATACCAATTCATAGGAATTGTTTCTAGAGTGTGGATAAACCCATGTACCTACTCTTGTTCTGAAATTTTTGTCCAAGCTGTACTGCAACAATGAATATGTTCTCGGGGGTCTACCTTACCCTCATACTTTACTTTGAATCCTATTTTTACTGGCCCAAATCTGACCCACATCATCCTTCGATGCTCTTCCCAACTTCCTATAATATTTTATGAGCACCCCACCATCTAGTAGGTGTGGACCTTAGGGCTATATCCAGAGCTTGTAACCTCTAATCCTATGGTATTTCTCTTTCATATTTATCAAGAAAAAAGGATTACATCTTCTATCCCATCATAATAAGGCAGATCACATACCTCTGATGTTATACATCGAAGTGATTTTGTGATTCTGACACATTGTTTGGTGGATAGCTCATGTAACATGTTCTACCAATTTTCCTACTCTTCCTTGGAATATGAAGTATAGGAACTATAATGTTCCCAGATTAGCCGACTATCTATAATGGGATTAATCCAATCTTCCTCCTTAACTGTAATCTTGTAAATTTTGTCGACATCTTCATCACAATACACATACTAGATAGGCTCTGTATAACATACTCCTTCTAATAGGTCTAAAGGAACAATGAACCTCAGATTGTCCTTTTCGAACACCATTTGTCTCTTCTTCAATCAGATTATCACCAAATTATCAAAAGCCCAATCCGGCACCATTTAGGAGTTGTTTTCATATACAATTTCAATCACCTCAAATTTTGCAACAATGTAGACCCCTTCAAAATATACTACAATGCCAGGTAACCTTCCCATAGGAAGGATATTCTACTGGTTGGCCATCTTCAATTGAATCGACGATCATTGCAACTTCGATCTTCCTATTAGCTCACATGTTTTCTTAGGTAACACATTGGCATTGAATCCTGAGTCTAGGATTACATGTTCCATATCATGTTCCCCAATCTGCGTATTAGTCTCATACCCCTCCCCATTCTCTTCTTATATCGATGTAAATGGTTCAGTATGTGCATATTGCTTCACGGTACTTCCTTATTAGTGCAAGAGTCTATTAACTCTTGGAGTCCTTCAACAACCTTCAGATTCCTCAACAACTTCATGCAAGTCTATAAGAACAATCTCAAGATACTTGGATCTAATTCTCATGTTATAGTAGATACCTTAGCGTTGTGCTTTTTTGGTATTAACTTAGGTTACGCCTTAGATGTTGAAGCTCTTAGATCCATGAAGCTCTACTTCACCTCCATGAACGTCTCCTTTTCCCTTTGCATACTAATACATGGGCCTTTTATGCAGTCTTTCTTACCGATGTATCTTCCATTGGCTTGTTATAGCCTTATGCTTTATCATCACCCTTCGCAGCTCCACTCCTTGTTACAATGTTGATGTTCGGTTCATCCTCCCTTGGTTCAACGATCATCATCTGTAGATTTTGTGCGTGCTGTTGGTTCATTTTATCCTTCATCTTAGTCATAAGGACTGAACATTATTCTATCACATGATCAAAGGATCTACAATAATTATAGGTTGTAGTAGGATTTTGACAATCTCTCGCAATGTGTCCTGTCTCTCCACAATTGTAAGAAATAATCTAGTCACGTCCTTGACCATTGCATCCTCCTCATCCTTGTCCTCATCCTTGGAATCCTCCTCAACTAAAATTTTGTCCTTGATCCTCATGTGTAGGTACTCCTTCTACTTGCATTCTATATGCATCTGCACTGCGTTCCATCATCAATTCATAACTACGAAAATTTTTCTCACCATGGCCTACTGATTTAAAAAATTCACAAAATAGTTGCCTTGGTGTCTGCACATATTTCTACAACATATATCATTCTATAGAGTGATGTTGACCTGTAGTTCTACATATCTCGCACCACACACTTGATCCTATATTTAATGGATTTTGTGCTCCACTAGGAAAGTAATATTTGAAAACATGGCATTGTTCCTTAGAATGGCCCTCTACTTTACACTTTATACACCACACTTCTGATCTAACTTCTTGACTAAATTATTTACCTTTCTTCAGATCTTGCAGCTCCAAATTCAGATTTTCTAGCTGGCTCTAAATATACTGTATTGCAATATGAGTGTCTGCTACTGACAAAGCTTCCAACTTCATTGCAATTTCCAAAGCTTCATCTTGGGTTGATATCTTCTGATGTGTCAAAGGTAACCTGATATGTGGAAGTAGCACAACTATAAACCACTCCCTATGCTGCTCTTTGGGTATTCTAAAGCTCAATTTTCCCATTAACGTTTTGAACGTTTGATCCAACTCCCAAAAAAATTAATTAGTCATCTATTTGATCTCCTTCAGCTTAGTGATACACTGCGACTGAGACTTCGGTTTCTTAAATTATAATGTCAGTGCTTTCTTTATATCATCCAATGAATCAGCTTGCTTAGTCGTAGCATACTTCATGTACCATGTCAACCCTCTTTCTTGCAGCGCTGTGAAGAGCTGCGCCTTCTTTACATATTTTTCAGTAATCTGTATTTATTTCCATACTGCATTAGCTACAAACCAAAACTGCTGAGGATACTTTGATCCAAGTCCTCTAAAGAGAGGTAGCTTGATATCGTCGACCATGTTTCTCAGGGGGATAGGGGGAGGGGGAGGGGGAGGGGGTGTAGGGGAACTATGGGGGAGGGGGTGGGGGGTAAGGGGTGTAGAGGGATGGGGAAACCAAAATATGCTATGGTTATTCTCAACTCCTAACTTCGACACACCTTCAGGTTGGGAGGGGTAATATCGTGAGGTTGTGGGGTTATTTTCTTATTCTTCACTCTCAGATTCACCTAACAAGGGACTATAATCAGTCTCAATAAATTTATTCGGTTCATGATCTACTCTGTATCTATTTCCACTTCATGTTGTTCCAAATTTAACTCAAATTTACTTATTTCCCCAAACATTAATTTGATTGCATCCATAGAACACCCTTTTCACACAAAAGCATTTTAATCCATAACTTCAAAGAATTTATATACTTACCTCGTGGTCCCTTGAAAAATATTCGCTCAATTTTGTTGTAAGATATAGTCGCGTTTATGGCGAACTCAGTAATAAATCCTCCCAGGATATTTTCAATCCAAAAATAAAAAAACTCTTGAGATGTTGTTATTGGTATCCTTGAGTTGTTGTATCAATTCAGGGCTCCACGTAGTAGGCTTGTCATTCTTAAAGAAAGTCTTATTCTCGGTCAACCTTGATATACACTCATATAGTTCATTAGCAAATGATGTGAAGAAAATATCATGTTGTTCTGTGAAAATATACCTTTGCAACCAAGCTTCAGTTGTTAATCGTGAATTTCTGTTTTCCTGAACTACGAACTCTTGTTCCTTATGATCTACCCAATCCTATATTTCCTTTTTGTATGGATGCCACATTCACATGTCCCTCAAACAGATCCTAGTCTTGGAAATGGAACTATTTTTTGGCTCGGATGGGCTTGACCCAGGTTCAGGTTGTACTTCGCACCAAAAAAACCCTCAGATGCTAGCCCTTTCAGCAATAACCTGCAAGAAGATCACAATCTCACCTGAGTTGGCTATGGGTGGTTGCAGAACCAGGTTTCTGCAGCCTTGAGGGACTGCGCGAGATGGCTTTTACTTTGATTTTATATGTTTAACTTGTCTTCTAACATGCATATCGCTACTGTTCTATGTATTATAATTAATTACTTCGTCACATTCAGATAAGCACAAACACATTACAAAACAATATAAACTGCACTATTATAATGTTTACTTGCAACTATTATTTTACATAAATAGATAAACAACAAACATAACACATATAGATACAAAATATGACCTAAAACTTCCTCTTATTTATTAAATATGGATCCTTCAGTACATTCAACTTCTTGACTTGCACAAACAACTATAGGTGGTCTGCGCACTAAGCTGCAAAATCTTTCAAGGTCTATACGCACTTAGCTGCGGAGCCTTCCCTTAGGGCCCAAAATAGACTAAAGATAAAAAATACAATATCTTGTGCTCATCAACTATGCATATCATTATTACTTCGACACAACATGACATCCATTTATATATCTTTTACATCATTACAAACCATGGTCCACATACCTTGAGATGGAGAAAACAATCAACTAAAAGCCCAAAACATGTTTAAAAATGAGGGGCTTGGACCCAACCCGAAGCCCCTAGACACCGCACAATAGATATAACTTCGCGGTATCACGGACTCTACTCCTCAAAATGCAATGTATTTTGATCAAAATTGGACAAAGTTGGGAAACACCCAACAATGCGATTCCTCAATAGTATACATCAAATGAAGTTGAAACCAGAAGCAATATTTTAATATAGTATGCAACTAACCTAAAAGGGTGGTAAATCTAATATTATAATTTAGTGATGGATAAATTTCTAAGGATCAATCAACACTTTGTGCAAGTGAATTAGGCATGATAGAAAATTAAACCATGATAACCTAGTGTTTATATGCAATGGTTGTGGAATGGGTAAGTCAAATGTGTAAATTGATGTAAAACTAAAAGATTTTAAATTTGATGTTGATGATTTAGGGAATGATTGTGATGAGCCCCATCATTAGGTATAATTGGAGGGGTTAATTGTCACCTTTTTAGCCTTATTAGTCTCTCTTTCTCACATTTAAATTACATTATGGTAATATATTGCTTAGTGTAGATGGTGATTAAGGCTTTTCATACTTCAAATGCATAATATGGGTTAAATGCAGGATAATAACGAAGATATTCCATTCTCGTTGAAGATTGTGCAATCAAAGATCGAAGAAGACAACACAGAGATATTATAGGATGGTTTTCCACTTCCTTAACTCCTAAAGGTAGGCAAGGGACCCTTGAGATTCCCTCCAACAACTTGAAATCAAAGGCAACCAAGTGAGTGTAATATCAAGTGCACCAAAGCTCCACTTGTAATATTCCCAATTGAAAAAAGTAGGAATATAGTGCAAAATGCTAGAACAATAGTGTAAATCATCATATAAAATCAAGAGGCCAATATGGATACCTTTAATTAATTATAGCAGTATCAAAATATGCATAAATAATGGGCCATAAGATGTACAATAAGAAAGAACAAGCCTCCAATGGACAAAATCCCTCAAAAGAGGTGCTGCTACTATATATAAAGACTGGAAGACTGTTACAACACTGTTTTAAAGCCAATGCTATAGAAAATGAATATACATCATATCTAGGGCTGATATGTGCCTCAAAAGATAGATCCAATATAGATCTGAGCACTATACAACCTCCTTTGAAGAACCCCTTAAGGGTTTTCAGCAAAACACCATATACAAGATGGGGATCTAGGCCCTAGGGCTGAAGATCCACTACATAATATAGATCTAGAAAGTGTGGCTGATCTGGTATGATCAATAGAATAGGCTCCTCCAATAGATCCTCTAAATAAAAGGCATATCCCTTTCATTAGAAAATCAACTCTCCAAATGGTGTGCCAAACCACCCTGCAACTCCTCCAACATAAATAACGTAGATCTGGAAGTAAACTACACTGTAGGGATAAATAAACAGTTGGCCTGATGTTAATATCTGAAAATATGCACAAGGGCCTTCCTTACTGTCCTCCCAATGGAAAGGAATCCTTCTCCACTGAAAATGAGCAATGAAATGACCCAGATCTTGTCTCCACTGCTGCAACCTACAAAAAAACTCAAACCTCAACAGGATTTGTGCTGTAAATGAAAGATGAAGCTTGGACTTAAGCCCGATAGTGGAAAATGTAGTACAAGACTCCTCCAAGACCTTCTCAATAGAAGAGGTGGGATTCTCGATCAGGAACGCCCAGTGCTAAACAACACTCAATCTCAACTAAATAACAAGAGAAAAATATATGTCTAAACAGACCATATATTCAGAAAATCATATATCAACATACATAAAAAATAATGAATATGGCTGCCATCCTCTTCCTTTTATAAGATATGAGCTTGCAAACCCTAAGCCCCATCCAATAATAGCACTACTTCCATGCAAAGCGTCTTCATCTAAAACTGCATTGTCTTTCATTGATGACCACTCCTCCATGACTGCGCTGTTGATTTGGTCAAAGTTGACCCAGCCAAGGTGTTCCAACCCATTTTCACATCTAAGGGTGCTTAATTAAGCTACCAAGATCTATCTCTTTCACATTGGCATTGATTTATTCATTATTAAGGATAATTATGGACCTCCATTGTCCTCTTATTCATAAAAAAATGCAACAAAACAAAATTGAATATTCCAACTAGCTCATGGCTAATTGGAAATATTATAGTCCTCCCTTCCCAAATGTTGCTTGTAGTCAAGAAACTAACAAGGTGAGTGCTGCAACTCTCCATAATTGGTGACACCAACATGTGATAAGCTTTGCTCATAAGCTAAGTGTCTACCAATCCATCCCTCCATGAATTTCTCCTTCAAAGTTCTCATGAGATGCAAACAATCCATCCCACAAGGAGACAATAGTTCAAATGAAACAAACATGGTTTGGCCAATGTTCTCCCTGAAACATGTAGCATAATGAACATGGAGAATCTCTCTCCCATAGGGCACATACATTCCTCCCTTCTCAAACATTCCCATAAAAATTATAAGTACATCATCAATGTATGGGATCAAAAATAAGTACTTGCAAACATAAATTTGTACAAATGGAGGTGGGTCATAGTCCCACATGTGGAACCAGCACAATAAATATCCTGAATTCATCAGATAATGATATGGTAAGTGGTTTCCCCACCACTTACTTGCTGCACAAGTCTTCTCACCATAGCTGAAAGTGTGAGATATGTTTGGTGCCTTTGGAGTGCACCCACAATGATACAAAGTCTCCCTATGTCCTCCAAGGGAGTGGCCATGTTCATAAATGTTTATGGCCCAAATTTGGCCATGAATTTTATATGGAATAATGCTCCTCCTTGGAGCTATGGCCTGCATATACATGGTAAATGAATGAAAATATTCATCAAATAAAACATTATGTACATAAGCATGTTCTTCACCAAAATTTCTGCTCATACAAATGGAGTGGCTCATAGATGGATCCCCTCTCATTCCAAAAGAGGAAAGAGGTGGCTGTGATAACTCCCTCATTGAGTTTTGTCTCTCTTCCAACTCCAAATGGTTCATTCATCTTTGAAAATGCTGATATAGTTCCTCTTCAAAGCCTTTCCAAGTGTAGCTCTCCATGATAGTGTTGTATGCCCTCATGGAATAAGTATGGCTGAAAAATAACTCTTCATAAGCCCTTTGTTATAACTTCTCCTTGAGCTTGGAGGCTCTAGATAAGAAAATCATACAATGATAATAGATGAATTCTTCTTTGACTAAATATTCTTCTTCATGTAGCTGGTCATCAAGTATTATGCATGTGAAAAGATCCTTGGAATAATCCACCAACAATTGGGATTTCAAATATGGATCAATCTCCCATAGTGACAACGCTAATGATCTATGACAAAGAACATCTGTCATATGGCTGCTCTCCTCCTTGACATCTCCCATGCCACGGGTATACGTTGGAAGGTTTCTGCTATCCCCTCCTTACTAGTCTTCTTGCATATGCTCATGCTCAAATAAAGGTTGAGGCTTTTGGAAGTTAGTCCCCCATGGGAGGCTCTCATCTATCCAAAAATTCCTGGGTTTAGCCAAATCATGCATGTGTGGCCACCATATTCTATCATGCATGAAAGATTCCTCTTCAAATGAGAATATCTTCTGAGTCTCCATAGCCAAGGAATGGTCTCCTTGCCCCATAATGGTGTCATCCTCCAATCCTGTAACATTTCCTCTCAATGTAGTATGAGATGTGAGAGTGGGTAATGATGATAGTGGGAGAATGTCTCCCTCCTCCTTGAGCCTACCCAAGACTCTCAGTGTTGTATAATGGTCTTCTAATGCTCCCATTCCTCCTGGATCTATGGATGGTGCATTATGATGTGAGACATCTCTCACCAAATCTGGATCAGGTGGCCTCCCAGGTGGTTTACCACAAGATAGTGATGTCTCATGGACCATTCTCATGTGTAGAATAGATGGGATCATCATGTCACTACTGCCACTACGCAAATTCAAATCTGTTTATTGTGTGGAAGTTTTATGATTGTTGGGTACCACTTTTAATGATGCAAGAGTTCCTCTAATTGGATAAATTTCTCCATCCTTACCTCCAGGTGGTGGTGGATCATCTCCTGCTATTCTAGCGTTGTGACCTCTTCCTGGTTCATATTATTCTTCCTCCTCATCATTTGAGAATACCTCTATGTAGTGTACCTTTCCTGCTACACATCTATTTCTGGGTGCCCAAGATTCTTGGCATGTGAAGCAAAGCTTCCTCCTCCTCGAATCTCTTTGGACATCATCATCAAGAGGTTTTTTATTTTGGCCCTCCTTTGAAAGAGGAGCCTTCTCTTCTTTTCCCTTTGATGGAAAAGAGGGATTATGTTGAAATGTTGCCTTTTCTTTTGGCAAGGCATCTTGACGATCTCTATCCCTTTCAATGGAATCTTGAATGCTAGTGGGCTTGGTAGACTTAACCAACCCATGAAGAGGTTCATCTAACCCATCAATGAACATGTAGACCCTTCTTGCTACAGATAAATCAGGAACCATGATAGAAAGTCTCAAAAATTCAGAAAGGTAAGTTTCTGGATTACCTGATTGTTTAAGCTTTGCAAGGCCCATGAATGTTGCTTCAAGATCTCTTCTATCAAACCTCTCCACCAGCCTCCTTGTGAACTCTGAATATGCAGTCAGATTGGCATGACCCAATGTAGACAAGCCATGGAACCACCAATTATGTGCTTCACCCTCAAGGTGCAGCACTGCAATCTTAATGGCCTCCATTTTTGGAACTTTGTTCAACTGGAAGTAGATGTCAAGCTTCTCTACCCATGATTTGGCAGTGCACTTAGATGACCCATCAAAGTTGGGTAAAAATAATCTACCCATGGTGTGGTGAAGATCATGTTTTTGAATGAATCCAACACTTCTATTGTGATGCCCGGGTCTTATATTGTCCTTGATTTGACACAATTCTTGAAAACTCAAGTGGTCCTTGAATGTCTTAGTTTGAGACTCATACTTCATAAAATAGTCTTCAAGAGATTCGTGCTCTTGAAACCCTTCATTTCCCATAGCCAATAATGTAGGCATTGTATAACATTGGGAAACTTGTGGTTGCTGCACTGGTTGATCACTCCAGTGATGAGACATTCCAGAGCCTTCACCATGATGAAATCCTTTAGGGGATTCCTTGTATCTACCCATCCCCATCTCCTTTATCTCTTTAGAAATGTCTTGAATGGCTCTAAGAAGGATCTTGGGAAGCTCCTTCTCTTCATGTTCTCCTCCAGATAAAGGGGTTTTACCCTTGTCTTCTTTGTCATTTTTATAATCAAAATTCTAATGTCTTCTTCTTTGATACCTATTCTCTCTATCAGTAATAGGATCTCCTTGTTCATATGACATATTAGCTTTTCAAGATGCATAGGATGTACCAAGATTATGCTCTGATACCACTGTAATATTCCCAAATGGGAAAAGCATGAATATAGTGAAAAATGCTGGAACAATAGTGTAAATCATCATATAAATGCAAGAGGCAAATATGGAAGCCTTTCATTCATTATAACAATAGAAAAATATGCATAAATAATGGGCCATAAGATGTAAAATAAGAAAGAACAAGCCTCCAATGGAGAAAATCTGTCAAAAGAGGCGCTGCTACTATATATAAAGACTAGAAGACTGTTACATCGTTGTTTTAAAAAACTGTTACAACAAATGAATATACATAAGATGTAGGGTTGATATGTGCCTCAAAAGATAGATCCAATACATATATGAGCACTATACAACCTCCTTTAAGGAACCCCTTTAGGGTTTTAAAAAAAACACCATATACAAGATGGGGATCTAGGCCCTAGGGCTGAATATCCAATGCATAATGTAGATCTGGAAAGTGTGGCTGATCTGGTATGATCAATAGAATAGCCTCCTCCAATAGATCCTCTAAATGAAAGGCATATCCCTTTCACTAGAAAACCAACTCTCCAAATGGTGTGCCAAACCACCCTGCAACTCCTCCTACATAAATAACATAGATCTGGAAGTAAACTATGCTGTAGGGATAAATAAACTATTGGCCTAATGCCAAGATCTGAAAATATGCACAAGGACCTTCCTTATTGTCCTCCCAATGGAAAGGAAGCCTTATCCACTGAAAATGAGTAATGAAATGACCCAGATCTAGTCTCCACTGCTGCAACCTGCAAAACAACTCAACCCTCATCAAGATTTGCATTGTAAATGAAAGATGAAGCTTGGAATTAATTCTAATAGTGGAAAATTTAGTACGAGACTCCTCCAAGAGCTTCTCAATGGAAGAGGTGGGATTCCCGATCAGGAACACCTAGTTCTAAACAACACTGAATCTCAGCTAAACAACGACAATTAAAAGATATATGTCTAAATAGACCATATATTCAGAAAATCATATATCAACATACATAAAACATAATGAATATGGCTTCCATTCTCTTCCTTTTATAAGATATTAGCTTGGAAACCCTAAGCCCCATCCAATGATAACACTACTTCCATGCAAAGCATCTCCATCTAAAACTGCGTTGTCTTTCATTGATGACCACTCTTCCATGACTATGCTGTTGATTTGGTCAAAGTTGACCCAGTCAAGGTGTTCCAGCCCCTTTTCACATCTAAGGGTGCTTAATTAAGCTGCCAAGATCTATCTCTTTCAAATTGGCATTGATTTATTCATTATTAAGGAGAATTATGTACCTCCATTGTCCTCTTATTCATAAAACAAAGTAGCAAAACAAAATTGAATATTCCAACAAGCTCATGGCTAATTGGGAATATTACACCACTTCTCTTGTAGTCAAAGGGGACACATCACCTAATTTTCAGGGAGCTATTGGTAGCTAGCCTTTAGGTTAAATAGGGTAGAGAAATAGCTCATCAGGATTCGAATTTTGGAGAAAGCTAGTAGACTCTTAGCTCTTGTGATAGAATTTTGAGACTTTCATGGTTATGTAATGAGACTATTTCTGCAATAAAATGAGTATTCATTTTTCCCTTCACTGATTTAGTTTCAGAGATCTAGGCTTGTGGGTTAGGTCCCAATCCATTGTCTTTATTCTCTCTCTTGTGTATTTATGTTTATTTTTATGCCATTGTAGCTAGTTTTCTTCATTAGTGTTATCTAGCTTGCTTACATTTCATTTTACTGTTTTTAGTTTGCTTCCATTTTATATTTGTTGTAGTTAGGCTTGCATAGATCGTTGTACAGTATCATATAAACTAAAAAATATGCGTGTCAAAGCCTTCACCACAGGCCCAAATTTACTTCCATTTTATGATTTCTTGGAAAGAAAGATAAGTTTTTGTAGTTGTCATGAACATGTTGAGAACACTGATTTAGATATCTATTTGAATTCTTAAGTAGGTTTTCTTATCAAATTCAAATCATCTTTTCCATCTTCTTCATCATAGATTTTCCAATGTTTATTACATGATCAGGTAGTTTTCTTGCGGGTTTAAGTAGTGCAGTAGAGGAATAATTCAACAACACCCCTAGCTTTATTTGTCACACTTCATCAACCTACTTTCAACAAAATTGCCTTCAACCCTGTTTTTGAGATTTTCACCTCCACACCACGAGCAAACCTAAAAGTTCAAGACGTGATTTGCAAGAGGTTCTAAGCTTGGCCAAGGGGCTGGCCACCTTTCATCCATCTAGGTTCACCTTCATTTCACCTCCCCTACACTTTTTTCCATCATTTTTGGCCTCAGAATTCCCTTAGCCTGTTTCTTGTAGCATTTTAGACTTTCCTGTAGCACTACATGAAACCTATAGAAAACCATGTAGCAGCACCAATTAGTCTCTCCTAGAACCCATAAACCACCCTCCACCTCATCTAGACCTGCCACAACCATCAAGAGACCTTTAGCCTTGCATCCATGAGTCCAAGACCTTCCTAAGCCACATTAGCGCCTTCTTCTTTTGCTGCAAAACAAAGTATTTACAAGTATAGTTAGGTCATGAATAGATGCATGGTTAAAGCGTGGTATTTAAGCATGAAATAGTTAGAGTTTATTTAGCCATTTGGCCTAGTAATGTGTGATTATATTGGTCTTTCTTTATTCAATTTCAATTCAACAATTTTGTTCATGAATGTTGCCTAGTTTACTTCTATTTCTTGAAATAGCCTAAATTGTAGATTTCCTTCCTTACAAAATAGTTAGACGTATATTATTGCTTCAAAATATTCCTTTGATTGTTGATAGAGTAATGGTTTTCAGTCATCTGTAGTTTCAGGTCTAATTCATAAGTGTGACAGAATTCACTTAGAAACCCTAGCAATAGCACCCTTTCGTAGGACTCAAAAAAGGATGGCATGAGTAGAATGCATCTGCTGTGTATATAGCACTATCACCTCCAAGTTTGTACGAAACCCAGGTTGATAAAGTAAATTATAGTAGCCTCTGGGTGTTGCAGCACTCTTGGTGCAATACCAGGGCTCACTAGATTGTACGACTAATAATATCTTAATGATGAATTTCACTAAATTTACCCAAGGAAAGAAAAATACATTAGCAAATGTTATAGATAAATTTGGGAATCATGCCTAAAACCAACATGAACAAGGTCTATTATCCCTTAATTCAATACAAATAGGGTTTATCATCCACTAATTCATTTGTTACATGCCTTGGAGAAGTCATTCCATTGATGGATTTAATTCATGAGAATTCCAATATTTGAAGTATAGTTAAAATGACCCATTGACTCATCAACACTCCTATGAATGGGCCTAAGTGTGTTGCAAAGCACTTACCCCCATGCAAGGGTGCTCTACAAAGCACTTCCCGACACTTAAGGATGAGTTGGTCTCCTGGGAGCAAAATCATCATTGTTCCGGGAATCTCCACATGTCTAGTGCCTTCTATAAGAGCTCATAGATGTCATACTTCAAATACATGTGTTCATCCATCACCATTGAACCTAGAAAAATGTCTCATATATTATTAGAAAGCCATTAAATATCATTTATTGAGAAAATACCTACAATTTCCCTATAAATTGAGCACTCATCTAAGTGCAAGGGAGGAAGAAATTTATGTAGTGTTATGCTGTTGGATTCTTAGTACTATGATGTTGCTGGATTGATGCTTGCTGTGATGAGGATAGGATGAAGTTGGAGCAGGTTGATAGTGAACTGATCGACTGGCTGTAATCTGTCCCTCCTAATACTGCAATAAAGATATTTGTTCTTTCTCCCATATATGCATTTGTATCTTGTGAATGAATTCTCAATATGTGCATATATTCTCAGATTTGGCAAGTTCAATCTAGTTATGATAAATAGATATTGTATATTTGTATTGTCGTGTGCTGTCTTTTGGTTTTAATTGCAGGTATTGATCTGGAAAATTTAGTTGGATCGAAAGCAAAAAAAGCGACAAAAGAAGAAGATCGAGAGCGAAGGATCACAAGTAAGTATCTTCATCTTCTGTTTATATGTTTATTATAAAAAGAGAAGCATTTAACTTTCCTCTGTTGTTCCGAGTGAAGGAACACCAAACTTAGGGAAGACTAGTTTATCCGTAGATTAGAATTCCTCATAACAAATTGGTGACTCTACTAGGGAGAAATCCATCATTCTTGGTGTTTTTATCTTTGTTAACCATCATCAGTAGACTTTAATTCATCTATTCAGTCATTTGAATGTACTTTTTTCCTTAGAAGTGTGTTTAGTTTGCTTGATCTTCAAGCTTCATTCCGCCCAATGCACTTTTGGTCAACGTACAATGCTTTGCATAGCATTGTCTCCCATTCAGAGGTGCTCTGCAATGCACTATCTGCTCTTAAGGGGTGTGTTGCCCCTAAGCTAGCCAAATTCTATCATAATTTTTCTTTTGCATTTAGTTTCAGCCTATTTCTTGTTGTATTCTCAGATGCCTCTTTGACCTTAGAGACCTGTAAACATTGCAAGTTCTTCCTCCTTGGATAGTTGTTTGTTCAATGTTTCATTAGCTATTTTCTTTATCATTGTAAAATTAAATCCAAAGTTGTAAATTTTGCATTAGATCAATTCCTTGTTTTCAAAAGGAAAATTGTCATTTCAGTTTCTATTTCCTAAGAGAAAATTGTTGTTTTAGTCCTCATTTATAAAAAAAGAAAACATTGTTTGATTGATTTGTGCATTTAGTTTCTTTTTAATAATTCAAATTAAAGGAAACTGAAAAGAAAAACATGCATGTGCATTTAGAGATTGTGAGTGTTACATAGGAATAGATTAGGGAAATTTTCATTTAGTTTTTTCTCTTTGATCTATGCTAAAAAATTTGATTGCTCTGTCCCTTTAGTAGCTAAGGTTTTCATTGAAAAATAGAATTGAAAATATTTCTTCTCATTTAGTTTTCATTTTAGGAATTTCCCATTACATCTCGCGGTGAACCTGAAAGATAAATTGTTAAGCAAGATCAACATAAAATTCACCTCAATCAACCTAAGAAAGAATTGTAACATTAACGATAACACTTAGAAGTTTTAGGCTAGAGACGTGTTTCGACGTCGTTAAGCATAGCAGCTGTCTCTAACTTATCTGCAATACATTCCGAGTGTGAAATCCCACTGCATGTATGTAAGTATATCGGAGCTCATCCACGTACCTTTGGGTATATAGGGTGGTGTTATAGTATGAAAAGTATAAGGTGGTGCTCTCACTGTGTGGTTTCACATTAGACAACACTATTACGGACTTGGGCCCCATATACCTTCGAGTATATTTAGGAGGAAAAATTTAGGTTTCTTACCATCCATAGGTAACCGCGTTGGCTGCCTTGTAACTTGTGATACACCGAACACATCATTCGGGAGATTTCCTGCCTGTACTTCTTTGTTCACCAGGAGGTATTCTACAGTTCAAAATTACTTGTTAATCCTTTTGCCTAGTATCACCCTTTTATTTGTTTATATGTTTTTGTAATAAAATCAATCAGTCATCGTGGAAGAAGAACAACTCTTTCCCCGTCGTTCACATATAATATCGCTTAAATAACCTTTACCACTAGAAGCCATTTCTAGTTGGTGAAGGCAACCCCGTTCTACTGAATCCATTACCATCAATACCTCTGGTGCATCATCTTCATCACATCTACTAGAGTTGTCTCGAGTCATTTCTACACATCCTGGTTACTCTACTGTCGTCGAAACGAAGTCCTCATCGCTACTTGTTGACACTGAAGTTCCAATCACTATGACTATACATCCAGAACCCGACGTTGTGCAACTGGAAGTTGATCCATATCCCATCATTCTTTTACCAGAACATCTAGATCTTGAAGTCAAACAACAAGAAGTTGTTCCTATATCAGTCACCCCTCAGTCATCTGTAGCCATTGAGTCTTCCCTTCTATCGCACAGTCAAACACCTGAAATATATCTCGGGCCTGACGATGAAATTATTCCACCTGGTTTGATTTCGATGGAGGAAGAACCTCAAGAGAAAATACCCTCAACTCCAACTCATTTTGGGTCAGGGATTTATCTTTACAAGTCTTTTCCTCGATTAAATTACACTGCTTCAGTTGATCCTATTTCAATCCAAGTTCCCATAGATCCTATAGGGTATTCATTGGGTCATTTTACCATGGCTGAGTCAACATCTCTGGTTGTACCATTTGTTACATTTGCAACAATATCTACTGTTGCTACTCCGTCGATGTTTACCACGTCACCCTAGTCACATCTTTATGGTGGTCCGTCCATCCCACCGAGTTACCAATAATTATCTTGAACCTACTCTGTGCCTCCTCAAATCCATGGACTTCACCCATGTCATCTCCTGGTATCTTATCTGGTACATCTCTAATGAGTATTGAATGAATTGATCCTTTATACACATCTTTAGTTCAACATCAAGCTGGTCCATCTGGGTACCCTCCATCCCGTTCAATCTCAATTGGACTCCCACCATTTGGCGATTAATATATTCCATCATATTATACTCCTCATGATGGGGGGTAGCCTATGGTCACCCAGTTTGATATAACTCCATCATTTTATGGTCACCCAAATGTTGGAATGACTGTTTGTCAATGTCAACCTATCCTACCCATTCAACCACAAACGACTGTGCATTCATATCGACTGGTTAAACCTATTGCACCTACATCTACCCCACCTATTAATAATTCATTACCCCATTTACAGGCTCAGTTGGCTATACCTCAAACATATCAGGTGGGTCCTTCAACCCATTACACTCAAGTCTTGGGCCTCTAGACTCTACCTCCTTCGGCTGGTTTACAACAACTACCTGTATCAAGAATATTACAACCACAGGTTGGATTACCCTTTTATGGGATGTCACAAGCTCCTACTGGTCTTAGCTATTCACAACCAGGTCCAATCTATTTTAGTTTGGTCTATAATCTTTGCGGGCAATCACCTTGGTATCCATAACCGCAAATGACATAATAACAATTCCAACAACAAAAATCTTATACAGGTCTTGTTCAACAGATCCCTCGAGCATTTGGTCATTAAAATAACCCCTATCTAGTTTACCAGCAAAAAATGCCTTATGTTGGTACACAAAGGCCTATTTCCCAAGAAATTCCATCATATACTGGTTATGCTCAACCTGAATTGAATCGAAAGTTTCCCTTTGTCGCAATATTGGAATTACCTAATTTAACTGGCTTAGCAATGATCCCTTCAGCTATTCTCCTTGATGGCCAGTGATTCCACACAAATTACCCTCCAACATTCCTAAATTCAATGGAAACCATGGAGAAGACACGTCAATGCATTTTATGACTTGTCATTTGTGGTACTCATCAAAATCCTTAAATGATGACTACGTTAGACTATGTATTTTCCAGCTTACACTTATTGGTCCAGCTCCGAAGTGGTATATTGAATTACAACGAGCTTCGTTTGATAATTTCACTTCCTTAGCTACTACTTTTTTAACCCAATTCCACTTACCCATACGATATGAAACTGGAAGAGAACTATTGACCAACTTTAAACCGACAATTTCTACTCACATTTTTTATCATATTCATGAGTGGCGTCGTCGTCGTCGAATGGTCAAAAAATTTGTTCCTGATCAACTCTTGGTTGAGTGGTTTATTAAGTCCTTGCTGCCATCTATCACCGAGGATGTAGCTAAAGGCGGTGTCGTCATTGAAGATCAAGTCATTTCTCGTGTCCAGTACTTAGATTTGATTTACACTCAGTCTGGCACACTCTATGAGAAAATTCCAAACAAGTCGCAATCAAACTTTAATGTTCCTCCTCCATCTGGTAAGGACTCTCATGCCGATGACAGTATGATTGGTTCTACAAACACTCATAACTCTAATGCATCTGATCCTTCAACTTCTTCCAAAATACATGTCATTTCATTTGACAAAGGAAAAAGCGATAAGCAACCCAGAAGCAAGAAAAGGGGGAAAGCAAAGAAAAAGAAAAATTCACCCCAGCAGGAATGATCATCTGATCAATAATATGGAAATGCTCAAAAAAATTGTTACCCTTGCTTGATATGTAATGAGGAGCACTTTACGCGATACTTTCCTCACCGCTCCGAAGTCTCAAAGCTTCTTAAGAGTTCGCCTGCATCTGCTATGTTGACAGATCCTTTTTCGAATACAGACACAAAGATGGTTGCTACGGATCTCGCTTCTAGTTCCCAAGTTCTTATGCTATCTGTCACAAAGCCAAAAACTAATGTTTTGGTGTCTACAAGAAATAAATATTACGGTAGTTAGGCTACTCGTCAACCTACTACCTCGATCACAAATCTGTCCACTGAATCAATTAAGTGACCTGCTATTCCAGAGTTAACAATAAAGCCACCAAAGGGAGTCGTCCACAAATCGACATTCAATCCTCGAGCTCGCGCAAATCAAAATTACGATATAGTTGAAGATCTGGCTCAGTCACCTTCAACTATGCCGACACTTGAGGTACTTCAAAATTGTCCCTCCCAGAAGTAAGATTTGTTGTCGGGAATTGGTGGAATCAACCCGAAAGATTATAATCTTGTAGTCTTTAATCACACGGGCTATGTGCTACAATTACCAGCCGAATTATAATTTTCAATCCAAGTAAATAAATCACCGCGTTCATCGCACTATTATTGATGAGGGAGAATGTACTTGTATTATGTCTATCAATTTAATGGCCGAAGTGTCCTCAGACACGTAATTTTATTAATCAGAAAAACAATTACATTTGGAATTATGCAAGAGTTTACACCCAAACAACAAAAACACTCTTGCAATGAGCTATTTATATGCTCAATGTCCTAACTTCCACTAATTATGGATCACTTATTAAATAACAAGTGTCCACTTACATTAAATACTATTCCAAATAACTATCTAACAAAAAGGCCTAAGATACGACACATTTGGAGAGTCATATCTTGTTACAACAATATACTAAATAATTAAATATTTTAGAATAGTAATTATTAATTTAATATCTTAAATTAATAATTATTTTATTCAAACTTTATAACTTATGATAGTATTTATTTTTTGATCATCTAAGATTCCCCCCTATGATCCAAAGATACATTACAACAGATACCAAGTTCAGCCCTAAACTTAGTAAATTTTATTCTGCCAAGAGGTTTCGTGAAAATGTCGGAGGTCTGATCTTCTGAAGGACAATAAATCAGCTTGATGACGTCCTTTGCAATGAGTGATCTGATATGATGATACTTGGTGTCCACATGCTTTGTCTTTGAATGAAAAACTGGATTTTTGGCAAGCTTTATTGCTGACTTATTGTCAATGAATAATGAAGTAGCTTCTGCTGGAGGAATTCCCAAGTCTTGTAAAACTCGACATAACCAAACAATCTCACATGCTGCTTCCCATGCTGAAGTGTACTCTACTTCGGCTGAAGAAGTGGCCACTGTAGCTTGCTTCTTGCAACTCCAGGAAACTACAGCTGACCCCATGTTCATTAAGTAACCTAAGGTTGATGCCTTGTCATCAATACTGCCAGCAAAGTCGGCATCGGAAAATCCACCAAGTACAAAATTTTTAGTCTTTTTGTAAAGAAGACCAAAATATTTTGTTCCTTGGATATATAGAAGAACTCTTTTGGCTACATTCCAGTGGTTGTTCTAGTGGTTCCTACATAAAATGTGAAATAATACTGACTGCATAAGATAGATCAGGAAGAGTTATTGTTAAACAAATCAAGCTGCCAATCAATTGTTTGTAAGTAGTGCTGTCCACCTTTTCCACCCCTTCAAATTTTGAAAGTTTTAAGTTTTGTTCCATAGGGATAAGGACAGGCTTGCAATCCTGCATTCCAAATCGCTGAAGAATTTCTGCTGCATACTTACTTTGAGAAATGAAGATCTGATGTGGACTTTGGAATACTTCAACTCCAAGATAGTAGTGAAGTAGTCCCAAATCTGTCATCTTAAAACCTGCATGTAACTCCTTTTTCACCTGTTCAATGTGATCATCATTGTTGCCTGTGATGATCAAATCATCGAAATACATAATCAAAATCACCAGATTTTTACCTTGTTGGCATACATACAAGGTATCATCAAATTCACTGCGATGAAAACCAACTTTGCGAAGGTATTCATCCATTTTAGCATACCAAGCTTGGGGAGCTTGTTTTAACCCATATAAAGCCTTTATCAGTTTGCAGAATTTATGTTCTTTGTCCCTCAATTTCAAAACCTGGTGGTTATGTCATGTATAATTCTTCCTGTAAATGTCCGTTGATAAAAGCACTTTTTACATCCATTTGATGAAATTTCCATCCTTGTTGAGCTACTAAGGCAAGTGTGAGGCGGATGGTGTTCCATTTAGCTGTAGGAGCAAACATTTCCTCATAATCTATCCCTTCCTGATGCGCAAAAACTTTAGCAACAACTCTTGCTTTATACTTGTCAATATCACCATTTTGCTTGTACTTAATTCGATAAACCCATTTTCATCCAATAGGTTTAACATGCGGAGGACAATCAACAAGTTGCCAAGTGTTGTTGTCTTGAACTGCCTGATATTCATCAACCATTTCCTGTTGCCATGATTTATGTTTTACTGCCTCTTAAAAAGAAGAAGGTTCAGTAAAATCATTTGCTATTAAAGAAAAATTTCCTTCATTTTGTTTTGATCCCCTTGTTCCTGTTTTATTTTGTTCATTAGGCCTTACATCTTTCAAGAGTTGAATGGCCCATTTCGGAAATTGATGTTCACTGGTTTGGGCTTGTGAAAAATCACTATCATTAAAAGGAGGGTTGATGTAAATTGATGTCTGTTGAGAAACTGCAGGTTCTGGGGGTGGAGAGTCATTGTCAGAAGAAGTGCTGCTGCTAGGAGAGTTGGATGAACTATTAGAAGACCTGGATCATGCTGATGAAGAAGACGGACTGGATGAATCATCGTCAGATGAAGGAAATTCAAGTTCATACCAACTTGGTGAATTTGGTTGAATTTGTAAATTTCCATGTCTTTTATCAGTTTTTGTTTCTAACTTTTGAAGAAGACTTTCAACTTCTTCAACACTCTTACTCTCATTTTCATCAAAGATCACATCTCTGCTTACAATAAATTTCCCATTCGAAAAAATTTGGTACCCTTTCTTCTCATCAGAATACCTGATCATTGTGCACTTTAAGCTTCATGCATCAAGCTTAGTTCATTTTTTCCTTGGGAACTAAGGCATAACAGATAGATCCGAAAACTCTGAGATACTTAACCCGTGGTTTGAAGCCAAACCAAGCTTCATAATGTGTGATTCCGTCTAAAGAAGCTGTGGGAGATCTGTTTCTCAAGTAGAAATTGGTATGAACTGCTTCAGCCCAATATGAAGGACTTAAATTTTTGAAAGTTAACATAGATCGCGCCATTCCTAACAAGGTACGATTCATTCTTTCTACTGCTCCATTTTGCTGCAGAGTGTAGACATTGGTAAGATGTCGTTTTATGCCATTATCCAAAAAATAATTTTTGAATTTATTTGAAGTGAATTCTCCGCCGTTGTTAGTTCGAAGAGTGCCAATCTTCTCCTTTACTTCATTTTCAATAAGCTTACGAAAAGCTTTGAACTTTTCAAATGCTTCTGACTTTTTCTTCAAGAAATAAACCCATGTCATCCTGCTAAAATTGTCAGTAAAAAGTAAAAAATATCTGCAACTTCCAAGTGAATTTGGGAAGGGTCCACAAATATCACTATGAACCAACTGCAAATGCCTGTCTGCTCGCCAGGAACTGGTGGGAAAAGTCTCTCGATGTTGTTTTCCAAAAATGCAAGATTCACACTTTGCATTTTCCCTTTTGAAGGTTGGAAGTCCTTTGACCATGCCCTGTTTTTGTAACTGAGAGAGACTGTCAAAGTTGAGATGGCCATATCTAACATTCCTTAATCTAATTGGTGAAATATCTGTACTTGTTGCACCTGCAAAGTCAGAATGTCTTGGAATAACTGTCCCTTTCATCCTTAACAGTTTTCCATCTTCATAACCTGTCATTACTGTTTGCAATATTTGTTTGACTGAGTTGATTTTAACTGAGCCATCTTCCATAATCATTGTATGCCCTACTTGTCGAATTGTGACGAAGGACAAAAATTTTTTCTTGAATGTTGGGACATACCATACATTAGAAATCATTCTTTATCCGATGCCTAGTAAAAAAACTTTAACTACACCTTTTCCTGAAGGAGTATGTTTGGTTTTTTCAGAAAGATAGATTGAATTCAGATGACATTCTTTGAAACTCCAGAAGAAGTCACGTCAAAATGTCATGTGTTGAGTTGCGCCTGTATCAAGAATCCATGCATCTTCATAATCACTGCGGAGAAAGCTTGAAACCTGTAAAGTTGTTTCTTCTGTGTTTGTGAAGACATATTTGGAACTATTAGGATCATCTTCATCATTTGCAAACTGTGCTGAGTTTGGATGAAACTTAGAAATTTTCTCAATAGAAGT
This sequence comes from Pinus albicaulis, assembly GCA_034641835.2. Lineage (NCBI taxonomy): Eukaryota > Viridiplantae > Streptophyta > Pinopsida > Pinales > Pinaceae > Pinus > Pinus albicaulis. The sequence continues at coordinate 1,044,237,984 of CM076584.1, read as the reverse complement.
TCTACAATCTGCTGCATAATGACCAACTCTGTTACATTGTCTGCAAACAATTTGACTCAAATCGGTGCCTCTTCCTTGAGACTATCCTCTTCCTTGAGACCGTCCTCGACCTCTGCTTTGTCCTTTGTTTTGAGTTTGTCCTCTTCCTAGACTCTGTCTTGTGCCTTGATGATATCATTTGTTTTGATTTTTTCCTCTAACTTGAAAATTGTTTTTCGCTTGAATTAGAGCCTCTGTTGGAATTGTTTCCTCTATGTTGACTGCGACCATGAACTTGCACTGCTTGATTTGGATTGAAATTACCTCTTCCTTTGTTTTTGGAACTTTCAGCTGAGTAGTTGCTTGAAATAGCTTTGGTGAGGAAGACATCTTCCCCAATTTGCTTCTTCTTCCTGAAAGTTTTATCATGCTATGCTAACATGTCACTCATTTCATCAAATTTGATCTTCTCTAACTTGCCAGTGACTTGCAAAGTTTCCAAAAAATGAGTATATGATGATGGAAATCCAGCAATTAAAATTTTAGTTAAGAAGCTTTCATCAACACCTTGAAAGCCAACATTGATGATTTCTTGCTTAATGTTTTTAAGTCGTGAAATGTACTCAAGGACATCACCACATTCAGTTAATTTCTATTGAAGCAATTTTAATTGAAGATCAACCTTCTTTGATTAAGGTTTTGTATCAAAGAGATCTTTGAATGTATGTAAAGCAGCCCATGCATCTGAAGAATTCTCAATGTGTATGTACATTTCATTACTAATTGAAGCTTTTATAAGAGCTAATGCCTTGGCATCTTTTATTTCCCATTTTGCAAGTGAATTTGGACCTGTTGGTTTATTTAGCTTAATGTTGCCATCACAAATGCCATGCCATAATTCATTAAAAATAAGAGTGCTTTCAATTAGACGTCGCCATGTCTTATAAAATTTCACTCCTTCTAGCTTATCAGTTTCTAGAATAGATTAATTAATTTCAACATTAGAGTGTTGAAGCAGTGCACCAAAAGAATCAAGAAGAAAAAAAAATTGAACAACTCGTCACACGAAACACGCCACGACAAATGCCATGCAAAAAATGATCTATCGGGGCTTGGCCTCGACCCTCGTATAGTCGTTGAAACAAGACAAAAAATGACTGAGCTTTGCACTTGTCTCTAGTCAATTTCTCAAATATTTACAAGGTAACTTTCAAAATTTGACTTTTACAATGATGCTTTTGCAAAATTTGGTAAAAAAAATGTTACCCCCCCTCAAAGTAATATTACTTTGAGTCACACTTATCTCTCCAGAAACAAATTACAAAAAAACATCTCCTTATTACTCCAAAAAAAAAAATTACAAATAACCTTATTACTCCACAAATATTAGAAAATCCGTATTACTCCAATTACAAAATATTACAATGCTCTAAAGTAAAAAATTCTACTTATTCCTCCAAATACAATGTTCTAGTTCACCTTATTGCTTCAAAGTGCTACTTCACCTTATGATCCCAATTACAATTTTAATTACAAAAAAAAATATAATCACTTGAGTCTTTGACTTCTTCTACCACTGGTCCCTATTTGGAATCGGTTTCAAAGTCTACCTTCCTTAGTGCTCTTTATATTTGTTGGTAACACCAGATCGTATAGAAGGTAAATCTCCTGAAAATTCTTCGGTCCTTTTTGGCAGCATGAGCGTAGTAAATACGGCTTCAGTCTCAACCCCATTCATCAAAAAGTTAATATTTTGAATTAGGCCAACAATATTCTGGATAGTGACAACGTTAAATTTTTGGTTTCTTCTTCCACGTGAAGCTCATTGAGTGGTGATTCAGCTTCTTCACTGGGATCGAAATTATGTACACAGCTTGCTGAAGATGATGTGTATCCCTCCGATGCACTCTTATGATCCCAACCTTTTGCAAATTACAAATTACGCTGTTTGCAGATTACCTTTATGCTGTTTGCTGATTACAAATTACGCTGATTACCAGAATAATGGCCTGCAAAAGATCTAGAGAAGCTACAACATTTCTCACGCAAATACAACATTTCTCACGCGAATATCTGCAGAAGCTACATAATTTATCATGCAAATACCCTTACTCGAAGACTAAGGCATCTTGTCGAACACATTTTCCGCATTGAGAAGGAGATTGATATGTCAGACAAGCATATTAAAGAAAAAACTGCTCGTATATGGAAAAAACTTAAAAAATGGAACTAGTAAAAGTTCTTATAATGTGCGGCCGTCCATTGGAAATGGGAGACAATTCAAATTATCACTGGCAGTTATTAAGAAACCAGGCGAGTATTTTTGGGACGCAAATCAAGAGGCAGGTTCAGCAATAACCAATAATCAACAGTCACAGGTTCAACAATAATGAGGAGGTTTGTGACCCCTCCTGGTAGAAATATATCACATATATTTCACTCTCAAATACCCAAGTGCGTTCATAACTAAATACACAGGTACAATAGTGCACCAAATAGTTTTTAATGGGCAGATTTTGCAGAATAGATTTTGCAGAAAACTATTTTGCAAAAAATGATTTTAGAATTTACAAATATAAAATCAACAATAAAATTTATGTTCCTTTAAAAAAAAAAACTTGAAAAATTCCATATCAATCATTTGCTGATCAATTCAATGGAGTTTTCCAAGAACTTGTAGAGTTGGAATCTCCTCTTCACATTCACCGCAACATTACCGCAGCTCTGATACCACAATAATGGCTGAAGTGTCCTCAGACACGTAATTTTATTAATCAGAAAAACAATTACATTTGGAATTATGCAAGAGTTTACACCTGAACAACAGAAACACTCTTGCAATGAGCTATTTATATGCTTAATGTCCTAACTTCCACTAAATATGGGTCACTTATTAAATAACAAGTGTCCACTTACATTAAATACTATTCCAAATAACTAGCTAACAAAAAGGCCTAAGATACGACACATTTGGAGAGTCATATCTTGTTACAAAAATATGCTAAATAATTAAATATTCTAGAATAATAATTATTAATTTAATATCTTAAATTAATAATTATTTTATTCAAACTTTATAACCTATGATAATATTTATTTTTGGATCATCTAACACAATTGCTGGAAGTCACTTGGCTCGCCTCGCTTATCTCAATTTCCTATGATGTTGAAAGCATTTAACAGTCATACATATAAGCCTCGTGGTATTATCAATAACCTACATGTCGAACTAGGGGGAAAAACTGTAACTGTTGAAGTTGAATTCATTGACATACCCCTTAAATACAACATATAAATTGGAAGGCCATAGGTTTAGGCTATGACTACGATCATTTCTACTTACTTTCGAATGATCGCCTTCCCTCATAAAGGCACTATCATAGTCATTAATCAACTCTCCTTATTTGCCGCTAGTTCCCAGGTAACTGGAAGCATTCCATTAGTTCACGCACCTGAGCTAGCACTTAAAAACATTGGTGTAGGGCTCTTCAAGGAGTATTCCCTAATGGGCACCTTTTCGTTACCGCCGCCTGCGACATCGGCAGAAATTGAAAAAATAGAGACTTGCCACATGATATCTTCCACTTCATCTGACTTAAGGAATATTACCAATGATTATGAAGTTGATACGCTGGGTGAATTTCTGCTGCCAAGCCCAATTGAGCTCACATAGTAATCAATTTTCTTGGCTTGGGCGACACATCTTGATCCATCGTCGCCGATCATTTCGGTCGATCGTTCATTATATTTTGGTACTCATTCTGATCCTTTTTCATCCACATTCTTGATTGATGAGGGCATTGTGGAAGCCATGATTCCAGAAGGAGAATCATGGGACGATTATCATCATTGTTCATGTCTTCAAGATTTAAACGAAGATAATCTTATTGAAATATATCGCCCTACGATATTTGATTTCTTTTCGAATTTTGTTCCAATTAATGTCATCAAATCCAAGCGAAACCTGTCAAATATCGAAGAAACAATTTCTACCAATATTTCGACCAAACCTAGCATTGTATAAAACATTCATGTCGATGTGTCCTATTCTGCATCCGAACTCGACACTTATCGCTCTCTTTTTCATGATTTCCGGGATGTATTTGCTTGGTATTGTGAGGAAATTCCAGGCATAGATTCTAGTATTTGTGAACACACAATTAAAATGTAGCTTGATGTCAAACCGGCATGTCAATGCCTTCGTCTTGTTCATCTGAAGAAGGCTACTGCCATTAAAGTAGAAGTTGAAAATTTTTTGCGTGCTGGTTTCATTTACCCTGTTCCTCTTACTGATTAGGTTTTGGAAATTATTCCTGTCGTGAAGAAACAAGGGACAATCAGAGTGTGCATTGATTATAGAGATGTAAATCTTGCTTGTACAAAAGGCAATTATCCTACTCCCTTTATAGACCAAATTATTGAAGAATGTGCTGGTTGTGAAATCTTTTCATTCATGGATGCATTCTTCAGTTACAATCAAATCAATATTCGCCCAGAGGACCAATATAAGACAACATTCATCTGTCCCTGGGGCACATTCGCTTATCGTAAACTCCCATTTGGTTTAAATAATGTTGGAGAAACATTTTGGAGAGCAATGGATTATGATTTCCATGACATAGTGAATATTTTTCAACCTTATCTAGACAATTTACCCACGCATTCATGAAAATGGACTGATCACCCAATGCATCTGAGAGCTATATTTCTACGCTGTCGACACTACAAGATACACCTCAATCCACACAAATATGTGTTTTGTGTTGGTTATGGTAATTTTATTGGATTCGTCGTCTCAAAAGATGGAATTTGAATTGACCCACTGAAGGTCCAGGCCATTCTCGATTTGCCCGTGCCATCAAACTTAATTAAGCTACAGAGACTTCAAGGAAAGGCTAACGTTATAAGGAGGTTCATACCAAACTATGCCAAAATGGCTAAAGGATTTACTTTTTTCTTGAAAAAGGGGATTCCATTCGATTGGGATAAGGTTGTGCAAGCTTCTTTTGATGCTCTTAAAGATACCCTGATCGGAGCAGCATTAATGTATCCCCATAATTATAACAGTGATTATTTCCCTATATCTCGCCACCGCAGATACAACCATTACTATGGTTTTAGTCCAAGAAGACGATGGGATAGAAAATCCAATATATTATTTGAATCATAATCTCAACGATATTGAAGTTAGGTACTCATACGTCGAAAAGCTCGCCTTGGAAGCTGTCCAAGCTGTCCAAATATTTCGCCATTATATCCTGCTCCAGAAGACCATTGTCATTTCAGATTGCAACCCTATGACACACATTTTGTCACGTCAATTTATGGGGGGAAAATATTCAAAATGGATCACCATTTTGCATGAATTTGATTTGGAATTCATTAAATCCAATTCAAAGAGGTATTTCATTTTTGCTGAGATTATCTGCAACCTTCCCTCTGATAGTACCGAGTCTACATCAGAACCATTAATTCATGATAAGTCTCTATTTATAATTGGGTCATCTGACCCTTGGTATGGGGATTTTATCATTTATCTCCAAACCCAAAACTTCCATCCTAATACCTCTCTCTCGCCACAACGACGTATTCAATACCAAGCCAAAGATTATCTGATCGTCGGAGATACACTTTATCGTCGTGGTGTCGATACAATTTTAAGGATTTTCCTCACTCATGAGGAGGTCGAGAAAGTTTTGAATAATTGTCATGCTGGTGCTTGTGGTGGAAATTTTTCCGGGTATGCTACTGCGCAGAATATTCTCTACATTGGTTACTTCTGGCCAACCATATTCTGTGACTGCATTCTCGCGGTCTGAAGTTGTCATGATTGTCAGATATTTGATCGTAAAATCCGCATGTCGCCAACACCAATGCATCCTATCATCGCTGTGGGACCATTTGCAAAATGGGGCATTGAATTCATGGCTTGCAACCCTCATTCAGCCGTGGGGCATGGTTATATTATTGTTGTTGTCGACTAATTTACCAAGTGGGCCGAAGTGATGCCTACATTCAATAACACAGGCGAAACAACTGCATTGTTCTTTTTCAATCATGTCATTTCTCAGTTTGGTGTACCACAAGCTATAGTTACAGATCATGGTAAAAATTTTCACAATAACATGATGAATGATTTGACTACCAAATTAGGACTGTCACATGATAGTTCTACCCCTTATTATCTGCAATCTAATGGACAAGTTGAAGCCATTGTTATAGCATCATTTCTCACCTTCATATGATTCATGATTGCTTTGATGGTTTTGGGCACCCATTCCTACAGACTTGGACAAATTCACTTAAAAACAGTGTAAAAATCCCCATACGCGACTATGCCCGTACTTTTCCGTGTGTATACGCGAGTCCAGCTGCACTTTTCCGCGTATGCCATTAAAATGATTAAAAAATATATAAAAATTCCCTATTTTCGGGCTGGGTTGATGGTTACTCGTGTCTAACCACCTCAAGACAGGTCAACCTGCTTTTTAACCCATGAAACTACTTGTGGTGAGATAAAAACGTTGGTATTCCCTATCCAAGTCTAATTCCTCGTGCCTCTTACACTTTCCCAGTTCATTACAGGAAACCCTTGTTTCCTTGAGATGCTCATCTCCCTATATGTCATCTTGTATGCACCAGTTTGGAAGGAGTCTTAGCGAGGCAAGGGCGGGACGGATCCGGACGACGGTCTGCTCGAAGATCGTGGAAGGATTCAGGTGATCTCTCCACTCATTACTTTTTTACATGCTATTTATAATACAGAAGTACCATGCTGTTCCCGAAATATACATGTTAGTGTCTGCTTACATATATGAGAATATTTGTTATTTAAGCATTCATTATGATTTATTTAATGTTTTATATGAATCTCACTAACATTTAGAGTAGATATATGCTGTACAACCAGTTCTTCATGCTTGTTTCTTCTTGTCTTTCAGGTTAAGAAGGAAGGACGGTTGCTAGGGATTTGAACCCTGCGGGATCTTCTTCAACCGTAGGACCTACGGGTAACTTCCTTGATCTACTCTATTTAGTTTTTCTGAACATGCATGGTTGTGTGAGTCCTTCTTAAGTAGCATGCCCCTGCTCTGTGGAGGTTGTAACCCAATGAACCTCTAGGGTGATATTCCCCGAAAGAGAACTGGCGACTCCGCTGGGGATCACATTCTTGTGACTCCCCTGTTGGGTGGTTTCAGCTATTTGGTAGGTTGCTGACAGTTTTAACTTTCATTTTCAGTCCAGTTTACTTTTTTACAGTCAGTCTGAAGTCCTGGTTTCTTATCCAGGCTTGTCCCTTTTGTTTTTTTCATTATTTACCTTTGTATACGCGCTTTTTTCTGCACACAGTCGCGTATACATGCAAGTTTGTCTAAAGGTACCCGCGTATACGCGAGTTTCCCTTAGCATAGACGCGTATGCATGCTGGTTGCATAACTGTGAAGTAGCGTATACATAGGCAGATTTTGAATTTTTAGGTTTCTTGACTTTTTGGTCCTTTCTGGCTGTGGAGACCTGTTTCTACAGTGTCTCTGTGTTCTCTGGATTGTGAAGGAAGTGGTTTCTTGTCTTTTCTCTCTTTCGTTTGATTGAAAACTAGTCTTTTTGGCAAAGTGTTGTTTCTGGTGCTGGCACTTCTGGTTTGAGTACCAAGATAGCTTTCTGAGCATTCTTGGCTGTTCTGCTTTATCAGAACAGTGAGCTCCTGCTCATTTAATCGCTCCTATCTTTGTGTTGTGCTTTGCATTGCAATTTTTGTTCGTTTCTTGATTGGTTTTCTTGAGTTCCATAGGCTAGGTCTTGTTGCCAATTTTGAAGAGTTTTTCTTGCTTCTTCAGAGTTTTTGTTTGCGACGAGTTTGCACTATTTTTCTAGGCTGAGTGGCTGAGTTTTCTTGTCTTCTTTTGCTCTTATTGATCTTGCTACGAGTTAGCCTTATAAGGTTTGGGAGCATTGTTGAAGTTTGTGCTTGAAATTCAGTCTTGTTTGGTTTGGATTTTGATAGTTGTGCTTGGTCTTTTCGAGCTCTTTCTTTATAAAACTAAAAATCTCAAAAAACATTTGCTTTGCTTTTTGTTTTTGCATTTCAAAGGCTTAAAAAACATTTTCACTTGTTATTTGCTTTTGTTGTTGCATTTTCATTTTCGTTTTGCCATATCTTTTGAAGCTTTTGTGAGGTTTCTTGCATTCGGTTTTTGGCTTGATAATTGGAAGGGAGTTGTCATTCATTTATTCTTCTTGTTTTTAAGCATCTTTGGTGTCTTCATATTAAGAGTTCTTGATTTCGGGAACCAGCTTTCTGGACATCCAAGACGAGTTAAAACTGAAGGAATTTTTGGGAAATTTCACTCTGCTTTAGGAGATTTGCATCTTAGGATTTGCATGCTTGTAGTGATTTGCATTAGGTGCATTTAATCATTTAGTCAATTTAATAGTTTTTGTGAGTGTGAGTTTGCTATTCGAAAAGAGAAAATACAATTTTTAATCTCGTAGAACCTGTGTAGAGATTACTTTTCATCGAAAGACAATAACTGCATCTGCATGTAGTTAAGTTTTTATTAATTTATTTTTGCGTCAAAAACACCATAAGTTTCATCTCCATATCCTTGTGACTTAACATAACAACCCATTAAAATAAGCGATTTAATCTAAAATCAACTAGCAAGTTTTCTAAGTGTCATACATCAACTAGCTAGGTTGTAGGGCCTTGGATTAGGTGAGTGGAGAGTTAACTCTCCAAGGCTGCTCAAATAAAACATAGAAGTTGATTAATTGAGCGAAATCCAACTCCGTTAGGTGGATCGGGAAAGCTCTCCTCCAGAGAGTCAAGCGCGAGGGGAAGTGAAGGTTGAGAAGAGGGATACCCCCCCTCCGATTAGCTGAATCTGACCTCAAGACCGTTCCGCCCGGCTTCTAACACGGATTTGTGCCCATAGTTGCCACTCCTAGGTTCCACACAGGTGACTGCGGGGGGGAATACCCATGGTACCTGAGGCAGATGTCGCATCACTTTCAACAGTACTTCTGGGGGGTGCCCTTGCGAAGCTAGGGTGCTTGAGCCGGCAAAGGCTGTCATTAGGAGGTTGGCGTAACTGTTTCTGATACATTCGCTAGTTGTTCTGGGCCCTAATCATCCCAGACTGCTTTCGGAAGGTCCTATATTTCGTTTTCTTGTATTTTGGTGTCCGGTCCTCATCACCCGGAGCGGAAATACTTGGAGGCTGTTTGCTTGAATGTATCTCAGGGATTTTTATTTTAGTGAGTGCTCTTTGCTCCTAGCTTGCCTAGCTTTTCACTTTTTTGAGTCTAATTTAAAATCTATAAAAGTGGCTGATCAAGTGCCTCGTCGATCGAGGAGAATCCGGGGGTTATCTCCCGAGAGTCCAGAGCCTTCTTCGAGAAGGCGTAGGAGCGATTTAGCAGGTGGTTACCACCCTGTGGCGTCTGACGCAGTGGAGAGAGATCCTCCACAAAGGTCTGAAGGTTTCATAGCTGATTCGGGTGTTGGTTCCGAGAGGAGCGTTCCGCTCACCTCGCGAGTTTTATTTCCTCAGGAAGAAGATTTTCAGATTGAAGACGTACATGAGCCTTCGGCTACAGGTCCATCTCCTCTTCCTCCTGACTATTCGTTCATTTTTCAGTACATCGGACCTGAGTCTCAGAGACCGGAAGATCTTCCGTATCTTTCCTATCTTTCGATGGCCACAACTGGGAACGCGACTTCTGCCGTGAGTGCTGCAAGCATTCAGACCCCTGCTTCTGTGGAAGGAGGGGGCACTATTGCTTTATCTTCGATTGCTTCTAGTGTTGCTGTGTTTGGCTCTGGTTTCACCCAAGCACATGCTTCTCATTCTGGTCCCTTCTATTCAGGGATGCCCTCTAGTGGGAATCCCTCTTTTTCCTTTTCCGCTGCTGCAGCTGGGTCTACGCCCATGTCTAACATGGCTAGTGGATCAGCTTCGTTTCAGGGTTTCCCCTTTGGGACTGGACACATTCCTAGTTCCAATCCTTCTTTAGGGTCGTTTCCGTTTACGTCCCAGACCCAGAGTTTCAACCCTTGGTCTGGGGGGCAAAGTTCAACTACTTTTACAGGGTGGAATCCTGTGTTTACTACAGCGGGGGCAAGGAATCAGTTTTACACAGGTCATCAAGGGAATGCTTCTTTCCCTTCGTCGAGTGCTTACCAGACCTTTTCTCCTCTTTCTAATGCCTGGAACCCCTATCAGGGGCTCTCCTCTTCATTCAATACTTCAGCGGGGGGAACTGGTCTGGGCTTTGGTAACTCTGCGTTGGGAGGAGGTTCTTCTCGTTTTTCTACGAGTCCTTTCTGGCAACCTGGTGCCTTATCAAATCCAGGCTATTCTTTTCAGAATGTTGGGAATCCATCCCATCAAGGATGGAATCCTCAGGCTTCGCCTCGCTTACATTTTCTGGCAACGTTGAACTTGCCAGATCTGTCAAAGTTGACTAATGATCCGATTCGTTATAGTCTGGGGTGGCCTCCGGTCCCGACCAAACTTCCTTAAGATATTCCAAAATTTGAAGGTAAGAATGGGGAGGATCCGGCTGACCACATCACCACTTTCCACTTATGGTGTTCTTCGAACTCCCTGATCGATGATTCGATTAGGTTGAGATTATTTCAACGCACCCTAACTGGAAACGCCGCCAAATGGTATATCGAGCTCACTGGGGGCAGTTTTGCCACATTTGGAGAACTGGCTGTCACATTTCTAAACCATTTTCAGTTGCCTGTCAGATATGAGGCTGGGACGGAACTCCTGGCTAATTTTAAGCAGGATGAGGCAACTCACATTTCTGATCACATTCAGGAATGGAGGAGAAGGAAGAGGCTTATCAAAGCTCATATTCCAAGAGAATTCCTTCTCGAATGGTTTCTCAAATCCCTGCAGTCAGATATTTCAAAATATGTATCCCTATCTGGGGTATTTTCTGAGGAGCAGGCCATTTTTAGGGCCCAGGAGCTGGAATTGATCTATTCTCAGTCCGGGGTCCTTTATAAATATTTGCCCAATGCTCCTCGCTCCAAATTGGATTTGTCGAAAACTAAGCCCGGTCCGCATGGTGATGGGCTTGTCGGATCAATCAATAGTGGTGCAACCAGTCTGCTTTCTCAATTGCAGCAGTTGTCTTTATAATCTGCTCCTTCTAGTCAGGCTGTGCCTGCCGAGTCATCACCTTCCCAGTCTTTGTCCATAAATGCTGTCCAAGCTTCTGATCCCAAAGGAAATCAACAATTCGATGGGAAGAAGAAGGGACGAAATAACAAGAAGAAGGGCAAGAACGAGAAGGGTAATGCAAATAAAACCAACGAGCGTGTTGGTGAGGGTCAAAAGGAGAAAAAGAAAGTGAAGTTTCCATGCAAGCTTTGTGCTGGAGACCATCTCACACACCTTTGCCCTAAAATTCAGGATGCTCAGCGCTTGTTAGCCCAGCAAGGTTCTTCTAGTTCCCAGGCTGTGTTAACAAACCCTTTTCCCCAAGGGCAGCAATTAGTTGTTGGCGCGAACCAAAATCCTGGGGCTTCCTCTGGGGGCACCCAGGAAGGGGAAATTCCATCGAACATTTTTATGATGAGTGCTCACGCGGATATCGCCACGAGATCCCGTGATTATGGCGGAGAAGAGTCTTCGAAAGCTAAGGAAGTTCCTGATGCTACTGAGCCGCTTCACATTACGAAGCCTACTATTGAGTCTATGCCTCGGATGCCCAAAGCATCTTCTAAGCGATCAACGATTAATCCAAATGCGAGGGCTGCCCAGAACTACTCGATTGTAGAAGATCTGGCGCAGAGTCCTTGTGCTATGTCGGCTTTAGAGGTACTCCAGTCTTGTCCGGCTCAGTGCAGTGCTTTGCTCACTGCCATTGGGGCTATTGATCCAAAAAATTCTCTTCTGATTACTTTTGATATGTCTAATTTTAAGAAGAGACTTCCTCATCACATGGCTTTTCATATTAAATCGTCGTATCGGAAGTGCAATATCTTTCGAACGGTTGTCGATGAGGGTGCTTCCACATGCGTGATGTCTCTCGCATGTTGGAAGACACTTGGATCTCCCAAAGCTGTTCCATCTAGCACTGTTCTTACTGCGTTCGATGGTCATTCTCACAGACCCCATGGTATTGTCCCGGCTTTGCCCATCTGTGTTGGGGGCAAAACCATCAATATAGAGGTTGAGGTAGTGGATGCAGCCTTGGACTACAACCTTCTGTTGGGGAGGAACTGGATTTATGAGATGGATGCCATTGCATCCTCATTATTTCGTATTGTATGTTTCCCCCACGAAGGGAGGATCGTTACAGTGGATCAACTGGACTGTCCTCCTGTAGACCTGAATGCGTCTTCTGACTCATCTGTTCCAAAGTTGGATAATACTAAGGCGCTTGTTGAGAATTTAGGAGTTGGAATGTATTCTTCCTTGATGGGTACTTTCGATCTTCCTCCTCCTACAGTGCATATTAATGCTATTTCATCCTCCAAGGCTCCCCTTCGAAGAGAGTTCTTCAGAACTCATTATTTTTCGGACCCTTGGACCTTACCTTCCCCTACCGCCACATTAGTGGAAGGTAAAGTGGGTGGAATGGAATTTCCTATTTCTGCAGCTAAGATTGCATATCAGTCCATTGTTGACACTGCAGAATCCATCCCAGCTCTTCTTTCACCGGAAGAGTTGGATGGTGATGTGGCTCCGGCTTGGACGCTTAGTTCTTCTTCTGCCCAGGATTGTCTTGATACCACTCTTCCATCTGAAGAGGCCATCCTGGAAGCCATGACAGGTATAGATAGACCGTGGGATGATTTGCATCATCGGTCTTACTTCCTACCTGACTTGAACAAAGTTGAAACTAGTTTTCCAAGTCCTCAGTCTCCTGGTCCTGTTCACCCAGTCTTGAACCCTTTGGCACCAACACAGGTTTATGCTGAAGGGAACATGGCTGTGATCTCTCCTACTATCCCGGTGAACATTTCCAGGGATCCCAATATCATTGAGAATGTCTTCATTGGAGATGAATGTTCCCGTGAAGAGATTCAAATTTACACCGAGCTCTTCAAAGAGTATAGGGATGTATTTGCTTGGTCTTATGAGGAAATGCCTGGCATAGACCCATCTATCGTCCAGCATGAGATCAAGACGTATGAAAACGCTAAGCCGGTGAGACAAAAACTTCGTCCGGTCAATCCTAGAAAGGCAGCGGCTATCAAAGCTGAAGTTGAAAAGATGCTTAAGGTGGGATTCATTTTCCCTGTTCCTCTGACTGAATGGGTTTCAAACCCCGTTCCCGTAGATAAAAAGCAAGGAACGATTCGAGTGTGCATCGATTTCAGAGACCTAAATAAAGCATGTCCTAAAGACAATTACCCCACACCATTCATCGATCAGATCATTGACGAGTGTGCCAGTAACGAGATTTTCTCCTTCATGGACGGTTTCTCCGGATATAATCAAATTACTATCCGTCCCGAAGATCAACATAAGACTGCATTTATTTGTCCCTGGGGTACATTTGCATACAAGAAGATGCCTTTTGGTCTTAAAAATGCTGGGGCTACCTTTCAGCGGGCCATGTCTTACGCCTTCCATGACATCAAGAAGATTATCGAGGCATACTTAGATGATCTAGCTGCTCATTCTTGAAAGAGGATGGATCATCCTGGTCACCTCCGGCAAATATTTGAAGATGTCGTTTTTATAAAATTCGATTGAATCCGAACAAGTGCGTTTTCGCGGTTACATCCGGTCGGCTATTGGGATTCATTGTGTCTAGGGAAGGGATAAGGGTAGATCCCTTCAAGGTTGAGGCAATACTTCGGTTGCCTCCCCCGTCTTCAATTCATCAGCTTCAAAGTCTTCAAGGGAAGTCTAATTTTCTTCGGATATTTATCGTCAATTATGCTGAGATTACAAAGGGATATATGAGACTGTTGAAGAAAGGAGTTCCTTTTCTTTGGGACGACTATGCTCAACGCTCATTCGATGCTTTGAAAAAGGCATTGACCTCTGCTCCTTTACTGAGTCCACCTAATTATAGCAGAGATTTTCTTTTGTATCTGGCAACAACAGAATCTACCATTGGTATGGTTCTGGTTCAGGAGGATGATGCTCTTGCAGAGCATGTTATTTACTACCTTAGTCGAGGACTGGTAGGACCTGAACTTCGATACACTCCGATAGAAAAATTAGCCTTAGCAGCAGTTCATGCTGTGCAGTGACTCCGACATTACATTATTCTTCGCAAAACTTTTGTCTTGGCAACTGCCAATCCATTTCAGTTTGTCCTCAGCAGGCGAGTGATTGGGGGCAAATATAATAGATGGATTGTTATTTTACAGGAATTTGATCTTGAGTTCATGTCTGCCAAATCCAAGAAGTCATTAGTTTTTGCGGAATTGATCTCCGAGTTGCCCTGTGGAGAGGAGATGATCTATGATGAGTCCTTTCCGGACGAACACTTGTTTCTTATCTCTCCACAGGATCCTTGGTACGGGGATATCATTGCGTATCTCCAGACTGCGAAGTTTCCCTCTACTTTTTTGAAAGATGAGCGTCGTAAACTACGTCACTTGGCCAAGAATTATTTGATTATTGGTGATGCGTTGTACCGTCGAGGGGTGGATTCAATCCTAAGACGCTGCTTAACTTTCGAAGAAGCTGAGGCTGTGCTCAATGATTCTCATAGTGGAGCTTGTGGGGGTCATTTATCTGGGCTTGCTATAGCCCAAAAGATTTTGCGTGCTGGATACTTTTGGCCCTCGATTTTCAAAGATTGTATTGAATCGGTCAAAAGGTGTCATCCGTGTCAGGTTTATACTCGAAAAATGCGCGCTCATCTAGCTCCGCTTTTTCTAGTCGTTACTGTCGGACCCTTTACAAAGTGGGGTATTGATTATACTACTTGTAACCCGCCTTCGGCAAAAGGTCACAAGTACATTATCGTAGTAGTAGACTACTTTACGAAGTGGGTCGAGGCTATGCCTACTTTTGGGAATGATGGTGAGACTGCAGCTTTGTTCCTTTTCAATCAAGTTATCGCTCGTTTTGGTATTCCTAGAGAGATTGTCACTAACCATGGCAGTCATTTTTAGAATAGTATGATGGCTGAGTTGGCTCTCAAATTGGGTTTCCGGCAGGAGCATTCATCTCCATATTATCCTCAAGCCAATGGGCAAGTGGAAGCCGTGAATAAATCCTTGAAGACAATTCTTCAAAGGACAATTGATAAAGCTAGATCCAAATGGCATATTATGCTATATCCTGCACTTTGGGCATACAGGACGTCAGTGAAAACTGCAACTGGCTTTACTCCGTTTCAGCTAGTGCACGGGGTGGAATCCGTATTTCCTATTGAATGCGAGATTCCTTCTCTTAAGTTAGCTGTTGAACTTCTTCCTGACACTTCTAGTCTGGCAGAACGACTTCTTCATCTGGAACATCTCGATGAGCAGCGTCGGGATGCCACCACGATGAATGAAGCACATAAAAACCGAGTAAAAGTTCAGTACGATAAGGCGGTCAAGCCTAGGGTCTTTTCGGAAGGTGACCTTGTTTTGGTCTATGCCCAAGAAAAGGATGCCCTGGGGGCAGGAAAGTTTAAGTCTATGTGGTATGGCCCCTATATCGTTAAAAAGTCCTTAAGAAAGGAGCGTATACCTTGGTTGATTTCGAAGGGAATGAGTTGCCGGAGCCCCGAAATGGGCTCTATTTGAAGAAGTATTATGCCTAGGCTTTGGCCTGGCATTTTGCTTTTGTATATAGTAGTTTTTGCTTTGTACATATCTGATTGATTTTTTATTTTTGATGAGGTGGTGATGTTTTTTGATCTGCTTTGGCAGGTTGTGTTGGATGTCATGAGTCATTTTGGTTTCGCCGATGGTGCTAGTAGACACACCCGGAACTTAGCTTCCATGGCTTGGGTGCTTCATTATCCTTCCGGTCAGCTGTTGGTATCAAGAGGAGTCTGCATTGGTCCTGCTTCCAATAATGTAGCAGAATACACTGCAGTCATTCATCTACTCTCGGAGGCAATATCTTTGGGTGTTGATTCGTTGGTAGTTTTCTTGGACTCTCAGCTGGTGGTGTCGCAATTGAACAACACTTATCGGGTACGAGATCCATTTTTATTACGATTGTTCTTGAGGGTACGTTTGTTACAAAGGTCATTTCAATTTTTAACTTTCATTCATATTCCTCGAGCTGAAAATTGGTTTGCTGACTCATTAGCTAATCAAGCATTAGATTGGAATATTAATCATTCCATACAATAAATTTTTAATCATAAAAAACATCATACATTTGATACATTTATCACATCACATCAAATATCGCTGTATATATATCATCAGAGTGTCAAAAAACTTTACAAAAATTTGGATCCATAATGTCGTACAAAACTTGGGTTTATGCCCCCATCATGTTCAGTCTCAAAAAAGAATATACAATCATCTAATACATAATATCTGTCTACTCCTGAGGTCCCTGCCCAGAAGTCGTGTTCCTATAGAACGTGACTGCAGTGGCAACTCGGCGGAATAGTCTAACCCAGTCTCGGGGCACTCCTACCACCCGTCTCTGGATGGCTTCCGGTAGATCCTCCACAGCAGCCATAGGTATTTGGCGGGTTAGTCCCTCCAAATTCCTCTGCATGGCCTGGAGAGTCCTATCTGAATCCACAGTATCCGCTTCGCCCCTGCGGCGCTTATGGCGCGGTAGGCCCTCAGGACGAACTGGTCCAACATCTGAATCATGATCATTTTAAATTGTCAGTCATTATGAATCCAATCAAAAACATGTTTGTTTTTCATTTTTTTCATACATATTTGAAAAAATCCAAAAAAATTATATAAGTCAAAAAATTTTGCAAACTTACCGACTGTGCCCCATGCTGTGCCTGGTGGAAGAACTAGATCTAGATCTCCACGAAAGTCCATCCCGGCATAGGGATAGTCGTCCACCGCGATGATTTGTTCTCCCCACCAGCGGAAGAACTCATCGTCCCATGTGGTCCGGGGTACCTCACTACCCCCCAATCTCTTCATCATGTCCTCCCAACGGGCAATTCTTGGGTCCCGCGGGCTACTGATGGTAGAGATGACTCTGGGTCTCAATGCTGGAATCTTCTCAAAAAAGAATGTTGTCAAAATTGTACCGTAGCCAAAGTGTTTGGTCTTTGCTTGGCGGATTGAGGTCAATTGTTGTTTCATGTTCAGTAAAAGGGCTGTGCACCAATCATACACATGAGTCAAACATTCTACTGCTATGCTCATTTGCGTCTTGGACGCCTGATGTAGAGAGGCAAATCATACCACTCTGCCGATGGTGAAAAGGAGGATTTTCATGTGCAAATCCCGTAAATCTTTAATTGCAATCTGAGTTCCAACCTTTTTGGAACCGTCTATGCAATACACGTGGACATAGTCCTCCACGGTTAATCCTCCCAGGGGTTTCCCGTGCAAGTCTACTGGTTCTCCCCTTCGGGAAAGTCCAGTAATAAAGTATATGTCTTCCACTTCAATGCGTAGTGGCATCTGATCTATCACGAAACAGTCTTGGTCTGGTTCCCAGTAATTGATGAGCATTTCTAGCAACCGAGGATTGCTTTTCATATTTGGCATTTTAAAGAATTTGAACAATCCGCAATTCCGAAGGATATTTTGAGCTGCTCGATCTTGCATGACCTCTTGGTCAATTGCGCTATGCTCACGTTCTCTCCATGAGATTGTCATCTTGTCGAATTTCATAAAATCATGCATTAGCCACGCTTTTTTGGATTCGGACCTGCGCATACGCGACTTTTTCTTTGCACAGTCGCGTGTATACGCGAGTTTCCTTTAATGAACCCGCGTATGCGCAAGTCCGCATTTTTTAGCAAGGGTTTTAAAGCTAAAATTCACTTAATTTTAATTTCCAAATGGACAAAATGATTTGCAAAGATGATTTAGGAGCCTACCTGAAATTTCGGCGTGATTCGATAGTCAGTTGTTCCTGATTTGACGAAAGAATTTTTTTGCTCCAGAGCACTTTTTTCCAAATCAGCAATGCAATAATGAACCAAATATGAGGTAATTTGCCTATTTATGCCTAAAAAGTTGAAAATTTTCGCAAAAATTCATTATGCTCATTTTTTCGATCTATCTTAAGCTGCATAACTCGAATGCTTGGAAGTGCCCAGTTTGGTATGTTTTCAGGTACATTTTGACGATTTTGAGATTTTTCCCAGTTTTTGATCCATGTTTACCGACTCGTCACGGCAGGTATATGATCTTTACTGGCATATAGGTTAGGGAAATCACTCTCCGTTGCATCTTGCATACTAGCCTCCATACTGATCACTTGCCTTAGGGTCGATCCCATCAGGTCATGAGTATTACACCCATTTCACTCGCCGATTATTTAATCATGACTTGATGGTAGAGCCTTCATTTACATGGGATTTCTAGTTAGTTCCTCGCTATCACTTGTTGCCCATGCTGCGTTTTATGTAGGCTCGGGAGTCCTCTTTAGTCCCGCCATGTCTTATGTGTTGAAGCTTCATTCTTCTTCTTCATCATTACTGTATTATTTCTCTGCCGCCCCAGAGGCCCACCGTCATAAGTTGCACACGCTTTGCATATTGGCTACTTGTTTATCCTGGCCTTTAGCCAGCTTCATTTAGACTCGATGTTTAAGCCAACTTTTGACCTTGACTTTCTGTACAAGTTAACCATTGCATGCACTTAGCTATCATGACTTGACACCTTTTTACCTATGGATGGAACGTTCCTCTGAGTATCACTTACCAGTTTTTGCCACCTTGCATTGAGCATAGGATTGTTCCAATCCCAGGAACTAGCGCATCTGATTTATTGATACTCGTTCTATCCATTGTACCATAGCATTCTTTTATTCTTTTTCAAGCTTATTATATGAAAAAGACAAAAAAATCAAATATAACAAAAAGAGCGGGAACGGGATGTATCTTCGTTGTTTTGATGGCAGTACAGAGTCAGTTTGTCGCCCTTGAACAAAGCACATTTACTTATATATATCTCCTACATTTGGGATGGTTTTAGTTTTGACCTAGGTTCAGCTTTTACCATGTTTCACTTGTCAGTTCTCCCCCAGTTGGTTATCTCTTCCAATCATATGGAGAGTTTGTTCTGCCTCCTGCATAACAGACTTATACAGTGTCACTTTTTACTGCCATGGTCATCACGAGTCGTGATTTTGTTCAAGGGAAGTTTAACCTGAGTCGGCCATTCTGCGGTGTCTCTTGACTCATTATTCAGTCAGCCTTCCCGGTCTTGTCAGTATCATGTTCTATCACATCAGATGTTTTGGTCTTCTGCTCGTGCTGGTTTGAGAAGGTCCCCATTGACTTCTTGCTGGCGGGTTTGTTTCTTATCGACTACGACACATTGCTTCGAGAGCAAACCTATAGCCGCACCCTGGCCCTATTTCCATCATTGATAGGTGACCTTGTGCTCAGAATTTGATCATCAAGGGTCTTTGATCGTAGTGGGGAGCCAGAACATATCAAGACACATTATCACACTTGGGATTCGTGCGCATCTGATTTCCATTTGACCCTACTTCCCAGATTTCTCGCCTTATGTTGAAGCCATTATTGGTTGGTTCGTAGGGTTTCTTTCGTGCTAGCTTCCTCTTGTAGTGTATGTCGGAAGAGTACTTTGCCAATCGCCACTTACTTCGTCCATCTATTCCAAATCTTGCCTGTAATACACTCGTTACTGATCATGTGATGCCTTTAATGCTCTTCCTTCCAAAGAGATTTTTTCCCATCGACTCCGACTCATTGCTCGGGAATAAGGTCTAGAGCCCTTGTCGCATCCCTTAGGTTTGCACTATCACAAGGATTTCTTTCAAGACGATGTTGGGGATCACCATTCACCATTATTGCTCGATTGATAGATTTCGTTGTTCGACTTCAACTCATTTATCCGCACTTGTTAGATTGTACTGGGGCACCTTGACACTCATTTTCATTATTGGTGGGTTGTCTCGCGTTGGTTAACGGTATACATCATTGACCGGTAATCCAACGATTTCTCACATGGTCGACTTCAGCTCATTTATTTCCATTGTGTAGAATTGTGCCATAGTGATCGGTGAAGACCTCGGGTTGCATCAGCATTTCTCGGTTCACTTTTGACAGTCCATTCAGTTTCTGCCAGTGATGCCGTCCACCCTTATATGTTGCAGTTCAGTACAGCAGCATCCTATATGTTGGCTCCCGAGTTGCGTGATTGTACTGTTTGTTCCACCTCTTATGATTCGGTACTTGGAGATTCAGTTACTTATATGATCAGACATCCAGTTGCACCATCCTTGATCAGCTTTCTATATGTGATACTTGGACATCAATTCAAACTTATATTTCTGGGCCATGCTTAGATGATTCATTGTGTACTTTCAGTTCAGCTATACTTGTATACATGTTGGATCTATTCAGTACTTTCTATATGATGTATTTTTGACTGAGCATGGGTATGCCCGCCTCAGCATGAGTTGACTCTCTGTTTTCTTTCATTGGTTTTTGGCAGGCTGAAATCTGGTGAAGTCCTCTCTTGTCCTTGCGAAGTTTTTTCTATGTGCATAATACATTTCGGCCATCATGTACCCCTTTTGACCTCATATATTAGGGGGCATCTGTTATAGCATCATTTCTCACCTTCATATGATTCATGATTGCTTATATGGCTTTGGGCACCCATTCCTACAGACTTGGACAAATTCACTTAAAAATAGTGTAAAAATCCCCATACGCGACTATGCCCGTACTTTTCCGCGTGTATACGCGAGTCCAGCTGCACTTTTCCGTGTATGCCATTAAAATGATTAAAAAATATATAAAAATTCCCTATTTTCGGGCTGGGTTGATGGTTACTCAGGTAGTTCAACCACCCCAGCACGTGGCCAACTGTTTCCAACTGTTGAAACTACTTGGAGGGAGTATAAAACCCCTCATGTGTATGGCCTAAGGGAGAGAGAGAATTATTGATATTATACTCTGTTGGTATTCCCTATCCAAGTCTGATTCCCCGTGCCTCCTGCACTTTCCCAGTTCATTATAGGAAACCCTTGTTTCCTTGAGATGCTCATCCCCTTATATGTCATCTCGTATGCACCAGTTTGGAAGGAGTCTTAGCGGGGCAAGGTCTGGATGGATCCAGACGACGGTCTGCTCGAAGGCCGTGGAAGGATCAGGTGATCTCTCCACTCGTTACTTTTGTACATGCTATTTATAATACAAAAGTACCATGTTGTTCCTGAAATAAACGTGTTAGTGTATGCTTATATGTATGAGAATATTTGTTATACAAGCATTCATTATGATTTATTTAATGTTTTATATGAATCTCACTGACATTTAGAGTAGATATATGTTGTACAACCAGTCCTTTGTGCTTGTTTCTTCTTGTCTTTCAGGTTAAGAAGGAAGGATGGTTGCTGGGGGTTTGAACCCTGCAGGATCTTCTTCAACCGTAGGACCTACGGGTAACTTTCTCATTCTACTCTATTTAGTTTTTCTGAACATGCATGGTTGTGTGAGTCCTTCTTAAGTAGCATGCCCCTGCTCTGTGGAGGTTGTAACCCAACGAACCTCTAGGGTGATATTCCCCGAAACAGCCATTAAAAAGATCCTTTCGTGAATTCTTCAACAAATGATAGGGGCTCACAAAAAAAATTAGCATCTAATCCTGTACTCGACTTTATGGGCATATCAAACTTCGGTGAGAAATGCGACCGGATTTACTCCCTTTCAGTTGGTGTATGGTCTAGAAGCTATCTTACTAGTCCAATGTGAAATTGTGTCATTAAAACTCGCTATTGAATTGTTAGTTGACACCTCTAATGAAGAAGCATGTCTTTTAAACCTCATACATGTAGATGAAATGCGTAGTGAAGCTGCATTGGACAACAAAGCGCATAAGAGATGAATCATGACACAATATGACCACAATGTCAAGCCTCACATCTTCTAAGAGGGATTCCTGGTCTTTCTTTATGATTAGGAAGCTGATTTGATAGGAACATGAAAATTTCAGCCACTATGGCATGGCCCCTACATTGTCAAAATTTTTTGGCTAAGGGTGCCTATGAGTTAGTTGATTATGATGAAATTCCATTGGCGCAGCCTCGAAATGGGCTGTACCTTAAACGCTACTATGCTTAATTGATCGTAGTAAACTTTTGTATCATATTGTATATATACTTTGATTTGAATTCACTGTCTTAGTTTGTTTTTCCCAGTTTTTTTGAAGTTAGTAATCCACTTTACATTTCATCTCAAATGTCTGAATCTTTGGAACCATTCGTCAGGTACGCCAATGGTGCTAGTCGTAGTACGCAAAACCTATCTTCTGCAACATGGGCCATTTTCGCTCCGGGTGGTGAGTTAGTGAGTTTTCAAGGGATTTGTATCGATCAATCCATGAACAATGTCGCTGAGTATAGCGCGTTGATCAAAATTCTCTCTGATGCCATTTCACTTGGAATTAACTACATCATCATTAGGTTAGACTCATAGCTTGTCGTACTACAACGTACTAGCGTCTATACGGTCTGAAATACAATAAATAATTATATATTACTTCTTGTTCGACTTTTGGAAAGACATTTTGACATTCAATATCAACACATCTCCATAAATTTGAACACATTCACTGATTCTTTAGCGAACTATGTTTTAAATAGACATTTGCAACACATGTAAAGATACATTTTCAATTAACATCATACAATTGCATAGGATTACACATTAAACATAGGAAAACTTTAAAAGCAAATAGATAGATAGTTTAGGTTTTTACAAAATTTGTGCCCAAGACACATTGCTCATCTGACCTCAAAATGTATACGGAAATTTCAAAAGTAAAACTAGTGATGCTCATGATAACAAGCAATTGTTCGAGCTATTCTGTGCAATAGCCTCATCCAACGGCTAGGAACACCAATAGTATGGTGTTGCATCCTCATAGGTAACTCCTCGATCCAGACATCCGGTATCCCAAGAGTCGACCCCTCAACATGCTGCTGCAACTCAACAAGAGTTTCAGTCAAATCCAAATCCCTAAGGACTTCTCTCCCGATAGTCCTCTCTGCTGGTTCATCTACTGCCTATTCTTGTCGAACCATTGGTTGAACACGACCCAAATATGTGTACATAAAAAACTTTATTTTATTCTTAAAAAACATAAAAAATACAAAAAAATGTAAAAAAAAAAAAAAAAACATGGTCAAAACATTTCTACCCATTGCACCCCATTGAGCGGCATCTAGTAAAATCAAATCTGTATCTCCACGAAAATCTATGCCTGTGTACGGTACTCCTCTATGGTGATATTCTGTCATCGGAGCCAGGCAAAGAATGTAGTAAAGAATATGATAGTCGATTGAACAACATGCCTAGCCATCAATATCACTCATCTCTACATCCGAGGATCTCTAGGACCAGAAATGCTCAGTGTCACATGCTGCGGTTGAATCAATGTAACTCTCTCTAAAATAAAGGAAATCAAGATCGAACCATAACTAAATTTTTTTGTTGTGCCACCTTTTACTTTATTTAGCTTTTCTTTCATTTCAAAGAGTACTGCTTCAGCTGAGTTGAACACTATCGTCTCAAGACACTCGAGAACATACTGCATATATGATCGGTTTACGACATGTAGTGTCACAAAGCCAACAAGTTTTGCAATAGTGAAAAGGATAGTTCTCAGAGGCAAATCATGCACATCGCGAATGCTTATCTTTCTGTCTTTGCTAGGTTCAGTACTTGGTCGACAATGATGGTGTATGTAGTCCCTCACTATCTCGCCTCCACGAGCAGATCCTGCGAGGGAAACATGAGAACCACGTAACGATAATCCAGTAAGAAAGTAAACATACTCAAATATTATTGGGAGCACTTTGTCCCCAATATGAAATGCCTGAGATGCCTAATCCCATGAATGAACTAGGAACTCTAATAGTTCAAGATGCTATATCATCCCTGATAATCTGAAATACTTAAGTAACCCACAATCCGCGAGGGCTCTTACAGTTCCAGGATCATTTAGGGAAATCATGTCTTGTTCTTCATGTTATCTTTCTCGCCATGTAATGGTTATTTTTATCTGATCAATACCTGAAAGCCAACCATATGCTTCATTAGGATCTATTTCATGCAAAAAAAATTGGAATTTTTTAGCACATAGTAAGAAACAAATTTGTAAAATGCGCCCAACGCATCCCTGGTCGATAGACAGAGTGCTACAGAGCATATGAGCTTCAATTTCAGTGCTCTACAACACAATTTTTGACATGCAAGGGTGCGTTTCCCTCATATCACAATAGATTTACCCTAGGGGGCTCAAAAAACTAAAAATTCAACATGAAATGAAACAAAAATGACACTAAAAGGAAGATAATGTTAAAATCTACAACCTGGATCAAACGACGTGAGAAATCGTCCAACGAATCTGTCGCAATTGACCACTAAAGTTCAAGGGAAAAACATGTTCATAGCTCCTAAATTTCAAATGGTAACTATGGAATGGTAAAAACTTCTTTTTATTAGTCATTTTGATTATTTTAATCATATTTAATGATGTGACTATATTTTTTGTTCTTTTTTATTATGAAACAAGTATGTTTAATCTGCTTGATGGCTCTCTGAATAGGTCTGCGGCTAATACAATGAGTTTGAACTACATAATTATCTAAAAATGATTTGACCATAGAGCATAATTTTATCTCTTTTTCGATCTCTGTTAAACATCGAAAAATGAACCCACCTGGAGTCTTCTTTTAGCTCTTTTCAGACTTCGTTAATGTGAAAATATTGCCTAACACTTGTCTTTTAGAGCTTGTAAAAGGAAATGAAACAACATCTACTCAGTATAATTTTAACCCTTTTCCACACTGAGATAGATTATTTATGAAAAAGGAACACCTTATTCAAACATGGCTAAGAGGTTTTCTCAAGTATCATTTTACACGTTTTCGGACCTGGGCGACAAATTTATGAAAAAGGGCTCATGGATTTTTCTTTTCGTCCCTTTTCTCAAACTCTTAAACATAAAAAAGGCTGAGTTTTCACTATCGTTAAACTCTTTAAAACATCAAATAGTGACAAACTTGTCCGATCATGACAAGATCGAGATTCACTATCGCTAGAGTCGTTAAATCATCAAGTAGTGATGGATTTAGCCAAAGGGTTGAATTATAGATCAAGCATATGTTGCCCTCCTCAAGCTTGTTAAAAAATAAAGAGGTAAATGTGAGTAATGACTGGGGAAAATTTGGTAAAAAGAACAAAACACTTTATGGTAGCAAGTCGCTCTTGAACATGACACTTTCACTTCATCTCCATGGCTTTGGGTTGGGTAATCTTCTTGATGGTTTATGATACCTATGGTCTATCATACCATCCATAACTTCAGTTTTGGGTCAATGCTTCCAATCCATTCAGTGTCGCTGATATGTTCAAAGAAGTCATCCAGTAATTCCTCATCTTTTTCAATACTCATAAACCTTCATTTTCATGACTGCCATCCATGAACATTGCTTCATCAAGTCACATTTTGTCTCCAAAATCATTACTCTCATTTCATGTCATATCTGGGATGAATCGGTTCCTGTCGACATCATCTCATCATCCAGGAAGTTGACTTAGAAACATATTTCCAGTGGCTTGGAACTTGCTTACATCAATGTCAGGTTTCTCTCTTTTGACTATAGGTTGACATCATAGACCTTCGAATGAAATATTTTGTTTGGTGTTCGACATCAAATCATCTATTCACACCTTGCAAATTGTACTGCAGTACCTTGAGAATCATTAACATCAACATTAGTTTCTCTCGTGCTTGTTAACGACTTACATCATTGGCTGTTAATCAGAGGATGTCTTCCCATTTTTGACTTCAGATCACATATTCACATGGTAATCATATGATATCTTCCCTGGATCTAGTTTCATCCATATGGGATGTGATTTCAGGAATTGTACCACATCATCCGTACGACGGCTTTACATACAGATGGTTATCCTATCATGGGCCTATATCTGTAGGCATGTCTATATCTGTAGACGACTTTTTGATTTATGTACGTGTTATGATAGCTTATGTGCTGAGCATGGGTATGCCTCCCTTAAGAATTCATGTCCAAGATGTACAAGATATCATGATGTAATGTATTTAAAATTGATGCAGGTCACTGTCCGCTTCAGATCCTAGTCATCACATCGTAAAGCATCTCATCCAAATATTATCATTATTTTGAATTCATGCTTTAGGGGGCAACTGTTATAGGTAAATTTGGGCATCATCCTTAAGACCAATATGAACATGGTCTATCATCCCATAATTCAATTGCTACATGCCCTAGAGAAGTCATTCCATTTATGGATTTAATTCATGAGAATTCCAATATTTGAAGTATAGTTAAAATGAACCATTGACTGATCAACGCTCCTATGAATGGGCCTAAGTGCATTGAAAAGCACTTATCCCCATGCAAGGGTTCTCTCCAAAGCACTTCCCGACACTTAAGGGTTTGTTGGTCTCCTGAGAGCGAAATCATCATTATTACAGGAATCTCCACATGTCCAGTGCATTTTAGAAGAGCTCATAGGTGTCATACTTCGAATACATGTGTTCATACATCACCATTGAACTTGGAAACATGTCTCATATATTATTAGAAATCCATTCAATATCATTTATTAAGAAAATACCTACAATCTCCCTATAATTGAGCACTCATTTAAGTGCAAGGGAGGAAGAAATTTATGTAGTGTTATGCTGTTGGATTCTAAATTCTTGGAGAGATGAAGTAATGTGATGCTGCTGGATTGATGCTTGGTGTGATAAGGACCGGATGAAGTTGGAGCAGGTTGACAATGAACTGATCAACTGGTTGTAATTTTTTCCTCCTAATACTGCAATAAAGATATTTGTTCTTTCTCCCATATATGAATTTGTATCTTGTGAATGAATTCTCAATATGTGCATATATTCTCAGATTTAGTCAGTTCAATCTAGTTATGATAAATAAATATTGTATACTTGTATTGTCGTGTGTTGTCTTCTGGTTTTATTACAGGTATTGATCTGGCGAGTCTAGTTGGATCGAAAGTGAAAAAAGTGACGAAAGAAGAAGAACGAGAGCAAAGGATCAAAACTAAGTCTCTTCATCTTCTCTTTATCTATTTATTATAGAGAGAAAAGAATTTAACTTTCCTCTATTGTTCTAAGTGAAGGAACACCACACTTAGGGAAGACTAGTTTATCCGTAGATTAGAATTCCTCATAACACCAGAGATTTAGGCTCAAGATGATGAGGCTCATTTTAATTTTAACGACGTACTTAAATAACCATACCTATTGTGTAAATAGTCAACTTCCTAGTTAAACAAACGAGAAACAATTATGGAAAATTAATTGGTATCTTGATGAAAACATGGCACTAATAGTATTGATGAAATAGCTTAGATCTTAGATGGATGTTGAATAATCTTATTTCATTATTGGTATTTTTTATACAAGAAACTAAAATTTATTTTTCTAATTAATCATGATAATAATTTTTATAATGTATTATTTCTTTTTATTTGATATTTAATGAGATGATTATCATATTTATGATATTATGATATAAGTTTATATTGACATGTGGTTCCATTTATTATGTGTTGTTATGAGATATGTTTGATATATATATGTTGATGTTATAACTTATAATAGTATTTAAAGATGTGAAACATGTGGTTATTGCATTCAAATTTTATGACATGCATGAACATGCAATTTTTACTATTTCGAATGATGTGATAATAATATTATTATGTTCTCTTGATGTCATGCAAGAGTTGGCATGTGGAATATTGTATTATGATGTTATTACTAATGCATTGGCTACATGTTGAGATATGGTGATTGGTAGGAAATCCACAAGTGGTCTAAGAGGATCGATTTATTTGATTATCTCATGGGGGCCCATACCTGCAAGGGAGAATATGTAACACCATATGGGTTGGGGACATACTCAATCAACACTAAACATGCCATTGTTTCTTGTGACTTGTATAACTCTTGATGGATGGCTCTTCAGGGGATATGGAACCATATTGAGGAGGTCTAGTTCCTGATATTGGATTGGGATTCCAAATTACAGAAGTGTGTGTAGGAATTTAATGCTTGAGGTTGTGAACCTCAGTTAGTTGTGGAGGGAGTTTGACTATATTTTAGAGATGCCTGGTGTTGGCATTGGAATAAGAACTTGGACTATAGCAAGCGCCTAACCAGACACATCCTAAACTCTAAAGCAATTTTAATGATTTATTTTATGGGGTAGGTATATGGTATAAACTCCGATTCTCTAAAAAGAGATTTCAGTCAAATCCACAGTTCTACTAATGAGGGTATTGGAATATGATGTGGTAGCAGAGTGCAAGTTTATAGCCTATGAGGATAGTAAACTGTGAGATATGAGAGGAAATAGTAGGTCTGTGAAACAAAAATATATTGCATTTAGTAGAAATTCAGAAAAGTAGCAATTTGACAATATTCCATTGAGAGAAAACTATTTCTAGTCTGACAATATTCTCATTGAAATATCATGAAAAATAACTATCATGAATGATGCTCTTCCACTGTTACAAAATATATTTTACAAGGAATTCTCACTATGTGGGACTAACAAAAACTGATAAAACACATAGCATTTTTAAGAAACTGATAGGTATACATAACAACATATTGGTTTGAAAACTGAAACTGAAAGAGAGTAGATATGGAAACACAAGTAAAGTAGACAATACAAACAACAAATTGGTAATAAGTCCTCAATAGTATCATTCCATTTCATTCACAAAAAATATTACAGATCATGTTTGTGCTCAACCTAGTCTCCTAAATTGAGTTCATTAATTGTCAACCAAGGTTGGTAAACTGCTGAAGTGAAGTGCACCATATGTGCCTAAGTAACCTCTTCCTACTTCGTTGTGTTTAGTGTTTTTATGATGTTTTTGGTTTTATGGATTTTTATGTTTGAAAAGGGAAAGAACTAAGTATTGGTGAAGAGCAGTTGTTGGTCACACTACAAACAGTCCTAAATCATGTGTGGTATGCAAAACTAGACAGTAACTCACAACACAAATTTAGTCCAATTATTTTGTTAGAGATATGTTGGAATAATTCAAGAAAAAGATAGATTTAGTGCAGTGAGGTCTTCCTAAACAACAATTTACCATATCACAAAGCAGATCTTATCCATGACTAGAGATTTGTTTGAATATATTTGGAGAAGATAGTTCTGCAACACAGTGAATAATTCTATTCTAAATTAATCAAGGGTACTGAAACTAATCTACTCTGCAACCTAAATTGTCATTACTAAACCTTATTCAGAAGTTAAAGTCTTTTGGAATAATTTTGAGGAAAAGGCTAGTTGCACAATTATGAGAATTTGCAGAATAGTAAAGGCCGTGAAATGATATTACCAATTCCTGTCTACATGGTGATATGTTGGAAAAGTTTAATAACAGGAATAGTCTTTGTAAATAATGAAGGCCTTAGTCTAGTAAAACAGAACTATTATACAACTAACTAATGAGACTTGACTATACATTTAGCAAAAACATGAACAAGAATGCAATTAATCAATTTTGAAATACAAATGACAGAGTTAAGCTAAAGTTCAATTAATCAAACTGAAAACAAAGTGACCACAACTGGGCTAAAGTGCAATTATTTAAACTAGAAAGATGGTGAACAAAATTAAACTAAAAAGCCATTATCAAATTTGAAATGAAAGGACAGAGCATAAAATAAATGCAATTTTCCTCCGGAGTGCTCTAACTAATTTTTCATGCAACTAACTATGAGATTCTACAGCCTATTTCGTTCATCATGAATGGTATTTTGGAAGAGCTTGTAGAACAATCCTGGCTGTACAATTCAATGCAATTGAATACAAACATAAAAACTGAAAGCAAATACAATTAAAAACTAAGATATCACAGCTATTTCCTACTCATTGTCATGATGTTTTGGAAGAGCTTTTAAGAGTAAGACTAGCTGCAAACGTAAAACTAACTTTTAAATACTACAATTGCAACTCATTCATCATTAATGATATTTTTGAAGAGTACATAAGAACGAGATTCAATTGTAGCATACAATACAAATGAACATAAAAACGAAGAGTTCAGAAAATTAACTAAGCTAAGAATGAAATGAGAATTACTTATCTAAATCGTATAAACAAGGCTGCTCAGGTGGCAGGGGCCCTCTACCACCAGCGTAGCACAAAATCTTTAACTCCTCAACGTTGCTTCAATTCATGCATCAAAGCTGAACTTCTTTTATTAAAGGAAAACGTTCAGAAAAACAGAGTAACACAGTCTTGGAGAACTAAAAACAAAACATCCACTAGATAGCGTCTCTCGGTCTCCCGAGTGATTCTTATAATGGAATTACATAACTACTCTTTGAGAAAAACAGGGATAAGTGTCTTTCCCACTTCTAATCGAATTAAAACTCTTATTGAGGGTTGCGTACTTTGCTGCAGACAACTGTAGAGTCTGTGTCCCGGTAGAACTCTACCTCTTGGTTTTGGTTTCACACGTGCATAACCACCTGTAGAATTGTGCTCAGACTTTGTAGGGAGCAAGGAATGATGTGGATGAAGTCTTGAATTTGCCCATATGCACCTTTCTTTGAGACGACACCTGTAACCCACTTAAACTCTAAAACAACTGTGGAATGCGTGATCAGCAACGGAACGCGTGATCAACTACATAACGCCTGTATTCTGTAGCTATTTTGCAGAAAATTATTAAAACAACAAAAATCATGAAAATACAATATGTTAATCAATTGCATGTAACCTTTAAGCAATCCTAATCATTATTCATTGATTTTAGGCTTATGAAGTGATAAAAGAATGATGGAATGAAGTGAAGGTTTGTAAAAGAGAAGGCAATTCTAGGGCTCAACAGATCATATGAGTCAAATTCTAAAACCATCAAGCTTGACTTCATATAAGTTTGGCATATATATACAAAATATGATATTGTCATCTTCCCCAGAAAAAGGTAAATCTGTTTCAAAAGTCATTAGAACCTCATGCAAGAGGTGTGGATTATCCCTTAATCTTAATTACAAAGTGCTATATTAAAAACAAGATAAACATCATGAAGGCATCATGAAGGTTGTCACTCCGAAATGGTTGTATGAGGTGGCAGCCTATTCGAAGACCACACTCCTGTTTTAGTGCAACCAATCTTCAACAAAAAGTGAATAAACAGTGGGAGTGACGTGTGGCTTTCTCCTTTTAAATGTGAAAAATAGAACCATGGTATTTCAAAGAAGACTGGATAGAAGACACATGGAGGCATCTATTGCAACTGAAAAAACCCCTACACTTCACCTGTTTAATTTCACCATCATGATTCAAACCAAAAATTATCCCATTTCCATCACATGTTGATATTTCAAAATAATTTCTACCTTCACAGAAAAGGTAGCTATATCCGGAAAACATAGAAAATTTACCAAAAAAGTTTCTCTAAGTCAACCCTGTTCTTCATTCATCAAAGGTCCAGGATAGAAGCAAATATTCTAATGGACTTTTCTTTAGTCACCCTTTTATCATACCTCTTTTTTTGTGCTTGGATTTTTGAATGAGTTTTTTTCTTCCTTTCAACTTTGTCTTCTGGGTTCTCTTCAATGTAGATAATTTGATCTCTTAGTTTAGGATTGGAAATCAACTTTCTGTTCAAAATGAGTTTGTTTTTCAGTCTAGTATGAGGTATTTTGACATATGCATTAGGGATGAATTTGGACCTCTTTCCTCCGTGTATAAATTTACTAGACTCTACCTCCTCATCTTCTGACTCTGTGTACTCAGGGTCAATATTGTCTTCATATAAGGAATAAGAGTGTATATCATTTTTCTTCCTCTTCTTGATCGAAGAACAAATGGAGGAAACTAATTTAACCAAAGTAGGCTCCTCTTCTATGGCAGGCTCTGTCATTTTCTATTTGCCTTTCTTGAGATAAAGAAAAACATGTGAGAGGGTAGACTCTGTCAGAGATGTGCCACTACTTGGTTGTACTTGAGGAGATGACTCAGGAACATGGCTTGAACTTTTCATATGAGGGTTGACTTCCACTAATGAGAAAACAGGCTTAGGTGCAAGAAGACCAGGGTTGAATTCCACTGGTTCTTCTGCCATGAAGAGTTTCTTCTTAGGTTGGCTTCGTGAAGAGGAAGAAATTTGTTCTTTGTCCTTTGACATAGGCTTCTTAGGAGACTTCACATTTTTCTGTTGCAACTTCTTCTTGTATTCACCCATGAAAGACCTTAGCGATTGGGGTTCCCTAGGTGAGCTACTGACATAAAATTCATCAAATGGTGATACTGCTGGTGTAGGAATATGATTTGCAACCTTTATACTTCAGCTTCTGGTTAGCCTTTTGGCTGAGATAGAGGGAGGGCTAATTTGATAGAAGACTGATGAATGTACTGAGTTAGATGGTGAACTGTGTGAAATAGGGGCAGCACTGGTTTGATCATGGATGTATTTTTTCTTTGGCCTCCCTACCTTTCTTTTGGAATTAATGCTGCCAAACCCTTCCTCTCTTAAAAACCTATCCAAAGTATTTTTCTTCTTTCTGAGATGATAGACAACTAAAATTTTAATCAGCCCTCTGTGATACAAATTGTGCAAGTAGTAGTTTGGATTTTTCTATATCATGAGGGTCATTTTAAGTAGAGATTTATACAGAAAATATGGTAGCCTCATAGGTTTCTCTCCTGAGATGTGGGAAAGGAATCTCAACTGATAACGATGAACAAAAGATAACCTCCCTTCGCATGTGATTTATTTCTGGACTGAGGTAATAACATGATTCCACTTGGCCTTAAAACAAGAAATGTGAGAAATTGAATTCCATTTCATATTAGCATATTCGGGCTTAAGGTAAGAACTTACTTCTTTAGGCATCTTTTTTTTTTAAAACTAACGTTCACCGGTTGCAGAAGTCTGGGTTGCACGGGCTATGATAGCCTTGGAAATGCTGAATGTTTTGCTGCCTAACTTGAACTTTTCAACATCGAAAGACTCAGCGAAAGCTTGAGCTAGAGCCACATTCTCCCCAGAAAAATTTTGGAAGAATTTATACCAACCTACATATTTGAACTATGATTTTTCCCTTGCATCCACAAATGTTCTGTTAGCTGGCTCTGACCTATTAACATTTCCTCCTTTCCCCGTTTTTCCGACAGCTAATCTGATCACAAACACAACTGTTTAACTCTGGTTGCAATGCTGTCCACGAAGCCTTGATTTGCCTACTTTGAAAACTGAAACTTCTTGCTGGAGGGATGGTCTCTGTTTACCTGTAGCTTGCACAAAGGTCTTAGGTTGAGTGAAAACTGAGCTCACTTCTCTAATTTTGCGCCTGCAATTATGACAAGGAGTAATGACATGTTTTGAAATAATTCAAAAACTAGCACCAAGTCATCCCACTAAGCTTGAAACTCCACCTTATCATTAAATGTCAGATTCCTTGTACTATGATTTCTGCTTGTCTTAGGTGAAATAGCTACAGGTTAGCAACCTAGGTAAATTAACCATCCATTTATAATAATCCCCTTGGATCGAATAATAATTAATCTTAATTAAAAGAATAATTATATTCATAGCATAGGGGTCTTCAAATGATATTCAAATATGAATGATCCTTGCCTTTAAACATTCTCTGTTGCTCCTATATACTTGATGAACAATTGTCCTTACCTCTGAATTGAGATAACCAAAATCTCAGCGAAATAGCTACGCTTTTCACTATGTGAAATATATAACTTTAATTTTTGAGAAATAGCTGCCCTTTAGTGGATTACTGTTTTGACAATGAAATCACAACAAATGTAGCTATTATTCAAGACAAGATGACCACAAGTTTATTACCCAAAAAATGACTGACCTTTGACACTAGCATAAGTTAAAATAGTGATTTCAACTTATTTTAGGAATACAAAACACTATGACACCTATTCACTTAAAAAATACATTGATGTTGGGACTCTTTTTCACCTTTGTTGGAAATGATTCAAACTTGGACACAGACTAGGACATTAAAAAAAAATTGAAAACTGTGAGACAATGGCGATTACACCATTAACATTTTCTATGTTAACAGTGGCTCTTATTGGGGATGAAGTTCTCCCTGTGAGGCTTCAAGGACTGTAGACTCAGTGCCTCAAAAACTCTTGAACCTCAGAAGACTTCTTGAAAATAAATATTAGGATTGACCATTGACATACTGGACTCAAGATTGACCATATATACAAACATAAGAACCATTGGGCATGGAATTTATTGACACATCGCATTGGATATTTACAATGGAATGACTCAACTAACTTACTAAACAAAGAAATTCTTTAGAAAATGACCATTGACTGGACCTCCAATTAGATGATCATCATCCAGATGTTTGAGCAGAAAAGTATTGTTCTCCAAAACTTCAGCGATTCTAAATGGCCCAAACCACAAATTATCAAATTTACCATGATTTCCATGGTCTTCTATCCTAACATACCAATGCAGCACCATATCATTCTCCTAAAACAAATGCTGATTTGCTCCTTTGTCAAAAACATATTTGACTTAAGCTTGATACTTATGTACTTTTTCCAACAACGATTCTCTCATTTGGTGTGCCTCTATCAAATGTAGCATTCTCCTTTGGATTGGATTTTCATTATCTACTTCATCTTGCAGGAACTTCATCATAGGAAGAGCTAGTTACAAAGGCATTACATCATTAGTACCATATAAAAGCTGAAATGGAGACATTCCAAATGATTTTTTGCCACTTACTCTATCTGCCCATAGAGCATGTATCAACTGAGTGTCCCAATTCCTCTTATTTTCAGGCAGAATTTTCTTAATGATCCTCACCAAACTTTTATTGGATGACTCGGCCAATCCATTACCTTGAGGGTAATAAGGGGTGGAATGAGTCGATTCAATCCCATATTTCTGACAAAATTTGTACATATTAGTAGACTTAAAGGCCATTGCATTATCAGTTACAAATTTCTTTGGACAACCAAATCTTGACATAATGTTTTCCAACAGAAATTTGATAATTACCATATCTATAGCATTCCTAGTTGGTACAATTTCAATCCATTTAGTGAAATAGTCTATAGCTGTGAGAATCCATCTATGTTGTACCGATTAAGGTGGATGAATTTCACCAATGAAGTCTAGCCCCCACTGGTGGAAAGGAACATCTGCTGAAATAGGAATGAGAGGTAATGGTAGAAATTTTTGTTTTCTAGAAAAATTCTGACATTCGACACAACTCCTGACTTTGGAAAAAACATCAAAGAAAAGAGTTGGCCAATAATAGCTAGCCCTTAAGATTTTTTTTGCAGTGGCTCTCCAATACAAATTCCCTCCACACGCTCCTGCATGTATCTCTGTCATAATCTCCTGAAATTTTGCTTCATATTCTCCATCTTCTCCTTTAGCTACCTCTACATTCAGATTTAAAGCTTTGCAGTTAGATTTAGCCATCAAGCGAGCCAAACCCTGACCTTTTATCAATTGATTTGGTTTTATTTCAACACAAAATTCCAGAATTTTGGTCAGCTATCGTCCCCTCCTTCCATCTGTATCTAGTTGCAGCAATACATCTATAATAGTGATATCAGACACAAAATAAATTATTTTTGAATGCAGCACATAAACTCGAAAAGACTTCAAAGCCTTAACTAGTGCATATGCTTGTTTTTCAGTCAAGTTATACTTTAATTCAACATCCCTTAAAGCATGACTGAAAAATGAAATAAGCTACTCCAAACCCTCCTGTTCTTCTGTAGTAAGACAACTGCAATTGTTTTTTCTGAAGCATATGAAAAAATCAGAAAATCCTTTTCAAAATCAGGACTAATCAAAATTGGAGCTTCAGTTAAGGAAAACTTAATTGCTGAAAAATAATTCTTTGCTTCATCTCGCCACTTAAATTTTGCATCTTTTTTCAGTGAGACATTTATGTGTTTGATCGGATCTACAAAGTTAGGAACAAGATGCCTCAGAAAATTGATTTTACCTGAAAATGATGCAATTCTTTTTTATTCCTTGGCAAGCCAATCTTCTGAATAGCCTCTACTCTTCTCGGATCAATACAGATGCCACTTTCTATTATAATATGTCCCAATAACTTACCTTCTTGGACCAAAAAAGATGAATTTTTTGGGTTTAAGGATAAACCAAACTTTCTACATTTGTAAAAAACTTGTTTCAAATGTTTCAAGTGGTCTTCAACAAATTTTGGACTGTGATATCATCCAAATAGATGACTACAAATCTATCCTTTTCCCATGCAAAGGCAATATCCATTACCCATTAAAAGGTTGCGCCTGCATTCATCAAACCAAATGACATTTTGTTGTACATGAATGCGCCCTAGGGTGTGGTAAATGCTTTCTTTTCTTTGTCTTGACTGTGTGACTGAAATCTGATTATAGCATGAAAAGCCATCAATCATTGGCAATATTTTGGATCCTACAACCTTCTGCAAGATATAGTCCATCTTGGGCAGTGGATAGTTATCTTTCAAGGAACACCGGTTCAGGTTACGAAAATCGACACAAATTCTTATGTCTCCATTATTTTTCCGAACTAGGACTATATTAGCTACCCAGTTAGAAAATATCAAAAGCAGAATTATCTTTGCTTCCCATAATTTTCTGATTTCTTTCTCAATGATTGGGATCAGCATGGGATTGATGTGTAGGATTTTTTGTGCCATAGGCTTTGCATCTATTTTCAAAGGAATTTTGTGATCCATTATGCTCTTATCATAAGTTTTCAGCTCACTATAATACCATGAAAAAAATATCATCAAATTCTTTCAGCAGGTTGATATATTTAGTTATGGTTTCAAGAGAAAGGAATTTGGACACCTTGACTAATTTTGGATAATCTTCTGTACCAATGTTACATTATATTGTACTCTGTCCATTAAATTTTCTTTTAGGCTTGATAAAAACACCATTATTATCGAACAATCTTTCTAAAGGAACTAAACCCTTAGGAATATGATTAGTTTTCAGATCTATAATGTTTTTCCCAGCCATAGTTTTCTTAAAAGGGTTGTTATTTTGGTTTTCAACAATCTCCTGCTCATCATCAATTTGTATGTCTGCAAAATCTTCAACACAATCTAAAAATTTTTGAATTTCCCTTTCATCCTCAAATACTTGCCAGTGCTTGATGTTATCAGGAATTGAAGGTTTGTTTTTGACTTGAACATCATAGGATCCCTTGACATCTAGAGGAGCTTTTGAAATTACTAGCAGCAATACCTAGTGAATCAACAATTTGATTTTCTTCTCTAGTGACAAAATTTATATTAAATGCTGAAAAGTAATGCTCAATCAAATCCTATACTTCATTCCTATAATTCTTCAACTTGGATTTTTTTACTTGGTAATTGTTTCTCACCTGCTTAATCACTAACTTTGAATCACCATTGTTTCTCACCTTCTTAATCACTAACTCTGAATCACCAAAGGCAATTAGCTATTCTACTCCAAAATA
Source organism: Pinus albicaulis (assembly GCA_034641835.2). Classification (NCBI taxonomy): domain Eukaryota; kingdom Viridiplantae; phylum Streptophyta; class Pinopsida; order Pinales; family Pinaceae; genus Pinus; species Pinus albicaulis. The sequence continues at coordinate 1,044,200,373 of CM076584.1, read as the reverse complement.
TTTCGCTGCCTTCATACCCAACACAAGCGCTTCATCCTTAGCAGTGTTATTAGTGGTAGAAAATTGCAGTTTGTATGATATGGTTACCTTCTGTTGAGTAAGAAAAATGAGGACTACACCGGCTCCCGATCCTTCTCTTGAAGAGGCTCCGTCAAAGTAAAATTCCCAGATCTATCCTTCTTCTAAATGCTGCTGATTTTCACCTTGAAAGTGATATTTTTCACTTATTTGAGGCTAGAAATCATTATCATCAGCAACAAGGTGCAGAATTGATGACCCCAATTCCTTTTCTTCAACATATATGGGATGGTTTGATGGATTCTGTTGATCACTAATGATGTAGGCCATTTGGGTTTCCCTATACAGCCTTCTGAATTCCCCTCCAAACACTAGGATGATAGCATATGACATGTCCATCTGAAGAGTACCTCCCAATTTCTTAGAACAAGATATGGAAAGTAACATCCCAAATCTGGAAGGAATGTTAGCAACTACAATGTCCATCACTAAGCTCTTTATAGGCAATTGGTTAAGGGAAACAACCAAGTCCTTAATCACACCTAGACACTTGAATTTTTTGGAGTCAAAGGTGTAGAGGTCATGGTACTGCTTAGTGATCTATAATCCCAATTCATCCATCACTTTATTTGGCATGAGATTGTGGGAAGCTCTAGAATCTAACAGAAAATTATGCAACAATTTGTCATGTATATTGAGTGACAGGTAGAAAGGTGATGAGTTATCATCATTTTGGTCTTGGACATAACAACCTAGATAAATAGTGGGGCGCTCATCCTCAAGGTTGACTGAATCAAGAGTGAGTGGAGGCTGTAGTAGACTTTTAAAAGACTCTTTGTATGCTGGATTTTTCAATAATTCCAGGAGTGGGACTAGAATTTTGATTTTATTCAATTCAGATTTGAAACTGAAATAAATTGGAACTAATTCCTTATTCTATGCAGTAATTTTAACAATTGGGGAAGAATTTTGAGGTGGAGGAACCTCATTTACCTTGGCCTTCTGTTTAGCAGCTTGTTTATCTGAATCTAATTTTTGTTGAGGCTGCTGAAGAAGACCTTTGGACCTGAAAGTGTAATTTATGTTTTGAACTTGTTGCTATTTTTAATCATTCTGTGCATAAATTTGAGCATTCATATCATCGAAAAACAAACAAATACTTGATATATCTTCATATTTCTGCAATGTCAAACATGTTGACTATGAAGTTTCTCCCACAAGGTTTATTTCTTCATTTTCTTCCTCATTTACTTGCTGTTCTTCTTCAACAAGGTTATTTAAAGGAGGATGAACATTTTTATCATCAACATTCCTCCTTGGGCGCTGTAGGATTTGTTGAGGTTGAAAAGGCCTCCCGAAGGGAGCCTAATTTATATTAGCTTCATTTTGATTGACTCTAGCAACTGCTTTATTTTCTACCTCTAATTTTTACATCTTAGAGGCAAGTTCCTTGATCAAGTTGGAAATTTGATCGATCTTTTCTTCTACTGAAAGAGACTTAGAAGAAGAAGGTTTTTCTTCTTTCATCTTCTTTTTGTCTTTTGCTGTCTTTTCTTCCTCCATTTTTAATTTATTAGAAGCCATGAGATTAGACTGCACTCCAATTGCTGCTTCTTGCATACTTGTTAGTGTCTGTGATTTTTAAACCCTCAACCATAAGGCAAACTTAGAATCTAAATAATTTTCAAAATTTATCATAGTTTTGGTTTCAGTGGGTTTAATTTCTTCAGGAATTTTCTTATAAATCTTATTAAACCTCTTAGTAAAATCAGCTAATGATTCATCTGCCTTCTTCGTCAGAGTTCCATATTCTGTAAGATAATAAACATAGTCTTTCCTATCACCTCGATGCTTCACAAATATCTCTTCTAATTCATCAATTCCTGTTATGGAATTGGGAGCCAAACTTCTAAACCATTTTCGAGCTTCACCATCCAAGCTCTGAACAAAGAGTCTTGACCAGACATCTTCATGTTCAATATTCTGATTGTCATCATAACTATAGAAAGCCACTAAATGTTTCTCAGAAGAAACTCCTTCTCCCTCCCCAGTGTATTTTGGAAGATATTTCAAGTAATCTACTTGGGAAAGTGGATGCAAGGGTTGAGGGAGAACAAGTGGCACATATCTTGCAGCCACAATTTGCTGCATCCTTGTAAGAGAAGGCTGGGCCATATTTTGCTGATGTACAGTTGATGTAGCTGTTTGAGAAATAGAAATTACAATGGGTGAATTATGATTCTGATTTAGGACAACAAAAAATTGGGGATCTTGAGCTGATTTTTCAGGCTTTGGAACTAAAAAGAGTGGGTTTTCAAAAAGATGAACAGAGGATGTCTTTATTTCTCATTCAGGAGAAGAATCAGAATCTAAAGTTGTCTCTTGAGGGGATAGATTTAATTCAGCCTTATTTTTTTGATCAAGGAAATCAGATAAGTGAAAAGTAAGACCTTCAGGTACAATCTCTTCAAGTAGATGTGAGGAAGATGACCCAACAGCTGGATTTGGAGAAAAAGGAAAATACTCTTGCTGAGGGGTGATAAGAGATTCGTATTCAGGATGAGTTTGAAGGAAATTTAAAATAGTATTGAAGTCTTCTTCAGTCAAAACATCCCTATCAAGAAACGGTGCAATAGCTAATACTTGTTCTAATTCCCCTTCAGTCAGCACAAACTCTTCTGATTTCTTATTAACATTTAGAAATTCACTTTCTTCATGCTTTGACTAGAACATTACTTATTTCAGATTTACTAGGTGATGAGTAAGAAAAAATTTCAGATGAGCCTAGGTTAACAACATCCACTTTATTTTCTAGAGGAGTAGCTTCAACTTGATATTTTTCAGCAGAATTTTTGAAACTAAAACCTCTTTAGATTATAAAGTATATGAAGGTACCTTTTTCTTTGGAACTTACTTTTTGTGTACCTTCTTCATTGATTGAGATGTGGCTTCAACTGATCTCTGTTTTCCTTTAGCATATTTTATGATTTTCTCTGGGTTAGCAACTGGGGTCACAATTTGAGATCTCTGATTCCTCCTTGTAGAAGGAGGTCTTGAAACCCATCTTCCTCTTTGTGGAGTCATCAGGTGAACAAATTTTCAGTCTTCTTTAGGTCACCAATTCCTGTTCACCATCAAGAACTAATTATCAACAATTCATAACAATAGACTGAGGAAAATACTTCATTACAAAGCCTTCGTCTCCCAATAGATGCACCAAAATATGTTGGAACTGGAATAAACACTTGGACTGCAACAAGAACCTGACCAGACACATCCTAAACTCTAAAGAAATTTTAATTATTTTTTTATGGGGTTGGTAGATGGTATAAACTCCGATTCACTAAAAATATATTTCAGTCAAATCCACAATTATACTAATGAGGGTATTGGAATCTGATTTGGTAGAAGAGTGCAAGTTTGTAGCCTATGAGGAGAGGAAACTGTGAGATATGAGAGGAAACAATAGGTCTGTGAAAAGAAAATCTATTGCATTTAGTAGAAATTCAAAAAAGTAGCAGTTTGACAATATTCCATTGAGAGAAAGCTACTTCTAGTCTAAAAATATTCTCATTGAAATATCATGAAGAATAACTATCATGAATGATTCTCTTCCACTGTTACAATATATATTTTACCAGGAATTCTCACTGTGTGAGACTAGCAAAAACTGATAAAACACATAACATGTTTAAGATACTGATAAGTATACATAACAACATATTGGTTTGCAAACTGAAACTGAAAGAGAGTAGATATGGAAACATAAGTAAAGTAGACAATACACACAAAAAATTGGTAATAAGTCCTCAGTAGTATCATTCCATTTCATTCACAAAAAAATTATAGATCATATGAGTCAAATTCTAAAACCATCAAACTTGAATTCATATAAGTTTGTCATATATATACAAAATATGATACTGCCATCTTCCCTAGAAAAAGGTAAATCTGTTTCAAAAGTCGTTACAACCTCATGCAAGAAGTGTGGCTTATCCCTTAATCTTAATTACAAAGTGCTATATTAAAAACAAGATAAACATCGGGAAGGCATCATGAAGGCTGTCACTCCGAAATGGTTGTATGAGGTGGCAACCTATTCGAAGAACTTTTAGTGCATCCAATCTTTAGCAAAAAGTGAATAAACAGTGGGAGTGACATGTGGCTATCTCCTTTTAACTGTGCAAAACAAAACCATGGTATTTCAGAGAAGACTGGATACAAGACACCTGGTAGCATCCATTGCAACTAAAAAAACCCATCCACTGCACCTGTTTAATGTCACCATCATGATTCAAACCAAAAGTAGCCCATTTCCATCAGATGCTGATATTTCAAAATATTTGCTACCTTCACAGAAAAGGTAGCTATATCCAGAAAACATGGAACATTTACCCAAAAATTTTCTCCAAGTAAACCATGTTCTTCATTCATCAAAGGTCCAGGATAAAAGAAAATATTCTAATGGCCTCTGCTTTAGTCACCTTTTTATCATACCTCTTTTTCTGTGCTTGGATTTTTGACTGAGTTTTCTTCTTCCTTTCAACTTTGTCTTTTGGGCTCTCTTCAATGTTGATAATTTTATCTATTAGTTTAGGATTGGAAATCAACTTGATATTCAACTTGAGTTTATTTTTCGGTCTAGTATGAGGTCTTTTGACATAGGGATTAGGGATCAATTTGGACCTCTTTCCTCCATGTATAAATATACTAGACTCTGCTTACTCATCTTCTGACTCTGTGTACTTAGGGTCACTACTATCTTCATATGAGAAATAAGAGCGTATCTCATTTTTCTTCATCTTCTTGATCGAAGAACAAATGAAGGAAACTAATTTAGCCAAATTAGACTCTTCTTCTATGGCAGGCTTTGTCATTTTCTGTTTTCCTTTATTTAGAGAAAGCAATACATGTGAGAGGGTAGACTCTGTCAGAGATGTGCCACTACTAGGTTGTACTTGATGAGATGACTCCAGAACATGGCTTGAAATTTTCATACCAGGGTTGACTTCCATTAGTGAGAAAACAGGCTTAGGTGCAAGAAGACCAGGGTTGGATTCCATTGGTTCTTTTTCCATGAAGAATTTCTTCTTAGGCTGGTTGCATGAAGAGGAAGCAATTTTTTCTTTGTCCTTTGACATAGGCTTCTTAGGAGACTTTGCATTTTTCTATTGCAGCTTCTCCTTGTATTTATCCATGAAAGACCTTAGGGTTTGGGGTTCCCTAGCTGAGCTACTGATGTAAAATTCATCAACTGGTGATTCTACTGGTGTAGAAATAGGATTTTCAGCCTTTCTACTTGAGCTTCTGGTTATCCTTTTGGCTGAGATAGAGGCATGGCTAATTTGATAGAAGACTAATGAATGTATTGAGTTATATGGTGAACTGTGTGAAACAGGGGCAGCACTAGTTTTCTCATGGATGTCTTTTTTCTTTGGCCTCCCTACCTTTCTTCTGAAATTAATTCTACCAAACCCTTCCTCTCTTAAAACCTATCCCAAGTAATTTTCTTCTTTCTAATATGATAGACAACTAAAATTTTAATTATCCCTATGTGATACAAATTGTGCAAGGAGTAGTTTGGAATTTTCTTTAGCTTGAGGGACATTTTAAGTAGAGATTTATAAATAAAATAGGGTAGGTTCATAGGTTTCTCTCCTGATATGTGGGCAAGGAATCTCAACTGATAAAGATGAACATAAGAAAACCTCCCTTTGCATGTGATGTATTTCTAGACTGAGGTAATAACATGCTACCACTCAGCCTTAAAACAATAAATTTGAGCAGTTGAATTTCATTTCATATTAGCATATTCAGGCTTAAGGTAAGAACTTACTTATTCAGGCAGCGCTTTGATTTTAAAACAAAATTCACCGATTTCAGAAGTTTGGGTTGCATGGGCTATTATAGCCTCAGAAATGCTGAATGTTTTTCTACCTAACTTGACCTTTTCACCATCGAAAGACTTAGTGAAAGATTTAGCTAGAGCCACATTCTCCCCGGAAAAATTTTGGAGAATTTATACCAACCTGCAAAGTTGAATTATGATTTTTCCCTCGCATCCACAAATATTGTATTAGCTGGATCTGACCTATTAACATTTCCTCCTTTCCCCATTTTTCCGACAGCTAAACTGCGCACAAACACAACTGTTGAACTCTGGTTGCAATGTTGTCCATGAAGCCTTGATTTGCCTGCTTTGAAAATTGAAACTGCTTGCTGGAGGGATGGTCTCTGTTTACCTGTAGCATGCATAAAGGTCTTAGGTTGAGTCAAAACTGAGCTCTCTTCTCTAACCAAGTCATCCCACTAAGCTTCACACTCCACCTTATCATTAAATGTCAGATTCCTCGTATTATGATTTCTACTTAGGTGAAATAGCTACAGGTTAGCAGCCTAGGAAAATTAACCATCCATTTATAATAATCCCCTTGGATCAAATAATAATTAATATTGATTAAAATAATAATTATATTCATAGCATAGGGGTCTTCAAATGATATTCAAATATGAATGATCCTTGCCTTTAAACGTTCTCTGCTTCTCCTATATACTTGATGAACAACTGTCCTTACCTCTGAATTGAGATAACCAAAATCTCAGCGAAATAGTTGTGCTTTTCACTGTGTGAAATATATAACTTTCATTTATGAGAAATAGCTGCCCTTTACTGCATCACTATTTTGACAATTAAATCACAACAAAGGTAGCTATTATTCTAGACAAGATGACTGTAAATTTATTTCCCAAACAACGTCTGACCTTCGACACTAACATAGGTCAAAATAGTGATTTTAACTTATTTGAGGAATCCAAAACAATATGACACCTATTCACTTAAAAAATACCTTGATGTTGGGACTCTTTTTCACCTTTTTTGGAAATGATTCAAACTTGGACATGGACTAGGACATTAAAAACAAATTTAAAATAGTGAGACAATGGAGATTACACCATTAACATTTTCAGTGCTAACACTTGGAGTACATGGGTATTGGGTCAGATTCTTGCCTTGGGTCAGATGAGGTCTGAGCCTTAGGAATTTGGTATAAGCTGTTGTGGATTTATACTTGGTGCCAGTAGTTGGGAAATAGGCTCGAGATTCCTAGATATTTCCTCATTGTCACAGTGTAACTTTCGATGCTTGTTGGCATACTAGTTTAGCAGAGGGTGGTGAGAAAATATGGGGTAGTAAAATAAATAAATAAATAATTTAAATGATTAAAATTAAATTTTGGATGAATTCCCTTAAAGAGGGGAGTATGTAATGCATTGTATTAATAAATAAATAAATAACAACAATAAAAATAATAATAAAGCAAAGGAAATAATATTAATATATAAATACAAAAAATAATAATAAATAAAAGATAATAAGAGTAAATAAATAAAATAATAAGATGAAGTTTCAAATAAATACATAAAAATAAACTATAACAATAAGTAAAGTTAAGGAAAAGTAAAAAGGAATAAAATAAGAAAGGTTTAATTAAGAAAAATGTTGAAATAAGGAAAAATTAAGACACAGAAAAATAAAAGTTATGACGACACAGGGATTGTGTGCATGCGGATTCCATTTCAAATCCCCTTTCCATTTTTGGAACAATTTATTCTATTTAATGTTTAAAAAGGGAGATGCTAAGCATTCATTCTTTCAGGAGGAGAATGTAGAGTGACAAAGAAGTCACTGACAATAGTAGTCTTAGCGTTGGATAGTCATTCCCAAAACTTTGTTGCGGTCAGTGGGATTCAAATAGAGCCACGACGACAAAATCACCAGTAAGATATATCGTCACTTGAGAGATAAGTCTTCTCTATTCTTTTTTTTGTGAATTACATGTTAATCAATTGAATATTTTGTGTTGATTTTTAATAGAATAAATTTAGGTAATTAATTTTTTGTTTTGAATTTTGGGTCATTACAGAAATAGTTGTATCATTCCAGCAATGATCTCAGTTTTTAAATAAATGGTAATATGTCCTTTTTTGACCGAGGAGCATATCTTGCTCACCCTTTAAGGAATATCAAATATCGCTACACTTGTATTCCATGTGATATTAAAAGTAGTACAAGTTGACCCAAAGATCCCAATGTACTTGACCCATCTTCTCATCCCTTATGTATCATAAATTGTAGTCCTTTGCAACTACTTCCAATCGTGGAAAATATTTTCCTCCTATGTTTCTTTGTAGGCTTAGGCATATTTTCAACTTCTTCAAGTTTTGGAAAGTATTTTCCTCCAATTTTTCTTAATAGGTTTAGGAATCCTTATGGTTTCCATGCTCTTTATTATAACACTCAATTTGTTTCTTTGTCTGTCATACCTTGCAGGGATTGTAGCTTTGAAGGCACTACATAGTGATAAGGGCAATGATGTTTTTTATTTATACATGGTAATGTTGATGTTGTGTGGGTTGTTAATGCATGTAACTAGGATCAAATTTAAATACAAAATATTTTGGGGGTGAATAAAATATCATATAGGAAGTTAACTCTAGAAATGGTGTAGATGGCTATATTACAAATGATAGAATCTTGTAGTTGGAAAATACACTCTATGGAGGGCGTAGGTCCTAATGGATGTACACCACCTTTGAATCCTAATGGTATTGGCCCTATTTGATGGACATGGGGTTGGTCTATCACTACTAATTGGATATTGAAATTGAAGCAAAGTAGGGGTTGGATTATCTATAGGAGAGGACATAAAAATTTGGTGGATCTATCAAGAACATGTTTTACCAGTTGTCTAGTCTACATGGACTAGCTCCATATTAGACACAGTAGATTGGGTACCTGATAACAATACTAGAAATAGTGCATATGTGGACAAAGGGATATGGTCTTCCATGGGATAACCAAAGTCTATCAGTTTCAACCCCTCATCCTATGTGGCGATGGCCATTTCTTGGTGCGGAGTGTGATTGGTTTGGGCACACAATACGATGCAACCCTGATTAGTTAAGATGGTTAGTGGGAATTGGTAAGAATTTTAGAATTTTGAAACTTGATATTTAAGGATGATTGGATGAGAATATCTAGGGAAATAAAGAGTATTTTTTCTTCGGATAGGATCCCACTGTCAGGGAGATATTTTAGGTATTAGGCACCATTACTGTTTTCTACCTAGTTGGAATGTTGTACTTGGTTTCTATTCATGGGTAACACAATAAATATTTCCTTCCTAGATTGGATGCTGACACCAATGGAATTGGCATTTTTGTCATTATATTAATATTTTTGTGATTTGGATTGTTGATAGATAAAGGAAGATCCACAAATTTAAGTATTGTAGTCAAAATTCCAGAACCTCCAGCCGGGTCCATCTTAGAGACTTGATGAATATGAGAAGGGCATGATGAGTAATAATTTATATAGGTGAAATCCTAAATGGTCGACAGGGAAAAATACAAATAATTTATGTAAAAGTTGATTTATATATTATAGATATTATAGTTTAACAATGACGTTTTAAAGAGTATAATGATTTATTCTATAAAATAAGTTATATATATATATATATATATATATATATATATATATATATATATATATATATATATATATATATATATATATATATATATATTATGAATAATATATATTAAATTATTAGATAAGCTATAATAGTTACTAATAATATTAATAATAAAAAGTGGTTCTATAATGTAACTATTTATTAGATTATAATATATGGCCTTATATATTATGTATATGAGAATGTTTGTATAGATTAATAATATAGTATATATATTATATGTGAAAACATTAGTTATAATTATTATGTTTATAATATTAGATAATATTAATGTTTATTTTTTGCGTTTAGAAGGGGCCACCATTTTTATTGATTTCTATTACATTGTCTCTATTAATATTGTTAGGGCTATTCTTAATCATGAGATCCTCCCTTATCTTACATCTGTGAGAGGTTTTAAGTAGCAATTATTTTTTCATTCTCTATGCAGACATGATGTTTGGTGTTCTTAGCATGTTTTGCAATAGCTAATTTTTTTGTCCATTCATGTCTTATGTCTGCATTATGCTCTTTAATTCTTTATTTTCAAGAGCATCCAATTTATCCAATGTAGAATTTACCACATGAAAATTTTATCGTGTACATGCCTTTAAATTGAAAGTGGTCAATGTTAGATTTTACAGATCTCATCATTTATGTGATGGCGGTATGAGATTTAAAACATACATCATAATATCCTTTTTCTTCAAGACTTTGGCAATCTTATCAGTGGTGCCCTTAAGGTAAGTTAGGTATGCAATCTTTTGAGGGTTATGGATGTTAGAATTAGGAGGATTATTTTCATGAATAAGATATGTTTGGAAGGCATCCTTAATATATTTCATGTTATATCCAAGGTTTCTAAAGACTTATGATAAGGTGCTTCTTTTCATAATCTTTATGATCCATTCCAAAAATTATAAGAGCTCTAGAAGCCATAGGATTTTAATGACCTCAATATTTTATAAGGGATGATTGTAACAACCCCTGGTTGGTTTTCCATGTAAATAAAATACTAACAAGGTCATTAGACACATATTCCAAGTAGAATGTTGGTAAAAACACTATAGTGGACATCACTTGTGGTTTATTAATGGTGATGGAAATTGGCAAAGGAAAAGAGGAAAAATAGGCATGTAATTATGGAAATAAATGAAAATAGGAGAAAAAGAAGGTGAAGAGTCACAAATTTGCATGCAAGGTAAATTAGAGGAAAAATGAAGGAAAATGAAGAAAATAAAGACATGAATGATAAACAGGCTTCAGAGAAATTGTTCACAGCTTTTGTTGTTTATATTTTTTTCAGTTTAGCCTTTTGAAAGTTTTGAGACTGAGCTCTTGTTCATTATATCTATCTCTCATACACTCTTGCACACATAGAGAATTATTGGATAATTCTGTGAGCACACAAGTATTCACTTGGATTTGGAGAAAGAAAGCAAAGGAAATAAATGAACCAAAAGGAGATAGTTAGATCAACAACTACAATTGGATAGATTTTCATGTATGATTTCCTTGATGTGTTTTGGATGCATGGTACATGCATTTTATTCTATGGTTATGTGTTGTTATTGACATGGATATTTTCCTAGATTGATAGTGGTTTCAACCTTTCCTTTCCATTTCCTGGATAGTCCATGGCGTTGTGGGTTTCCCACTTGTTCTTATGATTGGTTCTTAGGTTCCCCATGGATTTGGGTAGTAAAAAACTCTATGGAGCCCTGAAACAAATTGGGTTTAGTTAATAGTTCCTAGAGCCTGTATGTTGGGACAAACACTCTGGAGCCTTATTGGTTGAGTTATTACTCCCTAGAGTCGGGGGTTGGAATAAATTCTATGGAGCCATGTATTAGCTATGGGTTGATTTGTTAGTTCCTGGAGCCCTGGACAACTTGGGTAGAGACCGATGTGGTTCTTGTTAGTTATTTCTGGACTAGTTAGGTGAAATCACCGTGGTTGAGGCTTGAGGTGGTTTGGCCTCTATAATCCCTAGTTGGTTTTGTTTTGGTTTAATCCTTATGATCCCACATTAATGCTTGGAATATTGCACAAAGGTGATTGGCCAAAAGAGATATTTTCTTCAACCCAATCTATGGTTGGGTGGTATGTGGAAGTCCCTGACTTGGTTGGCATTTTCATATGTTATTATGAGATATTTTCCTATTGTGATCTATGAACATTTGTATTGATTATTATGGCGATTGGATGGAAGATTGGTCATGGTTTATATTATGGTTATTTAGCGGTTATATATTTGTTTAAATGATATATTTAATCTATGGCTCTCGCCATGTTTTGATAATTTATTGAATGCTTGATGAATGCATGTGTTAACTAGTGTTATTGTAGCTATCTTGAGAGGGGATAAAGCCTTCTTGATGATTCTCTCATGATATTATTGAATAAATGAAAAAATATGTATTTATGAACTATAAGTACTATGTACCCAAAGTGTTTGTATACTATGGGTAATTTGGACCTCCAACTTCCTGGGGTTGTAACTTTGGCATACAATCTTCATTTGATTATCCTAATACCTTGTTTCGAATATCTCCACGAGGATGTAACCGCCTCCTCTGAAAATTTACCCAATTTCACCAGCCTACTAGGGTAAACAAGAGATGAAGAGTTACTATCACCTAACCCAACCTCCAAGCTCCAGTTAAGGAAGTGGGGCCTACAAACCGACACGCCGACAACTCACAGACATCCCTTAGGACACTAAGTCACCCAAAAGTTAGTTCACAACCTTTGATGACAAAAACCTGAGTTGGAACTGAGTTTTCACTAACCTAATCCCAAATCACACTGACAACAAGGTTTGCATGTGGTTGTGAGCCTCTAACCGCACTCACAAGCCTAGCTCCATCCATTTGTTGTATGAGAAATAGTGAAAATTCCATGTAATAAAATTTAATACAGGAAAAATAATAACCACGGTTGATGGGACATTTATTCCAAGTTGAATGTTGGGAAAGACATCTTAGTGAGGGTGTTCATTGGTTTATTATGACTAAGGAAATCGGAAAAGACATTTGGAAAGGAAAATTTTCATTAATTGGCATTATATTTATGAAAATAAAGGAAAATAGGAGAAAAGGGAGGTGATTGGTTACATGTTTCATGTGGGAGGAGGGTGTTACAAAGTGGTATCAAAGCAAGTTGCGTAGGCTCTTTGGGTCATATCTGACACCAAAAAGTGGTAGTGGAGCATGGTTCAACACTTGGACTAGATGGGAAGAATGTGTTTGTCATGCATACATGACAATTTCATGTGTGTTCCTTATGCTTGTAGTATATGTGCTTATTGCATATGAACGAAGTTGGTCATAATTATAGTGGTTTCACCATGTGAAAGTTGATGGTATTGTTGATTGGATGTGGTCATCATGAATGCATGTCAGTTGAATATGCATTTGTTATACATCTCAGTGTCTATATGTTGTTAGGAATGCATTTTCATGGTTAAGACTATTGTCCATGAGGTCATTATATGCATTTTAGGTCATCATGATGTTTTTGGTATGTTATGATGTTGATGTGTTGTTTGAGATAGAGCAGGAGATTAAGATCATCAAAGTGAAGTTGCAGCACTAGAATTTGGGGTAAATAAAATCGTCATATAGGTATTGTATTTTTGGCATGCAGGTATGTCAGTTAATATATTTTTATATGCATGTTTGTAATTTTATTGTTGTTGTGGTTACATGCATGGTAGATGTTAGTGAATCAGTGTGGTCATATGCACGTGTGTTGAATAGTCATGAATGATAGTAATGTGTTTTTATATGCATTGTTGTTGCTGATTTACGTTAGTTAACTTGATGACTATGTTATATGTTGTTGATGACTATGTTATATGTTAACTTTTTGTTGTTATATGTTAGTTAAATTGATGATTAGAGTTATTGTATTAAGATATTGATGTTATATGTATCATGTTAATATAGATTAAACTATGCAAATGGTTATGGTTACGATATTTAGGTATGAGTCGACATATTTGTGATATTATGTCGTACTAATTTGGACTGATTGCGTAGATGTGATTTTTATGCATGAATGACAATTTTTTATGAACTTATGAGGTGAACATGTTAGCTAGTTACTTTTATGGATATCATGACCTTATTTATGATTGAGTTGATATGTTGTGAAGTTATATTGCGCTAATTAGATTGATTGTGCAGACAAGATATCCTCCACTCAGATACATTAAGGTATGTGTTTTCTTATGTCGTGTCTTGGTATTTGAATGTTTGATTATGTCGTCTATCTAGTGCTTGGTGTCTATGATGTCATATATCTATTTTTTTAAGTTTTTATTAATTATGTGGTATGAGCATGTGTTTATAATATTACCTGAAGGAATGATCTTGTTTCAAGACGATGGTACTAACACACTATGTGTTGAGATAGTTGATATATACTTGAGTGTAAGTGGGTGCTAGTTGTATTATTATGATTAATGACTATGTTTTGTCTGTCGATTATGACATGGATAATTAGTATTGACAAAGGTTGATTTAAATTACTATATATGATGTTTTGATATTTGGAACATGTAGCTAACATGTGTGACTAGTTGCAGGGCAACATGCTTGGCATTAGAGTGACAAGTAATAGTTGATTTGTTTATATAACTAATATTTGAGTGATGTGACTGTGCATAGTAAGACTCAATTATAGTAAGGTAAAGGTAAAATAAAGGAATTGGGTAATAATCCTTTGGCTATGTTTGGAAATCCTAATTCCAAATGAATGAGTGCTTTTCATACATGATGTCTTCTTAACCTTGATTTTGTTTGACATTATGTGGATATGTGTTATATTCTTGAACATGTATTTGACCGGTATAACGACTAGTTTCCAGTTATGGTTGTATTCGTCAAGGGATTGGATTCCCTTGAGAGATGGCATTGGCATGTTCAATTACAAGGCAACGTGCTTGGCACAAAAAGGTAAGATAATTGAGATATTGTTATATTTGTTATGCAATGACAATTTAGTGTCTATGATAGTATGATGTAAGGGATTGCATGGAAAAAGAGACTGCCATGAAATCTTGAATAATATTCAGGTTGATATTTCCTTTGGAAGCACTAGGAACCATGGGGATTGAGTCATGGTGTTTGTTTCTATTCTTGTGCTTTCAGTCTTTTTGATTTTTTTGCGCTTGATTTATGGTCTCGATTGCGTCTAGTGCATGATCATGCCAATTTTTGTGTGGTGTCGTATTGCTATTGGTTTTCCATGGTTTTCTTCTTTTCTTTCTTGTGTCTGCCTTTTTGTATCAAGAGTCTTGGGAATTGGTTTGGGAAAGAGTAAAGTTAATGGAGCTCGGGGAGAGTTGTGTGGCACCCACCAGGTATTGTATGACACATATGAAGCTTGGTGCATGAGTAAGAGTAGTTGAAGGCAAGAGTATGAAAATCGATTGAATTGGTGGGGTCCATTGGGGTAAATGGATGGTCGTAGTTTAGACATGAGAAATGTAACCATGAAGATGAAGTAAATGGATTGAGGAATCAAATGCCTTTGATATGTTGGGAACTGTTGCTCTTAATGTTGTGCATACTATGCATGCATAAAGGGAGTTATCTTAAACTTGACCTTATGATATCTGGTAATTATGTTGTGATCATGATTATGAAAATGTCTATATATGTATATATGCATGTATGTATATCGTTGTATGATGGGATCATGATTGCTTTATGTTGATGTTTATGTATGCATATATGTATGTATGTATGTATGTCATTGATTGAAAATGTTATTAGGATTGTTTTTTGCTAGTATTCACATGTATATATGTATGTATGTATATCGTTGTCTGACATGGTCACCAGGAATCATTCTTGTGGAGGAATGATTGCTTATGCAGGTGAATGGCATGAAGAGGTTCTTGGATTATGAGGAATCAAGTGGGAAGAATAACCCTGACAGATCTACAAGGTCAGTATCACGTGGGTATGATGTGATTATACTATGTATATGTCTATGTTATGGCAGGTAATTCTTAGGGGTACATTAGCGGAATGAAAGCAATGTGATCTACGACATGTTGAAGCATGCATGCACAATGGAGAGACACTAAAAGCAAGGTTTCTTTGTGGGTCAATGTGTGGTCTATGGAGGTGAAATACTACTACTATATATATGTTGTACATGTTTCACTTGTGATATTATGGGCATATGATGTTGTGTATATATGTTGTTGTATGTATATTTCATATGCAATGCTAGGTATAGATGGTGCTATGTACATGTTGGATATGCATTTTTGTGTAAATATTGCATTGTGCGCATGTTGGATATGCGGTGTTGTGTGCATATGCTGTTGTGCACATGTTGGAAATGCCATGATGTGTACACAAAGTGATATGTACATGTTGTATATGCGGGGCTATGTACATATGGTGTTGTGTGCATGTGGTGTTATGTACATGTTGTACATGTGGTGTTATGTGCAGGTGGTGCTGTGTACATCTCATGCATGTGATGTTGTGTATATGTGGTGCCATGTACATGCCATTCATGTGGTGTTACGTATATGTGGTGTGGCGTACACATTGTACAGGTGGTGCGGTGCACATGTGGCATTGTGTAGGTGGTGCCATGTACATGTGATGTTGTGTAGGTAGTGCTATGTATAGCTAGTACTATGTACATGCTGTACATATGGTATTGGTGTATATATGGTATTGTGTTCATGTCATACATGCTGTGTTGTAGTTGTGCAATACTATTTATATGCATTGTGTAGTCTTGGTATCGCGACATGTGTATTTGTTGTGTACATTTATGTATTATGTTGTAAACTAGGTGTAGGTGTATGTGTTGTATGTCATGTGTAAGTGCATGTATTGTATGGTAGTGTATGTCGTGCGTGGTTGCATGTGTGTGATGCACACTATGTGCATATGTACGTGGTTGAAGAGAAGCCACTAGGTGTTTTTCAGGTGTGGAAACCGATCCAATGTGTGTATGGAGAGGACATACCATAATGGTAGAAGATAAGGATTGATTAAAGGATACATATCAATATTTTATTTCAGTTTTATTATGCATGTGATCTATGATTCTGACTCATGATAATTACATGTGATCTACGACTCTAGTTTATGATGATTACATGTAATATATGATTTTGATTTATGATGGTTGTGTGTCAGGAAGTAAATAGAAGTGCAAGTGTACCTTATTGATGGGCTACCAATGAGGTATGATTTGAAGTTATTTCAATTTATTTTTAATCTAATGTAAATTATGTTCTTGGTACAAGAAAACATGTAATTCCCAGTTTGGAATAGTTGAAACTGACTGCAATGAGTAGTAGCATCACCAAAAGGAATTGGAACATGCATCAATATGCTGGTAAATCACTTCAAGAGTAGGGTCATTATGGGACACTGGTACCCAATAGTGTCCATTGATTTCCATGAGCATGTTATGACCGGTATGATGATTTTGAGGTAGGGACATGCCTTGGTTTTTGTATCTTCTGATGTGATGAATCCTTTCCAAGGAATGGAATGCCCGGGATGGGGGTGCCAATGAAATTTGGAAGGTGTGTGACTGCATGGAAGGGGGTGACCAGAATTCCCGAGGGACCGTATAGCAGAGAATGGAAGGCCGAGGATGGATTTGTTTTGGTCATTAGCATTGTTATATGGAATCATATGCACATTGGGAGTGTGCCATGGAATAATGTGCCTATAACTATTCATTGAGAGTACAAGTGGCGCAGGATTGTAGTGCTGGACATTGGATGTCGTTTTGAATTCGGTAGTGGATTTTGGACTTCCTGGGAAGGAGATGAATCCTGGTATTACTTTGAGGGTGGAGGTGTAAGCCTATGGATTCCTTTGTTTTTGATACATACATCATATCCTTTTATTTCCTAGTTGAGAAAATGGGCATATTTGTATATGTGTATATTATTGTATATTCTATGTCGAGCTGGATTTATAAAGCTCCATAAATAGTATGGTTGTATATATGGATGCCATTGTAAAAACTGCAATGATCTATGTTATAAATCTCGATAAGAAGTATGTTTTATTTTCAGTGGTTTGTTGGTTCGTAGGTGTCATTGAACACCGAGGATGGTGCTCCCCTAGGGGGAGGGTTCTGTAATAGCCCTGGTGAACATTCCATGTAATAAAAGTTAATAAAGGAAAAATAATAACCATAGTTGATGGGACACTTATTCCAAGCTGAATGTTGGAAAAAACATCCTAGTGAGGGAATTCATTGGTTTATTATGGCTAGGGAAAATGGCAAAGGAAATGGAAAATGCATTTGGAAAGGAAGAGTGGAATTAATTGGCATTTTATTTATGAAAATAAAGGAAAATAGGAGAAAATAGAGGTGAAAGGTTATAGGTTGCATGTGAGGAGGAAAATTAAGGAAAATAATGGAAAATGAAGAAAATAGAGGCATCATTAATAAAAAGGCTTATAAGCATCAATTCATGGCTTTTGATTAGTGAAGTTTTGGAGCTCTTTGTTACACCAATTTTTGGTCATATAAGATGATACTATTCGATGGACTAAAGTACACCATGTAAGGCCAATTTTACCATAGAAAAATTGCTCTCACTATGAAAAATAATTTAATAACCCATAGTTTATTAAGTTATTTCTGGTCTAAACAGGAAACCCCATGAGGAATAATTGAATAAATCCTTATCTGTTTGATTTTCCTCAAGGGAGAATTAGTTAAACCACTATTTAATTAATATTACTGGTCATATTGAACCCAAAATAGGAAAATTAATTAGATAAATCATTATTTATCTTATTATTTTCTAGGAATAATTATTTAAAACATTATTTTAATATATTCCTACTTAAATTTGACTAAATCATTTATAAATAACTGAATAAATCATTATTTATTTAATTATTACTTAACCACATTCTTAAAATAATAAATAAATCATTTATTTATTTATTATTTATAAGTAAAGGGATTTGACCAAATTCAAATTCTTTTTCCCTCCAACAAAAATAATAAAATATTGCATAAAAGTTGGATCTAGATTGGGTTAATAATATTTTACTTATGCACCAATATCTCGACTAACTCAATATTTTGTTATAAATAGAAGGGTTTTCCATTCATTCACTACCTTTTGTTGCCTAGAGATCACTCTTGATCTATACTTTTGGTCTGACTTTGATCCTCCCATCATTGTCATATTTTTTTACTTTTTTCTTGTGAGCTCCCTTTGAGTTCCATTTTTTTCTGGTTTTTATGCGCCATCAAGAGAGAGAGATCCTAGATCTGAAGCACCGAGGAAATACAAGAACCCATCCCATTGAGGGGTTCTGGTAACATCTTTCTATGTTCCCTTCCCAGGTTTCATAATACAAAAATTCTTTAAAAATGATTTTCTTGTTCATTGGATGCATGGAGCAACTCTTGCTTATTATTTGCTGTTTAATGTATTGAACTGCATAGATCTGGATTTTTTTAGCATTTATTCTAATCACTAACTGTAAATCGAAGGAAATTGACAGCCATATTTGATGTTAGGGTTGTCTGTTATGCACAACTAAAGTGAGTTTTTTTCGTACGCTTGCGATTAGAATTCACCCTAAGAACTGGTGACTCCACAAGGGTTTATAATTATGACCGTTGTTTTCTTTTAGATCCCTACATGACCATATTCTTCAACCCCTAGGGTTTTTCTTCAGATTATTATTTTTCATTTCTTGATGTTTTTTTTAACCTTTAAAACCCTAAAACAATAAAAATTCTAACTTCCGTGTGTTTCTGGGCCTATTATGC
Source organism: Pinus albicaulis (assembly GCA_034641835.2). Taxonomy (NCBI): domain Eukaryota; kingdom Viridiplantae; phylum Streptophyta; class Pinopsida; order Pinales; family Pinaceae; genus Pinus; species Pinus albicaulis. The sequence goes on along the minus strand of CM076584.1, from coordinate 1,044,181,036 downwards.
AGGTAACAGGTATCAACCACAACAGAGACGACACTTTTTTATGAAACCTGCTCTCGAGACAGCCAGAAGTGGAGGTCACACTTTTTGGGCCAAAAAATGTGACCTCAACTCTAAGGTAGCGGAAAACAGCCTGAAAACTGCGACCTCAGCGAAAAACAGGTCAGAAAATACAACCTGTAATTTTTGCAGGATTTTTTCTATGATTTATCTGGGTTTTTCTGGGCCATTGTTAAGGGTTATCTGACCTCCCTTTCCACCCATCTTAGACCTGTAATTTCTTATTTTTAATCGTAGAAGTAGGAACCAAGCCCCATAGGGCCTCAGTATGCTTTCACCCTTTTAGGAGGAGTTTAGTTGAAGCAGGTCTTCTGAGATTTCAGTGTTTCCAGCCATTTTTCAGATCTGAACCTGCACTTTTAGATCCATTTCAAATTGGTTTTTCATCCATCCAAAGCACCTCTTTTCAGTTTTGTTTGGTCCTCCTTTTGGGTCCACCTTGTTTCCCTTCAGGTTGTAGCCTTTCGCCGCCTTTTTACAACATTTTTCCCTCTCATTTTTTGTTGTTGTCTACCCTTATTTCCAGCAGATATGACCTTTAGATCTCTGTCCCTACCGAATTTAGATCCATTGACCATTTTGTGTGTTTTGACTAGATTTTTCCCACCCATAGACTAGTTTTTGGGAAGCCCTCCTCCTTGGGTTTAAATTGATGCATATTTAGTTGTTTATTTTACTATCACATTCAATTTCATTTAATGACATTTTTAGTTTTATTTACAGTTATACAACATATTTTTTCTCTTTTCTCTACCCGTGTTTGGGCTTAATTAAAATTAACACACTTTCACATACATGCACACCATAAGAGAAGAGTGTCTAGTTTACACCGCAAGGCCAAGAATTAAACATTGTAATTAATTGATCCTGCACCTCCCTGCCCTTGTTTATCGCTCTTCCTTATTGGGTTCTGTGTCTCTTTACCATCATTGCACCCCCAAGGCATTTATCCAAAGACTCCAAGGCCTTCATCCCTAGTTTCCGTTAGGAAGACTTACTCCTCCGTGTAGGGTTCGAGTTCGTCGTTCACCGAGTCCCCATCAGGGAAAATTTTAAGGATGGAAAAATTTCTTGATGTTTAAAAAATTGGTGAATCTCACTAGTCCCTGATATGCAAAGTATAAATGTTTATTGATGTATTCGTAAAAAAATTCAAATTTATAATGATATTATGTATACTCTCTATATAATATTGGCGATTTTTAATGTAAAATAATTTTATATTATAAAATTTGGGTGAATCATTTTTATAAAAAGTTGGAAATTGGCGAATATTTTTTTTGGAAAAACCATGGAAAATTAGCCCACCTGCGAATATTAGCCCCTAAAATTTTCCATGGTCCCCATTCTGACTCTAATTTTGGTTCATCGGGTTCCCCTTCTGGTTCTATCCCTAACCCTCCTCCACCTTTCACCTTCATCATGTCTAGTTTAGGACCTAATGCTGGTGGCAGCCCCGGCCCTAATGTTGGGAATGCTACTAGTGGTGCCGCAACAGAAACTATTCCGGCTGCTCCCCTGCTCCCTTATGTGACAGGCCTAATCCTCCCCAATTTTAGCCAGTTGATTAATGACCACATATGCCATGAACTTGGTTGGCCTGCTATGTCAACCAAGCTTCCTTCAGACATCTCCAAGTTTGAAGGAAATGTTGGAGAGGATCCTAACAACCATGTTTGTTCTTTCCACATGTGGTGTTCGTCTAACTCCATCACCGATGACTCTGTTCGTCTCCGATTATTCCAGCGTATGCTTACTGGAGAAGCTTCCAAGTGGTATGTCGACCATGCCTCCTCCTCTCATGCTACTTTTGAGACCCTTGCCAAGGCTTTTCTGTCTTACTTCCAGCTTCCCCTTCGCTATGACACTGGTACCGAACTCTTGACCTCTTCCCGTCAAACTTCTGCTACCTACCTATCTGATCATATTCAAGAATGGCATAGAAGGAAGAGCCTATGCTGAGCCCCTACTTTCGAAGACCATGTATACATGGACTGGTTTCTCAGATCCCTTTTACCTACTATTGGAAAAGATGTCGCATCTCACTTTCCTCAAACCGCGGAAGCTTCTCTCCAGATTGCATTGAAATATGACCTGATCTACGAACCATCTGGCTATGTTTATACCGTCTTACTTGATCTCCCTAGACTCGATGGTGCCAATGCACCGGGGGCATCCCATGTCACTGACAGTATCATTGGATCCCTTTCACATCTGTACACTCATCCTCCCATGGGTTATGGTTTCCCTCAGGGAGGAGCCAGCTCCTCCAACACTTTTCCCCCTCTCGGAAACTTGTATCCAAGATACGACATGCCTCCTCCTTTTTCCCAACCTGTTTACCCCAATGTTTCCCAAACTCCTTATATCCGTATCCGTAGCCTAGTGCTCCAGCTCCTCCAGCACTATCACCTTAGCCTCCCTTGCCTTCTCAAACTCCGCAATAGCAACCATCCCCCCGTCAGGGTCAGGTGTATCCGCAATAGAGTGCGAATAATCCTCCTACTTCCAAAAAGAAGAGGAAAGGAAACAAAAACCAATATGCCCTAGGTAATCCAGGAAGAAATCCCCAAGGGAATACATCTAACACTGCAACATAGCAACAGGGCACTCAGCCCAAGCAGGACAGGCCTATTCACACAACTAAGGCTTGTTCTTGTTGCAGTGTCTATGGTCACTATACCCATGATTTCCCCTTTTACCTCAGATGCGTCAGATGTGGGAAGATCAAGCACCATATTGAGGACAAAAAGCCCCCCCTTCGGTTCCTCCTAATGTTGCGCCCATCTGACTGGATGTGTTTACCAAACCTTTCCCCCAACAAGGATATGTGGCTGCCCAACCCCTTGAAAGTAAGGTGGCCACTCAACCTCCTCCATCTGGTACCTCTGATTACCAGATCCTCATGCTGAACTCTAACTAACCCAATACCACTGACCTCAACCTTCAGACTCGGTCCCGTCAGTACAACAAGCCCCTCGCTACGTCTGCTACTAAGCCCTCATCTTCAGGTCCCACAATGCCTCTTTTGACACCCAATGGTCCTTTAATGATCCCTCAGCCTAAGGAAAAGGTCCATAAAAATATCCCTAAGGACAGATTATGACGAAACACTGCTTCTCGTAAAGTCACCCACTCCTACAGTATAATAGATGACTTGGCCCAATCTCCTGCTGCCATGTCAACACTGGAAGTCCTCCAGTCGTGCCCTTCACAACTAAAAGCTCTACTAACTGCTATGGGCACTGTGGATCCTTTAGACGATAGTTTGATCATCTTCGATGTTGACAAGTTAAAGCATCCTCCCCTTCCTACATCTGTCTCCTTCCAAATCCCTGTCAAGATCTGGAATGCCAGCTTCTCCCGTTGTATCATTGACGAGGGGGAATCCACTTGCTTGATGTCCACTTTTGTTTGGAAGCAACTCAGATCTCCCGAGTTAGCCCCTTCCACTATCACCCTCCGTGCGTGGGATGACCACTCTTCTCAGCCACTTGGCATGTTTTGCAATTGTCCTATTACTCTTGCAGGCAAGACTATTTGTGTTGACATTGAAGTAATTGATGCCCCTTATACTAAAACATTCTATTGGGTCGTAGCTACACTTATGCGATGTTTACTATCCCATATTCGATTCACCATAAAATGTGCTTTCCTCATAATGGAAATATCATCACCATAGACTAGTTGACATATTACGAACCAAAGTCTCATAGCTCTCTAGAGTCGATTACTTCTTTGGTGGAAAATAAAAAAATAGTTGAACCTCCAACCAGTGTCTCACCCAGAGTCTATAAAGATTCCTCTTTTCTTGGTTCATTCCCTAGTCTCCCCCCTCTCATCTCTCACCCTATATCATAAAATTTTTGCATGATGCAATCGTCTCGCTCTGATCTCAAACATTCCGGTTTGACTATTCAACAACCTCGCCCTCTGCAACCTGATCCTAGTCCTTTGACTTAGTCTTCAGGACCTCCTCCTCAAGGCCCCTCATTCGTAGCCGGTGTCCATGATCATACCTATCCCCCTGGAATATTTCCACCTGGCCTTAACCACCTTGGAGCTATCTCGCCTGGCCATTACCCCTCCGGTCAGATACCGTTTCTTGCTCCTCCTCCTGGATTATTTACAGTACCTGTTATGGCTACCTTGTCTCTCCCTAACATGACCCTGGGGATCCCAGTTTGGTAATTTGATCCCCCAACCAATATCCTGCCTGGTTAGCCCAAAACTTATACAACTTTGACCCTGGTCCAACTGGTCACCATTACCCCCCCCTTTGCTTCTATGCCTTAGCCACCTCAACAGGATCCTACCCTTGTTGCGAAAGCCTCAGGTGAGGGGGCAAAGCTTGCAAAAAGGCACCTAAGGACAAGGGTGCCCAGAAAACCCCTGCTCCTACTCAGCCTCCAAAGCGTACCCCCTCGTGTGATTTTTGTGATGTTGTCGGTCATGCCATGCATAAATTTCTTGATTTGCCTCGTCTCAAGCCCATGGTCAATGAAGCATTTCCTGAGTCTGATATCCCAGAGGTCCATATCACTTTACTCGATTCAACCCTGGAACTCAAGTCTTTGCACAAAAATTATCCTTGTGCTTTGTGTGATTTCCATGGCCACTATACTCACCTTCGTCTTCGCCTCGAAGACTACTGCACCTCTTTGGAAGCGGTTCCCCAATTTGAGGCCAAGCGCAACGAGTCCACCTCTCCCCTGTTTGAGAGTTTTACTCTAGCAGAAATAGAGGACACATTTTCTCCCATTGGCATTCCCCCTCCCAATTTTGAGATAATGGAGCCTTAGGCCACCATTCTCTACCTATCATCATCTATGAGATCCATGGTGGAAGACCCCTCTAGGACTTCCCCTTTTGTTTCACCTGAACTCCCTTCAACGACCACCTTGGGCTCAACATCGGTGGATCCCTCATCTACTTGTTTGTCGGTCACCCCCCGTGACTATGCGCATGTGAGCCCTTCTTCTCATGATGATGAGTTAGGTAGCTTTGCCATGTCATGTGGTATCCCTTCCACCAGTCACTCCATCTTCCATTCTGATGAAGATATTATGGAAGAGATGACCACCCCTGAATTTCCATGGGATGATATTCACCACTGTGCATACTTCCTCCTGCAGCAGTCACATGACCAAAATGCTGTGGAAACAAAAGAATTTATTCCCAATGAGGTCAATTGGTTTAGAAATCCCATCCCTGCACCCGGTGCTTTCCAAGAAGGAAATATGGCCAATATCTCTCCTACCATTAAAATTAACATTTCTAACAAACTAAGGGTAGAAGAAAACATTACCATGGGCACCCAATGCACCCCAGAAGAAATTGAGGCTTACACCAAGTTATACAAGGAATTCTGTGATGTTTTCACCTGGTCCTATTCAGAAAAGGCCATGCTTGATCCCGCCATTGTTGAACACCATATCAATACATGGCCTGATGCCAATCCTGTCCGTCAAAAGTTGAGACCCATTAATAGTTCCAGGTGAGAGGCTGTCAAAGCCAAAATCGATAAGCTCAAGCAGGCTAGTTTTATCTATCCCATTGAATACACCACTTGGGTGTCCAATCTGGTTCCCGTTCTCAAGAAAAAAGGTACCATTTGTGTTTGCACTGAATTTCATGACTTGAACAAAGCTTGTCCAAAAGACAACTTCCCCACACCATCCATTAACCAAATCATTGACGAGTGTGTGGGGCACGAGGTTCTATCCTTTATGGATCGTTTCTCTGAATACAACCAGATTGTTATCCGTTGTGCTGATCAATTTAAAACTACTTTCATTAGTCCCTGGGGAACCTTCGATTATAGGGTCATGTCGTTCGGCCTTAAGAATGTTGGAGCCACTTTTCAGCGGGCCATGTCATACTGTTTTCATGACCCGAATCATATTATCCTTTCTTATTTAGATGACCTCACTGCGCGTTCTAAACATCAGGTGCAACACCTCCATGATTTGCATATAGTCTTTCTTCGATGTCGCAAGTATACTATCTTCCTCAACCCACTGAAGTGTGTCTTTTGTGTTCCTGTCGTCTGTCTCCTAGGATTCATTGTGTCTAAAGGTGGTATAACACTTGACCCCTTGAAACTTCAAGCCATTCTTGAGCTTCCTATCTCTCATGCTTTACGCCAGTTACAAAGCCTCCAAGGCAAAGCTAATTTCCTTCGTCGGTTCATACCTGACTATACCACCACCGCACATGGGTTCCTTCGACTCCTCCGATCTAACATGCCATTCATTTGGGATGACTATGCTCAAGAGTCTTTTGATGCCCTGAAACATGCTCTCACCTCTGCTCCCTTGATTCTTCACCTTGACTTTGATAGGGATTTTAGCATGTACATCTAAGCCTCCACCCATTCGGTCACTGGGGTCCTTATTCAAGAAGATGACAACAAAATCGAGCATGTTATATATTATTTCAGTAAGAAACTTGTAGGCCTCCCTGTGTCCTACTCACATGAAGAGAAATTAGCATCGGCTGTTGTGTTCTCGGTCCAAAAACTTCATCATTTTATCCTCATGCATTCCACCAAGGCCGTGACTAATTATAACCCTATGGCCTTCCTATTGAGTCGATCCATCATCAATGGGAAGTATGCCCGTTGGATTGTTATCCTTTAGGATTTCGATCTTGAATTTGTCACACCAAAGAGTAAGAAAGGATTATCCCTTGCTGAACTCATTTCTGAATTACCTACCAGTACATAGGATCATCCAATTAATGATGATTTCCCTTACGAACATTTGTTTTCCCTTACTTTATATGATCCTTGGTATGGTGACATCCTCACTTATCTCTAAAAGAAAAAGTTTGCCCTCCATCTTGATCATGATGCTTGAGGACGTATCTGACACCAGGCCCCCTGCTACCTTCTCATCAGTGACAACCTCTATTGTCGCGGTGTAGATACTGTATTTTGTCGTTGTCTAATGCACATTGAAGCTGAGCAAGTCCTTAATGTCTTCCATAGCGGTGCTTGTGGTGGCCACCTCTCTGGTCTTGCTACTGCCTAGAAAATCATGTGTGCTGGGTATTTTTTGCCTTCTCTCTTCGGTGATTGCATTGAAGAAGTCAAACACTATTCCAATTGCCAACATTTCACCCCAAAGGCTTGAGCCCCCTAGCTCCCCTCCATCCTGTTATATCAGCTGGTCCCTTCTGTAAGTGGGCCATATAATTTATGGAGTTTCGACCTACATCTACTGGTAACCACAAGAATAAAATCAGGGCGGTTGACTATTTCACAAAATGGGTTGAGGCCATGCCAAAATTTAACAACATGGCAGCTACCGCAACCATCTTTTTCTTTAACCATGTTATCACTCGATTCAAGGTTCTGAAATAATTGGTCTCTGACCATGGCTGACATTTTTAAGATGAGATATGGCATGAGCTATCCTCTCTGTTGGGCATTGAGCACTAATATTCATCATCCTATTACCCCCAAGGTAATGGAAAATTTGAAGCGGTCAATAAAATCCTTAAAAATATACTTCAATGAATGGTGAATAAGCACAAAACCAACTGACACCTTATGCTCTTCCATGCTTTGTGGGCCTATAGAACTTCTGTTAAAACTGCCACCAGGTTTACTCCTTTCCACCTTGTTTTTGGCGAGGAGGTAGTCCTACCGATCGAGTGTGAAATCCCTTCCCTTCACCTAGCCGTCGAACTTCTCCTTGATGCCCAACCTTTAGAACAAAGAATTATCATGCTTGAGCGCACTTCCAAGGACTGTCATGTTGCATTGCAAACCACCGAGGCGGCTAAGAAATGCACCAAAGCTCAATATAATCACAAAGTCCGCCCTCGTAATTTTCAATAAGGTGATCTTGTTCTACTGTATGACCAGGCTAATGATGTCCTCGGTCATGGGAAGTTTGAATTATTATGGCTAGGCCCTTACATCATCAGTAAAGATTTGGGTGAAGGGGCATACCTTCTAGAGGATTTCAAAGGCCACCCTCTTCCTAATCCTTGTAATGCACTCTATCTTAAGAAATATTACCCTTAGCATTACCCTCCTAAAATGCAAGTTTTATTTCTTTTAGGTAGCCAGCTTTGTTTTTTGGTGATTTGATACTCCACCCGGACACATTTTTTCCAAGAAGGGCCACTTCACCTCTTCTCAAAATCGAATTTCTTCACTTGAGACACTTGTACTTGGGGCATCACCTTGCCTTCATGCTTGTCGATGCTCATGTAGATTTTTGTCATGAGTAACCATCTTGTAATAATGTTTTTATGGTCCCCACATGGCCTATTCTGTGTGGCAGCATCATCGAGTCGCCCTTGTTTAGAACATCCGAGTTGAGTCATCATCGCATCCATGGAGTCTGTGCTGAGTCCCTTTTGTCTCCCTCCACAGTCTTCCATCCTTCATTGATTTATCCCTCTCTTGTGTCACACATTTTGGCCCTCAGTCATACTGTCCCCTATCCCCGTCGGAGTCGAGTCAGTAGCTACTAGGTCATTCATGTCCTTTATGCTCTAACAAGGGAAGTCGTCTGCCCACTACTTAGTACCCCCCATTCCACCATCATCCTTGGTGTCATTCTATCATTCGCTCTACTATTATCCCTCGTGCCTTATTTGAGGATCCCTTATTACCTCACCTATGGCAGACCTCATTCTGTCGACATCAACTTATTCATTCTAGAACATAGGTCTAGAGGGCAGTGTACCTTGGTTCCAGCTTCCACTCTTGTTTGGTGCCTCAGATCAGGCAAAGGGACTCTTTATTACCCTTTGACTTGATTTTTTCTCAGTTCTAGCTCCTCATGGCATGTTCGCGATCCATATACTTGGTGGTTCATTGATGCAGCAGATTGTACCATTGATTCCCAGGTGTGTGTGAGATGTTTTAGACCTCATGAGGGAGTGACCCTTCAGGTAGCCCCCAAAATTCTCGGATGACTTTTCTACTACATCCTTGGATGCAGCTCCATAGATTTGACGGTTCTAGCCCAAGCCGTGTGCAACGCCTTTTTAGTTTGCATGTATCATTCATATTTTCAGAGCCCTTTCATGTTTTTACAGGGCCTCTTTAGTTGTACTTATATCTCATGTACTAAGATATTATTGTATAAGTCATGGCTGTTGTCCCAGGCACAATATGTATGTGGGATCCATTATCATGTTTTTTATTTGGCCCATGTTTATGCTAGCATGTACTATATAGTTCAGTCCCATCTTTGCTGGATGCATCATCATTCTTTGTAATTTGTTATCTCGGCGAGAATAGGTATGCCTCCCCCACCTCATGTAGAACATGTACTCACTCATAAAAGAGACTTTTCACACCTGTAAGTATCGCCTCCTCAGGGTCTTTTCCTCTTGCGCCTCAGTCCGCCTTATATTTGTCTCTCTCTGACTCCCCTTCTGTGTCTAGTGATTGAGTTCCTACAACGTACTTCAGTCATACGATTAGCTCCTAACGCTCGCATCTTGGGGGGGAATTTGTTACACCAATTTTTGGTCATATAACCTGTTACTATTAGATGGACTAAAGTAAACCTTGTAAGACCAATTTTACCATAGTAAAATTTTTCTCACTATGAAAAATAATTTAATAACCCATAGTTTATTAAGTTATTTATGGTCTGAACAGGAAACCCCATGAGTAATAATTGAATAAATCCTTATTTGTTTGATTTTCCTCAGGGGATAATTAATTAAACCACTCTTTAATTAATATTCCTAGTCATATTTAACCCAAAACAGGAAAATTAATTAGATAATCATTATTTATTTTATTATTTTCTAGGAATAATTATTTAAAACATTATTTAAATATATTCCTCGTTAAATTTTACTAAATCATTTATAAATAATTATTTATTTAATTATTACTTAACCAAAATCTTAAAATAATAAATCATTTATTTATTTATTATTTCTAAATAAGGGGATTTGTTTAAATTCAAATTCTTTTTCCCTCCAACAAAAATAATAAAATATTCCATAAAATTTGGATTTAGATTTGGTTAATAATATTTTAATTATGCACCAATATCTAGAATAACTCAATATTTTGTTATAAATAGAAGGGTTTTCCATTCATTCACTACCTTTTGTTGCCTAGAGACCACTCTTGATCTATACTTTTGGTCTGACTTTGATCGTCCCATCATTGTCATATTTTTCTACATTTTTTCTTGTGAGCTCCCTTTGAGTTCCATTTTTGTTTGGGTTTTCTGCACCATTAAGAGAGAGAGACATTAGATCTGAAGCAATGAGGACATACAAGAACCCATCCCATTGAGGGGGACTGGTAACATCTTTCTATGTTCCCTTCCTAGGTGTCATAATACAAAAATTCTTTAAAAATTCTTGTATTGTTCATTGGATGCATGGAGCAAATCTTGCTTATTATTTGTTGTTTAATGTCTTTAACTGCATAGATTTGGATTTTTGTAGCATTTATTCTGATCACTAACTGCATATCTAAGGAAATTGACAACCATCTTCAATGTTAGGACTGTCTGTTATGAACAACTAAAGTGAGTTTTTTTCGTATGCTTGCGATTAGAATTCACACTACCAATCTGATTATTCTTTCTGTCTCTCTCATACTCTTAGATACTTTGAGTTTCTTGGAGCACTCTTGGAGAGTGTGGCATACTTGGAGATTTGGAGCAAGAATGCAAAGGAAGAGCAGGAAAGCGCAAGAGGACATTGAGATTAGCATCTATAATGAATTATGTTTGTAGGTACTGAGTTGCATGCGTGTTTCCTCACTAGTTTTGGCATGCATGGAATATGCATGTGGTTTCTTGGTCATGATCTGTCATTGGCATGGAGGATTTTCTGGATTGACAGTGGATTTGCATAGCCTTTCCATTTGCTAGATATCCATGGTGTTGTGGGTTCATTTCATTGCATTTTTTTTTTTTTTTCTCATGTGCTTTTGAATATGGGTTGAGTTATTAGTTCTTGGAAACCTTGGTTGGACAAACAATCTGGAAGCCCTGGTTGGAAAAAATATCTACAAGCCCTTGGTGGGTTGAGTTACTAGTCCTGAAAGCCTTGGTTGGACATATGCTCTAGAAGCTCGGTAATAGATGTGGGTTGAGTTACTAGTCCTAGAAGCCCTAGTTGGAATAATCGATCTAAAGCCCTGGAAAACTTGGGTGGAGACTAATCTGGTTATTTTTGTGATGTCAAACTATGCGGTGGAATCACTGGTTGAGGATTGAGGTGGTTTGGCCTTTGGAAGCCATGGTTTGGTTTCGATTGATTAGTTTTATGAGATCCCACATTCATGCTTGGAATATGGCACAAGGGGTGATTGGATGAATCAAGATTTGGGTCAGCCAATCTATGGTCGGGTGGAACATGTTATTCCCATTCCAAGTTGGCTTTTGCATTCATTAATAAGAGGTTCCTTCTTGAAATGTTATGTGTAAATGTACTAGTTTTTATGTGGATTTTATGGTTGATGCATCCTTAATATTTATGTTGTTATTATGCTGGTTATAAGCATGTATCGATGTATGGATCTCCTCATGTTTTGATTTGTAAATGAATGAATATTGTATCTATGAAATAATAGATGATAATGAAATTAATAATATAAGGGAAGAATGCTTCTTAGAAATTCTCATATAAGTATGAGACCCCTATGCTCAAATATGTTGTTTAAACCTATATATTACATATTTGTGACATGTTTGATGAAAGTATTGTCATGTGTAGAAGGGGTATAGTCTAGACTTTGTCAATGTTTTTGCAAATGTATCATTTTTTTGTGTAAATTTATTTATGAAATTGTCATTGAGTTTTGGGTAGTGACCTGGCCTATGGGGCCTAAAAACATGGCTCAAATATCGGGGATGCTGGAACAAGTCTGAGGAAAAAATTCCTTGGATGCATGCATGCCGATGCTATGAGAGTGTCTAAAGCCTCCCAAATGCACCCTTGTCCATATCAAGGGATTTTTTGGGGGTTTAATGGTCTAAAAACCAAGTGGGACCCATGGGATAACTCCCTGAGTGGTTGGGATAGCTCATGGGAGTTTTTCTATTGATGCGGAAGCTCTGTGTAATGTGTTTCCGTTGATTCCACTTCCTTAAGGTCACCTAGGAGGTTGAATCAGATCATAGCGGCCTCTCATCGCATGTTTACCCCGGTTGACCGATTACTTGGGTAGATGTGGGAGGAGGGTGTTACAGTTGTGACCTAAAATCTTCATTTACAGACATGCAGTCTTGGGATCAGTTCTAACTTTTCAGGACAACCTTCAGAGCACTGCCCATAACTTCATGAAACTTTCCAGAAGCATAAGTTACATGACGATAGTACCAAAATTTCAAACTCAAGTGAGGAACTTTACCTAGACTGCCTATAACACACTAGACATTTTGTCAAACATATGGTGAACATATAAGCTACAGGCCATGAATGCATATATGATCATAAACTGATAGTATTCACTTGAGAATCACCGAGAAGGCTATAAAATATCTCTAGCTAGCTACAATAATACTTGTTAGTCCATGCAATCATCAACCATTCAGATATTTATTAAAACATTTCAAGACCCATAGAAAATATACATCATATAACAAAAAAATAACTAACATAGAAACAGTGGAAATTCAACCATAAATATTCTCATAGATCACAATAGAAAACATCTCTTATCAACATATGAAAATGCCAACCAAGTCAGGGAATTCCATGTACAACCCGATGATATATTGGGTTGAACTGTATATTTCTTTCAAAAAATCACCCCTGCTCCATATTCTAAGCATGAATGTGGGATCTTATGTAATAAAACAAAAAAAACGAAAATGGGGTTTCTAGAGGCCAAACCACCTCAACTCTAAACCAATGATTCCACCTCATGTTCAGACATGACTAACACCAACTAAATCGATCTCTACCCAAGTTGTATAGGGCTCCAAGAACTAGTAACTTGACCCACAACCTTCTAGGGCTCCAGAGCATTTGTCCAACCCGACCCCACAAACTAGTAACTCAACCCACCAAGGGCTCCATAGAATTTGTCCCAACCTAGGATCAAGGAATAGTAGCCAAAACCAAGCAGTTCCAGGGCTTCTATATCATTTGTTCCAACCCAAAACCATAAGGAATTATGAGCACCAATCAGAAAACAATCAAGTGGAAAAACCCATAACACTATGACTATCCAGGAAAAGTAAGGCAAGGCTAAAACCACTATCAATCTAGGAAAATATCCATGCCAATGACAACACATGCATATACCATGCATCCAAAAATTATCAAGGAAATCACACATGCAATATATTACCTGCAAAGCAATCCAACTGTAGTTGTTGATCCACCTGTTCCCTTGCGCTTTCCTACTTTCCTGCTTTCATTTAATTTCTTTCTTCAATCCAAGTGAATACTATAATGCTCCAATCATGATCCAAAAATACTATAAGTGTGCAAGATTATGAGAGAATGAAAGAATAGAAAAGAGCTCCAAAGCTAAATTGGAAAAAGCCATGAATTGGTCCTTAGAATCCTTTTAACTTTGACATCTCTATTTTCTTCATTTTCCCTTCAATTTCCCTCTTATGAAAATCTATGACTCTTCATTTCCCTTTTCTCCTATTTTCATTTATTTTAATAAATAAATGCCAATTAATGCCTCTTTGCCTTTGCCAATTTCCTTAGCCATAAATAAACTGAAGTGACACCCACTAGGATATTTTTCCCACCATTCAACTTGGAATACATGTCCCATGGCCTTGGTATTATACTTGCCTTTTACATGGAAATCAACCAAGGCTTGTTACTAAACACTCCCCCTTGGTGAAACATCCTCCTCAGTTTTATATGACACCTATGACCAAAAACTGCTGAAAATAAAACATACTGCCTATGGATATTTATAACCTAGTTCGTTGTAGTATTTACAATAACCTCTGCTAAAAAAAAAGCAACATACTTCTTACTGGAGCTTTATAACACAACTCGTTATGGTACTTATAATAACAACCACATATAGACATATGCACATTTTCTTTAACCACCAAATAAAAGGATACAATGCCCACAATAGCAACAAAGGAATCTATAGGCCTACACTTCCATCAAAAGAAGTACTAGGATTCACCTCCTTCTCAGGAAGTCCTGAATCCACTACCAAAGTCAAACATTCATCCAATGTATAATTCTATGACCCTTTCGGATACTTACTTTCTCAGTGAACAATTACCGATTCATTGTTCGAGGGCACAATCCCAATGTACTTTTGATTTCGTCTGGTAATGCTAATGACCAAAGAAAATGCATTCCTCAACCTTCCCTTCTCTGATACACATTCCATTGGGAAATCTGATGACCCGTCTTCTAAGTTCCATTGCCATCCCATTCTTTGCTACATAGTCCCTCAAGAAATCCATCCCTTGGAAAGGTTTTCTTGCATCATAAGGTCCAAAAAAAAGGCATATCCTTGCCTCAAAACCGTCATACTGGTCATAACATGCTCATGGAAATCAATGGACACTATTGGGTACCAGTGTCCCACAATGGCATTGCTCCTGAAGTGCTTTACCAACATATTGTTGCATGTTCCAATTCATTTCATTGTTGCTGCTAACATTCTTACAATCAGTTTCAACCACCCCAATTGGAAATTTGCATGCTTTCCTATACCAAGCACATACTTGTCATTAGATTAAAAAAAAATTGAAATAAATTCAAATAATACCTCATTGGTGGCTTTTCAATAAGGTACACCTACAAATATTTTTACTTCCTGTCACAACAAGTCAAACTAACTATTTGATAAAATCATCATGTATAAACATATCACATATGGTTAGATCAAAATGAAACCATCATATGCCATAATCAAAATCACACGTAACCATCATAAATCAGAGTCATATATCACATGCATAAATAAAAGAAAAATAAAATACTTATCTTTCAATTAGTGCTTTGCTTCTACCTTTATTCTTTTCCTTTTTGTACACTTACTGAATCAATTTCCAAACTCAAAAAACACCCAATTCCTTTTCTAATTCTCTTAAATCACATACACATACACACATTTTACATCACACGCATACAACTAGACATGGTGTACCACATAATACATACACATACACCTAGTGTACAACAAAATACATACACCTATATTTCGTGTGTTATCACTCCACCAGATCTCTAAGGTTGAGAAAGAGTCCAAACAAAGGTAAACACAGACCAATATTTTAGCTTGGTAGCTAGCCCTACCAAACCGGAGAGGGTTCTCTCCACAATGTCATGACCAAGAGGGCTGGATGAATTAGGGTTTTAGGCTAGGTATGAATATAAGGGTTTGTTTGTTTGAATTGATTTGCTGGACGAGTGAATTAGGTCAAAGAGGCTAGGCCAAGGCAAATAATATTAGGATTGCAGTCCATTAAATGGGGAAAGGTAGGCAGGAAGGCCAACACTTTAGGGTTTCAGGGTGAGATGGATAAAACTGATGAGGAGCTAGACAGAGTAAGACAATGCATGTATTCTTTTTAAACTGAAGAAAATGAACAAATTATGAAGATTTTCCCAAAACAAAGCATGAGAGATGTATTCTACTTATCGACTTGAAAACAAGCATATAATAAATATGAAATGGATCATGAAGAAAAAAATTCATACTTATGTAACATAAGAATAAAATATGCTAAATTTCCATACCATAGGTATCCCAAAGAAATAGCTGCAACCTTTTCATTAATTCCCTGCCAAATACTGATTACACTAGAGTCTATGATCAATGCAACGACATCCAACCTCTGAAATGAGTAAATAAGTATAAGATATAGACCTAAAAAAAACTCCCAACCTCAGGGGTCAAGTCCATGAGCTAATGAGCTGTTCCACCAAAAACTGAACTAATATCGAGAGTGTAGGGAGGTCAAACTGACTCATCCCTCACTTTTTGGAAACTGATTCATTACATCTCATCAAGAGTTTGTCCATAATGTTTTTACCCTTAGGTAAGTGTAAAAACATCAAAATTAGATTTACATCATGAATTAAATTGGTAAAAACACCATTTTCCAAGGTAAAAATGAAAAAAACTAACAAAATTTTGAAATATCAGCAAACTCAGAAAATTTCTCAAAAGTGTAGCACCATGGTGAAAAGCACAACGCCAAGTTCAACTCCACTTTTGAAGGGGTTACTTGTGTCCAAATCAAGCTCAGGATAGCTCATTGGAAAGCCTGTCCTATTTAGTTTCCAGATAAATTATTAGTTTCCAAATTGGTGTTGATTTATACCTCCAAAAGTGGATTCTCCAAATATTAGTCAAAAGCACAGTGCCAACCTCCAAAATAGGGCATAAATGTGATTTTTTGGGTGTTTTTTGACTTTTTCACTGCTCTTTTGACCCACAAAAGTTTTGTAAAGTTTTTTTTCCTAAATGTAATTTTCCTTATGAATCCAATGGTACTTTTGGTTTAGCCATTGGAGGTCCCTAGAAAAAGTGTAGTGCCTAGGGCGCTGCGCTTTTGATAATGCAACGGTGTCAAAATTCCAAATTTTTTGGAAACATTGGCCCCCAAGATGAAGCGATATATCACTAACCATGTGTTTTTTTGAAAAATTGAGAGATTTTTTTGTTATTTGACATGATGTGAACAAAAATTTCCTCCCATTTCTAAAAATTCATTTTTTTTGCCACAATCGTCTCTACAAGAATGTGTCGCAAACATGATTTTTCACAACCATAAAAATAGGCTGTGAAGATGTGAATGGATATTGCATTGTATAATACCTATGTAAAAAGTGAGATAGGTTTTTGTACTTTGATATCTTAGGAAAAAAATCCTTCTCCATTTTCCCAAAATTCATTTTTTTTTTCCACAATATGTTCTTCAAAAAGTTGACCAAACAAGACATTTTTGGAAAATGTGCCTTCGAAGAGTTTTTCAAATTTTCCCAAATTTTCTTCAAATTTCCTTCTGTGGGAGGCTGATGAGGTATGTTAGGCAATGAGTGATGCCTAAGTAAGTATATAAAGCTTTTCCCCTTAATTTTTATTTGTTAGGGTTTCAAGTCTTGATTTGGCCTTTTGGAGCTTTGACCTTGCAATCTAATTTCTCTTGCAGTAGTGTTTGGCCATCTTCCTTTGTAAATCATTGTCCTTATTTTCCTTCTCCAAGAGCTTCTCAAGATTCTTTCTGATCTTGTCAAGAAAATGCTCCCGGTTCTCATTGACCATGATGGAAAACTTCCCATTTAAAGTGAGCTCATTGGCAAGTTCAACCTCCTTTTGCCTCTCTAGATCTAGAGCTCTTTTCCATCTTCTAGTCCCAGGTCTCCTTCTTGGAAGTTGTTATTATTTTTCATTTGTTTCACCATACCTCTCATAAGCCTCATTAAGCAAAGCCTTTGACTTGTTTTCTTCTCTCTTTTCCTTGAGAAGTTGCATCTCCATGATTGCCTGCTTGGTTTGAAGTTGCTGATTTTCCTGCTCATAGTATGAAATCACAAAATTAGATCTCTCTAAGTTGGTAAAAATATCTGTAATTTGGGCATCCTTCTCCCTGAAAATCACATTGGAGGCCTCATAATCATGCTTCTCATCCAAGTCAACAAGGTCAAAATCTAATTCTGTCTCATGGAGGTCTTCCTGCTCATGAATGGTCTCCTCATGTACATCTTCATCTGCCATATTTTGTTTCCCCTTCTGTACCTAATTTTCTGGTGAAGAAGGCAGGGCCCCTCCCATAATCTATGGGGAAAACACCTGCCTATGCCCTCTCTGATATGTCATTGACAATATGTCCAAATCAACCCTCTTAGGCTTGCTGAACATAGCTATGATTGGTGACCTAATTTGACCATGAAATGGTGATGATGGTGGTGATGGTGGTGAAATAGGTGAAGTGGATTAAGGTGGAGGCACAGATGTAGCAGGATGAGATGAAGAAGGCACATATTTAGCATGTGGAGCTTGTGGAGCGTTGAAGATGTCATTGGCAATGAAGGTGTCCCATGAGATGTTAAACTGGTCAAGGTGATGGAGTACAATGATTTTGATCAATGAATGGTGGAAGAGGTTGTTCATGTACTGGTCATAGTATCTCTTTTGTATAATGAATGTCATTTTTTCTATGCTCCTAAATAGATAGTATGGGATATTGATCAATCTTACTCTTGTGAAGTGCATAGGTAGTTTAATATGGCATGTGTAGAGCCTAGAGAACCTTCCTTCACAAGAGAAATACTTCATGATGATTTTCATCATGGGGGCATACCTATCAAGAAGGTAGTTGAAAGGGAAGACCCTCTTCCTTTCATTTCTGTAGCTTGGTTTGATGAATGGTTCATAACACTGATCCTCCAAATATTTGGATTTAAACCACTTCTCACCCATGTTTGGAATCCCTGTGGCAACAACAATGATAGATGTAGATACAATGAAGGTCACACTTGCAAGGGTCACCTGAATGTCTCTGAGGTTTGAAATTATGACTATACTAAAAATAGGATGATTTTGGACCCTCTGAATCATGTTGCAAAAATCAAGGCAACCTAAATACTCAAAACAACTGATAGTCATAGGAGATGTAATATCCCAAATTTGGAAATCTCTGCTCTATAGGGGATATCTTTAAGATATTCCAATTCCTTCTTCAGTGAGCTATCACAATTCCATTTCAGAGATTGAATGTTGGGGCTTTTACAGGATATGTCTCCTTCCAAAGAAGGGAGAGATCCTGAGGCTAGCTGCCCCTTCACAGACTTTGCCTATGGATATGCAATATTCCACTTCGGTAATTTCTGCTACAGGGTCCTTGAGGACGCTGTATAAGGAAGCTGCTGCAAAAATAAGACAATCCAATGCTGGGATGCCCTAGTACATGTAAAATATAACTTCCTTGTAGAAAATGAGCTCAAAGAAATAACACTATATGGGTTATTCAGAACTCCCCAATCTAGGTCTCTAAAACAATGCTCAAAGAGAGAGCTACAACAATATGAAAAACACCAATCTGAAACTCTGGAAATCTGAATGTATCATGAGAGGGTAAATAATGCAGCCATCATTATATTATTATATCAGCAAGATTATATAGAAATATCATGAGGAACAAAGCCCTCAAGCTTTTAGAACCATCCTCCAATGAATATACAATGTAATGCCAAAGTAGCTGCAGCTACACAGAATGTCATGAAACCATAACTACACAGTCTCTATGAGAGATGCAGCTGATGAATACATAAAAAATGATAATGTAGCTGAAGGAATACAAATAAATTCCCACACATGAGAGAATGGGCTGAATATAGGATTTCTAGCCAATCTCAAGGAGATTGCTAGAAATGCCGGATAAAATACAAGTGACAAACAAAATGTCACTGCAACTGAAACCAATGAACATGAGACTATGGCTGATATGAAATGATGTTTCCCTCCTCTAATAATGTCTTCAAGGAAAAGGGGATGATCCCCTTTTCTCAAAAACACTCCTCCTGATGAGCACAAGAATCTCCCTCAACACTGCCCTCATGGAATAACGCAGTTTCTCCAAGTGACTGCGCAGTGGGAGTTGGTGAATGAGTGGCCTGATGCCACATATCTGAAATATTCACCAAGAGCCCTCGCTATAGCTCCTCCAATGAATAAATCCATCCTCCACTGAAAAGGCAAGTAAGGAAGGACTCTATGAGTTCCTCTGCTGCTACCCCAGCTACACAGCACCATCCTGCTACAGGAATAACACTGCAACTGAAGGAGTGAGCTTGGAAAAATTATGGAATGAGGAAATGCAACTCAAATCCTCTCCTCCCATGAGGAAGAGGTGGGGGATCCCCGCCCGGGAACACCCCCAGTGCTCAAGAGCACTTCAATCCTACTAAATAGCTCGGATGTGCAAGTCCTTGGCCTCACCACGAAATTTATGAATCAAAAGCATAAAAAAATGAGATGCTACCTTCTCTCTTATAAAGCAAATGAACTCTCTCTCACCATAGGTCCCATAATTAGGGTTTCCATTCACCTTTGAATGCTTTCCCTCCAAAAACTGCATTGTCTTCTCAAGCAAGCCACCCCTCTAAGGCAACGCTGTTGACTTGGTCAAAGACGACCAACTCAAGGTGATCCCCATCATGTTCACACAAATGGGTGTTTATTTCAGCTGCTTATTTATCCTCCTTCCTCACAAGGAGTGTTATTTATCTATCACCAATGGTTAAGGGGTCCCCTTACCCATTTTATTAAGAAAAAATAAAATATGCCACTATAATGTTCCATTTTAGCTTGAGGAAAAAATTGGGAACATTACAGTCCTCCCCTCCCACATGTTGCTTGTCCTCAAGCAACTGCATAGAGAAAAAAAAATTTCTCCCCCTTCTTCTCTTGTGGCCTCCTCATCAACAATCTCCACTGCTACTCAAGATATGCTGCAATAAAATTGTCCTCCAATGCCTCCTCCCAAGTATGCAAACCAGAATGGTGCACCATACAGAAAGATAGAAGGTGTAGATGGAAATCTCTCTGCTAAACCATGGCCTCCTCAAGGTAGGAGTGATGAAATGCATGGGAAAATATAATCCTACTGGTGATCCCCTCACCCATGCTATCATCAAAATGAAAATCTTTCCCCCAATTCTGTGCAATGTAATGGGGCTGAATAGAGAGTTTTGCTGCTTCATCCCAATAAGCTCTTCTCTCCCTCTGTAGTACATATGGGGCTGCCTCTACACTTGGGCTGAAATGGTATGGCCTCCAAGAGTGGCCCAAGCTACCCCATCCAAAATATTCAGCCATGAAATGCCCTTTCAAATTCTCCAAGTGGTTTGCCCCACAAGAAGAGGAAAGTAATAGTATGGCAATCATGGTTTGCCCATGGTATCTCCTGCAATATAGAACATGTGTAATGGGGAGAATAATTCTCCCAATGGGCTGTCCCAACATATAATTCACTCTCCAAATAGTGCTCCCTGTGAATAAATAAGCATCAGCAATACAAGAGAACATAATACAATGTAAACAAGCTATCACAAGACAAGTAGAGAGTGGGTCACTGCTTCTCTTATGGGACCAACGCAGTGCACCTCTTGGCTGCATCACAAATATACATAACAAGTGCTTTCCCCAGCCACTTTTTTGCTACCACACACATCTCAAAAGATAGGAGCATGAAAATATAAATTGGTGCCAATGGTGCACACCAAAGAGCATGTGGCTCCCTCCACAAGCCACCATAAGAATGGTCCATTATTCTGCTACAAATACATCCTTGTACATTAGGAAAGAATGAATCAACTCTTATTGACTCATCATGCTGTTCAAACAAGGAAGGAAAGTATAATATAAAATACGAGATTATACCTTCTCCAATGTACTTGAGCTCTTGAGCTGAAATGGTTCACTGAGAATTTCCCTCTACCTCCAATGAGTAGGGGAGTGGCTGCGAGGTTCTCTCCACCATAATCAAGCGGGCTATGCATGTCTCCCTATGCTGATAGGTACCATGATGAATGCCCTCCAAGTGAACTCCTCTAGCCAATCAAAGTATGCATCCAAATGCATAGCTAGGGAGCCCTCATGTGCTGCATGCAAATAATTTCTCCTTGAGACTAGAAGCCCTAGCCAAGAAGAGTCTGCCCTGATGATAGATGATCATATCATCCACTAAGTATCTGCCATCTATATCAAGGCCATCAAAGAATCATGCATGCACCAAGATCCCGGGGAATACTCAACCAAAGCTGAGTCCTCCATCCGAAATCAATCCTCCACATAGACAGCGCTGGTGTTCTGCAATAGGGTGCTCCATCATGCTGCTGCCTGCTACCTTGACATTCCCTCATGCCAAAGTCATCCTCCAATGTTGCTGCCGTGCCATCATGCAGCGGCTCATGCTCAAATAGAAATAAGGACCTCTGAAAATGAGCCTCCCATGAGAGAATATCACCTCCAAAGAATCTCCCAATCCCGGCTAATGCAAGCATGAGTAGCCTCCAGCTACCCCAATGCATGAAAGGAGTTCCTCCTCAAAGGAAGTATCCTCTCTCTCTCAAAATCCATGGAGCAGTCATCATGCATCATGTAGATGCTATCCTCCACCTCTGCAGCAACTCTCTCTCTCTCTGCGCAGTAAGACTAAAGAGAATGGGTGGTATTGAAAATGAGAGACTGTAACCCTCCTCCATGTGCTCATCCCCAAAGTCTCTGCGCTGCAATAGATTCCTCCAATGTCTCCACCTCTCCAGAATCCAAGAGTGGTGAACCAAATGACATGATGCCCCTCATCATCTCTAAATCATGTGGCCTCCAAAGTGGGAAGCCTCCAAAAGTGAGACATCAAGATCTGAAATAGACTACATGTATGAGTGGACTGATTTGCCCCTCTCTCCTCTGCGCAGTGCAGTCTCTTTCCCATGTGTACAAAGTTTCTGAAATAGATAAGGGAGAATGCTCATCATCCCTTCATGCTGATCCTTCTACTCTTCTTCCTCCATCTCACAATCCCCAACAAATGCTACATATGGCTCCGGAATTGTGTCTTGGTACCCACATGCAAAAATATTTGGAACTCCTTGCAAAGACACAAGGGCTCCTCTAGTAGAAGTAATGGCTCCCCTTTCACCTCCATGTGGTGATGGATCTCCTCCTAATGTGACAACGCTGTTGGTTCTTTCCAATGTATGCAAGTGTTTGTGTTTATGACACAATGAGTTTCACCAAGTTTTCTCCATCAAACCCTTAGTTAATGCATCACAAGTTTTTGCATTTGCATGTCAATGAAAAATGAAACCCTCAAACCAACAATCATGAGCCATACCTTGAGTTGTAGCACTGCTCCTCCCGTGGCCTCATTTTCTTCCTCTACTCCCTGGCAATGCAAGTGAACAAAGGACTGCACTGTGGATTTGCATGTGTGACTGAATGCTCACACCCTTCTTGAAGTAGCTAGGATTTGTCCCATCAACAAACCCTCTCAGAAATTTCTCCAAATTTCCCTTTTCATCAAATCTTCAATATTCTCCTCAATGGTCTGGAAAAGAATAAGGGAAACCTCCTCTTCCTTCATTCCTTTTCCTTGTTTCCTCTGTCAATCTCCTCTCCTTAGAGAGAAGCTCCTCTTTCTGATAGCCTTGGATCTTGGGCACAGGATGAGCCAAGATCATGCTCTGATACCACTGTAATGTCCCAAATCTGGAAATCTCTGCTCTATAGGGGATATCTTTAAGATATTCCAATTCCTTCTTCAGTGAGCTATCACAAGTCCATTTCAGAGATTTAATGTTAGGGCTTTTATAGGATATGTCTCCTTCCAAATAAGGGAGAGATCCTGAGGCTAGCTGGCCCTTCACAAACTCTGCCTATGGATATGCAATATTCCACTTCGGGAACTTCTGCTACAGGGTCCTTGAGGATGCTGTATAAGGAAGTTGCTGCAAAAATAAGACAATTCAATGTTGGGATGCCCTAGTACATGTAAAATATAACGTCCTTGTAGAAAATGAGCTCAAAGAAATAACACTAGATGGGTTATTCACATCTCCCCAATCTAGGTCTCTAAAATAATGCTCAAAGAGAGAGCTACAACAATATGCAAAACACCAATATGAAACTCTGCAAATCTGAATGTATCATGAGAGGGTAAATACTACAGCCATCATCATATTATTATATCAGCAAGATTATACAGAAATATCATGAGGAAAAAAGCCCTCAAGCTTTTAGAACCATCCTCCAATGAATATACAATGTAATGCCGAAGTAGCTGCAGCTACACAGAATGCCGAGAAACCATAATTGCATAGTCTCTATGAGATATGCAGCTACTAAATACACAAAAAATGATAATATAGCTGAAGCAATACAAAGGAATGCCCACACATGAGAGAATGGGCTGAATATAGGATTTCTAGCTAATCTCAAGGAGATTGCTAGAAATTTCAGATAAAATACAAGTGACAAACAAAATGTCACTGCAACTGAAACCAATGAACATGAGGCTATGGATGATCTGAAATGATTTTTCCCTCCTTTGATAATGTCTTCAAGGAAAAGGGGCTGATCCCCTTTACTCAAAAACACCCCTCCTGATGAGCACAAGAATCTCCCTCAACACTGCCCTCATGGAATAACGCAGTTTCTCCAAGTGAATGCGCAGTGGGAGTTGGTGAATGAGTGGCCTGATGCCACAGATATGAAATATGCTCCAAGAGCCCTCTCTACAGCTCCTCCAATGAAGAAATCCATCCTTCATGCCACAGTGTTCCTTTGCCTATTATGGAAAAAAACCTCTTTCGCTTTTGTAAAATTCATCTCTGTTTTGTTAGAAACATACTTTGAAGCAAAACTAGCCCTATGTGTGGCAAATTTTTTGTACCTTGGAATGATTTCTTGAAAAATGATGGAGACATGATGTTATGAGCTAGAATGGCCTCATAATTGCTGATATGACCTCCGTTATGCATCCTCTACTCAGATGTATCTGATGCCATAACAAACCCTAGCTCGATGGGAGAGGAAATTAGGGTTTAGTGCTTGTGGAAAATGATGATTTTGAGGGATAGGAGTGATGGGAAGTGTTTAGGAACACTGATTCCTTTGGAACTTTGAATAATTTGGCTAACGGAACCTTGAGTATGCAGCTACTTTGGAACAATGAGAACTTATTACATATTGAAAAACATAAAATTACATATTTTAATTGAAATTAAATTTACAAGTCAACTTTACATAGTAAAATGTATTTATTGTCACTCTCTTACTTGCTGGTATTTTATGCATGCAGATGGTAGTTTGATGGACCTTGAAAACCCTAAAACCTAATGGAAGCCCTAACTGAATTAACTTCATGGTGACACAACTGAATAGGTGATCAAAACTCATGAATTATGTACACTAAGCAAAGTGATGAAATGAGCCAACAAGTAATGAAATTTTTGAATAGAGTGAGGTTTTGAACTAAGGCTACCTCCAGTGACCAAATTTTTGCATGATAACCTAATGGAATGACACAAATTTCAGAATGGGACCCTAATTTGATATGAACAAATAATTTTTCATAACTGATGGCAGGATGCAAATATTGACACTAACATTGGCTCCAGCTGGGGATGGTAGCTCCTTGTAGGTGCCAATAACACCGTAGACCAAGTGCCTATCCTTTTGGAAATAGATTCAAAATCTAACAAAAAAACTGAATACTGAAAACTTGACTCAAGAAAATGGCTCAATATTAACTCAAAACGGACTGAAAACTAACTAATAAAGGATGCTCAGAATTGAACTTATTCAACAAAACCCACTCTAACTGATCCATTAATCACCTGATCAAGTCAAATGGAACAACCAATGCAACCATGTAAGAATTCTGGCTCCTAGTTGAATTCTATGCAAGTTCTTGCTTATGAGCAAGAAGAGAGAACTACTGAAAGAAAACTCCCATGAAAACATGTAATCAAATTGAATCTTAGTGAAATTGTAAAGCATGATCCCACCAGTTGACCTCAAGAATGTTGCAAAAGGACATTCATAGGAATACATATTGATTTCCAACCCATTTAATACATTACTGCTATATTCTAGGCAGTCTTCATGACATGAATGTGAACTTTCATCTTTACCCTTACTTTCCTGATATGGCGGCAAATGTTCAGATGAGATTTGCAATGAGAATCCTGCTGAAAATGATAAAGAAACCGACTGTCAGATCAAATTTATATCAACACTCTTTTTAGGCTCATAGTTAGATAACGAAGAAGGAATTTTACTGCAGATATCATCCAACACATCAGCTATAGGGTCATGAAAAACTTGAAAAGACTGCTACAAACTATTTTTGATTGGTTCTAATGATACTGCATGATTTTCTATAGGCTATTCATCCTTTGCTTTAGAGATATTATGAAAAATTTCTTTTAAAAAATGAAATGATTCATAACATAATGGTACAAAATCATCTTGCATCATTTGATCATATTTTTCAACTTACAAGCCTTCATTTGAAATTTGAAATTCAATGGAATTTGGTGGTTGCAAGTTTGGAGCTAAGGAGTCTTGATCAAGGATTTCATTTCCCTCTTGATTGTCAAGATCAAAACTTAATGACTGTTGATTTCTAATTGCATGAAAGTTGTCTCTTATGAATTGAAACGAAGTAAAACAAAGAGGAAAATGTCCTTCACTTACTTCCAAATTTTCTTCACTTTCTGCCTCATTTCCATAGTAGATATGCAATGGCTGATCACTGTATTTCAGTTGCTAAAATTGAGCTTCCTCCTCTCACAAATCAGCTGATGATTGGTATGCAAGATAAACTTCTGTTTGGAGAACATAATTTTCTTCATACTGATCAAACTTAGGCAAATCATCAAAATAAGGAATGTCATGAAACATACACATTAGATCAGCAGATTGTTTCTCCTCAGATTGATCTACAAATCTATTTTCTGATCTATGGTAGCTGGGACTAGCAGGAAAGTGTTTAAGGCGGACATTTTTATTTTTTATTTTTTATTATTTATTTATTTATTATTATTATTTTTTCTGCAATAAGTGAGACATGGTGATCTTGAACGGAAAATTAATCTCTCATGGTGATCTTTCTCATCATTTCCTCTATTGTATTTACCAAAATGTCAAGCTTTACCTTTGAATATGTCAGGTGCTCTGAAATGTTCTCCCTCTCTTCTTCCTTAAGCTTTGCCCTTCTGATTAGTAGATTAGCCTCTACATCTACTGCACTATTCTGCATCTCTTCAAGTGTTTCAAAGTTCCTTTCTCTCATTTGAAACTCCATTTCTGGATCAAAGGCATATGAGTAATGTAAGAGAGTTGAGCCGGGAGGAGGTATTATATTAGCAGGTATAGAACAAAAGAATTGATTAAATATGGTAGAAAAATGTTGTACTGTCTCCCCTAGCTATCATTTCAGCTGGTCATACTTTTTTAGAATCAAGAAAGGGTTTTATTGGCCACCCAATTATCGAGGAAAACTTTGATGAACTGCGGGAAATCTGAGATGCTCGAAGAAGGAAAATTTTGAAACTAACTCTTGACTTTGCCTTGCAAAGAAAGAGAAAATAGCCTAATAATGACATCCTCTTCATCAAATTCCAAAAGGTCGATGAAATTCTCAAAATTTTGCATATGTCTCTCAGCAATGATGTTGTCACATTCACCATCAAACCTTGGCAGATATAGGTAATGACTTTCAGGAGAAGCATGGAGTATATGAGGTAAGATGAGTGGTTTTTATCTATCTGGAATTTTATAAGGTGTAGGAGTATGTACAAAATCTGTAGGATCAGTCTTGATCTCTTGAGGTTAATCAATTTGAAGATGGTCATCATAAGATTCAGAAAAAGGGTATGGACCAAGATCAAAGGCGTACGAGGAATTTGTATTTACAACCTTCAAAGGAGAGGAATCCAATGAAGGTCCATGATATTTTCTCAAACATAATATACCTTGGAAAACTTTCTGGACATTCTCAAGAAAAGAGAAGAAAAATTTCAGGATAAATAACATGATGTCTTGAATGAAAGTCCAAGTTGAATACTTGATCTTCCCATGTTGTCCTTTCATATTTCTTGGCAAGGTTCATCCTCCAGTGGAGTTTTGGGATTTGATTTTGAAAATTATTTAGAGTTGCTAGGTGGATGATTTCAACCTTTATGCGCTTGATCATTGTCCACCATCAGCAATGACATCTGATATTTGTTGTTCTTTCCCATGGAAGATTCGTCTTTTCACTTCCCTAACAATGATGCCAATATGTTATTACTCCACTGGATCTCTAAGGCTGAGAAAGAGTCCAAATAGAGGTAACCATAAACCAATATTTTATCTTGGTAGCTATCCCTACCAAATATGAGAGAGCTCTCTCCACAATTTCACAGCCAAGAGGGCTGGATGAATTAGGGTTTTAGGCTAGGTGTGAATACAAGGGTTTGTTTGGTTGAATTGATTTGTTGGATGGGTGAATTAGGTCAAAGAGGCTAGGTTAGGGAAAATAATATTATGATTGTATTCCATTCAATGGGGCAAGGTAGGTAGGAAGGATAACACTTTAGGGTTTCAGGGTGAGATGGATCATACAAATGAGGAGCTAAAAAGAGCGAGACAATGCATGTATTCATTCTAAACTGAAGAAAATGAACAAATTATGAAGATTTTCCCAAAACATAGCATGAGAGATGTATTCTGCATATGAAATTTAAAAACAACATATAATAAAGATGAAATGGATCATGAAGAAAAAAATTCATACATATGTAACATAAGAAGAAACTATGCTAAATTTCTATACCACCGGTATCCCAAAGAAATAGATGCAAACTTTTCACTAATTTCCTCCCAAATACTGATTACACTAGAATCTCTGATCAATGCAACAACATCCAACCTCTGAAATGAGTAAAAATTATAATATATATATACCTAAAAACAACTTCTCCCAACCTCAGGGGTCGAATCCATGAGCTAAGTATCTGTTCCACCAAAAATTGAACTGATACCTAGAGTGTAGGGAGGTCGAATTGACTCATCCCTCACTTTTTGGAACCTGACTTATTACATCTCATCAAGAGTTTTCAACTAATTTATTTACCCTTATGTAAGTGTAAAAACATAAAAAGTACATTTACATCATGAATTACATTGGTAAAAACACCATTTTCCAAGGTGAAAAATTTTAAATATCAGCAAACTCATAAAATTTGTCAAAAGCGCAGTGCCAACTTCAGCTCCACTTTTGAAGGGGTTACCAGTGTCCAAATTGAGCTAAGGATAGCTAATTTAAAAGCATGTCTTGTCTAGTTTCCAAATATATGCTTAGTTTCCAAAATTGTGTATATTTTACCATTCAAAAATTTACTATCCCAATACTGGTCAAAAGCGCAGCGCCAACCTCCAAAACAGGGCATAAATGTGATTTTTTGGTTTTTTTTTGACTTTTTGACTGCTCTGCTGACCCAAATTTTTTTTGTAAAGTTGTTTTCCTGACTATAATTGGATTTTTTAATCCAATGGTACTTTCAGTTTGGCCGTTGGAAGTCCCTAGAAAAAGCGCAGTGCCTAGGGCGTTGTGCTTTTGACAGTGCAACTGTGTCAAAATTTTGAATTTTCTGAAACATTGGCCTCCAAGATGAAGTGATATCTCACTAACCATGTGGTGGTCTATAAAAATGAGAGAATTGTTTTTTTCTTTGAAATGTTCTGAACAAAAACCTCCTCCCTTTTCTCAAAATTCATTTTTGTTTGGCCACAATTGTCTCTGCAAAAAGGTGTATGAAACAAGATTTTGCACAGGCAGAAAATAAGCTGTGAAGATGTGAATGTATCTCTCATTCTATAATACCTGTGTAAAAAGTGAGATAAATTTTAGTACTTTGATATCTTAGGAACAAAAACCTTCTCCATTTTCCCAAAATTCATTTTTGTTTGGCCACAATATGTTCTGCAAAAAGGTGCCCAAATAGGAAATTTCTAAAAAATGTGCCTTCGAAGAGTTTTTCAAATTTTCCCAAATTTTCTTCAAATTTCCTTTCGTGGGAGGCTGATGAGGTATGTTAGGCAATGAGTAATGCCTCAACAAGGATATCAATCTTGTCCTCTTCGTTTTTCTTGGTTAGGGTTTCAAGTCTTGCTTTGGCCTTTTGGAGCTCTGACCTTGCAATCTGATTTCTCTTGCATTAGTGTTTGGCCATCTTCCTTTGTAAATCATTGTCCTTCTTTTCCTTATCTATGATATTCTCAAGATTCTTGTTGAAAATGTCAAGCCAATGCTCCTAGTTCTCATTGAACATGATGGAAAAATGCTCATTTAATGTGAGCTCATTGGCAAGTTCAACCTCCTTTTGCCTTTCTAGCTCTAGAGATCTTTTCAACCTTCTAGTCCTGGGTCTCCTTCTTGGCACTTCTTCTTCTTCTTCATTTGTTTCACCATACCTCTCATAAGCCTCATCAAGCAAATCCTTTTCCTTGTTTTTTCTCTCTTTCCTTGAGAAGCTGCATCTCCATGATTTCCTGCTTGGTTTGAAGTTGTTGATTTTCCTTCTCATAGTATGAAATCAAAAACTTAGATCTCTCTAAGTTGGTCTGAAGCTCCCTAATTTGGGCATATTTCTCCTCGAAAATCACATTGGAGGCCTTATAATCATGCTTCTCATCCAATTCAACAAGGTCAAAATATGCTTCTGTTGCATGGAGGTCTTCCTCCTCATGAAGGGTTTCCTCATGTACATGTTCCTTTGCCATCTTTTGTTTCCCATTCTGTACCTGCTTTGCTGGTGAAGAAGGTAGGGACCCTCCCACAATATATGGGGAAAACACTTTCCTATGCCCTCTATGATATGCCTTTGCCAATATTCCCAATTCAACCCTCTTAGGCTGGCTGACCATAACTCTTCTTGGTGACCCAATTTGACCACGAAATGGTGATGATGGTGGTGAAATAGGTGAAGTGGACTGAGGTGGAGGCATAGATGTAGTAGGATGAGATGAAGAAGGCACATCTTCAACATGTGGATAAGTGAAGATGTAATTGGCAATGAAGGTTTCCCATGAGATTTTCAACTGCTCAAGGTGTTGGAGTACAATAATTTTTATCAATGAGTGGTGGAAGAGGTTGTTCATCTGTTGGTCATAATCTATATTTTGTACAATGAATTCCATTTTTTATATGTTCCTGAATAGATAGTATGGGATATTGAGAAATCCTACTCTTGTGAAGTGCATAAGCAGTCTAATATGGTATGTATAGAGCTTAGATAAGCTTTCTTTACAAGAGAAGCACTTCATGATGATTTTCATGATGGGGGCATACATATCAAGAATGTAGCTGAAAGGGAAGAACCTCTTCCTTTAATTTCTGTACCTTTGTTTGATGAATGGTTCATAATATCAAACCTCCAAATCTTTTGATTTAAACCACTTCTCACCCATGATTGGCATCCCTGTGGCAGCAACAATGATAGATGGAGATACAGTTAAGGTCACACCTGCAAGGGTAACCTGATTGTATATGAGGTTTGAAATGAGGACTCTACTCAGCATAGGATGATGTTGGACCCTCTGAATCATGTTGCAAAAATCAAGGCAACCTACATACTCAAAAAAACTGAAAGTAATAAGAGATGGAATTAATTCATTTGCGTTGGTGGGCTCCAGCCTTAGGATTCTTCCTCCTTTGTGAGGCCTTCTCTTTTCTCTATCCTCCTCTTCTTGTATATCCTCCTCTTTCATATAGTATCTGTCTTCCTCTATAGTGTTTGGTGGCCAAGAAACCCTAGGGATGAGGTGGATGGTAATGGGGAGTGGAGACAGGTCTAGGGAATAGGGATAAGTTTAGGAAAATTAAGGGATATGGGGGAAGGGGTTATGGAGTTTTTGGGGGTGATAAGAGTTTAAAATTCCAAGGGAGTTGGAAATGACAATTAAATTACAGGTTTGAGGAAGTGGCTGCCTAGGAAATTTAGAAGCCTAAGACTTAGGGTTTTAGGGGAAAGGGATTTAGGGACTAGGAAATGGTAGTGTAGCGGTAGGGATAGATTTAATAATGACGTAGGAAGAGATTTCAGGGTTAATGGGCATCAAATTGGGAATGATGAATATAATTATGGTTTCTTCACTAGACCAAATTCCAATTTTACTTAGGAACAAGAACACTATGAAATCAATTCTTAGGACTGCAAGGAGGCTATAAACATGATGTACTTACTTGCTAGAGGGTGTTAGAAGAAAATACTGAAGGTTTGGAAGAGTTTGATCGAGTCTTGGTGCTTTTTGGGCAAGCTGGGAAAAAGCACAACACCTTTCCCAGAAGCACAACACCCTTCATAAAAAATGCAACACACTTGTCCAAAAGTGCAACGCCTGCTCAAAAAGTGTAGCACCACCCTCCAAAAACGTAGCACCAATGTGTAGACAACTTATAGAGGCCTTTAAAAACTCCAAATTGAATCAAGATATCTCATTGTAAATCTCTCTCTATTGGATACACAATGGACCTATCAAGCACTAAAAATGATAAGGTATATCCCCTCGAAGATCAATTCTCCCAATACTATTAAAAAAGTGCAGAATGGGGGTGCAAAAATGCATTGTGATTTTGCAGGAAAATTTTGGAGGCCTTCCTGAACTGAAAATTGAGCTCATGATATCTCATTGGAAAGATCTTCTAGTATAGTTATCCTTTGAATTATCAAGAAAGTCATTTGGACAATTTCTCAGGCAGAGAAGATGATTTTCCCAAGGTCGCTCCAAAAGTGTAGCAACTCTCCTGGAGCAACTATATTTTAAAAATTCCTCCCAAACCATAACACCTGTGTAAAACCTGAAGGAGGTTTTTGTTCCTTGGCATATTATGGACAAGAACCTCTTTCACTTTTGTAAAATTCATCTTTTTTTATTCGAAAAAATACTTTGAAGCGAAACTAGCCCTATGTGTGGCAAATGATTTGTCCCTTGGAATGATTTCTTGAAAAATGATGGAGACATGATGTTTATGAGTTGGAATGGTCTCATACTTGCTGATATGACCTCCCTTATGCCTCCTCTACTCAGATGTCTTTTATTCCATAGCTAACCCTAGCTCGATGGGAGAGGAAATTAGGGTTTAGTGCTTGTGGAAAATGATGATTTTGAGGGATAGGAGTGATGGGAAGTGTTTAGGAACAATGATGCCTTTTGGAACTTTTACTAATTTGGCTGATGGAACGTTGAGTATGTAGCTACCTTGGAACCATGAAAACTTATTACATATTGAAAAACATAAAATTACATATTTGACTTGAAATTAAATTTATAAATAAACTTTACGTAGTAAAATGTATTTATTGTCACTCTCTTACTTTCTGGTCTTTTATGCATGTTGATGGTAGTTTGATGGACCTTGAAAATCATAAAACATAATGGAAACCCTAAATAAATGAAATTCATGGTGGCATGACTGAATATGTGATAAAAAATCATTAATTATGTGCACTCAACAAAGTGATGAAATGAGCCAGCAAGTAATGAAATTTTTGATTAGAGTGAGGTTTTGAACTAGGGCTACCTCTAGTGACCAAATTTTTGCATGATGACCTAATGGAATGACAAAAATTTCAGAATGGGATCCTAACACAATATGAAAAAATAATTTTTGATCATTGGTGGAAGGATGCAAATACTGACACTATCATAGTGTACAACATAACACATACACCTACATTCGGTGTACAACACAACACATACACCTACACCCAGTGTACAAAATTATACGTATATATACACAAAGTACAACACAATGAATATACATGTCACGATACAATGAATACACAATACACATAAGACAATACCACATGTGCACAACACAATGTGTACGACATGTACAAAATACCACATGTACAACATGTACACAAAACCACCTGCACAACGTGTACACAATACCACCTTCACAATGTTTACAAAAGACCACATGTACATAGTACCACCTTCACAATGTGTACACAACACCACATGTAAACATCACCAACTTCACAACATGTACACAACACCACTTGCATGACATGTACATAGTGTTAGTATCAATATATCAGTGATAAAAAAACAACTATTTTAGTTGTTTTCCTAGATGTCATAGGTTAAAATTTGTTCTTTTCAAACTATTTTTCAAAAAAAAAATTGTCACTGAAAGAGTCTAGGTCTGATTTGTTTCTCCCTCATCTCATCCATGGCTATCATCACTTTCAAAGTCATATGGTTTCAAGTGTCAAAAGGAAAAAGAGGTTAGGGTCATCAAAGTTTTTAGAAGGGAAAACTAATTTTATTTCATTCATATTTCCCTTCTTATGTATATAAAAGCCCCTTTTCCCTTCATTTTTCCTAAAATCCAAAGTCTAGCGTTCTTAAATTATCGTTAAAACCCTTTTAAACCATTCAAATCCATTCAAATAAATAGCTCCACCCACCCACAAACATCATATGATATATTATGTAATATTTATCATTTATATTACATTTAATTACTTTTTCCACCTTTCTGCATAACCTTTATCACAAATCCTTATTTACTTTATATATCACATATCGCAGATCCAACCGAAGTATATTGCAATTACTGTTTCTTTAAATCCCCGATATGCGATATTAGTGGGACCTACCTTCCCCGCCATGTCAGCATCGCTATCGCATATCACAAATCTTATGGCCCTCCATTCATATTACTTTTCTCATTTCCCCAATCCCCGAATGCGAAAATTTATATATTCCGAAATGTAATATCCCTGACTCCCCGACTTGCGATAAAGGGTTGACTCCCTGATTTGTGATAAATATTAGGACTCTCGACTGCGATTTGCGATATGCCGACCCCTCCTACTGTCCCATCATCTCACCTCCCATTGCAATTCACAATCCGTAAAACTTACCTTTTGTGTTTTATGATAAACTCCTCCGATCCCCGAATTTCGATATAGCCCGCAGCCTATTCAGCCTCATGATCACCCCTCCTTTGATCAATGGTCCTAATTGCATTTTAGCCTCCCTTCTCCATTTTGGCTTTAAAAAACCTGGGGGGTCTGAAATAGGCGGTATTGTGATCCGACCCCAATGCAATGTGTCTTTCTCTTGTCATTTCCCACCCCCCTTCATTCAAACTACTTACCGTTTGCATACCCACCCCAAAAACCATTCTTGGCTTTGTGTTAATACTACTGGTCCCACCCTTTTCTCTGCCATTCTATCCAAAAGGTTTTGAGTTTTCCACCATTATAAAGAGTTTTCCATTTTTTTATAAAGAAAAATGGTTTTCACCATTTAGAAGGAAAACAACAGTAGGTCTCCTCTAGAACTGATTTCCATTAAATCCACGGCACCATTACTCTCAGCACTAGCACGTTTCAATAAGGCACCAGGCAACATTCAAGATATAGTTGGAAGCATTATAGGAACCTCGATAGAAGTTACTAAGGCAGTTAAGATAATATCACTATGTTTCCAAAAGCAACACATGCAGGATTTAAAGGGGCAATTACAAGTTTTTCAGGCAGCATGGTTTTAAAGGATTTGACACCTATCAGCAAATAACAATGTCTTTGTTGGGGCCTTTGTTTTTGGATAAAACAATTTTGAGTTGCGGAGAGTGGGCAGACAGGTGGTGGAACGCAAACAAGGTAGACAGGGAGCTGTCACGGTTGCGGAAAGCCGGAAGATAGGTGGTGTGACATTGGCAGAGAACAATGCAGATGACAGATATGGAAGACAAGAACAATCAGTAGAAATCCCAGTAATGAAGAGGAAGAAGAAAGCAGCGGAGCGGGGAAAAAGGAAGGATTTACAATTGCACTCGAGGAGAAATATATAGGCAGTCAGTCAGCAGAGGAGGAGTTAGCTAGTTAGCCAGTCCGGTGAGAGGCCGAGAAAAGGTAGAGCCTCATGAGAGCTCTGTGAGAAGTATATTGTACTGGACTGAAACTGTAATAGACTCGTCGGAGTACTTGTATGTTGTTTTGCTATTGATAATGAAATCAGGTTGTTGCTAT
The DNA here is from genome assembly GCA_034641835.2 of Pinus albicaulis. NCBI lineage: Eukaryota > Viridiplantae > Streptophyta > Pinopsida > Pinales > Pinaceae > Pinus > Pinus albicaulis. Next base: position 1,044,145,486 of record CM076584.1, on the reverse strand, counting down.
GTGTAATGTCGCGAGTTGATTGATGGTTATTTTCTTATGACAAATTTATGCTTAAATTAAATTTTAATTCAACATTCTGAACATGTGTTGATTAATGATAGTTCCTTCATAGAGCTTAGATATGTATGGTCCTTCCAAGTTCCCATAGTTGTTATCCATGTTTACATTTGCATTCTACCTGATATAGTTTCTAATATTACTACAGTCATGGCACACCTCGGGTGAGACGCCCTACTCCTTGGAGTAGGGTGAAAATGCCGACGTTGTTCTAGACTACTGTGGAAACCTTGTTGGCCCCAAGCTTGAACCTGGGTCTTGCCCATAGACCTCCTTTTTTGCCAAAAAATGGTTCCTATGATGGGACCTGAAAACTCATTTAGAAGTTAGATCATGGTATCGCGGATCTCCGAGAAGGAACTACAAAGTTGGTGGTATAATCAATTAAATCAGTTTGTATCGCAACAAGTGGAAATTCGACAACACAGGGTAAATACTATTAAATATTGGGTCCTCTTTTTTGAATTTGCGAGTGACCTGTATGAAATTTTCTAGGGAAATTTTCCCAAGGAGCTTTAAATTGGCTGTGGAGACTTCAAATCAAGTCACTCCTAGGAGGATCGCATAGAGTTTAATATTCCCAATGAGAACTCAACAATAACACAGTTTTCAGAAATGTATGCAATGAAAGTTAAATGTATCCCAAGGATCCATTCATTTATACATTATTACAACCATATACAAAAGGAGATCTGAAAAAAATCATGGTAGCTTAGTTAAACAAGCCTCCCAAGCCATTATTGCTCAAAAATCATGCAAAAAGAGGGGCTGCAACCATGAATAAAACTGGAAATACCCTGACAACGTTATTTTATTACTCCTGCAATAGCAGTAAGTCGTACATTAGATCTAGAGCTACCATGTGCATAAATATTTAGATCTATATTAGATCCATGCACTATATAGGCTACACTAATGAGCCCCCTTTTAGCAAAACACCATCTACAAAGTGTAGATCTGATATCTAAGAATGCAGATCTATGGAAATATTCAGATCTAGAAAGTGGATATGATCTGATATAAACAATAAAATGATCTCCTCCAACAGATCTCCAAAGTGAAGGGCAGATCCCCAACACTCAGAAAATCAACTCTCCAATTGGTGCACTGAATCACCCTGCAACTGCTCCTTTAGAAATTACGCAGATCTAGATCAAGACTGCACTATAGGGGACAAAATGTGATTGGCCTACACCCAAGATATGAAAATGAACCTAAATACCTTCATTACTGTCCCTATAATGGATTATAACCCTCCTCCACTGAAAATAAGCACTGAAATGGATTAGATCTGAAGATCTAGTTTCCACTTGCTGCAAATTACTTAAACAGAAAAACCCTCAACACGATATGCACTGTCAAATGAAGATGAAGCTTGGCCTTAAGCCAGATAGTGGACAATATGGTGCAAGACTCCCCCAAGAGCTACTCAATGGAAGAGGTGGGATTACCGATCAGCAATAGCCTGTGCTAAACAACACTCTATCTTAGCTAAACATCCAGAGAAAGAAATATGTCTAAAAAGACCATATAATCAGAAAATCATAATCATAAGCTAACCCCATATGGATGCCATCCTATTCCTTGTAAACAATGGGAGCCTTCTCACCTTGGGTCCCACTCATTAGGGTTTCCATCTTCATGCAATGAATCTCCCTCCAAAACTGCACTGTCCCATCATTAATGCCACTCCTCCATAATAGCGCTGTTGGATTTGGTTAACCTTGAATGGATCTTCATGCAATGTATTCTTCCACACTCAAGGTTTCTTTATTCTAACTATCTAAACTTATCCATATTCCCACTGGGTTATCTTCATTAATGTTCCAAATTCTCCATACTAGCTTTGTTGACTTGGTCAAACTTGACTCTGTCCACATGCATTTAGTATTTGTTCACACATGAAGGTGTTTTATCCAACTATGAATATGATCCCTTTCCCCATTAAGAGGGATTTTATTGCTGCTAAAAATATTTATGGGCCTCCCTACCCATTTATTCATCTAAATATGTGTTTGGAGCAAAATTATCATTCCAATTAGCTGCATGCTAATTTAAGAATATTACAGTCCTCCCCTCCCAAATGTTTCTTTTCCTCAAGAAAATGAAAGGATAGAACTGAAGATCCTCTCCTCTTCCCCCTGTAGCATCCTCAAGTGATGAGTTATTCCAAAGAACAAGATGCTCTTTTAACAATATGCCCTCAAATTGTTCCTCCCATGTGTATAAGCATGCATTTGGTGAAAAATCCCAATGGCTCTCATCATGAAAAGGTGGAATATCTAATGGAAAAAATATATGTGGTCTAGAGGCCTTCTTGAGGCATGGAATCTGAAATATATTGGGAACCATCATCCCCATGTGAAGCCTCCATCCCCAAGCTATCATGCATACAAAGTGAGTCACCCTCCAACATGGCAACTCTTGAAACATCTCCTCCACCTTAGGCTCCTGCAAAGAAGGTGGGATGCATAGCTGAATATGTGGGATAAAAATTTCCATCCCACGTTGTCTCTCTCTCTCTCTCTAATTATGATAAGTGTAGAGCTTCTGCTGAATATGGTTTGCAACAATGTTGCCTTTATGGAGCAAAAAGGAAATAGGGTCCTCAAAGATCCACCCTTTGGTTCTTGCCCAAATCATCCCATAAAAAATGAATATGACATTATTATCATCATATGGAATACAAATGAGAGAATAAATGAAGGTTTTACATAGTGCTATAAGGTACCAACATTTTCTTAAGTAGTCACAACGCAGTTTCTCCCACTGCAGTTTCAAAATATGATATGGAAAGTTGTCTTCAAATAGTTTGCTAGTTGTGCATGTTATCTCATCTACTAGGAAATAGTAAATGACATTGTATATCAACTGAGCATATGGAAAATGATATAACACTTTCCCAAAGCCATACAAGCAATGGCTTTCCCCATCATAGATGTTGGTCCCAAAATGACCATGAAGCTCAAATAGAGGCTTGCCCTCTTGTGGAGCAATGCACTGTATAAGGATGGTAAGAGAATTCAAATAATGTGTTAGATAATAAATAGTTGCATAAACATAATTCTTACCATATATTGAGGGCAATATGATAATAAGATCCATAAGTGATCCCTCCATAGTGGCATGATATAGTCCCATGAAGAGGAATGAACTATGTGTTGCATGTAGATCTCTCTTCTTATGCTTGGAAATCCAAGTCAAGAAGATCATATCATGGTAATAGACGTCTCCACCCACTACTCCATCACTCTCATCTCCTTCTTTTCCATCAAGTGCATCATATGTGAAGTGATCCTAGGGACACTCCATCAACAAACCCAAGCTCCCAAGTGACAGCACTGTTGGCCTTTGTAATAAGGCTCCTGTCATCTCATAGCTCCATCCTTTGACATATCACATGTCAAAGCCATCAATCATAATGTTGCTACATATGGGAGATTCCTTCCCAAGTGGAAGTACCTCCTGATCCTCCAAGGCTAAGGACTAGCCCCTTTGCACCATGATAGTGCCATCTCCTACTCTTGCAACATCATGCAAAGTATGGGAGAATATCAACCCATACTCTCTCAATAACAACCAAAGCAACAAGAACTCTAGTTTCCTCCTCACACCATCACCATATGAATCATGGAGCAATACCATGATAGTTGATATGAAAGATATCAAATCACTCCAATACATCCAAAATCCTTGCTGCCATATGATGTAAGTGCCATGCTAAGTTCCATCCATCAACCTAATCTTTGAAATAGAATGTGTCATAGGATGAACAAACTCTTTCAAGTGTAACCAATGCAGTCTTGCATCTTGCTACCCGGTGTCATAGACCTGCAAGTGGTTTCAAAACCTCTTGCTCATCAACATCACCAATCCAACCCATGATGAGTGTTTATCCTCATGTCAAAAAATGGCATTCCTCCAATGGAGAATACCATCCTCCCAAATCAGATTTATGTCTTTGCATTCCATGGGATGTTGAAGTGAAATCTCTTGGAGATCTCCAATTGAAGACCACCCATCAATGACCAAGTTGACCTTATAAGGATCCAAATAGGTGGTAGGCAAAAAAATCCCATCATGATGTGAAGTGCTCATCAAGAAATATCCAACACAATCATGAGAGATGTTATCCATCATAAGATGTCCCCCATGAATCTGCTTATCCTCTATTGTACATATGGGAAGGTCATTGGAATGCTCCAACAATGGTTAGGCCCCCAACTCATCACTGATACTCAATGATAACACTGTGGATCTCCATGATGGTGCAACTGTTGTATCAAGATCATGTCCAATGTTGAACATGTATTTTTGCAATGTATTGTTCAAGATGATACTCATCCCATCCTTTAAGAATCTACATTCTAACCCCAAGGGTTGTGTTCAACTCAACAATGATATGTTAGGATGACTGTATGTCTCCTCCTTGAATAAATCAAGGTTTCTCAGCGCAGTCTGTTTCTCCAAATCAACAATATATTTTGACCCTTGGTCATGCAATGGTACATTACCACAATCCTCCCTAAGATGTACTGAAATAACAAGAAGTGGAAACTTATGCATACCTTGGTAAAGCTTGGAAACATCTTGTACTACTACAAGGGTTCCTTCCCCTGATGTGATGGCTTCTCCAACTACTGATGATGATGGCTGCTCTTCTATGGCTTCATCAGTGTTGGTACAAGTATCCTCTTCTTCATGCATCTCCAAAACAATGCATGGGACTCTAGATGTCAAGAGATCAAGACTACTTTGCAAAGGTGCAAGTGTTCTTTCTCCTAATGTAAGTGCTCTTGCAGCAAGAGGTGGTGAAGGCTTCTTCTCCTCTGATTTCTTCTTGTCAAAATTTTTGATCAACCTTTGAGTGAAATCTTCAAATGCAGTCTCTCTTGCATGACTCAAATGGATGAACCACCAATTTTTTGCTTCACCCTCAAGGTGCAGCACTGTAATCTCAATAACCTTTTTCTCTACTAATGGATGTAGCAGGAAAAATTCATCCAACCTCCTTCCACAAGCCCTTGCTGTGCATGAGGATGACCCATCCAAGGTAGACAATAGAAATCTATTGCCCTTATTCCTTCCATTGCTGCAAGGTCTCCTTTCTTCTTTGAGCTGAATCAATTGTGGGAGAGTTAGATTCTTCTTGAAAGCTCTAGGTCGAGACTTATATTCTGCAATATACTCACTTAGAATCTCATGATTTAAGTGTTCTCCATCTCTATGCCTCTTATCTTCAAAAGGAAAGTCCATAGTATGTTTCTTTGGAGCTCTACGCAATACTGGATCTTCTTTTTGTTAATAGGAAGTACATGGACCTTCCTCATCTTGAAACCCTAATGTGGTTTCACTTCTTCTCTCCATTTTTCTTTTCTTGACCTCCTTGGTAAGGTCCTTCTTAGATATGAATAGAGATGAGATGAAAATCATTCCTCCCATCATTCTGATCTCTTCTCCTTCACTTCTTCTTCTTATAGAATATTGGCTGAAAACTCACAGGCTGAGCCAAAGATCATGCTTTGATACCATTGTAATATTCCCAATGGGAAAAATCAGCAATAATGTAGTTTTCAGAAATGTATGTAATGGAAGTTAAATGCAGCCCATGGATCCATTCATTTATACACTATTACATCCATATAAAAAATGAGATCTGAAACAAATCATGGTAGCTTAGTTAAACAAGCCTCCCAAGCCATTATTGCTCAAAAATCATGCAAAAAGAGGGGCTACAACCATGAATAAAATTGGAAATACCCTGACAGCATTATTTTATTACTCCTACAACAAAAATAAGTTGTACATCAGATCTAGAGCTGCTATGTGCATAAAAATTCAGATCTATATTAGATCCATGTACTATACAGGCTACTCTAATGAACCCCCTTGGGGTTTTCAGCAAAACACCATGTACAAAGTGTAGATCTGAGATCTAAGACTGGAGATCTATGGAAATATTCAGATTTGGAGAGTGGATCTGATCTGATATAAACAATAAAATGATCTCCTCCAACAGATCTCCAAAGTGAAGGGCAGGTCCCCAACACTTAGAAAATCAACTCTCCAAATGGTGCACTGAATCACCCTGCAACTGCTCCTTCAGAAATTACGTAGATCTGCATCAAGACTACACTGTAGGGGACAAAATGTGATTGGCCTGTAGCCAAGATATGAAAATGAAGCTCAATACCTTCAATACTATCCCTCCAATGGATTAGAAACCTCCTCCACTTAAAATAAGCACTGAAATGGAATAGATTTGAAGATCTAGTTTCCGCTTGCTGCAACTTACTGAAATAGACAAACCCTCAATAGGATCTGCGCTGTCAAAGGAAGATGAAGCTTGGCCTTAAGCCAGATAGTGGAAAATATGGTGCAAAAATCCTCCAAGAGATACTCAATGGAAGAGGTGGGATTCCCAATCAGGAACACCTTGTGCTAAACAACACTCTATCTCAGCTAAACAAGAAGAGAAAGAAATATGTCCAAATAGACCATTTAATAAGAAAATAATAATCATAAGCTAACCCCATATGGCTGCCATCCTCTTCCTTATAAAAAATGTGAGCCTTCTCACCTTGGGTCCCACTGACTAGGGTTTCCATCTTCATGCAATGAATCTCCCTCCAAAATTGCGTTGTCCCATATCAATGCCACTCCTCCATAATAGTGTTGTTGGATTTGGTCAACCTTGACTGGATCTTCATGCAATGTCTTATTCCACACTCAAGGTGGCTTTATTCTAACTATCTAAACTAATCCATATTCCCACTGGGTTATCTTCGTTAATGTTCCACATCCTCCTTACTAGCTTTGTTGACTTGGTCAAACTTGACTCTTTCCACATGCATTTAGTCTTTGTTCACACATGAAGGTGTTTTATCCAGCTATGAATATGATCCCTTTCCCCATTAAGAGGGATTTTATTGCTGCTAAAAATCTTTATGGGCCTCCCCACCCATTTATTCATTTAAATATGTGTTTGGAGAAAAATTAATATTCCAATTGGCTGCATCCTAATTTAGAAATATTACATAGAGTCTGTCACAGTTGGATGTACACAGATCTAGTAGCACTCCATTGGTTAGATACCGATCTAACCCGAGCAGTAGATTTTTGGGTACAATCTACCTTGAAGGGGTACATCGTGGAATTTGTAGCTGAGTGTTACCAATATTTTACAAAATTCGAAGACATATTTAGACCTAGATTGCGGGGATAAATGTTGAAGGAAATCTCATTGTGGATTAAAGATCTAATGGTGGATGAGGAATTGATGTCATTTCAAAGCCCTGAGATGGAGACTTAAACCTCCAGTACTGGGGGAAGGAACTGAGGGAAAGATGCTACGAGTAAGTAAGAAGGGGGAATAAGGGTATGGATGCCAAAACCTCCACTAGGCTGAGAGAGCAACGAGCACATCAGAGGGTGAAGATTGCTGAGAAGTGGCAGGAAAGGGCAATGAAAGAGTTTGGAAAGAAGGAGAGTAATCAACAGGACAGGGAAAAGGTGTCGTAGATGATAGAGGAGAGAGAAGGTCAAATGGGATCCCAAAGAATGAGAGGGGCCATTAAGGAAGTCAGGCAAGTGTATGGGAGCCCAACCTGAAGAGAGAAGGGAGAAAAGTTCAATGAGGAGGATGCGCGCCCCGAGGAGATTTCCATTGTGGAGTTGCATGTTGCAATGGAGAAACTATTTCTAGAGAGGCTGACACCCAAAACACAAGGTAATCCTATTCCGCAAGGTTAAAGTAGCACTAGTCCTGACCTTCCCCTGGTAATTTATCATCCACTTAATAAATATTTTGTTAAGATATGGGATTTTAGCAAGTTGATTAGTATTAAGTCTACAATACATATACCTACTAACAACAGTGTTGGTAGTACAATCTCTCAACTGGGAAGTAGAGGTTTTATTTCAGTACCACCCACACAAGGAAAGATGGCAGAATCATTCACCCGATACCCAGAATTCTCGAGGAAATGTAACAATGATGTGGAGCAAGACTGGTATCTCTGCGAAGCAATTTGGAGAGCTTGGAAGACACCAAATGCAGTCAATTCGATTGATTTCTAGACCACTCTAAGATAACGAGCTTTGTGCTGGTTCATTAAATGGGTAGAACTCATCCAAACCCAGCAATAGACGATGTGAAGTAAGAATTTGTCTAAAGATTCAAATTGCCTCATTCAAATTAGCAGGGATTTTATGAATTGCGAGAAATAAAACAGTGGGAGGGAGAAACAGCTTGGGACATGATGAGAAGATTTAAAGATGTGATTGGGAAGCTAAGTTACCCAATCGACCCAAATAACCAACGATATTGGTTCATTAAAGCACTCCGCTCGTTGGCAAGGACCCCACTAACGCAACAGAATATTGATACCCTTCAAGATGCTCTTGAGCAAGCCATGAAAATAGAGGCTATGGCGTGTTACCCACAATATTTTGGAGGAGGAGAAACAGTACAAGATCCTTCCATACTAGGGATACAAAATTAGATAGCTAGTTTAACGGAGGATTTGAAGGACATTCAACTGATACGACCTACAAGGCCCAATGTGTGGTGCACCCATTGCCTGATGGAAGGACACATTGCCACAGAATTTCCAAGGTTGTGAGGATAAAATGTTGGAACTTTAGCAATCGGAACACAGGGGACTCCACCAGTTAGAGGAGTTGCACAAATAAATACCCAAGGACTATACCAATCACAACCCCACTTTTCGGGGTTCCCCACTCAGTAGAATCAGACAAGAACCAACTACTTTGAAATATGAAAAGGTGTTGTTCATCGTCCACGACTATGTCCAATTCTGCAAAAAAATTCTAATGTTCCAAAAAATATATACTGTGAATTTTTCACTTCTATAACGCATAATACAGAGCAATGTAGAGCCCTTGATGCACTGGCAGAATGACTGGACAGACTGTCTTATAGAGTGAATGAAACTCCAAGGGGGCGAGGAGGAGGAATGAGAGGTGGCAGAACCAGAGGAAGAGAACCAGTAAGATGTTATAACTATGATTAGGAAGGGCACGTAGCGAGGGAATTTCCACTACCCAGGAGGCCATGGTGCCCTCAATGCAGAGTTAATGCACATGCAACTGAAGGCCGCTCGGAGCTAATAAAGAGATGGGAGGAAAGATCCATATAGAGGGGATATAATCTGGTTAATGCAGAACTGAGAATAGTAGAAGCTCAGCCCATGCAAAATTTAGCTATGATAACACAGGGATAGAAGAAAACAGGGGATGATGTGTGGGACATAGACCCGATAAAGCTGATCAAACCCGCATCTCCAAAGAATGCTTTCAACCCAGATAGATAGAAGCAATATTTTAATCAGGCTTTGGAAATATTTTCCCAGATAGGGAGACATAAAAGTATGGAACTTCCACAACCAACCAATGAAAGAGAAAATAAAATCCATACAAGTACAATTATTGAGGAATGGTTCTAACTGTTCCTGAAAATTGTAACCGACACACCGATGCTGGAACAACTAAAGAAAAATCTAGAGTCGGTGGTGCAAGAAAATGTAGAACTTGGAGACTCAAGGGATTCAACGGAAAAGTACATAAGAAGGGTAGAAGGAAACAAGAGAAGAACTGGAAAGGAGTTTCGCGTGAACACGCAGGTCGCAGGATTTCAAATGAGAGATACGATGCTTGATCTCGGATCAGATGTCAACATTCTACCTCAAAAGGCATGGGAAGCACTGGGGAAACCAAAGTTGACATACTCCCCAGTGTTTCTCAAAATGGTGAATCAATACTGTATTGTACCCATAGGAAGGCTAGAAGAAGTCGAAGTTGATGTCGTGGGAGTAAAAGCATATATAGAATTTGAAGTAATAGACATCATGGGAGACAAGGATCCCTATCCTTCTTTGTTGGGGATAGATTGGGCCTTCGCGAATTATGCAGTGATCGATTTAAAGAAGGAATTAATGATATTCTAAGGCGGGAAAGTTAGGGTAATTCATCCACCTGACCCATATCAAAGACCACGATACACAAAAAATTTTGACTGTAGAGAGGACGCCCAACTTCTAGATCAACTCTACCAGATGACGACAAGAAGGAGAGAAGATTATATCAATCCTACAGCAGGACGAACTGTAAGCTAGAGGAGTGTTCAGAGTTTCGACTTGGGATCAAAAGTAGCATGGGATGATTGGCAACAAGGAGGATATGAAATCAACACCAGAATTTGCATCAACATTTGAGGAGTCAACTGGATTGGTGCAGAGGTAAGAGGATATCTGAATCTTTCAAACATGCATACTGTAAATACATTTATTACAAAAATGGAAGAAAAAGTACCAATAGAACACAGAGTCCCTCTTATGAATGTAGCACTACAATCCACGTCCGCAAGGTGGTGGGCTACCCATCATGAATCTCTTTCGCTATGGGAAGATGTTGCCAAAGCCTTAAGAACTAGATTTCATGAAGCTTCAAGACCACAATTCATCAAAAAATACCAAGGAGATTCGTACCCGATAGAGAATTTAAAGAGTTGTGAACATAACTAGAAGAAAGTAGGATATCCAGAATATTTGTGGATGCACAACTTCATACATTCATTGGACACCATTCCACATGCCTGGTATCTTACAAAGGAAAAGAAAAGAGGAACTGGTACCTGGGAGGAAGTTGCGGAAATGTTCACGCAATGTTTTTCCTTCAAAATGAGATACATAACAAGTTACAGTGCCCTTCAAGCAATCAAAAGAGTATTATTCTTTCCATAGTTTTAGGTAGATGAAGAAATACTGTTATCAGAGAGAAAATGAAAAGAACCAGTAGCATGTAAATAGATAGATCGAGATATACATGATGAAAACTTAGAGAATCCCCGACATTTATACTTTGAAGAGAAAGAAGGAGAGCGGGAAGTACATGAAGAACCAACTACAAAAGGACTACACCTGTTACCGTTGAAGACAAAGAAGCTAAATATTGAAAGTATAGAGAAACCCCAAGATTGCATCTATCGGAGATTATTGGGATACAGAGGCAACAAAGGAAATTTTTGACTAGTTACAAGAATACGAAGATTTATTCCCATCTTAAGTAGCAGAGCTTAAAGGGAATAAAGGAGAAATGGGAGAAATGTGCATAGTCTTGAAACCAGATGCAAGACCAGTAAAAAATAGGCCTTACCATCTGAATCCGAGAATAAAAGAAAAGGTTAAAACAAAGATAGATAAAATGTTGAAGGCAGGCTTGATTTTTCCAGTTGAGGAAGCAGAATGGGTTAGTCCCATTGTAATACAAAGTAAAAAGGAGAAATCAGAGATTAGAGTATGTGTAGACTACAAAAGTCTCAACAATGCATGCATTCATGATCCGTTTCCTACTCCATTTAGTGATGAGTTTCTCGACAATGTAGTAGTAAACGAACCCTATTGATTCACAAATGGATTATCAGGGTATCATCAGGTGAGAATAACGGAATAAGACAAAAAGAAGACCACTTTCAGAATGGAATGGGGATCATTTGCATAACATTTCATGACTTTTGGACTAAATAATGCACTAGTGTTTTCACGGATAGTTATAGCAGCATTCAGGGAATATATCCACAAGTTCCTAGAGGTATACATGGATGATTGAACAATTTATAGTCTACTAAATAACCATGCAAATTTACTCAGAATAATGTTTGATAGATGCAGACAACTTCAAATTTCTCTCAACCTTAAGAAATGCATCTTCACTGTACCTTTTGGGACACTTCTGGGACATGTCATTTGTAAGCAGGGTGTATGTGTGGACCCAACGAAGGTAGTAGTAATTGTTAATATAGAAGCACCAGAAACTGTAAAAAAATTAAGGTCACTACTCAGACATACAGGGTACTATAGGAGGTTCATTCGCAATTATGCAAAGATTACAACACCATTGGAAAAATTGTTGCGAAAGTTAGAACAATTTATGTCGAACGATGAATGCACTAATGCCCTAGACACATTGAAAGAAAAACTATAAATTGCACCCATTTTGGTCCATCCTAACTAGGACAAAAAACTCCATGTCCACATCGATGCCTCAAGTATTGCATTGGGAGCGGTGCTAGCTCAGCCAGGAGAAACTTCCATAGATCATCCAATATACTTTACAAGTAGGAAGTTGTCCATAGCTGAAAAAAATTATAAAACCACAGAATGAGAAGCTCTTGCGATGGTATAATCTCTTCAAAAATTTCTTCATTACCTATTTGGAGGTATATTAAGGTTCTTCACAGATCACTCAACATTGAAGTATCTAGTAAACAAACTGGTGCTTGAAGGAAGAATCTGTAGATGGCTCCTACTATTCTAGGAGTTCACTTTTGAAGTAATAGTAAAAATGGGGAGGCTAAAAGTGGGTCCTGACCACTTATCAAGATTGGAGAATGGGGAAAACAGGGGTTCCCTTGAAGACCAGCTGTCAGATGCTGATCTCTTCAGAGTGGAAGCCATCCTAGATTATCTAGAGAAAATAGTGGTGTATCTGGCCATAGGGCAATGCCCAAAAAAATACACGGCAACCCAAAAAAGACATCTGGTAGTGAAAGCGACTGAATATCAACTAATAGCAGGGAAATTATATAAAATGGGATTGGATCATATCTTGCGAAGATGTGTCCTCAATCATTAAAGAGAAGATATCTTGTGGGAATGTCACAGCGGAGTTGCGGGAGGCCACGTCAACGCAAAACCAACCACAAGGAAAATACTACATGCAGGGTTATGGTGGCTCACAGTCCAAAAAGATAGTAAGGCATATGTAAAAAAATGCGATGTCTGCTAAAGAACAGGATGAATGTCGCATCATGATGAGTTACCACTACAACCTATAAGAGAAATGCAGGCGTTTGAAAAATGGGTCGTCGGCTTCATAGGACCAATTTCACCAATGACACAACATTTGCAGGCAAGATATATAATAACCGCAACTGATTATCTCGCAATATGGGCAGAGGCGACACCAGTAAGAGACTACACAGTAGACACAACAACCAAATTTATTTGCGAGAACATCATTAGTAGATTTGGCTGTCCTAGGAGCCTCACAAGTGATCAAGGTACACATTTCATTAATACAACAGTTAAATCTCTGCTAGACAACTTTATGGTACAACACCACAAAAGCAGCTCGTACCACCCTCAAGCGAATGGAACCATTGAGGCATTCAACAAGATATTGGAAAAAGAATTAACCAATATATGCAACGCCAATCATGATGAATGTGATGAGAGGATACCAACCACATTGTGGGCATAGAGGACAACCATAAAGAGATTGCACAATCAAATTCCATTCCAGCTAGTATATGGAAGAGAGGTAGTAATACCAATCGAGTTTATCATGCCAAGTCTCTTAATTGCTTCAATATTACATATGACAAACGAAGACTCAATCATTGAATGCCTCCATGAACTATAGGAGCTTGAAGAAGATATATTTCTGGCGGATATGCATCAAACAGTACAAAAAGAAAGACAAAAAGCCTGGAATGACTGCCACATCAAGCAAAAAAAATTCACTATCAGAGGACAAGTCCTGCTATAGACATCAAATTCCAGAAGTTCTCGAGGAAACTTAGAATGCACTGGATGGGACCATATCACATGATAGAAATTAAAAACTCAGGTGCGGTTTGACTAGCGCAACTAGATGGACAAATACTGCAAAGATGGGTGAATGACGCACACTTGAAACCCTATCATGAGTAAGCTTCACCAATATGTTTTTTCAATAACTCTCACACCCGATAGTAGTTAGTAGGGTAGAGTAGAATAGAAAGAGTCAATAACTCTCTCTCAACCGAGATGAGACATAGAATTACCATATTTTAAGTTTTCTCATCCCATTAGAGTAGGAATCCAAAAAAAAATACCACAAAATGGTGCAGAACAAAAATCGCACCTGTTGCGATGCAGAGACCTCATCGCAACCAATTGTGGTCGCGGGGGGGGGGGGGGGGGGGGGGGGGTAGAGTACAGTGTTAGATAGCCAAGCTTGTCAAATATCATTCACTCATAATGACCCATTATACTGTTGTTAGTCTGCATGATCACCCAAGTTTGAAAAATAATTGTCGTAATCAGTAACCCCCATACCATAATAAAGTTGCCATATTAAGCCATAATTATTACCCGTCACGTCTACCCAAATCCTGAAGCCACATTTAGCCATGTCAAAATACACCTCACCATGGTAACTAATCACACGAATATGGCCATGGGAAAGATATCAAGAATTAATTAGTTATGGGGTCATATCAACCTCATTCGTGTCAGTAACATTACTTAACCTGCATGAAAGAAGAAAGCACCAGAATGCCAGAAAGTTCTGAGTTAGCAGAAACATAAATAGCTACAACAACAAGCAATATTTTAGCAGAGGAAGTTCAAAGAAGCAGGCCAACAACAAGAATTCACAGCAATAGACTAGCAACAATAATTCAGGTATATAGTAGGAGAAATAAGATGACAAATATAGCAACATCAGTCATCGAGCCCAAGCTAGATGCAAGAATTCAAAGGATATAATTGTTGATTAGCAAGTACGATAACGCTTCGTTAATAGATACATACTTCACAGACTCGTATCAATTCCCGACCATGAAGAGGCAAGTTTATATGGAAAATTACACAACGGAGGGAGGAGCCAAAGAAACAAGGATGAATCCAGAATTCAGAGGTATTCAAAGGTCGACTATATTGAACCTCAGGAGCCTCCCGGTATTTGGAATGATAGAAGCGACAATGCAGTGTACAAAGTTCTTAATGAGAACAGTTCAGAAAGGGTCATTATGGCTTGGGAGGGAAATCCCAATTCATGCTAAGGACATCAATATACTTATAGGATTATCAGCGAAGGGAAGAAACGTCTCAACAACCTTCCAAAATGTGTCCAAGAGAGCCAAAAAGTTAGGGGCTTGTGATTACTACAAGAAGTATGAGACTAGAAGAGGAGGGAAGGGAGCAAAGATTAACCTCATCAACAACCCAGCAGTGAAATTTTCCTGCTATCTGATAGCTGGGAAAACAATGAGGCACTACACTAAAGGAGAGTGCACCCTGGATGCCATCTCAGTCGCGGAACACTGCATTCAGGGAGCACAGTTAAACTAGTGCACATTCTTGTTAAACGAACTGTTTGAGGCCTATGAGGACAATTATAGGCAAGCTACGGGATTAATCTATGGCTATCTCATCATGGCCTTTGCAATGTGTAAATGGAATCCCCCAGGGATTAGGTGGCTCACAGAAATCACTCTTGACCAACCAATGGCGTTAAGGTTTACGCCCTGGAGAGCATCAGGAGATCCCAATACCAAAGAATTCAATGAGGAGGCTTTCTCATTTTGGTACAAAAAAATGGTCGATGTGGTGGGGAGCCAACAAAGGGTTCCAAGGGACATATTGGATAGATATTCTTTGCTGATATGGTTTTGGGTAACCCACAACAAGACTTATATCCGACCTAGTTGCATGGGTGAAACCACTTTCTGAATGCGGCAAATGAATTTCCAAGTAGCAGAGGAAGCCTTCCACATCAAAATCTATTCATGGCCAGGAGCTACGATGGAAGTCAGAAGTAGAATCCTCCATTACTAATTCGAGGCGATGCTACCAAAAGCACTCTCAGGGGAATCACCGGAAGAAGCAATGTGGAGGATTTCACAACTGCAACTACAACCCCTACTGGACCAACTCAACACAAAAGTGAAGGGATTCAACTTGGTAATAGAAACTCTCACAAGCACATCTACTGTATTTCCTACTTTTTCTCAGTTCCAAACTTTGAATTCTGCTTCCCCATCCATAACTAACCCCATCATTACTGCCCTACCATCTACCATGTTCAATTCCCCTCCAGTAACCATAATCACTCCAATCCGCAAGACCAAGGCACCCAAGCCTCCGGTACCTACACCCAAACCAAAGAAAGCATGAACTATGGCACCCAAGCAAGTAGTTGATCTCACAGGGGAAGGTTAGCCCCAGCCTATGGTTACAGGTGTATAAATTCAAGAAGAGCCAGAGGTTTCCACCCAAACAACCTCTGCGCTACCTGTGTTTGATCCGTCCTTAGTCCTAAACATTCAGACATCATCTCCACCTCATATGCACAACTTGTCACCACACACTTAATTCACTTCCAAGGACCACTCCATCCACACTCCATCCACCTTAGTGACTATTTCCGATCCAATTAGACCAGGGCACAAAAAAAATGGCGATACCAAGGCAGAGGTTAACTTGGGTATGGCTGGAGTACCCAAGACTGACCAAACCTCGGTGGGACAGGGCACCTTTCTAGAACTATTAGTTTAAGGAGGGCCTTTCACTTATGATACAATGCCCACCTCGTCAGAGCTGAACCATTTTCAGCAAGCCAATCTATTATTGTAGTAGATTATACCGTCCACTACTATGAACATCCCTGAACCTCAGCTACTGCAACATAACCAACCAACGTCCCTATAAGGACACTCAGAGAAATCAATCACCTGTGGGAAACCACTCAGAGAAAGACAACCGACACAGGAGATTTCAAGCATTGAGAACTTGCAAAGTTGGGGAGCTAGCCAACTATACAATCTTATCCAAATGGCAGCACAACAAGCAGAAGGAATGCACAATGACCTCCAACATAGGTTCAAGAAGCAACAACAACATGCCATCATGCTTACTGAAGAGTGAAATCAACTCAAAATTGAAAAGGATACCCTACAGGAGCAGCTGGAACAGGTGACATAAGTCTTCAAGGAACTATGACTGACTATTGTTACCCAGTATAGAAAAACACCAGAGGATATGTCAGCATGCTCAATGGTTGAAAGATCCGTTCGAGTGAAGATGGCATGCACAAGTCTGAGCAAAGAAAACTAGGAACTCAAAGAGGCGTTAGCAACCAGGCTAGCATTACTAGACCCTTCCATGGTATATACCGAGAAGGTCACACTGAGAGACAAAGGTAGATAAATGGTATGAAGGAAACCCTTGGGATGACGGTTAAAGAGGTTTATAGCCTGTTGGAGCAGTTACATGAATGCTCCAACTCCTTAACGATGGAAGCCTACCCAATTTCAGCGCAGCTTCAGAATTTTTTTCGGGAAATCAAAGAAGCCACCGATCCGGTCGACATAACACAATTGCATGGCCAAGCAGATGCGCTTGAAACCAAAATCCAGAAAATTGAAGAACACTCAACGGCCACAAAAAAACTTTTCAAAGAGCTAAGGAAACCGGTAAAACAAAAATTTGAGGCAATATAGCAAATGGAAGTTGAATCCGACCCAAATATACAAGAGGTGTTCAGCAAGCTGCCGCCTGTGGCGACTGGAACAGAGGCCGAAAGAGTCATCACCCAAATGGAGCAGTTAATTGAAGAATGGAAACACGCAATAACTATGTTCATAAACTCAAGACATCAACGTTGAGCAAGGTTCCAAATTTGGGGTCTTTGTTTGGACAGGGTGAAGCAACCGGAAAAACGGGGCCAACCTTGGAAGATGACAGACCACCAGAAGCAGCAACAAAAAAGAAAGATTAGCTCGGGACAAGCCAATAGCATGTGGTCGAGGCCTGTTGGGGCCTTTGTTTTGGGATAAAATAGTTTTGAGTTGCGGAGGGCTGGCGGATAGGTGGCGAAACGCAATCAAGGTAGACAGGGAGCTATCACGGTTACAAAAAGATGGAATATAGGTGGCATAGAATTGGCAGAGAACAGCGCAGATGGCAGATATGGGATACACGAATAATCAATAGAACTCCTAGTAATGAAGAGGAAGCGGAAAGCAGCAGAGTGAGGAAAAAGGAAGGACTAACAGTTGCACTCGAGGAGAAACAAATAGATAGTCAGTTAGCAAAGGAGGAGTTAGCTAGTTAGTTAGTCCTGCGAGAGGCCGAGAAAAGGCAGAGCCTCAGGAGAGCTCTGTGAGAAGTCTCTTGTACTGGAATGAAACTGTAATAGACTTTGTGGAGAACTTGTATGCTATTTTTCTATTGATAATGAAATCAGGTTGTTGCTGTGTGTAACGTCATGAGTTGATTGATGGTTATTTTCTTACAAGAAATGTATTCTTAAATTAAATTTTAATTCAACATTCTAAACATGTGTTGATTAATGATAGTTCCTTTGTAGAGCTAAGATATGTGTGTTGCTTCCAAGTTCCCATAGTTGTTATCCATGTTTACATTTTCATTCTACCTGATATAGCTTCTAATCTTACTATGGTCATGGCATGCCTCGAGTGAGACGCCCTACCAGGGAAAATTTTAGGGGAGAATTTTAGCCCAAAGGAAATTTTTAAGGGATTTTAAATTTTAATAGGGCGAATTTTTTATATAAAACCCATTTTCTATAGTTTAATAAAGTTAGCCCAATAATTATTTTAAAAATAATTAATTATTAAATATTAGCCCACCAAAAAAAGGCGCATAAAACTGAAAAAATGAAATTTTCCCCCAATTTTCTTTGGTTGGAGCAAATTTCCATGGCATTCGCCTCGATTTACAGGGTCGGAGGGAGGGGTTAGAGTGATTCGCCCCATTTTTTCACCGGTTAGCCGGAATTTAGGAGAGGTGGCTGGGGCTTTGTGCACACCGATCTTCTTACTGGCTGAGCGAGGGACTTGACCGACCCTCTCTAGTTCGTGAGGCTTTTAGAGAAAAAAATTATGATCATACAGTGGCCTCGTCATTTGTTTTCACGAATCTAAATCTATATGAAAATCAAATGACTTCAATTAGTATTTGTTCCCATGGTTCGAATTATTTTTTTGACTGTTTAATTTTGCGTACAGGCTTTAAACAGATTAAATATGGCCGATGCAACAAATGTATAAGCATATGGTTAGAAAATTATTGATAATTTGCACTCTAAATTGTATTTTCTGGTATAATTATAGGGTTGTTACGTTGTGGAAAAAGATGTAGACTGCGATGGATGAATTATCTATGGCCTGATGTTAAACAAGGATAGATTTTTCCTGATGAGGAAGACCTTATTCTTAGACTGCATCGCCTTCTTGGAAACAGGTACGTTCCTTGCCTTCATAAGATTAGAAAATGATATATGGGTACATTAGGTTAGGTTAGATTAGAATGAAAGTTGGTGCATCACATCCATTTGGATTTTCAGGTGGTCCTTGATAGCTGGGCGAATGCCTGGGCACACTGATAACGAAATCAAGAACTACTGGAATACACACCTTAGTAAAAAACTGATCAGTGAAGGGATAGATCTAAGGACGCACAAACCCCTTGCTGAATCAGAGCTTGAGCAGTTACGTAGTGATAAAATCCAAGGAGTTGACAACGTGAACTCTGAAGATACCAACAACCCAACTTCTGATTCTCAGAAAATTTAGCTGCAAGAAACTGAAACAACAATGTCTAACAATATTGAAGCCTGCAAAGTTGTTGACAACATTTTCCATTCCCCAGAACTGAGCAAGAACGTTAATGATCATCTTGATACATCAGCAATTGATAGCTTTCACACTGTTGCAAATTCCTTCAGCACTACCAAAGCTACTTAATCTACTTATATTGGAAGTGAGGGTACTTATTCATCTGATGTTTCTGATTTAGGAAAAGGATCAGGTAATCTACCACAACAATCAGTTAATGGAGCTGTTCATGTTAATCAACCCTCGTAGATTCCATATTGTTACCCTAATCAAGATTTGAGCTTAGAGGGCCATGATTGGTCTCCATATTTGAGAACAAACACACTGACAACTAGCTTTTTCATGGCACCCTCATCAGGGTTAGACAGTGCCCCACATTTCTTAGATCAAGGTTATCAAGCAACTGCTAGAAATGCTTTGAGAGGTGGACATCAATATAACAAAAGTTTTTCAGCTAATTTCATTCAACACCGTGCACCCAATGAAGAAACCCATCAAGAAAGCTACAAGGAAAAAGATGGTGAAAATTCCTGTACCCTTCAAGGCAATATAAATCCACTGTGCCCAACCACTGAATATTGCAATTCAGATATACTCTCTTATTTTCTGGAGTCCTTTATGACTGAGGATCAGTTGCTGGACGAAGCCAATTACAAGCATGCAACACTAGCTTCAGCTTCTGTTTCACAACATGTGCAACACCTCTCTCAGGCTCAAGCTCCGAATCATGACTACGACATGTGGTCTGTAGGGTCCCCATCAACATAGTATCCTTCAAATTAATTACCTCAAAGATAAGAAGAATGAACCTTTGGTTGTTTTCAGTGCTTCTGTTTAATCTGTATTGTCTTTGCTTTATATATGAATCTGCTATATTATCCTTTTGTGGATGTCTTATTTAAGATTACATGTATGTTGTTGTATTAAACGTTTGTGAGAAATATAGTTGCTATATATTCTATTAGTTTTTGTTTATGTAACTTACTTTTTAAATTGGTTGTTGTGAAAGAAATCAGTTAAAAATTGGATGTCAAACTATTTCATCAGAAATGCTGATTTGCATGGAAGTGAATGAATGTAAAACTTAGATATTCTTATACAATCCTGAAAATGTTTTGAGAGTATATCTTCTAACCTGATTCTTTATAAAAGCCCGTGGGTGCATTGCCATCTTTTCTTTTGTCATTGAAAATTACTGTGAAACTAGGAAGGCAATATCGTATGGGCAATATAAAATAGGATGGTATAATTAAAAGTGATGTGTTAAAACCCATGGCAGCTGGAAACCCACAGTGCACAGTCACCAACATTTCATAAATCCACCAAAATATATATCCAAGGCCATTGATTGACTCATGCTCACAAGAATTACATTTTGGTCCTTTTTATCTGATTCCTTTAGTCTGTGAAGCAATCACAATTATAGAGTCTATGGATATAGAGTCAAAAAATGAAATTCTATGGAAAATAGATTGATCCCATGATCACTGACACAACATAGGCTAGCATTCCCTTTTAAATACTTAATTTTTTTTTTCCAGAATAGGCGCTTAATCGATTAATTGAGGATAAAATTATATCAATTTGAAACATGTAAATGATCTAAAGGTGTTTAAAAAATTTACACAATCTGTTGAGCTTGCCATGTAAACACTTGAATAGTTATATATTTAAGTTGACTCGAACCTTTTAAGATTTATAGTATCATATGAAGAATTGCATCTTTATGCCTTATACATAAGATAATGTAGTGTCACACTTTCTTCATTCTCAAGTTCTGCATTGCAAAATAGGTATTGTAGTTAAGACTTAGTTGAATTATGTTTTTTTCTTTCATAGATATTATATCAACATTGATACAAAATTTCATTTTCGCACTTTTAGTAAATTTTATTGGTTCTGTACATATGATGAATCATAGAACACATGTTATTGACCAACAGGCAGGTCGAGTAGATCTGTGCATGGCAGGTTCGTGAAAATGATAGACTCCATTGCTAGGGTATCTCAGTTCTCAACTGTTATCCACTGCAGTCATTTAATTCTCCAACCTTATGATACCAACAACTTTCTATAGTTGTACACAATCATGGATAGAGTAAATAAATTTGCAGACTGTGCAGGATGCAAATTAACCTATATAACATCTTATATTTGCTGCAGAATTTTTTTTCAAAGTCTTCACAGAAATATTGAAACATTAGGTATTACATTATTAAAAAAACTACTATAGTGTCTGCTATAATAGAAGGAACATAAGCATAGCCTCATCATGTCATGCACAAAACCCAAGAACTCTCGAGTAACAAAACACAAGAGTTTGCGTTATCGTGTACAGCCACAAGTGACAAATACTTTACAATGCCTAGCATATATGTTCAACAAATTTCTAGATACAAGAGCAATCTGTGAAAAATGTGTTTGGGATTTTGAAAATTTCCATTTGAACGTTAATCCAAAATTGTGTTATGGAATATTTTTCTATTGAAGCTAAAAATGCAGATAGTTCTTGTAAAAAAGTAGTTCTCATGCACTGTCAGTGGCGAATAGTTCAAACATCTCGAAAGACATCAAGTTCATCAAGGGTGTGACAAGCACGTTATAGTTCTATAGTTCAGGTAAAAATGCAACTCATATATTAAAAATGTGAGGATGTTGCTAAATTGGTTAGGTAGTTAGCATCATTACTTTTGAAATCATTCGTTATGATTATGATATGAAGAGGTTTGGGCGTAATTACAATCTCTATAGTGAGAATTACAGATTTTATAGTGGTGTGATGATTACTCCAACATAATATGTAATGACTTGTTGAGAACCTAAAATTGTCTATTTTAAAAATCAAAGATATCATATCAAAATGGACAGTTTTATGGATATAAATTCTTGAGACTAAGTGCTATTGTGCCATTGGTTTTATTGATATAAATGATTGAGACTAGGTGCTATTGTGAGATCCCCATTAGATGCAACACTCAAAATTCTCTATCATACGTGGTTTTATGGATATAAATGCTTGACACTAAGTGCTATTGTGCCATTGGTTTTATTGATATAAATGATTGAGACTAGGTGCTATTGTGAAATCCCCATTAGATGCAACACTCAAAATTCTCTATCAGATGATATTCATCGACAGTCATAGGATTCAAATCAAAATCAACGATTTTAGACAATCAAAATTAACTTGTTATAGATAATCAAATTAAACTTTAGAAGAGTTATTCCATTGCAACTGGTAGCTCAAACCCAAATTAACGTACGATCGAATAGATTAAATTTAGAAAAGGTAGCTCTTGCAATCAGCAGTCCAACGCTTTCCATTATTTACTTATTAATTAAATTTTATTGGAAATGGGATTTTTAGATAGTGTGGTAGATTTTTGAAATTTAGATAGAATGTGAGTATAAGCTAAACCTTTTAAGAAAGTGATTTTCATCTTCAAGTTTTTTTTAGTGTAGCAAAAGTGATAGGCTTTGTTTAAAGGCTGAGTTCACAGTTCTATTGTTTTTGATCACTACATTGAAAGAAGCTAAGTGATCTTATAGCCTAGGTGGAAGATATCTATGATGTTATAGTCTTAGAAGCATTTCCAAAATGCCATCCATGAGGTACTAGTCTTTATGCCAATGGGAATCCATAGAGGCCCTCCCTGGGTGAATATGCTTGCTTGGTTCACCTTCCTATCTCCTCCTCTGTGTAGCCTCTCTATTGTTGTGTGTCTAGTAATGCTTTGTTGTAATGAACTGAAAATTGGTTTGAAAGGACCCGTATTTTTGCAATTTAATATGCGATTTTACCTGAACTTGCAGGGATTTCCAAGTGGAAGTCTTGATGCGGATGCATCATCTATGAGGCCGTTTGTAGATCGTGGGATGGAGGTTTTTGTTTCTCAATCCTACAGCAAGAACCTCGGTCTCTACGCAGAAAGGATAGGAGCTATTAATGTTGTGTGCTCCTCATCAGATGTTGCCAATAGGTACCACTAATAAACTTTGGATTGTATTCTTTCTAGTGGATATGTTTATTACTAGAATATCTTCAACTTCCAGCATTATTTAAATGGAATGCTAACTGCATTTGTTCATGCACTTCTGGCAGGGTGAAAATCCAACTTAAAAGGCTTGCTAGACCAATGTACTCGAATCCTCCAGTTCATGGAGCTCAAATTGTGGCAATTGTTGTAGGCAATCCTGCCATGTTTGATGAATGGAAATCAGAAATGGAACTTATGTCTGGAAGAATCAAGGGTGTGAGGCAGCGACTGTATGATAATATTTCTGTAAAGGATAATAATGGGAAATATTGCTCCTTTTTCCTCATACAGATTGGCATGTTTTCCTTCATAGGTCTTAACAAGGCTCAAGTAAGAAAGGCTGTAGTCTATCTAGCTTTCAAATTTGTCTAGAAAATTATGGAAATTCTTATCGGATTTTGATAAAATCTAGCAAGAATTTTTGTAAATCCAGGTTACAGTTGTCAAACTTAAATATTTTGGGTGTCCTAGGAGTTTTTGATGGTGTTCAATCCATTTCCACCCGTAAAAACTCATTCAAACATTCCTACTATCAGATTTTTTGAATTTTTTTTTACCGAGTTCCAACCATTTTTGGCCGTCTGGGAAAATTTGAAGGGTGGGTAGACGACGCCATAAGAAAATGTTCGGTAAATTTTCACCATTTCAGAATTCCAGATTTTTTAATCAGTGTTGGTTTTACTGTTTCTTGCCCTAATACATCTTTTTAATTCGAACAGAGTGAGAACATGAGAAAGAAGTGGCATGTCTACCTGACAAAGGATGGGCGTATCTCCTTGGCTGGGCTGCCATTATCCAAATGTGAGTATCTTGCAGATGCCATAATTGACTCCTACTACAATTTCAGTTAAATAACAATAATATATCAACAATAAAATCAATTCAATTTTCTATGTTAGAAATCATTTTTAATATTGAAACACCTGAGGTCACAATTAAGTGTTGATGTATTAGGTAATCTCATTAGCCTGTAATCCAAAAAAAATTGTGTCTGGTCTACCGATCTTTCAACGCTTATCTTTGTTACATAAAGGTCGACATTGGCCACCACATGGTTGGCAGAGTATTTTGCAAGCAGTTTCTTCTTTCTACAACAGCTATCCTTCTATTTTGTTAATGCAGGTAACATTTTAAGTTGACAGAATATGCCTAGTTTTTGAAATCTGGAAAGACTCCTATATTGAAGGCTTCATAAAACTTTATATTTATTAAACTCTCCTGTATGGCACTGATCAGTATTCATTTCAGATAGGTTTGCAATTTTATGGGTCACCTATTGTAATTACATAAGTACAGCTGCAGAGGAATACATAATAAAAGGATGAGATTGAGATGGCTTCCTTGGTATAACTACTTATCATTATTTCCTCAAATACAACATTCATTTTCAATAAAAGCATGAAACACAAGATTGATTTTGACTATCACTATCCAAAATATAACATCCATTATTTTGATGATCACTATGCAAAATATAACATCCATTTTAATTCATTCTCAGTATTCGAAAAATAATGGTTTTCAACCCCTAAGCATAAAATGTGGTAATCTCCATTAACTTCCATAGAAAGGGAAAATGATATACTTGGAGAGGGCCTCTTTGGTGGTATTAGAGATCATAATTACCTAAGGTTAGTTGTCTGTTATCAATTATTTCAAAATCTATCCAATGCATCGAGTTGACTCTATGACCCCTCTGGAGTGGAGGCCAATTATACAACAACATCTACAAATAAAAGGAATGAAACCAGGATCTGATGAAGTAGGACATTATCCTGAGATTGAGTAAATTCCCTGATGAATTGTTGGTAATCAATGTAGATCCCAACTAGTCTGGGAGAGAGAACACACACCCACTTGACACCCCCAATACTCGTGATACCTTCAGAAAATATGTAGAAATCGCAAAAAATACCAATCATTCTATCATAAAGCTGCATCACACCAGAAACAATGTCCTCAAGTAGTCCAAGGACACGAATCTGCTTGATGGGTAAATTCCTGGGAACAGTGCAGTGCCAAAAGCCTTTTGAAAGTCTACAGAGCAACAGTAAGCCTTCGAGGATGTCTGTCTGTCTAGTCTCATCTATAAATTATAATATCACAGAGTAAATATGCAATCCAATTCCTAGTTGTCTCTCTTGAACCAAGCCTGGCTCCCGCCTCTCCAATCTTTACCCTCAAGAGTCCAAACAATCGGAAAGTCAAAGATGAAAGGCTGTTATTCACCTTAGCCAAACCTTTTTAGCAGTGATGCATCCTATGTTCATATTTAGCAGATTATTCTGACAACAGTCACACTGTATTCAAGTTAAAGAATAAGAAAGACACTGAGCATTAAAAAATCAAGAGTCTGTTCTTTTTTATAATTGACATATTCTTTTTATTATTGTTTTAAATGTACAGAGCTGTTGCTCAATAAAATAATAGAACCACAACTGGCAAGCCACAGACCTTCTGTCTGACCAAACATCAGACGGGTAGAAAATGTTGAGAAATATAGAGGGCAGTAGTTAGGATGATTTCTCTTTTAATGATAACTGCTTGCAGCTTCTTCCCTGATGCTAGGATTTCCTCTTCAATCCCTACCAATGTCCATTATTATTGTTGAGCTTCTGTGGTAGAATCTGTGCTAAAAATTCATATCTTTACTATCTTCTTGATCCTTTCCAAATTCTCTTTCACCTGAGCAGCTATCATATCCTCGATTGGCCACTTTAAATTTACTGCTGCTTTGAAAATATATCTCTAACTTCTGGTATTTTTCAAGTTAATGAGAAGATTAAGGGTGTCCAAAATCCTCTACACCAAATATCTCTCTTTCCTCCATCACTCCTATGTCATTTTATTTTCACTCTTAGAGGAGAAGGGTCAACAACTTCATAAACTATTTGATGGGCTTTGTTACACACCCAAGTGGGTAACCCCTAGGAGAATTTTTTTTTCCTATGGATGGATCATTGATTGAACAAAATTATAGATCATTTTTTGTTGTATTTTTGTTCCCATGCTTCACCTTGGTGGTTTTTACTTACCCCTAGTCTATTGTGATCTTCCCTGAGGCCTTTCTTCCCTGATCTATTTTGTCAAACAAAATAATGTACGTCAAAAATTGCTCAATTTTGCAGATTTTGTGTCAGTTCCTGCATTCAAATTTAGCTCTTTTGCTTTGGTTTTGTTTCCAATATACTTCCAAATTTGATGAGTTTTAGTTTTGGATATAAATTTTATGGGTTTTGGATTTGAGATTGAGTTCATCCTCAAGATATATGTGATAGGGATTTTTATTTTTTTTTGAATTCTCACATTCAAGTTGTCTGTTGTTCAGGTGGGAGCAAAATTCTGTGGGACCTCATAGTCGGTGGGTGGGATGTTTCCTATCACTTAGAGTTTGTGTTGAGTGCACAAGGAAGCTATTCAACTCTAATTGACAAGAACAAAAAGTTGTCTTCATCTGATGAGTCAATTTTCAATTCCTTCAAGGCATCAGAGGCAGGGAAGGTAGTTCTGATAATAGACAACTCCTCTTCAAACAAGAAGAAGGCTACAACCTATAGATACATGGTAAAAAAGAACATAGTATAGGAGTTCAAGCCTCACAGTAGATTAGATGTACTTAGAAATCTCTGTCACATTCAGCAATCATAAATGTTAGTAGTTAAGAATGTGCCATCATGTTGGAGAAGCAAGTTTGTCTCTTTGGAAGCTGGAAATTTTATCTACATATGTACTACTATATAAAAGTTAATATTGGTAATAATAAAGGTTGGTTGTGTTTCCAGAGCAGATCATCAATGTGAATTCCACAACTTTTCATGTTTGTGATTGATAGGTATATGATATACATGGTAAAGCAAGTATAAATAAAATTTATAAATATTGACCACCCCAAGGATAGTTAAATTTTTTATTTATTGTTTACCCCATACACAAATCTATAGAAATAATATTTTTAGTTCGAAAATTGAATATTGTATTAAATTCTCCATCAATAAAAATATTCTTCAAGGAATGGTCTACATTCAGAGGGTTACCTATATCTAAATGAAATCAGTCTATGTTCCATTATTTTATAGATCATTACACGTTAAACCGACTTTACTCCTTGACTGGCATTGCATTCAACATTGTGCACAAGTATGTTTTAAATGGATCAATCAAAAGTATGATTTTATCTATATTTGATAATGCAAGTTGAATACATCATACAATACATAGGAGCAATATGGCTATGAAGTTCAATATGAAATAATCTATTGATTGCTACTATTACTATTATATAAGGGGTGCTCTTCCAATGGCCATTTATTAGCTATGTGAAGAAGGCTTTGTGGAATTTTTATTTACTATAAGATTATGTATAGCTGAGTTGCAGACAACTAAGTAGAATTTGGTAGGAAGTTTGGAGTATGTGTAATTCATAATGATCTTGTCTTCTCTTCATTGATGACTTTTCAATGTGTGAGTTTTGACCTAAGCCATTGCATTATCAATGTGTCAAGGCTCAAAACTCGACCTATATGCCAACTACTTCTTATGATCGTTCCTAGGAACATGAATCGTAATTTTTGTAGGTTTAAAATTTATCACAAGTTTTCTCTATTGTGGTCGAATTTGTGGAGGTTATCTCAAAATTTATTTAAGGTACCATGGATCTAAATTTCTTATGAAATTTCAACATTAACAAACTTTGGTGCAAATTGTTGATCAATTCTCACTTGGTTAGGGTTATAGATGTTAATGAAAATTTTGTGTGCATGCATGAGAGTTGGGTGCAAATGCACAATGTTGTGTAGCATTAGTGTGATAAATATGGTATAGTGCAAAGCATAGTTTTGAAGATTAGTCTAATTTGACTCATACCTAATCAACTCAGTCAAGTTGATTGTTGGTTGAACAGTTAATTGTTGGTTCAATGGACATAAGATCTTGCAGGCACAAATACCAAAGGGAAAAATGGAGCCCATCATGGGGTACTCTTTGTAATTCTCCACCACTGCTACCTTCCATGCTTCCTCAAACTCCTCTCCAACCTCAATATTAGTGCTACTAGTAGCATGAGCAACAAAAATACGCTTAGTAGAACTAGAAGAACACATTTTCCAAACTACATGAGAACTACTTCCCTCACAAGTCACCATGTGCCATGCTTGGTCTCAGTGTTTCTCTTCCTTCTACTCTTGGTTCAACTACCATATCTTCATTGGAACCAACACCCCAAACTCCACTAGACAACGATTCACCATTTTGTAGTAGTGATTCGCTATTTGTACTAGTGATTCGCCATGATTTTACAAGATAATATAATATCGTGAGAGATTCGCCAAAAAATTATATATACATATTATATTATTAATAAAATCGCCTTCCATTTTTCCTATGTATCATGGGGATTCGCCTATTTATTATATATATAAATTTAGGAGGGTTATTAAAATTTTCCCTGTGCCCTACTACCTGGAGCAGGGTGAAAATGCCGGCGTTGTTCTAGACTACTGAGGAAACCTTGTTGGCCCCAAGCCTGAACCTAGATCTTACCCAAAGACTTCCTTTTTCGGCAATAGTCTTCTTAAAGCTCAAAGACAGTTTGTCAATATGATTAATTCCATCAAAGTTTTGTTAGGATTGTAAATTGCTAAAAATAGAAGAGAGTCTACTTTTTTCTCCTTCTTATCTATTTTATGTTAAGTTGTTATGAAAGGAATCAAAAGGTATAAGCCTTGTTGGCAAATCTATTGTAAAATTATAAATAGACAGAAGACATAGGAAAAGGTTTGGTCATTGGTAGTTGGATAGTTGAGTGAAATAGTCTCATATTTGATAGTGGAGCTATTGTAAACATATTTTAATGAAAACAAATATGTTGTAGCAACTATTGTGATATTATTGTGGTATTTATTTTGAGCACTATTTTCCTCTCTGTTATTCCATTTCCATTACAGCTTCTGTATGTTAATATTACTAGTTTATAAACATAAATCATTATTTCTATGCTCTATTTATTAATATTTCCATGAGTGTGTATTTCTTCTGATGAATGAATTCAATAAAATTCTCATTCAAACCCCTACCTTTTTCTTCACATTCTTTTGATGGATGAATTCAGTTAAAGGCTCATTCAGTTTCCTACTTTTTTCAACACTACACACAATGAAAATTTAAGTGTGCTCAAATAGTTTACCTACCTAGCCTAATATTTTTCTCTAGAATTTAACTTTTGAAATCAGCTTTAGTTTCCATGATTCTTATTTCTATCCAACATCTGAATTACCAATCAAACTTACTCATTCAAATATTATATATATAACTAGCCTAAAATCCTATGGTACTCAGCCATTCATTGAATATTTAAAGTGACATAGAGAGAGCCCTCTCCGGTGTAGGTAGGGCTAGCTACCTGGCCAACAAGTTGGTTTGTGGTTACCTTTCTCCACTCCTTTCTCAGCCTTGAGAAGCTAGGGAGAGTGATAACATTATTGGCTTTGTTTCTAGGGAGCGATTGCTAAACATTACCTAGGAAAGAATGACAAAGATTAGCTCTGATTGTTGATGGTGAATAGTGGTAAGACATAAGAAGGCTTAATCATTCACCTGGAGACTCCAGTCAGGGATAATTTTAAGGGTGGAAAATTATCTTGAAGTTTAAAAAATTGGCGAATCTCACTAGTCCCTAATATGAAAACTATAAAAATTTTATTGATGTATTTGTAAAATTATTCAAATTTATAATGATATTATATATATATTGTCTATATAATGTGGGCGATTTTTAATGTAAAATAATTTTATATCGTAAAATTTGGGCGAATCATTTTTATAAAAAAATGGAAATTGGCGAATCTTTTTTTTGGAAAAAAAATGGAAAATTAGCGAACCTGCGAATATTAGCCACTAAAATTTTCCATGACTCCAGTGGTAAAGAATAAAAAAATTTATAGTGTTCATGGTGAATCCACTTCTCAAAGATCAATAAATTGAAGAAATTCTGGGTGACTTCAATGTTTTCAAAATGGGTTCAACTGCAAGAAGAATTCCCAGGTATGCTCCTATGGATTAGTCTCATATTCCTGGCTTTCCAAATCCTATGCCTCATGTTGATTGGTTATATTATCTTCCCATGTTCAAATATGAAAATAAAGATGATGATGCCTTGCACTTGATCAAATTTCATATGCATATACATAAACTCAAAGTTAAGTTTCCTGAAGATTGCTTAATGAAGATATTTATGGCTACTCTGGAAGACAAAGAAATAACTTGGTATGAATGGTTGAAACTAGCTAGCATATGTTATTTAAATAATTTTCCTTCAATATTTTTTTATAATTATAAAGAGTATTATCCATCTTTTCTGGTGGTATAAAATATTTGTGATTATTTTTAGGGTTTCATTCAACATTGTTGGCAATATGATCTGAGTGTTGTCCTTGATGGCAACCCACTTGATAGAGTGTTGTCCTTGAATGGCAACCCACTTGATGAAGATGATGGCAACCTACTTGATGAAGTTGTGCTTGATGGAATATGTCTTGATGATCTTGTTAAATGATGTAAATCTGATGTATCTACAGTAAGTACAGAAGGTAATGAAGAAAGGAATTCAGTATGTGCTAGATCTATGATGAAAAGAGTATGTCTCAAGGCATACGCGGAATTGTCTAGGAGAGGTCGCGTATGCACGCGGGAAATAACGTGACAAGTTGCGTATGGGCAAAAGTGCTCATAAAGTACAAAACCAGGGGTAACCACCATGGTATTGACCCATTGTATTGAGTAATGATTTGTCTATATGACCCTGTCCAGGAATACCATCGGAAGTGATGTGGTTTTGGCTCATGGTATTGAAAAAGGGTAAACCTATATAAGGATAAGAAATTCATTGTGCAAATGATGAGTGTGGGAGCAAGATGTCTGAGCTTGAATGAATGCTTCTCTCTGAAGTATATCCGGATGGAAAGGGTTACAGTTGAATGATAGATCTGAATGCATGAAGCACCTATGAAGAAAATGATGAAGAAGGGAATCTAGATCTGAAATGTATTTGTATTTGCTACATCTGTTTATGGAATGATTAGATCTGAGATGAGGCGAACATCTGTCAGACGTAAAGGGTAAAATCTGTGTGATGTGTCTATTCTGAAGAATTGCAATAACCTAAATGTCTGAAGAACCATACAATAGTTTGCCGCAGAAGAAGTGCGTATATACGGGGCTTCGCTGAATAGAAAGAGCGTATGCATAGTGAAATTAGCTCTGTAATATGTACAGAAGTATACGTGGGTTTGTATGGTATAAGGCGCGTATATACGCAGTCTCAGTGAAAGGAAAGCGCGTATGCAAACTAGGGTTTGCTGAAGTATGGGGTATGAAATGTCTGATCTGTTCTGCTGTGTTATTGCTATCTGTATTCTACAGTTCTGAGTTTTCTGTATCAGTTTGATTGTATTATTGAGCTTAAATGTGTGGAGTGGGTCCAGTTTGAAAATATGATGAAACGTGGCCTGCAAGTTGTGTTCTAAAGGAAGCTTTGGATCCAGTGTGAAAATTGATGAAATGTGGTCCATAGTGGTGCTGAGGGTTGTAGCCTTCAGTCAGGGGGTTGTAGCTCCCTTCCAGGTGAGGTTGGTAAACGAGATCAGGGGATTGTAGCTCCCTTCCAGGTGAGGCTGGTAAACGAGATCAGGGGATCGGAGCTCCCTTCCAGGAGAGGCTGGTAAACGAGTTAGGGGGTCGGTGCTCCCTTCCAGGAGAGGCTGGTAAACGAGCGCAGGTGGGTGCCTGCGTACTGGTATGAGTCTGTGCCAGTACATATGTTGTAAGATGTTTTCTCTATAATAAAATATTGAAGGCTGAGCAACGGCAGCGGTGGTTTTCTCCCGACTTGGGTTTCCACCTAAAATCCTGGTGTTCATGTGTGATACTTATATGTGATGATTTATTCTGTTATTACTACACATGTTTACTGTTAACTAAACATTAGAAGAATGAATGTTGCATAGATCTAAGTAAATATTTAATTACATAATATGATCTCTGTGTATACGCGAGTTTAATGAAGGAGATCCACGTGTATACGCTAGTTGGCTTCATCAAAGTAGCGTATGGGTTTTGAATTAAGGAAAAGTAAAAAGTTTTGAATATGCCCTAAATACTGATTCACCCCCCCCCCCCCTCTCAGTATTTTTCCCAAAAATTGGTATCAGAGGAGGTTCTTCTGCAGAAGCTTAATCGCTTGAGGGAGATCCGTCGCAATGGAAAGTCTTGAAGGAGTAATGTCTATAAAGCCACCTCTATTCAATGGAAGCAATCTGATATTCTGGAAGGTACGAACAAAAGCATATCTACAAAGTCTTGGTGCAGAAGTATGGGCAATCGTGGAAGAAGGTTATCAGTATCCGGCAAGTATTCCTACTGATGCAGCAGAAAGGAAGAAATATGAAATCAATGCCAAAGCAGTCAATGTTTTGTTAGGAAGCATGTCTGAACCAGAATTTGCTAAAGTGATGCGGCTAAATTCAGCAAAAGAAATATGGGACAAAATCATTCTGAGCTATGAAGGAGATACAAAGGTAAAAAGTGCAAAACTCCAAACTCTCAGAATTGAATATGAAAATTTAAGGATGCATAGTGATGAAAGTATTGCCAGTTTCTTTCTTCGTCTAGATGATATTGTAAATCGAATGAGAAATTTGGGTGAAACTATAACCAATACTACTCTGGTGGAAAAAGTCTTAAGATCTTTGACTTCAAAATTTGACTCTAAAGTTTGAGCTATTGAAGAAAGGCAAGATCTGCAAACTCTTACTATTGTTCAATTACATGGTATTCTGACTGCTTTTGAAATGAGACAAGGAGGTCCTTCTCAAATCAAAGAAGTTGCTTTTAAGGCGTCTGCAAAAGGAAAAGAAAAAGAAGTTGTCAAAGAATCCAGCTATATATCCGAAGAAGAAGAAGCGAATTTTGTGAGAAAACTCCAACTAGGTACTGGAAGATTCAAAGGTAAGCTTCCCTTCAAATGTTTTGATTGTGGAAGAGTTGGTCACTATGCTGCTAAATGTCCTTATAGAGAAAAACATGGTAAAGGGAAACAATTTGAAAAGAGGAAAAGTTATTATGCAAATGAAGATGATGATGAAGTGTCCAGTGAAGATGAAGAAGATTCTGACCAAGCTCTACAAGTGCTCATGGCAAAGAAGCAAAAGAAGAAGGTTACTCAAGGAAAGGAGATACCTCAGAAATCATGTATAGCAGAAATTGAAGAAGATGAAATAGGTATTGATCATTGTTCTTGTATTTTACTCTCTTGTGCATGTAAAGGTAAAGATAGTGAAAGTAACAGTATGGATCTAGAAGAAGTTGTCAAGATTAAAGTTGAAGATCAGCAAAAATCATCTAAGGAGAGTGAATCTATAAACAAGTATCAAAGGTTCCATGCTTATGCATCTAATTGAATGAAAAGACTAGAAGTAGAAATCGACGATCTAAATGAAGACCTGGATAAATCAAATAAGAAGAATGCAGGACTCGAAGCAGAAAACATATCTCTGAAAGCAAATCTCGAAGCATCGAAGAAGAAGAATGAAGAACTCTTACAAACTTTTGGAGAGCAAGAAAATGGGTTGAAAGAAGAGATTCTAAATCTGAATAACCAAGTAGAAGATGGAAGAAGGAAAGAAGAAAGCGTGAAGAAGCAATGCCAAGCCTTGGAGGTGGAGGTAAACATTCTCAAAGGTAAATTAGAAGAAAAGGTTAAACTTCTAAGGTTTCAAGATAGTACTAGGATTTTGGACAATATTTTGAGTAATCAAAGGTCTCCCTCTATTAAAATTGGTCTTGGTTTTCATGAAACTGTCAAAGGAGAATCTAGTTCACAAGGAAATGCTAATGATTCAAAGGAAGTCAATACAAAAACTGAAGTGTTGAAAGAAGCAAAGAGTCAACCGACAATCATGAACTCTCAAAAGAAACCATTCCCTCCTAACTATAGAAGCATCAATAATGTTGAATGCTTTAATTGTCATAATTATGGGCATGTTGCAGCAAATTGCAGAAGCAGATTGTTTCAGTCACAAACAAGAAGATTCTACACAGATAGGTACTCTGGTTTCTTTAAGGGATATTGTTTTTCATGCAGTAGGTTTGGTCATAAAGCAGCTGAATGAAATAGAGGAAAGAATAGAAGAACACAGTATGATTCTTATGCTTACTTTTCTGGTCATGCAAGATGTTATGCCTGTAACAAATATGGACATGTGGAAAAAGAATGCAGGATGAATAGATCTGAGAAATTGGACAATTTCCAGCCCACAATAAGAAGTTTCAAGCAAAGCTAGAGAAAGAAGGAGGACCGGTCAGAAACGTAGGGAATACTGACCCTACAACAGTCATCCGCTTCTAAAGCTTACTTCTCTGAATGACTGCAAGAAGTGATGTGAGATACATTATAAGGATTAGTAATGTATCGTCACAGGGGGAGCAATGTATGATGATTATCATGGTTGATTTGATTATTATGGTTATATGTATTTCTGACAGAGCATCTGATATGAAGAAGACAGGTATAGGAAGGACAAATTCAGGGGGAGATGAAGGAATGTGAAAATTTCTATGCTTCACTTTCCATACGCGGGTTAGATGAACAAAAGTCGCGTATACACGCGAGTTCCAGCAGACACAGTCGCGTATGCATTAATGATAAGAGAATTGGGATGCCAGCTGAAGATCAGGAGCAGAGGTTCAGGGGGAGCATCAGTCTGACTGCTAATGATTGTATTGTTAGCATTATTCTGGTTATACTCATGCTAATGAAATGATACATGGTTTCTTATGTTGAAGATTATGGATGAGTCCTGTTTGCTTTTTGATGAAGAGTATTCGTTGCTGAGATGAAAGTCTTATAATTCAGAGATAAGGACAGATCATGCAGAGATTGTTGCTGATGACTTGCTGTTGAAGGTGTTTAGGTTGCACAAGCTAAGGAGGAGCCTTGGTCATATGGAAAGGATGTTCGGATGCACATTTTCAGGGGGAGCCCTAGCCTTGCTGAGTATAATGCATTGTTGGCATTATGTTGGTTCTGATATATGATCTCTCTTGAGGTCTTTCTGATATTGGTCATGAAAAGTCATATTTGTAATTTGATGAAAAGGTCATGTTGAGACCTATGATGTAAAATTGTAATATTCAGTCATGTAAGGAATTGTTCATTTTGTAAACCCACTTTGTTGGGTAGTTGAGTCAAAATATGTAAACCCACTTGGTTGGGTAGCTGAGTCAAAATGTGTAAACCCACTTGGTTGGGTACTTGAGTCTCATATGTAAATCCACTTGGTTGGATCTTTGATGTAAGTATAAGTCTTTGGTGATAGGAAGGTCATAGAGTCATGTACTTCATTGAAAAATATGTTTGAAGATTCAGCATGAGCTCAGGGGGAGCTTGGTCACTTCAGTGTACATCAGATCTGCAGAACGCTTCCTTCTACATGAGGAGAAAAACCTTGTGTTGGTTTTGATCCGCCCTTTACCCTTGATGTCAAAGGGGGAGAGTGACATGGTGTTTGAATAAAGGAAACGAATGGTGTCAAAGAATGGGGAGAGTGACATGGTGTCATTGTATTTTTAATGTATCTATCTGTTGTAGTGATCAAACACCATCGTGGTTGCCATCAAGTCCAAAGGGGGAGATTGTTGGCAATATGATCAGAGTGTTGTCCTTGATGGCAACCCACTTGATAGAGTGTTGTCCTTGAATGGAAACCCACTTGATGAAGTTGTGCTTGATGGAATATGTCTTGATGATCTTGTTAAATGATGTAAATCTGATGTATCTACAGTGAGTACAGAAGGTAATGAAGAAAGGAATTCAGTATGTGCTAGATCTATGATGAAAAGAGTATGTCTCAAGGCATATGCGGAATTGTGTAGGAGAAGTCGCGTATGCACGCGGGAAATAACGTGACAAGTCGCGTATGGGAAAAAGCGCTCATAAAGTACAAAACCAGGGGTAACCACCATGGTATTGACCCATTGTATTGAGTAATGATTCATCTATATGACCCCGTCCAGGAATATCATCGGAAGTGATGTGGTTTTGGCTCATGGTATTGAAAAAGGGTAAACCTATATAAGGAGAAGAAATTCATTGTGAAAATGATGTGCGTGGGAGCAAGATGTCTGAGCTTGAATGAATGCTTCTCTCTGAAGTAGATCTGAATGGAAAGGGTTACAGTTGAATGATAGATCTGAATGCATGAAGCACCTATGAATAAAATGATGAAGAAGGGAATCTAGATCTGAAATGTATTTGTATTTTCTACATCTGTTTATGGAATGATTAGATCTGAGATGAGGCAAACATCTGTCTGACGTAAAGGGTAAAATCTGTGTGATGTGTCTGTTATGAAGAATTGCAATGACCTAAATGTCTGAAGAACCATACGCCAGTTTGCCGCAGAAGAAGCGCATATATACGCGGCTTCGTTGAAGAGAAAGCGCGTATGCGCAGTGAAATTAGCTCTGTAATATGTACAGAAGTATACGCGGGTTTTTATGGTAGAAGGCGCGTATATACGCGGTACCAGTGAAAGGAAAGCGCGTATACAAACTAGGGTTTGCTGAAGCATGGGGTATGAAATGTCTGATCTGTTCTGCTGTGTTACTGCTATCTGTATTCTACAGTTATGAGTTGTCTGTATCAGTTTGGTTGTATGATTGAACTTAAATGTGTGGAGTGGGTCCAGTCTGAAAATATGATGAAACGAGGCCTGCAAGTTGTGCTCTATTGAAGTTGTTTGGATCCAGTGTGAAAATTGATGAAATTTGGTCCATATTGATGCTGAGGGTTGTAGCCTTTAGTCAGGGGGTTGTAGCTCCCTTCCAGGTGAGGCTGGTAAACGAGATCAGGGGGTCGGAGCTCCCTTCCAGGAGAGGCTGGTAAACGAGTCAGGGGGTCGGTGCTCCCTTCCAGGAGAGGCTGGTAAACGAGCGCAGGTGGGTGCCTGCGTACTGGTATGAGTCTGCGCCAGTACATATGTTGTAAGATGTTTTCTCTATAATAAAATATTGAAGGCTGAGCAACGTCAGCGGTGGTTTTCTCCCGACTTGGGTTTCCACCTAAAATCCTGGTGTTCATGTGTGATGCTTACATGTGATGATTTATTCTGTTATTACTACACATGTTTACTGTTAACTAAACATCATAAGAATGAATGTTGCATATATCTAAGTAAAGATTTAATTACATAATATGATCTTTGTGTATACGCGAGTTTAATGAAGGAGATCCGCGTGTATACGCTAGTTGGATTCATCAAAGTAGCGTATGGGTTTTGAAGTAAGGAAAAGTAAAAAGTTTTGAATATGCCCTAAATACTGATTCACCCCCCCCCCCCCCCCTCTCAGTATTTTTCCCAACAAACATCTTGAAAGTATTGATGAGGATCCAGAATTTATGGATTATGAGATCATAGAAGCCCTTAATGATTTTTATTCTCAACAAGAATCAAAAGTTTATTATTTGGATGAGAAAGACTACAATCAAGAAAAATAAATGCAAATTTCAGATCCTGAAAATGAAAATCAGCAAGCCAAATTTAATTGCTATAAAAATCAGTCTTCCCCTCTATCTGAAGATGAGATAGATCAACTCTTGAACAACCATGTTACAACCCAAGTTAATGCAGATTTTCAGTATTCTCACAATCAAGAATGTGTGAGTGAAATTTCTTCCATTATTGAAAATGAAAATTTGAATTTAAATGATGACATTCATGAGATTGATGAAAATATACAGGAAGCTGTTATGAGTAAACCAATTTGTGAAGATGATTTCATGCAAGAAGATCACCCAACAAGCACTCTTTTCTTTCATAAAGAGGATAAGGTTGTCATGTTTAATAATCTTGAAGAATGTTTTCTATTCAAGGATGATCTAGAATATGAATTGGAGGAATATGAATCCAAGAAAAACAATATGCGAGAGATTGAGTCAGAGTTGCTCATACTTGAAGAATTGACAACCAACACTCAAAAAGCAGAAAGTCATGTAGTCTCATTAGAATCAATGAATAATAAGTTGCAACAGTATTGTCAAGCTCTCCATGATCTGATATTTGATGTTTTATATGATTTATGAAATCAAAATTCTTCTCTATTAATTAGCAATGAGCTTCAAAACAGAGATGATAAAAATTTGATTGTGCAACCAACATCATTGTCTTGTTCAACAAGAGTTTCATTCCAAATTTCATCCGAAAAATTGCAGTCATATCAGAAAAGTAAGGATAAAGCTGAAAGTTCATATTCAAACCACCTAAAGCATAGCAGTAATGTGTTAGATGGGCTGGAAATAAAAATGTATTCCTATGAAGATCCTTTTGCAACATTCCTGAGGTCAGATGGTGGGCTCATGCTTTTTCATTTCATTAAGATTCAATCTGATTACAAATATTCATGGGAGTTGCCTTTCAGTTGTTCTTCTTTGTTGCTCATAAGCAAGCACTTGCAGAGAATTCAACTAATAGCCAAAACCCTTACATGGTTGCATTGGATGTTCCATTTCACTTGAAAAAGTGATGTATGCACAACTTAGAATAGGTGTAGTAAATAAGCTCAATTTTGAGCACTTTTTTAGTAGTATATTCCAGTAAAGTTTGTAGTTAGTCTACAGTTAAGGTTATCAATTTTATTTTAGTCAAGTTAGTTTTTTGAGTCATTCATAGTTCGGTTTTGACTCCATGTCAAGTTCTAAGGCTACTCGGTCTATGGTGTTCTTGACACCTCCTGAAGGAGTTACCATCCCCAGTCGGAGCCAATGTTAGTATCAATATATCAATGATTAAAAAAAACTCTTTTAGCTATTTTCCTAGATGTCATAGGTTAAAATCTGTTCTTTTCAAACTAGTTTTAAAAATAAATTTTGGTCACTGAAAGAGTTTAGGCCTGATTTGCTACTCCCTCATCTCATCCATGGCTATCATCACTTTCAAAGTCATATTGTTTCAAGTGTCAAAAGGAAAAAGAGGTTAGGGTCATCAAAGTTTATAAAGGGAAAGCTAATTTTATTTCATTCATATTTCTTATTTTATGTATATAAAAGCCCTTTTTCCCTTCATTTTTCCTAAAATCCAAAGTCCGACGCTCTTAAATTCCCGTTAAAACCCTTTTAAACCATTTAAATCCATTCAAATAAATAACTCCACCCATCCACAAACTTCCATATCATATATTGTGTAATATATATCATATATATTACATTTCATTACTTTTTCCGCCTTTTTGCATAAGCTTTATCACTTACCTTTATCACAAATCCTTATTTACTTTATATATCGCATATTGTAGATCCAACCATAGGATATTGCAATTGTCATTTCTTTAAATCCCCGATATGCGATATCACTGGGATCTTCCTTCCCTGCCACATCAGCATCACTATCACATATCACAAATCTTATGGCCCTCCATTCATATTTCTTGCCTTATTTCCCCGGTCCTCGATATGCAAAAAGTTATATGCTTCGAAATGTGATATCCCTTGACTCCCCGACTTGCGATAAAGGGTTGACTCCCCAATTTACGATAAAGCTTAGAACTCCCAATTGCGATTTGCGATAGGCTGACCCCACCTACCGCCACTTCATCTCACCTCCCATTGCAATTCACAATCCACAAAACTTACCTTTTTTTTTTTTGATTAACTCCTCCGATCCTCGAATTGTGATATAGCCCACAGCCTATTCCGCCTCGTGATCACTCCTCCTTTGATCAACGGTCCTAATTGTATTTCAGATTCCCTTCTCCATTCTGTCTTTAACATAGCTGGGGGGTCCGAAATAGGTAGTTTTTTGATCTGACCCCACTACAATGTGTATTCCTCTTGTCATTTCGCACCCCCCTTCATTCAAGATACTTACCGCTTACATACCCCCCCGAAAACCATTCTTCTCTTTGTGTTAATGCTGCCAGCCCCACCCTTTTCTCCACAATTATATCCAAAAAGGTTTTGGGTTTTCCACCATTACAAAGAGGTTTCTATTTTTTTATAAAGAAAAATGGTTTTCACCATTTTGATGGAAAACAATGACAAAACTCCTCAAGAACAAATTTCCATTAAACTCCCACCACCATTACTCTCAGCACTAGCACATTTCAATAAGGCACCAGGAAACATTCAAGATACAGTTGGAAGCATTACAGGAACCTTGGCAGCACTTACTAATGCAATTAAGATAATATCAGCATGTTTCCAAAAGCAACACATGCAAGATTTAGGGCAGTTTTAGGTTTTCCAGGCAACATTGTTTTAAAGGATTTAACACCTATAAAAAAATAACAATGTCTTCTTAAAACTCAAAGACAATTTGTAAATATGATTAATTCCATCAGAGTTCTTTTAGGATTGTAAATTGCTAAAAATATTAGACAATCTATTTTTTCTCCTTCTTATATGTTTTTCGTTAAGTTGTTATTAAAGGAATCTGGAGGTCTAAACCTTGCTGGCAGACCTATTGTAAAATTATAAATAGACAGAAGATATAGGAAAAGGGTTGGTTGTTGGTAGTTGGATAGTTGAGTGAGATAGTCTCATATTTTACAGTGGAGCTATTGTAAACATATTTTAATGAAATCAAAGATGTTGCAGCAACTATTGTGAGATTTCTATGGTATTTATTTTGAGCACTGTTTTCCTCTTTGTTATTCCATTTCCATTACAAATTTTGTATGTTAATCTTACTATTTTATAAACATAAATCATTATTTATATGCTCTGTTTATCAATATTTTCATAAGCGTGTCTTTCTTCTAATGAATGAATTCAATAAAATGCTCATTCAGACCCCTGCCTTTTTCTTCACCTTCTTCTGATGAATGAATTCAGTTAAATTCTCATTTAGATTCCTATCTTTTTCAACACTATACACAATGTCAATTTAAGTGTGCTTAAATAGTTTACCGACCTAGCCTCATCTTTTTCTCTAAAATTTAACCTTTGAAATCAACTTTAGTTTCCCCGATTCTTATTTCTATCCAACATCCCGATTACCAATCAAAATTAATCTTTCAAAGCTTATACATATATATATATATAGATAGATATATATATAGCCTAAAATCCTATCGTACTCAACCATT
The DNA here is from genome assembly GCA_034641835.2 of Pinus albicaulis. NCBI lineage: Eukaryota > Viridiplantae > Streptophyta > Pinopsida > Pinales > Pinaceae > Pinus > Pinus albicaulis. Next base: position 1,044,103,834 of record CM076584.1, on the reverse strand, counting down.
CATTGGATATTTAAAGTGACATAGAGAGAGCCCTCTCTGGTCTAGGTAGGGCTATCTACCTGGCCAAAAGGTTGGTTTGTGGTTACCTTTATCCACTCCTTTCTCAGCCTTGGGAAGTTGGGGAGAGTGATAACATTATTGGCGTTGTTGCTGGGGAGTGATTGCTAAACATTACCTGGGAAAGAACGACAAAGATTAGCTCTGATTGCTGATGGTGAACAATGGTCAGACATAAGAAGGATGAATCATTCACCTAGTGACTCCAGTGGTAAAAAATCAAAAATTTCAGAGTGTTCATGGCGACTCCACTTCTCGAAGGTCAGTAAATTGAAAAACTTCTTGGTGACTTCAATGTTTTCAAAATGGGTTCAACTGCAAGAATAAATTTTAGGTATGCTCCTATGGATTGGTCTCATATGCCTGGCTTTCCAAATCCTATGCCTCATGTTTATTGGTTATCTTATCTTCCCATGTTCAAAGATGAAAAGAAAGATGATGCTACCTTTCACTTGATCAAGTTTCATATGCATATACATAAACTCAAAGTTAAGTTTCCTGAAGATATTTATGGATACTCTAGAAGACAAAGCAAGAACTTAGTATGAATGGTTGAAACCAGCTAGCATATGTTCTTTAAAGGATTTCCATTCAATATTTTTTGAGAATTATAAAGAGAATTATACATATTTGCTGTTGGTACAAAATTTTTGTGATTATTTTGAGGGTTTAATTCAACATCTTGAAAGTATTGATGAGGATCTAGAATTTATGGATTATGAGATCACAAAAGCCCTTAATGGTTTTTCTTCTCAACAAGAATCATAAGTTTCTTCTTTGGATGAGAAAGACTGCAATGAAGAAAAATAAATGCAAATTTCAGATCCTGAAAATGAATATCAGCAAGCTGAAGTTAATTTCTATAAAAACCAGTCTTCTCCTCTATTTGAAGATGGGATAGATCAACTCTTGAACAACCATGTTACAACCCAAGTTAATGAAAATTTTCAGTATTCTCACAATCAAGAATGTGTGAGTGAAACTTCTTCCATTATTGAAAATGAAAATATGAATTTAAATGATGAGAGTCATGAGATTGATGAAAATATACAAGAAGTTGTTATGAGTTAACCAATTTGTGAAAATTATTTCATGCAAGAAGATCAACCAAGAAGCATCGTTTTATTTCATAAAGAGGATAAGGTTGTCATGTTTAATAATCTTGAATAATGTTTTCTGTTCAAGGAAGATTTAGAATATGAATTGGAGGATTATGAATCCAAGAAAAAAAATATGCCAGAGATAGAATTAGAGTTGCTTATACCTGAATAATTTATAGCCAACAAACAAAAATCAGAAAGTCATGTAATCTCATTGGAATCAATGAATAATAAGTTGTAGAAATCTTCTCAAGCTCTCCATGATCTAATAGCTGATGTTTTAGATGATTTATAAAATAAAATTTATTCTCTATTAATTAGCAATGATATTCAAAACAAAGATGATAAAAATATTATTGGGTATCCAACATCATTTTCTTGTTCAACAAGAGTTTCATTCAAAAGTTCATTCGAAAAATTGCAGTCATATCAGCAAAGTAAGGATACAGATGAAATTTCATATTCAGACCACCTAAAGCAGAGCAGTAATGCATTAGATGGGTTGGAAATCAAAATTTATTCCTTTGAACATGCTTTTGCAGAATTATTGAGGTCATATGGTGGGCTTGTGCTTTGTCATTTCATTAAGATTCAATCTGATTACAAATATTCACGGGAGTTTCCTTTCAGTTGTTCTTCTTTCTTGATCATAAGCAAGCACTTGCAGAGAATTCAACTAACAACCAAAATTCTTACATGGTTGCATTGGTTGTTCCATTTCACTTGATAAAGTGATGTATACATAGGTTAGAATAGGCGTAGTAAATAAGCTCAATTTTGAGCACTTTTTTAGTAGTATATTCCAGTAAAGTTTGTAGTTAGTCTACAGTTAAGGTTATCAATTTTCTTTTAGTCAAGTTAGTTTTTTGAGTCATTCATAGTCCAGTTTTGACTCCATGCCCAATGGTAAGGCTACTTGGTCTACGGTGTTCTTGAGACCTCCTAAAGGAGCTTCCATCCCTAGCTGGAGCCAATGTTAGTATCAATATATCAGTGATAAAAAACAACTCTTTTAGCTATTTTCCTAGATGTCATAGGTTAAAATGTGTTATTTTCAAACTAGTTTTCAAAAATATGTTTTGGTCACTAAAATAGTCTAGGTATGATTTGCTACTCCCTCATTTCATCCATGGCTATCATCACTTTCAAAGTCATATCGTTTCAAGTGTCAAATGGAAAAAGAGGTTAGGGTCATCAAAATTTATAGAAGGGAAAGCTAATTTTATTTCATTCATATTTTCTGTTTTATGAATTATCTGCACTGATTAGGGGTTTTTTTGTGTATTTACTTAGTAATTGCATTGTAGACTTGAATATTGTTTTAGATGATGAATACTACATGTTAGAGTAGAAAGGCGTAGTGCACAAGGTGATTAATAGAGAAATTGAACAACATCTGTCATAGCAAGTTAATGACTCAACGAAGCTCAGATTAAGACCTAAGCAGAGATAAGCCCTAATAACCACACTCCATAGTCCCTTTAGATGCAGAAACCTGGTTCTAACATCCCCTAATATTTCCTTGGGTGAGACTGCAGTCTGCACAACATATCGTTGCTGAAAGGGTCGGTAATAAAGGGTTTTGTTGGTAGCGCAACTACTCTGAACCTGGGTCTAGACCCCTTCAAGCCAAAAAATGGTTCTATTGCTGGGAATGAGAACTGATTGAGGGATATGTGGATGTGGCATCCAACCAGAAAAGAGATTCAAGACTGGGTAGATATGAAGGAGCGAGACTTTGCAGTTCAAGAAAATAAGAATCCACGACCATCGACTGAAAAGTGGTTGCAAAAATATCTTTTTACAGATCAACATGATATTTTCTTCTGCTCATTCACTAATGAGCTGCATGAGTGGTTGTCAAAGTTAGCTGAGAATAAGAATTTTTTTGAGAATGACAAGCCTACTGCGTGGAGCCCTGAATTGTTGCAGCGACTCAAGGAGACTGATAAAAAAATCTCAAGAGCTGTTGATTTATGGATCGATATTATGTTGGGAGGATTTTTAACTGAGTTTTCCATAGACACATCTTTATCCTACAACGAAGATGAGAAAATATTTTCAAGGGTCCATGAGGTAAGTACTTGAATTCTTTAAAGCTATGGATTAATATACTTTTATGTGAAAGAGATTATTGCGTATGTAATCAGATTGATGTTTGGAAGGGGTAAGCTTGGATCTACGCGAAGTGGTAAAATATTTAGGGTAGATCATGAAAAATTCATTGAGATCGATTACAGTCCATTGTTGAGCAAATATGAAAGAGAAGAAGGTGAAAGTAACCCCGCAACCCCTATAGGCGTGTCGTAGTTAGAATTTGGAGATCACCAGGGCACCTCTGGAATTCCCCACCCCTCTACTCCCCTCACACCACATTCTCATCCCCATATTGTCCCTCCACCTACACCTTCAGCTCCATCTCCACCTACCACTACCCTAAGAGATATGGCCAATTAAGCCAGAATGCCTATTTTCAAAGGTCTAGGATCAGAGGATCCTGATCAATTTTGGTTTATCTCTGAAGCAGTATGGAAAGCAAGACAGGTCATAGATGATGACATGAAGAAGGCACACCTTGTCATAGCATTGCAGGAAAGGGTACTCCCATGCTATATGAAGTACTCCTCGATGCATCTGACTGCCATGTTGGATGAGACCAAGATAACGCTAAATGCAGAATTTAAGAATCCAAAATCATAGTCACAGTGTATTACAAAGATAAAGGAGATCAATCAACCAATAATTGAATCTGTGTGGGAATTATATCAAAGGTTCAAGATGTTACTAGGATAAGTGAACTTCCATATTCTTGATGAGCAGCGTAGGGAGTGGCTTATAGGTGCACTATTGCCACATATTAGGATACCTTTGACACAGCAAAAGGTAGAAACACAGACCAAAGCTCTGGAAATTTCTATGAAATTAGAAGCTTTGACAGTCGCAGATACCGAAGTAGGGGTACAAAATATTTAGAACCAATTAGCAGCGATGCATTTGGAGTTTGAAGTTTCGAAATTCGCTCAGAGGTGTGGTGTATCAAATGTAAGGCAGAAGGCCATTATAAATATCAATGTCCTGTGTATAGAGATTACATCAACAATGACTAGCCTAACCCGTTAAACCCAGGATCAAGTCTATGGTGTGACCTATGTAAAATTTCAGTACGACATCACACGAAAGCATGCTATTTATTTCAGAAGAATGTGCAGACCTCGAAGAAGATATTTTGTAAATTTTGTAGCTTCATAGGGCATGAGGAAAGGAATTTTTGCATTTATGATTTAATGATAGAGCAGACTGCGGGTACATACAGAATGAAAATTGAAGGGCATGCACATGAGGATCATGGTCCACCAGCAGGGTGCGAAGGATTATAAGGCCAAGGAAGAGGTAGTGGTCAAGGACGTGGTAAAAGCATATGTTACAATTTAAGCAAAGCAAGACACTTCATGAGGGATTGTCAGAATCCCATAGCCCCCTCTTGTAGGTATTGTAGAGATTTTGATCATGTAATAGAAGTTTCTCCTGTTATGATAGCGAAGGTGTAGAAGAAAATAAATTAGAGGCCTATGAAAAAATTACAGATGATGACTGCGGAGCCACGCAAAGAAGAGCCTAGTGTTAACATAGTGACCCAAAGTGGTGCAACTATAGGGGAAGATAGCACAACATGAAAAAAGAATATGGAGGACATGTGGGTAAAAAAGGCTAAAGATAAGAATAATAGGTTCAATATGCAAAGAGAAAAGGAGACATTTTTGGAGGCGAAGAAGAGTTTCATGGACCCCAAAACTTCAAAATCCAAGACGTAGCCATAACCTCAGCAAAAGCTGATACCTCAGAAGAAAAACGAAGAAATTGTGACTATGACAAAGGATTTTGATCCAACCATATTGAAATCATTTTTGCGGACCTACATGATGTTATTGAGAGACCAGAAGGCTTTCAAAAGTCTCAAGCACTAATGGACTCCTGCGCTAGAAGATAAGAGTCATGCAGTGAGTTGCACACAATAAATAAATTGCATCTACATAAGAAGAGAACATGCAGATAAATGAGTTTAACTGCACATATTTGGGACTACGACATGTATCAGGTAATTCTTGATATGGGATCATATGACAATGTATTTCCAAAGAAAACATGGGAATGAATGGGAATACCGAAGCTATAATGGTCATTGATCCAGTTGAGAATGGATAATCAACAAAATATTATTCCTATGGGAATATTTCCTAGTATAGTAGTATAGATTGAAGAAGTGCACGCTATGGAAAATTTTGAAGTAATTGAGATTTTAGATGACAAAAATCCATATATAGCACTAATTGGATTGGATTGGGCCTTTGATATTGATGAAATAATCGATCCGAAGAGGAGAAATATGGTATTTGAACAAGGAGATTTGAGGGTTATTATGCCTCTAGACCCATCAGAAGGAGCGTGGTACACAGAGCCTGTTCGTGATGAGTACTATGATGCAAATATTGATCATATCTATAAACTGACCACATAGTACGAAGATTGGATCAATCACACTACAGATGGGAAACTAAGCTGGGAAAAGGGTAGTTCATGTATTTCATATTTTGATGAATAAATGGAGAATTAGCAGAATAGGCTACACGAAGTTTCTACTAGGTGGTGTAACAAAATTACAAGATCGCTTCACTGCATCACTACAGAGGTATGTAATTTTCCTTACAATGATGAGATATGAGATGTCAATGTATTTCTTAATGAATTTAAAATCATAGTACTCAAAGAACAAAGGTTCAAAGATTTGGATGCAGCGCTGAGATCTACACCTTCTAGATGGCGGGGTACTCATAAGAAAAATATTGGAAGTTGGAGAGAATAACAAAAATTTATGAAGATCAAATTTGTTCAAGAAAATACAAGACCTGAAGTAAAATATGATGGCAAGGATGACCCTCGAGGGCATATTTTCTACTGGACTATGATGTGGAGTGAAGATCTAGCACCATAATGGGTCCATACATTCATTCACTAATTAGATGGGATACCTATGAATTGGTATCTTGAAACCAAGCTCCGACATGGAACAAAAAATTGGGACAACATGGTTGAAGGATTCTTAATGAATTTAAGTTTTTAAGATGATCATCAATACATAGAGGAAGCTCTTCAAGAAGTCAGAGAAAATTTTTTCAAGAATAAAACTGTCTCTAACTTGGACACATCCTGAGTGGGCCGTGCAGTTGGAGCTTGTAGTAGAATGATATAATGTGACAACCAGAGAGGATGATGAAGATCCATGCAATATGAATATCCTAGAGTCAGAGGGACAATGCAAGGTTGTTGGACTAGAACCCAAGATACTTGTCATAGTGTAACTAGTGAAGGCACAAAAGGTGAATATAGGGATGGAAAAGGAGCCAAAGTTCATGCTAATTGGAGATTATTGGGATGGAGATACAGTTAGCAAGGTTGCAGAGCTATTGCATGAATATCAAGATCTCTTTCCCACAAAATTTTTTGAACTGAAGGGAATAGTAGGAGACCTCGGAGTTATGAGGATCAATCTGAAACTAGATGCGAAGCCTATAAAACAACGACCATATAGGTTGAACCTAAAATACAAGGACAAAGTGAAGGAATAATTGGAAAATATGATTAAAGCTAGAATCATTGAAACTTTGGAGGAATACGAATGGGTAAGTCCTATTGTTGTTAAGGAGAAGAAGCAAAAGGGTAAAATCAAAATTTGTGTTGATTTGAGGAAGCTGAATGATGCATGTGTGCATGATACATTCCATACACCTTTTACAGATGAAGTATTGGATAATGTTGGAGAGCAGGAGGCCTACTCTTTTACAGATGGGTTTTCAGGGTACCATTAGATTAGAATTGCACCAGAAGACAGGAGTAAGACATTTTTTTCCACCAAATGGGGATCTTTCAGTATATAGTCATGCCTTTTGGATTGATGAATGCTCTGCAATATTATCCAGAGTAGTAGCCGCATATTTTAAGGAGTATATACACAGGTTTTTGGAGGTTTATTTTGATGATTGGATTGTTTTTGGCCTATTGAATAAACATCTCGTGAACTTAATACTGATGTTGGATACTTGCAGAAAGTATACAATATCATTGAACTTGAAGAAATGCATCTTTTGTGTACCTTTTTATATATTATTGGGGCATGTGGTTTGTAGATAGGGATTGATGGTAGACCCCGCAAATATTGTTGGTATTGTGAACTTGGAACCACCTAAGACAATGAAGCAACTATGGAAAACGCTGGGACATATTGGTTACTACATGAAGTTGATCAAGGCATCTGTGCAGATAACTGTGCCAAAGGAAAAGCTACTGAAGAAGGATATTACTTACTGCTTGGATGATGAATTCCAAAAGAGCCTTGATGTACTAAAGGAGAAGATGGTAACCTTGCCAATTCTAGTTTTTCCGTATTGGAGTAAGGAGTTCCATGTACATGTTGATGCATCTTGTATAGCAATGGGTTCAGTACTGGCTAAGTCAGGCGATGGAGATATTGATCACCCCATAGCTTTTGTAAGTAGGAAATTTTTCAAGGTAGAGAAAAATTATTCTACAATAGAACACAAAGGATTCACTATGGTATATGCACTCCAGAAATTTAGGCATTAATTATTAGGAGTGCACTTCAATATGTTCAAAAATCACTCCATGCTGAATTATTTGGTGAACAAGCCTATTCTGGGAGGAAAGATTTGTAGATAGCTATTGTTGTTTCAGGAGTATGATTTTGAAGTTATAGTTAAGCTAGGAAGATTGAACGTTGGACCCGATCATATGTCAAGGATAGAAACAGATGAAGAAACCACGAGCATTGAAGAGTACCTGCCAGATGCACAATTATTTGAAATAAGGGTTGCAAATGATCACTTTGCAGATATTATTCAATTTTTAACTACAGGGATGGAACCTGCGGAGTACACTACGCAACAAAAAAAGGAGCTGGTAGTCAAGGAAACTAATTTTTCTTTGATTGCAAGACATTTGTATAAAATGGGGCCAGATGAAATACTACGCAGATATGTATTTGAGCATGAAAGACAATGCATTTTAGAAGAATCTCATGGCGAAGTTGCAGGAGGACATTATGCAGGAAAATCCACTGTGCAAAATATTTTGAAAGCTGGATTATGGTGGCCTACATTGGACAAGGATGCAAAATAATATTTTAGATATTGCGATGCTTGTCAAAGAACAAGAAGACCATCTAGGAGAGATGAAATTTCCTTGAACTGACAAGTGACCTTCCAGGCATTTGAGAAGTGGGAAATAGACTTTTTTGGACCGATTAATCCATTAGGATAGAAGACTGGCGTGAGGTATATAATCACTACCACCGATTATTTGACTAGATGGGTCGCAGCCAAGCCAGTAAAGGATTGCAGCACAAATACTGCTGGGATGTTCATATTTGAGTACATTCTATACATATTTAGGTGCCCGGAGATTTTGATGAGTGACAGGGGCCCACATTTCTTGCACCAAACTATTGAAGCATTGAATGAGGAATTCCATGTGCATCATCAGAAAATAAAACCTTATCACCCTCTAGGAAAATGGAACAGTTGAAGTTTTTAACAAGATTTTGGAGAATGATCTAACCAAAGTATGCAATTTCAACATAAATGATTGGGATTTGAGAATTCCAGCTGTCTTATGGGCATATAGAACAACATATAAAAATTTGACGGGACAAACACCTTTAGGATGGTTTATGGACAGAAAGTTGTTATTCCTATAGAACATATTATACCTAGTCTAAGAATTGAAGCAATAACAAACATGGAAGACAATGATATCATAGAAGAAAGGCTGAAACAATTGCTTATTCTTGAGAAAGACATATTCATTGCAGGATATCATCAACAAGTACAAAAAGCAAGGGAAAAATCCTGGCATGATAGGCATATCAAGAAAAAAATATTCAAGCAAGGAGTCCTTGTACTTTTGTATGATAGTAAGTTCGCAAAGTTCCCAGGAAATTTCAAAACACATTGGTTGGGACCATATATTGTCAAGGATATATCATATGGTGGTGTAGTTCATCTTGAGAAGCTGAATGATGAATTTTTCCTTGGATGAGTAAATGGAAGAAGGTTGAAGATATACAGGGACGATTGTGTCCCTATAACTTCACACTGACTATATGGATGTGGAACAGTCTTAGTGCCACATGCAGTTGAAATTCAGCGCGGGACTATAAACTACTTTGTTGAAGTAGGAATTCGCTGAAGATGGATTACTACGCAAAACTTAGGAAGGTATCATAGTCGGAGGAAGCTATGATGAGGGAAGAATAACTACGATATAAAGGAAGGGTCGTCGAAGTTCACTAGAAATATGAATGTTGGAAGAGAAACAATTGATTTGAAAAAAAAATGTCCATTAAAAGGTGCAGGGAAAATGAATTTAATGAGCACAATTGGGAAAATATGCTTCCAAATCCACATTTATTAAGTAAATCCGACGACACTCATGGGGAAAAAATTCAAATTTGGTATAAATATTGCATCCCGTTCTACATTTGGACACTTTTCTCATTGAGAAGTGGATTTGTGCTTTTTCACTTAAGTGTGAGCTGAGCGTTCCGCTACACGTCTGAAAATATTTTCGAAGATATTTAGAGGGAATTTCTCAGGAGAGGGATATGATACATCATGACTGCTACAACACTACCACATGTGACAGGGCCGAGGTCACCTAGGAAGTAGTCTGTTTCAGGAGAAGCATAGATAAAGAAACCAAATAAGCCCGCTATCAGGAAGTCACCCAAGAAGAAGATTACCAAGGAGAAGAGAAATAAGGAGCAACTTGATAAGAATAAGAAGCCAGTGGAGATCTAAGAAAGTGACGAGGAGGAAATTTATGCAGGTATACTTGAAGAGATACTGGTGAAGGAAGTTGCAACCATTTCCATATTTCCTCCGTATATTCCACCGAGGAAGTTGAACGCAAAAGTGACGAAGGACTCAGACAATGCCAAATTCACTATGTTTACAACATTGTTGCTAGATGAAGTACCATTTGAGGGAGTTGTGTTGGTTAAGGTACCATAGTTGTGAATGGAGGATTGGGATTTCAGCGACAGAAGCAAGTATCCCCAGTTCGAGCCCAACCAGTACTTGCGCATAGTGTATTATGAAGAGAATAAGGTTACCATATTAGAGCCAATTAGGTGGGCTGTAGGGATTCAATAGGCCAGGTTGCTGAATATGTTATATGTTCCACATTTCGGGTGCAACATCATCAATATGATTTTTGTGCACCAGCTTCTAGCATTGGTGCATGATAGGTGTCTTTGGCTGGGTGAGCGAATCCCTATTGATGATATGTGGGGATAATTTTAAGGATGGAAAATTATCTTGAAGTTTAAAAAATTGGCGAATCTCACTAGTCCCTAATATGCAAACTATAAAATTTGTATTGATGTATTTGAAAAATCATTCAAATTTATAATGATACTATATATATATTCTATATAATGTTGGTGATTTTTAATGTAAAATAGTTTTATATTGTAAAATTTGGGCGAATCTTTTTTAGAAAAAATGGAAATTGGCGAATCTTTTTTTTGAAAAACCATGGAAAATTAGCCCACGTGTGAATATTAGCCCCTAAAATTTTCCATGATGATATGCCCATTAGAAGAAAAACCACGCTACCATGCCTAAGATAGAACCCCGCAAATGAATTTTCAAGGAAAATCCAGGACGAGGGGCTCACCGAGAAGATGAAGGAGAAATACGACATTGTAAAGAAGTCTCGGGAATGTGATATTAACACCATTAATGATCAAGTTGTGTGCTTCACTGCACACATTTTGGCCTGAAAGATCATGAGGAAGTGTCATGCAAATGAGGTGTTGACACCAGTAGTTTCTTTGGCTGCACAGAGCAGCAAAGGAGTCTAGTATAATTGGGTTGGATATTTGTGTCAGGAGTTTTAGATGATTTTCGGGATGTGCAGAAACATGGAAATAAATTCCAATACGCATGGCTATTACTCTTGATAGGAATGATGACATGGAAAGAGCTCGAGGAGTCACAGTTCACCACTGTAGATCCAAACATTTGCGAAGTTGTGAGGTACACCTCACTGTGGTTTTCTAAGGAGCTTGATTGGGCAAGGGAGAACAAGCTATTTTGGGTATTACTAGAGATAGATTTATGAACTATTGTGAGTCAACAACCTAGGAACTCACTGATGTTTTTTCAAGAATATCATATAATTACTGATTTTAAGGTGGATTTTCATCACGTCTATATCAGTGCACAGAAGGACCTTGAAGAGTATTAGTACGAGTTACCCTATTTGGTCACAGAGGATGATATACGCTGGTTGTAAGTCAATGGTCGAGTGAATGGCTGACTCTAGCCAAGGAAGGAAAGGAGACAAAGTAAGTAGGAACTAGTGGAAAAACCACTACATCAAATAAGGTCACCACAAGAAATCCATCCAGAAAGCCCACTCGGAAAGGCACACAGAAAAATACTCGCAAAGTCACATAGAAGCACACAAGAAAAGCAAAAATGCAAGAACCCACGAAAGCAATAGAGGAAGCAACAGAGAAGGATACTGGCAAAGAGACATATTAGGAACCTGGAAATATTGGCGAAGAGGCTACAGGCACATAATTAGACTATGGTGGCCATGATCCATTTGAAGATACAAAAACAATAGAATCCCTATTAATTTTCAAGTAGCGAAAAATACCTACTGCAGGAGGTGTGTGCAAGAAGAAAAACTCTGATAAATCAACAAAAGTAGAGATGATGGTCCTTACTGAAGGGGACATCGATGAGATTGGTGACAAAGTGCTGCATGCCACTAAGGATTTATGGAGTGATATTGAGGATCAATAGAAGGTTGTATTGATCTAAATACAACAAGGAATCAATGAATTGAAAGTAAAAGTGAGCGTGGTCCAGGCGAGCGTGGCTCAAGCGAGCATGAACCAAGCGAGTGTGACTCAATTGAGCACGATCCAAGAAAGGAAGCAAGTGCACCAGGTATCAGTAAATTTTGACGTTCATGTTTTGCAGATACCTAGTGGGGCATTTTATTTTGAGGTTGCAAAGGATTCTGCGCACGCTAAGCATTGGAACACCCTCAAATTGAATATTGTTGTGTTGCCCATCCAGATGATGCATGATTTCACAAAGGGGTCACAAAAGAATTGAAGGTGCACGAGGAGTGCACTTTGATGGCTATTAAGGAAGTCAAGAAGGACAATAATAATATTTCCAATGACATGAATAAGGTGCTCAAGGACCGTGATGAGGCGACACAACACATAGAACAATTGGAAGAAATTATCGCCAAAGATGTGTAGCGAGCTGCCCGACCTGATGATCCAAGATGAGGCAACACTAGAGGAAAATATTGCGATGCTAGCCAAAGAAATCAAAGAGTCAAAGAATGAAATGGATAGGGTCAAGTTTTTGCTACAAATAAAAATTAATGAGTTGCAGATCTTGATACAACCAACCACACCGCCAAAGGTTCACGAGCAACGTGAAGTAGATATGAAGGCTGCCATAGAAGGTATTTCAACCAAAATCAAGGACCGTGACCAATTTTTTTAAGACACTATGGATATTTGGACCTTGTTGCAGGAGGATCTGCATGCTCATAAAATTGAAGTAGAGATTCTGGAAAATCAAAAACAGTTTGATGAGATTAAAGTCATGACGAGGACCTTAGCATATGTGTAGCGATTCACCCGTTTACAATAAGGAACGTATCTGCAGAGTCAAATTAAGGAATTGAGATGAAAATAAAAAATCATCACAACGTGAACCAAACCTTGGCAAGATGAGGCCATCTAGTTATCGCAGAACATAGACCGTGTTAGCACTGCAATTTTTAACTTTTTTTTTTTTCAAAGTCTGGTCATTATTGTAAGTTGTGTCTTTGATCCTCTCTTGTCTCCTAACCTATGGTGGAGAGCATCGGAGGGTTAAAATGTATTATTTTTTTTTATCATTTTTAACCAAAATCCAAAATAATTTTGAGTCCAATAGTTTATTTGTGTCATAGATTCATTAGGGTAAATTTTCCTTTAATAAGTCTTTTAACTGTTTTGAGTAGTTAAGGTCATGGGTTTAGCTTGAGTAGTCTTATTCATTCACCATGATATTTCTATCGAAGGTTAAATACAAAATATCAGTCACCAGTTGTGTTAGGAATAACACAAGATAACTACCCTTCCTAGAGAGGCAGCTATTATCTTCAGAATTTCTGGTTTTACAAGCAACACAAGAATAAATGCGCTTTTCAAAAAAGTAGATATTACCTAAAAAAATTGGTACAAGGAGATAAAAGAGGAATTACTCAAGTGAAACAAACATTGTACTTTGAATAGTGAAGGTCTGATAGAACAAGAGGTGTTACTCATCTGAAAGGTGGCTATTTATCATTGGAAGATTCATTTAAAAAGGTTAGGTATTTATCTGCTAAGGCTACTCAAATCTAAATTGCTACTCATTAAAGGTGAAATCTATTAAAGTGAAGTACAAGTAACTATTATTAAAAAACATGATGGGGTGAAAGGTTCAGTGAAATGAGTTGGCAGTAGAGTTTAAATCATTTTGGTTTAGTGTCACACCCTCTCACCGAGTTTTAGGGCATGCAGAGCTCTATCTTCGTTTACTCTTGTGACAACTACAAAAAAACGTTTTTATCTTCTAGCAAAAAAATTTGTTACCAAGTGCCAACAATCAGGGCTTCATGAAGAGTTGTTGTTCCTCTTTTTACAGGTGTGAACATGTGGTTAGGTTAAATATTAACAAGATGGGCAAGGGTGGTAAGGTGAACCGTTCAGATCTGGCTAATGCCCATTTTTTTTACCATTGTGCTAAGCCTCAGTTCAAAGCAGCAGGGTGGTATCAGTTTTTAAGGAAGTTTTTAGGTGAAAATGTGTCAGTGGATCATGAATTTGCTAAGACATTCGATGGATAAAAGGTCAAGTTGGGGTCTCAGACCTTCAATATCATAGAGACTATCATTTCAAGGGCTACCCAAACATGAGCTATAGGTGAGTCCTAGCACAAGAATAACAAAACTCCACTTAAAGTTGATACAAATCCATATTTAAAGCATGAACATGAAAATATTGGTTGGACCCCTATTATTCATATTTAATATTTAATATTTTAGGCCTGAGTGGAAAGGTGTCATTACCACTGTACAACCTTATATAACCTATGAGGGTAGGTTTTCTACTATGCATAAATACTAGATGAGGTTTCTAGCTCACATTTCAGGCTCTAAACCTATGAATCTACCATTTTTCCTTCATAAATCTCTATTGTCAATGTCTTGAAAAATATAGAAAACCCCAAGTTATCCTCGTCATAATCTCTATCACAGAGATTTGATCAAAATACTGGTGGTTTATTATCTGAGAAATAAAAGAACCACATGGGAAATTTTTTTAGCAAATGAGGGGTTTAGTAGTATTAACTCAAGGAGAAGGGTAGGAAGGCCTAGAAGGCTAAATATCCAAGTGTTAGTGTCAGTATTTGCACCCTGCCATCAGTGATTAAAAATAATCTTTTCATAACATTTTAAGCGTCCCACTCAAAAATTTTTATTCATTCCATCAGGTCATGCAAAACATTTTAGTCACTGATGGTAGCCCAAGTCCAAAAACATCACTCTTCCTCAAATTTGATTACTCGCTGGTATAGTTTCATACCTTGCTGACTATACACCATTCATAAAGTCAATATTAGCCATGTCATCTTGAAATTCAGTCTTTCATGGTCTCATTAGGTATTTTAGGGTTTTTCAAGGTTTCATTAGGTCATTAGGGTTTCCAAGGTCCAATAAAGCTTCATTTCCAATGAATAAGACCAACAATTAAAGGGTGATCCAATAACATCTCTTCACCATATGAAGATGATTTGTAAATAAAAATTCTTGTTTCAGCATGTAATTTTGGTTTTAAGATGTAATTTTTAATTTTCATTATGTAATTTTATGTCATCAAAATGTAATGAGTATCATGATTCCCAAGCTGCTAACTCAGATTTCCAACATGCCAAAGCATAAAAAATGTCAAATCAAAGAGTTCTCAAAGTCATCATATGATCAATTTGTCAAGGAAAAAATCAAGTGCAAAGGTAAAAATTCAGAGTTCAAAATGAAAGTGAAGAAAGGAAAAAGTGGGTCCCAAGGCCCAATTCTTTCAAATCATGAAGTCTAAAAACCACCAAGACATCACAAAGAAGCTCATTTGTCATTTCATCCATATAGCTTGCACTCCTATAGCTGGAAAAGTCAATTTGCAAGGTTAGAGGTTAAGCTTTTCACTAGCGCTACACTTTCAGAGGGTGGCGCTGCGCTTAGAGCAGTGGCGTCATGCTTAGAGCGGGTAGCGTTGTGCTTATTCTCCATTGGCACTAAAATTATGGGCAAGGCACCGTGCTTTTACTCAGTAAAGTCTATAGGCATCAAAACTCACCAAAAAACCTCCAAACTCTCTCAAATTCTCAGCAAGTTCCTCTTACACATTCTTGCAAGTAAGTACACTCAATTTGTTGCCTCCTTGCACTCCTAAAGAATGATTTCATAGTGTTTTAGATTCTAAGTGAAATTGAAATTTTTCCTAAGTGAAACCCTAGTTCTACTCCTAATTCCCAAATTTGATGCCCTAATACCCTAAAATTCCTTCCCACACAACTAAAAACCCTATCTCTACCCCTGCACAGCATTTCTTAATCCCTAAGCCTCATTCCCTAAAAACCCTAAGTCCTAGGCTTCTACATTCCTAGGCAGCCACTTCCCTAAAACCGTAATTAAATTCTCATTTCCAATTCCATTGACATTTTGACCTCCCATCACCTCCCAAAGCTCCATAATCCCTTCCCCCATCTCCCTAAATTTTCCTAGAGTTATCCCTATTCCCTACACCCATTTTCACTTTGCATTCCCATCTAGCTTATCCCTAGGGTTTCTTGGCCACCAAAACACTATGGAGGAAGACAAAGATTATATGGAAGAGGAGGGTAGACAAATAGAGGAGGATATAAAAAATAGAAGGCCTCACAAAGGAGGAAGATTCCTAAGGCTGGAGCCCACCAACACAAATGAATTGAGGGCCTCTCCCATGAATTTAAATTTTTTTGAGTATGTAGGTTGCCTATATTTTTGCAACATGATTCAAAGGGTCCAACATCATCCTCTATTGAGTAGATTTTTCATTTCAAATCTCACAGAAAATAAAGTGACCCTTGCATGTGTGACTTTCATTGTATCTACATTTGTCATTGTTGCTACCACAGGGATTCCAAACATGGGAGAGAAATGGTTTAAATCCAAAGATTTGGAGGATTAGTACTATGAACCATTCATCAAACCAAGATACAAGAATGAAATGAGGAGGGTTTTCCTTTTCAGCTACCTTCTTGATAGGTATGCACCCATGATGAAAATCATCACAAAGTACTTCTCTTGTGAAGGGAGATTTTCTAGTCTCTATACATACTACATTAGACTGCTGATGCACTTCACAAGAGTAAGATTTCTCAATATCCCATACTTTTTATTTAGGAGCATAGATAAAATGGTTTACATTGTGAAAAAGAGAGACTATGACCAACATATGAATAGCCTCTTTCACCACTCATTGATCAAAATCATTATGTTCCATCACCTTGATCAAGTGGGGCATTTCATGGGACACCTTGATTGTAAATGATATCTTCACTTTTCTCCACAAGCTCCACATGCTGAAGATGTACCTTCTTCATCTCACCTAGCTACATCTATGCCTTCACCTCACTCCACTTCACCTACTCCATCTCCATCACCACCATCATCACCGTTTTATGAGTAGGATGAGTCACCTAGAAAAGTTGAGGTCAGCAAGTCTAAAAAGGATGAAATAAACACATTAGCAAAGACCTATCAGAGAGGGCATAGGCAGGTGTTTTCCCCACAAATTTTGGGAGGGGACCTACCTTCTTCACCAACAAAGTAGGTACAAAAGGGTAAACAAAATATGGCAGAGGAAGATGTACATGAGGAAGCCATTCATGAGGAGGATGACCTTCATGAGACAGAGACTGATTTTTTACTTGTTGACTTGGGTGAACAACATGATTATGAGGCCTCCAAATTGATTATCAAGCAGAAGGATTCCCAAATAAGGGAGCTTGAGACCAACTTAGAGAGATCTAAGTAGGTCATTGCATACTATGAGCAAGGAAATGAATAACTCAAGACCAAGTAGACCATCATGGAGATTCAACTTCTCAAGGAAAAAATAGAGGAAAATAGGGCAATGGACTTGCTTGATGAGGCTTATGAAAGGCACGGTGAAACAAATGAGGTAGAAGAACAAGTTACAAGAAGAATACCTAGGACTAGAGGGCTGAAAAGAGCTCTAGAACTAGAGAGGAAAAATGAGGCTAAGCTTGCTAATGAGCTTACTTTGAATGAATAGTTTTCCATCATTGTTAATGAGAACCAGGAGAATTGGCTTGACAGGGCCAACCAACATCTTGAGAAGCTCTCGGAGAAGGAAAACAAAGACAATGACATATTGAGAAATAGGGCCAAGAAATACTTCAAGAAAGTCCAATTGCAAGCTCAAAGCTCAAAAAGGCCAAATCAAGCCTTGAAACCCTAACCAAGCAAAATGAAGGGGAAAAGATTGATATTCTTGATGAGGCATCACTCATCACCTAATCCTCATCCACCAACCCAAATCAAACAAAAAAAACCCTGTACTCATAACTAGCCTAATACCCTAATTCATCCCGCCCTATTGGCTATGACTTTGTGGAGAGAGCCCTCTCTGGTTTGGTAGGGCTAGCTACCAAGCTAAAAGATTGGTTTGTGGTTCCCTCTGTTTGGAATATTTCTCAACCTTAGAAATATGGTGGAGTGATAACATACTGGCATCTTTTCCAGGGAACGAAAGATTTATTTTCCCTTGGTATACGACAAAAAACATTGGAATTTGATCCTTTGGATGATAGGGTTAAGTTTTAGAAAGGTTGATTGGATAAGTGTAGTGCCAATATTGTAGAGCTAGCTTCGAGAAGATATACCAGAGAAAATCCTGATCCTGATCCAACTGATAAAATCAAAGATCCGGATAATATTTTCTGGAGGCATATATATCAAACTAAAGAGATTCAGTCAGGACCAATCCCATTGGTAAGATCTACTTCAATTCCTACTAAAGTACTATCTCTTGAAGATATACCATATGATATAAAATTTGAATTGTCATTGTTTAGATCTAAGTCTAAAACCTCTTTATTCGACATAGTCTTCGATCCTTTAAGACTCTTTGAGTTCAAGTCATTATTCGAGTTAGATCTTAGCTCTCTGAAACTTGAAGAAGATTGTTTTTTTCAAGATATCAAACCTAAATCAGACCTTGACATCAAATACTGGATCCAATTCTACCATCAAGATTCAATACCTGTCTCGAATCAACCTCAATCAATTGTATATTTTCATCTGCTCCTTCAACCTCATCATTATACCTAATACTTCAGTACCTACAACTGTTGTTCCACTACCTATTCAGCTAATCCCTCCTGTTTTCAATCCATCACTTCACTCAGCAGGAATCATGACAAGGTTTTCCCCACTTATCTTACCTTCTCAATTGAATAATTTACCTCAGTGTTATGGCCAAAGACTCCCCTTGTTTGATGAAAATTCTACCATATCTGCAAAACAACACATTGTCGAGGTCACCGACTTCATAGATTTGGAGGAAGTTGATGCTGAAAATGCCAAAATGAGGATTATATCCCAGAGATTCTCTGGAGATGTCAAAGTTTGGTTTAGATCCTTGAATCCTAATTCCATTTCCACTCTAAACTAGTTTATTGATGCAATTATAGCCCAATGGGAGGTAAAAAAAAGCCATTTACAGTTGCTTTATGAGTATGAGAATATAAAGAGAAATATCAATGAATCAGTCCAAGATTTCAATACTTGCTTCAATATAATTTATAATGAAATTCCCATTGATATCAAGCCTCCTCCAGGCTTATCTCTCATACGTTATACAGAGGCATTTTATCCCGACATGGTCTAAAAACTAAGGGAAAGAAATACAACTACATTGGAAGATATGCAAAAGAACGCGGTCAGTATTGAAGCAGATATGCTAATGAAAAGAGATAGAGCTAGAAATGAGAGAAAATTCTCCATTAAGGATGAACCATCTACCTCATCTTCCGATGCTAAGATGGACACATTGATAAGGACTATTGAAAGATGGTTGACATGATGTCCATCACTAAGAGACAACCTGAGGTCATAAATACTTACCATAGAGGACAACAACAACCTCAGTTAAGGATCAAGAAGAGAGAATAGCGGGCTCCTAAACAACCAGCACAACATCAACAAATTAGGACACTGTTGCAACATAACTATGCTCAAGGAATAGAAGAAGAATATGAAGAAAAAATTGTTGAGGAAAATATCCTTTTCAAGGCTGATGGTTTTCCCATGTTTTTTACAGAAGATGAAGAGTATTTTGAAAAGAAAAATGAGCCTAAGGATGAAGATTTGATCCTTTCCAATGATTATTAATTGAAGAAAAAATCTGATGACTATCAATGAGGGTACTTGAATGCACTTATTTCACAAAATAGGAAACTCTCATTGAGGAGAAGAGATGTGCTGGTTAATCCCATTTAGAAGAGAGCATCTCAGCAGAAATATTCTCAAACAAAGAAGAATCCTCCGAGTAATCAAAGTAAATGAAAAGAACCTCCAATCACGAATCAAAACAAGGTAAATCAACCATCCATAAGTTCAATAAGTAAGGAAAATGACATTTAGAAGAAAGAAGCACCATCAAAGGACCATGCTGGACAACGAGACATCGTCATTAAAGAGGTAGACAAAACTACTCCTTTCAACCTAGAAACTGAAATTTCAAAATTAAAAGTGTCTATTCCTTTAACTGAGCTTGTTAAGAATAACTAGTATAAGTCCCATGTTGCCAAGATGGTTAAAGTAGATCCTTTGTCCGACATGGTGAATGTCAAATATGGTCAACCCGAACTTATTTTTGGTCCTGCTATTGATGGTCAATTAGAAGATAGCGAGGTTCCTCATTTCCACTTGAGTCTAAGAATCCACCAATGCATTTTACAAAATTCCATGTTAGAATTCAGAGCCTCCCACAATCTAATGCCAAAAGCCATTACGAAAAATTTGGGCCTTGATATCACTTGTCATTACCATGACTTATACTCCTTCAATTGAGGTTGAGTATGTTTTATTGGCCTTATTTAATATTTGGAAGTCTCCCTAGAGCAGATTCCAACAAAGAATGTTCTAATGGATGTGGTGGTAGTTGACATATCGCCATGGTTTGGCATGTTGTTGTCAAGATCCTAGGGGGGGGGGGGAGTTGAGAGGCACATTGAAATTAGACTTTTCTTGTGCAACTATCCTTGTTTTTGGGAAATTGAGAAAATTGTACCCTGAAATAAAGATGAAAAATATGATCACAAGAAAAGAAAATCATAACAATCATTCGATAAATGTTGTGCATACAGATTCAAAGTCATTCATTTTTTTAATTATAGCGGATTAAATGATGTAGATAGCCAACTTGTAGATGTAGAATATGTTCCAGAAATTCATAATTGCATCATAGAAGTTATAGAAAAGGAAAAAGAGAATCTTCTGAGCTCATCAGAACAACCATCAGATGAAGCAGAGAAAAATTCAGAAATTCCATTAGATAAAGTGGAAGAAAGTCTGGAAAAGCATGAAGAAACAATTCAGAAAGTTGAGACAAAAAAGAAATTAGAGTTTAAGCACTTGTAGGATGAAAATTTTCTATGGTCCATGGAATTTGATGATGCCCTGGGGAAAGACAGGGAATGCAATGGAATTTGGGTTCACAACCCTTTTCATTAGCAGAGTAAGGTCCCTACAAATGTTAGATTATGCTCTTACAAGTTAGATTTTGATTGCACTAACAATGAGGTGGAGTATGAAGCACTGATTACTGGCCTAAAGATATTGAAGAAATTGGGATCAAGAAGGATTTTTGTGTATGATGTGTTAGCCACCTATGAAATTTTTTATACCAAAAGGTGGCTAAATCATTTTTGGAGCCTTCAAGGAACAAATTTTACTGCAAAAAAGTGTTGGCTCTTGAAGACTCTTGAAGGCCTCATGCCTCTGTCGAAATCTTCACTAATGTGCCCATTTTACACTCAGAAATTCTGCTGATTTCAAAGATAAAATACTGCTGCAAACACCATTTTCCCCTTCCTTCCACTTCCAAAACTAACCTCATTTTCCCCTTTCCCCCCATCGAAACCCCCTTTGATAAGGTTTAAAACTTCTTCTTTGCCTTATCGAAACCCTCAAAAATCTTGAAAAACATTGAAAACTTCATAAAAATACATATTCTTCTGTAAAGGTTTAAGCCCCTTGGGCTAAGTCCTTAGCCATTTCCACTACACACGCCTTGGTGCTGGAACCAAGCGCTAGCCATCCAAGCACCTATCGCATCGCAAAGAGCTGAGTGCATAAATCTTCTGCCATGGTAAAAGTTACGATGCCGATTAGCCCTGTGCATAAAACCCCCGGTCATATTGCTTTCCATATAACCCACAGCCTCGCAGATGGGCGCTGAACCGTATTGCAAATATATTTTCCGCCCCCAAAGCTTAAACCTTTGTTATATTAATTTTTTGAGTTTTAAATATTTTCGGTCATTAACTATTCAAAACCGGGTGGGTTGATCGCATCGCTTTTGAGAGGAAAGCGGTTTTCCTCGATCGACAGCGATTAACACCACCGGCCGACACGTGGCCTTGGGCGGTATGGCGATACCATTTTCCCCGGGTGTTAAAGGTTGGATGTGGAGTGAGCGCGATATCGAGGCGTGCCATCCGATCTGAGCCCAGCTCATTGGACGGTGATCGCGCTCTGAAGAGCCCTGTAAGATAAACGTGGTACGACGCGGTTACTTAAAGCATCTCCGCCATCGATTTGATCTGCAGATCGACGAACCACACTCCATTGCCCCGGTTCCCTCGTCCACAATAGCAGTCAACGGTCCCACAAGAGCCAGTGGTCCCTAGCACCACATTAGCATCCACACAGCAGATTTTATTTTGGGCGGATATTCATTGTTTCCCCACACAGTCACCCAATGTGGACCCGGGAAATTTATTCAACAAAGTTTTATTAAAAGATTTTGAAGTCCAGGTGTGTTTTATAAGGTTTTTGACATGCGATCTCCGCCGTGGATCTTGTGGGCTGATCTCATCCTACGACCCACGATCATCCCGAACCCAAAACGCCATTTTTAACCATTTTTTTGCCGAAACAAAGGTTTTAGCCCATTTTCTTCATTTTTTAAAATAAAATGACTCTGTCATTTTGACTATTCGCCCTCGCTCCTGACCATCGATCTCTGCGTGATCGACGGTTACGATCTAGTTTCCTCCTCCGCTCTCCTCTGACCTCCTCTAATCAATCTCGACCATTGGATGATGCCATCCAATGACCATGCTCTCTCCACGTTCCTTCTGAAGCAGCAAACCTATATATATGCAGGATTTTATAATGTTATGTTTATGTTGCAGGGTTTAAATGGTTTTTTCCGCTATACTGAAGAAAATTTCAAAGGCTGAGGGTGACGATCCTCCCGCCTTCGATTCATCAAAAGGAATCATTCGCAGGATTCAACTCCACATTTCATCAATGATTCATGAGGCATTGATGCCATTCGACCCCTGCGTAGCCCTGCACACCAACAAACACAGTGAATTAGGTACAAATCAAAGAGTATTAGTGTCGAAAGAAAAAAATATACCAGAACAGAAGATTGAAGACAGATCTGTGGGGATTATGTCTAAGATGGTTGATCAAAAGCCTAATCCCCAATTAAAACATAGTTAAAAGAAAAATCATAAAGGTTCATCAGACAGAAAGCCTCCACCACCACATCTGAGGCAAATTGATTCAAATTGATTCCTCACAGCTACCAGAGTGCCACCTGTGACTCAAAGCATTCAAAGAGAGGCCGAAGTTATTGATCAGATGAGGTATTTTCCTCAGCGCAGCCAGAGAAGTTAATTCTGTAAATAAACTTAATGACAAAATATCAGCAGAGTTACTTTAACACAACACAGAGCCTCAAAAGTCAAGAAGAGCTCCCATCGAGCTTAAATCTTAATGTAAATTATTTAATATAGAGGACACCTATGTAAGTTTCTTCATCGAGCCCCCCAAGGGCCAAGGAACCATTAAGTCTGTATTAATTATCTTTGGAGATCTTTTATCAGATCTCACCTCCTCATTCTTCTATAAATACTATTGCAGAACATGACATAGGGGTTGGTTGATTTAGTTGCTGAACATTGAAATGTAATTGTGCTTGAGACTTCTACTTGTAAATAATGTTCACTAGCCCTTGGAGCTCTACTTGTGATAGATAAGTTAGGCTGAGATGAGTAGATGATTGCTAAACTAAAGCATTGGACTTAAAGCTGTAACTGGTTTGGAGCATCAATACAAGCTGATTTATGGGATCCTGGTCTATGTTGACGGTGATGTTTTTCTCATTGTAACTTGTTATTTTGTTTCTATTTTCACTGTGTTTCATCTTCTCTTATAAAGAACAAAATGCATAGAGTTAGGATCTACTGTATACCAGTACCCTTCTCTGATTGAAAATATTTATCTGAATGTTTTCTTCCAATCTGTGTTATTTAGGAATGATTTAATTTAGTTTAAGGATAGGAATGCTAGCGTTCCCTCATCCTATTGCCTTAGCTGATTGTTATTTCTGAATGTTATTTTTAGTATATGTTAAGTAGAGATGAACTAAGAAAGATATGGTGTGCCCTGGTCCTAGTTTTATCCTCAAAGACTGTCTGAATGTTTCTCTTGGAGTGTGTTGAAAGCTGGCCAGTTTAGAAGTACTTACTAGATCTTAGACCATTCTTTGTTATCATTTGTGTTTTCCCTCGTGTTTAAATGTTTTCTATTGAAAGTGTATCAAAGGCTGGCTTACCAGATCCTAGTTTACTTTCATGTCTTTCTTAAGTGTATGTCAAAAGCTGGCTAGTTTAGAAGTACTTACCAGATCTTAGGCTGCTCTTTGTTCTTCATCTATTTAATTCCCCTTCTTGATGTATCATTTCATTCCATAAATCAAACTTTAAAGAGATCCTTAGACATAGATGACTTGCCCCATGGACCACTCTTGCCTCTTGTTGTTTCAATTAAACCCTATTATGACTCCATAGCCCAATGGACTAAAACCTGCAGTTATCTATCTTCCTAGCCAAAGCTTGTTATATTTGCTTGCAACTTCTCACCTTTGAAACTCTTTTCATTTAGAACTCTCCACCTCAAACAGTAATCATGCTCAACCATCCAAAAGCAAACAAAACCCTCGGCCTTCATAGCTAGCCTAATATCATTACCCAAAACTTCAAATACAAATCCATCTTTGCACTTATTGGAGAGATCCCTCTCTGGATTCAGGAGGGCTAGATCCTAGAATCCCAAAGTGGTTGAAACGATGTTCTCCCTGCGGTCATAATTTTTCCAATCTTGCTGATTACAGGGTGCTAACATTTCTGGCGACTCCGCTGGGGAGTTTTGAGGTTTTTTGGTCTAGGTACCTTTAAAGACCTCAGAAAACCCTTGATTCAAGAAAATTATGCAGTGAGTAAAAAGCAGCCTTTTCAAGCACTACCAAACACATGGTAATCATGATGAAACTTGTTTGAATTAGTGACAAACTGGGCAAACCCTAGGATTCTCATAAGGTTTTATCTAACCTTGAAAAATCAGCCAGCTTAGCCATAAGAGTAGAATGTATTTGTCTCATAACCATAGCTAAGTTTTGAAACAGAGTTAGGATATTCTTAGAAACCACACAACTGAAAAATAACTCAGAAAACCCAAAAATATTTCAGATTGGTATCTAATAAACATGGCAGTGGACCATAAAACCTTTTACCTCCTTAGGAGCTAAAAACTTCCACTTGGCGACTCCACAATCCTGAACAGACCATAAGACTCCACTGGGAAGAAACCTTATCATCATAATATCATTCAAACTCAGTTAGAGGACTGTAGGATTAAAGTTTGTATAAACAGATTAGTTGATCTTTAAAGATTGTCATACCTTGTTGAAATTTTCTTGTTTATTTGGGTCTGAAAAACACATCATAGTGGCTCCTAGAAAGATTCACACTAGAGCCTATCCTAACCCTGATCCACCTGAGATAGCTGATAACCCAGAAAGTATCCTTAGGAAGTCTCCTAGGATTAAATTATCAATTGTTTTCAGATCACCCTTGAGAGCTAATTCAGTTCCTAAAAATCTTTCAGCTCTACAACAATCACAAGTTGAATTAGTAAATCCCTTTAGAACTAGGTCTCTTGATGATTTAGATCAGTTAGATTCTGAGCCTTCACTTTCATCTCCTGAAGCAATTGAACATCCTGGTAGCAGAGAAACAACACCTCCTGATTTACATTTCCTTCACAACCTAGATGTCTCTCATCCAAGATTAGCTCAGCAATCTACCCCTGGTCCATCCACTTCTGCTCACCCTACATCCACTGTTCAAACCACTCCATTTCAGTCCACTTTCCCTCTTGTTAATCCACCTCTTGTGAATCCACCCCCACTACATATCATGGTAGCATGGTATGCTCCCTTAGTCCTTCCTGTACCATTAGTCAATCTCCCACAGGACTATCAGTCCAAAATTCCATTATATGATGCCAATAATGCTACAACTGCATCACAACATGTGGATAAGATAAATGACTACTTTGACAGAAATGCAATTGATGATGATTCTGTGAAGCTTAGATTATTTTCTCAAATTCTGGGGGGATAAGTAAGAAAATGGTTTAAAGGTTTAACCCCCCATAGTATCAATGATCTCCAAGCCTTCCATCGGACATTATTAAACAAATTGGAAGTAAAGAAGAATCCTCTCCAAGTCCTTTCTGATTACAAGAACCTCCATAGGAACACTGGGGAAAGTGTGCAAGCTTATTGCACCAGATTTAACAATTTCTATAATGCCCTTTCCCCCAATCTAAAACCTCCACAAGGCTCAGCTTTAAACAAGTTTCCTAAAGGGTTTGAACCTGAGATGGCCTATCAGCTGAGAGAGAGAGATCCTGCAACTCTTGAAGAGATGAAAAAAGGAGCTCTTGCTGTGGAAGTCAACTTGATAGAGAAGAGAGCAAGAATGAAAAATGGGAAGAGAGTGTATTTTAGAGAGGAAAACACAACTTCTACTTCCAACTCAAATATGGAGAGAATGATGGAGGAGATGATGAAGAAAATGAGCATCCTTGAGAGAGCACAAGCAAGTCAAAACCAAACTGCTCCTCAAAACATAAACCAGAACCAGAATCATAATTTTAGAAGGAACCAACCTCCAAACAGACCTAGGGAAGATGACTAACAGATCACTCCTCCCTTTCATCAAAAATATGTAAGTGAGGTTGAGGAAACATATGAGATAACAGAGGAAGATGACATCAACATGCTGGGGGTAGATAATGATGACTTTGAGATTCATTATGATAGAAAACAAGGTCTATACACACCTTATGATGAAAAAGGAGATGATGATGAAAGTTATTATCAAGACATGGAAAATGTCATCATAGAATCTCAAAGAGAATATGACCTTAGAAGCAAAACCAGTCAAAAAACCCCCGGCAAAAAAACCTCTGACAAATCTTCACAAAACAGCACTGCCACCAAGCCTAAATTTTTCAAACAAAAGGACAAAACAGTGGCTGTAAATTCTGATAAAAGTAAAGAGAAAAGCATCCAAAACAGTGAAAACAAAGTGCAAACCTTAGTAGTACTAACACTTCAGCTAGTACTTCTGTTAAGACCATTTTTTCAAATATAAATAGAACAGATCGGCAAGCTGATGTTGTTGATAGAGTGATAGCTAATAAGGATGAGACCAGCACTTTAAAGAGTCAAATTCCTTTAAGCCTGGAGCAGGAAATTTCAAAGATCAAAATCTATATTCCCTTGACTGAGTTAGCTGCCCAGCATGTATATAGGACCCAAATTTTGAAGGCTTTAAACATAGAGGACTATAATGACACAGTCAATCTTAACGATGACCAGCCAGAGCTCATTTTTGGTCCTAAGATTGAAGGTAGATATCAAGAGGGACTTGTCCCCCCCTTTTATGTAAGCTTAAATGTTCATGACAAGATTTTGCATAACGCTATGCATGATTCCGAGGCTTCTCATAATTTAATGCCTAAAACTGTAATGGAGAGCCTTGGTCTAGAAATCACCAGACCTTATAAAGACCTTTACTCCTTTGACTCAAACAGAGTGAAATGTTTAGGATTAATCAAAGACCTCTGCGTTAACTTAGCCCAGATTCCAGCCAAATGCTTAATAATGGATATTGTTGTGGCTGATGTACCCCCAAAGTATGGAATGTTATTATCAAGATCTTGGGGGGCTAAGTTAAAAGCGACTATGCAAATGGACATGACCTATGCGACTATCCATGTTTTCAATCAGACTAGAAGACTTTACAGGGAGTCCCATATGCAATACATAGTTACAAGCCAAGACAGACCACAAAACTCTCCCCTTTATTCTGTAGACACAGGCCTAGATTCATTTATCCTTTTCAATGATGAAACTGTTAGTGAAAAAGTGACCTTGTCTATTTTAATGACAGATAGAGTGGAGGAAGAAGATAACGTAGTAGTATGAGAACAGTTTTTTGAACCCGTAAACTCTAGCAAACAAAACACAGGTCTTGAGCTACAATTCATCCATCCATTGCTCTTAAACCTTGACAGTCAAGAAAATAACCCTCAACGCAGCGAAAAACCTGAGGAGTTGAAACAAATATAACTAAGTGTTTATATTCCACAACAACTCGTAAGCACTTTAATTGAAGAGGACAGTAACCAGGACGAAACCTAAAAAATTCCTCTTTGGAGTATGTATTTTGACCGATCCTGCACTAGGAACAATGCTGGTGCAGGTGTCTGGATTTCCAATACTAAAAAAAACCACACAGATAGCATTTCTTGCAAATTAAACTTTCAGTGTTCTAACAACATAGCGGAATATGAATCCCTGCTTTTAGGCTTACATCTATTGAAAAAGTTAGGAGCCAACAGAATCAAAGTGCATGGGGATTCCGAGTTAGTCATTAGGCAAGTCAATGGGGAGTATAATGCAAATCATCCCAGACTTAGGGCCTACCAAAACAATGTCATGGACCTCTTAAAAACATTCAAGGAGTCCAAACTGATTTTTGTCCCAAGAAAAAGAAATATTGCTACCCAAAATTTAGCTTTTGCAGCTAGAACATGCTTAATGCCATATGAAACCAAAGACTGCAAAACTCAGATAAAATTTAGACCAGTCGTGCCTGATAATGAAAAGTATTGGCAGGTGTTTGACGGAGACAAACAAATAGAAGACTTCATGTAATTCAGATATGAATTCGAACTAAACAGTTCGGTTTCAGAGTATGATACAGACTGCAGTGAAGAAAATTTTCTTAGTGAAGAAGAGCTGTCTCCTGAGCTTGTCAATATTAATCTTCTGACTAGAAAACTTAAAAACAAAACAGAATTGAATGCAGAGTTAGAAACATAGGAGTTAGAAACTTTTCACTCTAAAGATCAGAGTTTGCCTAAGGGTCTGGCCCCTTTAGAAGAGTTGTTCGATTTTAACGATGTGGCAAATAAACCAAAACTGGAACCTGTAGAGACTGAAGTGGAAGAGTGCAATATAGGCAGTGAGAAAAAACTGAAAATGATTAAACTGTCTAAAACTTTACCACCTCACATTAAACTCAAATACATAGAGATGTTTAAAGAATTTTCTGATGTTTTTGCGTGGAGTTACGAAGATCTGAAATCCTATGACACTAACATAAAACAACACAAAATCCCTCTCAAGGAGAATAAAAAACCATTCAAACAGAAACTACGCAGAATAAACCCTGTTCAGCTGCCCCTAGTTCAGAAGGAGATCATGAAAATGTACGATGCTGGTATTATTGTCCCTATTAGATATTCTCAGTGGGTGTCTAATCTAGTGTCAGTTAGGAAGAAAACTGGAGAGATCAGGCTTTGTATATACTTTAGAGACTTAAACAAAACTTCATTAAAAGACAACTACCCTTTACCTAAGATGGATCATATTTTACAAAGGGTGGTGGGGTCTAGAAGAATTTCTTTGCTTGATGGCTACTCAGGGTACAATCAGATCTTAGTTCACCCTGCTGATCAATTAAAGACAACCTTTACTACACCATGGGGCACTTTCATGTATGTGAAAATGCCCTTTGGTCTAATGAATGCTGGAGCAACTTTTCAGAGAGCCATGGACTTAGCATTCTTGGAAGAACTGGGCTACTTCATCATTATATACCTTGATGATGTCACTGGGTTTTCAATAACAAATGAAGAGCACATAAAACACTTAAGAACAATCTTCGAGAAATGCAGAAAGTTTGGGATATCTTTAAACCCTAAGAAAACATTATTTGGGCTCCAAGAAGGCAAACTTCTTGGGCACATTATTTCAGAAGAGGGTATTAAGATAGATCCCAAAAGGATTGAGGCCATATTGCAAATCTCTCATCCTCAGAACATCAAGGAGTTGCAATCTTTCATTGGAAATATTAATTTTTTGAGAAGGTTCATCCCCATCTTGGTTGAGCTTCTTAGAAATATCACAAACATGTTGAAGAAGGAGCAAGGGGTAAAATGGACCTTGGAAGCAAAGAAATCCTTTGAGCTGGTGAAACAAGCGTTAACCAAAACACCGGTTCTAATAAGTCCTGATTTTTCAAAAGATTTTTATATTTTTTCATTTGCATCAGAACATACCATAGCTACTGTCCTTTTACAGAAAAATCCACAAGGACAAGAGCATCCTATTTCGTTCTTTAGCAAGGCATTGAGGGATGCCCCTTTGAATTATAACATTATGGAGAAGCAAGCTTTTGCTTTGGTTAAAGCTTTGAAAGAGTTCAGAGTGTACATACTTCACTCACACATCATTTCCTTTGTCCCAAACTCAGTTGTTAAAGACATTATAACACAGGACCAAGATGGTAAGAGAGGTAAGTGGATTGATGTTATCCTTGAATATGATTTAGAGATAAAACCCACTAAAATCATCAAAGGCCAAGGTCTGGCTAGATTGATGGTTGAATCCAATTTTGAAGTTATTAATATTAATATGATTGATGCTTTGGATGACCAAGAAGGACTCTCATCTCCCATTGTTGAAGATCATTTTATGAATTCCTCTTGGTATGCTGATATTGTTTATGTTTTGCTTAATTTGAATACACCTCCTGGTTTGACAAAAACAAAGGCAAGATTTTTAAAATTAAAATTTGTAAACTATTGCATTATAGATAGATGTCTTTATTGGAAAAATTCAAGTGGTGTATTATGTTAGTATGAATCTTTTGTCGAAATGTACGAAAAAAGACCACTTTAGCTACGCATAACTTATAGCCCTAACATCAAATATGGCTGCCAATATCTTCAGATCTACAGTTAGTTGATCAAGACAAGTGCTGCAAAAAACCAGATCTATGCATATAGAGACATTAAGCGGTAAAAATAAGGTTTTGCTCCATACATCCAATAGACAAGACAATAACAATTTTTGAAAGAATTTTGTATTAAGGGCACCTGGGAGGAAAACAAGAAGGTGTTTCCAATTCTCCTCAATGGGATGGGTTCTTGGAAGTCCACAGCACTTCAGATCTAGCATTTCTCTCTCCTGTTGGTGTAGAAAACCCAGACAAAGATAGAACTCAAAGGGAGCTCACACAACAAATAATGGAAAATATGACAATGATAATGGCTCAAAGTCAGACCAAGAGTTTAGATCTAGAGTGATCTAATAGGAAACAAAAGGTGAAGAATGGTAGGAAAAACCCTCCTATTTATAACAAAATATTGGGTCATTCTAGATCTTGGTGCATGATTAAAATAACATTAACCAAATATAGATCCACCTTTTATGGAATATTTTATTATATTTTTTGGAGGGAAAAAGTATTTGCCTTGGGTCAAATCTCTTTATTTGTGAATAATAAATAAATAAATGATTTATTTATCATTTTAAGGAAGTGGTTGAAAGATAATCAAATAAATAATGATTTGTTTAATTATTTATGGGTGATTTAGTCATATTTAACAAGGAATATTATTTAAATAAGATTAAAATAATTATTCCTAGAAAATAATAACATAAATAAAGATTTATCTAATTAATTTCTTTGTTTTGGGTTAAACATGACCAGGAAAATCAAAAAAATATAGTTTTGTTTAATATTTCCTTTTGGGGTTTCCTGTTTAGACTATAAACAACATAATAAATGTGTTTTATTAAGTTATTTTACATAGTGAAAGCAATTTTACTTAGGGTAAAATTGGTCTTACATGGTGTACTTGGGTCCATCTAATGATAATAGGTTAGATGACCAAAAAATGGTGTAACATATTGCTTAAATGTTTGCCTGAGTTTGATGCAGAGAAGGTTAAGCACCAGTTCAATGAAGGAGAGTGTGGAGGTCATTTGTACTAGAAGACAACAGCTAACAAAATTTTGGGGGCTGGTTTATATTGGCCTACTCTTTTCCATGATGTGCACAAGATGATCATAGCCTGTCATAAATGTCAAATTTTTGAAGGCAAAAGAAAACTGCTACCCCTACCTCTGCATCCAATCACTGTTGAAGCTCCTTTTCAATAGTGGGGACTTGACTTCATAGGAGAAATCCATCCACCATATTCTGCCCAACATAGATGGATTCTTACTGCCACAGACTATTTCACTAAGTGGATAGAAGCCATACCTTGTAGGCAGGCCAATGATTCTGTTATTATAAAGTTCATGGAGACTAACATTCTCTCCAGATTTGGTTGTCCTACCAAGGTCATCAATGATAATGCAGCAGCATTTGGATCAAAGAAGATGGTTGAATTATGTCACAGGTATCGGATAACATTGGGGCATTCCACGGCCTATTACCCTCGAGGTAATGGACTTGCAGAATCCTCAAACAAGAGTTTAGTAAACATAATCAAGAAATTTTTGGAAGACAACAAGAAGTCTTGGCACACAAAGTTAGTTCATGCACTTTGGGCTGACAGATTGACTTTGAAGAAATCTATTGGCATGTCACCTTTCCAGCTTGTGTATGGTATTGACGAAATTTTTCCAAAAAGCCTTGGTGTACCAGTGATGGAGTTGATTCAAGAGTTGAAAAATGAAGATAATGACATAATCAGAAGAATAAATCAGACCATTCATCTTCAGCAAACTAGGGAGGAGGTTTATACCAAAGCATTGCAGAAGCAGGACAACATCAAAAAGATTTTTGACAGAAGAACAAATGCCAACAATTTCAAAATTGGGGACAAAGTTTTAAAGTGGGACTCAAGGAGGGAAGACAAGGGCAAGCATGGAAAATTTGAAAACTTATGGCTTGGCCCTTACTCTATCCATTCAGCTGCTGGTAACAATGCATTTTTCTTGTAGGAGTTGAATGGAGCAGAATTGTTTGGGGGTCCTGTCAATGGCAGGATGCTTAAGCATTACTTCTCTTGATCCATGTTATGTTCCGAAAGCCTTTTTATCTTTTTTCTCATTATAAATACTCCACCCATCATTGCATTCAAAGTTATAAAAAATCAAAAATACAAAAACAAAGAAAAGAAAGCAAAGAGGGCAGATTGTGAAAAAAAGAAAGGTATAGCCCCATACCAAAAAGAGAAACAAATCTAAAAGTGTGCAAACTCAAATGCCACTCCTAAAGAACACACTTCTAGTTAGTCAAACTGTTTAATCTTGACTAATTAGTTTTTAATTTTCTGCTGATAGGATAGTGAATTCGATTTGCAAAACTGTTTAATCTTGGCTTATCAGTAGATAGTTTAGGATAGAAATTAAAGGTTCAAACATGCTCAAAATATGAACCTGAGTTTCCAAGCCAGAGAATGACTCAAATCTATTTCAAATTCTGAGTCAAAAGATGTAAAAATCTGGTTCAAATCAGCTCAAAATATGAACCAGTTGACAAAGGAAAGACAGCTCAAAAAAAGAGTCAAAACAGAGCTGTAAAAAGTTGAAGGAAATACTTTGAAATTTCAGATCTCAAGCCTTCCATTTTTGTTTTAAATTTTGTGAAAAATAATGTCTATGTGAAGATTTTTTTTATGCCATAAACCAGCATCAAGTTAGACTATCCAATCCTGACTTGATTGTTTTTTTTAAATTTCTGTTGTAGAATTTAGAGAATAAAGTCTGTTGGACAGTTTAATCCCAACAGATGGTAGATTAGGTAGAGAATCATATGGGCTCAACTGTTCAATCTGAGTCCATGGAGAAATAAGGAGTATAAATATATTAGATTTCCTGCTTTCAAAAGAATAAAATGTTGTGAAAGATTTTTCCAATCCAAGTGCACTCTAAAGAAGAAAAAATGTTAGATCAGTAGGATTGGGTAGGTAGACAGGTTGTATTGATGAAGATCCATTGTTTTTATGGCTGCTAATATGTTTTCAGAGAAAAGCAAGATCATTCACAGAAAGGAAGGCAGCCCAATGGATAGGGCACTGATCAACCTCCCAGAGAATCCAAGTCTAAAGTTATTGATGCCTTCAAGAAGGCACCATCCCCAAGTGGAGCCATTGTTAGCCACCTATGAAAATTCATATACCAAAAGGTGGCTAAATCATTTTTGGAGCCTTCAACGAACAAATTTTACTGCAAAAAAGTGTTGGCTCTCAAATAATCTTGAAGGCCTCTGCCTCTGTCCAAATCTTCACTGATGTGCCCATTTTACACTCAGAAATTCTGTTGATTTCAAAGACAAAATACTGTTGCAAACACCATTTTCCCCTTCATTCCACTTCCAAAACTAACCTCATTTTCCCCTTTCCCCCCATCAAAACCCCCTTTCATAAGGTTTAAGACTCCTTCTTTGCCTTATCGAAACCCTCAAAACTCTGAAAAACTTTGAAAACTTCATAAAAATACATATTCTTGTGTAAAGGTTTAAGCCCCTTGGGTTAAGTCCTTAGCCATTTCCACTACACATGCCTTGGTGCTGGAACCAAGTGCTAGCCATCCAAGAACCTATTGCATCGCAAAGAGCCGAGCGCATAAATCTTCTGCCATGGTAAAATATCTGATGCTGATTAGCCTTGTGCATAAAACCCCCGGTCATATTTATTTCCATATAACCCATGGTCCCGCAGATGGGCGTCGAACCGTATTGCAAATATATTTTCCACCCCCAAAGCTTAAACCTTTGTTATATTAATTTTTTTGGTTTTAAATATTTTCGGTCATTAACTATTCAAAACCGGGCGGGTTGATCACACCGCTTTTGAGAGGAAAGCGGTTTTCCATGATCGGCAACGATCAATGCCACCGGCCGACACATGGCCTTGGGCGGTATGGCGATACCATTTTCCTTGGGCGTTAAAGGTCAGATGTGGAGTGAGCGTGATATTGAGGCACGCCGTCCAATCTGAGGCCAGCTCATCGGATGGTGATCACGCTCTGAAGAGGCCCATAAGATAAACGTGGTATGGCGCGGTTACTTAAAACATCTCCGCAGTTGATCTGATTTGCAAATAGACGGCCCACACTCCATTGCCTCGGTCCCCTCATCCACAGCAGCAGTCAACGGTCCCACAAGAGCCGGTGGTCCCCAACGCCACATCAGCATCCACGCGGCAGATTTTAATTGGGGCGGATCTTCATTGTTTCCCCGAACAATCACCCAATGCGGACCCGGGAACTTTATTCAGCAAAGTTTTATTAAAATATTTTGAAGTCCGGGTGTGTTTTATAAGGTTTTTGACATGCGATATTCACCATGGATCTTGTGGGCTGATCTCATCCGATGGCCCACGATCATCCCAAACCCCAAACGCCATTTTTAACCATTTTTTTGCCAAAACAAAGGTTTTAGCCCATTTTCTCCGTTTTTTCAAATAAAATGACTCTGTCATTTTGACTATTTTCCCTTGCTCCCGACCATTGATCTCTGCGCGATCGATAGTTTTGATCTAATTTCCTCCCCTGCTCTCCTCTGACCTCCTCTAATCAATCTCCATCGTTGGATGATGCCATCCAATGTCCACGCTCTCTCCATGTGCCTTCTGAAGCAGCAAACCTATATATATGCATGATTTTATAATGTTGTTTGTATGTTGCAGGGTTTAAATGGTTTTTTCCACTATACCGAAGAAAATTTCAAAGGCTGAGGGTGACGATCCTACCGCCTTCGATTCATCAAAGGGAATCATTCGTAGGATTCAACTCCACGTTTCATCAGTGATTCATGAGGCATTGATGCCATTCGACCTCTGCGCAGCCATGCACACCAACAAACACAGTGAATCAGGCACAAATCAAAGAGTATCAGTGTCGAAAGACAAAAATATACCAGAACAGAATATTGAAGATAGATCTGTGGGGATTACTTCTAAGATGGCTTATCAAAATCCTAATCCCCAATTAAAACACAATTAAAAGAAAAATCATAAAGGTTCATCAGACAGAAAGTCTCCACCGTCACATCTGAGGCAAATTGATTCCTCCCAGCTACCGCAGTGCCACCTGTTCCTCAAAGCATTCAAACAAAGGCCGAAGTTATTGATAAAGATCAGGTATTTTCCTCAGCACATCCAGAGAAGTTAATTCTGCAAATAAAATTAATGACAAAATATCAACAGAGTTACTTTAACACAACACAGAGCCTCAAAAGTCAAGAAGAGCTCCCACCGAGCTTAAATCTTAATGTAAATTATTTAATACAGAGGACACCTATGTAAGTTTCTTCATCGAGCCCCCCAAGGGCCGAGGAACCATTAAGTCTATATTAATCATCTTTGGAGATCTTTTATCAGATATCATCTCCTCATTCTTCTATAAATACTATTGCAGAAGATGAGAGAGGGGTTGGTTGATTTAGTTGTTGAAGATTGAAATGTAATTGAGCTTGAGACTTCTACTTTTAAATAGTGTTCACTGGCCCTTGGAGCTCTGCTTGTGATAGATAAGTTAGGCTGAGATGAGTAGATGATTGCTAAACTAAAGCATTGGAATTAAAGCTATAACTGCTTTGGAGCATCAATACAAGATGATTTATGTGATCCTGGTCTATGTTGACGGTGATGTTTTTCTCATTGTAACTTGTTATTTTGTTTCTCTTTTCACAGTGTTTCATATTCTATTATAAAGAATAGAATGCATAGAGTTAGGACCTATTGTATACCAGTACCCTTCTCTGATTGAAAATATTTATCTGAATGTTTTCTTCCAATCTGTGTTATTTAGGAATGATTTAATTTAGTTTAAGCAGAGGAATGCTGGCATTCCCTCGTCCTATTGCCTTAGTTGAATGTTATTTCTAATTTTTATTTTCAGTATATGTTAAGTAGAGATGAAATAAGGAATATAGGGTGTGCCCTGGTCCTAGTTTTATCCTCAAAGACTGTTTGAATGTTTCTCTTGGAATGTGTTGAAAGCTGGCCAGTTAAGAAGTACTTACTATATCTTAGACCATTCTTTGTTATCATTTGTGTTTTGCCTTGTGTTTAAATGTTTTCTATTGAAAGTGTATCAAAGGCTGGCTAGTTTAAAAGTACTTACCATATCCTAGTTTACTTTCATGTCTTTCTTAAGTGTATGTCAAAAGCTGGCTAGTTTAGAAGTACTTATCAGATCTTATGCTACTCTTTGTTCTTCATCTGTTTAATTCCCCTTCTTATTGTATCATTTCATTCCATAAATCAAACTTTAAAGAGATCCTTAGACATATATGACTTGCCCCATAGACCACTCTTGCCTCTTGTTGTTTCAATTAAACCCTATTATGACTCCATAGCCCAATGGACTAAAACCTGCAGTTATCTATCTTCCTGGCCAAAGCTTGTTCTATTTTCTTTCAACTTCTCACCTTTAAAACTCTTTGCATTTAGAACTCTCCACCTCAAACAATAATCATTCTCAACCATCCAAAAACAAACAAAACCCTCGACCTTCATAGCTAGCCTAATATCATTACCCAAAACTTCAAAGACAAATCCATCTTTGCACTTATTGGAGAGATCCCTCTCCGGATTCAGGAGGGCGAGATCCTAGAATCCCAAAGTGGTTGAAATGATGTTCTCCTGCGGTCGGAATTTTTCCAATCTTGCTGATTACAGGGTGCTAACATGATGATTCAGAACTTGTGATCAAGCAAGTTAAAGGTGAATACCAAGTTAATCATCCTCGAATGAGACATTATAGGAATTTTGTACTAGATATTTTGAAAATGTTTTAGGAGTATATATTTACAGTTGTGCCAAGGAGTCAAAATATCATGGCAGATTCATTATCTACAACTACAAGCAATTTTAAGATCCTGATATATTCAAATAATAAGTTTGAGATTCGTGTGAAACATTGGCCCACTGTTCTCAATAACTTGTGGTTTTGGCAAGTATTATGGGATAATAAGCACACAAATAAATTTCTCCAAGGTGAGGCCGAATTTGAGAAATTTTCCATAGATGTAATTTGTGATAAAGATGACCATGACATAGAAGAAACTCAAGTGGATATACTACAGCTAAAAGACAAAAATATTCCAAAAGGTATCATACTTTTGGAAAAATTGTTTGACCAAGATGAAGTAGCAAGAAATCCTACATTGGTTCCTATGGAAAAGGGTGTTGAAGATGTAAACATTGGGACAACAGACAAACCAAATATGGTTAAACTTTCCAAGTCATCATCTCCCGAGGTAAAGGCTGAACATTTTAGATTACTTTATGAATTTTCTGATGTTTTCGCATGGGAATATGTAGATTTAAAGGTGTATGACAAGAACATCAGTCAACACACTATTCTGATCAAGTCTGATTAAAAGCCCTTTTAGAAAAAGTTGAGAAGGATAAATCCCAGATTGTTGCCATCACTTGAGAAAGAGGTAAACAAAGTTTTCAAGTCCGGTATTATTGTCCCGATCAGATTCTATGATTGGATTTCAAACTTGGTCCTAGTGAGAAAGAAGACCAGCAAGTAAAGGGTGATCCAATAACATCTCTTCACCATATGAATATTATTTGTAAAGAAACATTCTTGTTTCAACATGTAATTTTGGTTTTAAGATGTAATTTTTAGTTTTCATTATGTAATTTTATGTCATCAAAATGTAATAAGTATCATGATTCCCAAGCTACTAACCCAGAGTTCCAACATGCCAAAGCATAAAAAATGTTAAATCAAAGAGTTCTCAAAGTCATCAGATGATCAATTTGTCAAGGAAAAATTCAAGTACAAAGGTAAAAATTCAGAGTTTAAAGTGAAAGTGAAGAAAGGAAACAATGGGTCCCAAGGTACGATTCATTCAAATCATGAGGTATAAGGACCACAAATACATCACAAAGAAGCTCATTTTTCATTTCATTCATCGAGCTTGCACTCCCATATCCAGAAAAGTTGATTTTTAGGGTCAGAGGCTGAGTTATTCATTGGCGCTGTGCTTTTAGAGGGTGCGTTGTGCTTAGAGCTGTGACACTGTGCTTATATAAGGCAACACTACGCTTATTCTTCACTAGCACTATGCTTCTGGGCAAGGCGCTGCGCTTTTGCCCGATGTGCTGCGCTTTTTCTCAGTGAAGTCTACAAGCATCAAAACTCACCAAAATACCTCAAAAATATCTCAAAATCTCAACAAGTGCCTCTTACACATTATTTCATGCAAGTAGACTCAATTTTTTGCCTCCATGCACTCCTAAAGATTAATTGCATAGTGTTTTATATTCTGAGTGAAATTGGCATTTTTCCTAAGTGAAACCCTAGTTATAATCTTAATTCCAAAATTTGATGCCCTAATATCCTAAATTTCCTTCCCACACAACTAAAGACCCTATCCCTACCCTTACACTACCATTTCCTAATCCCTAAGCCCCTTTCCCTAAAAACCATAGGTCCTAGGATTCTACATTTCGAGGCAGCCACTTCCCTAAAATTGTAATTAAATTCTCATTTCCAATTCCTTTGACATTTTTACCTCCCATCACCTCCCAAAGCTGCATAATCCCTTCCCCCATCTCCCTAAATTTTCTTAGATTTATCCATATTCCCTACACCCATTTTCACTTCCCATTCCCATCTACCTTATCCCTAGGGTTTCTAGGCCACCAAAACACTATGGAGGAAGACAAAGATTATATGGAAGAGGAGGGTAGACAAATATAGAAGGATAGACAACATAGAAGGCCTCACAAAGGAGGAAGAATCCTAAGGCTGGAGCCCACCAACACAAATGAATTGAGGGCCTCTCCCATGACTTTCAGTTGTTTTGAGTATGTCGGTCGCTTGGATTTTTTCAAAATGAA
This sequence comes from Pinus albicaulis, assembly GCA_034641835.2. NCBI lineage: Eukaryota > Viridiplantae > Streptophyta > Pinopsida > Pinales > Pinaceae > Pinus > Pinus albicaulis. The sequence goes on along the minus strand of CM076584.1, from coordinate 1,044,064,211 downwards.
TAAAAGGGTCCAACATCATCCTATGTTGAGTAGAGTCTTCATTTAAAAACTCAGAGACAATCAAGTGACCCTTGCAGGTGTGACTTTCAGTGTATCTACATCTGTCATTGTTGCTGCCACATGGATTCCAAACATGGGAGAGAAATGGTTTAAATCCAAAGATTTGGAGGATCAATAATATGAACCATTCATCAAACCAAGATAAAGGAATGAAAGGAGGAGGGTTTTCCCTTTCAAATACCTTCTTGATAGGTATGCACCCATGATGAAAATCATCATGAAGTACTTCTCTTGTGAAGGGATGTTTTCTAGGCTCTATAGATACCACATTAGACTTCTGATGCACTTTACAAGAGTAAGATTCCTCAATATCCCATACTTTCTATTTAGGAGAATAGATAAGATGGCTTACATTATGCAAAAGAGAGACTATGACCAGCAGATGAATAACCTCTTCCACCACTCATTGATCAAAATCATTGTGCTCCATCACCTTGATCAAGTGGGCATCTCATGGGACACCTTTATTTCAAATGACATCTTCCCTACTCCAAAAGCTCCACATGCTAAAGATGTACCCTCTTCATCTCACCCAGCTACATCTATGACTCCACCTCACTCCACTTCAACTAATCCATCACCATCACCACCATCATCAACTTTTTATGAGCAGGATGAGTCACCTAGTAGAGTTGAGGTTAGCAAGTCTAAAGAGGTTGAAATCAGCACATTATCAAAGACATATTAGAGAGGGCATAGGCAGGTTTTTTCCCCACAAATTGTGGGAGGGGCACTGCCTTCTTCACCAACAAAGCAGGTACAAAAGGGCAAACAAAAGGTGGCAGAAGAACATGTACATGAGTAAGCCATTCATGAGGAGGATGACCTTCATGAGACAAAGACTAATTTTGAACTTGTTGACGTGGATGAACAACATGATGATGAGGCCTCCGAATTGATTATCAAGTAGAAGGATTCCCAAATAATGGAGCTTCAGACCAACTTAGAGAGATATAATTTTGTCATTGCATACTATGAGCAATAAAATAAACAACAGAAGACCAAGTAGGCCATCATGGAGATTCAACTTCTCAAGGAAAAAGGAGAAGAAAACAAGGCAAAGGCCTTGCTTGATGAGGTTTATGAAAAGTATGGTGAAAAAAATGAGGTAGAATAACAAGTGCCAAGAAGAAGACCTAGGAATAGAGGGATGAAAAGAGCTCTAGAACTAGAGAGGAAAAAGGAGGTTAAGCTTGCTAATGAGCTCATTTTGAATGAACAGTTTGCAATCATTCTCAATGATAAATAGGAGAATTGTCTTGATATGTCCAGCCAACATCTTGAGAAGCTCCTGGAGAAGGCAAACAAAGACAATTTCATATTGAGAAAGAGGGTCAAGCACTACTTCAAGAAAAATCAAATTTCAATCTCAAAGCTTAAAAAGTCCAAATCAAGACTTGAAACCCTAACCAAGAAAAATAAAGGGGACAAGCTTGATATTCTTGCTAAGGCATCACTCATCACCTAATCCTCATCCAACAACCCAAATCAAACAAACAAAACCCTATACTCATACCTATCCTAAAACCATAATTCATCCAACCCTCTTGGCTATGACTTTGTGGAGAGAGCCCTCTCCGGTTTGGTAGGGCTAGCTACCAAGATAAAATATTGATCTGTGGTTGCCTCTGTTTGGAATTTTTCTTAGCCTTAGAGATCCACTGGAGTGAAAAAACCAAGAGAAACAGATAAGCCCTACACCGACACTGACTCCTTCACAAGTTGGTCCATCTTCAATGTCATTTAGCAGATAGACTAGGAAATCAACTAAGAAAGCTAGAGTTCAAACCATGACTTCTACACCAACCATCAATCCTATGCCTACATTGCAACCATAGAAGGAGGTCTACACTAGAAGATCATCTAAGGAGCCACATACCTTGAGGTCTTTCATGCAGGAGCATGCAAACAAACTTAAACAAAAAGCTACCCTGCCTGACAAAAACACTATGTCTAAGAGCAAGGAAGAGGTAGTTTCCTCTTCAAAGAGTAAACATAGGAGAAAAATTATTTTGAAAAACGGACCTTTGGTGGAAGTTAGCCCTGAATCCTTGACACCAAGTCCTGTTCTAAAGGTTAGACAGGTGAATGAATAAAACAATGTCACTTCAGTACCAGACAAGCCTACACTTGCACAAGTCTTTTCCTCACTCAAAAAGGAGAAAATCAAAGTTGCAGAGACTATTATAGTAGAGGAACCTACCATAGCTCAAATTTACTGATCTATTATTTATTAATCCAAATGGAAGAAGAAAGCTATAATCCATTCATATTCATCTTTTGAGGAGGATAGTAGTGAAATAGAGTTCAATGATTCAGAGTTTGAAGAAGAAAAATCAAGCAAAGTCATACATGGGAGAAAGCGGCCTTTATACATTCCAAACCCATACATTCAAAGACCTCACACCAGACAAAATAACAAGCTCAGACTAGCAAGAAAAATCATAGCCAACCCTTCTCTCGGGGATGAAATAATAAACATATATGAAAGCCCAGAGAATGAACCAAGGAAGAAAACAATTCAGCAGAAAAAGAAAGTACATAAAACAAAGTCAAACAAAAGGGTAACCAAGGCAGAAGCTATCAAATTTTTTTCTTCTATACTAGATCTCTAATGATTGAATGTATAGAACCATGAAAATATGAAGAATCATGTCATTTTTGGCTTATATACAGTATTTTCGGATATAGCTACCCTTTTCAGAGAAGTAGCTATTATTTTTGGATTTTGTATAAGGAGGAGAAAATGTTGCTTTTTGGTTCTCTTCTCAAAATATTGACATTAAGTGACGATAAAGTGAATGCAGCCTCAAGGGCAATAGCCTGTTGCCAAGTGTCATCTAGTCAAGGTATCTTCCAGTTGGTTACTCCTTTTAGTTTTCTACTCCTACACTTTTGCAGACAAGGGTCCAGGTGTTCGTTTCAACAGGAAGATTGTACTTTTTGTGGAGGCAGTTTTTCCAAGAAATGAGGAGAACTCAACCACCTCAACTCAGCCACTTCAAGCTCCATACTCTCATGTTCTATCTTCACTTGTATTTTAGTTTACTCTTTTATGTTTAAGATACTCTATACTATATGTAGAGGATTGTAATAAAGTCTCTAAAAACATAATTGCACTTTTTATGGAGGCTTTTTACAAAACTCCTTTTTTGTATATATATTATGTAAGGCAAGAAGAAAGGGTTTGTTGGTTGTCTATTTCAGGGCATATTGTGTTGTACCTTCTTTTTGAACGTATAATATATCTAGAGGCACTCTTGAGGACTCATAAATTGTATGGTGTGTGTATTATTTATCTTCTTATGTTTTTCCATCATTTACTGTTTCATTCCATATTATGATTTACACAGTTCTATATCATGTTATTTTCAGTATTGTGAACCTTCATGACATATTAATATGTTTTTGTAAGCCTTTTTTTATCAAGCATTCCTTATTCAGTATGAATTGAAGACAATTCATAATCATTCCTTGAGGTTGAATTAAATCCTCTTCCATACTCTTATGTCTTTTGAACTAGCATACATGATTAATCTGTTTTTGTCAGTCTTGATTTATCAAGAATTCTTGATTGATGAGGTTATGTTAGTTGGAAGAATTCTATGTAATAGGATTATTCAAATATAGATTGAGACTCTGGTAAGTCTTTTGAATCTTTGTTTCACTATACATTTCAGGTCTAGAATTTGTGTAACCCTTTCCTCTTAACAATGGAATTATGTGTTACACATCTACTGTTTATTTCCATTTTTCTAACCATCAAACCAAAAACCCAACCTTTCTACCACATTATGCACCAATTCCCTCATATGTGTGAGAGATTCTTATTTTTTCAAAACCCCTTTTAGTGTGTGTGATTTCCAACCACTTTCCAAAAAAAGAAATCAGTTCATAAGAAAATCCCTTGAGGTTAAGATGTGTCTGGTCAGACGCTTGTCAAAATCCAAGTGCTAATTCCAGTGCTAACATCTTTTGGTGCTTTTTTCGGGAGACGAAGACTTTGAACTTAGTATTCTCCTGAAGTGTTTCCATGAATGCCTAGTACTAGTTTTTAAAGGTGAATAAAGACTATTCGCTCTTTCTGATTGTAACTGGTTCACCTGGCGACTCCATAAAAAGGACGAGGGGTTTCAAGATCGCCTACCACAAGAAGAAATCAGAGATCACTTCCTGTGATTCCAGTTTCTGACCGAGAGAAGATCATAAAGGATGCAAGAGGGAAACATAAATCAACTAAATCTACATCACATTCAGTGAAAAATGTGCATTCAAAAAACATTCCAAAACAAAAGGTATCATAATCTATCTTAGAACCTAAAGAAGTTCAGTTTCAAAAGAATATGTTGAAATATTTCAAGTTGAAATTGCTTCCATAAAAGATAAAGTAGATGATGTTAGCCTAGATTCAGCTGAAAGCATCTCTCAGTAATCATTTAGTAAATCAGAAACAAGTATTATTCTAGTGAAAGAATATAAATCACAGGTTTTAGGTGTTAGTGAAGAAAACAAAAAATCAGAAACCTTTGTGCTGACATAATGGGAATTAGAACAAGTATTGGAAATTTCTCCCTTCCTAGATAGGGATATTTTAACTGAAGAAGATATTAAAACAATTCTGAGCTTTCTTCAAACTCATATTGAATGTCAGTCCTCTTTTAGCCCACAACAGGTGTATTTTCTTTTGTATCAAAACCCAGCTATTGGCTCATATTCTTCTCATCAAGGAGGAGGTAACCTTCCTGAAAATTTGACCTTTAATCTCTCTAACTTTTTAGCTTAGCAGAACAAGGTTGAAGCTACCCCAATCCTTCAAGAATCTACATCCAAATCTGATTCTCCTAGAGAGGTTGAAATAAAGCCTTCTTCTCTCCATTTCTTTGAAAATCCATTGTTTTCATCTCCCAAGCCTGAAAAACGAGCCCAACAATTTCAATCTTCAACAATCCCAAAACAAGTACAACCTCCAAAAACTGAAATTTGTAGCATTCAAACTTCTGCATCAACAATTTTTCCACTATTTGTACCTCAGCAAGTCATGGCTCATCCTGCTCCTACAAGGATGCAACAGATTGTTGCTACAAGATATGCACCACTCACTCTTCCTCAACCTTTGCATCCTCTTCCTCAAGGTGATTATCTGAAATATTTACCCAAATACATGGGGGAGGGAGAAGGAGTATCTGCTAAAGAACACCTAGTTTCCTTTTACAGTTATGCTAATAACCAAAACATTGAACATGAATATGTCTGGTCAAGACTCTTTGTTCAGAGCTTAGATGAAGAAGCTTGCAAGTGGTTCAGAAATTTTCCAACAAATTCAATAATATGAATAGATGCTTTGGAGGAAGTATTTGTAAAGAAATGGGGGTGACCATAAGGATTACCTGTATTACCTCACAAAGTTTTAAGCTTTAAAGAAGAAGACTGATGGGTCATTGGCAGACTTTACAAAGAGATTCAATAAAGTCTATCAAACGAATCTTGTAGAATTCAAACCACCTGAAACCACAACCATGATAACCTTTGCAATTGCCTTAGACTCTAATTTTTCACTGTGGTTGAGAGCTAAGAAGCCACAAAAATTAGTGGGTATGTAGGAGGCTGATATTGGAGTGCATTCCAATATTATGGCCTCAAAAAAACTGAAAATTGAAGAAGGGAAGGGGGCAAAGGATAAAAATAAAATGAAATAAGAGAAACCATATTTCTCCTTTAAAACTTTCATAGTTGAATAAAATCTTGACCAAATTTCTAATTTGATTAAATATCTTGCTTCCAAAATGACAAAATTGGAGTTAGAAAACTTGTTTGCTGCTAGGCCCATCGAAAATGAAGGAAATAGAAATCAGGCTCCTTTTATGAGACCCTTTCAACCTCAGCAAATTTTACAATGCCCAAGAAGAAATCCTGATGATCAAAATGGTCAGTCTCCACTGAATAATTTTGCTAAAAAAAATCAGCAAGAGCAAGAAGAGGAGGATGAAGACATAAATCTTGTTGGGGAGACATCACAGTCAACATGTTTGACTTTGCAAGAGTATGATGATCAATCTAGGATAAATCTATTTTCAAGTGATGAAGAGGCTCATATTCATGTTCAAAATGAGAAAAACCAACCTAAAAATCATACTATAAATTATCATTTGAGGTCAAAAGGGGTTGTCCAACAACCTCAACAAAAACAAGATGCTGAGAAACATTCCACGAAACAAAAGGAAAAAACTAATGAGGTTCCTCCATCACCTAACCTTGACCAAATAATTAAAACTTATGCAGAAAAAAAAAATATTTGACTCCACTCAATTTTAGTTTCAAGTCAGAATTGAATAAAATGAAGATTCTGGTTTCACTCCTTGAATTTTTGAAAAATCCAGCCTACATAGAGTCATTTAAAAGTATATTAAAACCATCTCTTGCTCCTAATTCAGTCAACTTATAGGATGAATATCCTACCATTTACTTGGGCAGCCATGTCCAGGATCAAAATGATGATAATTCTCCACCTTTCTATCTTTCACTCAACATTTATAAGAAATTCCTACATAACTGCCTACTAGATTCTAGGGCCTCTCACAATTTGATGTCTAAGAAAGTGATGGATGAATTAGGATTGGAAATCACTAAAAAATACCATGAACTCTACAATTTTGACTCCAAAAGGGTCAAGTTTTTAGGAGTGATCAAAGACTTGGTAATTTCTCTTAACCAACTCCCCATGAAAATTCTAGTGATGGACATACTGGTTATTGACATACCATCTAGATTTGGAATGCTTCTTTCCTGATATTGGTCTAAAAATTTTGGAAGCACTCTTCAAATGGATACAACATACGCCACTATCCCAATATTTGGAGTAGAATTTAGGATATTTTATAGGGAAACACAGATGGCTTATATCATAAGTGATCAAAAAAATCCCTCAAATAATCCTATATATGGAGAGGAGAAGGAGTTAGGGTCATCTATTTTACACCTTGCTGCTCATGACAACAACTTTATGCCTGAAATTAGTGAAAAAAAATAAGTACTAGTCACAAAAGAGTAGGATTTAGAAACAGGAAAGATCTATAAATTATATTTTGATGGAACCTCATCAAGAGAGGGATCAGGGGTTGCTGTAGTTCTTATTTCTCACACTCAGCAGGTAGTGACTTTATCATACAAATTACAATTTGTCACTACTAATAACACTATTGAGTAAGAAGCAATAATTATGGAAATGAAGGCAACACAATATTTGGGTGTTGAACAATTGATTGTTTTTTGTGATTAAGAGTTGGTGGTACAATAGGTGAGAGATAAATATCAAGTAAAAAATTCAAAATTGAAGAATTACATAAATGAAGTCTGGGATTTGATTAAACATTATTTTTCAGCATTCAATTTGAATTTTTTTCCATAGAAGAAAATGAAATGGCAGATTCATTGGCCATAGCTGCTAGTAATTATAAGGTTCCTCTTGATGTTAAAGAAACATATGTTTTTCAGATAAAAAACAAACCTTCCATTCCTGATAATATCAAATACTGGCAAGTATTTGAAGATGATAAAGAAATTCAGAAATTCTTGGAATGTGTAGAAGTGTTTTCAGACATTCAGAATGACAATGAACAAGACACAACTGGAAGTCATAACAAAAAGCCATTAAAAAATACTATAGCTGGAAAATACATTATTGATTTGGAAAAAAAAAAAAAAAACAACAACAACAACTTTATTCTTAAAGGCTTGGTTCCTTTAGAGAGGTTGTTTGACAATAATGACGTTTTTTAAAGCCTGATAGTAAGGCAGATGTAGAGAGTAGAGTTGACTGCAATATTGGTATTGAAAATCATCATATATATGTTAAAGTTTCTAAATTTCTTCCTCAAGAAACCAGAACTAAATATTTCAAGTTGCTGAAGCAGTATGCAAACTTTTTTCTTGGTCCTACAGTGATTTGAAGACATATGGAAAAAGTATAATGGAGCATAAAATCCATCTTAAATCATAAGAAAAAACTGTGGCACAAAAGATAAGGCATATTAATCCTATGCTGCTCCCTGTTATTGAAAAAGAAATCAGAAAAATATGGGAAGCCAAAATAATTCCGCCTTTAATATTTTCCAATTAGGTAGCTAATATAGTTCTGGATCGAAAGAAGAATGGCAAAATCAGAATTTGTGTTGATTTCCGCAATTGAACCGGTGTTTGCTGAAGGATAACTATCCTTTACCCAAAATGGACCATATTTTGTAGAAGGTTGTAGGCTCAAAGAGGTTGTCAATGATAGATGGATTTTTAGGATACAATCAAATTTCATTTGACAAACAAGACAGGGAGAAAAAAACCTTTACTACACCCTGGGGAACTTTTACGTACAATAAGATGCCTTTCGGTTTAATGAATGCAGGCACAACATTTCAGCATGCAATGGATATTGCCTTTGCAGGAGAAAAGGACAGATTTTTTGTCATTTATTCAGATGACATTATAGTCTTTTCAAAATCTGATCATGATCATTTAAAACATTTGTAGCAAGTGTTTTATAAGTGCAGAATATTTGGTTTGTATTTAAACCCAAATAAATCATGCTTTGATGTTCAAGAAGGAAAACTGTTGGGGCATATAGTAACAAAAATGGTATTTGCATTGACCCAGGGAAAGTTGAAGGCATACAGAAAATTGGTTTACCAAGAAATAAGAAAGACTTACAGTGATTTTTGGGTAAGATTAATTTTCTAAGGTGTTTTGTTTCAAACTTTTCATAATTAATTAAACATATAAATTACTTGTTGAAGAAATATACAGAGTTCAAGTGGTAAGATGAAGCAAAAAAATATTTCTTAGCAATCAAATATGCCTCGAGTGAATCCCTAGTGTTAATCAACCCTGATTTTGAGAAGGATTTTCTGACTTTTTCATATGCTTCTGAGGAAACTATTGCAACAATTTTACTTCAAAATAACAGGGAAGGCTTGGAGCAGCCAATTTATTTTTTCAACCGTGCATTAATAGATGTTGAGGTAAAGTACAACTTAGTTGAAAAACATGCATATGCACTAGTGAAGGCTTTGAAGTATTTTTGAGTTTATGTTCCGCATTCTAAATTCATTGCTTTTGTGCCAAATATTGCTGTCAAGGATGTATTGTTGCAGCCAGACACATATGGCAGGAGGGGAAGATGGTTGACAAATATTATGGAATTTGACATTGAAATCGGACCAACTAAGTTGATAAAGGGACAATGCTTGGCCCGCTTGATGGAACAATCAAATTGCAAAGCTTTAAATATGAATATGGAGATAGCTGAAGGAATAGATAAAGAACGTATATATGATTATCCTGAACTCTTTTATTCCAACTGGTATAAGGATATAGTGTACTTTTGTTAAATTTAAGTTTTCCTCCATAAATGGAAAAATCAAAGAGAAGGAATTTTAAATTGAAGGTTGTTAAGTATTGCATAATGGAAAATCATCTTTATTGGAAAGGCCCTACAAGAGTTTTGTTGATATTTCTAGATGAAGTTGAGTCACAAAAAGTTATGGTAGAGATACATGTAGGGGTGTGTGGTGGTCATTTATACTAGAAATCTACCGCAAATAAAATTCTAAGAGCTGGCTATTATTGGTCAACTCTTTTCTCTGATGTTTTTGCTAAAATCAGAGCTTGCACTAAGTGTAAAAATTTTGCTGATAGGAAAAATATTCTCCCACTACCTCTCATTCCCATTTCATCAGATGCTCCTTACTAGCAGTGGGGGCTAGAATTCATTGGTGAGATTCACCCACCATCATTAGGAAAACACAGGTGGATTCTTACCACAGACTATTTGAACAAGTCGATTGAGGCCATTCCAACTAGAAACACCACTAACACAGTAATAACTAAATTTCTGTTGGAAATATTATGTCTAGATTTGGCTGCCCTCAAAAGTTGGTGTCAGACAATGCAATGGATTTTAAATATGGTAAGATGAAAAATTTCTGTCAAAAGTATAATATTTATTTGACTCATTCTACACCTTATTACCCCCAAGGAAATGGGTTAGCTGAGTCATCGAACAAAATTTTGATAAGAATTATAAATAAGATGATGACAAAAACAAAAGAAATTGGGATACTCAGCTAGTTCATGCTCTTTAGGAAGATATGGTGAGTAGCAAAAGATCAATTGGAGTTTCTCCCTTTCAAATTGTTTATGGTACTGATGTTGTGATTCCATTATAGTTGGCCCTTCCCATTATGAAATTCTTACAAGATGAAACTGATAATTCAAATCCCATTCAGAGAAGGATGCTGCAACTAATAGAAGCTCATCAAATCCGAGAATCCCTGATGGAAAAAAAAAACAAAAGAACAAAGCCAAAGTAAAATTTGTCTTTGAAAAAAGAAAAAAATAACAACTATTCCAAAAAGATGATTTGGTTTTGCACTGGGATACAAGAAGAGAAGATCATGGAAAGCATGGTAAGTTTGAGAACTTTTTGTTTGGTCCATTCAAAATTGCTCGAGTTCTAGAAAATAACACATTTCTGCTAAAGCATTTAGATGATGATCAATAAATTGGAGGTCTATTCAATGGTCATTATCTCAAAAATTTCTTTGTTTATTGAGTCATTTAGTCTTTCCATTGTAAATATTTGGAGTGCTGCTTCAATAAAACTCCATGCCAAATTGTATTTGTGTTTGTAAATAGTGTCAGTTTTCGGTTCAGTCAATAAAAGTTATTTTTTGTCATTAGCTTCTGAAGTTTAAAAAATCCTGAGAGTTTAAGGCATTGAATCTACATTCATTGAAGCCTCACAAGGAGGACTTCATCCCCAATAGGAGCCACTATTAGCACTACAATTTTTTTTTTTTTTTTAAAGTCTGGTCATCATTGTAAGTTGTATCTTTGATCCTCTCTTGTCTCCTAACCTATGGATGAGAGCCCTGGAGGGTTAAAATGTATTAGTTTTTTTTATCATTTTTTAACCAAAATCCAAAAGAATTTTGAGTCCAATAGTTTATTTTTTTCATAGACTCATTAGGGTAAATTTTCATTTAATAAGTATTTTAAATGCTTTGAGTAGTTAAGGTCATGGATTTAGCTTGAGTAACTGTCTTATTCATTCACCATGATATTTCTATCCAAGGTTAAAGACAAAATTTCAAATTCATCAGTTGTGTTAGGAATAACACATGAATAGCTACTCTTCCTAGAGAGGTTGTTAAAGTGAATAGCTACTCTTCCTAGAGAGGTTGTTATTTTCTTTAAAATTTCTGGTTTTAAAAGAAACACAATAATAACTGCCCTTTTCAAAAAAGTAGCTATTACCTGCAAAATTGGTACAAGGAGATAAAAGAATCATTACTCACGTGAAACAAACACAATTCTTTGAATAGTGAAGGTTTGCTAGAAAAAGAGGTGTTACTCATCTGAAAGGTGGCTATTTCTCATTGTAAGATTCATTAAAAAAGGTTGGCTATTTATTTGCTAAGGCTACTCAAATCTATTTCTACTCATTAAAGGTGAAAGGTATTAAATTGAAGTACGAGTAGCTATTATTAAAAAATGTGATGGAGTGAAACATTTGGTGAAATGAGTTGGCATAAGAGTTTAAATCATTTTGGTTTCGTGTCACTCCCTCTCACAGAGTTTTAGGGCATGTAGAGCTCTATCTTTGTTTACTCTTGTGACAACTACATCAAAACGTTTTTATCTTCCAAAAAATAATTTGTTACAAAGTGCCACGAGTTAGGGTTTCGTGGAGAGTTGTTGTTCCTTGTTTTACAGGTGTGCACTTGTGGTTAGGTTAACTATTAAAAAGATGGGCAATGGTAGTAAGGTGAACCATTCAGAGCCGACTAATACCCGTTTTGTTTACCATCGTGCTAAGCCTCAATTAAATGCAGTAGTGTGGTATCAGTTTTTAAGGAAGTTTTCAAGTGAAAATGTGGCAATGCCTTAGGCATTTGCTAAGATATTCGATGGAGAAAAGGTCAAGTTTGGGTCCCATACCTTCAATATCATAGAGACTATCATTTCAAGGGCTACCCAAACATTAGCTACAGGTGAGTCCTAGCACAAGAATAACAAAAATCTGCTTAAAGTTGATTCAAGTCCATATTTAAAGCTTGAACACGAAAATATTGGTTGGAACCCTACTATTCATATTTCATATTTTAGACCTGAGTGGAAAGATGTCATTACCACTATACAATGTGATATAAGCTATGAGGGTAGGTTTTATACTATGCATAAATATCGTATGTGGTTTCTAACTCACATATCGAGCTCTAAACCTATGAATCTACCATTTTTCTTCATAAATGTTTGTTGTTAATGTCCTGAAAAATACAAGAAACCCCAGGCCATTCTATTCATAATATCTATCATATAGGTTTGATAAAAATACTGGTGGTTTATCATCTGAGAAAGAAAAGACCCACATGGGAAACGTTTTTAGTAGATGATGGGTTTAGGAGTATCAGTATTAAATCAAGGAGAAGGGTAGGAAGGCCTAGAAGGCTCAAGATCCAAGAGAAACAAACAAGCCCTGCTTCTACACTGACTCCTTCACAAGATGGTCCATCATCTAGCAGACATACTAGGAAATCAAATAAGAAATCTAGAGTTAAAACCACTAGTTCTACACCAACCATCACTCCTATGCCTACAGTGCAACCAACCAAGGAGGTATACACTAGAATATCATCTAAGGAGCCACAAAACTTGAGGTATTTCATGTAGGAGCATGCAAACAAACTCAAACAAAAGGCAACCCTGCCTGACAAAAACACTATGTCTAAGAGCAAGGAAGAGGTATTTTCCTCTTCAAAGAGTAAACGCAGGAGAAAAATTATTTTGACAGAGGGACCTTCATTGGAAGTAAACCCTGAAGCCTTGACACCAAGTCTTGTTCTAGGATAATCAAGAAAACAATGTCACTTTAGCACCATAGGATCCTACACTTTCAAAATTATTTCCCTCACTCAAAAAGGGGAAAAGAAAAGTTTTAGAGACTATTACAGTATAAGAACCTACCATAGCCCAACTTTACTCATATATTTGTTCGCCAGCCAAAGGCAAGAATAAAGCTATAATCCATTCATATTCATCTTTTGAGGAGGATAGCAGTGAAACAGAGTTCAGTGAGTCAGAGTTTGAAGAAGGATAGTCAAGCAGATTCATACATGGGAGAAAGAGGCCTTTATACATTCCAAACCCATACATTCAAAGGCATCACACTAGACCAAAGAAAAATCTCAGACTAGCAAGAAAACTCATAACCAACCCTACTCTTAGGGATGAAATAATAAACATAGATGAAAGCCTAGAGAATGAACCAAGGAAGAAAAAGATTCAGAAGAAAAAGAAAGTAGAGAAGAGAAAGTCAAACAAAAGGGTAACCAAGGAAAAATCTATCAGAATTTTTTCTTCTATAATAGATTTTTGATGATTGAATGTACAAAACCATGAAAATATCAAGAATCATTTCATTTTTGGCTTATACAGAGTATTTTCGGATATAGCTACCCTTTTCATAAAAGTAGCTATTATTTTTGGATTTTTTATAAGGAAGAGAAAAAGTTTATTTTTGGTTCTATTCTAAAAAAGAATGACATTAAATTATCATAAAGTGAATGCAGCCTCAAGGGTAATAACCTTTTGCCAAGTGTCATCTAGTCAAGGTATCTTCCAGTTGGTTACTCCTTTCAGTTAGCTACTTCTACACTTTTGCAGATAAGGGTCCAGGTGTTGTTTTCAACAGGAAGATTGCACTTTTGTGGACTCTGGAGGTAGTTTTTCCAAGAAACGAGGAGCACTCAACCACCTCAACTCAGCCACTTCGAGCTCCATATTGTCATGTTTTGTCTTCAGTTGTATTTTAGTTTACTATTTTATGTTTAAGATAAGCTCTACTATATGTACAGGATTGTAATAAAGTCTCTAAAAACAGAATTGCACTTTTTATGGAGGCTTTTTAAAAAACTCCTTTGTTGTATATATACTATGTAAGGCAAGAAAGAAACGATTCGTTGGTTGTCTATTTCATGGAATATTGTGTTGTACCTTATTTTTTAACATATAATTTATCCAGAGGCGCTCTTAAGGACTCACAAATTGTATGGTGTGTGTATTGTTTATATTCTTATGTTTTTCCATCATTTACTGTTTCATTCCAGATTATGATTTACACAGTTCTATCTCATGTTATTGTCAGTATTGTGAACCTTCATGACATATTAATCTATTTTTGTAAGTCTTGTTTTATCAAGCATTCTTGATTCAGTATGAATTGAAGAAAGTTCATAACCATTCCCTGAGGTTGAATTAAATCATGTTCCGTACTCTTATAAGTATTTTGAACTAGCATACATGATTAATCTGTTTTTGTTAGTCTTGATTTATCAAGAATTCCTGATTGAAGATGTCATGTTAGTTGGAAGCATTATATGTAATATGATTCTTAAAATGTAGAGTGAGACTCTTGTAAGTATTTTGAATCTTTCTTTCACTATACATTTCAGGTCTAGAATTTGTGTCACCCTTTCCTCTTAACAGTGGACTTCTACTCTTTATCTTCCATTTTTTTAACCATCAAACTACAAACCCAACCTTGATACCGCATTAAACACCAATGCCCTCATATGTGTGAGAGATTATTATTTGTTCAAAACCCCTTTCAGTGTGTGTGATTTCGAACCACTTTAAAAAAAAACTCAATCAAGTCATAAGAAAATCCCTTGAGCTTAAGATGTGCCTGGTTGATCTAGGTGAATTTTTTGCTTCCCTTTTAACCAAGATCTTTTGCTTTGGCTAACGTGTTAGAATTCCAATTCATCAAAAGCATTAACAAAAACATGAAGATATAATCAAGGGGAACACATGTCAATAATCACACAACAAAGCTCAAGATTTTTAAAAATAGAGTTCGTCCACTGTGGACTACGTCTCCGAGCCTCGGTGTCTCGATGGTGTTGGCTACTTCATTCAGTGCTGTAACCGAAGATGATGTAGATGTATGTTGTTTACTTTTCATACAAGGAAATGCACCCTCATCATGAGTGGCAAAGCCTCTCCATGAGACATTTCGTTACAAGGAACTCTCACTCATCACAGACCTCCTATCAGCATGACAACTTCACACATTGTGACAAAGAGTATCCCACCATCAAGGAAACAAAGGGATCTCACAACATAAATCACCATCCATGATAAGTACATACCACATAAAATACACATAAATATTCAAATTCATACATCAAGCAGAAATCAACATGACATAAAACATCTCACAACAATAATCAAGAAGTACATGGAAACAACACTTCATATACCTCAACTCTGATGTTGGTTGAAGCATAGGTTGCTCAATCACTGGATCTGAATGCACCATCGAAAACGTGGCATCGAATGGAAAGAAACCGACTGTCCACATGCTGAAGTTTGACACCATCATCCCATTCTAGAAAATGGCCGAAAAATCGAGACTTTTGTTGTAGAAATTGACACTGCCATCGGACTCGTGTAGTCGAGAGTTGTAAAATTCATATAAATTTTTTCCAATTTTGACACTAGGAAAATTTGGCACCTCTTAAGGTTGAGCTCAAATGATGGTTCCACTGCTTCTACACACTATCTCATGGTTCCTCCTGCATAAAAAATGTCTCTAACTATGCTACCACTCCAACCTTCCTGGTTGCATTACAGAAAAATTGATATTAACTATTTTTTTGTTGGGATAACTTCCCAAAGGGAGTTGTTGGCCCAATGGTTAAGATTTGTAATCATGGGGAGGAGGTCGGGCGGTCAAACCCTACCCCCTCCAAAAATAGTTGCATTAGTTTTGAAAATCCCAACACATGTTTGTTTTGGGGGGGGGGGGGGACCTGCATCAGGCATCCTGCTCGTCTTATCTGTTGTTGTATATATAATATGGAAGGGTTGGGGCAGCGGGGTAATGACTGTTGGCCCCACCCAAATTATATTATTTTGTTTATTCATTGGGATAGGGGCAGGGGTCATGGCCCATTCCTATTTTTTTATATTTTTTTTTCTTTAATAATAAGAGGGTAATAATATGTAACTGTCGTATAATATCCTACAAATTACATGCTCAAATTATGACCAAATATGACCCAAGCATTCCACACTCACCACGAGTTTATAACACATACTCGGTGGTCAAGCTTACAACAAAATGGTATCAATAATACTCTAGCTATCAATACAAGGCCAAAGACATCATTGTCACATTGCAAGTGATGGAAAAACACATCATCTCTTTCACAAAATAAATGCAACACATGATTTACAAAACATGGCCATGACACACTACCACATCTAGAAAAACCATTTCTTACTCAACAAAATGAACCACGATGAATGCGGTGGATTTTCTTGTTGAACATTTTCACTTACTGGTTTCTACATGGGCGCTTTGTCCTTAATACACTGCTCTGGATGAATTCTATAGCACATGGCTCTTTGATGACCATTTTGGTTGCAATGGGTGCAAAAGGTCTTCTTCCTCCAGATTCTATTAACCAATTTATTTCCCTGCTGTGGAGAAGGCTTTCCATGCCTCATCCTTCTTTGTGCTTCCATTATTTTCCAACACTCATCAATGACATGGCTATGTAAACCACAAGAACGACAAGTTTTCTTATGCCATGATTTACGTTCATGATTAGCAACATGCTTATAATCAAAATGAACTTGCGAATATTGAGACCTGTTATACCTTTCTTGGTGGTCACTGGTGCGATCATGGTGATGAGAGCTTGTCTTGGCTCTTCTATTCCGACATGCACTTCCATGGGATGATGGTGAAGTGTTCCCATCAATATTTTCCCCTGGTGAGTTCAACAATGTATGTTTGCCTCTGATGTCATTATGGCGATGATAGATTGCCTCAAATTTCTCTCTGCAACATGTGCTTCCATAAGATGATGGTGAAGTGTTCTCATCACACTCTCTCCTCGACAGTTTCCTCAATGTCTTGGGAGCTTCTGACACCTTTGAGAATTATCCTTTAGTGTATTCAAAACTTGCGTATCGAGGTATCTGCACAAGCTCCAATGGATGAGTTATTCCTTGGCCATGAATGCCAGGTCCTCGTCATTTGTACCCCATCGTGGTAAGGAGTCTCATGCCGGTTCCTGTAATGGGTATCTCCACACTTCCAATAGAAACGATATCATGTGAAGATGCTACTAAAGATAAATCAATACCGTTTACCTCAGATGTCAATTTTGAAACAGGTGAAGAGGGCTCCTCTAAGCCTTCGTTCTGCTTCACTTCCTCCAATTCCTTTATCATGGCTTACAACTGAAGCTGTAATTGTTGCTTCTCCTTATTCTCTTCTTGTAGAAGGGCCTTTAATGCATCATGATATATTTGAAGATTTCCATCATTGTGCTTCAATTCTTCCAATGCCTCTGTCGTGGCTTTCAATTGAAGCTGCAATTGCTACTTATCCTCCTTCCCTTCTCATAGAAGTTTCTTTAATGAATGTTGATATGTTTTAAGACTTTGGTAGTTGCGCTTAAATTCTTCCAATCTCTCTATCGTGGCTTGCAATTGAAGCTGCAATCGCTCCTTGTCCTCCTTATCCTCTTGTAGAAGTGTTTTCAACTCAGTGTTATCTTCTTCTTGTTTCTCATAATCTTCATACAACATGTCCACCCTTTCAGAAATCTTGAGCATGGCCTCGTACATGTCTTTTACATCCTCCATTGCTGCACGGTCAATGGTTCACGCTTTCAGTCCACATCATCAAGAGGACTACTCTGATACCACTTGATCGAGGTGAATTTTTTCCTACCCTTTTAACCAAGACCTTTTTCTTCGACTGATGTGTTAGAATTCCAATTCATCAAAAGCATTAAACGATAAAATATAATAAAGAAGAAAAAATGTCAAAAATCACATAACAAAATGTATGATGTTTAATAACAGAGTTCGTCTAATGTGGACTACATCTTAGGGCCTCAGTGTCTTGATGGTGTTGGATGCTTCATTCAGTACTTTAATTGGCGATGATGTACATGGATGTTGTTTAATTTTCATACAAGGAAACAAGCCCTAAACATGAGTGGCAAATCCTCTCCATGAGACGTTCTATTACAAGGAACTCTCACTCATCACAGACCTCCTATCAGCATCACAACTTCACACATAGTGACAAAGAGTATCCCGCCATCAAGGAAACAAGGGATCTCACAACATAAATCACCATCCATGATAAGTACATACCACATAAAATACACATAAATATTTCGCATCATACATCAAGCAAGAATTAACAACAACAAATAAACATAAATATTATGCATCATACATAAAGCAGGAATAGACACGACATAAAACATCCCACAACAATAATCAATGAAGTACATGGGAACAACACTTCATATACTTCAACTCTGATGCTAGCTGAAGAATAGGCTGCTCAATCATTGGATCTAAATGCACCATCGAAAACGTGATGACGAATGTCAAGAAATAGACTGTCCACATGTTGAAGTCCAACACCGTCATTCCATTATGGAAAATGGCCAAAAAATCGAGACTTTTGTTGCAGAAACTAACACTGTCATCAGAATCGTGTAGCCAAGAGGTGTAAAATTCATATAAAATTTGTCCAATTTTGACACTGGGAAAATTTTGCCCTCTGAAGGCTGAGCTCAAATCATGGTTCCACTACCTCCGGACACTGGCTCATGGTTCTGCCTGCATAAAAAAATGTCTCAAACTACGTGCCTACTCCAACCTACCTGGTTTCACTGTAGAAAAAATGAGCTTATATATGTTTTTGTTGGGCAGACTTCCCAAAAGGAGCCGCTGGCCAAACAGTTGAGATTTGTAATGGTGGGGAGGAGGTCAGGCAGTCAAATCCAACCCCCTCCCAAAATGGTTGCATTAGTTTTGAAAAGCCCAAAATATGTTTGTTGTGGGGGTGTAAGGCATTTCGCATCTAGCGACCTACCCATCTTATCTGCCATTGTATATATAGTGTGGAAGGGTTGGGGTGGAGGGGTCATGACCGTCAACCCCACCCAAATTATATTATTTTGTTTATTTTTTGGGATAGGGCGGGGGTCATGGCCCACCCCTTTTTTTATTTTTTTTGTTTTATTTAACAATAAGAGGGTAATTTTGAATTTCTCGATTTTTGACCAAAGGAGTCGATTTATCGATCCCACAAATTTTCTCGTAATCCAGACGGAATTCGGTGGCCGGTTTTCTGCAGATATGTTGCCTCCTTAAGCTGCCAAGTCATCCAGTCAACCTACCAAATTTGACCAGCTCTAACTTTCACATATGAGCTCGGTTTGATGAACAATTCACACCATTGCGATCAGGATGACGAGATCCTCAACTTGAAACTGAGTTTGCCACTTTGATTTTTGAGCTTTCGTATGCCCTCTTTGTCTTATGTGTGTCTCTAGAGCCACCTAGATCACTGGTCAGGCTCTTGTCACAATCCAAGTGTTGATTTCAGCGCTAACAAACCACAAGCTTAAGGATATGAAGCATACATATAATTATGTGCTTCAAAGGATAGCAAGGCCGACTACAGAGAACCTGCTGGAAGAACTGCACCAGGAGTAGACATAGTTTGCATTGATGATTCAACCACTGTAGGATGCCTACACCCATGTTAAAGAAAAGAATCAGGGTGCATTAGCAGAGTGACTCAGGAAGAGTCACATGTGAGTGTCGGGGACCTATTGGGCAGGGCCCACCTTGGTCCATTTTTGAGTAAAATACTCCACATTTTGAGTAATTTGAGTGCGGGATCTAATGGAGATAAGTCAATTGCGTGAAGTTTAAAAGCTTCACGCAAAATTTTAGGAGTATTAGGAGCTTTGGGGCAGGTTAAAGCCCCTCTTTTTGTAACATTATCAGGTTAGTTTTGGATTTTTTTGAGCTCCTCCCATGGTTTGCAAACCATTGTATTGTAAGATGTAAAAGCTATACAAGGAGATGTCTTAGCGAGTCAAGATATATATATTCGATGAGCAGAGAACAAACTAAGTCTGCACTTTTTTTTATCCTTCTGTGTTTTGGGTCTAAAGGAAGGCTTTGCAGTTGTGTGTGTGGAGGCCTGAGAAAGTCTACAGCTATGTGCGCAAGGTGATAAGTGTTGTAATTGAAGGATCTTGCATAATAAAAGGATGATTTGAAGATAGATTTGTGTATTTCCTATGTATTTATATGTTATTTTCTTATGAATTATCTTCTTTGATTAGGTTTTTTGTGTGTATTTACTCAGTACTTGCATCGTGAAGTCTTGAATGTTGTTTTATATGATGAATACTACATGTTAGAGTAGAAAGGCACAATGTGAAAGGTGATTAATAGAGTAATTGAACAACATCTATCATAGCAAGTTAATGATCGAGCGAAGCTTGGATTGAGCCCTAAGTAGAGATAAGACCTAAACTCCACACTCCATAGTCCCTCTAGATGTAGAAACCTAGTGCTAGCATCCCCTAATATTACCTTGGGTGAGATTGTGGTCTACGCAACAGATTGTTGCCGAAATGGTTGATAATAAAGCGTTTTGTTAGTAGCGCAACTACTCCGAGCCTAGGTCTAGACCCCTTCAAGCCAACATAATATTAATGGATATTCCTTTATCCATGCACAACATGTACAACCTTGAGAATAATAGTTCCCAACATAGCCTAGGCATTTGATGCCTCAAATCCATTCACTTTACCTTTCCTGTTACCTTTCTCATGACTATCCCGCCACCGACCATTTACACCATTCGACTTAACCAATAGAACTTCTATCATATTATTTCCTTCAACTACCCTTTTACATGGATTAACTTCATCCGAGTCTTACATTACCTTCTAGGTTTCATTCAACTCTCCTTGAGATCCATTAACTTAAACCTTCCCCAAAAAATTCCCAATACCCTCAATACATAAAATGTAAGAACCAAATGCAAGCAAGAAGAAAAACCACGAAAAACCAATAAAAATACGACACCATAAAAAAAGTAACATGGCCATGCACCAGACATAAACAAAACTGAAAATCAAGTGGGTTATACAAAATTTCACTATTTGGAACATAGGTGAATTCCATAAACCTAGTGGCATGGTCTGGAACAATAAAAGAAAAAGAACATAAATTTTTCCTTGGAGAAATTAGAGAATGGGAAAGAAGCCTACCTAGAATTTGTAGAAAACTTTCCTTTCCTCCTTGATTGTGAATTCTAATCCTAACTCTAATCACTATAATTATAATCTGTAGATACAACGAAAAAAGCAAAGGGTCCACAACATCCAAGTAACATACTATAAAATCTCTATTCAATGAATCAACAAGGAATTGAAACACATGAGTGTAAACATAACATAAAATATATAGAAAAACAAGGTACTCTTTGTATTAATAGATATAGGAGAGAACCATAAATAGAAGCTGATTTTGTAGATGACTCCCCAAGTTGACTTGTCTTTCCTTGTCACAAAGCACACCTCAACACCAACCCTAATGCATGAAAGTGATGAATCCTTAGGTTAAAATTAGCAGCACGAGGGCACAATCAATCTCGAAAATCCAACCCTGATGCTATGGATGTTAGTAAATTTATAGGATAAATATGGTAGTTTTGGATTTACCATTATGGGCTTGATATCCACATATGATGGGAGGATGATCTCAAGGGATAAGAGGTAGAGTATCCAAGATAGGATCAGATATTATTCAAGCTCTTATCCAAGGTAAATAGCTAAAACAACCTTTGGAAGCTTCCTGAAGAGCAAGCTTTAGAATATTTTTTAATTTTCCTAAATTTCTAGAATCAACGCACCTGAAGAAGGGAGAAACAAGTGCTCACCAATGCTAGTGCCTAAGGGAGAAACATGCGCTGAACACAGGTGACCAAGAGGATAGGCAACGACAGTGATAAAAACATTGATTTTGAGTAGTTTGTTCTAGAAACTCAAAATTTTTAGAGAGGTTATTCTTAGGGCTTTGTGAAGGGATGATGACTTCATGAATATTGATTGATTGAGTTTATAGGATTATTAACTAGATGTGAAAAAATGGCATAAACATATTTCCCCTTAAATTAAAAAGTCAAAAGCGGTAGTTGATGGCTGAAGTGATTTACCCTGTGACAAGACTGGAACAAGAACAACTAGTCTAGATCATCATTTGTTACAATACATTTTCATTATCACGATATCATTTCTAAGGGAGTCATACACATGCTTATCACATAATCTAACATTACATGTATGATGATCAAGAAGTATCGTCCACTGATGATAGAGAGTGGACCCATGTTGGATGGTTGTTTCTATGATTATAGGCATCATACTCTGTGATCTAGTATGAATCCTGGAAACACAACCCGAATGGATGAAAATAGATCCAAGGTCTTCTATCTCGTTAAATTGATCACTCAATGTACGAGCCTAACCATGTGAATAAATGGGTTGAATTTGAACATGGTAGACACCATCTGATTACTGAATAATGATGTAAGACATTAACAGATGTAAGATAAACCACCATAGATGTTAATGGCTCTCAAGGTACAAAAGTACAATCTATGTGGCATGAATAAATGAGTTGAAGTCAAACACCACACATAATCCTTCATTTGAAGAAAAATGATGAAAACATGTCATGAAAGCGAGGAAACTTGGAATTTATGTATGCAAGTCCCAAGGAACTGAAGGGATTTTCTAAGTCAACTTCCTAGATAATGTGTTGATGTCGATAAGAAGAGACTGTTACACCATTTTTTGGTCATCTAACTTATTATCATTAGATGGACCCAAGTACACCATGTAAGACCAGTTTTACCCTAAGTAAAACCGCTTTCACTATGTTAAAACAGGAAACCCCAAAAGGAAATATTAAACAAACCTATATTTGTTTGATTTTCCTCATGGAATAATTAATTAAACCATAATTTAATTATTATTCCAGTCATGTTTAACCCAAAAATAAAGAAATTAATTAGATAAACCTTTATTTATCTTATTATCTTCTAGGAATAATTATTTAAATCTTATTTAGATAATATTCCTTGTTAAATATGACCAAATCACCCACAAATAATTAAATAAATCATTATTTATTTGATTATCTTTCAACCACTTCCTTAAATAATTAAATAAATCATTATTTATTTGATTATCTTCCAACCACTTTCTTAAAAAGATAAATAAATCATTTATTTATTTATTTTTGACTAATCAAGGGATTTGACCCAAGTCAAAGACCCTTTCCCTCCAACAAATATAATAAAATATTCCATAAAAGGTGGATCTAGATTTGGTTAACATTATTTTAATCATGCACCAAGATCTAGAATGACCCAATATTTTGTTATAAATAGGAGGGTTTTCCCCACCATTCTTCACCTTTTGTTGCCTATTAGATCACTCTGGATCTATACACTTGGTCACCATTTTCTGCCATTTTGCTCCCTTTGAGCTCTACTCTTTGCATTGGGTTTTCTACATCAACTAGAGAGAAGAATCTTAGATCTGAAGTGCTGAGGACTTCCAAGAACCCATCCCACTGAGGGGAATTGGATACTCCTTCTGTTTTTCCTCACAGGTGCCCCATTTAATACAAAAATTCTTTCAAAAATTGTTCTTGTCTTGTCTATTGGTATATGGAGCAAACCCTTATTTTTACTGCTTAATGTCTTTCCATACATAGATCTGGTGTTTTGCAGCTGTTTTCTTGTCTAACTAATCACATATCTGAAGATATTGGCAGCCACTTTTGTTGTTAGGGCTATTAGTTATGCGTAGATAAAGTGGTCCTTTTTCGTACACTTCGACAAAGGATTCATACTAACAGAGACCCATCGTAGGAGGGAATTTATGTATCCCCCATCATCGACACAAAATCATGGGTATCAAGATTTTGATATGGAATGATGTAAAGATGATTCAATAATGATTAACATGAATGAAGGCCTAAGATTATTGTAGTAGATATCAATTGAAGGACTTCCCTTGAACACATTGGTGATACTTTATGGACTTGGCAACATTAACCCAAAACCAAATGCAAAGGCTTTGTTAGTGATGAACCAAAAGGTAAGAAGATTCGCCAACCCAACATTGATGAAGATGAAGTGAAAGAGTATCATGCTCAAGAGATACTCACTGCCATTAATAGGTGAAAGTACCTTGTTTTCTCAATTTCCCCAACCATTTCTGGTTAGTAATTCTTTATTTTTGACAAACTTGAGGAGGATAACATGTGATTGATATGTAAGTTCATCCTTAGGATGAATCCCTCTAAGTATTTTTAATGAAACCTATGAAGGAGTGGTTCATTCTCATCATGTTTGATGATTCCTTTGTTATTTTATGTTTTTGTGAGTCCAACAATGGTGAAACTCAACATCTTTTTCATATTTAGAAAGTTTGAAAAAGAGGAAAAAAAGAAAACTCCACAGGTTACTTTTCATAAATTTGTCTCTTGGGCCCAAAAAGGTGTAAAATAATACCTAGAAGAACCTCTTAGCCATGCTTGACTAAGGTATTCATTTTTCATAAATATTATATCTCACTCTGGAAAAGGGTTAAACTTATACTAAGCAGACACATTTTCATTTACTTTAACGAGTTCGAAAATACAAGTGCTCGAAAATATTTTCATGTTTAGGGAGTTTGAGAAGAGATGAAAGAGGAATCCTCATGGAGGAACGAGTGGTATAAAGGATAGAAATAGGTTTTGGTCATGATGGAACTGATCAAAACATGTAGAGGTTAAGAGGCAAGGCAATAAGACCACTCATTGCAGCAGTTCCTCAGGAAAGGGAAAATCAACCAAGTGAAAGTGTATGATCAACCAAGCAGATGGTGATGATGGAATGAGAAAACCAAGGCTCATCTCGAAGAAATAGGCTAATAAAAAATTGAAATCACGTGGGATAAAATGAGAATGGTTTCATTTTTACACAAGCTTGAAACATGGGAAATGGTGCTTGAAATTGATTGGTCTCATTTTTACACAAGCTTGAAACATGAGAAAACTATGCTTGTGATTACTTTGAAAGTAGTTTCATTTTTATACAAGCTTGAAATGAGTAAAAATAATGCTTGATATAAGTTTCATGCCCCCATCATAATAACACAATCCTAGGGACATTCCCCCCAAGCTTAATTTCATTCACCTAAGTAGACTACTGGTTACTAATAGGTGGATGGAATGAAATTTCATTTACGAGATCAAGTGAAAGACTCAACTCAAAATTTATGAGATCTAGTCAAAGAATCGAAATGGAGGGGGTTTTGTTTCATTTTTTAATGAGCTTGACATAGGAAAAGAACTATGCTCAAGGGACCTTATTCCATTTTTTAAAGAGCTTGACACAAGAAAAAGGAACTCTGCTCTGGGGACCTTGTTTCATTTTTTAAGGAGCTTGACACAAGACAAGGAACTCTACTCTTGGGTTTCAGGAGGGCCTTATCATGGTCCCCAAAGGGCCATGGCTTCCAAGAGGTTATTATTAGATGGAAGAACATTTCTCTAGAGGGTATTAAGGGATCTAATGGAAAGATCATACTCCAATGTCCCTAGTAAATGATTTATCATACCACCTACCATATCTAGGTCAAAACAAGTTGAGAAAATAGTGAAAGGATCATATTCTACAGTAGGTATGGGTATGGGACAAGTTTCCACGTAATTAATCTGTGGTGGGAAGATACCACTTGCATATTTGGAACATTTAGGGAAGCTGATTGATTAGGAGAAAAATTAGGTCGAACGAATGAAAGTTGTTTAATGTTCACGATTATTCCTTCATGTGGGAAACACATCACACAAAAGAGTGAAGAGACAAGAGCTCCCATGTCATAAAAATAGTCACACCGAAGGATACAATTAAAATACAAAGGGCCTTGGACTACCATCACATTAATATAGACAATATTTCCTCCCAAAGTAATAGGATGAGGAAGGATCCCTAACGATTGAATGGTTCCTCTGTTAAAATACAACAACTTCTGGGTAATGGGCACAAGCTATAGAGAACCTAAAGCTTTCCAAGTAGTTGATGACATCATAATAACATACACACCTTTGTATATGACTATTCCATGTATGACCACATTATAAGAATGTACCATGATTTGGAATGACACACGAGGAAGATGATATATTTCCAGTCCACTCCAATCAAAGTTAGTGACAATGGTACTTCGAGGGGGTGTTGTGTGAACAAGAGAACTACCTCTGTGTGCTATGTGAATGAGATAAATTCTACCCTATGCTGCAGGAATGGGAGGATTATCCTCCTGTGCTGTTGGAATGGGAGGATTGCCCCATTGTTCGTTGGAACCTGAAGAAATGAGAAGAACCTAAGAAGTATGAAACTCACTCTCCACAGGGAAAGTATGATCGAATAAAGGTGGAATCAGGGAAATATTTCCTCAACCAACGACTGGTTGGGAATGGACTCATGGGACTCACATTTAGATATATTGGGATTGATTGGATTTGGATTCTGATCAATCACTTCAACCAATAGATGATTAGGGGAAAGCTTACGGTAGCCAGCGCGAAGTTGCAATTGAGAAAAAGTAAGATTTCCCAAAAATTTAGATGCTTCATCCATATAAGTGAAAAGGTGAATTGGATGATTCCCTTCACATAACTTATAGGGAAACTTAACTTTACCCTTCTTTCTATGAACCTTATGATCACTATTCAATGGTTTGTCACCAACACGATCTCCAAAAGATGATTACAAAGGATGATGTGAGCCTATGGACCACACTTTTAATACCTTGGGGATACCAAGACAATCCCTAAGAAGATGGTCACCCTTACATAAATTGAAATGGAATTTAACTTTTTGGGATTGATTAGAAGGTTTCTACATACCATTTGAATTGGTAGAAATGGTTCCTTTGTTTCTCCCTTGCTTATTTTTCTTCTTCTTCATCATCCCTTTCTTCTTCTTCTTAGCTTCCTAGTTAATAGAATCAAGACTTTAACCAGGTGAGGAGGTAGAAGGGATGAAGAAAAAATAGGTGAATAAGGAAAAGGGTCAACTTTAGGATCAAATTGAGGTTGATGTTTTTTAGGTGGAGAAGAACTTGGTTGAGAAGAAGTTTGGACATTCAAAACCAAAGGCATAAAAAATAACCAAACTGGTAAACCAATGGTAAATCCGGGAAAGGGCAACGTTGGCATATAAGAAGCACCAATAATTCTAAAAGAAGTAAGAAGACCATGATTCCCATCAGAGGGGTGTTACACAGCAATTTGTCACCGTCCCTACAATCCCTTACTCCACATATTGGAGGGTATTTCCCGTGACCTATGAGTAGTGTCATAATCTGCAAATACTTTCTTTGCATCCTTCTGCATAAGGATATGATTTATCCTGTTGAACATTTCCTCAGAAAGCACCCCAAAACCCATGTTTTGGCATTGGAGCGGGTAGCCAGTTCATCCCTCACGCCAATGGGGAAAATATACACTAGAGGGCATGCCAGCTAGTGCTCTGTCCCTATGTTGTACCCGTGCCAACCTGTTTTGGAATGTTTTTTAACAAATTGGAGGCAGAAGTTTCCTTTAACCACCTCGGGAATGACTCATTGCAAGTGGTTAAACTTGATAAACCATAGATCTCTACCTTTAGGAAATGGTTGATGGAACATTCTAAGTGGATAGGACTCCCCCCATGACTATAGGGATCCTAACTTCTCCTTCTCCCTCTATATAAACAAGCCTTCTCTCTTTACATCAGCTAGCTGAAACAGAGCTGAACATATAGCCAAGAAGCTGAGCTTGGAGAAGAGACATTATAGCTGAGTAATCGTTATAGAGAAGGTCGAACCAAGGAGGATCCAGTAGAGAGAGCCCCATATGGACTCTGAATCCCCAACGAGCTTTGTGAGACATGCTCCGCTGGAACCTTGCTGGAGGAGATCGCAACATCGAAGCCTGGTTGTACTCTTCCTTCTTTAAATTAATATACTCGACTATGATATTGTTTCCATCTCTGTGTTGTGTTTATTTAATGCATGTGATTTAGTCTTCTTCGACTGACTGATATTTATGAATGCAAAATAGTATGTTGTGTATCGTCTTCGTTTCTTGTGCATGTACAGGTATCCGGGCGTGAGAATGAGCGAATCGTGACCTGTCAGATCATAAGCGGGAGAAAACCATTCTTCCGAACGACACAACGTCGCAGGACCTAAGATAGGTGATCTAGCAAGTCTTTTTCCATTCTTAACTAGGAATTGATGTCATAGTGTGTCTTGTTTGTGGCTAGACCCACTCTAGGGCTAGTGGGATTTCCTCTGTCCACAGAGGGGATTTACCTCACCAACAAGGGGTTTCCTTGATTGGTAGACTCAGGAACTGTCGCCATTAGTCTTAACCTAAGATCCACTAAGGATTTGTTCCATGGTAAGGATGTTGTTCCATGATAATTTAATTGGTTTTATAAATTAAAGACACAAAATAAAATAAACAAGGTTAAACTAGGAAAAATGGATTACCAAGCAACTGTGAACTAAAATATACCATGTTGGTGAACCAAAAATTTACATATGGGTAGGAAATCTCCCAAAATGCTATGTTTGGTGTATCACAGTGTACAAAGTGGCTCACTTGGTTACCTATGACATGATAGAAACCCAGTTGGGACTTCCAAAATATACTCGTGGGTACATGGAAGCACAATCTATAATAGTGTTATCTAATGCGTAACAATTCAATGAGAGAGTTTCCATATACTTTTCATGTGTGGAGTGTTATAAATTAATTAATGTGGCAATGAAATACACAAAATATCATGGAAACACAAATACAAAAATGCATAAACCAAGAGAGACATAGATATACATGTTTCACCCAATTTAGGTTATGTATAAGGAGAAACAATGAGTAATTCCTTTTATATTATCCAACAAAATGAAGAGATACAACCTACAAAAAATCTGTTGTAATTTCCTCTTCGCTTTCACACAATATCCTCTCTCTCTCGCTTAGAATAATAATCAACAACCATAATACAATTCCCTCGTATAAACTAAGGGGTTCCTTCTATGGAAAAAAAAAAACACTAAATTAACATAGCTTCTACCGTCAGATCATCCACCTAATGAACGACCCATATTGACTACAAAATTACAATATTTTACAAGGCAAAATTTCATCTATTTTTAGCTTCGAGGGCATTTCTCCCGAACCTCTTCCAGGGGGGCTCATAAAATTTTTTGTCGCCCCCCCTTTGACCCCCTTAACATCGATTAAATAGGTGAAGTTGCCACCCCTGTTAGGAACATGAATCCAACATGA
Source organism: Pinus albicaulis (assembly GCA_034641835.2). Lineage (NCBI taxonomy): Eukaryota > Viridiplantae > Streptophyta > Pinopsida > Pinales > Pinaceae > Pinus > Pinus albicaulis. The sequence goes on along the minus strand of CM076584.1, from coordinate 1,044,034,850 downwards.
TTGAAACAAAAACCTCCGAAAAATCAGGAAGATTATCAAAATCCACACTCAATAGTGGAATACCTGTTACACTGAAAATTGTCATCCTGACATTCTCCTATGTGTATGAGCTAATTATTACTCATACTTTCCCCTTTTGCAAGTCTAACATATTAGTTCCTCATGTCAAGCCTTGAAAGTCAGAGAAAAGTTCCTAAAAATCTCCTTAACTTTGGTGTCGCACTTTCTCTCTATCTTGCTTGCAGTCCCGCACCTAATGTTCAGCTCTCCTGCGTACCTGAACACACTTTCTCTATGTTATAGGTGCAAACCCCTGTAAAGATAAAAAAGGCACAAGTAAATTCCAAAAATCTCATTTACAGTAAATTCTAGAAGCCTCTAGAAAGAATCTTGCAGTGGCAGAACCACTCTTTCGAGGTGCATGTATCCCTTACCTTATGGAGCTAACCCCTTGATGTGAGGAGCTTATCCCTTTGAAGGAGGATTCTATCCCTTCATAGTTGGAACATAAAAACTCCTCTTTTTCACTATAAAAAGAGGCATTGGGTAGCCTTAAGGGGAGTTCAAGCTTTAGAATATTTGAGGTTAAGTGCTGTTGGGATTCAGACTCATTTGACTAAGATTTTTGTGAGGAGAGATAAAATACCTCTATTTGTCTTGGTTGGAGGAGTGCAGAGCTTATCAAAGTAGAGGAGACTCCTACTTCGGACCCTGGGAAGGCCTGTGCAACATCAAGGCTCAGGTTGTAAGGTTTTCCTTCTTTTGAAATTAATACAAATATACTCATTTTTCTCAATAAGTTGTTAGTTAATGGTTTATTTCATAGATTCCTTGATCACTATGATAAGCATGATTTATGATGATTTATATACAGGTACTATTTAATATTTTTCTTGTTTGTGACTGCAGGTTTACAAAGAAAAATCCTTCAAGTGCACGAGGGACAACAACGACTTCAGACAAGCTCTGGACATACAGTAAGTCTTTTACACCTCTATAGAGCTTTTTGTAAATCATATATGCTTAGAGAAAGATTATTTTATTTGGTTGTTTGTTGCTAGATACTTTTAGTACTAGGGATATCGGTCTTGTCCGCAAGATGGATTAATCCACACAACAAATTGGCGACTCCGCTGGGGAGGGACTTGTTGTTTTTGGTTCTCTTTTATTTTGATTTGAGGAAAAAGTTTTTCCTGGTTTTTGATTGATAGATATCTGCCTAGGTAGCTTAGGTTTTCTCTGTTTTTGAAAATTTTTAAATCTTTTATGTTTTTCTCTAGTTTTTCTGGGGACTGCACTTTGTCTTTTTTGCACAGTGCGGGCAGTTTCGCACTTTCCTTGAGTAAAAGTGTGGGATCACTCCTGTTACTTCTGGAAGCCTATGAACCCTGTTAAAATTTTGAAAAAATCCAGATTTCTTTCTTCATTTTATCTTTATTTTGATTTAGATTTTTTTTGGTTTCTGCCCAGATTGATCATTGTTTCTATCAAAAGTTTTTTGTGAATGAATTCCAGCAGTATTGATGTTTTGATGATTTTATAGAAGTTTTGCGTTTTGGATTGATTTTCACTTGGTCTTTGTAGTGATTCAAAGCATTGGCAGTTTGAAGTACCTCAGATTACATTGGTCTTTTTGTCTTTTTGCTAAATCTGACCTGATTGTGAAATCATCCTTTATTGAGAAATAAATCTACTTGTTTCTTTGCAAATCTTCGAAAAAACTTTGTTATAGGTTTTTGAATTTCATTTTTTATAAAAAACATATTTGAGTGTTTTTTATCTGTTTGTTATTCTGGATGAATAGATCCTTAGTTTGCTGAACAACTAAGTAAAACATTTTTCAAAAAATCTTAAATCTTTTATTCAATTAGATTGTTAAAGTTTGTAGATCTCAAAATTAGTTTTGTAGTTTTGAGTGCTTTTAGAAATTTGTAGATTTCTTTTGAAGGAAAATTGTTTTTGTAGCTTCAAGTTTTTGAAAGTGAAAGGATTTTGTTGTGAGCTTTGATAATTCGTCTCATTTTGAGTTATTGTTGAAAAGAAAAAACTATTTTCTTTCAATTATTCTTTATGTTTAAAGAAGGAATTGTTTCTTAAAAGAATTGCATTCTCCAACTCTTTCTTTACCTAGAATTTCATTGAAAGAAAACAATTTGATTATCATTTTTAGGTGCATTTTTAGTGTTTTTGGAAGTCGAGTTTTCACACCATCAAAGTTTCATTTATGCACCCATTAACTTAAGAAACAACTCATAAAAGTAACGCTTAATTAAAATTCATCTAGTAATCGTTTTATTTCTAGGGCTCTTATCACCAACATAGCTTAGGCTAGTATCTTGGAGTAGGGAGTAATTAACTCTCCAAGGTAGTAAAAACAAACAAGTAGATATATCTTGTGGTAGGAAATAAATCCAATTGTAATTTGTATAATCTGGGAAGCTTCTCTTAAAGAAGTCAATCACGAGATCATGTCCGAACCTTTGAGACAATCAATTTTGTTTCATTGGGGAAGATAGAAGATTTTGCGTGCATTACAAACGGTAAACCTCGGATTAACCATTGTCGTGGAGCTTGGGGTCACTTGTCGGTAAACCTCGGATTGACCATGTCGAGGAACCTTCAAGGGGATTGAGCTTTGTTACTCTGCCCTTGTGCGTGGGATCGGATCGTGGACTGTTCCCCCAGTTATATTTGTTACTATTGGTAACCTTACTGTCCAGAAGCTTAAGATTAGTTCCTAAGGTGACGGTGAAGGAAAGATCTCACTGTACCTGGAGCAGAAGTCAACTAGACTCACTTGGACTCTCTAGGGGGTTCTCTTCACACAAGATGGTTTTGTGAGGAAACTTGTGCCAGTCTGTTTCATTAAGCAGGTTGTCGGGGTAACTGTTCCAACCTCCCTTTCTGTATTAAATTTCTACTAAGTTGGATTTCATCACCAACTAGTGTTTTTAGTATGGGAAGTTACTGTTTGTGTGTGGTCTGAACTCTTAGATTTTTAAGCGTGTGATTCATCTGTTTGTTTCTTTAGAGACTTTAGGTGTTTTCATTGAAATTTTCTTTGCTTGTGTGTGATTAGTTAATATTTAATCGTGGCCGAATTGTCGAGACAATCCCGAAGACTACAAGGGAAACCCCTGAATATACACCAAGTTAGCTTGAAGGGATTCGTGCTCTAGTGTCTTCTAGTAGCGGTAGAATTAGATCAACAAAAATTGGAACTTCATCTATAGTTGTTCATCCTGATCATCAAATACCCACAATAGAACACATTCAAGAACCGATTTCAGTTTCTGAAGTTACTGGTAGTATTTCTCCTTCTAGTGAACTAGCTGATGAACCTGAAATCTCTGAACCTGAAACTGAACCTTCTGTTTTGGAAACATCCTCTGGATTTATTACACCAACTTCTAGTGATCCTGGTTCACCTAGGGTAAGAAATATTGTCACCGACGATCTTCCATCTGGCCTTATTTCGATTGAAGAACTTACTAATCCAGACAAAGAGTTATCTCTTCCTGAAACCCCTCAGTCTTTAAATCTTAGGGAGCGTGAATCTATTTTCTACAGCCCTATTCGAACTACTACTTGGTATCTATCCTTGACAAATTTTTTAGAGAATCCGGGTCTTGCTTTTTCTCCACCTCGAATTCCATTTCATATTACGCCCAGAGGTTATTATCCATCATCCATTATGGCAGGAGAGTCATCCATGTTTTCCTAGACACCGGAAGCATTTTTACACGGTGGTCCTTCTATTCCTCCGGGATATCAGGCTCTGTCTGGTACTCTCTCGGGAGAAGCTCCTAAACCAATTGAAAATGTGTTATCATCTGGTCTTAATGGAGTTAAAAATGAAACATCGAACACAGAGAAAATCTTTATGATGTCTGGTAATATTCCGAATCGTCAACCTCAAGGCAGTCAGTTATCGCCTAGAGGGAAATTTCAGGGAAATCAGTTACCGCTTGGGGGGAAACCTCAAGGTAGTCAGTTACTGCCTGGGGGACAACCTTCAGGAAGTCAGTTACCACTTGGGGGGCAACCTCAAGGCAGCTTTTTCCCAGGACTATGGAATCATATTATTTTGGGGGACAACCCCAAGGATAGTACATACCTCAAGGGTATCAACCTTCAGGAAAGTACATACCCCAAGGTCAACCCCAAACTCAATATTCTCCTCAGGGTCCTTATCAACCCCGGTTTCAGTACGCACCTCAGGGTTATCAACCTCAAGGTCAGTACCCAATTCAAGGTTTCCAACAGCCTTCTGGTCAATCATCTGTACAAGGAGCCGGAAATTTACCACTTACTTATCAACCCTACGTCCAACCAGGCTATGGTCCTTACGTTCAACCTTCTATGAGATAATACTCCAGAATGAACATGGTGTGGGATCCATCCCAATATCAACAGCCTATGTAGCCTAATGTGCAGTTTCCTTCTCAACCTAGACAACCTTTGGTTTCTGGTCCAACCCAGCAACCTATCCAGCCAACTATTCAAACTCTTGCACCTAGTTCTGTTCAGCAGTCGGGGCCTAGTACACCTAAGACTCCGCCTCAAACTGCTGCAAATGCTGCAACGTTTGTTCAACCTATAACACTTGTTTCTGGATTATCTATAGCTCCGAGTTCTTCTATCCCTGCATTCATGCAAATCCCTCAAGTCTCTGTACCCCAGTCAGGATCTTCAGTTTAGACTTCGGTTCATATGCCTGCAGGACAAGCCGGTACAAGTACTGTTGTTACAAGTCAACCACAATTCATGTATCAACCGTACCAGGGACAGCCTCAATTCAGTCCCATTTCACAAAATCCAAATTATTAGTATCAACCGTACCCTGGCTATACTTATCAACAGCCTCAACAACCCCATTTTGGTCCGGTTAATCCTGGTTACCCGGGAGGTTACACAATTCCTAATGCAAATCCGATTCCCAGTTATCCTGGGTATCCGCCTCCTGGAACTGCTTTGGCTACTCAAGCTTTTCGCGACCCTAACCGTCAGTTACCATTTATTGCAACTTTGGATTTACCTGATTTGATGCGCCTTACGAATGATCCAATTTTCTATTATCCGTATTGGCCGCCAATGCCGCATAAGTTTCCCAGTGATATACCTAAATTCGAAGGTAAGTCAGGAGAGGATCCATCAAATCATGTCATGAATTATCACCTCTGGTGTGTGTCTAATTCAATAATTGATGATTCAATTCGCTTACGTCTTTTCCAAAGAACTCTTATTGGTCTTGCTGCCAAATGGTACATTAAGTTACCACAAGGCTCTTTTAATAATTTCAGTCAGTTAGCAACTACCTTCTTGACTAATTTTCATTCTCCTGTCAGATACGACAATGGCACGAAACTATTAACTTCACTAAAACAATCCACGTCCACATATATTTCTGATCATATTCATGAATGCCGATGTAGAAGGCGTTTGGTGAAAGTTTACATTCCGGATCAAATTTTAGTGGAATGGTTTGTTAAATCATTATTACCCAAAATCACTGAAGACGTAGCTAAGGCTGGCGTTGTTACTAAAGAGCAAGTAATTTCTCAAGCTCATTACCTTGACCTCGTTTATACGCAGTCAGGTACTTTACATGAAAAAATCCCCGATCTTCCAAAACAAGGTCAAATAACTGTAGCTCCTTCAGGGTCTCATGCCGCTGACAGTATGATTGGTACAGTCAATACTAAAAGCAAGAAGAAATATTCAAAGAATTCTTCTCCTATTACAACTTTACCTGATTCCCCGAAAGGAGAATTTCCCCCCGAAGTTTTTTCCAACATTCATGTCGTAGAGACATCTACGACCAAATCTAAATCTGGTGGTAAAAAGAAAGGGAATAATAAAAACAAAAAGAATTCAAAAGAGAAAACTGATAAAACCGAATCTAATCATGAAAAACGTAAACCTCACTATCCTTGTTACATTTGTGACGAGGATCATTTTACTAAGGAATGCCCACATTGAGCAGAGGTTGCAAAATTCGTTAAAGGTTCACAACAACCTGCTGTCTTGAAGGATCCTTTTTCGACTCAAGATAGTAAGATGGTTGGTTCTACCTTGAATAACTCAGAAGAACCTATTTTGATGATGTCTCATTTAAGGATTGCGATGCGATCACAAGATTATGGTACTAATAATCCTGTTGATGGTAAAAAAGCAAAATCTTCTAGTGAAAATACATCAACTACACCTCCTCATGTTTCTGGTCCGCTACAGATTGAGAAACCAAATCTAGAATTAATAATCAAACTGCCTACTAAAGGTGTTCTTCGTAAATCAACTTTCAATCCACATGTGAGAGTTGCTCAGAATTACAACATTGTTGAAGACTTAGCTATTTCTCCTTTAGCAATGTCGGCTTTGGAAGTGCTGCAGTCATGCCCAGCATAGTGTAAATTACTTTTTTCTGCTATAGGAGCTGTCGATATTCAGGATTCGAACCTTATAATCTTCGATTTAGAAAATATTACACCTCGCCTACCTCACCAAATGGCTTTCCAAATTCTAGTGTTAGTAAAAAACAGGCCGATCTTTTAGACTGTGATTGATGAGGGAGCTTCAATGTGTATTATGTCGATTCAGTGCTGGAAATCACTTGGTTCTCCTACACTCAACCAATCTCCAACGATTCTTAAGGCTTTTGATGGTCGAGGTTTCCACCCTTTTGGTATTTTGTAGGATTTACCCATAGGGGTCGAAGGTAAAACCGTAAATCTAGATGTGGAAGTTGTTGATGCCCCTCTAGATTACAACCTTCTCCTGGGTTGTAGTTGGACTTATGCTAAGAATGTTGTTGTTTCTTCGGTCTTTCGACTCATAAAATTTCCATGTCAAGGAAGGATCGTTACAATAGATCAGTTAAATTATTTTTCTTCCAACCGAGCCTCTACAGAAACAATCCAACACATTGGTAAAGCGACTATCCCTTACAAGGATGTTGGAGTAGGTTTGATTAAAGATTCTGGTTTACTAGGAATTTTTTTTTTCCTCCTCCTAACGTATTGCCTTCTATTGCAACTATTCACATGATTTCGTCAGACACTATTATGTTTGATGATCCTTGGATCGTACCTTCCGACTCCCAGTTAGATTCATTTGATGGCATGATGACTTTGAGTCCATTTGAAATTTCATATCAGGCTGTACAATCACTTTCCGACCCCTCTTCAACCGAAACTGATCCAATGAATGGGATCCATGAGGAATCACTTTCTATATCTAGTTCAGCCACAATGAAATTTCCTGATCTTGTTCATACTGATGAGCAGATTTGTGAATTTTTGTCTGTTGACGATTTACCATGGGAAGATCTACATCACCGATCTTCGTTTTTACCTGAGCTAGATCATTTTGAAGATGCTTTCGCTTCTATTTTTACTACTGAATATGTCAAAGAACCATAGAATCCATTGCAAAATCCTGATTCTGAGTTAAATTTGGAAAATATCTCTCGAACGATTCCAATTGACATTTCAGTAAAACCAGGAATAATTGAAAACATTCATATAGGTGCTTGCTGTACGGAAGATGAAATTCCAACTTGTAAAGTCCTATTTCAAGAATTCTGAGGTGTGTTTGCCTGGTCCTATGAAGAAATGCCAGGAATCGATCCGTCAATTGTTGTACATGAAATCAAGACTTACCCGGATGCCAAACCTGTCCGTCAACGTCTACGTCAAATTCATCCTAGAAAAGCTGCTGCTATCAAAGTAGAAGTTGAAAAATTACTTCGTGCAAGTTTCATTTATCCAATTCCTTTAACGGATTGGGTATCGAATATTGTTCCTGTGACTAAAAAACAAGGAATGATATGAGTATGTATCGATTATAGGGATATTAATCGAGCTTGTCCTAAAGACAATTATCCAACTCCCTATATCGATCAAATAATAGATGATTGTGCCGGTAGTGAAATGTTTTCCTTTATGGATGCTTTTTCTGGTTACAATCAAATAAAAATACTCCCTGCTGATCATCCAAAAACAACTTTTATTTGTTCGTGGGGAACATTTGCTTATTGCAAACTACCCTTTGGATTGAAGAACGTTGGAGCAACTTTTCAAAGGGCTATGTCTTACGCATTTCATGACATTAAGCACATTGTGTAGCCTTATCTCGATGATTTACTTGCTCATTCATCGCGTAGGGTCGACCATCTCACTCACTTACGAGCTATCTTTATGAGATGTAGGCATTATCGAATTAGGCTGAATCCACACAAATGTGTTTTTTGTGTAGAATCAGGTCGTTTACTGGGATTTGTTGTTTCGAAATCAGGCATTCACATTGATCCGTTGAAGGTCGAAGCTATTGTCAATTTATCTCCTCCTTTGACTTTACGCCAACTCCAAAGTTTGCAGGGGAAAGTAAACTTTTTACGTCGGTTCATTCCTAAGTATGTCGAGCTTACAAAGGGTTTTACCTGGTTGCTGAAACAGAACATTCCATTCTTTTGGGATGAGATCGATGATCGATCTTTTGATGCACTTAAACACGCGTTGACCCATGCACCGTTATTGCATCCTCCCAACTACAACCAGGACTACGTTTTGTACCTCGCTGCATCTCATTCCACAATTGGAATGGTTTTAGTTCAGGAAGACGAATCGAATATTGAACATGTGATTTACTATCTTAGTCGAAATCTGCATCCGACTGAGATCAAATACACACATGTGGAGAAATTGGCCTTGGCAGTTGTTCAAGTTGTCCAAATATTTAGACACTACATCTTGTTACGTAAAACCACAGTAATTTCTGACTGTAACCCTATGATGTACATTTTAACCAAACAATTGATAGGGGGCAAGTATTCCAAATGGATAGTCATCCTGCAGGAATTTGACTTGGAATTTGAAAAATCCAAGGCAAAGAAATCTTTGGTATTTGCGGAACTGATGTGCGATTTCCCCTCTATTGATACTGAAACTGTGGCAGAGGAGCCCATTGCAGACGAATATTTGTTTCTTATCAGTACTCTTGATCCATGGTATGGAGATATTATCGTTTATCTCCAAACCCAATCTTTTCGGCCTAAAATCTCACTATCTCAGTGATGGAAAATACGCTTCCAATCTCAACAACACAATATTATTGGTGATACACTCTATTGTCATGGAGCGGATTCTGTTTTCCGACGCTGTCTTACTCATGAAGAAGCTGAAAAGGTTTTAAATGAATGCCATTCTGGAGCATGTGGCGGTCATATGTTTGGGTATGCCACAACCCAAAAGATATTGCGCGCTAGTTATTTCTGGCTGTCGTTATTCAAAGATTGTATTTATGCAGTCCGGAAATGCCACAATTGTCAACTTTTTGATCGTACGATGCATGCGCCACCCACTCCTCTTCACCCTATAATTGTTGTCGGTCCTTTTGCGAAATGGGGTATTGAATTTATTACATGGAACCCTCACTCAGTCGGGGGGCATGTGTATATTATCTTAGCGGTAGATTATTTTACTAAGTGGGCCGAGGCGATGCCTACATTTTCGGCTGACGACAAGACTGCTGCAACTTTCGTATTTAATCACATAATTGCTAGGTTTGGTGTTCCTCAAGCCATTATTACAGATCATGGAAGTCATTTTCGGAACATCATGATAACTGAACTTACAGATCAACTCGGCCTGCGCCATGATAGTTCCACTCCGTATTATCCGCAGGCCAATGGTCTGGTTGAAGCCATAAATAAAGTTTTAGTCACCATGATCAGACGAATTATTGGTATTCACAAGACGAATTGGCATTCCATGTTATTTTCAGCACTTTGGGCATATCGAACCTTAGTAAAAACATCAACTGGTTTCACTCCCTTTCAACTGGTTTACGGTTTGGAAGCTGTGTTGCTGATTGAATGTGAAATTCCGTCATTGAAATTAGCCATAGAATTACTCCCAGCTATGTCTGAAGAGGAGAAAAGTTTTTTGTACTTGGCTCAGCTGGATGAGAATCGACGAAATGATCCAATAGCAAATGAGGCTCATGTCAAACGAATAAAAGCTCAGTATGATAGAAGTGTTACCCCTCGAAACTTTTCAGAAGGAGACCTAGTCTTAGTTTATGATCAAGCCAACGATAAGCTAGGAGCTAGGAAATTTGTGCCCATGTGGCATGGTCCTTTCATTGTTAAGCGAAAGCTGGAAAAAGGGGCCTATGAGCTGATAGATTTTGACGGTGCCCCTTTAGATAAAACCAGAAATGGGCTTTATCTAAAGCGATATTATGCTTAAAATCGGTGTGGAGATTTTTTATTAGATTTCTTTACTGCTGGTGTGTCTTATATTAGAAAAACATGCCTAGTTTAGAAGTGTGTTTTTTATCACTATTCCTGCTTATCTGAGTTTTACTCTTGATATTGTAGATGTCGACGTCTCTTCAAACCTACATTGGTTTTGCTGATGGTGCTTGTCATAGTACACAGAACATTTCTTCCGCAGCTTGGGTTATCTGTTCACCCTCTGAAGAGTTAGTATCCATGCATGGGGTAAGCCTTGGTCAAACAACGAATAACATTGCTGAGTATAGTGCAGTGATTGAGTTATTATCTGAATCCATATCATTTGGAATTCTGAGTTTGATTGTTAGGTTGGATTCCGAACTTGTTGTATTATAGCTTAAAAGGGCTTATGCCATTATAAATCCAGTGTTATTACGGTTATTTTTTGGAGTTCGTCTCTTGGAATGTGAATTTGATTACATTTAATATCAACATATTCCAAGACATTTAAATACATTAGCAGATGCAGTTGCTTCTAGTATGATAAATCGACATTTGCAATAATCAACACAGTAAATAAAACAACATTCATAACATGTATACAGATATCCAGTAAATAGTGATATATCATAGTATAGAAGTGTTTTCAAAAAAATATACATCGTCTTCGATCATAGGTTGGAAACACCTTATGATCAGAAAAATGGTAATACAAAAAGTCAAAAATACGAGTCTACGACATGATCATCCTATCACTAATGGTGATCACGATAAGAGACCACTGCCCGGACCACCCTACATAGGAACCTCCTAAAAGGTCCTGGAACACCAATCACGTATGTTTGTAATCTGAGTGGAATCTCATCTATGTCCGTCTCTGGAATGTCTAGAGTCAGACGCTCTAGGTGATGCTCTAAATCAGACAGGATTTTTGTTGATTGGCCTGCTGGGGCTGGTGCAGCCGCAACTGTTTGTCTTCTTTCATAAGGCTGGAGATGGGTTGGTCACTGTGGGCCCACATCTGCATTCAAAACTTTTGGTTATTAGTTTCAAGATGATGAAAATACAAAAAAATTAGAATTTAGAAATTGTTGAAAATGATTTTACCTGATTCATCCCACTGTTCCCCTACTGGGAGAGTCATCTCTCGGTCACCACGAAAATCTATTCCGGCGTATGGAAAGTCCTCTATAACAAAAATTTGGCGTTCCAGCCAATGAAAATATGAAGGAGGAAATCGAACAATCTCGATTCCCTCAATACCATGGCGGGCCATCAATGCAACCCAATGAACCATCCTAGGTTCTCGAGGTTGACCGGCATCAAAAGGAATATTCTGTGGAGCTAACATGGGGATCGTCTCTAGAGAAAAGGTGACTACGATGGATCCATATCCAAATTTATTTAGTTTTCCATTCTTCGCTCTAGTTAGTTGGCCTTTTACATTGGCTAACACAGCTTCGCACTAGTTGAAAATGGTGCCTCGAAAACAATCTACAGCAATGTGCATCTAGGAACCGATAGCCACATGTAGTGCTGCACTCCAATACAGTCTGGTAATAGTAAACGCAATAACTTTTAGCTTGGGATGGATGATAGTTTTTATATCAATCCGTTTGTTCCTGGGGTCCGCTTGATCATTACAGAACTCTTGTTGAAGACTAGCGACAGTCTGGCCACCTGGCCTAGTCCCAAACAAGGAAATTTGTTCGCCCCTCTTGGAAAAACCAGTTAGAAAATAAATATCCTCCAGCTCAATTTTGAGCTGGTGGCTGCCAATAATGAAACACTGGTCCTGTACGTTCCACCTATTTACCAGCCATGTTAGGAGGTCTACCTGTGCCCTCATGCCTTGGATGGACCAGAATTTATACAAACCGCATGCTCTTAATGCTTGCATTGCGGGCAAATGGAGCATCACGGCGTCATCCACGTCCTCATGCTCACGTTCTCTCCAAATCAACATCTTGTTAATCCTACAATGCATAAAAATATATGTTAGAACAATCTAATTTGAAAATTTTTGGGCGCCAATTGAGAAATTTGTTTTTGAAATTCAAATACGCAGGGACTGCACTTTGTCTTTGTACACAGTGCGTAGGAACGCACGCGCACTGTGGGACAAGTGCGGGCCCACGACTTTTTTCTACATAGGAAAAATTCGGGGTCCGCAGGGCCCGTGTGTTGCACCTGCGGACCCCCGTGGGCGATTTTTTAAAACATATTTTTCCCTTAAAAATGAAATCTAAAGCCTAAAAATGAAATGTAAATAGATGAAATGCAATATTAGGAGGTCGTGGATTACCTGGAGCTGACGGTTCTCAATTTCTTCGGACGGATTTTCCAGAATCTTCACAGGAACGTTTTTACCCAAAAGCTTTTACTTTTCACTCTGAACTTGAACGGTAAAAATGAAGTTGGAAAAGTCCTTTTTATAAGTTTTTTCGAATAAATAATTTTTTAATTTGTTTATTTTTCACTTTAAAAAGGGTATTTTTGGAAGCATTTTTACTTATCTTAAACAAGTATGTGTAATGTTTTAAGTTTTTGTGCAGAAATTGAATTTTTCAGGAGAATTGATCATTTTTCAACAAAGAGCATACTTTTATCACTTTTTCGGACTCTTTCAAAAATTTACGAAAAAGCGAAACATTGGAGTTCTCTTTTAAGCCCTTTTCAGACTCTCTAAACATGAAAATATTGTCGAGTACTTGATTATTCGAACTCGTTAAAGTAAATGAATAATCGTCCCTTCAGTATAAGTTTACCCCTTTTATGGACGAAAATGGACTATTTACGAAAAAGGTATATGTTGACTAATTACAGTCAATAGAGTTCTCTCCCGCATTATTTTATCCTTTTTCGGGCTCGAGAGACTAAATTTATGAAAAAGTACACCCATGGTGTTTTCTTAAGTTTTTTCTTCTGACTCCCTAAAATTGAAAAACACCGAGTTTCTCCTATACTGGACTGGTTAAAATTTAATAGAAAAGGACCTGTTCAATTTCAAATAGGAACTGACCACTCCTTCTTAGGGTTTGAATCTTAAACTAAGTTGGACTCATCCGAAGGATGAGCTTATAAACAAGCAAATGTTATTCTCCTCAAGCTTGTCAAAAATAAAGAGGTACTTTCCAGAAATGGTGGGGGAAAAGAGAGAAAAATGGACTTGTTTGTTGTATTTTGATTTTTTGAAAATCCAGTTAACCACTCTTGAACACGACACTTTTTGTTCACCTGGGTTAGGAAATCCTTTGCCTAACAGTTAATCAAACCACATTGAAAGTCTTCATCCGGTTTCTAGGTATTAGCTTTGGGTCAATTGTCACCAATCCATCTGCAGTGTCGTTATGTGTTCAAGAGGACAGTTCAAATAAACCATTCATCTGCAAAACATCTATCATCCATTTTGACCATCCCTGAGTCAATCCTTGCCAATATATTTTCAAAACTTGATCTATGATTTCGTGTTGTGGACTTGCCTACGACGGATCACTTTCTATCAACGACAATTCATCATCTAGGAAGTTGATCTAGAAATCGTTAGTACCTTGAAATCTGCATACCTCAATGGCAGGTTTCTCGCTTTCGACAACAAGTTACATCATTGACCTTCGATCGAATGATTCCATGACATGTTCGACTTCAACTCATTCATTCACATTTCATGGATTGTACTGGGTACTTTGAGAGCCATTGACATTACTGGTGGTTACTCTCACACTTGTTAATAGTTTACATCATTGACTGGTAATCAAGTGGTTTCTACCATGTTCGACTTCGACACATTTATTCACATGGATAGAATCGTACTAGTTCGAGATGCGGAAATCAAGACCCTGGATCTAGTTTCCACCATCCAGGCTGCGAGGAATTTTGTTATCATTTATACAGTGGACTATTTATAAACAGATGGCTACGTCCATACTGTGTCTACACATGTCTATACTGTGATGTACTCAAAATCATTCCTGTATCAGAATAGTTTGAATCAGTTTCTAGTTAGTTTTGATCTGAGTATGGGAATGCCTACCTCAGTGATGATATGTATACATATATATTTTGCATTGAATTTTTTTACAGGTTCCGACTGGGGTGTCCACAGGATGATCCTTGAAATGATAAAGTACTGCACTCTTCATATATGACAGACTTCAGCTTCATCTATTCCAGACTTTGCACTTTAGGGGGCAATCTGTTACACTGAAAATTGTCATCCTGACATTCTGCTATGTGTATGAGCTCATTATCACTCATACTTCCTCCTTTGCAAGTCTAACATATCAGTTCCTCATGTCAAGCCTTGAAAATCAAAGAAAAGTTCCTAAAAATCTCCTTAACTTTGGTGTCGCACTTTCTCTCTATCTTGCCTCTGGTCCTGCACCTAATGTTCATGTCTCCTGCGTACCTCAACACACTTTCTCTGTGTTATGGGTGAAGACCCCTGTAAATATCAAAAAGGCACAAGTAAACTCAAAAAATTTCACTTTCAGTAAATTCTAGAAGCCTCTAGAAAGAATCTTGCGGTGGCAGAACCGCTCTTTTTAGGTTCATGTATCCCTTACCTTATGGAGCTAACCCCTTGATGTGAGGAGCTTATCCCTTTGAAGGAGGATTCTATCCCTTCATAGTTGGAATAGAAAACCTCCTCTTTTCCACTATAAAAAGAGGCATTGGGTAGCCTCAAGGGGAGTTCAAGCTTTAGAATATTTGAGGTTAAGTGCTGTTGGGATTCAGACTCATTTGACTAAGATTTTTGTGAGGAGAGATCACATACCTCTATTTGTCTTGGTTGGAGGAGTGTAGAGCTTATCAAAGTAGAGGAGACTTCTGCTTTGGACCCCGGGAAGGCCTGTGAAACATCAAGGCTCAGGTTGTAAGGTTTTCATTCTTTTGAAATTAATACAAATATACTCATTTTTCTCAATAAGCTGTTAGTTAATGGTTTATTTCATAGATTCCTTGATCAATATGATAAGCATGATTTATGATGATTTCTATACAGGTGCTATTTAATATTTTGTTTGTTTGTGACTACAGGTTTACAAAGAAAACTCCTTCAAGTGCACGAGGGACAACAACGACTTCAGACAAGCGCTGGACATACGGTAAGTCTTTTACACCTCTATAAAGCTTTTTTTAAATCATATATGCTTAGAGAAAGATTAGTTTATTTGGTTGTTTGTTGCTAGATACTTTTAGTACTAGGGAGATTGGTCTTGTTCGCAAGATGGATTAATCCACACAATAGCACCATCCAATATACCCGAAGGTATGCAGAGAACGATTTGATACACTTATTTATGTGGAACAAGATATCAGCTTTGGGTTGTAACAATGAAAAAAAGCGATAGCTTCTATGTTTAAAGATGCCAGAACACGTCTCTAGCCTAGACCTTTATACATTTCATTAAGGTTCAAATACTCCTTAGGTTAATTCAGTTGAATTTTAGAGTTTATATTGAATTATGTTTCAATTTCAAGGCTTAAAACTCAATGTCACCTAAACACACCTATGATGCAACTAATATGAAAGAAATAACTATTTTCATTTTCCTTTTAACAATGAAAGGCCTAATTAAGTAGGGGAATAAGATATCAATCAACAATGCAACAAACACATGATGCAACAATCGATCTCCTCAAATTTGTTATTCCAATAAAAATTAAAGCCCTATATGCAATGAATTTAAATGGTTTTATTTTATTTCTTTTAATTTTAAAAGGAAATGAAAACTAACATGCAATAAGATAATTGATAAGATAAATCACACAAAATATGATTGTAATATAAATTATTCAATTCAATCAATAGTTAAGCTCATTGTTTATAAATGACCTAATGGATAAGAAAAAGAAAAAAACTAAAGGAATTCGTACCAAAGGCTAATTAAACCAAATGGAAACATTAAGATGGATTTTAATAGACAAACACACTTAGAAAACTCAAGAAATCATCTTGAACCAAATTATATCAAAGAGTAAAGGTAAGAAATGAAAATCTTTGCATCCCACAAGATCAACGCAGGTGCATAAGGGACACTAGTGTCCTGCAACACAGGTGACACATAGGAATAAGTGCACGATAGTGCACGTACAAAGGAATCAACATAGGTGAAGCACAAGAAAAGGTATGTTGTAGTGCAATTAACAAAGGTGCAACACGGGAGAAGGTACACTGCAGTGCAAACAGAATGAAGGGATAGGTGCACTGAAGAACTCTGTCTCAGAATAGGGAATGTGTTGGAGAATTTTTAGTCAAAATACGACAAAAGAAACATAACCAAGCTCAATAAATTTTTTTCCTAAGGTTAATCAATGTCTAAGAGAGTCATTCAAGGTCGTTTTGAGAGGTGAAAAACTACTAAGTTCAAGGAAACCATTAAGGGAAAATTAATCCCCATTATGGTCACCAATTTGTTATATGAAATTTCACTATTGCAGACAAAGGTGAATTCCCTAGACCTAGTGGTCTGGTCTATAACAACAAAAGAAAAATAACATAAATTTTTACTTAGAGAAGTTGAAGGAAAGAACTTACATCTGCTTGCAATATTTTCTTTTTGAAGCAACATTCTCTAGTACCTGAAGTCTGAGTAGCCCTGACTATAGTGGTCTCGGTGATTTTGACGGTTTTCCTTGCGAGCTTGACTTTCTCCCCATCAAAAATTTCAGCAAATTCCTGTGCAACAACTACATTTTCCCCTGAAAATTTCTTTAGAAACTTATACCAGCCTGTTGCTTGAAATTTGGGGCTTTTCTCTGTGGTCGAAAAATCTGGTATTCGTTGGCTCAGAGTGGTTAAATTTTCCACCTTTACCCATCCTGCTTAACACCTAAGCTCAACCTTTATGCACAGTTGTTAAAACTAGAGATAGAAACCCTACACACAACCCTAGTTTCTTGCTTGAGATGACAAGTTGTTTGCTAAAAAATGTAACACTATTAGCTATAACCTTCTTGGAGAACTCGGTCGTGAAAAATAGTGAACGTAATCCTCTGGAGTCTGCGCACCTTTAATCACGATTTTTTTTAATTGAAACGATTTGAAATGATTCAAATACGAGCACCAAGTTACCCCATAAAATATATCACTCATCCGTATCATTAATAAATAGATACTTTGTAGCTCATTTTCCGATTCATTTATAATGAGTAGCTATAGATTAGCTCCATCAACAATATAATGATTCCCTCATAATATTTCTTCTAAATTGGAAATATTTACCCTTTTAAAAAGAATAATATCTCATAATATAGAATATCTTCAATTTATTTCAAAGGAGAATGATATTTTCTCTGAATAATGCTCCTTGCAGGTCCTTACGCAATTTCGTGGAAATCGCTACTTTTATCTCTGTGTCACCAATGAAACCAAACTCCTGAAGAAATAGTTTCCTTTTTAGAAAGAGTAGCTATTATTTTAGAAAGAGTAGATATTATTTTATTACTACTAAAATGACCAATAACTCTGACTCCAACCTAAGTTAAAACAACAACTTTAACTTTTTATGAATCTATGACACAATAATGCCTATAAAACTGAAAATATTTTTGGTCTTGAGACTCTTTTTGGACTTTATTGAAGATGATTAGAACTTTGACATAGGCTAGGAAA
The DNA here is from genome assembly GCA_034641835.2 of Pinus albicaulis. NCBI lineage: Eukaryota > Viridiplantae > Streptophyta > Pinopsida > Pinales > Pinaceae > Pinus > Pinus albicaulis. Next base: position 1,044,016,995 of record CM076584.1, on the reverse strand, counting down.
CAAGAAAAAATTCAAAAAAAGTAATATAATGGTGGTCAGACTATTAACATTTATAGTTCTAACAGTGGCTCCTATTGGGGATGAATTCCTCCCTGTGAGGCTTTAAGGATTGTAGACTTAGTGCCTTAAGACTTTTAGGACATAGAAAACTTTAGGAACTTATGACTAGAACTGACCATTCATTGATTGGACTCAAGAATTACTATATTTTAAGACACAAGTACCAGTGGGCATGGAGTTTTATTGACACATCCCTCCAAATATTTACGATGGAATGACTAACTAACTTATCAAACATGGAACTTTTTAAGAAAATGACCATTAACTGGACCTCCAGTCAGTTGATCATCATCTAGATGCTTGAGCAGAAGTGTGTTTTTTTCCAAAACTTGAGCAATTCATAATGGCCCAAACGATGAATTATCGAACTTACCATGCTTTCCACGTTATTCCCTTCTGACATCCCAGCACAACACCAAATAATTTTTCTGGAATAACTATTGATTTGATATTTTTTCAAAAACATATTTGACTTTGGTTTGGTATTTTTGTACTTTTTACATCAGTGATTCTCCAATTTGATGAGCTTCTATCAATTGCAACATTCTCCTTTGAATTGGATTTGCATCATCAATTTCATCTTGCAAAAACTTCATAACAGGAAGGGCTAATTGTAATGGAATTACAACATCAGTGCCATAAACAAGTTGAAAGAGAGACATTCCAATTGATCTTTTGCTACTTACCCTGTCTGCCCAAAGAGCATGAACTAGCTGAGTATCCCAATTTCTCTTATTTTCAGGCAACATCTTCTTAATGATTATCACCAAGATTTTATTGGATGACTTAGCTAAATCATTACCTCGAGGGTAATAAGGTGTAGAATGAGTCAAATAAATACCATATTTCTGACATAAACTTTCATCTTAGTAGATTTAAAATCCATTGCATTGTCAGTCACCAATTTTTGAGGGAAACCAAATCTAGATAAAATATTTTCCAACAAAAATTTGATTATTACCATGTCAGTGGCATTCCTAATTGGAACAACTTCAATCCACTTATTAAAATAGTCTGTATATGTAAGAATTCATCTATGTTGTCCTGATGAAGAAGAATGAATTTCATCGATGAATTATAACCCCCACTACTAGAAAGGAACATCTGCTGAGATAGGAATAACAGGTAATGGAAGTAGCTTCTGCTTACCAACAAAATTTTGACATTCAACAAAAGTCCTAAATTTGGAAAAAACATCAGAGAAAAGAGTTGGCCAATAATAACCAGCTCTTAAAATTTTGTTTGTAGTATATTTCCAATACAAATTTCCACCACACACTCCTGCATGTATCTTTGACATAATTTTCTGTGAATAAGCTTCATCTACACATCTTAATAATACTCCCACAGGGTCTTTCCAATAAATATGATTTTCCAATATGAAATAATTAACAACTTTCAATTTAAAAGCCCTTCTTTTTTACTTCTCCATTTCTGTGGGACAGCTGAAGTTTAACAAAAAGTACACTATATCCTTATGCCAATTTGAATGAAATATTTCAGGATAATCAGATATACCTTCTCCATATTTTTGTTCAACTACCTCCATGTTCAGATTTAGAGCTTTTCAATTTGATTTAGCCATAAGTCGAGCTAAGCCTTGTCCTTTTATCAATTTAGTAGGTATGATCTCAATATAAAATTCCAGAATCTTGGTTAAACATCTTCCCCTCCTGCCATTTGTGTCTGGTTGCAACAATACATCTTTTATAGTAATATTTGGTCCAAAAGCAACAATTTTTGAATGTAACACATAAACTCAAAAAGAAATTAAAGCATTAACTAGTGCATATGCTTGTTTTTCAATCAAGTTGTACTTTAACTCAGTATCTCTTAAAGCATGATTGAAAAAGGAAATAGGTTGTTCTAAGCCTTCCTTGTTCTTTTATAAGAAAACAACTGCAATTGTTTCTTCAGAAGCATATGAAAAAAATCAGAAAATCTTTTCCAAAATCAGGGCTGATTAAAATTGAAGCTCCAGTCAAGGCAGACTTGATTGCTGAAAAAGAGTTTTTTTCTTCATCTCACCACTTGAATTTTGCATCTTTCTTCAACAAGACATTTATGTTATTGATTAGCTCTACAAAATTTGGGACAAAAAGCCTCAGAAAATTAATTTTCTACAAAAATGACTGTAATTTCTTTTTATTCCTTGGTAAACCAATCTTCTTAATAACCTCATATCTCTCTGGATCAATAAAAATACTGTTAAAATGAATCTTAATTCCAAGCGTACGAAAAAGGACCACTTTATATGTGCATAAAAAATAGCCCTAATAGCAAATATGGCTGCCAATATCCTTAGATCTGCAGTTAGGTGATCAAGATAAATGCTGCAAAAATCTAGATCTATGCATTAGAAGACATTAAGCAGTAAAAAAAAACAAGATTTACTCCATGCATCCAATAGACAAGACAATAATATGTTGAATGAATTTTGTGTTAATAGCACCTGGGAGGAAAACACAGAAGGGTGTTACTAGTTCTCCTCAATGGAATGGGTTCTTGTAAGTCTTCAGCACTTCAGATCTAAAACTCCTCTCCCTTGATGGTGTAGAAAACCCAAATAAAAATGGTAGCAAAATATGACTATGATGGTGGATTAATAGTCAGACCAAAAGTATAGATCCAGAGTGATCTTTAGGAAAAAAAAATTGGTAAATGAATGGGAAAACCCTTCTATTTATAACAAAATATTTAGTTAGTCTAGATATTTGTGCATAATTAAAATATTATAAACCAAATCAAGATCCAACTTTTATGGAATATTTTATTATATTTGTTGGAGGGAAAAGGAATTTGACTTGCGTCAAATCCCTTTATTTGTAAATAATAAATAAATAAATGATTTATTTATCATTTTAAGGATGTGGTTGAGTAATACTCAAATAAATAATGATTTATTTAATTATTTAAGGGTGATTTAGTCATATTTAACAAAGAATATTATTTAAATAAGGCTAAATAATTATTCTTAGAAAATAATAAGATAAATAATGATTTATCTAATTAATTTCCTTGTTTTGGATTAAATATAACCAGGAATATTAATTAAACTGTTGTTTAATTAATTATTCCTTGAGGAAAATCAAACAAATGTAGATTTATTTAATATTTCCTCATAGGGTTTCCTGTTTAGACCATAAAAAACTTAATAAAGGTGGTTTACTAAGTTATTTTCATAGTGAAAGCGATTTTACTTAGGTTAAAATTGGTCTTACATGGTGTACTTGGGTCCATCTAATGATAATAGGTTAGATGACCAAAAAATGATGTAAAATATTGCCCCCCAGCATGCGAGCGTTAGGAGCTAATAGTATGACCGAAGTACGTTGTAAGAACTCAATCACTAGACACCGAAGGGGAAGTCAAAGAGAGAGAAGTATAAGGTAGAGCAAAGTGCTGAAAGGACTAGATCCTGAGGAGGTGAGACTTACAGGTTCGGCAAGTCTCTTTTTTGAGTGAGTACCTATGCTATATGCGGTGGGGGAGGCATAACTATGCCCGTCGAGACAAAGTACAAAGAATAAGGTGTCCAGTAAACAAGGGACTGAATAATATAGTGCATGCTGGCATAAACATGAGCTATATAAACAACATGATAATGAATCCCATATACATATTGTGCCCGGGATAACAGCCAGGACTTATACAATAATATCTGAGTACATGAGATATAAATACAACCCAGATGCCCCTGTAAACAGGGAAGGGCTCTAGAAATCAGACTGATACATGCGATCAAAAAGGCGCTACAAGCGGCTGAGGCTGACATCATCAAATCTATGGAGCTGCATCGAACGCTGAAAGGAAGAGGTCATCCAGGCATGTGGGGGGCTACCTATAGGGCCACCCCCTCATGAGGGTTGAGAAATCTCACACACACCTAGGAATCACTGATATCAGCTGCTGCATCACTGGACCATCAAGTATACCGATATCAATCATGCTGAAAGGAGCTGGAGCTGAGAAACAATCAATTCAAAGGGCAATAAGGAGTCCCTTTGCCTGATTCGAGGCACCAAACAAGAGTGGAAGCTGGAACCAAGGTACACTGCCCTCTAGACCTATCTTCTGAAATGAATGAGCTGATGTCTACAGAAGGAGGTCTGCCATAGGTGAGGAAATAAGGGATACTCAGCTAAGGCATGAGAGAAAATAGTAGAGTGACTGGCAGACTGACACCAGGGATGATGATGAAATGGGGGGTACTGAGTAGCGGACATACGACTTCCTTTGTTTAGAGCATAAATGGCATGGATGGCCTGGAAAAAAATGACACAATATCATGAGGGATAGGGGACAGTGGGATTGAAGGCCATAATGTGCGACACGAGAGAGGAATCAAGCAATGAAGGAGGACTATGACGGGATACAAAGGGACTCGAGATAGACTCCATGAATGCAATGATGACTCAACTCGGATGCTCTAAACAAGGGAAACTCAATGGTGCTACCACATAGAAAAGGTCCAAGGGGGACCATAAAAACATGAGTACATGGTGGTTACTCACGACGAAAATCGACACGAGCATGGGCAAGTATGGAGGCAAAGTGGTGCCTCCAATTATGAGTGTTTCAAGTGAAGAAATTTTGATTTTGGGGAGTAGTGAAGTGATGATTTGTGGACAAAATGTGTCTTGGTGAAGCATCAAATCAAAAAAAGCATGAGATGGATACCTAAAGAAAATAAAACATGCCTTCTCGGAAGGAAATGCTAAGGGTAATATCTCTCCAGATAGAGTGCATTGCAAGGATTGGGAAGGGGATGGCCTTCGAAGTCCTCTAATAGATATGCTCCCCAACCTAAATCCTTAGTAATGATGTAAGGTCATAGCCATAATGAGTCAAACTTCCCATGACTAAGTACATCATTGGCTTGGTCATACACCAGAACAAGATCGCCTTCGTGAAAAGTACGAGGGTGGAATTTTCAGTCATATTGAGCTTTTGTGTGTTTCTTAGCCGCCTCAATGGTTTGCAATGAAACAAGAAGGTCTTCGAAAGCAAGCTCAGGCATGATAAGTCACTGTTCTAAAGGTTGGGTGTCAGGGAGAAGTTCGACGGCTAGATGAAGGGAAGGGATTTCACATTCGATCGGTAAGACTGCCTCCTCTCCAAAAACAAGGTGGAAAGGAGTAAAATCGGTGGCAGTTTTAACAGAAGTTTGATAGGCCCACAAAGCAGGGAAGAGCTTAAGGTGCCAGTTGGTTTTGTGCTTATCCACCGTCCGTTGAAGCATGGTTTTAAGAATTTTATTGACTGCTTGAACTTAGCCATTACCTTGGGGGTAATAGGAGGAGGAATATTGGTGCTCAAAGCCCAACAGTGAGGATAGCTCATGCCATATCTCATCTTCAAAATGTCGGCCATGGTCAGAGACCAATTTTTTCGGAACTCCAAATCGAGCAATCACATGGTTAAAGAAAAAGAGGGCTACGGTAGCTGCCGTGTTGTTAAACGTTGGCATGGCCTCAGCCCATTTGTTGAAATAGTGAACTGCCATGATGATATACTTATGGTTACCAGCTGATGACAGTTGATACTCCATAAAGTCTATGGCCCACTTACAGAAGGGACCAGCTGAGATGACAGGATGGAGGGGAGCTGAAGGGGCTCGTGCCTTAGGGGAAAAATGTTGGCAGTTGTGATAGTGTTTAACTACCTTAATTCAGTCACCAAAGAGAGAAGGCCAAAAGTACCCAGCGTGCATGACTTTCTGGGCAGTGGCCATACAGGAGAGGTGGCCACCACAAGCACCACTATGACAGGCATTAAGGACTTGTTCTGCTTCAGCGTGTGTGAGACAACGATGAAGGTTAGAATCTACATCGCAATGATAAAGGTCGTCATCGATAAGAAGGTAGCGGGGGGCTTGGTGTCAGATACGTCATCGAGCATCATGGTCAAGATGGAGGGAAAAATTTTGAGTTCGTAAATAAGTGAGGATGTGCCCATACCACAGGTCATCAGTGGTAATGGCAAATAAATGTTCATCGGGGAAATTATCATTAACTGGAGGATCCTGCGTACCTGTAGGTAGTTCAGAAATGAATTCAACGAGGGCTAAAACTTTCTTACTTTTTGGTGTGACAAATTCAAGATTGAATTCCCAGAGGATCATGATCCAATAGGCATACTTCCCACTGATGATTCTATGACTCAATAGGAAGGCCATAGGGTTGGAATTAGTCACGACCTTGGTGGAACGCATGAGGATGTAATGCCGAAGTTTCTGGACCGAGAACACGACAACCAATGTTAATTTCTCTTCGTGTGAGTAGGATATATGAGGTCCTACATATTCTTACTGACATAATAGATAACATGCTCAATTCCATTGTCATCTTCCTGAATAAGGACTCCAGCGACTGAGTAGGTGGAAGCGTAGATATACAGGATGAAATCCCTATCAAAGTCCAGGGGACAAATCAAGGGAGCGGATGTGAGAGTATGCTTCATGGCATCAAAATACTTTTGAGCATAGGAATCTCATACAAAATGTATATTAGAGAGGAGGAGTCTAAGGAACCTATGCGTGGTGGTGGCATTGTCAGGTATGAATCAGCGAAGGAAATTAGCTTTGCCTTGGAGGCTTTGTAACTGGCATAAAGTACGAGGGATAGGAAGCTCAAGGATGGCTTGAAATTTCAATGGGTCAAGCATGATACCATCTTTAGACACAATGAATCCTAGAAGACGGCCGACAGGCACACAAAGGACACACTTCAGTGGGTTGAGGTGGATATTATACTTGCAACATCGGAGAAAGACAGTACGCAGATCGTGGAGGTGCTGCGCCTGATGTTTATAATGCACAGTGAGGTCGTCTAAGTAAGCAAGGATAATGTGAGCCATGTCATGGAAACAGTAAGACATAGCCCGCTGAAAAGTGGCTCCTGCGTTTTTAAGGCCGAACAGCATGACTCGATAGGCAAAGGTTCCCCACAAACTAATGAATGCAGTTTTGAGTTGATCAACACGAAAAATAACAATTTGGTTGTACTCAGAGAAAAAATCCATAAAGGATAGAACCTCGTGTCCCGCACACTCATCAATGATTTGGTCAATGAATGGTGTGGGGAAGTTGGCTTTGGGACAAGCTTTGTTCATATCACGAAAGTCAGTGTAGACACGAATGGTGCCTTGTTTCTTGAGAATGGGAACCAGATTGGACACCCAAGTGGTGTATTCTGTTATTTCCCAAATCCACCTTAGATTGAAGGAAGGCGGGATTCAGGGTAACACCAAACCACGCTCAGTCTGGTAGTTAGCCCTACTAGAACATGAGAGGGCTCTCTCCGGGTCAATATCAGGAAAAATGTATCAATAGGCCTTGAGATTACTGAAATGAGTGCTAATTTTAGGCTAGGTATATGAATTAAGGAGTTTGGAATGATTTTTAAGGGTTTTTGTTGGAAAAAGGGAAAGGCAGTTTTTGGGCTTGGGGATGAGGCCAAATTCTTGCAGAGTTCAAGTTGGGGCAAGGAAAGCAATGGATTTGATGTCTTAGATTCAATGAATGGATAGAAAAGACTACTGAGGAACTGAAGAGGGCAGGAAGGTGCAAGGATCCTCTTCAAACGAAGGAAAACATATAAAACTAAACAAAAGTTTAAGGTAGAGCACCAGCAAACTAATGAATTCTACCTTAGTTACTCATTTGTTTAATTCAGAAGCAGAGAGAAGGGAAATGGCATACATATAACATTAATGAAACTTACAGATACATGGAGAAAAAAATCATCAAAACTCAGAGCCACAAGGATCCCAACAAGTGCTGCAAAACCCTGGTCTTTCCTTTGCCAAAAATGCTGAAATGAATATACAATGAGGTGCCAAACTATTCCCAAGAGTCCAACCATGAAAATGTCTCAGAAAATACAATATATAGACCATCCTAACCCCTTACCATGCCTCTAGGGGTCGAGCTCATCCTTCTAGGAGCTGTTTCAACCAATTCTAAACATGGAACTGAAATCTAGGCAGCCAAACAACTTGCCTCTAAATGCTAGGAAACTGATCCATTCACTTAATTTTCAAACTTTAGTGAATGAATCCTCTAGAACAAGTAAAAATGAGCCAAATTTACATCATAGCCATAAAATTACATCAAGATAGATCAATAGTTACATCAAAAAGTGAAACTAGTCAAAACTGGGCGAATTTCTGAGCTGAAGAGTGAAAATGAGGCCAAATTTCTCTATGCGCCGCGCCCAAAAACTCAATGCGTCGCGCCACTTTGAGCCTATTTTTGAGGCACTTTCCAAAGTCCAAATTGAGCTCATGATAGCTCGTTGGAAAGACCTACCTGTCTACTTTCCAACCCAAGTGGAATTTTTCAATCTGGAGTTCATTTTCCCCTCCAAAACTTCAATCACCCAAGACTGGTTCCTGTGTGTGCAAAAGGTGGCAGAAATGCCATTTTCAAGGTGTTTTTGACCCTTTAAACCACCCAAAAATTTATGAAATCCTTAGGCCATTCCTGAGCATGCATAGATTTTCATAAAAAATCTAAAAATGTAAATTTTTCCTCCAGAAGATCTCTCAAACGTAAGCGCGCGCAAGGTGGCACGACGCGTCGGGCAGGAAAATCTGTTTTGTGACCAAAAAATAAAAAATGACAAAATTTTCTCCAAATTCCTTGAAATTTGGGCTGTAGGTCCCCAATCAAGTACCATGCGCAGACAAAGAATTTTCGGCCAAGATTTGGAGTGGATCATGCTTTTTGTGACGCTTCAGTGCCCTCCTGGTGCATGCAGTTTCAGTGGTTGAATCATTGTCTCGGTCATATGACGTGTCGATGTTCGTCTCCATGGTGTTTGCAAGGTATATGTCAAGTATATGTTTGGTTTGAAAATGAGGAATTGGTGTTTTGTTTTCAATGCCAAATGTGCCAAAGGGAAATGAGGGACAGTGAGGAATAGGGAACAGTGGGAAAAGTGGGGTTTATCAAGTGAAATTAATGTGTGCTAATAGTCACTTGACTGTATGGGGATTTTGGGATTTTGGAAATTTTATAAGTGATATAGGGAAGGGAAAGTAATAAGGAATAGTAGGGTTTAGGGATAAGGAAAATGGGAACAAGGGATATAAGTGATTTTGGGACAGAGGGGAATAGGGGAGGGGTTTTGATGATATTGTGACAGTGAGGAGGAAAAGATCCACAGGTGGGGAAATGTGCTTTTGGCACCAAAATCAAACTTCAACACTCAAACTCAAACCCTAAGGGAGAAATTTCAAACAAGTGAATAGGGTTTATAACTTGACATTCAAATTCTCATATTCCCTTTCCAAACGATCCCAAACACTGGATAATAGCATTTCAAAAACTCACAAACTTACTTGAAACACAGAAGATTGAGTCAATTTTGAGTTTTTATGGAGCAGAGGCAAAAATTAGGTGTTCCGGCCCTGTGTGCCGCGCACCAGCCCAACGCGCCGCGCGCTCCATGTGTGCCGCGCTTGTGTAATTTTACACTGCGGAAAATTTCCCTATGCGCCGCGCGCGCCTAGTGCGTTGCGCCACACAGCCAACGCGCCGCGCACCTAAATTCACACACAGTTTGCCTTCAATTTGATTGCGTTGCTCCTCCATGTTTTCACTTTGGCTCTTTGATGTATTTAATATGAAAATGAACTCTTGGAACACAAAAATGATATATATGCCCAAGGATTTAACTCTTGATTTCAAAAACCAATTTGTCATGTTGCAAACTTTGACACTTCAATTTGAAACTCTGTTTTGCTTCTTTCCTCTGATTTTTGAGCTGAACGATGAGATTTCGCACACTAAACCACCATAAATTCTGATAAAGACTCTTCAATTTCTTTCACACCACATATTTGAGCATCTTTGCAAATTTTGGAGAAGTTTATGGTGAAATTGGGCTTGCAGCTCTATGCGCCGCGCCACAAACCCAACGCATAGCGCCTTTTTGTAGGAGGCTTTTTGAGGCCTTCCCGGTGTCAAAATGGGGCGCAGGATAGCTCGTTGGAAATATTATTGAGTCTAATTTCCAACCCAACTATAATTTTTCAATTTTGAGTTCATTTACCTTGTCAAAAATCAAATCTCCCAAGACTGGTCAAAATGTGCAAAATGAGGCTGCCTCAAGGTAGAATGCTGTTGCAGTCAACTTTTGAAGGTCTTCCTCAACTCAAAATTGAGCTCATGATATCTCATTGGAAAGATATTTGTTTCTAGTTATCATTTGACTTATCAAGAAAGTTATTTGGCCAACCAAACTAGGATAAATCTTGATTTTCCCAAGGTCACTTCAGAGGTGCATCAATTCTCCTGAGGAAACGGTATTTTTGACATTTCTCTAAAACCATGACACCTGTGTAAAAAGTGAAGGAGTTTTTTCTTCCTTGCCCGGTTTTGGACAAAAACCTCTCTCATTTTTCCAAAATCCATCTTTTATTCCTCAGAAACATCATTTGAGTGAAACTTATCCCGATGTGTGGAACAAGGGATTTGTCGAAATGAAGAGAAATGAAGGGGATAAGGGGCTTATAAATTATTGAGAAAATTATGGGAAGCATGGAGGGATGTTAGGAAATAGGGGAAAGTGGAATTTCAGAGATTGAGTGAGGGGAAGGGGTCCAAAAGGGCAAAACACAGGCCTAGCCTAGAAAATTGCCAAGTTGTGGCAAGAAACTAGGGTTTGTGCAAAAATGAGGAATTTGGGGGATCTCAGTGATGGGAAGTGTTTAATAGGGTATATTAAGGATAGGGAAAGGTGTGTGAACATCAGGATACAATTTTTTTCGATGATTTGACCATCCAAGAGAAATTACCTCCAAAACCCTAGGAGAGGGAAATGGACCTTACCTAGGCACAACTGAAGCATGAACAAGCTGTAAAATGACCCAATGGAACTTGACATGATGATGAAAACCCTCTGAATGATGGCACACTCAGCTGAATGGTGACATGAACCGACATTTGGACAACTTTGACAGGAGTAAAAGCAACCCCTAGACCTAATGCCTAGTGACCAAATTTTGCTTGAAGACTCATTGAAATGACAAAATTTGACCTTGACACCTTAAAATAACTTTGTAAGAGCATGTTTGATCACTGGAGGAAGGCTGCAAAGGCTGACACTAACATTGGCTCCAATGGGGATGGTAGCTCCTTGGAGGTGCCAAGAACTACAGATCTTTGGAAAGCAGACAGTGCCTTCATCCATTGGGCAATGGAATCAAAAACTAAAGTTGAAATGCATGACTGAAAACTGATGACTTGACGACACAAATTGAATCTCACTCAACTAAGAACTGACTCGATACTTAAACACAACCGACAAACTAGAAATATGCTCAATATGAAGCTTTTTCAATACAACCTACTCTAATAATTTCATTCATCACCTGATCAAGTGAAATGGAATAGCTAATGCAGCCATGTAAGCATCCTGGCTGCTATTTGATTTCTTCCCAAATGCTTTCTGATGCGCAGGAAAAGGGAAGAATCAAAAGGCAATTCCCATGGAAACTTGGAATCAAGTTAACTGCTGATAAACTTGCAAAGCATGAATTGACTAGAGGACTTCAAGAATACTGCGAAAGGATCTTCATAAACATAGCTATTGATTCCCATTAACACATTACTATTCTGGTTCAAGTGATCTTCATAGCTGGAAATTAAGATTTTCCTCACATCTGTACTGTCTTTCTTTGGTGACAGCAGTAAACTGTCAAAAGGATCTTGCAATTTGTGGATAACCAAACTCTATAGCTGATTCCAAACAGAACAAAGGTCTCCTTTATCAATCTCCTCATGTGACTGCAAACGTTGAAATGGGCTTTGTAATGAAAAATCTGTTAAGCAAGACAATGAAGTCGACTTTTGAATAAGATTATTATCAACATTATTTTCTGTCACATGGTTAGCCAATGGAGAAGAACTTTTATAGCAAACATCATCCAACACACGAGCAATAGGATCATCAAAAACATGAGAAGACTGTTGCAATGTATCCATTGAAACTGTATGACATCCTACTGACTGTTCATCTTTTCCTTTAGATATTTTACGAATATTCTTCTTTATAAACTGAAAAGCTTCGAAACAAAAGGGTATAGAATCCTCTTGCATCATTAAATCATCTATTTCAGCTTCCATGCCTTCATCTGTAATCTGACCTTCAATTGCATTTGGTGGCTGCAAATCTGGTGCTAGGGAGGGTTTTGTAAATGATTTCATTAGTCGTTTCAAGGGAAGATTTCTCATCAACAACTTGCTCAAGAATTTCGCTATCTGTCTCATCCTCCACATTAAAACTGAGAGATTGCTGATTTCCTACAGGCTGCTCATTTGAAGATTTACTATGCAATTTTTCTCTGAAAAATTGAAATGATTCAAAACAAAATGGCACGGGGTCACCTTGTATCATTTGATCATATGTGCCAGCTTCCATGTCTTCATGTGCAACTTGGCAATCAATGGATTTCGGGGACTGCAAATCTGAATATGAGAAATCTTGAAAAAAAAAATTATTGCCCTCACGATGGTCTAGATCAAGACTTGTTGACAGTTGATTTTTGATTGTATGAAAGTTGTCTCTGATGAACTGAAATGAATCAAAACAAAAAGGCAAAGATCCTTCACTTACTTCAAAATTTGTTGCACTCTCCTCGTCATTGTCATAGCTAATATGTATCGGTTGATCACTGTACTCAAGCTGCTGAAAGTGAGCTTCCTCCTCCCACGAACTAACTGCTGATTTTTCTGCAAGATTAGTTTCTGTTTGGAGCACATAATCATCATCATACTGATCAAATTGAGGAAAATCATCAAGCATACATATCATATCAACAACTCTCTCTTCTTCAAAATGATCTATAAAACAATCACTATGACAACTGGGATAAGAAACAAAATGTTTTGGACTAGCAACTTGTTCTTCTTCAATCAGCGAGCCATGCGCTCGAAAATTATACTCATTCCTTGTGGTGTTCTTTTGCATCATCTCTTCTACTGCACCTACCAACATGTCAAGCTTTACCTCTAGAGATGTTGATTTCTTCGGATCTATGTTTCTCATCTCTTCTTCCTTCAACCTTGCCCTCAAGATCAACAAATGAGCCTCTACATTTACTGCACCGTTCTGCATCTCGTGCAGTGTTGCAACATTCCTTTCTCTCAGCTGAAACTCCATTTCCGGATCAAAGGCACCCGGGTAGTGCAAGAGAGCAGATCTAGGAGAAGGTCTTATATCAGCTGGCATCGAAAAATATACTTGGTTAAATCTGGCAGAAAATTTTTGTACTGTCTCCCCTAGCAGTCTTTTCAGCTGGGCATACTCTTCTATAATCAAGAAAAGGTTCTGTCCGATCACCCACCTGTCAAGGAAAACTTCGATGAACTGCTGGAAATCTGAGATGCTCGCATCAGGCAGGGCTTTGAACCAACTCTTCACTTGGCCTTGAAAAGAAAGAGCAAAAATCCTAATACTAACATCTTCGTCATCAACTTCAAAAAGGTCTAGGAAAGTCTCAACATTCTGCACATGTTGCTCAGCATTCACATTGTTACGTTCACCATCAAATCTTGGTAGATATAGGTCATAATTTTTAGGGAAAGCATGAAGAACAGAAGGTAAAATAAGAGGTTTATACCTATCTGGGACTATAAAAGGTGTAGGAGTATATACAAGAGCTACGGGATCATTTTTGTTTTCTTTAGGCTCATCACTCTGAAGAGAGTCATCATAAGATGTGGGAAAAGTAAGGAGGCTAGGATCAAAGGGAAACTCAATATTTACACTCTTTGAATAAGTCGAGTGAAGATTTTGATCACCTTTATCATACAAAAAATTCTGAAAAACTTTCAGGACAGCTTCAAGAACAGCAAAGAAATAGTTTAGAAGAGAGCAGACTTGATCCTGAATACCATTCCATTTTGGATACCTGAACTTTGTGTAAGATCCTTCCATTTTCGCAGAGAAAGAGTTAGTCCTACAGTGGAGTCTCTACATTGAGTTGGGGTCACCAGGTGAATGATTTCAGCCTTATTATGTCTTATTGTTGTCCACCATCAACTATCAGATCTGAACTTGATACATGTACTAGGGCAAGACAATCCACAAGTCAAGTGTCACATTCACAAGCTAGACCGGAGATTGACTGAAGCAACGTTTATCTACTTTCGCTAATGCAAAGCAAGAGCGTTTCGAAGGCTTCCTGGCATAACTTCAGGCTCCGTCTGTAGCTTATAAAACAATTAACACCAACAAGAAAACCATTTTCTTCATCAGTATGGTCGCCACTATGTTATTGTCCAAATCCACCTTAGGCTGAAGGAAGGCGGGGTTCAGCGTAACACCAAACCACGCTCAGTCTGGTAGCTAGCCCTACCAGAACAGGAGAGGGCTCTCTCCGGGTCAATCTCAGGAAAAATGTATCAATAGGCCTTGAGATTACTGAAATGAGTGCTAATTTTAGGCTAGGTATATGAATTAAGGAGTTTGGAATGATTTTTAAGGGTTTTTGTTGGAAAAAGGGAAAGGCAGTTTTTGGGCTTGGGGATGAGGCCAAATTCTTGCAAAGTTCAAGTTGGGGCAAGGAAAGCAATGGATTTGATGTCTTAGATTCAATGAATGGATATAAAATAGTGCTGAGGAGTTGAAGAGGGTAGGAAGGTGCAAGGATCCTCTTCAAACGAAGGAAAAAATATAAAACTAAACAAAAGTTTAAGGCAGAGCACCAGCAAACTAATGAATTCTACCTTCGTTAATCATTTTTTTAATTCAGAAGCAAAGAGAAGGGAAATGAAACACATATAACATTAATGAAACTTACAGATACATGGAGAAAAAAATCATCAAAACTCAGAGCCACAAGGATCCCAACAAGTGCTGCAAAACCCTGGTCTTTCCTTTGCCAAAAATGCTGAAATGAATATACAATGAAGTGCCAAACTATTCCCAAGAGTCCAACCATGAAAATGTCTCAAAAAATACAATATATAGACCATCCTAACACCTTCCCATGCCTCTAGGGGTCGAGCTCATCCTTCTAGGAGTTGTTTCAACCAATTCTAAACATGGAACTGAAATCTAGGCAGCCAAACAACTTGCCTCTATATGCTAGGAAACTGATCCATTCACTTAATTTTCACCCTTTAGTGAATGAATCCTCTATAACAAGTAAAAATGAGCCAAATTTACATCATAGCCATAAAATTACATCAAGATAGATCAATAGTTACATCAAAAATTGAAACTAGTCAAAACTGGGCGAATTTCTGAGCTGAAGAGTGAAAATGAGGCCAAATTTCTCTATGCGCCGTGCCCAAAAACTCAATGCATCGTGCCACTTTGAGCCTATTTTTGAGGCACTTCCTGAAGTTAAAATTGAGCTCATGATAGCTTGCTGGAAAGCCCTACCTGTCTACTTTCCAACCCAAGTGGAAGTTTTCAATTTGGAGTTCCATTTTCCCTCCAAAACGTCAATCTCCCAAGACTGGTTCCTGTGTGTGCAAAAGGTGGCAGAAATGCCATTTTCAAGGTGTTTTTGACCCTTTAAACCACCCAGAACTTTATGAAATCCTTAGGCCATTCCTGAGCATGCACAAATTTTCATAAAAAATCCAAAAATGTAAAGTTTTCCTCCAGAATGTCTCTCAAATGTAAGCGCGCGCAAGGTGGTGCGACGTGTCGGGCAGGAAAATTTGTTTTGTGACCAAAAAATGAAAAATGACAAAATTTTCTCCAAATTCCTTGAAATTTGGGCTATAGGTCCCCAATCAAGTACCATGCTCAGCCAAAGAAGTTTCAGCCAATATTTGGAGTGGATCATGCTTTTTGTGACGCTTCAGTGCCCTCCTAGTGCATGCGGTTTTAGTGGTTGAATCATTGTCTTGGTCATATGACGTGTCGGTGTTCATCTCCATGGTGTTTGCAAGGTGTTAGCCCCCCTATGAAATTCTTTTCAAGAAAGCTGGTGGCTAGTTTGTCTTGGAGCCTTCAAGGAATGCCTTTTCCCTTAAAACTCATCTTCCTTGAAGCCTCTCTGTGCTTTGCCTTATACGAACTCCCTCTGCTGATTTCCTGTCCCCTAAAGGCCTATATCTACCCCTCATACCCCTGCAAAATATGACATTTCAACCCCTTGTCCCCTTTTTTCATAATTTCCCTTGATCCCCTCTATTTTCCCATTAACCCTCTGAAACCTCTCAAAACCCCCTTCAAACCCTACCCTCGTCCTTCACTCGGCCCAATTTCCCCTCTTTCCATCTATCGTTGCCATTATTTGGCCTTAGGTTGCACTAAAAATGGTTGAAAAACCCACTTTGAACATTGTGTTAGGCCTCCGCCCTCTCTTCGCTAGCCCCCGTCCCTTTACCCTCCATGAGACCTTGCGCTAGAATCGCCCGCTAGCAAAAAAGGCGCCTATCTCAGGCCATTCCGGGCGCAGACTCAACCGTCGATCTCAGCCGATTGGACGGTGGTGATTAGATCTCTAGTGCCCGCGTCCTCCCCGTTCATTTCCCGCACTGGGCCATCACCGTCCATTTACATAGCGATCCGACGGTCCACGTTTCCACCGCCAGTGGACCCCGCAGCACATTATCCCTGAAACCGTCGGTTTATTTCACACCGCCCATTCGCAGATGGTGGTTTTTCCCCATTGCCCAGCGATTCCATTCACCATCCGTCGCGTGTCCTCCTGTACGTTCCCGAAACCGCCAACCCATCGCGCATTAAACTTCAAACCTAGCCGCGGAGCGATATGCGCAATATCCGTCCGATCTATCAGCTCCCATCCGACGGCTAATGTCACTCGAAGCTGCGCGATGTTTAACCCATGGCCCCCATACCTTTGGCCCACCGTCTGCCATGCTCCGTCGTCGATCTCCACCATGATCAACAGCCCAAATTCGTTCCTCCACCGTTGACCATTCCACGGCCCCCGGTCCCGCCACGTCACGTCCACGTGCGCCCTTCATACAGTCTTCCATTCCATCGCATATATTGATCCATTTTCACGTTTATTAACGTTTTCCATGTCCATTTGCTCTGCAGACAGTCACCACCCGCCATGACCATATTTCTCCATTCCCGCTGTGATTTGCTCCTCCGCATCATCATCTGCACAACCTTTCTCCTCCTCCACCTCATCCACCACCGCGTCGATGGTTTTCTTTACAGTTGGTGTATTTATGCAGGGTTATCAGTGGTTAATGGCCGCCATGGTGCATAGTCTCCATCATAGCGACAGATCCAAGAAAGATCATCTTCAGCGGCTGGATTTTGTAAAAATGGCCCGGAGAGATAGACACAGGACATGCATTAAAGAAAAAATGGTTTAAACCTTATAGAAAACTTCCAGCGCCATTAAAGCTCAATCTAACCTATCAGAAGCAGAAATGGAAAGGAAAAGTCTTGCAGTACAATGCAAAGAAGATTAAGGCACCCTAATGAAGACATTGGATCTTAAATCAGTGGTTTAGAAGACAAAGCACCAATTGAGAACCACGAGGATTGACCAAAAGGTCCTGAGCACAAGTAAAGGTAACATCAGGCTTTATTCTTCAGCAGAATGTTTTTCTTCATCAAGTACAGGGCGCCCATACAACTTTTATTATGCACCATGTCCCCGAGGAGATTCCCACCAGACTACAGTTCAAAATTGTCAGAAGATTTATATAGCAGACTTTTTTGTAATTCAGTTGTTTTGTTCCGCAAGTACAGTAAAGTCCCACAGCCAGAGTGCATTCGAGGTCATATCAGAGTAATTGGAAATCTAAAGAAGATCATCCTAGCATCCAGAGAATGGCAGGGATTAAATGATCAGCTGTCAAACAGAATGGGTTGCGGCCCTGCATTCATTTCTGGGTTTAATGTTGCATTTAGTATTCACTTGTCCTCTTGGTCGATTTTCTGTTCAACATCTGCTATAAAGCACAGAAAGAAACATTGTAATGGTTGTTGATGAGATATCAGTGAAACACAAGCATTTCCCTCTTGAAACAAGTTCTCTGTGTAATATTGTAAGATAGGCTGAGATTAGATGTATTCAGACTGAATGTTCAAGCTATGGGCTATGATGTACCTGATTGGTGTTGTTTTTAATATGACAAGCATGTTTCTTTGGATCCTGATCTAAAGCAGCTGGTGATGTTTTCCTTTCTCTGTATTTGTGATTGACTTGCCTTCATTTCATTATGTTTCTTCAGGATCGCATCAGAAGTTTGGGATAAGATTTACCCTTGATAGGTACCTTATGTTGCTGCTCTCCCAGCCCTTTATGTTTTCTGCTTATATGTGTATCTGAATGTTGATTTCAATTGATTTGACCAGTGTAGTGGATGGTATTGCCTACTCTCTGATGTATGAATTAATGAAGTCCATATTTATATGTTCTTGTTAAGATTTAGTTGGGTGTGTTGAGAACACTGTGAGGTCTAGAATCCCGTATCTACCTCACTAGGATGTTTCCACCTTAATCAGGCCTTTCCAAGATCCCTTGTATTGCCTTTAATTCTGTCCAAGCAGGCCTGGAGTTAAATGACCTCTGGCCTGATCTATAGAAAGAGCTGAATGGTTCTTCCCCTTTCATTTTCCGTCCTTAATATCCCATTCCAAATATCATCTTTAAGATCCAAATGCTCTAGATGACTAGCCCAACTGAAAGCTTGCACATTGAACATGAGTAAATCCTTTCTTGACTCCATAGCCCAATGGCTTTGATGTTCTCTGGGTTATCTACCTTTGGCTAATTTTGCTCTTTGCCCTCCCTCGTCTTATATTGGACCTTATTTTCCTGATTCCCAACAACCAAACATAAACAACCAAACAAACAACCCCGAGCCTATAACTAGCCTAAAATCATAACTTAGAGCTTCAAAGACATATTCTTTGACTTATATAGAGAGATCCCTCTCTGGCCCTAGGAGGGCTAGATCCTAAGGTCTGAAAGTGGTTCTATGTTGTCTCATCTTTTGGTCTTGTCAACCTGGCCAAAACATGGGAACCCCAACATAATGGCGACTCCACTGGGGAATTCTGAGGAGCTTATAACCGGAAACATTGATTAGCCTGTGTCCCAGCATCGTCACCAACATAATGGCGAATCCGCTGGGGACTGAATGATTTCCATCTCACTACATCTAGAACTTCAGAAACTTAGAACTCTGGTCAGGTTGACAGCTAGTCACTCCTTTCTTGAATCGGCCTCCATTATTGAATATCCACCATACTCTTAGACATAGCCTGGAAAGGGCCAGGTAGCCTCCAGATTTCATCCTCTTTTCAGAGGTGACATATCTGGTAAATGCCCTCCCAGTCAATCTCTGGTTGGAGTTTACTGTTTCGAGGAGATTCCTGAAAGGGGATAGTGCCTGAGCACTGTGGTGGACAGTGTACCCCCTAGAAACATCTTAAACCCTCCACCTGGCGACTCCATTGACCCAAAACTAAAGACTCCACTGGTGATCAATAGGCCTACTGATTGTCTTGGTTTCACAATAGACTCCACTGGGAGACCAGCCCTTGAGACAACATCAACCACAGTAGAAGAAACAAGTAGGGTTAAGCTGCTTGGCTAAGAAACAACATTCTGGCTTTTAGAACCATTCACACAAGAGCTTATCCCAACCCTGATCCACCTGAAATAGTTAACAATCCAGAGAGTATCCTCAGGGAGCTCCTACACCTAAAAGACCAACTATCTTCAGCTGCATTCATAGAGCTAATTTTGCTCCAGAAAACCTAACCTTTTCTCCCTGACCTAGAATTACCTAAAATTTTTATCAAGAACCAGGTCAGTTAATCATCTAGACCAGCCAAACCCTGAGCTCCACAGTTCACCATCTTATAGTGGTCAGCACACTAGGGACAGTGGAACCCCTCCATCTACACCACCAGATATCCACTTCATTCAAACTTGGGGCTCTCCCACCCTAGATCTGCTCAGCAGACTTCTACTTGTCCTAACATCCCTGTCATTCAAATACCAGCTGCTCAAGCCAACCCTATACCTCATCAGAACATTATCATGGTAGCTTGGTATGCGCCTTTTCTCCTACCTCAACCCTTGTTACCCTTGCCCAATGATTATCAATCAAAAATCCCACACTTCACTGCTAAAGAATCCATCACAGCCCAGCAAAATGTAGATAAGATGGAGGATTCTTTTGATTATATGGAAATTGATGATGAAACAATCAAAACGAGAATCTTTGCCCAAAGCTTAGGGGGTGAGGTGAAGAATGTTGGGTCTCAATCTAGTCTCCTAAACTGAGCTCATTTAATTGTCAACCAGGATTTGTAAACTGCTGAAGTGAAGTGTACCATATGTACCTAGGTGCTTGTTTCCTAATGCGTTGTATGTGGTGTTTTGTGATGTTTTTGGTCTTTTGTGATGATTTGTGATGTTTTTGGTCTTTTGGTGATTTTTATGTTCACAATGGAAATGTCTAGAAAACTAATGGAAAGGAGTTGGTGATCAAAAACAGAGTTAAGCCTAATGTATGGAATGGAAAATGCAATTGGAAACACTGAAGCAGAATCTAAACTATGACTAAATAAAAGCAAAAGCTTGATAATGACTTTTTAGGCAGATGACACAAACTAAACTTGAGAAATGATCACTAAATATGCAAATCCTCTAACTAAACAGTTAAACACTAATCTTACCATGATGCAACATTTTGTTCTAAGCTCTTCTATTCTATGACTAATTCCTAGTTCTATTCTGCAATTTAATTGAATATCACAGGACTTTTACTCAAAGAGTTATTGGTTTCTTTTTCAAAGTAGTTCTTTTGAGGAAGAGTTCTGTTTATAAAATGATGAGGAGATTGCAGAGAGATTTCAGACCTTATAGTGATGTTATCTTCTGTTCCTATGGCTATGGATCATTTGTAGTTTTTAGAACAAGTAGTTGTTTGTGAATAATGAAGGTTGTCTTGTTAATCCTAACAACTAGAGTAATCTATTGTGCAATGGATGACAATTTGAATATGAGATGCAAGTGCAATGAGTTAATCTAAGAATGAACCTAAGATGCCACTAAACTAGAACAATGTTGAACTATAAGTCATCATCAAACTTGAAAAAAAGTAACTGAACATGAATTAAATGCAAATGAAACTCCGGAGCATTCTAACTATACTAACATGCATTATTCTATGAAGTTACACAATCTGTTTGTTCATCATTAGTGATATTTTGGAAGAGTTCCTTCTTTTGGAAGAGGTAGAACAATTCTGACTGTGTAATTGAGTGCAATTGTAAGCAAATGGACTGAAAGCAAATGAAAAACTAAGTTATCACATCCATATCCCACTCGTCATTATGATGTCTTGGGCAAGCGTTTAAGAGCAAGAACAGAGATGATACTTAGTACAAACACACAACTAAATCATTCATTATCACGGTCATGTCTTGAACTCCTTAAGGATGTCTTGGAAGAATTTCTTCTTGTGGAAGAGTGATTAGAACAAGTGTAACTGTGATAGGGAATAGCAAAAACTACAACTAATTCCTACAGTACTATAGCTATTCATCATTCATCATTATAATCTGTTGGGAGAATGTCTTCTTGTGGAAGAACTGGAATGAATATAACTACAGTAGCGAGTTAAAACAAATAAAAATTCAACTCCTAATCCTACAATACCATAGTCATTCAACATTCATCATTTTAATCATAAAGAGTGTCTTGTGGAAGAGCCAGAATGAATACGAATATGAGCTAGTTAAAACAACTACAAATTCAACTCCTAATCCTACAATACCATAGTCATTCAACATTCATCATTTTAATCTGTTGGAAGAGTGTCTTCTTGTGGAAGAACTAGAATGAATACGACTACAGTAGCTAAAACAAGACAACTACCAATTCAAATGCAAAACGTAAAGGCAGCTAGAAAAAAACTTATCTAATTTACGCAAAAGAAATCCGTGCAAGAGGCAGGGGCCCTCTACCACTTGACGGCATTCAACTCCAAATTAAATCACGCCTTCAAAATAACTTTGTCTGCTCCATTAACGATGCAATAGTTTGAACATAACACTCTGTGTCTTCAAGGACGTAACACAGAGTTTTAAACAAAATCTAGCAGCAAATCTAACATAAATCTCTCTCTAACATAGCTCTCGGTCTCCCAAGAGTTTATAAAGCAAATGCACGTAACAATAATTACAACAATTTAGGAACAATGTCTTTCCTTATCCAAATCACGTTAGAACTCTTTGAAGTGGTTGCGTGAAGAAGAAAAGACATCTGGACTGAGACAGTCCTAGTAGGAGTCTTCCTTCACAAATGTGTTCCCACGTGCATAACCGTACCCAGAATTCATTTCCTCCTCCATGATGAGCAACAAACCATGTAGACATGACGTGGATCATGCCCATATGTAGTTTTCCTCAAGAGGCCACCTGGAACATACTCAAACATGAAGGTAGCTGCAGAATCGCCGGTTAGCTACGGAATGTCTGCATTCTGCAGCTAGTTCCGGTCAAAATGCTTAACAATGGCAAAAATCACAAAATTCAACAAGTCAGTCATGTCAATCATTCTAGAAGTAATTTTAACTATATTTATTGATCAATTGGGTCTAAGATAGAAATGGACAAGGGAAAATGAGGTAAAAATGAGGTGAAGGAAAGCACAAATTTGAGGCTCAACATACCCCCACTGTTGTCTCTTTGCATGTCCTCATGCAAATTATCCTATGAATTCAGAGGCTTCTGCAAGGACATCTAATCCCCTTCTTCTCCTTTGTCTGGAAGCTAGAGGTCTTCTGGGTTTCCTGATAACAAGTTTGAACCTGAGGTTGGTGAGTGCTTTGATTAGCTTTTTGTTCCTTGTCTTCAATTTCACATTGGTCCTCACCACTTTGTCTATATGCAGGGATAAGGTTGAGTTCATATTAGTTTTGAGCTTGATTTGATATTTGAGAATTTCATTCTCATTTTTGATGTGTCTATTCAGTAATTCCAACTCATACCTATCCCTTCTTAATATATCTACTTCAGACAGTGGAGGACTGGGGGTTCTTTCTCTGCTTTCTGAAGCTGTCCTCTCTAAGGTTTCCACATAGTCATAAATTTCCTGTTGAGCAGGATCAATTTCAGGGGTTCCTTCATAAAAATCCTCTTCATCATCCTCTTCAATGGGTGTTTCTTCATCTTCAATATTGATTACCCCTGTTTGTTTGATTGATGTTTTCTTCAGTTTTCCCTTTAATCTGTGGCTTCTCCTAGGCTGAGAGGATCCCTCTCCTTTATTTGTAGCAGATTCCTTGATTATCTTCTCTTCCTTAAGTTGCCTCTTAATTCGAGTCAACTTCTCTAAAATGATTTCCTCACTGCTCTCTTGAACTGGTTTGTCAATTTTAACTTTTGAAGTCCTCCATTTCCTACTTCTCTTTGTGGGCTGTGGTTCAGGTGATGGTTCTTTTGCTTCTTCAAAATGATTTCTTATTAAGAAATCATCCCATGTATCATTTGTTTTAGCTAGATGATGTTCAATCAAGATTTTGACCAAACCATGATGATACAGGGTTGTCTCTAAAAATTCAACTCTTCTCTGAACACAGGAAGCCATCTTCTTCAGACTTTGAAGTAAGAAATATGGTAGGTTTAAGTCTTCTCCCAGGAAATGCATCATTAGTCTGATGTGGTAGACATAAAATGTCCCATATCTACCCTCACATGTAACAAATTTTTGTAAAAGAAGTAATATGTTTCTCCATTTGTTTTTCAATGCAGTACTGGGAATTCCTTTCTTGAATACACTAACATCCATATTTGGTGATTTTAAAATTTGTTTCCAGGAGTCATTGTGGAATTCTCTATTTTTAAACCATATTTCTCCAGTTCTGAGCAATCCTGTAGCCTCTGCAATAAAAACTTCAGTGACAGTAAACTTGACATCCCCTACTTCAACTTCAGTTCCTTGAAATGATCTTGCAAATGTTTTAGTGACTTCCTTATGGAAGCCATTAAATTTTTCCAAAAATTGAAGCCATCCTATTTGTTGTAACATTTCCTTGCATTGTGGGTAACCTTCTAAATATTTTGAACCCACAGGTTCAGTCCTTACGATGAAACCCATGATTTCTTCAATATCAAATTAACACTCTTCTACCCACAAAACAATGACTTTCACTTTCGGTTTTGAAATAGCTTCAAGCTCTAAATGAAAATGGCTTCAATTTTGGAATGACATACCTCTGATTTATAGTGGCAACAGCTTCAAAACCTCTGGCTGATATGCCTCTGTTTGATCATGAAAGCAGTTTCAATTTCCGAACTGATATGTATCTGATAGACAGTGGGAGATGGCTTCAAATTTCTTTTTGTGCAATACCTCTGGCTCGTAGTAGCAAAAGACTTCAAATTCAATGCTGCAACATCTCTGTCTCTGGTAGCAAAAATCTTCAAACTGCAACACCTCTATCTCTGGTAGCAAAAGTCTTCAAACTCAATCACTACAACACCTCTATCTCTGGTAGCAAAAGACTTCAATTTTAACACCTCTGTCTTTTGGTAACAACAGACTTCAAACTCACACTACTACAATTCTGAGTTTATAGTGAAAATGCTTCAAACTTCGTACCCAGTGATATTTTATTTGCCCACGGTATCAAGTGGCTTTGAGTCCTCACACTGTTATACTTCCAAATTTACCCCTTCTGCTCTGCTCTGCGTTTACAATGCTCAATGCTATTCAAACGGATATCCTTTAGCTCTGCTCCTGGTGATAATAATATCTCTGTCTTCGGAATGGAATACCGGCTACGGAATGAAGTTATGGCAAATGGTCACGGAATAGAGTAGTGGAGTGAGGTGGAGGGATTGTATTAATGATTGAGGAGACGGTGGAGGATTTTACGACGGCAGAGGGAATCATCATCATTAAATGCTTTGGTTAAGAGACGTGGAAAATTCAAATGCTTTGGCCATTTCACCGCTTAAATGCTATCGAATATGAAATTTGAAATGGAAGATTTTAATACAAAGTCTGTAGAGGGTTTGTTGGTGTTTGATCAATAAAAACAACAAAAACAACCTTTCTAATAATCCACAACTAAACTATGCTAAAATTTTATGAAATGCCATCGTAATTTAAATTTGTTACCTCTGCCCTTTATTTGATTTTTGTAGCCTTTGTCTTCTCTGCTCATCTCTGGAGGAATCTTCATAATTTTCTTGATGATTTTGATTCATGAATACACTGGGTCACTTTGTTGTAATTCTGATGTCTGCTAGTTGATGCCTTTAGGATTTGTAGCTGCGGAAAGACTATCGGGCTGCAGAAAGGCTGATCAGCTGCAGAATGTCCACTGAGCTGCAGAATGTTCCTGTAGAACACTTTAATCATGAAAATGGAATGTTTTTGGAGTATGGGTGAAATGTTATGTGGTATGAATGAAAATGGATGATGGATTATGATATGTATGAAGTGGATAATGGAATGAAATGGTTTCAGTTCATGAAATGGAATGAAGGAACATAAGGGCTGTACTGCAATTCATGACATATTTTTATTCACTTACAGCATGATATCAAATTCTGTGTTTTGACATGAAAATGAGATGGATAGAAGATGGAATGAGATGAATGAAATGTGGAATGGAATGAAATATGAATGATGAATGGAATGGAGTATGGATGGATAAGTGAATGGAGTGAGATGAAATGAATTATAAGCACTATGGAACTGAACTTATGATTTTTATAACAGCTGCTTATAAAAACAAAAATGGGAAAAGTTAGAGTGTCAGAGAGACTTTGATTTTCACCCTATCTTTTCTGTATAAACATGCCAATCAATGATTGGTTTTCATGTTTATACCTTTATTTTTATTTTTTTATTTTTTTTAATTTTTTAATTTTATTTTTTATTTTTTATTTTTTTTTATATTTTTTTTTTTCAAAAGAGAAATGCTTCAGAAAATTTAATCAAGTTGATGAAGAAGAGAGACTCTTCTTCATTAACTTCACATCATTGTCTTCTTGGAACTTCTTGACAAACTCTTCTCTTGAGAGTGGCTTGTGGTATAGCTTCAGTCTATGACCATTCACAAGAAAAGTGACCTCTTCTTCATCTATAGTTCCGATTTTTACTGCCCCATTATCAAAAATTCAAACAATTTCATATGGCCCAAGCCAATGTGTCTGAAATTTCCCTTGAAAATCCTTGAATTTTGAATCAAACAAGAGAGCCCAGTCTCCCTCTTTGAATTTCTTCTCCTTGATTTACTTGTCATGCCATCTAGCCCTTTGCCGTTGGACTAGACTTGTTTTCTGAACTGCATCTTGTCTGATCTCATCCAATTCATTAATTTGCTCCAGTCTATGCTTTTGTGCCTCCGTTAGATCAAGTCCTAGCTGAACTGCCATTTTGAATGTTTGAATTTGGAACTCTATAGGAAACAAAACTTGCTTCCCATAAACAAGCTCATAAGGAGTATGGCCTGTTGTGTTTCTCCATGTAGTTCTATAGGCCCACAAGGCTTCAGGAAGCCTATCTACCCAATCTCTTCTATGTAGATGAACAGTCTTTGTTAGGATTCCTTCAATGACCTTATTAGTGGATTCCACTTGACCATTTGCTTGTGGATGATAAGGAATAGATGTTCTGTGTCTGATTTTGTACTTCTCCATCATTTGCTCCACTAGCCTTGATGTAAATTGAGCTCCTTGATCTGTAACAATTTCCCTTGGGACACCAAAACGAGTGAAAATATCCTCAAAAAGAAAATTAACTACAGATGATTCATTAGCAACAAGTAATGGTTTAGCTTCTACCCACTTAGTAACATAATCAGTGCAAACTAATATATATTTCTTTTGTCTTGATGGAGGACTAATAGATCCTACAAAATCCAAAGCCCATTTTTCAAAAGGTTCAATGTGTACCTGAGGTTGTAATGGCATCTCACCTGAAGGAGAAGGTTTCCCTACCCTTTGGCAACTGTCACACCTTTTGACATACTCCCTTGCATCTTTAAATAAAGATGGCCAATAATATCCTAAATTAAGGATCTTATAGGCTGTCCTCTTATCTGCAAAGTGTCCGCCACAAGGTTCATCATGACATGCCTTGAGAATTTCAGGCATCTCATCTTCACGAACACACCTTCTAATAATCAAATCTGGACCCGTCTTGTACAACTCATTAGCGACCCATGAATATCTTGCACTATCATTAATGATTTTTCTTTTATCCCTTGCATTCATAATTGAAGGAAATTTTCCCGAAACTAAATAATTGGCAATATCAGCAAACCATGGAGTTTGAGTAGAGATTGCAAAAAGATATTCATCAGGAAATTGATCTTCAACCAGAGTGTCATCTTTGATATTTTGAATTCTAGACAGGAAATCAGCCACAGTGTTTTGTTTTCCAGGCCTATCTAGAATAGTAATGTTGAATTCTTTCAATAATAACAACCATCTTATAACTCTGCCATTAGTGATTGATTTATTCATTAAATATCTAATTGCAGAATGATCATTGTGAACAAAAGTTTCATAGCCTGTTATATAGTGTCTAAACTTGTTAATGGCATGAACAACAACTAAAAACTCTTTTTCAGTTACAGTATAGTTTAACTCTGCAGGAGTCAAATTTTTACTGATATAATAGATAGCATAGGGAATTAAATCTTTCTGTCCCAATACTGCTCCTAGAGCCGTATCGGAAGCATCTGTCGAGATATGAAAAGGTAACTTCCAGTTAGGTCCCCTTAATATAGGTGCTTCAGAAATTTTGGTTTTCAGGGTTTCAAAAGCTAACTGGCAATCCGAAGTCCACTTAAATTCACAATCTTTGGTGAGTAATTTGAAGAGAGGAGATGCTATTTTGGTGAAGTTTTCTATAAATCTCCGATAATACCCTGTAAATCCTAGAAAACTTCTAACATCTTTTTGACAACTTGGAATGGATAGGTTAGAAATAACTTCAACTTTTGCCTCATCGACTCTAATCCCATCCCCTGAAATGTGGTGCCCTAAAACAATACCTTCAGTGAACATCATAAAACATTTTTCATGACTAAGAGAAAGGTTTGCTTCTTGACATCCTTTTAAGACCTTTTCCAAGTTTTCTAAAGCCTCTTCAAATGTATCCCCATAAACTGTAAAATCATCCATGTACACCTCTACACAGTCATGTATCAGATCAGAAAAATTTCCTAATACTGCCCTTTGGAATGTTGCAGGTGCATTGCATAACCCAAATGGCAATACTCGGTAGGCATAGGTACCCCAAGGACAAGTAAATGTGGTTTTATCTTGGTCTTCAAGTGCTACTTGGATTTGATTGTCACCACTAAACCCATCCAGGAATGAAAAGTACTTTTTACCTGCTAATGTATCTAATACTTGATCTATGAAAGGTAAGGGAAAATGGTCTTTAAGAGTAGCTTTATTCAGTTCTCGGTAGTCAACACACCCCCTCCATTTTCCATTTTTCTTAGGCACAATCACCAAAGGAGAAACCCACTGAATATATGAAATAGGATAGATGAAATTAACATTTAATAATTTTTGCAATTCTTCCTTGACAATTTCCCTAAGATTTGGATTCATCCGTCTTTGAGGCTGTCTGGTTGGTTTGCAATTTGCCTCTATATAGATGTGATGAGTACAAGTCTTGGGACTTATCCCTTTCATGTCAGTGTATTCCCATGCATATGCAGAAGAATGTCTCTGTAATACTTTGACTAACTCTTCTTGTTGAGATTTTTCTAGGTTTTTGTTTATGTTCAAGGTTTTGCCTAGAAAAATTTCACTTGTAGAGCTGCCAAATTTGTCCATAGAATGAAGAGACATTTGCCTAGATGACAAGAATTCAATATTGGATCCCTCTTGAAATGATTCTTGTTTGTGTTCTGGAGAGGATTCAAAATTTTCTAGAGTATTCAGAATTTGATTATCTTCACTAATTTCTGAAATTGTGAAGAGTGGTTGTAAATATTCTTCATCCTCTATCCATTGAGTGTCATCTAGTTCTGTAATTGTCCTAGCTGGAGGATATAAAGTGAATTTTTTTGTTGAACTTCCATCAGAAATATACATATCACCGGACCTACAACTAATAAAAGCATCAGCTGTAGCCAACCAAGGTCTTCCTAGTATAACAGGATGGCCTCCTAGATTATTCTTGGGTGTCAGGATCATGAAATCCACAGGGTACTCCCAAGAGTCTAGGGACACCGGAATGTCTTCTATTACCCCATCTGGTCTGATCACAGATCTATCTGCTAATTGTAATAGTGTGGGTGTAAAGAGAAGATTAGGAAGTTTCAGTTTGTCCATGATTTGTCTACTCATGATATTTATTGCTGCTCCCAAGTCAATGAGTGTGTTTTGAATTTCAATTCCATTGATGTGAATTTTGACAACTGGATTTCCTGGGTCAAGGTACTTTGGAATAGTAGTCTTACCCATCATAATTTCTGCTATTTGTCCTACCAGTTGAATTTTCTTGGTTTCTCTTATTCTTTTCTTTGTTGTCTTCATACTCAACTCCTTTATTGTTTTGGCTAAAATTGGGATTTCCTCGATGGCTTGCAATAATGGAATTTTAATGCAAACATTTCTCAATTCATCCAAGAAATCATAATTAGGCACCATTATTTGTTTTTCTACACCTTTATCAATTTGTAGTCTTTCCGGAAAAGGAGGTATAGAAGTAGATGTGGATGGTTGCTCTAATACTGGAGTTGGATTTATTGGATCTTTTTGTTTTAGTTTTTCAATGTTTTGGTCTTGAAAGGATGTATCTTTCTCAAGACTTTTATTAACCCGTAGGGAGTCTTCCTCAGAATTATCTTGTTCTTGTATGATCACAGAAGGTTTCCTCTTCTCAAGTATCCTTCATACCTAAGTTGAACATCACTAAGGTCTAGAGGAGTAATTAAATAAGTTGGAAATTGTTGTCCTTCTATCATATATGTATTCTGAGGATTCTTATTATTGGGGTTTGGTATGGGCTGAGCTGGTAATTGATTGGATTTTTGAGGGAATGGTAATGGAAGTGGTTGATTTTGATGAGGTTGGTTCAGATGATGTTGTTGAGAATTTTGTTGAAGATTTTGAGGAAAATTTTGTTGAGAATTTTGAGGATAAAAATGTGGATATGGTGGATAGGATGGTGGATACTGATAATATGGAGAGTACCTTCCATAGGGACCTTGTGATCCTTGTGCCCAAGCTTGAGATTGATTTTGAAATTGGGGCCAAGGTTGCTGCCAAGAATTCCAAGGTGGAGGTTGATTATACATTTGATCATAGAATCCTTGTGTCTGAGATCCCTGCCAAGGTCTTCTAGATACAAAGTTAAGAGATTCTGTGGAGTCTGTAGGAGTTTCTTCTTGAAAAACAGCCTTGAGACCAGGAAGAGAAGGACAATTCTTGGTCTCATGTTTCTCAGAACAAATAACACAGGGTTCTACAACTTTTACATCTAAAGGACACTCTCTCAAGGCATGTTTCTTCCTACATTTGGGACAAAAGATTGCCAAGGCATCAGATTCAGCCTTTTGCTTGTTTTGTATCTTGAGGGTGTCTATTTGTTCACTAAGACTCCCTAATATGTCATATTTAAAATCATCAAGCATGTGTCCTATTTCTGATCTACTTACTGTCCCAGAAGCAGACTTACTTGCCCTTGCAAGAGCAGGATCTCTTGGACCTTTGACAGTTTTAGATTTCCCTCTTGAAAGGTTGATACATAACTCAGATATTTCAGGTAATGTGAGTTGTGATATATCCCCTTTTTCCATCATGTTAAGGATATCCAACCATTCATCCCTAATGGTTTTCAACAAAAGAGCTTTTAAAGTGTCTTGATCTAGGTTTTCCATTTGTGCCCTTTTTATGTTGTATTTAAATCTTTCCAAAAAATATTCTAAGTTTTCATCTTATTTTTGTAACATCTTGAACACTTCTTCCTTATGATTAACCGGCATACAATAATCCAAGTATCTCTCTAGAAATTCTTGTTTCATGTCTTCCCATGTTCTAATGGAACTACTGTTTAAACTCATAAACCATTTCAATGCTGCTCCTTTCAGAGTCGAAGGAAATAATTTCAATTTTTGAGCATCTTGAAGGTAGTCATAAGTCCTACACAGTACTTCAAATTCGAATAAGAAAGTTTTAGGATCCTCAGTTTTAAGTCCATAGAAGTTCGGAAGGACAGAAGGTGAAATGTTTTTCATGGTTGTATTGGTTTCTCCATCAAGTATAGGGAACCCAAAAGAGCTTCCTATTCTACCTCTTCCTCCATCTGCACCTCTACCTCCTCTTCCTCCTTCTCCTCTACCTCTACCTCCTCTTCCTCCTTCTCCTCTACCTCTACCTCTACCTCCTCCAAATAATGTGTGTTCTCCATTAACAACTCCTCCTCCTCCTTCTTCTGCCATGGTTGACTCTCCTGTGGAAGTAGAAAGGTTTGTATCCTCAACAAGAGTTTTTGGATCTTCTTCTATGGCAGGTTCAGTGGATGAAGTGGAAGGTTTCTCTAATGGAATAGGTGACCTTAGATCTTCTAGAAGTCCAGGATCAGTAAAAGATGGAAGATGGGTTTGAGTTGAAGGTGTACTAGTTCTGGATCTAGATGAAACAAGTGGTGTTCTAGATATCAAACTTCTGCCTCTGCTGCTTATAAATCTTCCCCTTGAATCTCTCTCCCTACGCATAAAATTGTTTTTGGATGCTAAGAAAAAAAGGTTACCTAGTTTTCACTTCCCCGGCAACGGCGCCAAAATGTTAGGTCTCAATCTAGTCTCCTAAACTGAGCTCATTTAATTGTCAACCAGGATTTGTAAACTGCTGAAGTGAAGTGTACCATATGTACCTAGGTGCTTGTTTCCTAATGCGTTGTATGTGGTGTTTTGTGATGTTTTTGGTCTTTTGTGATGATTTGTGATGTTTTTGGTCTTTTGGTGATTTTTATGTTCACAATGGAAATGTCTAGAAAACTAATGGAAAGGAGTTGGTGATCAAAAACACAGTTGAGCCTAATGTATGGAATGGCAAATGCAATTGGAAACACTGAAGCAAAATCTGAACTATGACTAAATAGAAACAAAAGTTTGATAATGACTTTTTAGGCAGATGACACAAACTAAACTTGAGAAATGATCACTAAATATGCAAGTTCTCTAACTAGACAGTTAAACACTAATCTTACCATGATGCAACATTTTGTTCTAAGCTCATCTATTCCATGACTAATTCCTAGTTCTATTCTGCAATTTAATTGAATGTCACAGAACCTATACTCAAAGAGTTGTTGGTTTCTTTTTCAAAGTAGTTCTTTTGAGGAAGAGCTCTGTTTATAAAATGATGAGGAAATTGCAGAGATACTTCAGACCTTATAGTGATGTTATCTTTTGTTCTTATGGCTATAGATCATTTGTAGATTTTAGAACAAGAATATGTTTGTGAATAATGAAGGCTGTCTTGTTAATCCTAACAACTGAAGTAGTTTATTGTGCAATGGATGACAATTTGAATATGAGATGCAAGTGCAATGAGTTAATCTAAGAATGAACCTAAGATGCCACTAAACTAGAACAATGTTGAACTATAAGTCATCATCAAACTTGAAACAAAGTAACTGAACATGAATTAAATGCAATGAAACTCCGTAGCATTCTAACTATACTAACATGCATTATTCTATGAAGTTACACAATCTGTTTGTTCATCATTAGTGATATTTTGGAAGAGTTCCTTCTTTTGGAAGGGGTAGAACAATTCTGACTGTGTAATTGTATGCAATTGAAAGCAAATGAATAGAAAGCAAATGAAAAACTAAGTTATCACATCCATATCCTACTCGTCATTATGATATCTTGGGCAAGCGTTTAAGAGCAAGAACAGAGATGATACTTAGTACAAACACACAACTAAATCATTCATTATCACGGTCATGTCTTGAACTCCTTAAGGATGTCTTGGAAGAATTTCTTCTTGTGGAAGAGTGATTAGAACAAGTGTAACTGTGATAATGAATAGCAAAAACTACAACTAATTCCTACAGTACTATAGCTATTCATCATTCATCATTATAATCTGTTGGAAGAATGTCTTCTTGTGGAAGAGCTGGAATGAATATAACTACAGTAGCTAGTTAAAACAACTACAAATTTAACTCCTATCCTACAATACCATAGTCATTCAACATTCATCATTTTAATCTGTTGGAAGAGTGTCTTCTTGTGGAAGAGATAGAATGAATACGACTACAGTAGCTAGTTAAAACAACTACAAATTCAACTCCTAATCCTACAATACCATAGTCATTCAACATTCATCATTTTAATCTGTTGGAAGAGTGTCTTCTTGTGGAAGAACTAGAATGAATACGACTACAGTAGCTAAAACAAGACAACTACCAATTCAAATGCAAAACGTAAAGGCAGCTAGAAAAAAACTTATCTAATTTACGCAAAAGAAATCCGTGCAAGAGGCAGGGGCCCTCTACCACTTGACGGCATTCAACTCCAAATTAAATCACGCCTTCAAAATAACTTTGTCTGCTCCATTAACGATGCAATAGTTTGAACATAACACTTTGCGTCTTCAAGACCGTAACACAGAGTTTAAACAAAATCTAGCAGCAAATCTAACATAAAATCTCTAACTTAGCTCTCGGTCTCCCAAGAGTTTATAAAGCAAATGCACGTAACAATAATTACAAAAATTTAGGAACAATGTCTTTCCTTATCCGAATCACGTTAGAACTCTTTGAAGTGGCTGCGTGAAGAAGAAAAGACATCTGGACTGAGATAGTCCTAGTAGGAGTCTTCCTTCATAAATGTGTTTCCCACGTTCAAAACCTTACCCAGAATTCATTTCCTCCTCCATGATGAGCAACGAACCATGTAGACACGACGTGGATCATGCCCATATGCGGTTTTCCTCAAGAGGCCACCTGGAACATACTCAAACATGAAGGTAGCTGCAGAATCGCCGGTTAGCTACGGAATGTCTACATTCTGCAGCTAGTTCCGGTCAAAATGCTTAACAATGGAAAAAATCACAAAATTCAACAAGTCAGTCATGTAAACCATTCTAGAAGTAATTTTAACTATATTTATTGATCAATTGGGTTTAAGATAGAAATGGACAAGGGAAAATGAGGTAAAATGAGGTGAAGGAAAGCACAAATTTGAGGCTCAACAAAGAAATGGTTTAAAAGTTTACCTCCTGGCAGTATCCAAGATCTCCCTGCGTTATACCGGAATTTCATAGACAAATGGGAGGTTATAGCAAACCCTCGCCAGCTCCTAGTAGAATACATGTCCCTTAAGAGGAACGTAGGAGAGAGTGTCCACGATTACACCACTAGATTCAACAGCATTTACAATGCTCTCCCTCCACACATGAAACCTCCTCAAGGTATGGACCTGGCTAAATATCCAGATGGATTTGATGCTGACATGGCCTATGAGCTTAGAGATAAAGAGTACACCACCCTGGAATACATGCAAAAAGGAGCTATAACCACAGAAACAAACTTAATAGGAAAAAGGGCAAGATTAAAAGCTGAAAAAAGGGTAACATACCGGGATGATAATGCAGCTTCCATGTCTGACCCCAAATATGACAAACTGTCTAAAAATGTGGAAGAACTACAACAAATGATAAAAAGGATGGTTTTCCAAAACAGAAACCAAAACCAGAACATGAGGAGAAACAATGCTGCTCCCAACAGACAAAGAGAGTCAGATCAACAAGTAGTTCCCCCATTTCAAGAAAATTTTTTAGATGATGATGAGGGAATCATAGAGGAGTCTGAAGGGAATACAATAAATATGTTTGAAGCAGAAGACTCAGTCCTTAAATGTGATTCAGGGGAAGACCAGCCCTCACCTTCATATTGGGATGAGGAATGGTTGGAATCTGAAGATTATAGATTAGGATTTGAAAATGCCATGTTACAGGTCCGAGAACAATACGAACTTAGGAGTAGAAAGAGCCAAGATAATTCCAAAAAAAGACTCCTGAGGTAACCATCAAGAAAATACCCGATAAAACTTCTAAAGCAACCTCTGTAAATAGCAAATCAGCAGCTGGAAGTTCTGGTAAACATAAGGAGAAAGACAACCAAGACAATGAAAAACAAATTCAACCAACCAGCAGTACTAGCACTTCAGTTAGTACTCCTGATACAATTGTTCCCAACCCTGTACATAGTGAGAAAACACCAATTGATTCAACTGCTAAGACAACAGCAAATAAAACAGAGTTAAACACCCCAAAGATACAATCCACTTTCAATTTAGAGAGTGAGATTGCCAAAATCAAAATCTCTGTACCACTATCTGAACTGGCCACTCAGAATGTATATAAAGGCCAAATTTTGAAAGCATTGAATCTAGGGGAAAACAATGATACTGTAAATTTGAATGATGATCAACCTGCCCTCCTGTTTGGTCCAAAGATTGAGGGAAAATTTCAAGAAGGGGTAGTTCCACCTTTTTATATCAGTCTTAACATTCATGACAAGATACTCCACAATGCCATGCATGATTCTGGAGCATCACAAAACTTAATGCCTAAGGTAGTCATGGAGAGGCTTGGCCTAGAGATAACCTGACCTTACAAAGATCTATATTCATTTGACTCTAGCAGAGTAAAATGCCTAGGCCTGATCAAGGACTTGTGTGTGAGCTTGACCCAGATTCCTGCTAAGTGTATGATCATGGATGTGGTGGTGGCAGATGTGCCACCTAAGTATGGCATGCTATTATCAAGATCGTGGGGAGCCAAACTGCAAGGAACAATGCAAATGGATGGCTCATACGCCACTATACCTATATTTGGCCAACTTAGAAGACTGTATAGAGAATCTCAGATGAAATTCCTAGTCAGTAGCCCTGAGAAACCTGAAAATTCACCATTATACTCTGTACACACAGACCTGGATTCTTTCATTCTTTATAACGACTAATCCTTAGGAGAGCCAGAGTCTGAATGCGAAAATACAAGAAAAAACACTGAGCCCATGGAATTTAGCATAATGGCTACCCTGGAAGAATACGATGAAGAAAACCATGGGCAGAATACCGAAAATGAAACTCTGGGTAAACCCGAAACATAAATAGAACGTAAATAACAGGATAGCCAACTCTCTGAACTCCACACATGTCATAAAGAACAAGATAACCCACAACCTAGTGCAGGCTCCCCAACGCAACATAATGGCGAGCCCTTGTGGGAAATGAATTTCGATGGGTCCTGTACTAGGCAAAATGCTGGAGCAGGGGTGTGGCTACGTAACACAGGAAATGATTATGCAGAGAGCCACGCTGTGAATCTATATTTTAAATGCACAAATAATATTGCAGAATATGAGGCTCTCATCCTGGGTCTGAACCTATTGAAGAAATTAGGAGCCCATAGGATAGTTGTGAGAGGAGATTCTGAATTAGTAGTCAAACAAGTGAATGGTGAATACACAGCAAAACATCCCCGACTTAGAGCATACAGGAATGATGCAGTAGATTTATTGAAAACCTTTGTTGAATATGAATTGGTATTTGTGCCAAGGAGTCAGAACGTTATTGCTAATGGATTAGCTGGCCTGGCTAGTTCATATCCTAAGACTCCCCCTGATCAAAAAATCATCATTCAAACCAAGTTCAGACTTGCAGTGCCAGACAACGAAAAATATTGGCAG
This sequence comes from Pinus albicaulis, assembly GCA_034641835.2. Lineage (NCBI taxonomy): Eukaryota > Viridiplantae > Streptophyta > Pinopsida > Pinales > Pinaceae > Pinus > Pinus albicaulis. Next base: position 1,043,980,263 of record CM076584.1, on the reverse strand, counting down.
GTCTTCGAAGGAGATAAACAGATCGAAGATTTCCTAATGGGCAGGAATGAGTTCGAATTTTCTGATTTGGACTCAAGATCTGATGACAACTACCCAAGTGAGGATCCCCCAGATGGACAAGAAACACCCTGTAACATAGAAATAAACACCTTTTCCGAGGAAACTGGAGATACAACCGAAAAATGTGAAAACGCAGAAAATGAGGAAATGGAGGTGTTGCAGGCCAAAGATACGAACATACCCAGAGGCCTGGCACCCCTAGAGGACCTTTTTGACTTTGATGACATGGAAAAAAAGCCCACTATAGAACATGCAGAATCAGATGTAGAAGAATGCAACGTGGGCACTAAAGATAAGCCCAAAATGATAAAATTGGCTAAGTCTATACCTGCAAATATGAAGAACAAATACATTGACCTATTTAGGGAATTCATTGATGTGTTTGCATGGAGCTATGAAGACTTAAAGGCCTATGACACAAACATAATACAACATAAGATACCACTAAAGGAAAATCAGAAGCCCTTCAGACAAAAACTTCGAAGGATCAATCCAAAACAATTTCCTGCAGTAGAGAAAGAAATTAAAAAAATGTATGAGGCAGGAATTATAGTCCCTGTAAGGTTTTCTGATTGGGTGTCAAACTTAGTGGCTGTGAGAAAGAAAATAGGGGAGATTAGATTATGCATAGACTTCAGAAACCTCAACAGAGCCTCCCTGAAAGACAACTACCCTTTTCCTAGAATGGAACATATCTTACAGAAGGTAGTGGGCTCTAAGGGAATCTCCCTGCTTGATGGTTTTTCGGGATACAACCAAGTTTTGGTACTCCCAGAAGACCAGCTCAAGACAGCCTTTACCACTCCATGGGGCACCTTCATGTATGTGAAAATTCCCTTTGGATTGATGAATGCTGGAGCTACCTTCCAGAGAGCGATGGATATTGCTTTCTCAGAAGAGATAGGACACTTTATAGTTATCTACTTAGATGACTTGACTGTCTTTTCTAAGACTGAAGAAGAACATTTGAAACATCTGAGAAAAGTCTTTGAAAAATGTAGAAGGTACGGTCTGTCCCTAAATCCTAAGAAAACTGTTTTTGGGCTACAAGAAGGTAAACTTCTTGGGCACATTATATCTGAGAAAGGGATCAGGATAGACCCATAGAAAGTTGAGGGAATACTTCAAATTACACATCCGAGAAACATCAAGGAGTTACAGTCCTTCATTGGGAAGATCAATTTCCTTAGGAGATTCATTCCCAATCTTGCTGAGCATCTTAGGAAAATGACCAACATGCTAAAGAAAGATGCAGGAATTAAGTGGACTGTTGAAGCCAAGAAATGTTTCGATTCAGTAAAAATTGCACTCATGCAGGCTCCTATACTTATCAGCCCAGAATTCTCAAAATATTTTCTAATCTTTTCCTTTGCCTCTGAACATACCATAGCTGCAGTCTTGCTGCAGAAAAATTTGGAAGGGCGTGAACAGCCAATTGCATTCTTCAGTAAAGCCTTAAGAGACGCACCCTTAAAGTACAACATTATGGAAAAGCAGGCCTATGCCCTGGTTAAGGCCTTAAAGGATTTTAGGGTGTACATCCTGCATTCTCACACCGTAGCCTATGTTCTAAATATAGTGGTTAAAGATATCTTGTCCCAGGACCCTAATGGGAAAAGGGGCAAATGGATTGCTACAATATTGGAATACGACCTTGAAATAAAACCCACCAAGCTGATTAAAGGTCAAGGCCTGGCCCAGTTAATGGCTAAATCAAACTTGTAGGCCCTTGACATTAACATGATGAATTCCTTAGACGAGCAGGAAGGATTTCCCCATCCAAATGTTGAGGAGCAGTTTCGAAACTCTCCTTGGTACTCTGATATCCTTTACGTGCTCACCAATATCAATGCCCCTCCAGAACTGTCCAAGACCAAGGCCAAATTCATAAAACTCAAAGCTAGAAATTACTGCATTTTGAATGAGAATCTATACTGGAAAAATCCAAATGGCCTATTATTGAAATGTTTGTCTGAAACTGAAGCTGAAAGAATCAAACAAGAATTCCATGCTGGGGAGTGCAGAGGCCACCTGAGTTGGAAAGCCACTGCAAATAAGATACTCAGGGCTGGTTACTATTGGCCTGCACTCTTCAATGATGTTCATAAACTGACTCTTACCTACCACAAGTGCCAAATCTTCAAGGGCAGAAGAAAGCTGCTCCCCCTCCCTTTACAACCTATCACCATAGAAGGTCCCTTCATGCAATGGGGCCTATACTTTATTGGGGAAATTCACCCTTCTTCTTCTGGGCAACACAAATGGATCCTAACTGCTACAGATTACTTCACCAAATGGATAGAAGCCATACCCACTAGGAATGCCACTGATTCTGTCATCATTAGGTTCCTAGAGGACTTCATCTTATCTCGGTGTGGCTGTACAAGGAAAATAATCATTGACAATGCTGCTGCTTTTGGATCCAAGAGAATGATTGATTTCTGTCACAGGTACGGAATAGCACTTGGCCATTCAACTACCTATTACCCCCAGGGTAATGGACTGGCTGAATCATCTAACAAAAGCCTGGTCACAATCATCAAGAAGCTGCTGGAAGAGAGCAAAAGGTCATGGCATAAAAAGTTGGTACATTCTCTGTGGGCTGACAGGCTCACCACGAAGAAATCTATTGGCATGTCACCTTTACAGCTGGTTTATGGAACAAAAGCAGTTTTTCCTACTAGCCTTGGAGTTCCAGTAATCAAGCTTGTTCAGGAGATCCAATCAGAGGAAAACATTATGGTGAGAAGAATCAATGAAACTATCCATTTGCAGCAAACCAGAGAGCAGGTTTATAGCAGAGCTGTCAAAGTTCAGGAAAGCATAAAGAGACAGTTCGACAAAAGGACCAAAGCTTCAGATTTCAAGGTTGGAGATAAAGTTCTGAAATGGGATTCAAGAAGGGAAGACAAAGGTAAACATGGAAAGTTTGACAGCTTGTGGCAAGGTCCATACATCATTCAAGCCACTGTGGGTCCTAATGCCTTTTTTTTACAAGAACTTGATGGTACAGAGCTATTTGGGGGTCCTGTCAATGGCAAGATGCTCAAGCATTACTTCTGCTAATTTTCATTTCCAGTTCCATTCCCATTGTACATACCATTGCAGTTTTACTTTCAAAGAGAACAGAGAAAATGTTTCCAAAAAAAGATAGTGAAAGGAAGAGGTTCAGACATACTCAAAACTTGAACCTCCGAAAGGCAAAAGAAAAGAAGAATCAGCTCTAACATGCTTAAAACCGGAGCTGAAACGAAGAGAAGAAGTGACTCTAATGTGCTCAAAACCTGAGTCACAGAAAAGAAGGATACTTCAAAACTGCAAATTTCATGCCTTCACAGTTTTGTTTTCAAGATTCCACTCCAGAAAGTCAGACACTCTAATCCTGGCTTGGCTGTTTTTCAATTTCCTATTTTAGAATGTAGGAGAAGAAATCTGTTGGACAGTCTAATCCCAGCAGATGTTAGAATAGGTAGAGAAACATATGAGGCCAACAGTCTAACCTGGTCTCATGGAGAAATAAGGGTAGATTTAGAATAGGTTTGTTTGTGTTTTGAAAATAAAATGTAAAGGGTCTGCTAGCTCAAATGCGCCCAAAGGGAAATGTTAGGACTGTAGTTTGGGTAGGTAGATTGGTGGGGAACTATTCCTGCTGATGATCTATCATATTGTGGCAACTGAAAATTAAAGAAATAAGGGATGTAACAAGCAGCAGGCAGCTGGCCTACTCCAAAGATCATTTCTAGTTTCTTGACTCCTTCAAGAAGAAGCCATCCCCATGTGGAGTGACTGTTAGCCCCCCTATGAAATTCTTGTCAAGCAAGTTGGGGGCTAGTTTGTCTTGGAGCCTTCAAAGAATGCCTTTTCCCTGAAAACTCATCTTCCTTGAAGCCTCTTTGTGCTTTGCTGTATACGAACTCCCTCTGCTGATTTCCTGTCCCCTAAAGGCCTATATCTACCCCTCATACCCCTGAAAAATACCACATTTCAACCCCTTGTCCCCTTTTGTCAGAATTTCCCTTGATCCCCTCTATTTTCCCATTAACCCTCTGAAACCTCTCAAAACCCCCTTCAAACCCTACCCTTGTCCTTCACTCGGCCCAATTTCCCCTCTTTCCATCTATCGTTGCTATTATTTGGCCTCATGTTGCACTAAAAATGGTTGAAAAACCCACTTTGAACATTGTGTTAGGCCTCCACCCTCTCTCCGCTAGCCCCCGTCCCTTTACCCTCCATGAGACCTTGCGCTGGAATCGCCCGCTAGCAAAAAAGGCACCTATCTCAAGCCATTCCAGGTGCAGACTCAACCATCGATCTCAGCCGATCGGATGGTGGTGATTAGATCTCCAACGCCTGCGTCCTCCCCGTTCATTTCCCACACTGGGCCATCGCCGTCCATTTACATAGCGATCCGACGGTCCACGTTTCTCCCGCCAGTGGACCCCGCAGCACACTATCCCTGAAACCACTGGTTTATTTCGCACCGCCCATTCGCAGATGGTGGTTTTTCCCCATTGCCCAACGATTCCATTCACCGTCCACCGCGTGTCCTCTTGTACGTTCCCGAAACTGCCAGCCCATCACGCATTAAACTTCGGACCTAGCCGCAGAGCGATATGCGCAATATCCGTCTGATCTATCAGCTCCCATCCGACGGCTAATGTCACTCGAAGCTGCGTGATGTTTAACCCATGGCCCCCGTACCTTTGGCCCACCGTCTACCGTGCTCCGTCGTCGATCTCCACCGTGATCAACAGCCCAAATTCGTTCCTCCACCGTTGACCATTCCACGGCCTCCGGTCCCGCCACGTCACGTCCACGTGCGCCCTTCGTACAGTATTCCATTCCATCACATATATTGATCCATTTTCATGTTTATTAATGTTTTCCACGTCCATTTGCTCTGCAGACCGTCACCACCCACCATGACCATATTTCTCCATTCCCGCTGTGATTTGCTCCTCCGCATCGTCATCTGCACAACCTTTCTCCGCCTCCACCTCATCCACCACTGCGTCCATGGTTTTCTTTACAGTTGGTGTATTTCTGTAGGGTTATCAGTGGTTAATGGCCGCCATGGCGCATAGTCTCCGTCATAGCGACAGATCCAAGAAAGATCATCTTCAGCGGCTGGATTTTGTGAAAAATGGCCCAGAGAGATAGACACAGGGCATGCATCAAAGAAAAAAGGGTTTAAACCTTATAGAAAACTTCCAGTGCCATTAAAGCTTGATCTAACCTGTCAGAAGCAGAAATGGAGTGGCAGAGTCTTGCAGTACAAATCAAAGGAGATTAAGGCACCCTAATGAAGACATTGGATCTTAAATCAGTGGTTTAGAAGACAAAGCACCAATTGAGAACCATGAGGATTGACCAAAAGGTCTTGAGCACAAGTAAAGGTAACATCAGGCTTTATTCTGCAGCAGAATGTTTTTCTTCATCAAGTACAGGGTGCCATACAACTTTTATTATGCACCATGTCCCTGAGGAGATTCCCACCAGACTACAGTTCAAAATTGTCAAAAGATTTATGTAGCAGACTTTTTAGTAATTCAGTTGTTTTGTTCCGCAAGTACATCAAAGTCTCGCAGCCAGAGTGCATTCGAGGTCATATCAGAGTAATTGGAAATCTAAAGAAGATCATCCTAGCATCCAGAGAATGGCAGGGATTAAATGATCAGCTGTCAAACAGAATGGGTTGCGGCCTTGCATTCATTTCTGGGTTTAATGTTGCATTTAGTATTCACTTGCCCTCTTGGTCGATTTTCTGTTCAACATCTGCTATAAAGCACAGAAAGAAACATTGTAATGGTTGTTGATGAGATATCAGTGAAACGCAAGCATTTCCCTCTTGAGACAAGTTCTCTGTGTAATATCGTAAGATAGGCTGAGATTAGATGTATTCAGACTGAATGTTCAAGCTATGGGCTATGATGTACCTGATTGGTGTTGTTTTTAATATGACAAGCATGTTTCTTTGGATCCTGATCTAAATCAGCTGGTGATTTTTTCCTTTCTCTGTATTTGTGATTGACTTGCCTTCATTTCATTACATTTCTTCAGGCTCACATCAGAAGTTTGGCATAAGATTTACCCTTGATAGGTACCTTATGTTGCTGCTCTCCCAACCCTTTATGTTTTCTGCTTATATGTGTATCTGAATGTTGATTTCAATTGATTTGACCAGTGTAATGGATGATATTGCCTACTCTCTGATGTATGAATTAATGAAGTCCATATTTAGATGTTCTTGTTAAGATTTAGTTGGGTGTGTTGAGAACAATGTGAGGTCTAGAATCTCGTATCTGCCTCACTAGGATCTTTCCACCTTAATTAGGCCTTTCCAAGATCCCTTGTATTGCCTTTAATTCTGTCCAAGCAGGCCTGGAGTTAAATGACCTCTGGCCCGATCTATAGACAGAGCTGAATGGTTTTTCCCCTTTCATTTTCCGTCCTTAATGTCCCATTCCAAATATCATCTTTAAGATCCAAATTCTCTAGATGACTAGCCCAATTGAAATCTTGCACATTGAACACGAGTAAATCCTTTCTTGAATCCATAGCCCAATGGCTTTGATGTTCTCTGGGTTATCTACCTTTGGCTAATTTTGCTCTTTGCCCTCCCTCGTCTTATATTGGACCTTCTTTTCTTGATTCCCAACAACCAAACATAAACAACTAAACAAACAACCCCGAGCCTATAACTAGCCTAAAATCATAACTTAGAGCTTCAAAGACATATTCTTTGACTTATATAGAGAGATCCCTCTCTGGACCTAGGAGGGCTAGATCCTAAGGTCTAAAAGTGGTTCTATGTTGTCTCATCTTTTGGTCTTGTCAACCTGGCCAAAACATGGGAACCCCAACACAAGGTATATGTCAAGTATATGTTTGGTTTGAAAATGAGGAGTTGGTGTTTTGTTTTCAATGCCAAATGTGCCAAAGGGAAATGAGGGACAGTGAGGAATAGGGAACAGTGGGAAAAGTGGGTTTTATCAAGTGAAATTAATGTGTGCTAATAGTCACTTGACTGTATGGGGATTTTGGGAATTTGGGAATTTTATAAGTGATATAGGGAAGGGAAAGTAATAAGGAATAGTAGGGTTTAGGGATAAGGAAAATGGGAACAAGGGATATAAGTGATTTTGGGACAGAGGGGAATAGGGGAGGGGTTTTGATGATATTGTGACAGTGAGGAGGAAAAGATCCACAGGTGGGGAAATGTGCTTTTCGCACCAAAATCAAACTTCAACACTCAAACTCAAACCCAAAGGGAGAAATTTATAACAAGTGAATAGGGTTTATAACTTGACATTCAAATTCTCATATTCCCTTTCCAAACGATCCCAAACACTGGCTAATAGCATTTCAAAAACTCACAAACTTACTTGAAACACAGAAGATTGAGTCAATTTTGAGTTTTTATGGAGCAGAGGCAAAAATTAGGTGTTCCGGCCCTGTGCGCCGCGCACCAGCCCAACACGCCGCACGCTCCATGTGCGCCGCGCCTGTGTAATTTTACACTGCGGAAAATGGCCCTATGCGCTGCGCACGCCCAGTGCGTCGCGCCACACAGCCAACACGCTGTGCACCTAAATTCACACACAGTTTGCCTTCAATTTGATTGCGTTGCTCCTCCACGTTTTCACTTTGGCTCTTTGATGTATTTAATATGCAAATGAACTCTTGGAACACAAAAATGATATATATGCCAAGGATTTAACTCTTGATTTCAAAAACCAATTTGTCATGTTGCAAACTTTGACACTTCAATTTGAAACTCTGTTTTGCTTCTTTCCTCTGATTTTTGAGCTGAATGATGAGCTTTTGCACACTAAACCACCATAAATTCTGATAAAGACTCTTCACTTGCTTGCACACCACATATTTGAGCATATTTGAAAATTTTGGAGAAGTTTATGGTGAAATTGGGCTTGCAGCTCTATGCGCCGCGCCACAAACCCAACATGTAGCGCCTTTTTGCAGGAGGCTTTTGGAGGCCTTCTTGATGTCCAAATAGTGTGTGGGATAGCGCGTTGGAAATATTATTGAGTCTACTTTCCAACCCAACTGGAAATTTTCAATTTGGAGTTCATTTACCTTGTCAAAAATCAAATCTCCCAAGACTGGTCAAAATGTGCAAAATGAGGCTGCCTCAAAGCAGAGTTCTGTTGCAGTCAACTTTTGAAGGTCTTAATCAACTCCAAATTGAGCTAATGATATCTCATTGGAAATCTCTTTGTGTCTAGTTATCATTTGACTCATCAAGAAAGTCATTTGGCCAACCAAGCTAGGAGAAATCTTGATTTTCCCAAGGTCACTTCAGAGGTGCATCAATTCTCCTGAGGCAACGGTATTTTTGACATTTCTCTAAAACCATGACACCTGTGTAAAAAGTGAAGGATTTTTTTCTTCCTTGGCCTGTGGTGGACAAAAACCTCTTTCAGTTTTCCAAAATTCATCTTTTATTGCTCAGAAACATCATTTGAGTGAAACTTATCCCGATGTGTGGAACAAGGGATTTGTCGAAATGAAGCGAAATGAAGGGGATAAGGGGCTTATAAATTCCTGAGAAAATTTTGGGAAGTAGGGAGGGATGTTAGGAAATATGGGAAAGTGGAATTTCAGAGATTGAGTGAGGGGAAGGGGTCTAAAAGGGCAAAACACAGGCCTAGCCTAGAAAATTGCCAAGTTGTGGCAAGAAACTAGGGTTTGTGCAAAAATGAGGAATTTGGGCGATCTCAGTGATGGGAAGTGTTTAATAAGATATATTAAGGATAGGGGAAGGTGTATGAACATCAGGATACAAGTTTTTCTGATGATTTGACCATCCAAGAGAAATTACCTTCAAAACCCTAGGAGAGGGAAATGAACCTTACCTAGGCACAACCGAAGCATGAACAAGGTGTAAAATGACCCTTTGGAACTTGAAATGATGATGAAAACCCTATGAATGATGGTACACTCAGCCGAATGGTGACATGAACTGACATTTGGACAACTTTGACAAGAGTAAAAGCAAACCCTAGACCTAATACCTAGTGACCAAATTTTACTTGAAGACTCACTGAAATGACAAAATTTGACCTTGAAACCTTAAAATCACTTTGTAAGAGCATGTTTGATCACTAGAGGAAGGCTGCAAATACTAACACTAACATATTCAATGGGATAGATAAAACTAGCCTACTTGAGCTTATCGATTTCGACTTTGACAACTTATCTTTGGGAAGGATTAATGGGTCTCAACTTTTGACGAATAGGATTGGCATCAGGCCATGTATCTATATGGTTTTCGACAATGGCAAGATCAAGTCCAGGAATTTCTGAATAGGACTAGGCAAAAATATCACGGAATTCTTTGAATAGCTTGGTGTAAGCCTCAAATTCTTCCGGGGTGCAATGGGCACCCAAGGTGATATTTTCTTCTATCCCCGGTTTGTCAGAAATGTCAATTTTAATGGTCGGAGAGATATTGGCCATATTTCCTTCTTCAAAAGGATCAGGTACAGGGATGGGATTTCTAAACCAATCAACCTCATCAAGAATGAAGTCTTTAGTTTCCACAACATATTGGTCATGGGACTACTGTGGGAGGAAGTATGTGCGGTGGTGCATATCATCCCACAAAAAGTCAGGTTCAGTCATAGCTTCCATAATGTCTTCATCATAATGGAATATGGGGTGACTAGAGGTAGAGAGACCTCCTGACACGGTAGAACTACCTGACTCTTCATCATGTGAGGAAAGGCTCACATGTGCAACATCATGGGGGATGACAGAAGAGTAAGCAGATAAAGGAAATACCGATGTTGAGCCCAGGGTGATCGATGAAGGGAGGTCAGGTGAAACATCAGGGGAAGTCTCCAAGGGGACTTCTGCTGAGGGTCTCATGGATGATGATAGGTAGAAAATGTGGGCCAAAGGCTCCATCATCTTAACATCAAGAGGTGGAATGTCAATGGGAGCAGGGAGATCCTTTGGTTCTACTGGAGCAGAACTCACAGACAAGTGAGAGGTGGACTTGTCATGCTTGGCCTCGAATTGGCGGAACGCTTCCAAAGAGGAGAAATACTCTACAAGGTGGGGATAGAGGTGAGTGTAATGACACAAAGCACAGGGGTGATTGATGCACAAATTTTTTAGTTTTGGGATTGAATCGGGTATAGTGACATAAACCTCAGGGATATCAGACTCCGAAAACGTCTCATTGACCATGGACTTAAGGTGAGGAAACTCTAGACAAGTGTAGGTGGTGTGATCAAAAACATCAAACAAAGCACACTGGATAGTGTGTTTTGGTGGCCGAGGAGGGGCAAGATTTGTCGGATTGGCCTTGTCTTTGGTTGCCCCCATGCGAGCTTTACCCTTCTTACCTGAAGCGGTCGCAACAAGAGGTGGTTCCTGTTGAGGTGTCTGAGGCACTGTTGCAGCGGGAGATGTCATGGGGACCGGTTGAAACAAGGTCAAAGCAAGATAAGGTTTGGGTTGACCAGGCAGGGTAGTGGCTAGATGATCAAGGTACCAGACAGGAATCCCAAGGGTCAAGTTAGGAAAAGAGAGGGTGGACATGACAGGTGCCGTATAAACTCCTGGTGTGGGAGCTAGGAATGGTATTTGACCGGAGGGGTAATGACCAGGCGGGATGACTCTTAAATGGTTAAGGTTTGGAGGAACCGTTCCAGGAGGGTAGAGAGGCTCATGGATACCAGCTAAAGGGCCAGGAGGATGAGGTCTAGAAGGCTGAATTGAAGGGCTAGGAGTAGGCTGCGGAGGGTGAGGAGGCTGCTGACTAGCTGAGGCGGGCCGCTTGAGAGTAGCCCGAGAATATTTCATCATGCAAACATTCGATGAGCTGGGATCAGAGACAGGAGGAGGAAGACCAGGAAATGTACCAAGCAATGAGGAATATTTGTAGACTCCGGGTGAGACACTGGTCAAAGGATCGACAATATGCTTGTTGGCCACTGAAGAGATAGTGGACTTAGGGGAGGTCTGAGACTTAGGTTCGTAATATGTCAACTGGTCAATGGTGACTATCTTTCCATTATGAGGGAGGGAAATATTGCGGTGGATAGTAAAAAGGACATCAGACATCGCATAAGTGTAGCTACGACCCAATAGAATGTTGTAATATAAGGGGGAATCTATGACTTATACATCAACGGAAACAGTCTTGCCCACAAGAGTAATAGGATAGTTGCATAATAAGCCAATGGGCTGGGAGGCATGGCAATCCCATGCTCGGAGAGTGATTGTGGAAGGAGCCAACTCCGATGATCCGAGTTGCTTCCAAACTGAAGTAGACATCACACAGGTGGATGTCCCCTCATCAATAATGCACCGGGAAACGTTGGCGTTCTAGATCTTGACTGGGATTTGGAAGGCGACGGAAGCAGGGAGAGGAGGATGTTCTGACCGATCAACATCAAAGACAATTAATCAGTTGTTGGAAGGATCTACAATGCCCATGGCAGATAGTAGAGCTTTTCATTTTGAAGGGCACGACTGGAGGAGTTCCAGCATTGAAATGGCAGCAGGAGATTGTGTCAAATCATCTACTATGCTATACGAATGGGCAACTTTGCAAGAAGCAGCATTTCGATGGAGTGGTCCCTTAGGGATCTTGGTACGAACCTCTGCCTTAGGCTGAGGTATCTGCAAGGGACCATTAGGTGTCGAAAGAGGCTCTGTAGAGACTGAAGGATGCGGCTCGGGGACAGACTTAGCGTGAGGCTTGTTTTATTGATGGGATCGAGTCTGAAGATTGATGTCTACGGTTAGAGGTTGATCAGAATTCATCATGAGAATCTGGTAATTAGAGGTACTAGATGGAATAGGTTGAGTAGCCACCTGACTTTAGGTGGTTGGGTAGCCACAAATCCTTGCTGAGGGATAGGATCATTAAGCACAGACGGTTGACTAGGTGCAGCACTGGGAGGGGCGGAAGGGGAGGCTTGTTGTCCTCACAATGTTTCTTGAGACTCCCGTAGCTGCCACATCTGTGGTAAAAGAGGAAAATTATGTGTGTAATGACCATAAAAACCACAATAAGAACAAGGATTTTTCGTGTGAATAGGCTTTTCCTGCTTGGTTTGGGTGCCCTATTGCTGGTTAGTAGTGTTAGGAGCATTATTTTGAGGACTAGGTCCAAGATTACTAGGAGAAAACTGATTTTAAGTGCCTTTCCTTGTCTTTTTGGAAGGAGGAGGATTAGTCGTGCCCTGTTGTGCATATACCTGCCCCTGAGGGGGCAGTGGTTGTTGTTGCGGGGGTCAAGAAGGAAAGGGAGGAAGCAGTGTTAATGTTGGAGGAGCTCGAGCACCAGACTGTGGATACAGATAATAAGGAGCTTGGGTAACAGTGTGGTAAACAAGAGGTTGGGAAAAAAGAGGAGGCATGCCGTATCCTGGATACGTGCTACCGGGAAGGGGAAAAGTGCAGGAGGTGCTGCCCCCCCCCCCCTGAGGAAAGCCATAGCCCATGGGAGGTTGAGCGTACGGATTAGAGAGAGGGACAATGATATCGTCGATGAAGTGAGATGCCCTCGGTGCATTGGCACCACCTGGTATGGGAAGATAAGGTAGAACGGTATGAACATAACTCGACTGAGCGTAGATCTAGTCATATTTTAACAGAATTTGGAGAGTGGCTTCTTTGGTTTGAGGAAAGTGATATGCGACATATTTTTCGATAGGTGGCAAAAGAGATCTAAGGAACCAGTCCATGTAGACACAGTCTTCGAAGGTAGGAGCTCGACATAGGCTCTTTCTTCTCTGCCATTCCTGGACATGGTCAGATAGGCAGGTCATAGGATGAAAATAAGTCAAGAGTTCGGTACCAGTGTCATAACGAAGGGGAAGTTGGAAGTAAGATAGGAAAGCTTGAGCAATAGTTGCAAAGGTGGTATGAGAGGAAGGGGCCTGATCAACATACCACTTAGAAGCTTCACCTCTAAGTGTACGTTGGAACAACCAAAGATGGACAGAGTCATTGGTAATGGAGTTAGACGAACACCACATGTGGAAAGATTGAACATGATTTGTAGGATATTTTCCAGCAAGGCCTTCAAACTTTGGGATGTCGGAAGGGAGTTTCGTCGACATATCAGACCAACTAGCATCATGGTGTATAGGGTCATTTATCAACTGGTCAAAATCGAGGAAGCTGAGGCTTGCCATGAAGGGGAGCAAGGGCACAGTTGGGGTAGTGTCCGTTGCGGTCCCACTAGTGGTATTCCCAGCATGAGGGCCTGGGTTACCACTAGCATTAGGTCCTACACCAGACATGGTGAAGGTGACTGGGGGAGAACCGTAGGTAGAATGAAAAAGAGAACCCAAAGGACTAGAAGAAGAGTCGGTGTGCGGACTCGGTGGAGGAATAACTCGAATCCTACGCGAAGGAGTAAGTCTTCCTACTAGAAACTGAGGATGAAGGCCAAGAAGTCTCCAGGATAAATGCCTTGGTGGCGCAATGATGACGACACAAACACGGCACAAAGGAAAAAGAGACTGATAAGGGCAGGGAGGTGCAGGATCAATTGATTACAATGTCAAAAAAAGGGCAGAGAGGTGTAGGATCAATTGATTTTAATGTTTGAGTCTTTTCTTGGCAGTGTTAACCAAGCCCTTTTTCACTTAGGGTGTGTAATATTCCAAATTTTTCCCGCAATAAATTGGAATATTAATTTTTTCTATTTTCTCTTAGAAGTTGAATAATTGGGTGAGAATGCTCATTCACAATAAAAACATGGATAAAATCCCTCTAGTATGAAAGGGGATCAGCCTTGGAACTAGATTTCACACCCTCATGTGTGAAAGGAGACATTTTGCAAAGAGGCTGGGTCATGTTTGACCAAGTCAAACAGCGCAGAGGCATGAGGTGGAAAGCATCTATGGGGAAACGCAGAGATAGAGGAGGGAATATTCCTTGAAGGAGGAAACCCTAAAAGAGTGGGACCCATGGAGAGGGAGCTCTCATTTGTTTAAAAGGAGGGCAAAGCAACCTTTGTTTGTCATGCATATGATTATAGATTTCTTGTCTGTTTAGAATATTGGCAGTCTCCAGCTGTTCAGCTGAGTTGTTGTGCTGCTTAGCACAAGGATTTCCTGCTTAGGAGTCCTTCTCCTTTCTTGAGAAGCCTCTTGAAGGAGTTGTACAGATTTTCCTCAAGTCTAGGGTTGAGGCCAAGCATCCTCCTCCAAGACAGCGTTATTGCTGCAGCAACATAATTCTGTGTTGCAGGATGTTGCAGTGAGGAGTTACAACACCTCTTCCATCACTTATTTCTCAGAGGGAGATCTTTATTTCCTTTGGAGGATCAGTTTGGAAGTGATTAGAGATTATTTAAGATCTTGGCATTGGGCCAACTCATTCCTTTGCCCCTACATCGCAGTTTTCTTCAGTAACTACGTTATTTTCATAGAGCACTTGCTGTGGGGTTTTGCATTGTTGATTGGAGGGTGAGATCTTCAGTGTTAGGATCAGCATTTCACCTGAAGGATCCATTGGATGAGATTCAGCCATTAGTTGCAACATCTTCAGCTATCTTCATCCAGTTCCATTTTCTGAGTTGCAGCTGCTACCCAGCAACTTCGACATTTTTTCCATTTTGTATATTTCAGCCAATCCTTTGGAGGATTGTTGTATTATTGTGTCTAGGGGTTGAGAGCTTGCTCCTCCTTATTTCTTGAGCCATATATTGTCATATCTTTCTGTTATTATGTAATATGGAGAAGTGCCTCTTATAAACTGCGTCCTCTTATCCTGCAGAAATCTATGTGTCGCAGTGATCTTCTATTTTCATGTACATGTCCCTTTTGAGGCTGCATTGCTTGCTTGAGTGATTCTTTCCGCGAGGATTTGTATGTCATTGCTGCTATAATACATTTTTGTTGGCTATCTGAATCTTTATGTGCTTAGGCTTAGTAAAATAACGTTGTTGTTCCAACTCTTGTTCAAGAATTGTTGCAGCCCCTTCACTGGGCACTTCCTGAGGACATCTAAGTGTGGGAGATCTGTTTAACCCACTTAGAAGGGTTTCTTTGGAGCCTCCTCTTGGATTCAACACTTACATACATTGAGTCTTAGCCCAAGAAGATCAGAATGATGAAGAAGATGAGATTACTCTCTGTTGGGCCGTGAATACGACCACTTTCTAACACTTATTTCATGCATTTTTACTCTTCTTAATCATGTCATTTATTATAATTTATCATATAAATCCATTTTATAATGATTTATGCTCTTATGGATGAATATTATTTCTTCTCCTTTATTTTTAATAAATTGATGATTATTATGCATAGTTTTATCAAAGATGGTTTATTAATATATTTTGGAATATCACTCACCATTTTAGCCTCCAAGATATTTGCCAGAGTGCAGATTTGATTTCCAAATCATCATGAAATATTTCAATGCAGAAATTCGCTGGAATAAGAAGTGATAGTTTTGTGGTTAAGATTCTTGGAAAATGAAGAAGAATCTGGAAAATCCAGAACATGGGTTTTGTCCAGAACGGGCCCAATTAACTTTGGGTAAGAACGGTTTGCCAAAATTCGGCCTGTGTTGAGAGAAACGCAAGGTTCTTTGAGCACGAGTTTCTTAGATTTGTTGTTGCGGCCGTCCTCCAAATCTCAGCTGCAAAGCCAAATTTGCCTTGCTCTTGTTGAAAGATTGTTTAAAATGTATTCTCTGGATGATCAAGTTGTTGGGAAAAATCCAATATTATTATGGGAGATCATATTTGCTATTTAATTTCTCTTCCTTCTGATTATAAAAGGAGAGCATGTATTGTGTATTGGAGAACAATGGATGATTATTGAATTCCCTTTGTAACACTGTAATTCCTTGACTCTTGTGAGCAAAGAGCAACTGATGTAAAAGCTATTCATGTTTTATTAATACAAAGAGGCGTTCTCATTCCATTTCTCAAGCTCTGCAGTAAGCCCAACGGCGTTTTCACCGGTGGTTGAGGGCCCGGCCCTGGTGGAGCGATCCGCTGTTTGTATTTCTATTCTTTTATTTCTGTTTTTTGAAGTGTGTTTACTGTTTATTTCAATTACAGAGTTGATTGACTGCTGTTAGATTGAATACAGATCCATTAACGAATTGCATTTCTATTTAATTTTCTGTTCATTTATCCTGCTATCATTATGAAAGCTTTGCCATTCTGTATTTGATTCTAAGTTATTATTCTTTGTGATTGATTAATCTGCAGTATTGGCCGGTGATAGATTGAAGTATTGAGATTAGTTAAGTTTGTAATTGCTGTTCAAATTATATTGTTGTTTGTTACACAACAATTTGTCACCATCCCTACAATCCCCATCCCGCACATTGGAGGGCCCATTCCATGACCTGTGAGCAGAGACAAGACTTGAAAATACTTTCATTGCATCCCTCTGAAGATGAGCTTTGATTGCCCTGAAAACATCTCCCTGCAAAAAACCCTAAAAATAGCTCTTTTTCCATTGGCGCAGTTCCACAGTTCAGCCCTC
Source organism: Pinus albicaulis (assembly GCA_034641835.2). NCBI lineage: Eukaryota > Viridiplantae > Streptophyta > Pinopsida > Pinales > Pinaceae > Pinus > Pinus albicaulis. The sequence goes on along the minus strand of CM076584.1, from coordinate 1,043,963,704 downwards.
GCGCCAATGGGGCAAATCCTCCAAAGAGGGCGCGCCAATTGGCGCTCTGTCATAGAGCCAGACCCGTGCCAACCATATTAAGAGGTATTTTTTAAAAATAAAAGGCGGAAGTTTCATCCTAACAAATTCCTGGACTGATTTCTATCTTGAGTTGGGAGGTTTGGCTACGGATTTCCATAGAGAGGAAGTGGTTTGCCACCTCTCATGGAAGCTTCCTTGATGATAGGGAAAATCCCATAATTATAGGGATCCCAACTCCCTTCCTCCATCTATAAAAGCTTGCCCATTTCTTTTTCAAGCTAGTTCCAAAGAGTTCCCAAGAGCTTTCACATCCTTATGCTGCAAGAGCCTTCTTGATTCCCTTAAGGCCAAATCCAAGCAAGGTGACTATTGCCAAGTATCCAGAGAGAGAGGCTTGTCCCATCCTTGACAGGCTTTATCGAGACATGTTATGCTGACGACCCGCCAAAGGAGGATATTGCGTCAAAGCTATGGTTGTATTCTTCTTTTGACTCATTAATGATAAGCGACTATCGGTTATGGTTCCACTCTTGTTCTTGATCATGTTCATGAGTTATGTCCTCTTCGACTGACATATAGTTGTATGTACTGGATTTTATGCTTGCGTTTGTGTTGTTTCTTGCATGTGCAGGTGTCCAATCACGGAGATCGTGAGGATTGTGATCTGCCAGAGCAAAGGAACGAGAGCACCACCTCTTCTACAAATGACAGCGTTGGATTCCAGGTAAGCCTTCCTCACAAGTTAGTTTATTTGCAATTAGGAACCTGCAGTGTAGCATGTTTGATTGTTGCTAGACCCGATCTGGGCTAGTAGGGATCGCCTCTGTCCGCAGAGGGGATTTACCTCTTCAACCTTGTTCCATTTCTAGTTATTTCTTATTTCTTATTCATAGCTTTACTTTAGCAGATAGTTTGGTTGCAGTTGCTGTGTATGCATAGGAGTTACAAGATTGTTGTTCCTTTTTAGCCTTTGCAGTTCCTTTCATTTATTAGTTCGAGTTCGATTTCATTTCGATTGTTTTAAGATCACCAACTGTAGAGGACAGAGGTTATTTCTCCCAAGTCCCCAGATTGGTTATCTTGCATCGATTTCTAAGGGAAAGAGTTATTGCTACTGTATCCCTGATCGATGTTTTGCAGTTTGATTTAATTCAAGTTTCAGAGCATTTCCATTTGTAGTTAGGTTTTTTTACAAGCATTTGTTTATTCTTGAATTTAGAATTCTATACTACATATTCATAGCTTGCAGCCTCAGACAGAGTACACTCTTGAAATAAAAAGTCGCTCCCGGATTGATAATTAATGTGAGATAAATAGGTGTTAAAAAGATACCTTTTTATACCTCGACATTTTGGCATTGTTGTCGGGGAGAGTGTATGCTATTTAGAAGGAGTGATGCACATTTGACCTTTTTTATGCTCGGGAAGAATTGGGTTTTAAAGACGGAAGGTAAGAACTTGCGCACTGAGCAAGGAACATACTTACTCATTGCCCGCTTCACAGCAGAATTGGGTAAAAAAAAATTTTCTTTAGGTAGGAATGAAGGCTTGTTGTTTTAAATGAATAGAAAATCTAAACAAGACACAATTCCTCCCAAACCTGAAAAACCTAAGGGACCGGTGACCCTTGGGAGAATGACCTTTATTGACAAAATTCTTAAGAAAATTGAATCTCAGCCATCACTAGGACCTAGGAAAGTTATTTCTAGGCAACCTTCTAGTTCCCTTCGCGCCACAGAGTCACCATCTATAGCCTTTGCTGAGGTACATAGCCAAACATAAGAGACTGAGCAAGATTCCCAAGAAATTGAGAATTCTTGCCCAATTTGTTTTTTACAAGAAGGGAGGTTGGCTTCTCATACCCTACTATTTATCAACATGCATTTTTTAAATTTGGGTATGTACATACTAGAGGCCTTATTTTGGAAAAAACTCCACTGGGAATACTCTTATACATAAACATATTCGATTTTCAAAGAAGAGTAGGATAGTGGAGGAAAAAATAAATGAGGAAATAAAATAAACACATTTTTATTTTATTTTTGTAAAAATAGTTGTTTCTTTGTTGCAACACACTGTGAAAATCAACATTGATGATAAATATTCTAATTTATTTGTGTATGTAGATGAATTATATTGCAAATAACAATTATACAAACACTCATATTCATTTTTATCATCAATATGAAAAAATTGTTCGAATATCATTTCTTTATCTTGCGGGCTTGATGAAATTCTTGAAAACAAAGTTGGGACAGTCATGTTTTGGGGGACCAAAAGTGAATATTTTTAAAAATGTTTCTATCCTAAGTAGCCTTTGATGTCTAATTTCTAACCTAATTTGAATCACTCAATTTGGATTTGAAACGAAAAAGTTAGAACCAAAACATTGACAGGGTCTCTAGTAGGCAGCTCAACAACAGAGTTGGGACAGTCAATTTTTAGAGGCCTAAATGACTATATTTTTAAAACCTGTTTCTATGGTAGATTCCTCTATGAATATAGTTTAAAATGCAATTTTAATCACTCAATTTCGATATCGTATGAGGAATGTATGACCAAAATAGTGATTGCCTAACATAAATCAGCACTCTTGAAACTCTGTTTTCTCGGCTGTTCCCTAGTATATTTAACCCATCAATTATTCTTGTCTTCAAAACATGTTTCTATTGGAGATAAATAAATGAATATACTTTAAGCTCCAATTTGAATCAGTTTAATCCACCATTAAACAAATACTTTATTCTTGAAATACCAACTGTTGGTCTGAGCTGGAAAATCGAAAATGACTCTATTATGCAGGTTGTTATAAGCAAATTTAACATACCATTATATAGAATTTTTAAAAATTGTTTCTATTAGAGATAAAAATTTGAATTAGCTCTCATTTTGCTTTTGAATCACTCGAATCAGACGAAAAAAGAAGAAGTTATGATTGAAACACTGCAGGTTAGCATGATTGGCCACTGCTCTCCCGCAGGTAATAAATTAATTTTACTTTGTCTATGGATTTGTTCTACAGAGTAACTACTTGTTAGTTTTTTGCATAATTCTTGGATTATGGGATATAGGTAACCTCTCTTTCTCCATGATTTAATGTTTTATTGCAGGTAGACACTCGTTTTTTTGTAGGTCTTAGGAGAACAAAGAAGGTCAATTTATGGACGAGTGATTCTTGAAAGAAATTTTAGAGAAACAAGAGCATTTCATCCAGTTCATTACCTAAAAGATTCATAATAAGAATAAATGAAGAATTTGTTTCCATTTGAAGATTCATGCCACTACTTCCTAAACATTTTTCAAAATGATCATTTTTTTCCATTAACAGATTGATATTCTCTTAGAAATAACGTCATAATTGTTGTAACTTAATAAAAGTGTTGTTTCTTTTCTGATTTGTTTTATGTTTTTGTGTTTCAGGGGTCAATATCTTCAAATTATAATTTCCGCTCCAGTGACAATTGAACAATAAGGACCCCACCATGCAAGTTTCAATTGCAGAAGACAATTCTTCAGTGGCACCAATTCTGTAAAAAAATTATTTTTTCTTGAAACCTGTACATAAACTTTCCTTTCTATTTGATTGGATTTGCTTGGCAATGGATTGCATATTAGCTTTGTTCTTTCTTCTATTTTTTTTCATTTTTGCGTGTTTATATTTGTTTGTTGTTCCTCTTAAGGGATAGTTATTGTTCCTCTTAAGGAACAACAGGTGTTCCTCTTAAGAAGCAGTGCGTTTATGTGTTTATTTTTGTTGTTCTTTCCAAAAAGAACAACATTTTCGCTGATTAGTGTTCTTTTAAAAAAGAACAACATTTTTTGCATGTTTTCGTTGTTCCCTTCAAAAGGAACAACACCGCTCGTTTTTTTTTGCTGTTCCTTTCAAAAAGAACAACACCGCTCGTTTTGTTCCTTTGGAAAGGAACAACATTTTCGCCGACTGTTCTTGCTGTTCCTTTCCAAAGGAACAACATTTTCGCAGATTATTCTTGTTGTTCCTTTCCAAAGGAACAACATTTTCGCAGATTATTTTTTCTGTTCCTTTCCAAAGGAACAACACTTTTTGAGTGCATTTTTCTTGTTTTTTTTAAACAACATTTTTAGAATTTTTTTTTGAATTTTCATGACTTTTTGAAAGGCAAACATACAATTTATGAAATGATACACAATCATACAAATTAAAACTTACTGTAATCAGCAAATCAAAAGAAATCGTCATTTTTAATAAAGTTGTTTAGTAATGATAAGAAAAAGGAAAAAGGGACATAATCAATAACATGATCTTGTTGTCTTACTACCACTAAATTCATATGATCGATTATATTTATCATGTTGGTTCTTTCCCATATTTTATAAATTTCTTTGATTTTTACTTATGGAGTAGGAACAAGGGTATATTCTTTTCTATTGAGCTGTTCAGACTTCTTCCACCATCCCTACTCTTAAGGAGTGCTGAGCTATCCTTTATGAATAAATAGGAAAGTGCTATATGAAAAGAAAAATATTTACATATTTCATTAATAATTTTATAATTTGACAGATGGAGGATAGGGGGTCTCATCAAGAGCCAGCCTACCATGTTCATAAGGAAGCAAGTGAAGTGGCATTCCCATCATGGCCACCAAACCAGGGATATCGTCCAATGGACAATTGAAAAAATTAAGGAGTCCTTGGAATAGGAGGTCTCATCACGAGCCGACCTGCCCACTTTTCACTTCTTTCCAGTGAATGACATTGTGATTTTTCCGGTCACCAAACTAGCACAATGGCCTCCGTTATGACAATTAACAAGAACTTCCTCAGCATAAATAAAGGACAATGGTTCCAAGGGTGAGAGAGCAACTCTGTCAAGGTTATTGACACCTATGGGCAACAGAGCTCTGCTGATGGTATTGAAGTCACATTTATACACATCAATAGTAATATTAAACTCTTTTTCCTATATCTCTATTTAAATATCAGATGAAAGTATGAATCCTTAACCTTTGATTTCAAACCTATTATACATGAAAATCATCATAAATCAATCACATTAGTTTAAGTGGGTAATAAATGCATTTGTACTTATGTTTATCTTAAGCTATCCCTTCTCCTTATCCTTGAATCATTACAAAACGCTTATATATCTGTTTACGATTTATCACATGCATGGATTTCAGTAAATGCTATAATTTCATTGATTGTATCATAAGTATGTATGTCTTTCCATGCTGTATAATTGCTGTGCAGTACACTGCCATTTTGCCACAATATTTATACTGCATTTCTACAGAATTTTTGTTGATTGAACTTTTTCTTATATGTTTCCATTCCAAACTGAAACTGTGGATTCAAGAAAATTGCATACATAATTGTGATTTGTTTATAGGAGAACAACAAGTATGGGGGAAAATTCTATTCGCAGCACAATCACACTATTACAACCACCAGCAAAGGCTCGTGAACACGCACATGGCTTCCATATTTTGTATCACTTTCAGTAACTGCTCAGCCTACATCAGCTTCAACAAAGGCTAGTCCCTACATGTCCTTCCACATTTTTTGGAAGTAACACTTGAGGTAAAATAGCATAATTTTCTGATTTATTATAAATTTAGGAGAATTTCATGAACATCCATTGAGCATTATTTATCATCATTCATTCCATATCTTTACCAATTCCCATTTTTCTAGACACGTCTCATCTTTCATTTTGGGGGAGTGATGATTTCCTTCATTTATTTCTTATGACCATGTCAGTAATATTCTTTATCATCCATTGATATTCTTATTCATTCTCAACACCTCCATTATTCCATGTTGTTTTATACCAAGCATCGATTTCAACAGATTGTAGCAACCACCTCTCTTTGTTTTCTAGCATTGCATGATGGATAATTCTTCAGTTTGGGGGGGAAAATTGCTACACATGATGGATGTTTTATATTTTCTTTCTCATTTAAGGCATACAATTTCATTTTTGTACAGTGCAGAAATTGATTTGCATATATCTTTAAAACTATGAACTGAATTCTTGTGATTTCTGGATAATAAAGAGGAATCATTAAAATACACAAATCTAGATAATTTCACACTAAATAAGTTCATAAAATTTCGAAAATTACACACTATCACCTAAAACCATTTTGTTTATATCTCATGATCCGTGCATCAAAACGATCTGATTTTTGAGAAAATGATTAATGAAGGTTGTTGTTACTTATGTCACATTTTTCTGCAGCTTCATATACATATAGTTGAATTTCAACTGTAAAAATTGTTATGCCTCTATTGCTAAAATTGAATATTCATTATTTGAGGAAACATGCATTTGTTCCATCCATTTTATGGGTTGGGATGAACAATTTTCTTTGCTTGGTTAACACATAAGTTTTGTCTTTGGGTTGCATGAGAACATGCAATATATTCAGTTCTGGGTTGCATGAGGGCATGCAATATATTCAGTTTGGGGGTATGTTGGGCCATGAATACGACCACTTTTTAACACTTATTTCATCCATTTTTACTCTTCTTAATCATTTCATTTATTATAATTTATCATATAAATCCATTTTATAATGATTTATGCTCTTATGGATGAATATTATTTCTTCTCCTTTATTTTTAATAAATTGATGATTATTATGTATAATTTTATCAAAGATGGTTTATTAATATATTTTGTAATATCACTCACCATTTAAGACTCCAAGATATTTTCTAGACTACAGATTTGATTTCCAAATCATCATGAAATATTCCAACTCATAAATTTGCTGAAATAAGAAGTGATAGTTTTGCGGTTAAGATTATGGGCAAATGAAGAAGAATATGGAAAATCCGAAACATGGGTTTTGTCCAGAACGGACCCAATTAACTTTTAAAAAAAATGGTGTACCCAAATTCGGCATGTATTGAGAGAAACGTAGGGTTATTTGAGCATGATTTTCTCATATTTGTTGTTGCGGTCGTCCTCTAAATCTTAGCTGCAAAGCCAAATTCGCCTTGCTCTTGTTGAAATATTGTTGAAAATGTATTCTCTGGATGATCAAGTTGTTGGGAACAATCCAATATTGATATGGGAGATCATATTTTCTATTTAATTTCTCTTCCTTCTAATTATAAAAGGAGAGCATGTATTATGTATTGGAGAACAATGGATGATTATTGAATTCCCTTTGTAACACTGTAATTCCTTGACTCTTGTGAGCAAAGAGAAACTGATGTAAAATCTATTCATGTTTTATTAATATAAAGAGGCGTTCTCGTTCCATTTCTCAAGCTCTGCAGTAAGCCCAGCGGCGCTTTCATCGGCGGTTGAGGGCCCGGCCCTGGTGGAGCGATCCGCTATTTGTATTTCTATTCTTTTATTTCTGTTGTGTGAAGTGTGTTTACTGTTTATTTCGATTACAGAGTTGATTGAATGCTGTTAGATTGAATACAGATCCATTAACGAATTGCATTGCTATTTAATTTGTTGTTCATTTATCCTACTATCATTATGAAAGCTTTACTGTTTTGTATTCGATTCTAAGTTATTATTCTTTGTGATTGATTGATCTGCAGTATTGGCCGGCGATAGACTGAAGTATTGAGATTATTTAAGTTTGTAATTGCTGTTCAAATTATATTGTTGTTCCATTTCTAGTTATTGCTTATTTTTTATTCATAGCTTTACTTTAGTAGATAGTTTGGTTACAGTTGCGGTGTATGCATAGGATTTACAAGATTGTTGTTCCTTTTTAGCCTTTTCAGTTCCTTTCAGTTCCTTTCAGTTATTAGTTTGAGTTCGATTTCATTTCAATTGTTTTAAGATCACCAACTGTAGAGGACAGAGGTTATTGATCCCAAGTCCCCAGATTGGTTATCTTGCATCGATTTCTAAGGGAAAGAGTTATTGCTACTGTATCCCTGATCGATGTTTTGTAGTTTGATTTAATTCAAGTTTCAGAGCATTTCCATTTGTAGTTAGGTTCCTTTACAAGCATTTTTTTATTCTTGAATTTAAAATTCTATACTACATCTTCATAGCATTTCTCTTGGATGAATTGCAGTCTCAGACAGAGTACACTCTTGAAATAAAAAATCGCTCCCGAATTGATAATTAATGTGAGATAAATAGGTGTTAAAAATATATTTTTTTATACCTCGACACTCTCATCAGTATTTAGATCCAGAAAGAACCTCTCCAAGGAGGTCAAGAAGATTGAAGAAGAAGAAGAGGAAGGACCATGCACTTCCTATTCTCATCAAGAAGAAGACAAGCATGACAGACACTTGGATTATCAGATTATAAGTGATTACCTCGTTGATTATAGATCTCAACCTAGAGCCTTCAAGGAGACTCTAGATTTTCCTCATTTCATCCAGTTGAAGGAAGAGAAGAGACCTTGCAACAGAAGAAAAATCAAAGACAACAATTTTTTGATGTCTACCTTTGACGGGTTTTCTACTGCAAGAACTTGGGTGAGAAAGTTGGAGGAATTTTTCCTACTACATCATATAGTAGGGAAGGAAGTTGTTGAAATCTCAATGCTGCACTTGGAGGGTGAAGCCTATGTTTGGTGGTGCAACCAATTGAGCCATGCATGGGTGAAGAATTTTGCAGAGTTCACTCAGAGGTTGATCAAAACTTTTGATGGAGAAAGAACAAATGAAGAAAAGCTCGCACCACTTGAGGAGCTTTGTCCTAACGCTGTCACACTCATGGAGGAGTAGCCACATGCATCAACAATTGGGGTAGCCAACAATTTGGAGGAAGTAACTCTTGCAGCCCTACAAGAAGTTCCCAGACATCATCAAGCTATGAAAAGATTTCCAAAATCTATTGTTGCAGCAAATTCTTTTGATAATTGTGGATATTTACTTTTACATGACCAAGGGTCAAATCCCATTGCTACTATAGAGCAGTTTGGTTGCACTGCACTGTGCAACATGGAAAAATTCAAGGAGGAAGCAAACCATCATTCTCATGAGCCATTGTTGGATTGTTCATCACACTTGAGGTTGGGGTTTGAAGACTTGAAGGAAGATAGTAGACATCTTGGAGTGAGAAACCATTTCTCCTTTCAAGATGACACTTTCTCAATGAGCTCCTCTCAGCTCAAAGAGAAACTTCTACTTTTAGCATATCCAAGACCTCATTGGTTTTGGAAGACTATTGTTGAGAGGGAGGTCTCAAGGATAGATCTCATTAGAGGTGCACTTCAACACACCATCAAGTGCAAAGATTTTCTTCCTTTCTCAAAGGAGCAGATAGAAGATGGGGGACATCTTCGGATGGATAACATATCTCATGCTTGTGTTGGAAATTCCTTGAGCCATAAACATCATGATGGGAGGTCTTTTCCTACCATCTATTTGGGTCCTTATAGGGTCTCATTGATCCTTGATAAGGTTGCATTTCAAAATTTCATGAAGTGCAAAGATAGAGATTTGGTTTGGGAAGATGGTAGCCCTCATGGGAGGAGTACCAAGATGAAGAGAAGGAGGAATCATCCAAAAGTGATTGAGTGGATGTGGTTGATGAGCAAGGAGCTGGGAGGCTACTTGCAAATTTATGACATTGGGCAACAGGAGGCTTGGCTGCGCTGATTACTCTTGAAAGAGTTTGGCCATCACTTGGCATACACTCTTCCTAAGAGTAGGAGGAAGGAGGATAGATGGCAGGATACTTGCATAATTGGGTAGCATAGAGTATGGATGCATGGTGTTGATGTGATACTCATATCATTCATTGTGTCTTCATCACAAGAGTTGTATGATGGAAGTATGGAGAGGCAGCGAAATACTTTATTGCTTTGCTTGTTCTTCGGAGAGCAAGGGCATATTTTCTCTCACACTTTGTATGATGTTGTAGGAGGAGGAGATGGAATTACCTCCTTGGCTTTTGATGATAGAGAGGTACTTCCACCTTGGAGTGAACTTCTTATTTGCAACAGCATTACTAGAGGAGTCTTTGACAAGGAGCATGTCAAAGAGCATAGCTTTTTATTGACACGAGCTTATTTGCATGAGCTCATAGCGCTGTCACTTTGGAGCAAAGACTTATGGAGGGAGTGTCCCCACGATCACTTTAATTTGGATGCACTTGGTGAAAAAGGAGGAGGTGATGATGTAGAGTGGTGGATAGAGGCATATATCACTATGACATATTCTTCTTGACTTGGGTTTCCAAGCATGAGGAGGATTATCTTCTTGCAGCACATGGTTCATTCATCTTCATAGCATGCCAAAACAATATGGAGAACTCACTCATGTGTCCATGTACCATCTTACTTCCGGCATATGATAAGAAGTTTGTGTATATATTCATTGATTTGCATACTCTTACCATTACTATGCAGTGCATTGCTTCACAAGAGGGCAAGCTTGTCACATTGCTCCATGTTCATAATTGGGCCAATCTACATGATGGAGGCAGCCATATTTTATGTGGTCTTGGGAAAATGTTTTATCATCACATGTATGTTCAATTTTTGCACTCAAACATGTACCATATGAAGACATGCATGATTAACCATGTAAAAAGAAACATTTTGCCTTGTACTTTTCTCAAGCAGCAACTTGTAAAACTATGTTGTACACACCTAGGAGACTGTTGGTATCTTGAAGCACCACATGAAGCCAGTAGTATTTCCTTCATTCTTGTACTGATCATGTATTCACTTGCTGATATTGGTTATATGCTTGTTGTGGGCATGATTGGGAGGTTGACACATGAGTTGGATGTGTCCTTGAGGGGAGAAAACTCCCACATTTTCTGCACTACATGCTCTAATGGGAGCATGGGAGGAGATATGGCCACCACAGCCACATGTTTGTTCTCTTTTGAGGTGGGCCATGCGATTTATATTCATCCATTGTATAATCATGGGAAAGTATTGGATCAAGTATTATTGACACATTCATCCATTTACTATCCATTAGTAAATGTGATGGATTTTGTACATCACTTGCCATGCTACTTTCTGATGTTGCAGTGGATGAGACTACGCTATATCCTTCTGAGCTATTGTTTGTATCATGCATTATCATGTAAAACTTGCAGAAAACTTCTCATTGGGATACTCTATTATGATCTTGTCCTATTCATCATGGATGAAACATTTTGGGCCAGCTTGTTTTTCATTGTTGGAGGAGAAATATTTGGAGGATTGTTCTTCACTTTGCCACTTGAGGGCAACACTTTTGCAGCCCAGGATCAACACATAATATATAATTATCATGAATGGAGAGAAGGAAAGCATGGGGTAAGATATGATGCTTACCATGTTCAGATTTTTAGCCCACCTTCATTTCTGAAGCTTGAGGTGGAAGGAGATGTTCAGGAGTTGCCTTGTTGGGAGGTGGCTCATTTTGTTTGGATGATTGCTTGGGTATGGAGGATCCACATGGGGAAGATGTTCCTCATCACATTTCTGACTCCATGCCTTGAGTGGAGACTTTCTATTTCTATCCTTGCAGTTGCTTGAGGACAAGCAACATTTGAGAGGGGAGGACTGTAATATTCCAAATTTTTACCACAATAAATTGGAATATTAACTTTTGCTATTTTCTCTTAAGAGTTGAATAATTGGGTGAGAAGGCCCATTCACAATAAAAACATGGATAAAATCCCTCTAGTATGAAAGGGGATCAGCGTTGGAACTAGATTTCACACCCTCATGTGTGAAAAGAGACATTTTTCAAAGAGGCTAGGCTAAGTTTGACCAAGTCAAACAACACAGAGGCATGAGGTGGCAAGCATCTATGGGCAGCGCAGAGATAGAGGAGGGAATATTCCTTAAAGGAGGAAACCATAAAAGAGTGGGACCCATGGAGAGGGAGCTCTCATGTGTTTAAAAGGAGGGCAAAGCAGCCATTGTTTGTCATGCATATGATTATAGATTTCTTGTTTGTTTAGACTATTGGCATTCTCCAGTTGTTCAGCTGAGTTGTTGTGCTGCTTAGCAAAAGGATTTGCTGCTTAGGAGTCCTTCTCCTTTCTTGAGAATATTATTTAAGGATTTTTACAGATTTTCCTCACATATAGTCTTGAGGCCAAGCATCCTCCTCCAAGACAACGTTATTGCTGCAGCAACATAATTCTGTGTTGCAGGGTGTTGCAGTGAGGAGTTACAACACCTCTTCCATCACTTATTTATCAGAGGGAGAGTCTTTATTTCCTTTGGAGGATCAGTTTGGAAGAAATTTGAGCTTATTGCATATATTGGCATTGGTCCAACTCATTACTTTGCTCCTACAGCGCAATTTTCTTCAGTAACTACGTTATTTTCATAGAGCACTTGCTGTGGGGTTTTGCATTGTTGATTGGAGGGTGAGATCTTCAGTGTTAGGATCAGCCTTTCACCTGAAGGATCCATTCGATGAGATTCAACCATTAGTTGTAGAATCTTCAGCTATCTTCATCTAGTTCCATTTTCCGAGTTGTAGCTGCTACCCAGCAACTCCGACATTTTTTCCATTTTGTATATTTCAGCCAATCCTTCGGAGGATTGTTGTATTATTGTGTCCAGGGGTTGAGATCTTGCCCCCCCTTATTTATTGAGCCATATATTGTCATATATTTCTGTTATTATGTAATATGGAGCAGTGCCTCTTATAAACTACGTCCTCTTAGCCTGCAAAAATCCATGTGTAGCAGTGTTCTTCTATTTTCATGTACATGTCCCTTTTGAGGCTGCATTGCTTGCTTGAGTGATTCTTTCCTCAAGGATTTGTATGTCATTGCTGCTATAGTACATATTTTTTGGCTATCTGCATCTTTATGTGCTCAGGATTAGTAAAATAACGGTGTTGTTCCAGCTCTTGTTCAAGAATTGTTGCTGCCCCTTCACTGGGCACTTCCTGAGGACATATAAGTGTGGGAGATCTGTTTAACCCACTTAGAAGAGTTTTTTTGGAGCCTCCTCTTGGATTCAGCACTTAGATACATTGATCTAAGGGATCCAGGTCCTGGTTTCTGTAACAGCCATTACTGGAAAATGCGTTTTCCAGTCATGCCTTGCTAGCTGTTCCAGATTTGGAATATTACAAGTGTGTGTGTGAAGTGTGTAAATTTTAATTTTTAAACCCACACGTTTGTAGAGAAAAATAAAAGGTGTGTTTTATAGCTGCAAATAAACCTACAAATGACAGTATATAAGCCTGCAAAAACAAAAGATAAACAGCTAATAATGTAATAATCTAAACCCAAGGAGGCGAGCCTCTCAACAACTAGTCTATAGGTGAGTAAAAAAATAATAAAAACACACTAAAAGAGCCAATAGATCTAAGGTCGAGAGGGACAAGGATCTAAAGGACAAAATCTGCTGGAAAGTGGGGTAGAAAACAACAACAAATCAGAGGAAAAATTGCTATAAAAAGAGGTGGCAAAAGGCTATCTCCAGGAGGGAAACAAAGTGAACCCTAGAGGAAAAACCAAATAAATCTAAATGATGTGATTTGGATGGATAACAAGCCGATCTAAAGTGGATCTAAAGGTGAGGTATCAGATCTGAAAAATGGCTGAAGACTCTGAAATTTCAGACAACCTGCAACGACAAAAAAATCTTCCGCAAGAAGTGGAGGGTACTGAAACCCTAGGGGGCTAGGTTCCCACTTAGTTGAGAAAAAAAGAACAAGAAAAGGTCCAAAATGGGTAGAGACAGAGGTCGGACAACCCTGAACAGAGGCTCAGACAAACCTAGAAAACTTTCAGAAAAATTCCCACAAAAAATCCAGGTTGCAATTTTTGACCTATTTTCAGTAGAGGTCGCAGTTTTTGGGCTGAAGGTGCATCTTGAGGTTCCAGGTCACAGTTTTTGGGCCAAAACGTCCAACCTTCACTTCCAGTACTATCGGTGGTAAATTTCAGAAATAATTGTTGTCTCAGCTGCGGTTGATGCCTGTCACCTGCGCAATAGGTCCAAAAACACACGGAAGTTAGAATTTTTATCATTTTAGGGTTTTATAGGTTAAAAACAACATCAAGAAAAGAAAAAACAAGAGGATGAAGAGAAATCCTAGGGTTTGAAGCATTTGGATATGCAAGGATCAGAAAAATGACAGAGGTCGTAATTGTAAACCCGTGTGGAGTCGCCATTTGTTAGTATGAATCTTAATTCCAAGCGTATGAAAACAAACCACTTTAGCTGTGCATAACAAACAACCCTAACAGCAAATATGGCTACCAATATCCTTAGATCTGTAGTTAGGTGATCAAGATAAATGCTACAAAAATCTAGATCTATGCATTAGAAGACATTAAGCAGTAAAAAAAAAAATATTTACTCCACGCATCCAATAAAAAAGACAAGAATATGTTGAATGAATTGTGTATTAATGACACCTGGGAGGAAAACACATAAGGGTGTTACCATTTCTCCTCAATGGCATGGGTTCTTGTAAGTCTTTAGCACTTCAGATCTAAAACTCCTCTCTCGTGATGGTGTAGAAAACCTAGACAAAAATGGTAGCAAAATATGACTATGATGGTGGATCAATAGTCAGACCAAAAGTATAGATCTAGAGTGATCTTTAGGCAACAAACTGTGGTAAATGAATGGGAAAATCCTTCTATTTATAACAAAATATTTAATTAGTCTAGATATTGGTGCATAGTTAAAATATTATAAACCAAATCAAGATCCAACTTTTATGGAATATTTTATTACATTTGTTGGAGGGAAAAGGAATTTGACTTGGGTCAAATCCCTTTATTTGTAAATAATAAATAAATAAATGATTTATTTATCATTTTAATGATGTGGTTGAGTAATAATAAAATAAGTAATGATTTATTTAATTATTTAAGGGTGATTTAGTCATATTTAACAAAGAATATTATTTAAATAAGGTATAAATAATTATTCTTAGAAAATAATAAGATAAATAATGATTTATCTAATTAATTTCCTTGTTTTGGATTAAATATAACCAGGAATATTAATTAAACTGTTGTTTAATTAATTATTCCTTGAATAAAATCAAACAAATGTAGATTTATTTAATATTTCCTCATCGGGTTTCTTGTTTAGACCATAAACAACTTAATAACGATGGTTTACTAAGTTATTTTCATAGTGAAAGCAATTTTACTTAGGTTAAAATTGGTCTTACATGGTGTACTTGGGTCCATCTAATGATAATAGGTTAGATGACCAAAAAATGATGTAAAAAATACCACTTTCTATCACAATGTGCCCCAATAATTTTCCTTCTCAAAAATCAAAGCATGACTTCTTTGGGTTCAAGGACAAACCAAATTTTTTGCATTTGTCAAAAACTTGTTTCAAATGTTTCAAATGACCTTCATCAGATTTTTAAAATACTGTAATGTCATCCAAGTAAATGAATACAAATTTGTCTTTTTCTCCTGCAAAGGAAATATCCATTTCCCGTTGAAATGTTGTGCCTGCTGTTGTCGACAATTGTTGCCACTCCTAGAGACAACCTAGAGTTGCTATAGACCAGTGCCTAGGACATCTTAGCATAACAGGGAGGTTATAATAAAACTTGGGTGTCAATCCAAAGACTCACCTGCTATCTCTTGTAAAACAAGGAAATGAATTTAAATGGGACCAGAACTTACAGAAACTGCCACAGAGAGAGTAATATTGCAGAGACCAAA
This sequence comes from Pinus albicaulis, assembly GCA_034641835.2. Classification (NCBI taxonomy): domain Eukaryota; kingdom Viridiplantae; phylum Streptophyta; class Pinopsida; order Pinales; family Pinaceae; genus Pinus; species Pinus albicaulis. Next base: position 1,043,948,092 of record CM076584.1, on the reverse strand, counting down.
TGCAAAGCTCCAACACAAAAGCATCAGACAGTTAAGAGAAAATTTACTATAAAGAGGGCCGATTCAAATAATATGCCACAGAAATTAAATATTAGAAGGTGTATGTAGGGAAAGAAACATAAGAGGATATTAGTTAGCTTTGATCTGATACCCAGATACACAACAAAACAGATATGGGCTTATCATTCTAAGAATCCATACATGACAATGGCGTTTTAAAAGTACCCTCCCAAAGCAACTAATATAGCAGAAAGATGGATGAAATGAACATGAAACAGTATATCATGCCTGAGCCATATTTAAAGCGCTTGACTGATCCAAGTATGGGCATCAACTAGGATGAACCCTTACCTAAAATCAGTGAGCCACTCGCATTCCAGTACATGATACAAGAAGATATATGAAATGGAATGTTGTATTAATCACATAAAAGAAGGTTACATAATGTGAAATACCAAAGACCAGAATCCTCATTACAGATAGAACTCCTCCTCACTGAGACCCTACGGGCTCTGAGCCTTCATACAAAATCTTTACAAAATGTATGCAAACATGTCTTTCACTGCACAATTTTCTGAATAAAGTCTGGAACCCCTACAATGTTTTTCTTCCTCCATTTTATAGAGGAAGGAGAAGCGAAACTAGCAAAAGAAGTAGGTGGAAATAATTAATTGTTCCATTAAAACAAAACGGCGAAAACATTTTGCGCCCATGCTATTCGACAGCGCTAGGATGCTGAAGGTACTCTGTGGCTGCTCCATGAAGTAAGTGTTGTGGGTGCCAATTTCCCCAGGGATAAGACATGAAGAATAAAAAATGTAACATCCTGTATCTCCTTGAGAGAAAAATCTATTGAAATTGAACCTGGAGGATATGATTTTGGTGCACTTGTACTCTTTTCCCTCTGAAAGTTGAATTGTTATTTAAAATATTTGGCACCGGATGTTGAATTTCCTGTTCTCTGACTGACATTCTTTATCTGCGTCATTAATTCTCCAACTGCTCAACCTGTGCATTTGAATGACCCTAGAGGGTTTGTTGTCTTTCATTCGTTTCTCCTTAAATGATGATCATGCCTCGGCAACTAACCCGTATCTTTCTTTATGAATTTTTCCTCTGCAAGCTGATCCTTAGATGCATCTTCGATTTCTATAATGGAGGCAGAAGCTGATGGCAATTCCATGTTGCTGTAACCTGCAAAACCCACAAACATGTTAAGAAAACCGATGTACGGGAGAGTGGATATGGTGGAGATGGTGAGGGCGACACCGTGGCGTAGCATGAAGGGTGACGATGAGAAAATACAATGGGGTGACAACGAATAGACGGTGTGGAGGTTTATAACGTAAACGCTAAAATATGGCACGTGCAATGTCTTATGAATGATGGCGAAAGACACGATAGACACATGGGACGGTGACGAGGATGTACGAAAGATGGGTGGAAGTACTTCGTGGAGAAAGACTCGGTCAACCAATAGGTTATACAAATGATTTGAGCCACATGATCATAAGACGCGATAAACGGTCCAAAATGCGTTGGAGAGCGATGGCGTGGCGGGCCTGGGGTGATTAATATATGGGTTAAACTCTGCGCAGCTCCAAAGCATTATAGTCGTCGGATGAAGCTCTTTGGATTGGATGGCCAACATAGATTTCTCTGCATGTCTTTTTCCGAACGTTAATGTGCGAAATAGAGCGGTTTTAGAATCGTACACCGGGACACTTGGAATCACTGCAATTTGCGGAATATCGCCTGCCTTCGAAAGGTGGTGCGAAATTTACAGGCTGGTTTTTACAATGAGTGTGGGTGAGGGGACCACCTGATAGGGACTGGTTATGGACCGTTGATCTGTGGCCTAATCGGACGGCACAAAATGCGCCCGATGGATATGTACGATAAGCACCTTTGGGGTTTAACACCCGGTCCCAAGTCACAGTTATGTGGACAGTAAGATATAGGGGGCCGCGGAAGAAGGGGCTAGACCTCTTATGATTCTAAATATGTGCCCGTAGTGTTTTCTAATGCGTTTCAGGGGGTGGGATAAGCGACAGTCAGCAAAATGAATGTATTAGGCCAAGGTAGGAAACTTGTAAGTTAAGGGGGGAGGAATTGAAGAGCAAAAATTTAAATGAGGGGTTGTCATGGACAACACCTACATTCATTAGAACAAATGGCCTCTTGTTGTACATGAATTTTCCCCAGGGTGTATTAAATGTTGTCTTCTCTCTGTCTTGTTTATCAACTAAAATTTGATTATACCTTGAAAATATATCTATCATTGGCAATTTGTTAGATCCTACAACTTTATGCAAAATATAATCCATTTCGGGTTATGGATAGTTATCCTTTAGTGAAAACCTGTTCAAATTGTGAAAATCAACACAAATCCTAATTTCACCATTCTTGTTTCGAACCAGAACTATATTAGCTACCGAATTGGAAAATCTTAAAGGCATAATTATTTTTTCTTCACATAATTTCCTGATCTCTTTTTCAATAATAGGGAGCAACATGGGATTGCTATGCCTTATCTTCTGTGCTATAGGCTTTGCTTCTTCTTTCAGAGGAATTTTATGCTCCATTATACCTCTATCATTGGTCTTCAAAACAATGTAAGACCATGCAAAAATATTCGCATATTGTTTCAAGAGCTTGACATATTTAGTTCTAGTTTCTTGAGAAAGAAATTTAGAAAATTTAACTAATTTAGGTTGATCTTCTGTATTGATATTGTAGTCAATTGTACTGTCTCCATCTGCTTTACTTTCAGGCTTTAAAAATACATCATTATTTTCAAACAACCTCTCTAAAGGAACTAGGCCTTTAGGAATGTAGTTATTTTTCAGACCAATAATGTATTTCCTAGCCATGGTATTTTTGAATGACTTACTATTTTGATTTTCAAAAATGTCTTGCTCATTATCAATTTGGATCTCTGCAAACTCTTCTACACATTCCAAAAATTTCTTGATTTATTTGTCATATTCAAATATTTTCCAATATTTGATATTGTCACGAATGGAAGGTCTGTTTTTTATTTGAACATCATATGTTTCCTTGACATGAAGAGGAACTTTAAAATTACTAGCAACTATAGCTAGTGAATCTGCCATTTGATTTTCCCATCTAGTGACAAAATTTAAATTGAATGTTGAAAAATAATTCTCAATCAAATCCCACACTTCATTTCTATAATTCTTCAATTTTAAAATTTTCACTCGATAGTTATTTATTACCTACCTTATCACTAATTATGAATCACCAAAAGCAATTAGCTGTTCAGCTCCCAAATATTTTACTTCCTTCATACCCAAAACAAGCGCCTCATATTTATCAGTGTTATTAGTGGTAGAAAATTGTGGTTTATATGATAAAGTTACCATTTTTTGAGTGGAAGAAAATAGAACTACTCCAGCTCCCAATCCTTCTCTTGATGAGGTTCCATCAAAGTATAATTTCCAGATCTGTCCTCCTAAATGTTGCTTATTTGCATCTGTTAGGTCTCTATATTACTAGTATAGTACCTTATTGTTGTAACCCCATTATTGTTATTATTGTACCCTTTTAACCCCCATATTGTTATTATTGTGCCCTTAAATTATTATTGTTGGGTTGGCTAGGATTACACTGTGGCCCCACTAGGATTACATTGTGGCCTCATGGACTCCTATATATAAAAAGGAGGTTTTGTAATTTTAATCACCCAAGAATTTTTCATTCATGTAATGTATTGTAGGTTTTCCCCTCAAAGTGGCTTATTTCTAAGGTGTTGATATCTCTTTTCTTTTCTTTTTGGAGCTGGTTTCACAACATTTGGTATCAGAGCTTTGGATTCTAGGGTTTTCGCTGCTCCAAACTAGTTATCGTGGAATTTGTGCTATAATTCTTTTTCTATGAAGGTTCAGAAGCTGAAATTTTTAGAGTGAAAATATGAATTATTGAGGAACATCGTCGCAAAATTTCAGAACTTGGTTCACAATATTTTCGGAGATATGATCTGCGGAAGTTAGGGATTTTTGCAGGCTCCTAAATTTAACCTAAATAGGTCATCGCCATATTTTCGTTATAACTTATTTTGTACGAATATTCAGAAGCTAAAATTTTTGAAGAGAGAAGATGAAATCCCAAGAAACATTGTTGCAAAATTTCAAATCTTGGTTCATAATATTTTCAGAGATATGATCTGTGGAAGTTAGGTATTTTTCAAGCTCCCGAATTTCATCTCAAAGAGGTTATCGTGGGAAAATCTTCATAACTCTCTCTCTGAGCATCAGATTGGAATGATGTAAAAAGTGGCCGCAAGTACACATATTTTAGTTTCTATCTATCAATTTTAGAGCCAAAGGAGTAAACACAAGGACGTGGCAGGTCGTACAAGTTCTCTCTACAGAATCGGTCCATAATTGGGTAATTGTGGGAGATTGGACATATCTTTGTCTTGAAGAATCCAAATCAGGTCAAGCCTATGAAATTTGAAAGAAGCTACAAAGGGCTACTACAAGGCTGAATTTCAGATATTGAGGATCCACAATTATATAGATAATTCAATTTAAATATAGAGCTCCTCAAAAGCAAGTAAAAGGTGTGTATTTTTTTTCCCGAATTGCATAAGTCTTGTTTGAAGAATAAAGTTGAATTAATTCCAAGGGTATATTGTAGAATAGATATCAGTATTGGATTCTAAAATGGCCCCTAAAAAATAATTCAACACCCATTAAGCCTGTTGTGGTTCCTGTGATTTGGAAAATTTGGAAATACCAATGACAAGACAACATCAAACCACTTTGGGATCTCAGGATCTAGCCCTCCTGGATCTAGAGAGGGATCTTTCTATAAAGGCAAAGAAATGTATATATTTGAAGTTCAATTTAAGGTATTAGACTAGTTATAGAGCACAATGGGTTTTTTTATTTTGTTTGTTTGGTTGGGAAACATGAAAGAAGGGTTCAGTGTAAGGTAAAGGAATGAGTGGTGAAAGATTTTTTGGAAATGGGGAGATAATTCAAATAAAACACAAGCCCATTGGGCAATGAGGTCATAAAAGGGTTTACTTGCAATTCAAATATCCAAGGCTTTCAAGGGCTAGTCATCTATATGGGAGGATATCTTAAGATGATAGTATGGGATGAAACAATAAGGAAATGAATGGCAATGACAAGGAAAACCTTCCAAGGTGACCACTTCGGAGTAAGTCTAGGGACAGGGCATGCCTTAACCTCTATGATAAAAACTCCTAATGAGGCTAACTCTGAAGACAAAAATCCAGCAATCCTCTTGACTACTTTCAGACAATGGAAAACACTTAAGTTTGACACAGAGTGAAGTCTAATATCAGAGAAAGACTTTTAACCTTCTCTGCTTTTGAAATTCAACTCGAAGGGATCTTAGAAAGGCTAAATATTGGAAAAGGAACCTAGGGTACAAGGCTAACTCTAAATCTCCTAGTTTCCCAATTATTTCAGTTGAAACCTAACAAGAACATCCAATAAACAAACTCTAAATTTATACATTAGTAAGCATGGACAAGCCAACTTCTATACTGGTTAAATTATGTTGAATTTGTTCTTAGATACATAAATAGCAGAAAACATAAGGATAAGAAAGTGCAGGAAGAATTATGGTACTTGCATCAGTATATCCTAAGCTAAAATTATTGTTTCTTAGCAGAGAAGATGAAACATGATGGATAACAGAGGGAAAACAATAACAAAGATGGAACACATCACCACTGATTTAGATCAGGATCCAATGAACATGCTTGTCATATTAGAAGAGAAAAACCAGTCACATACATCCTTTTCCAATAGCTTGATATCATCCGGAAATCATCTCCCAGCCTATTTACAACTACTACTCACAGAACTCTAACTCAGTGAAACAACTTACAATCAGTGTTTTTCAATAATCAACCAACCAACATTTACAATGTATTTCTAAGGAGTTCTTATAGGTGAAAAGAGTGATAGTAGTGGTAGATAGAACTTAAATGACTCATTAAAACAGAGGGATAAGTGTTTTTGAAGCCCATTCTGTTTTAATATATTTACATTAACTTTCAGTACTCTTTAGATGAATTAGGGGTCTTCGGCAGATTGATAATAACTCCAAGGGTATGTTCTATGAAGTACTCTCTGGCTGTAGTACTCTGTTTATCTTTTGTGGCAAGAAATGTGCAGATTTGTCTTTAAGTCTTCCATGTCTCATAACTAATGCACTGACAGTTTAAGGACTTTTGTCAGGGTAATAACTTCTCAGGAGCTTGATGGAGAATGAAATAAGTCGTGTGGTTAGTCCTTTCTTGGAAAAATAACATTCTGCTAATATGGAAGCACTGATACAATTTGTTTATGTGCTTTAGGCTTCATTAAGTCTTCTTGATCATTCTTATGGTATTCATGTGTGTCTTTATCCTTTAAACACTGGGTTATGAGCATTAAGTCTTCAACCTTAGGCTTTAATCCCTTAATTCTTCTTCTAATACTCTTTAAGCTCTCTTCTGACCTATTTTGGGGGCATATACAAGTTTTAGGGGTGCCAGAGGGTTTGAATTAGGGTTTGTAACCCGATATTCAATGAAAAACATGCTATTAACCCTCTTTGGTGTCTTCCTTTGCTATCCTCAGCTCTATGATTGTCTGTTTGTGCTCTAAATCACCATGAATGTGACTGTGGAGACAAAATTAATTCACCATCTGTAAAACCTGAAAAACACGATAAACACGTTATAAAATCCTGAGGGGGTGAGGATGGACTGCTTATGAGGCTCATGGGAATGGTGATGCAGCGATGAAAAACGGTGGATGCAGCAGAAAAATGGGTGAAAATCATGGTGGAAGGTGAGAAAACAGGCCCGATGAAGGTTGAGTGCGAGGTGAGTTATGGACCGTTGGATTAGATCAATCAACGGTGATCTACGGTGGAGATTTGTCAACGAAGTTGTTTGGAGGATGGATGAAAATGTAAGTGAACGGGGTCAATATTAAATGTGGGCCGTTCGATTAGAATAATCAATGACGGAGATTAAACCCGAAATCACATTGCGTAGGGCGGTAAGGCAGAAAACCAGAATGGTTTTTGCGCGGCGCTGAGGGGGGAAAGTGGTTTTCCAAAAAAAACGCGATTCCATAGAATGGGCTTTGTGTGTCATTTAAAAACTACTTATATTGCACGATTTCAAAACATTAATGCTCGAATGAAAAATTTGTGGGATATGAATTCTCAGCCATTAGATGATGGGCAAAAGATCTGACGGTGCAGGTTTCGTGCGATGGGAGGTAAGATGCACGGGGCAGAGATGGGCCATCGGGTTTTTTCTCGACCGTCTGATCATGTGAATGGACGATGGAGATTTGAAATATGGAGTGGAAAGACATATGGAAAGGTGGATGGGAAGAAACCCCATGGCCGTTGATCTCTATTAGATCAATGGTCCATATTTGTTTTTGGATTTTCTGCATAGGAAGTGAAAAATAGAAGGAAAAATAGATTTTTGCACTGAGGGTTATGGGTGGAGCGAGATTGAATCTCAGTTGTCGGTTCTTGTGGATTCGACAGTTGAGATTTAAGGAGGGAGCAGGGAAATTTGAAAAGAAAAGAGGGGGTAGGAAATGAATGGGTGCCCGATGATCGTTGATCTGCAGAGATCAACGGTCTGGATTTGTTTCGGGACGCTATCGTCGGGGAAGCGAAAATAAGATAAATAAGGCTCCGAGAGAGGTTTTAAGCTCTTTAGTGCTCGATTGCGGGGCTACGATTGTATGAGTTCGGGGCTAAAGAATATAAGCCCTTAGGGGATGAAGCCTGCTATAGTGAAAATAGACTGATTTTTAGGCCAAAATAGGGATTTTTAAGGCCAAATGAAGGGTTCTAGTAGGCAAAAGAAGGGATTTTTAAACCAAATAAAGGGCAGTATAAGGTTCAAAAGGGTTTTAGGAATGATTTAGAGGTCAAATGAAGGGGTTTTGGAGGAATTTTATGAAGAGAATAAGGGTGACAAATGGGGATTCTGTGGGAAGGAAATGGAGCAAAATGAGGCCTTTTTAAAGCAGTCTCTTTCACAAATCAGCAGGGCTTTTCAATGGAAACAACAGTGAAGATTTCTTCAAAGGATAGAAGACACATGAAGGCTTCAAGAATGATATATTTTCAAGGGAAATGTTTCTCTTGAAGACTTAGAAACATACTTAGCCACCTGTTTGCTATGCCAAAATTTTATAGGTGGCTAACAGTGACTCCACGTGGGGATGGCATCTTCTTGAAGGTGTCAAGAATCTCAGAAATAATCTTTTGGAAGTAGGCCAGATGTCTGGCACTTGACCATATTTTCTTCTTTGATCAGCTGCTACAAACATGATGGATATTAAATCAGTAGAAAACATTTTCCCAAACAACTACCTACCCATCCTACTTTCCTAACATTTTTTCTTCAAGGTGCATTTAGAATTGCAGACCTTCTTCATCATTATTTTTTATTGAAAGCAGAAAAATAATTTATTTTTACCCTTATTCCTCCATGAGACTAGATTAAACAGTTGGACTCATAGCTTCTCTACCTAAGCTACTATCTGCCAGGATTAAACTGTCTGACATATTTCTTTCTCTATATTCTAAAACACAAATTTAAATACAGATAAACCAGGATTAGATTGTCTGATTTGCCGTGGGTCCATGGAATAAAGACAAGCTACCCATGAACTAAAACTTTGCAGGAAATTGAAACCAAAATTGTGAAGGCTTGAAATTTTGAAACTTTAAAGCATCCTTCCTTTTTCTGCGACTCAGATTTTGAGCTTGTTGGAGTCACCTTTGTTTCTTCATTCTAGCTTTGGTTTTGATCTTGTTAGAGATGTTTTCTTCTTCTTTGCTGGTTCAAGTTTTGAGCTTGTCTAAACCTTTCTTCTTATTTTTGGTATTTTTATTTTTTCAAACAAAAAAAAGAAATGGTATTTACAATGGAAGTGAAAACTTTAATCTGAACTTCAACAGTAATAATTCTTGAGCATCCTGCCATTGACAGGACCTCCAAACAGATCTGTACCATCCAATTCTTGTAGAAAAAATGCATTGGGACCAATGGTAGATTGAATGATGTAAGGGCCTTGCCATAAATAGTCAAACTTGCCATGCTTACCCTTATCTTCTCTCCTAGAGTCCCATTTGAGTACCTTGTCTCCAATTTTGAAGTCACAAGCCTTTGTCCTCTTATCAAACATTTTTTTGATGTTCTCTTGCATTTTCTGAGCTCTGTTGTAGACTTCTTCCCTTTTCTGCTAGAGATGTATGGTCTGATTGATCCTCTTTACCATGCTATCCTCTTCTGACTGTGTTTCTTGGACCAATTTTATAACTAGTACTCCCAAAATGATAGGGAATTGTTTGGTCAATTTAGTGTGTCCTAAATTGCTACATTAATTTGTCAATCCGGGATTCGTAAGCTGACGAAGTGTGGCGCACTATATGTGCAAGATAACCTATCTCTTACTTTTTGTCGTTTTTGGGCTTTTTATTTATCTTGGGGGTTTTTATCTTGGTTGGTTTCCTAATGTGAGATGGAAATTCTAAAAGACAAGTATGGATATAAATGTTCAAGGCAATGATGTCCTTTATAATGATTTCCCAAACTTCAAACTTCAAAAGGGTTTTGAAACATGCAATGAAAAAATTAATTCCTAAAAGAAAATGAAAATGTGCCACTATACTAGTCAAACAAACAGTGAACTATTGATCATGAAACCCATTACCCTTGCTGCTGTCTAAATACAAAAGAAACTGTGCTCAAAGAAATCCAAGAATTGCAAGCAAATTAAAGCTAAAATCAAATTACATCAACTCATATTCCGACCCCTCACCATTAGTCTCGCTATGGCTTTCGGAGGTAATCATAAACAACTTGAGCAATCTGATATCTAATTTGCAAAAAAAATAAACTAATATCAAATTACACACTCATACTTCAATCCCTCACCATTAGTCTTGCTATGGTTTTCGGAGGTAATTGATAATGACATGAGTAATTTAATATCTAATCTAACTAATAAAGCAAATGTACAAAACTGAAATAAATAAAACAGTGCTGGAATTAAAAGCTAAGAAAAATAAATCAGCAGAAGGACAAGACTGATTCCATGTCATTAGTCATTGTAAAACTATGTGCAAATGCCCGGGCTGCCTACTGTAATTTGGAACAAAGACACTGATCAGTTAAAAGCAGTACAAAGCATGAAAAATTATGGACATAAATAAAACGTTAATATTATAAGAGATGTAATATATACACGTGAATAAATATGGCATAATGAATGTAAGGAAATAAAGCATGAAACTATACAACAATAAACAAAACCTCGGCATGTGTAGGGGCCCTCTGCACAATACTCGGGGAACAACTATCAACCACGAATTATGCTTATGAACAGAGTCTTCTCATGTATTCAAAACACAGTCATAACAAGGAAATAATGTCACGGCACAGTGGGATTTATTTACAGCAAAATTACATTGCAAAAGCTAGCTACTATGCATATGAGAGTGCATTATTTATAACAGAGGATGACATAACTACTTTCCTACAATCTGTGCTGATAAAAGACACATGAACAACCACGTTCAGAAATCTAGCATTATGGTTGCCGTGAAGATTAAATCTATGGAGGGTGGCCATTGGATTCGGCTTATGGAGAAGTTCACAGGTGTTGATATGTCCCTTGAGATTTAGGAACGTCCACGCAAGTCTTCACGTGGTGAAAAATGGAGTTCTGTCACCGTAGGACTCTTAGGTTGACCACCGCTTGACTACCTTTGACCACGGCCTTCTTTGGTGAATTCGACTGAGCCTATAGGACTCGGTCCATATCCATGTCATTTCCAACTTGCCCATGTGGCTTGATTTGCCTGAAGACACTTGCAATATAGACTTTAACAAAATGGCTACGGAAAGTTGAAGCAGCTGCGGAAAGTGACAAGATTCCGCAGCTCAATGAGCAAAAATATAATTCAAACAGCAGACACAAAACATAGTTAAAAACCACTTTAAATGCTCTTTTATGATTAATATGCAATGATGTTGATAACTTAGGAGGTCCAGGTAAATGGAAAAAGTCTAGAAAGGTGTATAGGAAAGATGCAAGTTTGGGACTCAACATACCCCCACTGTGAAGGTGTTGCATGTCCCCATGCAACCAAAATTTTGATCATCCTCTTTCAATTCATATGCCCTGATACCTCTGCCAGTACATCCAGTCCTCTTCTCCTCTTTCTTGGTGCTGCTAACATCCTGGGCTTCTTCATCAAGCATCTGAATTTGAGATTAATCAGTGCTCTACTTATCTTCTTGCATTTCTTCTTAAATTTCCTATTCTTTTTGTGCCATAGTCCCAGATGTAGCATAGTGTTGTCATGAATGATCTTGTCCAATCTTCTTTGCTCCTTTAATGCTTCATTTTCATTTTTAATATGTCTATTTAAAACCTCCAACTCAAAGACTTCTTGTTTCAATGATTGGACTAGAGCTTCTTGTGCTGTGTGAGGCTGAGTGGATGAAGTGCTGGGACCCGTGGCTATTCTTTCTAAGGATTCTATGTAATCATACACCTCTTGCTGCTTTGGATCTATCTCGGGTGTCGTTTTCCTTGGGATGTCCCCAAAATGCTGTGGAGGAGAATTGACTTCAAAATCTGGCCGAAAAGGACTCATGTCAACATCTTGAGGACTAGTTTCAACGTTTGGCTGAGAATGAGGTGGACTACGGCCAGCTGGAGTTTGTTCAGGTGTTCCATCTCCCAAATCAATAAAATGGGGTCCTTTTGTTTGTGCTTTCCTCCACTTTCCTTTAAGCCTGGTGCTTCTTCTTACATGCCGTGGACTACTGTCTTTTTCCTTCTGTTTTTCTTTTCCTTTCTTTTTGGCCATAGCTGACTGTTCCTGAAGGTGAACTAGTCTCTTAGACAATACTTGATGGTCTTCTTCCGAGGAAGGGGTTTGATGCACAGCCTCAATGCTTCTTTTCTCTTTTGATTTTGTTGGATTTTTACCCTCAGTCTTTTCCTTCCTCCTTTTAGACAGTCTTTCTTCTCTACTAGTTCTTTCAACTGTGTTAGTAGGAGTGCTTTGAGTTTTATCACCTGTTCTCTTTCTTCTACTTCTTTTTGATGTACTGCCTTCAGGGGTTTCTTGGGGTTCTTCAAAGAAATTTATAATTAAAAACTGCTCCCAGGTGTCCTTTTTCTCTTTTAATTGTTTTTCTATCAAGATTTTCACGAGACCATGGTGATACAAATGTGGTTCTACGTCCCCCAGATGATTTTGTATGGTTACAGACATATTTTTCAAACTGTTTAGTAAAAAGTATGGTAGATTGAGGGTCTGGTTGTCTAGGAAATTCATCAACAGTCGGGTATGATACATGTACATTGATCCAAAATGTCCCTCACAGGTGATAAACTTTTGAATAGCCAACAATAAACTGGCCCACTCTTCTTTTAAAGCATGGACAAGAATTCTCTTTTTGAAAATGGTGACATCCATACCTGGGTTACGTAGGATCACTCTCCAGGCTTCCTCGCCAATGCTCTTGTTCTTGAACCAACGTTCACCTTCTTGAGGGAGTTCTGTAGCAGCTGCTATGGATGCCTCAGTCACTGTAAATTTTAGGTCCCCAATTTCCACCTCCAGACCGTTGAAAGACCTCGCAAAAGCTTTTGTTACCTCCTTATTGTAGCCTTTAAACTTTTGAATAAACCGAAGCCATTTTTCCTTTTTCAATATGTCTTTGACTTGCGGGTATCCTTCCATAAATTTGGGTCCCTCTAGTTCTACCCTCAACAACCGACCCATCCTTCCTTCTGTTCTTTAAAACTTGTCTGCATGAGGAGGATTTAGCGGAGGTAAGACGACTGAATTAGCGGAAATGAACAAGGTTTATGAAGGAGACCAGTGACTGTGAGCGGATATCAGAGAATAGGTACACGGAATGAAGTGGAACAGAGAACAAAATGGGGTGAAGGCTTATGTGAACACGGTGGAAATGCAGCCGTGAGGTCAATAGAACAGTAGGGGGAGTAAAGTGCATCCGACAGTATTTAAAATTGGGTGGCTGCAGAGTAGACGCAAGCACGTTTATGAAACGGCTGCGGATTTTGTGTGGCTGAGAGAAGCCGTAGTCAAATAAACCATGTTCCATAATTACAGGTGGAGTATCAAAGTATAGCCGAACACGAGTGAATACCGGAGGCTTGATTATGAGGCTGTTTAAAAATGAATGCAAGGATTGTGGGGGAATAATATAGAGATCGTGGAACGGTTATGGAGTTATCAACACAATCATTGCATATAATGGAGCTATGGTTTATAACTATGTAAAAATGTGCTTGAATGCCATTTGAAATAAATTTCTACTCATACCTTGGAATTCTTGCCATTTTTCATTAGTCTTCAATCAGTTGCTCCTCGTTGATGCTTTTGAATGTCTCATGTCTTCATAATATGTCCTCATACCTGCATTTGATTTCATGATTGTTGAACTAACATCTGACTGTAAATTTTTGAAAAACAGAGTGGTGGCTGCAGAAACTGCTTCTGGCTGCGGAAACTGGTGTCAGCTGCAGAAACTGACACAGCAATTATTTGGGTGAATGGAGATGGATAGACGATAACTGAGTGAATGAAAATGGTCATGAAAGGAAATTTTTATTGGTGAAATGAAATGAAATAGATGAAATGGAGTGAAATGAAATGAAGTGGAGTGGAATGAAGTGGAATGAAATGGAGTGGGTTGTCATAAAACTTGTGAAATGAGAGAGAGAGAGAATTTTTTTGGAAAATATAGGGTGTCAGGTGTTCCTGATTTTCACCCTACATTTTCTGTATAAGACCGCCAATCAGTGATTGGTTTTCAGGCTTATACAATTTTTTATTTTTTTTAAATATTTTGAAACTGAAAAGAACAAAGGCTAGGCTGGTGGAGAAGAAGGATTCTTCTTCACCAGCCTTATTGCATAATTATCTTGAAACATTTTGACAAAGTCCTCTTTTGAGAGTGGCTTATGATAGATCTTTAATCTGTGGCCATTCACAATAAGAGGAGTTTGAGATTCATCAATGGTCTTGATTCTTACCGCTCCATTGCTAAAGATCTTGTCAATCTCATATGGCCCAAGACAATGAGTCTGAAATTTTCCTTTAAAATCTTTAAACTTGGAATCAAATAGCAATGCCCAATCTCCTTCTTGAAACTTCTTCTCTTTGATGTATTTTTCATGCCATTTAGCTCTTTGATATTGAACTAGATCAGTTCTTAGAATTGCCTCTCGTCTGATCTCATCTAGCTCATTCAACTGCTCCATTCTATGCTTTTGAGCTTCTGATAAATCCATCCCCAACTGAACTGCTATCTTGAAGGTCTTGACTTGGAACTCAATGGGGAGCAGAACTTCTTTCCCATAAACAAGTTCATAGGGAGAATGTCCTGTTGTATTTCTCCATGTAGTTCTGTAGGCCCACAAGGCTTCAGGAAGCCTTTCTGCCCAATCTCTTCTATGTAGATGAACAGTTTTGGTGATGATACTTTCAAGAACTTTGTTTGTAGACTCCACTTGACCATTTTCTTGCGGATGGTAAGGAGTAGATCTTCCGTGCTTGATTTTGTATTCTTCCATCAACTTCTCCACCAAGTTGGATGTGAATTGGCTTCCCTGATCTGTCACAATTTCTCTTGGAACACCAAAGCGAGTAAAAATATCCTCATAAAGAAAATTAACAACTGAATTTTCAGTAGCATACACTAATGCTTTGGCTTCCACCCATTTAGTAACATAATCAGTACAAACCAATATATACTTCTTTTGCTTAGATGGTGGATTAATAGGTCCAATGAAATCTAAAGACCATTTTTCAAAGGGTTCGATGAGTACCTGTGGTTGCAATGGCATTTCATTTGAAAGGGTAGGTTTCCCTACTCTTTGGCAGTTGTCACACCTTTTGACATATTGTTTTGCATCTTTGAAGAGGGAAGGCCAACAATATCCTAAAGAGAGGATTTTATAGGCTGTCCTTTTGTCAGCAAAGTGTCCGCCGCATGGTTCATCATGACATGCCTTGAGGATATCAGGTATTTCATCCTCCCTGACACATCTTCCGATCACAAGATTTGGCCCTGTTTTAAACAATTCGTTAGAAATCCATGAATATTTTGAACTTTCCTGAATAATCTTTCTTCTTTCACTTGGAAATAAATGTGGAGGCAGTTTCCCTGTAACCAAATAGTTAGCAATATCTGCATACCAAGGGGTCTTAGTAGTTACCGCAAACAAGTATTCATCAGGAAACTTATCCTCTACAGGAGAATCTTCTTTAGTATTCTGAATCCTAGACAAGAAATCAGCTACTGTATTTTGTTTCCCTGGTCTATCCAACACATTAATATTGAATTCCTGCAAAAGTAGGAGCCATCTTGTCACTCTGCCATTAGTAACAGGTTTTTTCATTAGATATCTAATCGCAGAATGATCAGTATGAATAAAAGTTTCATAGCCTGTTATATAATGTCTAAACTTATTGATTGCATGAACAACAACTAAAAACTCTTTTTCAGTTACAGTATAGTTCAACTTAGTGGGAGTCAAATTTTTACTGGTATAGTAAATGGCATAAGGGACTAAATCTTTTTGACCCAACACAGCTCCTAGAGCTGTATCTGAAGCATCTGTAGAAATATGGAAAGGGAGTTTCCAATTTTGTCCTCTCAAGATAGGTGCTTCAGATATTCTTGTTTTCAAAGTTTCAAAGGCCGATTGACAATCAGGATCCCATTTAAATTCACAGTCTTTTGTAAGCAATTTGAAGAGTGGAGATGCTATTTTAGTGAAGTTTTCTATAAATCTTCTATAGTAACCAGTAAATCCTAGAAAACTTCTAACATCTCTTTGAAAATTTGGAATAGGCAACTTGGAGATGACTTCAACTTTTGATCTATCAACCTTAATCCCATCTCCTGGAATATGATGTCCTAAAACAATCCCTTCAGTAAACATCATAAAGCATTTTTCATGGCTTAATGAAAGGTTTGTTTCTTTACATCTTATGAGAACTTTTTCCAAATTTTCTAATGTCTCTTCAAATGAATTACCATAAACTGTAAAATCATCCATATAAACCTCTACACAATCATGGATTAGATCAGAAAAAATTCCTAGTACTGCTCTTTGGAATGTTGTGGGTGCATTACATAACCCAAAAGGAAGCACTCGATAGGCAAAAGTCCCCCATGGACAAGTAAATGTGGTCTTATCTTGATCTTCAGGTGCTACCTGAATTTGATTATAGCCACTAAAACCATCCAAAAATGAAAAGTACTTTTTGCCTGCTAATGTATCTAATACCTGATCGATAAAGGGAAAAGGAAAGTGATCCTTCAAAGTTGCTTTGCTCAATTCCCTGTAATCAATGCATAACCTCCATTTACCATTCTTTTTAGGTATTATAACCAAAGGAGAAACCCATCGGCTATCTGAAATTGGATAAATGAAGTTTACATTGAGTAGTTTTTGGAGCTCTTCTTTCACTATCTCCCTAAGGTTTGGATTCATCCTTCTCTGAGGTTGTCTGATTGGTCTACTTTTTTCCTCAATATAGATATGATGGATGCAAGTCTTAGGATCAATACCTTTCATATCAGTATACTCCCATGCAAATGCAATAGAATGTTTTTGCAAGATTTTGGTTAGTTCTTCCTGTTGTGACTTTTCTAAATTTGTGTTGATATTCAATGTTTTTCTTGGAAAAATCTTAATGGTAGAACTACCGAACTCTTCCATAGAGTAAAGAGACATTTGTATTGATGATAAATATTCAATGTCAGATTCCAACTGAAATTGTGTGGGGTCATATTCTGAAGATGTCTCAAAATTTTCTAATGTGTTCAGAATTTGACTATCCTCACTGATTTCAGAAATGGTAAAGACAGGTTGTATAGTGTCCTCATCATCAACCCATTCATTGTCTCCTACTTCTGTGATTGCTTTTTCTAGAGGATGAAAATTGAATTTCTTTGTCTAATTACCATTATAAATGTACATATCCCCAGATCTACAACTAATAAAAGCATCAGCTGTGGCTAGCCAATGTCTTCCTAAGATAAGTGGGTGCCCTCCTAGATTACTCTTGGGAGTCAAAATCATAAAATCTACTGGATATTCCCAAGAATCTAAGGAGACTGAAATATCTTCTAATACACCATCTAGTTTGATAATTGATCGATCTGCAAGTTGCAGTAAAGTAGGTGTAAAAAGAAGATTAGGAAGTTTTAGTTGTTCCATAATCTGTCTACTCATAATGTTGATAGCAGCCCCTAAGTCAATCAATGTGTTTGGAATTTCTATCCCATTTATATGTGTCTTGACAATTGGACTACTTAGATCTACATACTTCTGCATGGTAATTTTTCCCATCATGATATCTGAAATTTTTCCTACCAGGTGAATTCTTCTTGTATCTCTTGGTTTCCTTCCTAGTCTTTTGAGACTCAACACCTTTATTGTTTTTGCTAGAATAGGAATCTCTCTAATGGCTTGTAGCAAGGGAATATTGATACAAACATTCTTTAATTTATCTAGAAAATCATAGTTAGGCAACAAAATTTGTTTTTCCACCCCTTTATCAATTTGTAATCTTTCAGGGAAAGGAGGTGTGGATGAAGATGCAGGTTGCTCAACTATAGGAGTTGTGGGGGTTAACTTTTCTTTCTCTTTTTGAATGTTTGAGTTATGAAGAGATGCTTCCTCAGAACCCTTATTGACTTTAAGAGAGTCCTCCTTAGAGGTATCTTGCTCTTGGACATCTATAGAAGGTTTTTCTAAAACTCTACCAGACCTGAGTTGTACATCATTGAGAGAAACAATCATATAGGTAGGAAATTGTTGTCCTTCTATCATGTAAGTATTCTGAGGATTTTTATTGTTAGGATTTGGCAATGGCTGAGCTGGAAGTTGATTTGTCTTTTGTTGGAATGGAAGCATGAGTTGAGGATTTGGATTTTGTTGAGAAGGTTGTTGTTGTGGAAATGGCAATGGAAGTTGTAGATTTGGGTTTGGAAGTTGTGGAGCTTGTTGATTTTGAAAAGATGGAGGATATTGATAAAATTGAGCAAATCTCCCATAAGGATTTTTCATACCTTGTACCCATGATTGATATGAATTTTGAGGTTGGGGCCAAGGTTGTTGCCAAGGATTCCAATTTGGTGGGGGTTGAGAATTCATAGGGTTTTTAAACCCTTGAGTTTGTTTCCCCTGCCAAGGTCTTCTTGCAACAAAATAGAGAGATTCTACCGAATTTGGATCTTCTTGAAAGACAGCTTTGAGTCCAGGAATTGAAGGACAATCCTTGGTCTCATGATTCTCTGAGCAAATCATACATGTTTCTACAACTTTTGCATCCAAGGGACATTCCCTTAAAGCATTTTTCTTCCTACATTTCGGACAAAAGATGGCTAGAGCATCAGTTTCTGCTTTCTGCTTGTTTTGAATTTTAAGGGTGTCTAGTTGTTCACTAAGGCTCCCTAAGATATCAGTTTTGAATTCATCAAGCATATTGCCAATCTCTGCCCTAATTACTGATCCAGTTGCAGATTTGTTTGCCCTGATAAGAGAAGGATCTCTAGGCCCTTTTTTCGTTTTAGATTTTCCCCTTGAGAGATGGATACATAGTTCTGTTATGTCACGAAGTGGAAGTTGAGAAATGTCTCCTTTCCCCATCATGTTTAAAGTATCTATCCATTCATCTCTGATGGCTTTTAATAGAAGGGCTTTCAAATTTTCCTCATCTAAGTTGCTCATCTTTGCTCTTTTTAAGTTGTATTGAAATATTTCAAGTAAATCCTCCAAATTTTCATCTTCTTTTTGCACCATTTTGAATACCTCATCCTTGTGATTGGTGGGCATGCAATAGTTCAGGTATCTATCCAAAAATGTTTGTTTCATATCATTCCAAGTCCTAATAGATTGGGTGACTAATCCCATGAACCATTTCAAAGCGGCTCCCTTCAATGTTGAAGGAAACAGTTTGAGTTTTTGAGAGTCTTCCATATAGTCATAGGTTCGGCACACGATTTCAAACTCAAACAGAAATGTTTCAGGGTCCTCACTTCGCAATCCATAGAAGTTGGGGAGGACAGATGGTGAGATTTTTTTCATCGTTGTATGAGTTTCCTCATCAACTATAGGGAATCCAAACGAGTTGTCTCCTTCCCTATTTCTTCCATTATTACTTCCACCTCCACCATTGTTGCCTCCATTATTTCCTCCTCCTCTACCTCTACCTCTACCTCTACCTCCGAATCCATCCACTACTTCCTCTGTCATGATAGTTTCTTCAGAGTCCTCAGAGTCCTCTGGTTCTTCTATCAAGGGAGGATGAGAGGGCTTTTCTTCCTTTTCTTCTTCAGGTGATTCTACTTCTTTAATTACAATATGCTCTCCTGTAGAAGTAAAGAAAGGGTCTTCTTCTAAATGAGATTTGGTAGATGGTGTAGGAGAATCCTCTAATTCAGCTGCTCCTTGAATTCCAAGAATCTTAAGGCTAGGGGTATATGGTGGTGAATCTTGTCTATGCCTTGAAGAAGATGGAGTTGTGAAAATCGAACTCTTGGCTCTAGCTATAAACCTTCCCCTAGAATCTCTTGCTCTATGCATGTCATTTTTTTTATTTTTAAGTTGGGCTAATAATTCTCTTTCTGATCTTCCAGGCCACACTAGGTGCAAGAAGAGAGCATACTTAAGAAATTATTGAACCAATAACTCTCTTTTCCGATCCTCCAGATCACACTAGGTGCAAGAGGAGAGCATACTTCAAGAAGTTATCAATTTTTCCCTTCTTTTTATTGTTTTTTTTTTAAGAAATTGGCTACCTAGTTACACTTCCTCGGCAACGGCGCCAAAATGTTTGGTCAATTTAGTGTGTCCTAAATTGCTACATTAATTTGTCAATCCGGGATTCGTAAGCTGACGAAGTGTGGCGCACTATATGTGCAAGATAACCTATCTCTTACTTTTTGTCGTTTTTGGGTTTTTTATTTTTCTTGGGGGTTTTTATCTTGGTTGGTTTCCTAATGTGAGATGGAAATTCTAAAAGACAAGTATGGATATAAATGTTCAAGGCAATGATGTCCTTTATAATGATTTCCCAAACTCCAAACTTCAAAAGGGTTTTAAAACATGCAATGACAAAATTAATTCCTAAAAGAAAATGAAAATGTGCCACTATACTAGTCAAACAAACAGTGAACTATTGATCATGAAACCCATTACCCTTGCTGCTGTCTAAATACAAAAGAAACCGTGCTCAAAGAAATCCAAGAATTGCAAGCAAAGTAAAGCTAAAATCAAATTACATCAACTCATATTCTGACCCCTCACCATTAGTCTCGCTATGGCTTTCGGAGGCAATCATAAACAACTTGAGCAATCTGATATCTAATTTGCAGAAAAATAAACTAATATCAAATTACACACTCATACTTCAATCCCTCACCATTAGTCTCGCTATGGATTTCGGAGGTAACTGATAATGACATGAGCAATTTAATATCTAACTTGCAGAAAAATAAACTAATATCAAACTACACACTCATACTTCAATCCCTCACCATTAGTCTCGCTATGGCTTTCAGAGGTAACTGAAAATGACATGAGAAATTTAATATCTAATCTAACTAATAAAGCAAATGTACAAAACTAAAATAAATAAAACATTGTTGGAATTAGAGGCTAAGAAAAATAAATCAACAAAAGGAAAAGACTGATTCCATGTCATTATTCATTGTAAAGCTATGTGCAAATGCCCGGGCTACCTACTGTAATCCGGAACAAAGACACTGATCAGTTAACAACAGTATAAAGCATGAAAAATTATGGACAGAAATAAAACGTTAATACCATAAGAGATGTAATATATACACGTGAATAACTATGGCATAATGAATGTAAGGAAATAAAGCATGAAACTATACAGCAATAAACAAAACATCGGCGTGTGCAGGGGCCCTCTGCACAATCCTCGGGCAACAGCTATCAACCACGAATTATGCTTATGAACAGAGTCTTCTCATGTATTCAAAACGCAGTCATAACAAGGAAATAATTTCACGGCACAGTGGGCTTTCTTTACAGCAAAATTACATTACAAAAGCTAACTACTATGCGTATGAGAATGCATTATTTATAACAGAGGATGACATAACTACTTTCCTACAATCTGCGCTGATAAAAGACACGTGAACAACCACGTCCAGAAATCTAGCATTATGGCTGCCGTGAAGATTAAATCTATGGAGGGTGGCCGTTGGATTCGGCTTATGGAGCAGTTCACAGGTGTTGATATGTCCCCTGAGACTTAGGAACGGCCACGCAAGTCTTCACGTGGTGAAAGACGGAGTTCTGTCACCGTAGAACTCTTAGGTTGACCACCGCTTGACTACCTTTGACCACGGCCTTCTTTGGTGAATTCGATTGAGCCAATAGGACTCGGTCCATATCCATGTCATTTCCAACTTGGCCATGTGGCTTGATTTTCCTGAAGACACCTGCAATATAGACTTTAACAAAATGGCTGCGGAAAGTTGAAGCAGCTGCGGAAAGTGACAAGATTCCGCAGCTCAATGAGAAAAAATCTAATTCAAACAGCAGACACAAAACATAGTTAAAAACCACTTTAAATGTTCTTTTATGATTAATATGCAATGATGTTGATGACTTAGGAGGTCCAGGTAAATGGAAAAAGTCTAGAAAGGTGTATAGGAAAGATGCAAGTTTGGGACTCAACAGGAATACTGCATCTGCACCATAAACTAGCTGATAGGGAGACATTCCAATGAATTTCTTTGTTGTCAACCTGTCTGCCCATAAAGAATGCACTAGCTTGTTATACTAGGATTTTTTATTATCTTCAGGCAGCTTCTTGATGATGGTCACCAAACTCTTATTTGATGATTCTGCTAGCCCATTAACTTGAGGGTAATAAGCAGTAGAATGACCAAGTGCAATCTGATACCTGTGAAAAAAATCAATCATCTTTTTTGGAACCAAATGCAGCAGCATTGTTAGTGATAATCTTCCTAGGGTAGCCAAATCTAGATAGGATATGGTCTTCAAGGAATTTTATGATAACTGAGTCTGTGGCATTCCTATAAGGGATGGCATCTATCCATTTAGTGAAATAGCCAGTGGCTGTGATGATTCATATATGTTGGGCAGATGAAGCAGGATGGATTTCCCCTATGAAGTCTAGGCCCCACTGTTGAAAAGGAGCTTCAATAGTGATTGGTTGTAAAGGTAGAGGAAGGAGTTTTCTTTTGCCCTCAAAGATTTTGCATTTGTGGCAGGAAACTATCATTTTGTGGACATCTTGGAAAAGGGTGGGCCAGTAATAGCCAGCTCTAAGGATTTTATTGGCAGTGTTTTTCCAGTAGAGATGGCCACCACACTCCCCTTCATGTAACTCATGCTTGATACTCTCGGCATCAACTTCAAGCAAAAATTTAAGCAATAAACCATTGGCATTTTTCTAATATAAAAATTCATTTAAAATGCAATAATTTCTAGATTTCAAATTTAAAAACCTTGCCTTAGTCTTAGATAAATCAGGAGGAGCATTAAGATTTACAAGCACATACAGGATATCAACATACCAAGGTGAGTTTTGGAACTGCTCTTCAACAGTGGGAGCAGGAAATTCTTCATGTTCATCCAATGCATCTACCATATTTATGTTAAGGGATTGTAAGTTAGATTCAGCCATCAATTGTGTTAAGCCTTGACCCTTGATGAGTTTCATGGGTTTGATCTCCAAATCATATTCTAGTATCACAACAATCCACTTGCCTCTTTTACCATCTGGGTCTTATGACAAAATGTCTTTTACCACTATGCTAGGCACACAGGCAATAATATGAGAATGTAAGATATAAAATATGAAATCCTTTAAAGCCTTTACCAAAGCATAAGCCTATTTTTCCATGATATTATATTTCAGAGGTACATCTCTTAATGCCTTGCTAAAAAATGCAATTGGTTGTTCTTGTCCCTCTGGATTTTTCTGCAATAGGACATCAGCCACAGTATGTTCTGATGCAAATGAGAAGATGAGGAAATATTTAGTAAAATCAGGGCTGATTAGAACTGGTGCTCGGGTGAGTGCATGTTTTACCAGTTCAAAGGACTTTTTGGCTTATAGAATCCATTTAACTCCTACTTCTTTCTTGAGCATATTTGTCATGTTTCTAAGGAGTTCTGCTAGGTTGGGTATAAATATCCTCAAGAAATTAATCTTCCCAATAAAGGACTGCAATTCCTTGATGTTTCTTGGGTGGCTAATCTGCAATATTCCTTCAGCTCTTTTTGGGTCTATTTTAATCCCCTTTTCAAACATGATATGACCAAGAAGTTTACCTTCTTGGAGACCAAACATTGTCTTTTTGGGATTTAAAGATAGCCCAAACCTTCTGCACTTCTCAAAGACTTTTCTCAAATGTTTAAGGTGTTCTTCATCAGTTTTGGAATAAATTGTTATGTCATCAAGGTATATTACGATGAAGTGACCTATTTCCTTTGAGAATGCAATGTCCATAGCTCTTTGAAAGGTGGCCCCAGCATTCATCAATCCAAAAGGCATTTTCACATACATGAAAGTGCCCCAAGGAGTGGTGAAGGTTGTTTTAAGCTGATCTTCTGGGAGCACTAAGACCTGGTTGCACCCTGAAAAGTCATCTAGCAGTGAAATCCTCCTAGACCCAACTACCCTTTGTAGGATGTGTTCCATTTTTGGCAAGGGGAAATTATCTTTTAAGGAGGCTCTATTTAATTTTCTAAAATCAATGCACAGCCTTATTTCTCCTGCCTTTTTCCTTACCGCCAAAATATTGTATACCCAATCTAAAAACCTCACAGGGACTATTATCCTAGCCTCATACATTTTCTTGATTTCTTTTTCTACCAGAGGCAATTGTACTGGGTTAATTCTGTGCAGCATTTGCCTAAAAGGTTTCTGGTTTTATTTCAATGGAATCTTATGCTGGATGATCTCTGTGTCATAGGCTTTCAAATCTTCATAACTCCAAGAAAAAACATCAACAAACTCTTTAAATAAATCAATGTATTTCTGTTTGATATGTGCTGGCAAAGTTTTAGACAATTTGATCATTCTAGGCTTGTCTTTGCTGCCTATATGGCATTCTTCAACATCAGATTCAGTGGGTTCTATAGTGGGCTTCTTTGCCACATCATTCAAATCAAAGAGGTCATCTAGGGGTGGTAGTCCTCTAGGTATGCTTCTGTCTTTGGACTGCAGTACCTCTATGACTTCTTTATCTGTTTTCATGTATTCCTCTGTTTGATTATCAAATTCTTTGGTCAGCATGTTTATTTCTGCAGTAGGGGATGGTTTTTCTTCATCAGGGGGCTCTTTATCCAAGCAAATTTCATCGGACTTAGAGTCTGAATCAGGTAATTCAAACTCATTCCTGCAAAGTAAGAAATCCTCTATCTATTTGTCACCCTCAAAGACTTGCCAATATTTTTCATTGTCTAGTACTGCTGGTCTGTATTTTGTTTGAACAACGATCTGTTTGTCACTAAGTGGTCTCTAATATGAACTAGCAACGTAGGCCAATCCATTTGCAAGTATGTTTTGACTTCTAGGGACAAACACAAGTTCATATCCTATGAATGTTTTCAACATATCCATGGCATCAATCCTATATGCCCTTAATATAGGATGTTTAGTAGTTTACTCTCAATTTACTTGTTTGATGACTAATTCTGAGTCTCCATGGACCACTATCCTCTTAGCTCCTAGTTTTTTCAATAGATGCAGCCCTAAGCTGAAAGCTTCAGATTCTGCTATGTTTTTTGTGCATTTTAAATTTAGCGTGAAGGCATGACTCTCAGCATAATTTTTTTCAGTATTGTGCAACCATATCCCAGCTCCTGCATTCCTTTTACTGCAAGACCCATCAAAGCTCATGCTCCATAAGGGATTGTTTGTAGGATTGTTATCAGTTTCATCCCTAATGCTATGTTCACCATTATGTCGTGTTATGTTTTGTTCTTTAGGACTTTCATGGATTTTAGTTTGATGGGTGATCGGTTATTTACAGTCTTGCCTTTGATTTACTAACTTTGCAGATTGTTCAAATATTTCTCCCTTGTTTTCCTCTGTATCCAGAGCTACTATTATGTTCATATTTGTGACCTCTACTCTGCTGTTTGAATTTTTATTCTCTAGCTCTTGCTCATCTGTAAACTCATCATTGTAAAGGATAAAAGAGTCTAGGTCTGTATGGACAGAGTAAAGGGGGGAATTTTCTGGTTTCTGTGGGCTCCTCACCATGAATTTCATGTGTGCTTCCCTATATAGTCTTCTAAGCTGGCTGAAAACAAGGATAGTGGCATATGTCATGTCCATTTGCATTGTACCTTGTAGCTTGGCACCCCATGATATTGACAACAACATACCATACTTAGGAGGTACATCAGCCACTACAACATCCATTACCATGCACTTGGCTGGGATTTGGGTCAAATTTACACAGAGATCTTTGATTAGGCCCAAACACTTCACTCTGCTAGAGTCAAAAGAATATAAATCCTTATATGGTTTGGTTATCTCTAGGCCTAATTTTTCCATGATCACTATTGGCATGAGGTTGTGTCAAGCCCCCGAGTCATGCATAGCATTATGTAGGATTTTTTCATGGATATTTAGGCTGACATAGAAAGAGGGCGCTACCCCTTCCTGAAATTTCCCTGCAATTTTGGGACCAAACAAGAGAGCTGGTTGATCATCATTTAAGTTGACAGTGTCAGTGTTTTCTTCTAAGTTTAAAGCTTTCAATATTTGAAATTTATATACATCTTGGGTGGCCAACTCAGTGAGAGGTATTGAGATTTTGATTTTGGCTATTTCACTCTCCAGATTGAAAGAATACTGACTCTTTGAAAGATTTAATTCTGTCTTGTTGGTCACTGTCTTATTAGCAAGGTCCGCTTGCTGATTCTCACTATGTACACCGGTTGAAACTATTTTTCAGGAGCATTAGCTGCAATGCTAGTGCTGCTGGTTTCTTGAATTAGTTTATCAGTAGTTTGGATGTCTTTATCCTTGTTTTTGCTAGAACTTTCAGCTATTGTTTTGTTGTTTTCAACAATCCCTTTAGGAGTCTTTTCAGGTCTTTTCTTAGTGGTGATTTCATAGGTTTTTGGTTTGGGAGTATCTAGGTTCTTTTTTCTTCTGAGATCATATTGTTCTCGAACCTGCATGATGGCATTCTTGAATCCTAATCTATATTATTCAGATTCTAACCCTTCCTCATCCCAATGTGTGTGTGAGGTCTGGTTATCTTATGTGGAAAAGGTGTGATCTTGGTTATCCACTTCCACCATGTTTTAATAGTTCCCTCTGATTCTTCTATTATTCCCTCATTCTCATCAAGGAAATTTTCTTGGAATGGAGGTATGATTTGTTGATCAAAGTCCCTTTGCCTATTTGGGGGAGTGTTTCTCCTAAATTTTTGGTTCTGGTTTTGAGACTGATTCCTATTCTTATTATTGGCTTGGACAACCATCTTCTCCATCATTCTTTCTAACCTCTCCATGTTTTTAGCTAGATTATCAAATTTGGAATCAGATGTAGAAGTTGTGGTGTCTTCCCTATAGGTTACCTTCTTTTCAGCCCTCATCCTGGCTCTTTTTTCAATCAAGTTCGCTTCTACACTCAAAACCCCTTTATTCATATCTTCTAATGTGTTATAGTCTCTATCCCTTAGTTGATAGACCATATCAGCATCGAAACCCTTAGGATATTTCACTAAGGCCATTCCTTGGGGAGGTTTCATGTGGGGTGGGAGAGCGTTGTAGACACTGTTAAACCTGCTGGAATAATCATGAACACTTTCTCCCTGATTTCTTTTAAGATTTTTATATTCTGCTAATATTTGGAGAGGGTTGCTTTTGACTTCCCATTTGTTTATGAAAGTTTGATGTAAAGAGGGAAGGTCATGGATGCTATTAGGAGTTAAGCCTTTAAACCACTTTTTCACTTCTCCTCCTAAACTTTTAGAAAATATTCTCATCTTGATAGTCTCATCTTCTATTTCCATGTAATCAAAAGCATCTTCCATCCTATCTACATGTTGTTGAGTTGTGGTAGATTCTTTTCCAGTGAAATGAGGAATTTTAGACTGATATTCATTGGGTAAAGGAACCAGAGTCTGTGGTAACACTAGGGGAGCATACCATGCTGCCATGATAATGTTTTGTGGGGGGAAAGGAGTAGCTTGGACAGCAGGTATATGAATGATAGAAATTCTTGGACCAACAAAAAACTGTTGAGCAGATTTAGGGTGAGAGAGACCCAAGTTATGGATGAAATGAATATCAGGAGGTGTTGATGGAGGGGTTTCTCTGTCCCTGATGTGTTGACCACTATGTGGTGTTGAACTTGGAGGCTCAAATTCTGTCTGATCTATACCACTGAATGACTTAGTTCTAGGTAAATAACTAGGTAAATCTAAATCAACTTGGGTACCTGATAGAGCTGAAAAATTTTCAGGTGCTAAGTTAGCTCTATGAATGGGTCTGACAATAGTTGGATCCCTAGATGTGAGAGACTTCCTAAGAATGCTTTCGGGATTGTCAACTATTTCAGGGGGATTTGTGTCAGGATAAGCTCTGGTGTGGATTGTTCTTAAAGCCAGTATGTTAAGTTTAAGACTCAACACAGAAAGTTAGCCAGGTATGACAGTCTTTAAGAGGAAAACTATCTTTAAACAAAGAAGCTTAATCCTATGTGTTTCCTTTGGTATGGATGATGTTGTGATGAAACTGGTCTCCCAGTGGAGTCTTGTGAAAATAGAGATAATCAGCAGGCCTACTGATCACCAGTGGAGTCTTTTGGTCATTTAGGAATTGTGGAGTTGCCAGGTGGATGATTTCAAATATTCAAGAAGATTTATTGTCCACTATAGTAATTAACTACCAATATGAAGCTTTTGGGTTCTCTGAGTTGTTAGGATTTCTAAAATAGCAGTCCACTCAGATTTTTGTTCCCCAGTGGAGTCACCATTATGTTGTGGTTCCTGTGATTTGGTAGATTTGGCAATACCAAATGACAAGACAACATCAAACCACTTTGGGATCTCAGGATCTAGCCCTCCTGGATCCAGAGAGGGATCTCTCTATAAAGGAAAATAAATGTATATATTTGAAGTTCAATTTAAGGTATTATAATAGTTATAGAGCACAATGGGTTTTTTTATTTTGTTTGTTTGGTAGGGAAACATGAAAGAAGGGTTCAGTGTAAGGTAAAGGAATGAGTGGTGAAGGATTTTTCGGCAATGGGGAGAAAATTCAAAGAAAAAACAAGCCCATTGGGCAATGGGGTCATAAAAGGGTTTACTTGCAATTCAAATATCCAAGGCATTCAAGGGCTAGTCATCTATATCAGAGGATCTCTTAAGATGATAGTATGAGATGAAACAATAAGGAAATGAATGGGAATAACAATGAAAACCTTCCAAGGTGACCACTTCGGAGTAAGTCTAGTGACAGGGCATTCCTTAACCTCTATGATCAAAACTCCTAATGAGGCTAACTCTGAAGACAACAATCCAGCAGTCCTCCTGACTACTTTCAAACAATGGAAAACACTTAAATTTGACCCAGAGTGAATTCTAAGATCAGAGAAAGACTTTTAACCTTCTCTTCTTTTGAAATTCAACTCGAGGGATATTAGAAAGGCTAACTCTTGGAAAAGGAACCTAGGGGATAGGGCTAACTCTAAATCTCCCAGTTTCCCAATTCTTTCAGCTGAAACCTAACAAGAACATCCAATAAACAAACTCTAAATTTATACATCAGTAAGCATGGACAAGCCAAATCCTATACTGGTTAAATTATGTTGAATTTATTCTTAGATACAAAAATAGCAGAAAACATAAGGATAAGAAAGTGTAGGAAGCATTAGGGTACTTGCAGCAGTATATCCTAAGCTAAAATTACTATTTCTTATCAGAGAAGATGAAACATGATGGATAACAGAGGGAAAACAATAGCAAAGATAGAACACATCACCACTGATTTAGATCAGGATCCATTGAACATGCTTGTCATATTAGAAGAGCAAAACCAGTCACATACATCCTTGTCCAATAGCTTGATGTCATCTAGAAATCATCTCCCAGCCTATTTACAACTACTACTCATAGAAATCTAACTCAGTGAAACAACTTACAATCAATGTTTTTCAATAATCAACCAACCAAAATTTACAATGTATTTCTCAGGAGTTCTTATTGGTGAAAAGAGTGATAGTAGTGGTAGATAGAACTTAAATGACTCATTAAAACATAGGGAGAAGTGTTTTTGAAGCCCATTCTGTTTTAGTATATTTACATTAACTTTCAATACTCTTTAGATGAATTAGTGGTCTTCGACAGATTGATAATAACTCCAAGGGTATGTTCCATGAAGTACTCTCTGGTTGTAGTACTCTGTTTATATTCTATGGAAAGAAATGTGCAGATTTTTCTTTCAGGTCTTCCATGTCTCATAACTAATGCACTAACAGTTTAAGGACTTATGTCAGGGTAATAACTTCTCAGGAGCTTGATGGAGAATGAAATAAGTCGTGTGGTTAGTCCTTTCTTGGAAAAAGAACATTTTGCCGATATGAAAGCACTGATATAATTTGTTTATGTGCTTTAGGCTTCATTAAGTCTTCTTGGTCATTCTTATGGTCTTCATCTATGTCTTCATCCTTTAAACACTAGGTTATGAGAATTAAGTCTTCAACCTTAGGCTTTGATTCCTTAATTCTTCTTCTGATACTCTTTAAGCTCTCTTCTGACCTGTTTTGGTGCATATATAGGTTTTAGGGGTGCTGGAGGGTTTGAATCAGGGTTTGTAACCCAATTTTCAATGAAAAACATGCTATTAACCCTTTCTGGTGTCTTCCTCTACTATCCTCGGCTCTATGATAGTCTGTCTGCGCTCTAAATCACCATGACTGTGACTGTGGAGACATAATGAATTCACCATCTGTAAAACCTGCAAAACTCGATAAAAATGTTATAAAATACCGAGGGGGTGAGGATGGAATGCTTTTGAGGCTGGTGGGAATGGTGGTGCAGCGATGAAAAATGGTGGATGCAGCGGAAAAATGGGTGAAAATCACGGCGGAAGGTGAAAAAACAGGCCCAATGAAGGTTGAGTGCAAGGTGAGTTATGGACCGTTGGATTAGATCAATCAACCGTGATCTATGGTGGAGATTTTTCAATGAAGTTGTTTAGAGGATGGATGAAAAAGTAAGTGAATGGGGTCAAGATTAAATGTTGGCCGTTCAATTAGAATTGTAAACGACAGAGATTAAACCCGAAATCATGTTGCGAAGGGCGGTAAGGCGGAAAAATGGAATGGTTTTCGCACGATGCTGAGGGAAGGAAGTGGTTTTCCAAAAAAAAACATGATTCCATAGAATGGGCGATGTGTGTCCTTTAAAAACCGCTTATATCATGCAATTTCAAAACATTAACACCTGGATGCAAAATTTGCACGATATGCATTCTCAACCGTTGGATGAAAGGCCAAAGATCTAATGGTGCGGGTTTCGTGCGGTGGGAGGTAAGATGCACGGGGCAGAGGTGGGCCATCAAGTTTTTTCTCGACCGTTAGATCATGTGAATGGATGGTGGAGATTTGAAAGATGGAGTGGAAAGACATATGGAAAGGCGGATGGGAAGAAACCCCATGGCTGTTGATCTCTGTTAGATCAACGGTCCATATTCGTTTTTGGATTTTCTGCGTCGGAAGTGAAAAATAAAAGGAAAAATGGATTTTTTCCATGAGGGTTATGGGCAAAGCGAGATTGAATCTCAGCCATTAGTTCTTGTGGATTCGACGGTCGAGATTTAAGGAGGGAGCGGGGAACTTTGAAAAGAAAAGAGGGGGTAGGAAATGAATGGGTGCCCGATGACTGTTGATCTGCAGAGATCAACGGTCTAGATTTGTTTTTGGACCCTATTGTTGGGGAAGCGAAAATAAGGAAAATAAGGCTCCGGGAGAGATTTTAAGCTCTTTAGCATCCGATTGTGGGGCTATGGTTGTATGAGGCTGGGGCTAAAGAATATAAGCCCTCAGAGGCTTAAGCCTGCTATAGTGCAAATAGACTGATTTTTAGGCCAAAATAGGGATTTTTAATGCTAAATGAAGGGCTCTGGTAGGCAAAAGAAGGGATTTTTAGACCAAATAAAGGGTGGTATAAGCTTAAAAAGGGTTTTAGGAATGATTTAGAGGTCAAATGAAGGGGTTTTGGAGGAATTTTATGAAGAGAATAAGGGTGAAAAATGGGGATTCTGTGGGAATGAAATGGAGCAAATGGAGGCCTTTTTAAAGCAGTCTCTTTCACAAATCAGCAGGGCTTTTCAATGGAAACAACAGTGAATATTTCTTCAAAGGACAGAAGACACATGAAGGCTTCAAGAATGATATATTTTCAAGGGAAAATTTTCTCTTGAAGACTTAGAAACATACTTAGCAACCTGTTTGCAATGCCAAAATTTTATAGGTGGCTAACAAAGCCTTTAGAAGGCTCTACTATGACTCATGAAGATGAAAAATGGCAACATGACATATCAAAATTACAAGAGCAAGTGCAAAAAATTTCGCTCTTGCAAAGAGCAACAAAATATGACATGGATGTTTTGAAGAAGGGCATGGAAACTAAGATGGATGGTTTGAAGAAAGGCATGGAATCTAAGATGGATGGTTTGAAGAATGGCATGGAATCTAAGATAGATGACATGGAAGCTGGCATGGACTCTAATATGGATGACATGGAAGCTAAGATAGATGAGAAAATGGAAAACATGAAGAATGATCTAAAAGCAGACATGGAAGGTTTGACAAAGTTGATACAAGAAATGTTTCCTAATTGTGAAAAGATAGTAGAGGAAACTCATGATGAGAAAAAAATAAATGTTAATCATGATTTCATAAAATCTAATGTTGGCGGGAAGAACCACCATATTCAAAAAATGGATATGAGGAAGTTTGATGGAAAGGATCCTATAACATGGGTACTATAGATGGAGCAATATTTTGATCTCCATAATGTGCAAAACACACAAAAGGTATGCATTGCAACTTTACATTTAGAAAAAAATACATTTGTATGGTATCGATGGCTTTGCTCAAATAAAAAAATTGTCACTTGGTCAATTTTTACGGAGGAAATGATAGCACATTATGAGGATTCAAAGAGCAACACCTTCTTTAGCCAATTGATAAATATCAAACAAAAGGGTTTAGTGGGGGAGAACATTGAAGACTTCCAAAAATTGAATATAAGGGTAACTGATATTCCATAGGAACACAAGATTGATCTCTTTATAGGTACTTTAAAGGATAACATCCAACATGAAGTTCACGTTTTGGAACTTGATTCAATGGAGAAGGCATTCAGGTTGGCAAGAAAAATTGAATGTAAAATTATGGCGACAAGGAAGCCTACCACTCACTTCTATAAAGAGGGAAGTGTTGCTACTCCTAGATTTCGACAACCTACAAGGTTGACACCACAAAAATTGGAAGAAAAAAGAGCAAAAGGGCTTTGCTACAGTTGTGATAGAAAATACACTAAAGGTCATAAGTGTGCTGAGAAGAAATTATTTTACATAGATTGTGAAGAGGAAGAAGAAAATGAACAAGAAGAGGATATACACCAGGAACTAACCCAAGAAGAGGAAGAAATGAGTCCGACCATATCGTGTAATGCATTGGCAGAAATTACCACTCCTCAAACTCTCAATATAGAAGGACATATCAAGAAGAAAAAGGTAATAGTGTTGATTGCTTCAAGTAGTACCTATAATTTTATTCATTGTAAGGTAGCTAAGGAATTGAATTGTTTCCTATACCTAGCAATAGAATTTCAAGTGATGGTTGCAAATGGAGGAACTATAAATTTCTCTGGAAAATGCCATAATATCAAGCTAACCATGGGGGAATATGTATTGAATAGTCCAATTATTTCCATTCCTATGGGAGGTGTTGATGTTGTACTAGGAGTACAATGGTTACAATCTTTGGGGACGGTAGCTTTTAATTTTCAAGAACTTTTCTTGAATTTTTTTTCAGAAGGAAAGGAAGTCGAATTACGGGGTATTGCAGGGAAGTCGGGAAAGATAATAATCTCTAATGTCATGACAAAGCTTCTAAATAAAGAACAACAAGAAATAATTGCACAATTATGCTCACTAGAAGTTCCAACATCAAAATCATATATTTCTGCAGATCTCTAGAAAGTCTTGGACAATCATTCCAAGGTTTTTGAAACTGCCAAAGGACTCCCACCTATTCGTGATCATGATCATGATATTCATTTGATTCCAGGAAGTTTTCCTCCAAAAATCAGGCCTTATAGATATCCTTATGTCCAAAAGAGTGAAATTGAACATATGATTGCAGAAATGTTAGAGGCGGGTATAATTAAACCTAGTCAAAGTTCGTTCTCTGCTCCTGTAGTATTGGTACACAAGAAGGATGGAACATGGCGCATGTGTCCAGATTATAGGGAGCTCAATAAGCTCACCATTAATAATAAATTTCCCATTCCTGTGATTGATGAATTATTGGATGAATTACATGGAGCAATTTATTTTACCAAGTTGGATCTTCGTTTAGTATATCATCAAATTAGAATGAAGACTGAAGATATTCCGAAAACAACATTTTGAACTCAGGAGGGTCATTATGAATTTTTGGTCATGCCTTTTGGCCTTACCAATGCACCTTATAAATTTCAAGGGTTGATGAATTCCATTTTCAAACCCTTCCTTAGAAAATTTGTGCTAATATTTTTTGATGATATACTAATCTATAGCAGGTCTTGGAAGGATCATGTTCAACATGTTGACAGGGTGCTCAAACTATTGCATGAGAAACAATTATATGCAAAAACATCCAAATGTTTCTTTGGAGTACAAGAGGTGGAATATCTGGGTCATATTATATCTCACGAGGGTGTTAAGGTAGACCCTAACAAAATTAAAGCCATTAAGGAATGGAAAATCCCCACAACCATAAAGAAATTGCAAGGATTTATCAGGTTAACAAGGTATTATCAAAAGTTTGTTAAGAATTATGGGGGAATAACAGCACCTCTAACAACATTATTGAAGAACGATGCATTTTCATGGACTCCTGAAGCAACTAAGGCCTTTGAACATCTTAAAGAGGCAATGTGCCTAGCACTAGTCTTAGCTACGCCAGACTTCACAAAAACCTTTATTGTGGAATGTGATGCCTCAGGAAATGGAATTGGTGTTGTTTTAATGCAAGAAGAAAGACCCATTGCTTTTGAAAGTCATCCAATCAAAGGAAAGTATGTACAGAAACCTATTTATGAGAAGGAAATGTTAGCAATACTTCATGCACTAAAGAAATGGAGAACTTACCTAATGGGAAGACGCTTCAAGGTAAAAAATGATCATGATATTCTTAAACACTTTTTGGAACAAAGTCTATATTTAGAAGAGCAGAAAAATGGGTCACAAAGATGTTGGGTTATGACTTTCAAATAATCTACAAAAAAGGGAAGCTAAATGTTTTTGCAGATGCACTCTCAAGAAAGAATGAAGAGGTGGAAGCATTGCTTAGTGCCATTTCTATTATCCAACTAGATTGGATAACTGAAGCAAGAGATGAATGGAAGAAGGATGAAGAAGTGTGGACACTCATTCAAAATTTGCAGCAAGATCCTAGTACATCTGATACATTTATTTGGAAAAATGATTCCTTATGCTACAAAGATCGCTTATATCTTTGTAAGAATTCTCAACTAAAACAAAATATTCTCTTGGAATTTCACACTTCTCCTTTAGGAGGACACTCAGGATTTTTAAAAACTTACCACGGGGTGAAGAAAGAATTTTTTGGGATGACCTTAAATATGATATTCAAAAGTTTGTGGCAGAATGTTTGGTCTGCCAGCATGATAAAGTTGAGATAATTAAGACCCCGGGTCTTCTACAACCTTTATCCATTCCAATTCAACGTTGGGAGGAGATTTCAATGGATTTTATCACAAGTTTACCTAAGTCTGAAGGAAAGAGTGTCATCATGGTGATAGTTGATAGACTTACCAAGTATGCACAATTTTGTGCATTATCTCATCCATTTAAAGAAAGTACAGTTGTTACTACATTTATGGACACAATTCAAAAGCTACATGGAAACCCAAGGGTTATTATGAGCGACAAAGATCCCATTTGTACTGGAAATTTTTGTATGGAGTTATTTTCTTGTTTGGGTACTCAATTAGCTCATAGCTCATCTTATCATCCTCAATTTGATGGTCGAACTGAGATAGTAAATAAATGTTTGGAAGGATATCTTCGTTGTTTTGTATCTGATAAACAAACACAATGGGTCAAGTGGTTACCTCTCGTTGAATGGTGGTATAACACTTCCTTCCATACTATAGCAAAAATGGCCCCATTTATGGAACTTTATGGATATCATTCACCATCCATCACATCATCTTTAAGAGAAAATTCGAAGGTTCAAGCAGTGGAAGATCACATCGAGAATAAACAAGAAGTTCTCCAACTCTTAAAGGAAAACCTGAATTTGGCACAAAATCGAATGAAACAACAGGAATATCAACATCACAGCAAGAGAATTTTTGATGTAGGAGACTGGGTATTTTTACGGCTATAACCATACAAACAAATGTCCCTCAAGCAAGCTAAGAAGGATAATAAATTATCACCAAATAACTATGGTCCTTACAAGGTGTTGCAAAGGATTGGTACCATGGCATACAAATTGGAGCTTCTCGCTTCTTCACGAGTGCATCCAATTTTCCATGTTTCATGCTTAAAGAAGGTTATAGGTGAAAATATTCCAGTTCAAACAATATTGACAGAACTTGATGAGGAAGGAAAAATCATATTGGAACCTGAAGCGGTCACGGAAACAAGAACTCGACAACTACAAAATCGATCAATTTCAGAGTATCTCATCAAGTGGAAGAACTTACCCACTGAAGATTCTACATGGGAGGATGAGAATTTTATACAGAAGCACCCAGAGCTACTCAAGCATTGAGGACAACACTTTTTTGAAGGAGGGGCATGTTAGGTCCCTATATTACTAGTATAGTCCCTTATTGTTGTTAGTGTAACCCCCTTATTGTTATTATTGTACCCTTGTAACCCCCTTATTGTTATTATTGTACCCTTGTAACCCCCATATTGTTATTATTGTGCCCTTAAATTATTATTGTTAGGTCGGCTAGGATTACATTGTGGCCCTACTAGGATTATATTATGGCCCCATGGACTCCTACATATAGAAAGGAGGTTTTGTAATTTGAATCATCCAAGAATTGTTCATTCATGTAATGTATTGGAGGTTGCCCCCTCGAAGTGGCTTATTTCTAAGGCATTGATATCTCTCTACTTCTCTTTTTGGAGCTGGTTTCACAAAAGCATCTTGAAAATGTTGTTTTTCACTGATTTTAGGTTGGAAATTATTGTCATCAGCAGCAAGGTGTAATATGGATGACCCTAATTCCTTCTCCTTTGCATATATAGGATGATTTGAGGGATTATGCTGATCACTTATGATATAGGCCATTTGGGTTTCCTTATACAACCTCTTGAATTCTCCTCCAAACACTGGGATTGTGGCATGTGACATATCCATTTGAAGGGTGCCTCCCAATTTTTTGGACCAGGACCTAGAAAGCAGCATCCCAAATCTAGAAGATATGTCTGCAACGACTATGTCCATCACTAAAATTTTCATAGGAAGCTGGGTAAGAGAAACAACCAAGTATTTAATAACTCCTAAACAGTTAACTCTTTTAGAATCAAAAGTATATAGGTCATGGTATTGCTTAGTGATTTTTAATCCTAATTCATCCATCACCTTTTTGGCATTAGATTGTGAGAGGCCCTAGAATCTAATAAACAATTATGCAACAATTTGTCATGTATATTGAGTGAAAATATAAAGGTGGTGAATTATCATAATTTTAGTGTTGGACACAGCTGCCTAACTAGATATTAGGATGTTCATATTCAAGATTGACTGAATTAGGAGTGAGAGGTGGTTGTAACAGAATTTAAATGACTCTTTGTATGTTGGATTTTTAAACAATTCAAGAAGTGGAACTGGGATCTTGATTTTATTAAGCTCTGACTTGAAACTAAAATAAAAAGGAGTCAATTCTTTATTTTTTGTAGAAATTTTGATGATTGGGGCAGGATTAGGAGGTGGAGGGACATCATTGACTTGTGCCTTTTGTTTAGCAGCTTGTTTGTTAGAATCTGTTTTTTGTTGAGGTTGTGGGACAAGACCTTTCGACCTCAGAGGATAATTTCTTGTTTGAGTTTCTTGCTAATTTTTGTCATTTTGTACATGAATTTGAGCATTCTCATCATCTGAAAAGAGATTTGTCCTTGAATGATCTTCATATTATTTCAAATTCAAACAAGTTGACTATGATGTTTCTCCTACAAGATTTATGTATTCATTTTATTCCTCATGTTCTTGCTACTCTCCTTCAGAAAAATTATTCAGTGGAGGCTGAACATTTTGATCATCAACATTCCTCCTTGGGCGCTGTAATATTTTTTGAGGTTGAAAACATCTTTTGAAGGGAGCCTGATTTCTATTGGCTTCGTTTTGATTGGCTCTAGCAGCAGGTTTGTTCTCTAACTCCAGTTTCGTCATCTTAGAAGCAATTTCTTTAATCAAATTATTCTACTGTGAAAGTTTTGGAGGAGGAAGGTTTTTCTTCATTCATTTTCTTTTTCTCATTTGCTGCTTTCTCCTCTTCCATTTTCAATTTATTTGAGGCCATAAGATTATACTGCACTCCAATTGAAACCTCCTGCATAGCCACCAATTTTTGAACTTTCTCAGCTCTTAACCACAAAACAAACTCATAATCTAAGGCATTGGAAAAAGTTATCATTGCTGTGGTTTCAGGAGGTTTGATTTCTTCAAGATTTTTTTGATAAATTTTATTAAATCTCTTTTTAAAATATGCCGATGACTCATCAATCTTATTTTTTAGAGTTCCAAACTCTTTAAGGTAGTAAACATAATCTTTTCTATCACACCATTGTTTCACAAATATTTCCTCCAATTCATCTATTCCTGTTATTGAGTTTGGTGGCATATTTCTAAACCATTTTCGAGCTTCTCCATCCAAGCTCTAAACAAAGAGTCTTGACCAGACATCTTCATGTTTAATGTTTTGGTTATCAGCATAACTATAGAAAGCAACCAAATGTTCCTCAATAGAAACTCCTTCTCCCTCTCCTATGTTTTTGATAGATATTTTAGATAATCCCCTTGAGGAAGAGGATGTAAAGGTTGAGGAAGGGCAAGTGGTGGATATCTTGCAAAAACTATCTGTTGCATCCTTGTAATGGAAATCTGAGACATGACTTGATGATGTACAATTTATGGATGACTGGTTGATGTAGTTTTTTGGGAACTAGGAATTACAATCTATGGAACTTGAATCTTCTTTGGAATAGCAAAAGATTGGAATTCTTGGGCTGGTTCTTCAAGATTTGGGATTGAAAATAGTGGATTTACAAATAGAAGAACAAAGGAGGTCTTTGTTTCACCTTCTATAGAAGAATCAGATTCAGATCTAGTCTCCTGAGGGGATGAGGTAACTTCGACTTTGTTTTGCTGAGCTAAAAAGTTAGATATATTGAAAGTTAGGCCTTCAGGAACATTCCCTTCTAATTTATGAGAAGAGGATGAGCCAACAGGTGGATTTCGAGACAAAGGAAAATAATCATGTTGGGGGGTATAAGAGGACTAATATTCAGG
This sequence comes from Pinus albicaulis, assembly GCA_034641835.2. Lineage (NCBI taxonomy): Eukaryota > Viridiplantae > Streptophyta > Pinopsida > Pinales > Pinaceae > Pinus > Pinus albicaulis. The sequence goes on along the minus strand of CM076584.1, from coordinate 1,043,909,191 downwards.
ATGAGTTTGAAGAAAATTTATAATGGTTTTAAAAACTTCTTCAATTAAAACATCCCTAACTAGAAAAGGTGCAATTTCCAATACTTGTTCTAATTCCCTTTTTGTCAACACAAAGTCTTCTGATTCCTTATTTTCTGCATTGATACTTAAAACCTCTATTTTTTATTCTTTCACTCGAATAGTACTTATCTATGATTTGCTAAATGATGATTGAGATATACTTTCAGCTGAACTCAGGTTAACATCATCTACTTTATTTTTTAGAGAAGCAGTTTCAACTTGAAATGTTTCAGTAGAATCTTTTGAAACTCAAACTTATTTAGATTCTAAAGTATATGATGGTATGTTTTTCTTTGTAACGTAATTTGTATGTACCTTATTTACTGACTGAGATGTAGCTTCAGCTGAATTCTATTTCCCTTTTGCATCTTTTATGATCTTTTCTGGGTCAGAAATTGGACTCACGGTAGGTGATCTTTGATTTTTTCTTATAGTGGGAGGTCTTGAAACCCCTCGTTCTCTTTGTGGAATCTCCAGGTGAACCAATTTGCAGTCAATAAAAGAGACTAGTTTTTATTCACCTTTAAAAAATACTACTAAGAATTCATGCAATAACATTCGAGAGAATATTGAATTCAGAATCTTAGTCTCCTGACAAACGCACAAAAAGATGTTAGTGCTAGAATTAGCACTTGGACTTCTTCAAGTGCTTGACCAGTCACATCCTAAGCTTTAGGGAAATTTAATGATTTGAATTATATAATTGGTAGGTGGTTAAAGCTCTCAATCACTCAAAAAGATTTCAGAAAAATTCACTTTCACACCAATGAGGGTATTTAGGCCTGATATGGTAGCATAAGATAAGTTTGTAATCTATGGCAGGAAGAAAGTGTGGAATAACAGAAGGGACAGTGTGTCTGCAAGGCATAAATCCACTTCTTTGATGAAAAATAACACAAGAACTGGTCTGGTAATATCTCGATAAGAGAAGGATATTCTAATACTTTCAATAATCTTATTAAATAGCATTAAAAGTCACTATCATAAGGAATGCTCTTAAACCATCTATTATGCACATCTCATCAAGAAATATTACTAAGTAAGACTAATAAAAATCGATAAGGTACATAAACACATCAAGAGGCTCATAAAAATATATAACAACATTAAAACTAAAAATTGGAACTGAAGAGATTTAGGTATGGAAACACATAAGAGGGATCAACAGTACACATATCAAGATAGTAATAACTCTTCAAAATTTTTCTTCAATATCATTAACTGAAAGAGTACAATGATCACATGAGTATAAGATTCAAAAACCACAAACCTTTTCTCTATTGAGTTTCATCATATATATATACAAGAGATATTATGCTGATATTTCCACAAAAATTGTGAATCTATTCTGGAGGAGTTATCATATTCCTATACATAAGATTAAGCTTATCCTTAACCATAATACAAAGTAGTGAAGCATAATAAATACAAACAACATGATGGCATGTAGTTCGAAGTGTCTAGAGTGATGTGGAAAACTGCTGCAAATTGCTCCTCTTCTCTGGTATAACCGCTTCCTCAAAAAGTGCAACTAACAGCTGAAGATGACATCTGGTTCTTTCCCCCAAAAGTGCAAAAATTTTCAACTGAATCTAACATCTGGAAGAGAAATCGATTAATTGACACTTGGTAGTAGCTTCCTCTATTGATATTGCATGTGTTAGGTCCCCGTAATTTGTTATATTGGTGAGAACAAATGGAAAGGGGTAACATCAGACCAGTCTTTGGAGTCCTAGGACCTAGCCTTCCAGGACTCAGAGAGGGCTCTCTCTATTTTGTGCAAAGGATGTGAAATTTTTTATTTTAGGGTTTTATTTTAGGCTAGTTGTTAAGTTTAGGGTTTGTTGGTTTGTTTGGGTTGGGTAAATGATCAAGTAGAATAGATGGAATGAGAGATCTTCAAGTCCTTGGGCTATGGAGTCTACAAAGGTCATGGAAAGTTCAACAATGAATTAGGGTGAATCACAGGCCAAATCTAACATGGTCAAATGGATCTTCAAGGTTTGTGTGAGATGAAATGAACATCAAGTTTGTGAACATGGTAGGTGTAAAAGGGCAGTTAAGAATCCTTGAAAAAATACTTTTAAACAAGAGTGGTCTTTAATACTTGCTAAGGATGAAGAAATAATCAATAGACAGGGAAAACCAATAACTCTTTGATTAAACTCAAGCAAATACATATTTAAGACAAACAATTCAGTGAACTATAGAAGGCAAGAAACTTGTATAAGTTCTAGTGATTTCACCTTCAAGGTTAGAAAGAAATTTAATATAGACATATAACATAGATTAAAGAAGAGGGAACTCCTAAACATCATTGTTAAAGCTACAAATACCTTTAAGGCAACCTTTCAATAATGGGAAAAGGGCATGATCAAAACATAACCTCTTTGACTAAACCTAATCAGTGATACTTCAAAGAAAGACCTTAAGAAAAGTGTTTGAGTAACATAAAAAAAACAGGGCTAACCATAAAATATCTTTGATATCTACTGTATTGAACCATTCATGAAATAAACAAGCATAAGCGGGTCTAGAGAGCAGCAAAGAATTCTCTAAACTGACCTAGCAGAGGAAAACATAGAGGCAGTGAAGAACAAATAGAACTAAGGTGCCTTTGAAAAAAACATTTCTTAGTCTAAAATATTTTTCCTACTGCAACATAGAAGAATATAACAAAATGATACATAATAAAACAAAAACTGAATAGGAACACATCACCATTAACCATGCTCAGGGATCTTGCAAGCAAGCCTTCTCCATCATCAATCAAAACAAGCCATCCACAAATTCCACAACAATTTCTCTTCAATCTCCCAAAAACACTATATATTACTCACAAGAGTCATCAAATGCCAACCCAACACATTGAGGCCCTCATTCTCTATTTATCTATCAAAGGAGGGAAAAAACCCTAACTAGGGTTTGAAAAAGTCATACATACTCATAAATGTCATTTATGCCTAAGAGACCATGCAAGGCCCAAGGCATAAAATATCTAATGAAATAAATGAAAAAATAACTCCTAACACCTAACTTTGGAGTGATTTGGACAAAAAAACACTAAAATATAATGTTTCCATAAATGAGTGTCTTTTGTTGACTTTTTCACATTAAAGGTGCAACAGTGAGGTCTGAAGGTGTAGCGCCTGCATAGGAAAACTAGGTCCACTTGCAGCCATGTTTTGATGGCCTTCCCGATGTTGGAATTGGCTCTGTGATGGCTTGTTGGAAAGCATGCTGAGTATAATTTCTAAAAATTCCATTTTTTTTTCTGATTGGGCAACATTAAACTATTAAAAAAGTAAAACTCCCAAGGCTACTAAAGGCGCAACGCCAACGCTGAAAATGAGGCAGAAAGGTGAAATTTGGGGTGTTTTTGACCCTTTTGGAGGACAAATCAACTCCAAATGACTTAAAATTTAGTGAGCATGCTGTACGTGAGCTAAGGATTCCACAAATGTAAAGTTTTCCTCCTGAGGATTCCTGAGGGAAAAGCGTAGCGCCAAGGGTGATGCACCTTCAGGCCTTAAAATCAACAAAAAACCAAAAATTTTCAAAAAGTTCCCAAACTTTGCAGATAGCTTCCTCATGGGGTTTGGGAGGCCTATGGAGAAGATTCAGAAATAATTCCAAGGTTTTCTTGGTCCTTTGCCTCCTTGAGTGATTGAATTTGGGTAAGGGCTCCTTTCAGCTTGGCCCTTGCAATATGAATTTTCAATGCATTGTGCTTGGCCATATTTTTCTGTAGGCCAAGGCCCATTTTTATCTTCTTCATCTACTTGTGCTCATCCTTATAATAATAAATAATATATTGTGCCATGCCATGGCTTCTTTGTAGGTATCTAATCTTTGAATCTTTGCTTTGGAACAAGATGCTTGTAACCCTATCCTCATCTTCATTTTCACTTTCAAGGTCAATGAGATCAAATTCTTGCTCAACCTCATGTTGATCTTCCCCTTCTTCCTTCACCTTTTCTTTGCCTTTATCCAGTGGCTTAGTGGATGTGGAAGGCATGTCCCCTTTCCTTTTAGAGGCAGCAAACACATTCCTTTCTCGTCTTTGGTATATCAATGGAAATGGCTTGATTGTGATCATTTTGGTATTTTCATCATGGCTACCATCTTCCTTTGGCTCATTGATATCCATGCTATCCTTATGGATTTCATGGTTACCATAATTTGTCTCCATGTCTTCCTCTTCATTACCTTGAATGCTACTTACCTCATTATCTTTAATATCAACCTCACTGTTTTCCTCTTCACTGATTTCTGCACTATCCTTTGTACTGCCTTCATCTTGTTCATCATTACTACTAGGAATCTCATGGCTGTGATCTTTACTGCTTTCATCAAATTATTCATTTTCTTCACTGTTATCATCAGCTTCACTGATATTTTGGTCCTTGGTGTCACTGTTGTCATTAGCATCATTATTGCTATCAGTCACCATGTTTTATGCTTCATCATTGTTCTCTTTGTTTCCAACATCATCAATGCCCCTATCACTACTAGGAACGTCACTGTTTTTACTGTCATTGTGGCTCTGAGTTTTACTGCTCTCCCTAGCATCATCATATGTTTCTTTATCACTTGCTTCAGTTGTGTTCATGTTGTGTTTTGCCTTTTCATCTTCAACATTGTCATTTTGATTGCTACTTTCTTCATCACTTGCCTCATATTCATTATCATCTAACTCCATGTCTTCTTCTTCATTGCTGACCTCTGCCTCTTCATCACTAAGCCTCACTGTTTTCACTGTTATCATGGCTCCTAGTCTCATTTCCACCATTATCACCATCACTACATTAAGCTTCATTTTGGTTCAATTCATCATCACCCTCATCTTCATGGTCAGTTGCTTATTCACTACCACTTCCTTCTTGTTCTGATGCATTGGGAGAGGGTGAGGAAGGGAGGTTTTCTTGAGGTGAGGATACATTTTGTAGATGATGAGGCATGATCAGTAGGAGGTGATGGAGGAGTAGAGGGAGGGGGATGAGATGATGAGGAAAATTTTTGTTGATGATGGGGCTATGGGTTTGTGAACACTTCATGAGCAGTGAACACCTCCCATGGTATGCCTTTTTTCTCCAACTGATGTAGCACAACCATATTGATTAAGGAGTGATGAAACAAACTTTGAATTTTATGGGAATAGTTCCTCTTTTGGACAACATAAGACATCTTGTCAATAATCCTATAGAGGTAGTAGGGTAAATGAAGCATCTTAACCCTATTGAAGTGCATGAGAAATTTGATATGATAGGAGTAGAGTCTAGAGTACCTTCCCTCACAGGTAAAATATTTCATGATGACCCTCATCAAGGGTGCATACCTCTCCAACAAGTGTGAAAAAAGGAAAATAGATTTGCAGCCTTCTTTGTATCTGGGTTTAAGAAATGGCTCATTGAAACTTATGTCCAAATTTTCTCTTTTGAACCATTTTTCACCAACATTAGGCATTCCAGTGGCACTAGAAATGGCATCTGATGACAGCTCAAATTTTACCCCTGCAATATTCACTTGTTTATTGTGTCGGTTGAGGATGAAAAATGTAGTGAGCTCAGGGTGACTTTGCACCTGTTGGACCTTTTCACAAAACTGGAAACACCCTACATTTTGGAAGCATGTGACAATCATAGGAGAGGCTTTAAGCTCCATATTGTCTTGGGGTTCAAACCTATTAGCCTTCCCACCTATGTATGTTTGCCTCCTATGCACATGGCCTTCTTCACTACTCACATTTCCTCCTTCTCCTGACATTTTGATTATTGCTTCTTTTAAAAAAACCCTAGCTCTACTTGTAAAACTTGATATGATGAGTGATTTGGAATGAGGGTGAAAGGCGACCTTTGAAACTGAGTGAGAGGAATATGTAGGTGTATGACTGAGCCTTTTAATCTCTGATGAATGGTCAACTTCAAAATACTGAAACTACACTACTTCATACCCTTCTTGACATGATATATTCTTGTTAGTAGATGATGAAGGTTTTAAATAGTGTTTTGAGCAGGAAGGTTTAGGGTTTCTAATCCTTAGGGTTTATTCAATTCTCCTTGACTTTAAACCATCAAAATTCACTGGGGGAAAAGGAAAGACATCCACCTACCAATTTGTAATTCCCTTGAAATTCCTTTGATGCAGCTTGGAGGAGATTTCTGTTGTTTTTTTGGCATTTGTAGGTGGAGGAGGAGCTTCAGGCAAAGGTGCAGTGCCTACATGCAAAGTCGGGTCCTCCCTAACCAACACATAGCACCTGCACACGTTTCTGGGTGTTGGGCTCCCCAACTCATAGCACTTGAACGTTTTTGGCCTGTCAGGCTTCCCAACGTGCAGCGACTTAACATTTTTCTGGGTTGTCAGGCTTTCCCTAGGCGAATGGGTAGCGCTTGCATGAACACACAACGCGTGTCTTTGAAAGTGCAGAGTAGTGCAATTTTGCACTGGGAAATCCTCTAAATGCGCAGTTCCGGGCACTGACCGTGTAGCGCCTACCTGAATGTGTAGCACCGGGCATACTTGCTCAAAATTTGAATGAAATTCTCAAATTTCTCTCTTGGATGCTCTGTCTATTGTTGCAAGTGCACAATGAGTTGGGTGAGGGGAAAAAAGGTCCTTTATAGCCTAGGAAAATAAATTGAACTTACAGAACCGAATTTGCTAATGTTTTTGAGCTTTTTCATTTAAATGATATTGCCTTGACCATTTTTGTTGTAGGTGGCTAAAAAACATTTAAATGGACCTTTCCTACCTTTTCCTTTCTGACCATTTTTCCTCTATTTGCTCTGTAGGTTGATGATATGGTTAACTTGACTTTCCTTTGGCTTATTTATTCTTTTAAATTCTTTATTGACAGGTGATTATGAGAAACTTGAAATGGATTTTCCCTCTGATCTTTGGAGCATGGCAGTGCTACCCTTGACAGCATTAGGATTTTAAGTGGCAGTGAACAAGAAAGTGACCACTTCAAATTATCTCCTCTTTAGGCCACTTTTGACTTGTAGGTGCCATGACATATTGACTTACCCTTTTTTGATATTCTTCAAGTTTGATATATTCAATTACATAGAAGCAACCTTATAATCAGCTTGGGTTTCCATCTTGGAGCTCAAACCTATGTTTTATCCCTTTGATCATTAAGTGTAAATGACTAAGAATGAGAGCTTGACCTTCCTTTCACTGATACTCTTTGCATCTTTGTTCTTTTCAGGAAGTGGGACACTTTACCTCCGCAAACTCTGGATGTCACTTATGACAGTCCCTTCAAATCTTCCTTCTGCTATCAACATGCAGGTCTAACATCTTCACTTTAGCTCCTTCAATTATCTTTCCCAAAACCTTAGGTTTCTGGCCTGTTTGAGAAAAATTATTAGTGTTGTGTTTTAAGTTCTCTATAACCCTTTCAATTTCATTCATTTTTGTCCAATTCACCTCACCTTTTTCCCCTTTTTTTTATTATTTATGATTTTTTAAAAACTTGTCTTCATTCTTGATTCTCTTGGTGTGCCTCCTCCATGTGATTTGCTGCATTAGATCCTTTCTTGGCACACTGCTGGCCCAATCAACCTGAGGAAAATTGCATTTTTCTTGAACATAAGCGGCTTCTTCCTTCTTTGCTGTGAATGTCTTTAATGAGGAGTAGGCCTCTTAGCTTACCAATTCTCTACTGATAGTCACCTTAACACTCTTGCAGAAATGTCAAAATGCATAGTTGCCTTTTTCAAAACTTATACTTGACCAAGCAATCCTCCTTGGAGATTTTTCTGATCTATCTTGAACAAAGATGTGATGATCTTATCTTGCATTTGAACCAGCTTTTAGCACATGAAAAATAGTGCTTAAAACACCAAGGATAACCCTACAACCTATGAAACCATAATGACCTGGTGGAAAGCTCCTTTAACTTGGTCTCTGATTGAACTGGGTTTGGGGTCTGCAAGTGTTAAAAATAGAGTTTTTGACAAATTGATTTTTTTGAATATCAGTAACCAATGAACTTGATTTATCTAAAGAGCCTATGGAGATAGTTTCAGACCATCAATGCTTGAGGAACCTGGTCGACATAGGAAGGAACAGGCTAATTGGTAATCCTAGATGGAAAGTGGAGGGGTGAGGCAAAGGAAAAACAAAGTGCTTAGGTTGTAGGTGAAAAAATAGGATGTAGATGACTGGAATAAGCCCATGAGGGGTCTTTTAGGAGTGGTAGGTTGACCATGTAATGAAAAAATAGTAGAATAGTAAAAAAATTGGTCTAAGGATAATGAAGGAAGTGAGATTTATAAAACTCACAATATTTGAGGAATCTTGTTTTTAGAAATCTAGGACAAATATTTAGTCATCTACAAATAGCAAAAATTATTGATGACTAATAGTGGCTCCACTTGGGGAGGGCAGCTCCTTTTCAGGAGGTGTCCAAAACTTCAGATATCAAATCTCCGAGTTTTTAAGACGAGTGTCTTATCCATTTGGCAGATATTTCTTTATTCATTTGCCAATGTTTCTCTTAAAGCTATGATCTTAAGAATCTGAAAGACATGATTGCTTCAACCTCATTTCTACCTACCCATCATACTTTTTCCTATCATTTTTTCTTCTTGTGGGTGCACTTGTACTGGAAAACCCTTGACATTCTTTTTTCTTTTGAAAGAAAAACAAAATATCTACTTGTACCCTTATCACTCCCAAAAGTTCAGATTATGCTAATGAACCCTTTTATTCTCTACCTAGTCTACTCATATGTCAAGATTAGGCTGTTTGACTTATTTAATTCTCTAATCTACTGATATGAAATTGAAAAGATGCTTTAACCAGGATTAAGAAATCCGATTTACCATGAGTTGTGGCATTGGGAAAAGCTGCACACAAACATTATTTTTGTACAAACAAAACTAGAAAGCATGAGGCCTGTGATCTATCATTTGTTAGGCATCCCCATCTTTCTCTTTGGTTCAAATTTGAGCATTTAAGAACCAACATATTTTCTTCCTAATCTATTCCTACTGACAAGTCAAGATTAAATGATTTGACAAGTCTTCTTTCAATAACCTATCAGCAAAAATTCAAAACATGTTCAGCCATGATTAGGCTAGATGACTGAACAAGACTCTTTTTCTTAACAAGTAGTGGAATTCAGGCTTGCACACTTTCAGCGGTACTCTTTTTTGGGTATGGGGCTGTACCTCTTCATCAAATCTGCCCTCTGTTTCCTTTTTTCTGTTTTTGTGTGTTTGTTTTATTGATATTTTATAAAACAATTTTATGTACAATGAATGAAAGCTTCAAACTTAGGAATTCTGACAAAAATAGTGAGTGAGCATCCTGCCATTGATAGGACCTCAAAATAACTCTACTCCATCCAGCTCTTTTAAAAAGAAAGCATTGTTACCTTTAGTTGAATGAATGATGTAAGGACCCTTCCACAAATTTTCAAATTTGTCGTGCTTTCCCTTGTCTTCTCTTCTTGAGTCCCATTTTAGAACTGTGTCTCCAAGATGGAAATCATTGGATTTGGTCCTCCTATCAAAGATCTTCTTGATGTTTTATTGTACTGCTTGTGTCCTTTTGTAAACTTCCTCTCTTGAATGCTGCAAATGAATGGTTTGGTTCAACCTCCTTTGCGTGTCATTTTCTTTTGATTGCACTTCTTGGAGGAGCTTCATCATCGAAACTCCCAAGGATGTTGGGAAGACTACATCTATGCCATAGACTAAATAATAGGGAGACATACTGATTGATTCTTAGTGGTTAGTCTATCAACCCATAATGCATGCACTAGTTTACCATGCCATGATTTTTGGTTATGTTTCAGTAGCTTCTTGATGATGTTCACCATACTTTTGTTGGAGGACTCATCTAGCCCATTACCTTGAGGGTAATAAGATTTGGAATGCCCCAGTGTGATATGATACTTATAGAAAAAGTTAACCATTCTTTTGGATTTAAAGGCAGCATAATTATCGGTAATGATCTTTCTAGGACAACCAAATCTAGACAAGATGTTGGTCTTAAGGAATTTGATAATGATTGAGTCAGTGGAATTCCTAGAAGGGATGGCCTCTATCCACTTGGTGAAATAATCGATGGAAGTGAGGATCCACTTGCATTGGGAAGATGAGGTAGGGTGGATCTCTCCAATGTAGTCCAAAACCCATTGTTGAAAAGGAGCTTCAAAACTGATGGGATGCAAAGGCAAAGGTAGAAGTTTTCTCTTGCCATAAAAATTTGGCACTTATGGCAATTCATAACCAGTTTATGAGTGTCAGGGAAAAGGATGGGCCAATAGTAGCCATCCCTAAGGATTTTTTTAGCTTTCGTTTTCCAATAGAGATGACCTCCACACTCTCCCTCATGCAGCTCATGCATGATTCTATCTACATCATATTCAAGAAAACATTTAAGCAATATGCCAACATAAATTTTCCAATACAAAACTCCATCTAAAATGCATAAATTTGAATCTTTTTGTTTCAAGAATCTAGATTTTGTCTTGGATAAAGTAGGATGAGCATTAAGATAAAAAAGCACATATAGAATATCAACATACCAAGATGAATTTAGAAATAATTCTTCAATGTGGGGAGCTGTGAACTCTTCCTGTTCGTCTAATGCATCAACCATATTCATGTCTAGTGCTTGAAAATTTGATTCTACCATGAGTTTTGCGAGTCCTTGTCCTTTAATCAGCTTAGTGGGTATGATTTCTAAATCATATTCTAAGATAATAGCAATCCATTTACCCCTTTTACCATCAGGGTCCTGATTTAGAATGTCTTTGACAACTATGTGTGGAAAAAAAGCAATGATATGAGAGTGCAAAATGTAGACACGGAAATCTTTCAATGCTTTGATCAAGGAAAATTCTTGTTTCACCATGATGTTATATTTTAAGGAAGCGTCTCTCAATGCTTTACTAAAGAAGGCTATGGGATGTTCTTGCCCCATCATGTTCTTTTGCAACAACACTGCAGCAATGGTGTGTTCGGATGAAAATGAGAAAATGTAGAAGTCCATGGTAAAGTCAGGACTGATTAGGACTGGTGTTTGGGTGAGTGCTTGTTTTACCAGTTCAAAATATTGTTTGGCTTCCAAGGTCCAGTTAACTCCTATCTCCTTTCTGAGCATGTTTTTAATATTCCTTAGGAGTTTAGCAAGGTTGGGGATGAACCTTCTTAGGAAATTGATCTTTCCAATGAAAGATAATAGGTCTTTAATGTTTTTACAATGGATAATTTGCAATATACCTTCAGTCCTTTTGGGGTCTATTTTGATTCCCTCTTTAGAGATGATGTGGCCTAGGAGTTTTCCTTCCTGAAGACCAAACAATGTTTTCTTAGGATTCAAAGACATGCCATACTTCCTACATTTTTCAAAGACTTTCCTCAAGTGGACTAAGTGTTCTTCATCAGTCTTAGAATAGATAGTGATGTCATCAAGGTATATAAATAGAAGTAACCTATGTCTTCTGAAAAATATATGTCCATGGCCCTTTGAAAAGTGGCCCCTGCATTCATTAACCTAAAGGGCATTTTAACATACATGAATGTGCCCCAAGGTTGTTGATCACTTGGAAGTACTAGTACCCGATTGTAACATGAAAAGCCATAAAGCAATGATATTCTCTATGAGCCAACTACCCTCTAAAGTATATGATCCATTTTAGGCAAGGGGTAGTTATCTTTCAAGGAGGCCTTGTTCAGATTTCTAAATTCAATGCAAAACCTAATCTCCCAGGTTTTCTTCCTAACTGACACAAGGTTTGAAACCCATTCTGAGTACCTAAGAGGGACTATGATCCCAAAATCATACGTGTTTTTAATTTCTTTCTCAACTAAAGGTACTAGGATAGGGTTTATTCTTCTCAATTTTTGTTTGAAAGGTTTTTTATTTTCCTTGAGAGGAATTTTATGTTGAATAATGCTTATGTCATAGGACTTCAAGTCCTCATACCCCCATGAAAAAACATATTTAAACTCCTTAAAAAGCTCAATATATTTCTATTTTATGTGAGGAGGAAGAGTTTTGGACAACTTGATCATTTTGGGTTCTTTTATACTGCCTATGTTATATTCTTCTACATTAGTCTCAGTGGATTCCATATTTTGCTTTCTAGCCAGATCATTAAAATAAAACAACTCTTCTAATGATGTAAGGCCCCTTGGTAATGTATCATCTTTACATTGAAAAACCTCAAGGTCCCTTTGATCTATATTTTCAACCAATTCTACCTTATAATGATGTTCAAGCAGATTTATACTAGCAGTAGAGGAAAACCCTATTTTGTGGGCTTGTTCTTCAGCAAAATAATCTTCTTCATGCCCTAAGCTTGGTTTTGGTATTGAAAATTCATTCTTAGATTGTATAAAGTCGTCAATTTTTTTATCACCCTCAAACACTTGCCAATAGTTTATGATGTCAGGTACTGTAGGCCAGTTTTTTACTTTGACAGTGTGTTGTTCATTTACATGGGGTATTAGGCAATTTCTGGCAGTAAAGGCAAGCTCATTGGAAAGGCTGTTTTGAGCTATAGGGATGAAAGTGAGTTCATATTTCTCAAATGTTTTCAGGAGTTCTAGGGTAGCATTCCTATAATCTCTTAGTCTAGGATTCTTGGTTGAATACTCCCCTTTGATTTTCCTAGTGATCAGCTCTGAATCTCCTTGGACTGAGATCTTCTTAGCTCCTATGTTCTTAAGAAAATGTAAACCAAGGAGGAGAGCCTCATACTCTGCAATGTTGTTAGGGCACTGGAAATATAGTTTGTAGGAATGGCCTTCATTTGTGTTATGTATCCAGACACCATCTCCTGAACTAGCTTTTCCATAAGAGCCATCAAAGCTCATGTTACAAAGTGTTTCTAGTTCATACTCACCATTATGTTGTTGTTCAGGGCTGCCATAGTTTTTTCCATTATGTTCTTCATTTGAGTATAGATTTGACTGTTCTGGTGGGCCTAACACTTTCTTATTTTCATTTACTTGTTCACTGATTTCATCTTCATTATGCAATATAAATGACTCAAGGTCTGAATGAATGGAATAAACAGGGGTGTTGTTTGGCCTATCTAGGCTGCTTACCATATATTTCATGTGAGATTCCTGGTACAATCTCCTTGTTTAGTTAAAAACTGGGATGGTAGCATAATACATGTCCGTTCGGAGGCTCCCTTGAAGTTTGGCTCCCCATGATCTAGAAAAAAGCATGCCATACTGGGGAGAATGTCAGCAACTACTATGTCCATGACTAGGCCCTTAGTAGGGATTTGTGCCAGATTGACACATAGATCCTTGATTAGACCCAAACATTTGACTCTTCTTGAATCGAAAGAATATAGGTCTTTGTAAGGTTTAGTTATTTCAAGGCCTAATCTCTCTATCACTACCTTTGGCATGAGGGTGTGAGAGGCACCAGAGTCCAGCATGACATTGTGTAAGATTTTTTCATGTATGCTTAAGCTGACATAAAAAGGAGGGACAAATCCTTATTGATATTTTCCCTCTACCTTAGGTCCAAAAAACAGTTATGGTTTATCATTAGTCAAATTCAGAGTGTCGATGTCATTTCCTATGTTCAAAAATTTCAACACTTGGGACCTATACACATCTTGGGATACCAGTTCAGTGAGAGGTATGGTTATCTTAATTTTGGAAATATCTCCCTCAAAACTGAAAGGTATTTGTGTTTTGGGCATATTTACATCAGTTCTATCAGCCATAATGTTTTCTACAATTTTAATTTGCTGATTCTGATTTGGGGCTTTAGAAAAAAGAGTTTTCTCAGGGCCACTAGTTGATGCACTAGGACAGCTTGGGTCACCATTTTGCTTGCTAATTTGTATTTTTTCTGATTAGTCTTCTTATCCATGGTGTTTGTGTTGTCTGTTGTCCTCTTAGGAGGATTTTCAGGGGTATTCCTAATAGCAGTGTCTATTTTTTTTTTCTTGGAGACATCTTGGTTCTTTTTTCTCCTAAGGTCATATTGCCTATGGACTTCCATTATGGCATTCTCAAATCCTATTTTGTCATCATCAGAATCCTCATATTTTGTTTCGGTTTTGTTTGAGGAGAAGAATCCTTGTTCTTCTTCGGTGAGAAAAACATCACCCTCATTGTCAGAACCAATCAAGTTTAAATGGTTTTCTTCAGGTTCTTCAGTCTCTCTTCCCTCTTCATCTACATAATTTTCTTAGAAAGGAGGCTTGATTTGTTGGTCATTGTCTCTCTGTCTATTTTGGGGAGGGTCTCTTCTGAAGTTCGTATTCCTATTTCTATTTTAGGGATTTGCTTGGTTCTCCCTAGGAGGTGCCCTTTTATTCGAGTTTATCCTTTCCATAATTCTCTCCATTGTCATAACTAAGTTGTCAATTTTGGCATCGGATGAAGAGGCTGAGGCCATAGTTTCATCTTTTTAGGTGACTCTCTTTTCTGACCTCATCCTAGCCCTTTTCTCAATTAAATTGGCCTCTACACTCACAACTCTGCTTTGCATGTCTTCTAAAGTTAGGGGATCTCTCTCTCTCAATTGATAGGCCATGTATGGATCAAAACCTTATGGAAATTTTGCTAAGGCTAGGCCTTGTGGAGGTTTCATGTTCAGTGGGAGTGCATTATAAGCACTATTGAACCTAGTGCAGTAGTATTGGACACTTTCCCCGACATGTTTTTTAAGGTTTTTATACTCTGAGAGGATTTGGAGAAGGTTTTTATTGATCTCCCATTTGTTTATGAATGTTTGGTAAAGGGAAGGGAGATCATGTATGCTGTTAGGAGTCAAGCCTTTGAACCATTTCTTGGCTTCTACTCCTAAGATTTTGGAAAACATCCTCATTTTAATGGTCTCCTCTTCTAATTCCATGTAGTCAAAAGCATCATTCATCCTATCTTCATGTTGTTGGGTAGTGGTAGATTCAGCTCCAGTAAAGTAAGGGATATTGGATTGGTAGTCATTTGGAAAAGGTATTAAAGGTTGTGGTAGCCAAAGATCATTCTTTGATACCATTGTAATATTCCCAATGGGAAAAATCAGCAATAACGTAGTTTTCAGAAATGTATTCAATGGAAGTTAAATGCAGCCCATGGATCCATTCATTTATACATTATTATAGCTAGATAAAAAAGGATATCTGAAACAAATCATGGTAGCTTAGTTAAACAAGCCTCCCAAGCCATTATTTCTCAAAAATCATACAAAAAGAGGGGCTGCAACCATGAATAAAACTGGAAATACCTTGACAGTGTTATTTTATTAATATTGCAACAATAGTAAGTTGTACATCAGATCTAGAGTGATATGTGCGTAAAAATTCAGATCTATATTAGATCCATGCACTATACAGGCTACTCTAATGAACCCCCTTGGGGTTTTCAACAAAACACCATGTACAAAGTGTAGATCTAAGATCTAAGACTACAGATCTATGGAAATATTCAGATTTGGAAAGTGGATCTGATCTGATATAAAAAATAAAATGATCTCCTCCAATAGATCTCCAAAGTGAAGGGCAGGTCCCCAACACTCAGAAAATCAACTCTCCAAATGGTGCACTGAATCACCCTGCAAATTCTCCTTTAGAAATTACGCAGATCTGGATCAAGACTGCACTGTAGGGGACAAAATGTGATTGGCCTACAGCCAAGATATGAAAATTAAGCTCAATACCTTCAATACTATCCCTCGAATGGATTAGAAACCTCCTCCACTGAAAAGAAGCACTGAAATGGACTAGATTTGAAGATCTAGTTTCCACTTGCTGCAGCTTACTGAAACGGACAAACCCTCAACATGATCTATGTTGTCAAAGGAAGATGAAGCTTGGCCTTAAGCTAGATAGTGGAAAATATGGTGCAAGAATCCTCCAAGAGATACTCAATGGAAGAGGTGGGATTCCCGATCAGGAACACCTTGTGCTAAACAACACTTTATCTCAGCTAAACAAGCAGAGAAAGAAATATGTCCAAATATAACATTTAATCAGAAAATCATAATCATAAGCTAACCCCATATGGCTGCCATCCTATTCCTTATAAACAATGTGAGCCTTCTCACCTTGGGTCCCACTGATTAGGGTTTCCATCTTCATGCAATGAATCTCCCTCCAAAACTGCACTGTCCCATATCAATGCCACTCCTCCATAATAGTGTTGTTGGATTGGGTCAACCTTGATTGGATCTTCATGCAATCTTCATGCAATGTCTTCTTCCACACTCAAGGTGGCTTTATTCTAACTATCTAAACTGATCCATATTCCCACTGGGTTATCTTCATTAATGTTCCACATCCTCCATACTAGCTTTGTTGACTTGGTCAAACTTGACTCTTTCCACATGCATTTAGTCTTTGTTCACACATGAAGGTGTTTTATCTAGCTATGAATATGATCCCTTTCCCCGTTAAGAGGGATTTTATTTCTACTAAAAATCTTTATGGGCCTCCCCACCCATTTATTCATTTAAATATGTGTTTGGAGAAAAATTAATATTCCAATTAGCTGCATGCTAATTTAGGAATATTACATAGAGTCTATCACAGTTGGATGCACACAGATCTAGTAGCACTCCATCATTTAGATACCGATCTAACTCGAGCAGTATATTCTTGGGTACAATCTACCTTGGAGAGGTACATCGTGGAATTTGTAGCCGAGTGTTACCAATATTTTACAAAATTCGAAGACATATTTAGACCTGGATTGTGGGGAGAAATGTTGAAGGAAATCTCATTGTGGATTAAATAGCTAATGGTGGATTAGGAATTGATGTCATTTCAAAGCCCTGAGATGGAGACTTAAACCTCCAGTACTAGGGGAAGGAACTGAGGGAAATATGTTATGAGTAAGTAAGAAGGGGGAATAGGGGTATGGATGCCAAAACCTCCACTAGGATGAGAGAGAAACGAGCACATCGGAGGGTGAAGATTGCTGAGAAGTGGTAGGAAAGGGAAATGAAAGAGTTTGGAAAGAAGGAGAGTAATCAACAGGACAGGGAAAATGCATCGCAGATGATAGAGGAGAGAGAAGGTCAAATGGGATCCCAAAGAATGGGAGGGGCCATTAAGGAAGTCAGGCAAGTGTATGGGAGCCCAAGTTGAAGAGAGAAGGGAGAAAAGTCCAATGAGGAGGACGCGCGCCCTGAGGAGATGTCCGTTGTGGAGCTACATGTTGCGATAGAGAAACTATTTCTAGAGAGGCAAAAACCCATAATACAAGTTAATCCTATTCCCCAAGGTTAAAGTAGCACTAGTCCTAACCTTCCCTTGGTACTTTATCATCCACTTGATAAATTTTTTGTAAAGATATGGGAGTTTAGCAAGTTGAGTAGTATTAAGTCTACAATACAGATACCTACTAGCCACAGTGTTGGTAGTACAATCTCTCAGGTGGGAAGTAGAGGTTTTATTTTAGTACCACCCACACAAGGAAAGATGGCAGGATCATTCACCCGATACCCAAAATTCTCGAGGAAATGTAACAATGATGTGGAGCAACACTGGTATCTCTACGAAGCAATTTGGAGAGCTTGGAAGACACCAGATGCAGTCAAGTCGATTGAGTTCTAGACCACTCTAAGATAATGAGCTTTGTGCTAGTTCATTAAATGGGTATAACTCATCCAAACCCAACAAGAGACGATGTGAAGAAAGAATTTGTCCAAAGATTCAAATTGCCTTAGTCAAATCAGCAGGGATTTTATGAATTGCGAGAAATAAAATAGCGAGAGGGAGAAACATCCTGGGACATGATGAGAAGATTTAAAGATGTGATTGGGAAGCTGTTGTGACCAGCAACAACCCCCCTTTTATTTATTATTAGTAATAATATTAAATAAATGGGGACCCTTAGTTAAAAAATCCAAAAAAATCAATTAGGATTTGTTTGCCTTTCAAATAAAACTTTCTATCATAAACTTATAGAAATCCCTTAGAAAGAATATTTAGAAACACTTAAGTTTATGATAGATTATAATAAAATTTCTCTTGAAACAAGATAGCGCATCCATAAAAAAATAGTATATATAAAACGCATTGATCGCAGATCGCATAGTGCAGAAAACAGAAATGATTAATAAATATCTTTTGCGCTCTTATCAATTGTGCACTTTTGCGATTGTGCGCTTTTGAGATTTTGCGATATGCGCTTTTGCGCTATTGCGCAATTTCCACTTTTGCGCTATTTTTATGACTGCGATGACTTCATTTTGCGATATTACGACATTGCGATATTGCGATATTGCGCAGCAAATCGCAGATCGCAATGTCGCAGATTCATGTAGGCGCGCTATCCCAAGGCAATCTTCCCATATGTCAAATCCGTTATGCGCTTTAATGATTATATTAAATGATTGCATTGATTATTAATGTGAAAAGAGATTGTGTTTAGATTGAAAGTCGTTTCACAATTTAAATATTATATTTCATCCGCTTTCACATTCAAAACAGTCTCATCACCTTTCTTATGTCATTACTCTCATTTATTCGTAAAACGCAGGCACGAAGGAGCAGACCACTATACAAAGCCTCCGCTAAACATTATGGGTAAGAAGGAAAAGAGCTCAAGTTCTGAGAACAAAGAAATGGCTTCACTATACGCAGACACCGCCTGTAACAAGGACGCCGGTATATCAACTTGGGAAGGAATGTATAAACTGTTAGAAGATGAAAACCCTGTGGTGATAAAAGTTGCAGCTACAGCTGGTTGAAAGGATACATCTGAAGCAACCCTTAGAGACTTGGCTTGCTCATTTCTACATAGAATAGCAGCAGGACCAATGATTCTCCCATATATAGACATGGTGACATGGGTGCTGGATAGCACAGATATTTCAGACAGACAATTCAGAACTCCATCGGAAGAGCTAATCGGGTCATTCACCATAGACGATCTGAGATTAATGTATAAGCTGCCAGAACCTCAGGCAACTTTCAACAGGCAATTTATGGAAGAGTTTGCCAAAGAACACTCAAATTTGGCAGAATGCACAAAGGAGTGGACCAAAAGAAGTGAACCATTGAAGAAAAACAAACAAGGTATGTACAACACGGGTTCACTTACCTCTCCTTATTGTTTTACTGCTGCCATGTTATGCAGGCTTTTTGGAAAGCCTAACATAAATATGATCTTACTCGAATGGCTTCCTTTGTTGAATGCAGCTGTTAATTCTACAATTGTAGACTGGGCCAAAATCCTATCTAATAATCTCACCACTGCTATTTTTCACTACCGGTCTAAACGAAATGTTTCCCAGCGGGTTTATCTGCCTTTTTATTTATCTGCTTATGTCATGGACGCCATCTGCTATGTCTCTAAATTCCTTGTGATGGGCTGGAAATGGACTATCCACGATCCTTTGCCCATTCATGTGTACCATAAAGAACTATGGGAGTCTGAGTTTGTCCCCCATTTTTATCAAATTTGTCATGGAATAATGCTGCCATTGTACAGAACATTGTATAATAAGGATGCCCCGAGGTTATCCTCAGAAACAGAGGTTGATATTCTCCCCATCGCAAGATGGTTTGGAGAGGAATTGTTCACCTATATTAGGGTTTTTGGAAGTTATGCTTCTCCCCATGTTTTACCCTTATATGTTCCAGATAGACTTGTAGCCCGGGAAATTGCTTATCAGACCTGTGGCCAGGGAGGTATGACAAAAGATTTAAAAGACAAGAAAAGGGCATTTGGCCACAATTTCCCATAAAATGTGGAACATTTTCACTGTTGGATATTGGTCATGCATTTCAAGAGATAGGCAACGTTACATGCCTACAACTGTTCAAATTCTCAAGAAGGTTATTTGACCCAAATGATATTGTTAAGAATTTTACCAATGCAATCAAAGTAAGGGAATTTGCCGGGGAGCAGGATCTTTTTGATGATATGTTCCAAGCAAGAAATTCATTCAAAGAAGTTTTGAATTCAGCTCAAGCTCAGCTATCTCTAGAGGAATTCCAGGAATTCAAGATGTACAGACAAAGGAGACAAATTCCTATTCCTTTGGATAATCTACGCTTAGAGCCTGCAAGGGAGCAAACTCCTAGTGTTAGTCTTAACGGCAGTTCAAGTACAGGTAAATCCAAATCAAAATCTGACAGAGATTCTGAACACTCCAATAAGTCTAAAGAAAAGGAAGATAAAATGGAAGAATCCATTAAAGATTCTGCACAATCTAAAGAGCTTACTCAACAATAAATTTTGACTTCTCAACAAACAAATCCTCCTCCACCCAATGTATAGCAACAGCCAGTCACCATTGAGTTAGATAAAGAATGGGAAACCTTTAATCAATTGATTAATGTAGAAGGACAGAATGTACAGACCCCTGTCCAGACAACCAAAGTTTTGAGCACAGGAACAAACAGCACAGCCGCAGTAACAGAGCACATACCAATCACACCCTCCTCTGGATGTATTTTATAGCCCAAAATACAAAGCAGTAGTAAAGAGACAAAGGAAAAAGAGAAAAATAGAAAGTGCAATTGCTACTGAAGCAGAACAAGTAGATGTTTTGTGGAAAGATCCTGCCACAGAGCCTACTCATAATCTCACTAAGTTATCTCAAATAACATGAGCTTATGCTTCTGCAACAATTGATAAAGCAGTTGAGATACAACTTTTGTTGGATGAAAAATAAGAACAGATAAAGGCTCTGCAACAACAATTGCAACAGGTACAGGCCAATAAGGAAGCACAATTAAAACTTGAAGAGTTACAACAACAACTTCAAGAAATGCAAACAGGACATCAAAAAAGTCTGGCTGATAAAGAGAAACAAATACAGATTATCCAAGAACAGCATAAGGATGATCATAAGCTTCCAGAATTCATTTCAGAAACCATCTCTTTGAACAATCAACTACTGCAACAAGAGGAAGTTTTCTGCCAAAAAATATTGCAATGGAATTCTTTGTGCCAAGAAAGCGATAAAATCACAAATCATGTCGTAGATTTACGAAATGATTATGATTTGATTAATGAAAAGATCAATGATTATCTAGCATGGCAAAAGACAGAAGAAGGCAGAAAAGCTGGTGCACCCATCATTAATGAGAACCATAAAGAAATATTGTTTAATAATTGGGATGTACAAATCAGAAGGGCAGAAAAGGCAGCAGAGGAGGCATCTACAGCGGCAAACACTCTCACTGATTGTGTAAATGACAATTTACACAAAGCTAACTTGATTTCTGAAACTGTTCCAGGTTATCTCCCACAGGAAAATCAATTGCAAGCAAAATGGAGGCAAAAGGCAGAAGAAAGAGCAAAATCCATCCAAGGGCTGACAAGATTGAATTGGGACTCATACTGGATGTACTTGGTAAAGCCACACAGTCAGCACAGTGCACTCAATTGTATCATCAATGCTACAGAGAAGATTGCTCCTACGCTTGCCGACTCTGTCTTTTCAGGACAGTTGAATTCTGAAGTCGGTCAACCGCATCTTCTCAAAACTATGCTGGATGCCTGCAAGCTTAAAGATCAAGCTAATAGATAGATAGATTTAGTTTTAATTTCACTGTATTTTAGCCTAGGAAAAGGACGGTCATTGAACCGAATCCTTAA
This sequence comes from Pinus albicaulis, assembly GCA_034641835.2. Classification (NCBI taxonomy): domain Eukaryota; kingdom Viridiplantae; phylum Streptophyta; class Pinopsida; order Pinales; family Pinaceae; genus Pinus; species Pinus albicaulis. The sequence continues at coordinate 1,043,887,577 of CM076584.1, read as the reverse complement.
TTTTTGTAATAAACTATTTTTAGAGTTAGTTAAGTAGTATTTAAACCCCTCTCATGCATTTAGAGAGGGGTCTTGGATCTTAATATTTTTGGACTTGGAGATTACATTTCTGTACTCCATTGTCTTATATATTTTTTGAAAAGGATCACATCTGGTGATTTTCATGCAGAATTATCTTTGAAGTGTTGCATTTCTGTACCTTGGAATTTGGTTTTGCATTAGAGTTATTGGATAGAGTATCAGATTGCATTTGAAAGTCTTCAAGATGAACAAGGTATTTCTATCTGTTCACTGTTGATCTCTTTTGTTTTATGATATTCATTTTAAAATTGCTATCATTTATATGTATATTTGTTTTAACAACACTTTCTTTTATATATCATTTCTGAGTATAATTGAAACGTTATTTTTCATAGTTACATGTAAATGGTATACAATGATGAATGCAATATGTTTATATAACTCTGTTTAATTTCTTAAACATAGTTATCTTTATTTGTTTCTGCATATTTCAATTTAATTAATAATACATTTTCATGGTTATTGTTGAATTGGAACAATCTTAAGTTGTATTCACATATAGCTACCCGAGTTAGTGTTAGAATTTCTTTATCAGTATTTAGCTTAAATTAGATAGTTTTATTTCAGTTAGTTTAGTCCCATTTCCACCTATCCAATCCAATCCATTTAGTTACAAGGAAACTGGTCCTTTAAATCCAGTCGGAGCCACCATACCAAACGGAAAAGGAGCTGCCTTAAGGTCCCGACCGGGTGGTTTTCCCCGATGTTTGAAGCAGATATTTTCTAGGCTTCAACATTTTTGGCACTAGAAGGAGGGCCTGAGCTATGAATGGCAAGTAAATATTTATCCACAAGCCATTCTGAGAGCAAAACACCCTCATTAACTTCTTCAATTTCTTCTGAAATTCAAAATCCTAGAGAAGTAATTTCAGAAAATATTCAAACACCCACTACCAAAATCTCAAAACATTCAGACAAACAACATCCTGAGTCTCCTGAAGTTCAAGATCTAATTCATAAATTGAAAGGATTCTCATTATCTCTGGAAGAGTCTGAAATATCTGAAGGTAGTGTAAGCTCAAAATTTATTCCTTCAAAACCTCTTACTAGGTTGCAAAGTGAAAAACTTGGTATTCCTCCGAAAGAATTTCGTTTACCTAGTAAGGGCAAAACAAAAAGAATTCAATCAGAAACAGAAAGTGATACAAGTTCATCATCTCATATTCAATCACCTGTTTCCAAAAGCACAACTCAACAAAGTGCAGTTGTTTCATCATCATCTCTTCAATCATCATCTCCACAAACATCTTCTACTCAATCCTCATCAATCTCAAAATCATCTATTTCAACCACTTTTATTCAAATTCCACTAGTTTCTACTATTCCTCCAATAGTCCTCCCAATAATGGCACAGAGACCATGGTCTACTCCAGGAGCAGTCAACATGGCTGCACCTTTACATGATTTACTAGACAATCCTGGAAAATGGCTTCCAAAGTTTAGCTCAGATCTTAACATTCAAGCTGAAGAACATATCAATAATTTTATGCTGGCTATTAATTTGAATGGAGTCATACATGAAGATGTTGTAGTTAGATTATTCCCATATACTCTTCAGGGAGTAGCAGGATCATGGTATTTTTCATTACCATCAGGATCTATAACAAGTTGGGACATTTTTGCAGATCATTTTTTAACCAAATTTGGAGATGATCGATCAATTGCAACTTTACTCAATGATCTCTCAAATTTGAAAATAGAACCCAAGGAACCTATAAAAGAATTCAATGCTAGATTCAACAAACTCTTGAACAAAATTCATACAGATTCACAACCTAGTGAGCAAGTCAGAATCGAATGGTATATAACTGCCTTACCCTCAAACATAGCAATTTTTGTAGACAGAGTTGCAAAGCCTACATTAGCTGAGAATATGAAAGAAGCTATTGCAGTGGAAAAACGTATTACTTCTCTGGAAAAGAAAAATGCTATTGAAGAAAGGAAATCAAAGAAAGTCAGCTTTAGAGATGATTCAAAGAAAAAGGCCAAAGATCCATATGACATGGAAGGTTTACAGAAAGTTCTTAAAACCATGTCAAATGAAATGGTTGAAATTAAAAAACAAGTGGTTGAAACTTCTACCAAGAAACCATTCCGAAATTTCAGAAGAAACCAAGTTGAATCTAAACCTCCTAATGTAATCTCTAATGCAGAGTCAGAAGAAGAAGAAGAAGAAGAAGATACATCTATAGTATCAGATCAAGAAGACGAAAATGAAGAAATAGCTGAATTAAATGGAATGTGGGATTTTATTCTCCCTAATTCTGATAGTGAAGAAGCTATGCCTGTAAGTACTAGGAGTAAATCTACAGCAGAACCAGTGCAAATAGTTCCGAAAAAGAAAATTACAACTCCAAGTACCAAAGACAAACCCACCGTAAAGAAAACTTCTCCATTACCTACTCAAAACCAGCCATCTTCTTCTAATCCTCTCACATCAACAGCGAAAAATTTAGTAGTGTCAGATCCTATGGAATACAATATTGTTGAAGACATGAAAAATATTAAAGCCAACATTTCCTTACATGAACTCAGCAAACTGAAACACCAGCAAAAGTTGCTATTGAAAGAATTAAACGCTACACCAATTGCTCCTTTACCAAGCGGTATAGTTGCAAAAGCAGCAAGAGGAACTGGTAAGCCACCAGATAAGGTAGATGCTACTGATACTGTGCTCATTGGGGAAAAGTCAAATTCTCAAACTCCTCCTTTTCTTTTGACTTATGAGATGTACAACAAAAATCTGCACAATTGTTTGATTGATTCTGGAGCTTCCTCCAATATAATGCCTACTTTTGTCCTTGCTAAATTGAATATTGAACCACAGAAATCAGCAGTTCATATCGTTCAGTTGGATCGCTCTAAAGTCCAAGTGGTAGGATAAATCAATTCAGTTACTATCAGATTAGCCTTAGATCTTAGGATTGTCCAAAGAATTGATATTCTAATTGCTGATATTCCTGAATTCTATGGATTAATCTTGAGCAGGGACTGGTCTGCGAAACTTAACAGTTATATCTCAACTGATTATTCACACATGTGGCTTCCCTACAAAGGGAAACCAAATCAGATCAAAATTGAACGAGAAAAACATATGATGCACACTGTCACTGAATTTGAACAACCTAATGAACCTGTAGCATTCAACAACAATATTCTTGGAGGCTATTCTGCTGAATCATTCCTTGGAAATTTCAAAGCTCCTTAATCACCTTTTTCTGTAAATACTTTTGTTTCTTAGATAGAAAATTTTTCAAAATCTGATACTTCCAGAATTGTAAATATTTCTGATGTAATTGTAGATAAGCCAATAGATAAGTCTTTATTTTGGTCATTATATTTTGATGGATAAAAATCTAGTGATGGAGCTGGAGCTGGATGCATCCTAATTGATCCAAATGGGGGGAAAACCATGCTGTCATGTAGATTAGAATTTGAGTGTACTAACAATACCGCAGAATATGAAGCCTTGGTTCAAGGACTTTATAAAGCTATAGGGTTAGATGTTAAATACTTGAAAGTTTTTGGTGATTCCGAAATTGTCATTAAACAAGTTAGGAATACTATTCATTGCCTTTTAGGACATCTTAAACACTATCAAACCCTAGTACAAGACCTCATCACTCATTTTTTAGCATTCAATATTTCTCCTATTCCTAGGAATCAGAATACATCAGCTGACTTGTTAGCTAATGTTGCATCTAAACTCTTACCTGCTGAAGATTGTAGTCCTGATAGGTTTTCTGTAGAATTGATTTTTCGTCCATCAGTCACAGATAATGTTACAAATTGGAGAGTATTCTATCATGATCAAGATACTCTAAATTTCATGACTTCAGAGAAATCATATGATGAGAAAATTATTGACGAAGATGATCATGATTTACAAATTGCTTCAAAAGGTAATGAAAACCCCATTCCAAAATCTGTTGTTAAATTAGAGGATTTATATGACATTAGAGACAGATTCAAGAAAGTTACTAATACGAAACTTCAAAGCTCAACTTTGAAGTTTGAATTAGTAAATCTTGGTTCTGATTCTAAACCTCAAAACGTTAACTTAGGACTCAATTTAACACCGGAGGAAAGGAATGCATTCATTAAACTGCTGAACAAGTATAAAAATGTTTTTGCTTGGAATTACGATGATCTAAAAACATATGATACTTCGATTATTCAACATACAATTCCAATGCTTCCTGATATTAAACTTGTTCAACAGAGGTTGAGAAAGATCCATCCAAATCTCGAAAGTCAAATCAAATCAGAACTTAATAAACTTTTGAAAGCCAAAATCATTTTTCCAGTCAGGCACTCTAATTAGGTTTCCAATATGGTACCTGTAAGGAAGAAGAATGGTGATATAAGAATCTGTATTGATTTCAGGAATTTAAACAAGGCATGTTTAAAAGACAATTTCCCATTGCCAACCATTGAACAGATACTTCAAAAGGTAGCTGGTTCTGAACTTATGTTTTTTCTCGATGGATTTTCGGGCTATAATCAAGTTTTAGTTCATCCAGATGACAGATTGAAAACAACTTTCAGAACAAAATGGGGAACTTATGCTTATCAGAAAATGCCTTTTGGTCTAATAAATGCAGGAGCAACTTTTCAAAGAGCCATGGATATAGCATTCAAAGGTCTGATCAATAAATCGGTTGTTGTTTATCTTGATGACATAACAATATTTTCAAAAAAGAGAGCCAATCATCTACATGATTTAAAACAAATATTTGAAAGATGTAGAAAGTTTGGTATCTCCTTAAATCCCAAGAAATCTTTCTTTGCTTTAGATGAAGGAAAAATCTTAGGATTTGTTGTGTCAAAATATGGTATATATATTGATCCAGATAGAGTGAAAGAAATTTCTGATATTTCTTTACCACATAACAAAAAATCCATGCAATTATTTCTTGGACAGATCAATTTTGTTAAAAGATTTATTCCTGATTTTTCTTTAATTGTTTTACCTATGCAAAATATGATCAAGAAGAATTCAATATTCAAATGGACGCATAAAGAAAAAGAAGTTTTTGATTCAATCAAATGAGCAATCATTAATGCACCAGCATTGAATACCCTGGATTTTTCTAAAGATTTTATTTTGTATACTCTGGCCACTGAAACATCCTATGCAGCCGTTTTAACACAACTCAATGATCAAGAAATCGAAGCACCTATTTCTTTCTTTAGCTCGAATCTACAAGGAGCTGAGCTTAATTATTCCGATGTTGAAAAACAAGCCTTTGCTGTGTTTAAATCAATCAAACATTTCAGACCTTTTCTCTTGAAGACACATACAAAAATCATTGTCCCATTCTCTGCAGTGAGGCAATTATTAATACAAAAAGAAGTAGGAGAAAAGAGAGCTAACTGGGTAACAGCCTTACAAGAATATGATATTGATATTAAACAAGCTAAGATTGTTAGAGGACAAGGTTTTTGCAGATTATTGGCAGGAGCTCATAACATACCAGAAAATCAAGATTCAAATCAAGATATTCAAGTAAGTCAGATAAGTGTTACAAATTTCGGATCTCAGTATGCTGATCTTATCTATTACTTGAAAAATGGGTATGCTCCTTCTAATCTCAGCTATAAGAGTAAACGCGCTTTAAGGTTAAAGGCTATTAAATACCAGATCATTGATAATGTGTTATTTAGAAAAAAATATGATTCAATTTTATTAAGATGTTTAGAAAAGACTGAAGCTGAAAAGGTTTTGCAGGAATTGCATGATGGACCAGCAGGAGGTCATTTTGGAGTTGATACCACAGCTCACAAAATACTTCGCGCTGGTTATTACTGGCCTACCCTTTTTAAAGATACGCATGATTACGTAAGGAAATGCCAAATTTGTCAAACTGCAAGTGGAAGACAAAGGAAACCAGCTTTTCCTTTGCAACCAGTAACTATTGAGCAACCATTCGAACAATGGGGGCTTGACATTATTGGTGAGATAGTACCTCATTCTTCCAAACAACACAAGTACATCCTTACTGCAACTGATTACTTTACAAAGTGGGTAGAGGCAATTCCTTTGAAGGTAGCCAATTCTGATGCAATTATTGATTTCATAGATCAATTCATCATAACCAGGTTTGGTGTACCTCAAGCTCTTGTCTTTGATAATGCATCTTACTTCTCTGAAAATAGTTTAGTTGAATTTGCAGTCAAAAGAGGTTTTAAATTAAAATATTCAGAAAATTATTATCCACAAGGTAATGGCTTGGCTGAATCCACTAATAAAAACCTTATCAAAATCATTAAAAGGACCGTTGATCAAAATCAAAAGAATTGGCATAAATCTTTAATCTTTGCGTTATGGGCTGATCGTATCACTGAAAAAGCTTCAATAGGGACTTCACCTTTCAATCTGGTTTATGGAAAAGAAGCTGTGATACCATCAAACTTAACTCTTCCATCATTAGCCTTAGTGCAGTTTATTGAAGAAAATCCCTCTTCATCCATTCAATTGAGATATAATCAAATCCTTAAATTAGAAGAAGATAGGGATAAAGCAAAAATTACTCATGAAAAACATCAACAGCTTGTAAAATCTTCTTTTGATGCAAGTTCTACCGGCTCAATTTTTTTTTCAATTGGTGATCTCGTTTTGAAATGGGATAAAGCACACGAAGAAAAAGGTAAACATACCAAATTTCAGAAAATGTGGCTTGGACCATTTCAGATCATTGAGAAGATAAGCTCAAATACATTCATTCTCCAAGATCTAACAGGTAAGAGAGAGTCTCTTCCTGTAAATGGGCTTATCTTAAAGAAATTATTTTCATAAGGAGGTAACCCCTTCTTAAACTCTATATATTTCTTTCTGCAAAGTTTTTGATTGTTTTTGTTTTTACAAATAAAGGTTGTTTATAAGTCCCTGATTGACTGTTTACTATTTGAGAAAATTTCTTCGGAAAAATATTATAAATATTTATTTTTTGTAAATAAGAATTTTTAAAGTAATGATCACAGTTTTTGAATAGTTTAAAATAAGATGTTAAACTTTGAAAAGATTATTTCAATCATTTACATGATCTTTTGAAAACTTGAGGAAAATGTAAATCATTATAAAGTTTATTAAGCAGAGAAAGGTCATCTATCAAAGTATAGATTTTTTCAAAGTTTTGGAATTCAAAAAACTCTGAAAATTTTCATCCATTGATTCTTAAGGATAAAACTATTTCACCCCATCCATTTAAATTGTGATTTTTTTTTAGAATGTAATTCTAAGAAATTATACAAAATTTTAAGAGATAAGAGGTCTCATTACGAGCCGACTTACCATGTTCATGAGGAGTAATAAAACTGACATTACCAATACTGCATAGCAAAATAGGGTAATGGCTTATAAATATAAGACAAGGGCTCTCATCACGAGCCAGCTTGTTCAGTTTAATTATAACTAGTGAATGGCATTGTTATTAACTGGCTGCCAAACCAGAACAATGGCTCTTAGAATAAAAATAAATAAAAGACAAAAACATGAGATAATAGGTCTTATGAATTTATCTTTTAAAAAGTCATAATTTTAGTTGGATGGGACAATGAATGGTTAATGGTTTAAAGGTAACCCTGTCGAGACTATGAACGTTGCTGGCAGCAGAGGCAATACCTATGGCAATAGAGTATATTATAAAACCAAAACTTGGAGAGATCCATTTACTTCATTATTAACACCAATCAAAGCTTGATATAACCCAAAATGTTTTTATTTCTTAAGGAATTAGACATAAATTATGACATGATTTTTATTTTTCTTTTTCATAGTGACGTTTTATTTGAATTATCCTAAGATAGTTTTCATTATCTTTAAAAACCTTTACTTACTAAATATAGAATGTTCATTTTATTTTTTCAGAGATAACTGTTTCTTTCAGTGAATCACCAATTGTTGTGACCAGCAACAACCCCCCTTTTATTTATTATTAGTAATAATACTAAATAAATGGGGACCCTTAGTTAAAAATCCAAAAAAATCAATTAGGATTTGTTTGCCTTTCAAATAAAACTTTCTATCATAAACTTATAGAAATCCCTTAGAAATAATATTTAGAAACACTTAAGTTTATGATAGATTATAATAAAATTGCTCTTGAAACAAGATAGCGCATCCATAACAAAATAGTATATATAAAACGCATTGATCACAGATCGCATAGCGCAGAAAACAGAAATGATTAATAAATATCTTTTGCGCTCTTATCAATTCTGCGCTTTTGCGATTCTGCGCTTTTGCGATTGTGCGCTATGCGCTTTTGCGCTATTGCGCAATTTCCACTTTTTCGCTATTTTTATGACTACGATGACTTCATTTTGCGATATTGCGACATTGCAATATTGCGATATTGCACAGCAAATCGCAGATCGCAATGTCGCAGATTCATGTAGGCGCGCTATCCCAAGGCAATCTTCCCATATGTCAAATCCGTTATGCGCTTTAATGATTATATTAAATGATTGGATTGATTATTAATGTGAAATGAGATTGTGTTTAGATTGAAAGTCGTTTCACAATTAAAATATCATATTTCATCCGCTTTCACATTCAAAACAGTCTCATCACCTTTCTTATATCATTACTCTCATTTATTCGTAAAACGCAGGCACGAAGGAGCAGACCACTATACAAAGCTTCCGCTAAATACTATGGGTAAGAAGGAGAAGAGCTCAAATTCTGAGAACAAAGAAATGGCTTCGCTATACGCAGACACCGCCTGTAACAAGGACGCCGGTATATCCACTTGGGAGGGAATGTATAATCTGTTAGAAGATGAAAACCCTGTGGTGATAAAAGTTGCAGCTACAGCAGGTTCAAAGAATACGTCTGAAGCAACCCTTAGAGACTTGGCTTGCTCATTTCTGCATAGAATAGCAGTAAGGCCAAGGATTCTCCCATATACAGACATGGTGAGATGGGTGCTGGATAGCACAGATATTTCAGACAGACAATTCAGAACTCCATCTGAAGAGCTAATTGGGTCATTCACCATAGAAGATTTGAGATTAATGTATAAGCTGCCAGAACCTCAGGCAACTTTCAACAAGCAATTTATGGAAGAGTTTTCCAAAGAACACTCAAATTTGGCAGAATGCACAAAGGAGTGGACCAAAAGAAGTGAACCATTGAAGAAGAACAAACAAGGTATGTACAGCACGGGTTCACTTACCTCTCCTTATTGTTTTATTGCTGCCATGTTATGCAGGCTTTTTGGAAAGCCTGACATAAATATGATCTTACTCGAATGGCTTCCTTTGTTGAATGCGGCTGTTAATTCTACAATTGTAGATTGGGCCAAAATCCTATCTGATAATCTCACCACTGCTATTTTTCATTACCGATCTAAACGAAATGTTTCCCAGTGGGTTTATCCGCCTTTTTATTTATCTGCTTATGTCATGGACGCCATCTACTATGTGTCTAAATTCCCTGTGCTGGGCTGGAAATGGACTATCCACGATCCCTTGCCCATTCATGTATACCATAAAGAACTATGGGAGTCTAAGTTTTCCCCCCATTTTTACCAAATTTGTCATGGAATAATGCTGCCATTGTACAGAACATTGTATAATAAGGATGCCCCGAGGTTATCCTCAGAAACAGAGGTTGATATTCTCCCTGTCGCAAGATGGTTTGGAGAAGAATTGTTCACCTATATTAGGGTTTTTGGAAGTTATGCTTCTCCCCATGTTTTACCCTTATATGTTCCAGATAGACTTGTAGCTCGTGAAATTGCTTATCAGACCTGTGGCCAGGGAGGTATAACAAAAGATTTAAAAGACAAGAAAAAGGGCATTTGGCCACAATTTCCCATAAAATGTGGAACATTTTCACTATTTGATATTGGTCATGCATTTCAAGAGATAGGCAACGTTACATGCCTACAGCTGTTCAAATTATCAAGAAGGTTATTTGACCCAAATGATATTGTTAAGAATTTTACCAATGCAATCAAAGTAAGGGAATTTGCCGGGGAGCAAGATATTTTTGATGATATGTTCCAAGCAAGAAATTCATTCAAAGAAGTTTTGAATTCAGCTCAAGCTCAGCTATCTCCAGAGGAATTCTAGGAATTCAAGCTGTACAGAGAAAGGAGACAAATTCCTATTCCTTTGGATAATCTACGCTTAGAGCTTGCAAGGGAGCAAACTCCTAGTGTTAGTCTTAACGGCAGTTCAAGTACAGGTAAATCCAAATCAAAATCTGACAGATATTCTGAACACTCCAAGAAGTCTAAAGAAAAGGAAGATAAAATGGAAGAATCCATTAAAAATTCTGCACAATCTAAAAAGCTTACTCAACAGCAAATTTTGACTTCTCAACAAACAAATCCTCCTCCACCCAATGTACAGCAACAACCAGTCACCATTGAGTTAGATAAAGAATGGGAAACCTTTAATCAATTGATTAATGTAGAAGGACAGAATGTACAGACCCCTGTCCAAACAACCAAAGTTTTGAACGCAGGAACAAGCAGCACAGCCGCAGTAACAGAGCACATACCAATCACACCCTCCTCTAAAATTGTACTTAATGTAGAGGAAATTCCTCCTCTGGATGTATTTTATAGCCAAAAATACAAAGCAGTAGTAAAGAGACAAAGGAAAAAGAGAAAAATAGAAAGTGCAATTGCTACTGAAGCAGAACAAGTAGATGTTTTGTGGAAAGATCCTACCACAGAGCCTACTCATAATCTCACTAAGTTATCTCAAATAACAGGAGCTTATGCTTTTGCAACAATTGATAAAGCAGTTGAGATACAACTTTTGTTGGATGAAAAAGAAGAACAGATAAAGGCTCTACAACAGCAATTGCAACAGGTACAGGCCAATAAGGAAGCACAATTAAAACTTGAAGAGTTACAACAACAACTTCAAGAAATGCAAACAGGACATCAAAAAAGTCTGGCTGATAAAGAAAAACAAATACAGATTATCTAAAAACAGCATAAGGATGATCCTAAGCTTCCATAATTCATTTCAGAAACCATCTCTTTGAACAATCAACTACTGCAACAAGAGGAAGTTTTCTGCCAAAAAATATTGCAATGGAATTCTTTGTGCCAAGAAAGCGATAAAATCACAAATCATGTCGTAGATTTACGAAATGATTATGATTTGATTAATGAAAATATCAATGATTATCTAGCATGGCAAAAGACAGAAAAAGGCAGAAAAGCTGGTGCACCCATCATTAACGAGAACCATAAAGAAATACTATTTAATAATTGGGATGCACAAATCAGAAAGGCAGAAAAGGCAGCAGAGGAGGCATATACAGCGGCAAACACTCTCACTGATTGTGTAAATGAAAATTTCCACAAAGCTAACTTGATTTCTGAAACTATTCCAGGATATCTCCCACAGGCAAATCAACTGCAAACAGAATGGAGGCAAAAGGCAGAAGAAAGAGCAAAATCCATCCAAGGGCTGACAAGATTGAATTGGGACTCATACTGGATGTACTTGGTAAAGCCACACAGTCAGCACAGTGCGCTCAATTGTATCATCAATGCTACAGAGAAGATTTCTCCTACGCTTGCCGACTCTGTCTTTTCAGGACAGTTGAATTCTGAAGTCGGTCAATCGCATCTTCTCAAAACTATGCTGGATGCCTGCAAGCTTAAAGATCAAGTTAATAGATAGATAGATTTAGTTTTAATTTCACTGTATTTTAGCCTAGGAAAATGACGGTCATTGAACCGAATCCTTAATTTTTGTAATAAACTATTTTTAGAGTTAGTTAAGTAGTATTTAAACCCCTCTCATGCATTTAGAGAGAGGTCTTGGATCTTAATATTTTTGGACTTGGAGATTGCATTTCTGTACTCCATTGTCTTATATATTTTTTGAAAAGGATCACATCTGGTGATTTTCATGTGGAACTATCTTTGAAGTGTTGCATTTCTGTACCTTGGATTTGGTTTTGCATTAGAGTTATTGGATAGAGTATCAGATTGCATTTGAAAGTCTTCAAGATGAACAAGGTATTTCTATCTGTTCACGGTTGATCTCTTTTTGTTTATGATATTCGTTTTAAAATTGCTATCATTTATATGTATATTTGTTTTAACAACGCTTCCTTTTATATATCATTTCTGAGTATAATTGAAACATTATTTTTCATAGTTACATGTAAATGGTATACAATGATGAATGAAATATGTTTATATAACTCTGTTTAATTTCTTAAACAGAGTTATCTTTATTTGTTTCTGCATATTTCAATTTAATTAATAATACATTTTCATGGTTATTGTTGAATTGAAACAATCTTAAGTTGTATTCACATATAGCTACTCGGGTTAGTATTAGAGTTTCTTTATCAGTATTTAGCTTAAATTAGATAGTTTTATTTCAGTTATTTTAGTCCCATTTCCACCCATCCAATCCAATCCATTTAGTTACAAGGAAACTGGTCCTTTAAATCCAGTCGGAGCCACCATACCAAACGGAAAAGGAGCTGCCTTAAGGTCCCGACCGGGTGGTTTTCCCCGATGTTTGAAGCAGAGATTTTCTAGGCTTCAACAGAAGCTAAGTTACCCAATCAACCCAAATAACCAATGGGAATGGTTCATTAAAGCACTCCTCTCGTTGGCAAGGACCCCACTAACGCAACAGAAGATTGATACCCTTCAAGATGCTCTTGAGCAAGCCATGAACATAGAGGCTATGGCGTGTTACCCACAGGAGTTCAGAGGAGGAGAAACAGTACAAGATCCTTCCATACTAGGGATACAAAATTAGAGAGCTAGTTTAACGGAGGAGTTGAAGGACATTCAACTGATACGACCTGCAAGGCCCAACATGTGGTGCACCCATTGCCTGATGGAAGGACACGTTGCCACAGAATTTCCAAGGTTGCGAGGATAAAATGTTGGAACTTTAGCAATCGGAACACAGGGGACTCCACTAGTCAGAGCAGTTGCACAAATAAATGCCCAAGGATTATACCAATCGCAACCCCACTTTCTGAGGTTCCCCACTCAGCAGAATCAGACAACATCCGACTACTTTGAAATATGAAAAGGTGTTGGTCATCCTCCACGACTATGTCCAATTCTGCAAAAAAATTCTAATGTTCCAAAAAATATATACTGTGAATTTTGCGCTTCTATAACGCATAATACAGAGAAATGTAGAGCCCTTCATGCACTGGTAGAACAACTAGACAGACCGTCTTATAGAGTGAATGAAACTCTAATGGGGCGAGGATGAGGAATGAGAGGTGGTAGAACCAAAGGAATAGGACCAGTAAGATGTTATAACTGTGATTAGGAAGGGCACGTAGTGAGGGAATTTTTGCTACCCAGGAGGCCATGGTGCCCTTAATGCAGAGTTAATGCACATGCAACTGAAGACTTCTCGGAGCTGATAAAGAGATGGGAGGAAAGAGCCAGATAGAGGGGATCTAATCTGGTTAATGCAGAACTGAGAATAGAAAAAGCTCAGCCCATGCAAAATTTAGCTATGATAACACAGGGACAGAAGAAAACAGGGAATGATGTGCGGGACATGGACCTGGTAAAGTTGATCAAACCTGCATCTCCAAAGAACGCTTTCAACCCAAATAGATAGAAGTAGTATTTTAAGGAGGCTTTGGAAATATTTTCCCATATAGGGAGACGTAAAAGTATGGACCTTCCACAACCAACCAGTGAAAGAGAAAAGGAAATCCATACAAGTATAATGATTGAGGAATGGTTCTGACTGTTCCTGAAAATTGTAACTGATGCACCGATGCTGGAACAACTAAAGAAAAATCTAGATTCAGTGGTGCAAGAAAATGAAGAACTTGGAGACTCAAGGGATTCAATGGAAAGGTACATAAGAAGGGTAAAAAGAAACAAGAGAAGAACTGGAAAGGAGTTTTGCGTGAACACTCAGGTCGCGGGATTTCAAATCAGAGATACGATGGTTGATCTCGGATCAAATGTCAACATTATACCTCAAAAGGCATGGGAAGCACTGGGGAAACCAAAGTTGACATACTCCCCAATGTAGCTCAGAATGTGAATAAATACTGTATTGTACCCATAGGAAGGCTGGAAGAAGTCGAAGTTGATGTCGCGGGAGTAAAATCATATACAAAATTTGAAGTAATAGACATCATGTGAGACAAGGATCCCTATCCTTCTTTGCCGGGGATAGATTGGGCCTTCGCGAATTATGCAGTGATCGATTTAAAGAAGGAATTAATGATATTCTAAGGTGGGAAAGTCAGGGTAATTGATTCACCTAACTCATATCAAAGACCACGATACACAAAAACTTTTGACTGCAGAGAGGACACCTAACTTCTAGATCAACTCTTCCAAATGACGACAGCAAGGAGAGAAGAATATATCAATCCTACAGTAGGAGGGATTGTAAGCTAGAGGAGTGTTCAAAGTTCCAACTTGGGATCAGAAGTAGCATGGGATGATTGGCAACAAGGAGGATATGAAATCAACACCAGAATTTGCGCCAACATTCGAGGAGTCAACTGGATTGGTGCAGAGGTAAGAGGATATCCGAATCTTTCAAACATGCATACTGTAAATACATTTATTACAAAAGTGGAAGAAAAAGTAACAATAGAACACAAAGTCCCTCTTATGAATGTAGCATTACAATCCATGTCAGCAAGGTGGTGGGCTACCCATCGCGACTCTCTTTCGCTATGGGAAGATGTTTCCAAAGCCTTAAGAACTAGATTCCATGAAGCTTTAGAACCACAATTCATCAAAAAATACCAAGGAGATTCGGACCCCATAGAGAATTTAAGAGTTGTGAACATAACTAGAAGAAAGCAGGATATCCAGAATATTTGTGGGTGCACAACTTCATACATTCATTGGACACCATTCCACATGCTTGGTATCTCACAGAGGAAAATAAAAGAGGAACTGGTACCTGGGAGGAAGTTGCAGAAATGTTCACGCAATGTTTTCCTTCAAAAGGAGATACATAACAAGTTATAGTTCCCTTCAAGCAATCAAAAGAGTATTATTCTTTCCATAGTTTTAGGTAGATTAAGAAATACTGTTATCAGAGAGAAAATGAAAAGAATCAGTAGCATGTAAACAGACAGATCGAGATATAGACGATGACAACTTAGAGAATCCTCGACATTTATACTTTGAAGAGAAAGAAGGAGATCAGAAAGTACATGAAGAACCAACTACAAAAGGACTACACCTGTTACCGTTGAAGACAAAGAAGCTAAATATTGGAAGTATAGAGAAACCCCAAGATTGCATCTATCGGAGATTATTGGGATACAGAGGCAACAAAGGAAAATTTTCAGTTATAGGAATACGGAGATTTATTCCCATCTTAAGTAGCAGAGCTTAAAGGGAATAAAGGAGAAATGGGAGAAATGTGCATAGTCTTGAAACCAGACACAAGACCAGTAAAACATAGGCCTCACCATCTGAATCCAAGAATAAAAGAAAAGGTTAAAACAAAGATAGATAAAATTTTGAAGGCAGGCTTGATTTTTCCAGTTGAGGAATCAGAATGGGTTAGTCCCATTGTAATACAAAGTATAAAGGAGAAATCAGAGATTAGAGTATGTGTAGACTACAAAAGTCTCAAGAATGCATGCATTCATGATCCATTTCCTACTCCATTTAGTGATGAGTTTCTTGACAATGTAGCAGTAAACGAAGCCTATTCATTCACAGATGGATTATCAAGGTATCATCAGGTGAGAATAACAGAATAAGAAAAAATAAAACCACTTTCACAACAGAATGGGGATCATTTGCATAACATTTCATTCCTTTTGGACTATAGAATTCACCAGCTATGTTTTCACAGATAGTTATAGCAGCATTCGGGGACTATATCCACAAGTTCCTAGATGTATACATGGATGATTAGACAGTTTATATTCTACTGAAGAACCATGCAACTTTACTCAAAATAATGTTTGATAGATGTAGACAACTTCAAATTTCTCTCAACCTTAAGAAATGCATCTTCGCTGTACCTTTTGGGACACTTCTGGGACATGTCATTTGTAAGCAAGGTGTATGTGTGGACCCATCGAAGGTAGCGGTCATTGTTAATATAGAAGCACCAGAAACTGTAAGAAAATTGAGGTCACTACTTGGACAAAAAGTGTACTACAGGAGGTTCATTCACAATTATGAAAAGATTACAACACCATTGGAAAAATTGTTGCAAAAGTCAGAAAAATTTATGTGGAACGATGAATGCACTAATGCCCTAGACACATTGAAAGAAAAAATAGAAAGTGCACCCATTTTGGTCCATCCTAACTAGGACAAACAACTCCATGTCCACATCGATGCCTCAAGTATTGCATTGGGAGCAGTGCTAGCTCAGCCAGGAGAAACTTCCATAGATCATCCAATATACTTTACAAGTAGGAAGTTGTCCACAGCTGAAAGAAATTATAAAACCACAGAATGAGAAGTTGTTGCGATGGTATACTCTCTTCAGAAATTTTGTCATTACCTATTGGGAGGTACATTCAAGTTCTTCACAGATCACTCAGCGTTGAAGTATCTAGTAAACAAACTGGTGCTTGAAGGAAGAATATGTAGATGGCTACTACTATTCTAGGAGTTCACTTTTGAAGTAATAGTAAAACCGGGGAGGTTAAACATGGGTCCTGACCACTTATCAAGATTGGAGAACGGGGAAAACGAGGGTTCCCTTGAAGACCAGCTGTCAAATGCTAATATCTTCAGAGTGGAAGCCATCCCAGATTATCTAGAGCAAATAGTGGTGTATCTAGCCATAGGGAAATGCCCAAAAAAATACACGGAAACCCAAAAAATACATATGGTAGTGAAAGTGGCTGAATATCAACTAATAGCAAGAAAATTATATAAAATGGGATTGGATCATATCTTGTGAAGATGTGTCCTAGATCATTAAAGAGAGGATATAGTGTGGGAATGCCACAGTGGAGTTGCGGGAGGCCACGTCAGTGCAAAACCAACCACAAGGAAAATACTACATGCAGGGTTATGGTGGCCCACAATCCATAAAGATAGTAAGGCATATGTAAAAAAATGTGATGTCTGCCAAAGAACAGGATTGATGTTGCAACGTGATGAGTTACCACTACAACTTATAAGAGAAATGTAGGCGTTTGAAAAATGGGCCTTCGACTTCATAGGACCAATTTCACCAATGACACAACATTCGCAGGCAAGATATATAATAACCGCAACTGATTATCTCACAATATGGGCAGAGGCGGCACCAGTAAGAGACTACACAGTAGACACAACAGCCAAATTTATTTGTGAGAACATCATTAGTAGATTTTGCTGTCCTAGGAGCCTCACAAGTGATCAAGGTACACATTTCATTAATACAACAGTTAAATCTCTGCTAGACAACTTTATGGTACAACACCATAAAAGCAACTAGTACCACCCTCAAGCAAATGGAATTGTTGAGGCATTCAGCAAGATATTAGAAAAAGGACTAACCAATATATGCAACGCCAATCGTGATGAATGGGATGAGAGGATACCAGCCACATTGTGGGAATAGAGGACAACCATAAAGAGATTGCACAATCAAACTCCATTCCAGCTGGTATACGAAAGAGAGGTAGTAATACCAACCGAGTTTATCATGCCAAGCCTCTTAATTGCTTCAATAGTACATATGACAGACGAAGCCTCAATCACTAAATGCCTCCATGAACTGTAGGAGCTTGAAGAAGATATATTTCTGGTGGATATGCATCAAACAGTACAAAAAGAAAGACAAAAAGGCCTGGAATGACCGCCACATCAAGCACAAAACATTCACTATCGGAGGAAAAGTCCTGCTATACGACATCAAATTCCAGAAGTTCTCGGGGAAACTCAGAATGCACTGGATGGGACCGTATCACATTATATAAATTAAAAAATCAGGTTTGGTTTGACTGGCGCAACTAGATGGACAAATACTGCAAGGATGGGTGAATGACGCACACTTGAAACCCTATCATGAGTAAGCTTCACCATTTTTTTTTTCAATAACTCTCACACCTGATAGTAGTTAGTAGGGTAGAGTAGAATAGAAAGATTCAATAACTCTCTCTCAACTGAGATGAGACATAGAATTACCATATTTTAAGTTTTCTCATCCCATTAGAGTAGGAATCCCAAAAAAAGTACCACAAAATGGTGCAAAGCAACAATCGCACATGTTGCGATGTAGAGACCTCATCGGAACCAATTGTGGTCGGGGGGTAGAGTCTACAGTGTCAGATAGCCAAGCGTGTCAAATATCATTCACTCATAATGACCCATTATACTATTGTTAGTCCGCATGATCACCCTAGTTTTAAAAATAACTGTCGTAATCAATAACCCCCATACCATAATAAAGTTGCCATATTAAGCCATAATTATTACCTGTCACGTCTACCCAAATCTCGAAGCCACAGTCAGCCATGTCAGAATACACCTCACCATGGTAACTAATCGCACGAATATGGACATGGGAAATACATCAAGAATTAATTAGTTATGGGGTCATATCAACCTCATTCATGTCGGTAACATTACTTAACCCGCATGAAAGAAGAAAGCACCAGAATGCCGAAAAGTTTTGAGTTAGCAGAAACATAAACAGCTACAACAACAAGCAAGATTTTAGCAGAGGAAGTTCAAAGAAGCAGACCAACAACAAGAATTCACAGCAATAAACTAGAAACAGTAATTCAAGTATATAGTAGGAGAAATAAGATGACAAATATAGAAACATCAGTCGTCGAGCCCGAGCTCGATGCAAGAATTCAAAGGATAGAATCATTGATCAGCAAGTACGATAATGCTTCGTTAATAGATACAGACTTCACAGACTCGTATCAATTCCTGACCATGAAGAGGCAAGTTTATATGGAAAATTACACAACGGAGGGAGGAGCTGAAGCAAGAAGGATGAATCCAGAATTCAGAGGTATTCAAAGGTCGACTATACTGAACCTCAAGAGCCTCCCTGTATTTGGAATGATAGAAGCGACAATGCAGTGTACAAAGTTCTTGATGATAATAATTCAGAAAGGGTCATTATGGCTTGGGAGGGAGATCCCAATTCATGCTAAGGACATCAATAGACTTACAGGATTATCAACGAAGAGAAGAAACGTCTCAACAACCTTCCAAAATGTGTCCAAGAGAGCCAAAAAGTCAGGGGATTGTGATTACTACAATAAGTATGAGACCAGAAGAGGAGGGGAGGGAGTGAAGATTGACCCCATCAACAACCCAGCAATGAAATTTTCCTGCTATTTGATAGATGGGAAAATAATGAGGCACTACACTAAAGGAGAGTGCACCAGTCGCGGAACACTGCATTCAGGGAGCATAGTTAAACTGGTGCACATTCTTGTTGAACGAACTGTTTGAGGCCTATGAGGAAAATTACAGGAAAACTATGGGATTCATCTATGGCTATCTCATCATGGCCTTTATAATGTGTAAATGGAATCCCCCAGGGATTAGGCAGCTCGCAGAAATCACTCACGACCAACCAATGGCGTTAAGGTTTACGCCCTGGAGAGCATCAAGAGATCCCAATACCAAAGAATTCAATGAGGAGGCTTTGTCATTTTGGTACAAACAAATGGTCGATGTGGTGGGGAGCTAATAAATGGTTCCAAGGGACATATTGGATAGATACTCTTTGCTGATATGGTTTGGGGTAACCCACAACAAGACTTATATCCGACCTAGTTGCATGGGTGAAACCACTTTCTAAATGTGGCAATTGAAGTTCCAAGTAGAAGAGGAAGCCTTCCACATCGAAGTCTGTTCATGGCCAGGAGCTGCAATGGAAGTCAGAAGTAGAATCCCCCATTACTCATTCGAGGCGATGCTACCAAAAGCACTCACAGGGGAATCACTGAAAGAAGCAATGCAGAGGATTTCACAACTGCAACTATGACCCCTACTGGACCAACTCGACACAAAGGTGAAGGGATTCAACTTGGTAATAGAAACTCTCACAAGCACATCTACTGTATTTCCTACTTTTTCTCAGTTCCAAACTTTTAATTCTGCATTCCCATCCACGCCTAACCCCATCATTACTACCCTACCATCCACCATGTTCAATTCCCCTCCAGTAACCACAATCACTCCAATCTGCAAGACCGAGGCACCCACGCCTCTGGTACCTACACCCAAACCAGAGAAAGCACGAACTATGGCACCCAAGCAAGTAGTTGATCTCACAGGGGAAGGTCAGCCCCAGCCTATGGTTATAGGTGTATAAATTCAAGAAGAGCCAGAGGTTTCCAGCCAAACAATCTCTGCGCTACCTGTGTTTGATCCGTCCTTAGTCCTAAACATTTAGACATCATCTCCACCTCATATGCACAACTCGTCACCACACACTTAATTCACTTCCAAGGACCACTCCATCCACACTCCGTCCACCTTAGTGACTATTTCCGATCCAATTAGACCAGGGCACAAAAAAAATGGTGATACCAAGGCAGAAGTTAACTTAGGTATGGTTGGAGTACCCGAGATTGACCAAACCTCGGTGGGACAGGGCATCTTTCTAGAACTATTAGTTTAAGGAGGGCCTTTCACTTATGATACAATGCCCACCTCGTCAGAGCTAAACCATTTTCAGTAAGCCAATATAATATTGTAGAAGATTATACCATCCACTAGTATGAACGTCCTTGAACCTTAGCTACCACAACAGAACCAACCAGTGTCCCCACAAGGACAATTAGAGAAATAAATCGCTAGTGGGAAACCACTCAGAGAAAGACAACTGGCACAGGAGATGTCGGGCATTAAGAACTTGCAAATTTGGGGAGCTAGCCTGTTAGCCCCCTATAAATTTTTTGACAAGCAAACAGGGGGCTAAAATGTTTTTGAGCCTTCAAGGAATGCATTTCCTCTGAAAACACATCATCCTTGAAGCCTCTTTGCACCTGGTGTCCTTTGATAAAATCCCCTCTGCTGTTTTCCAATATAAAACCTCTCTGTTTGTGAAGAAGAATGCCCAAATACCCTTTTCCCTCTTATTTCACCCCCACTTAGCTTCTATCTTAGTCCCCCTTGTCTCCCTTTCTATTTCCCTTTTTACCCTCTTAATCCTCCCTAAAATCCCCTCTAAATATCCCTACACCCTTCGTTTTCCCAATTTCCCCCTCCATCTCCCTATCGTTACCCTTTAGGCCTCAAATACATTAAAACAGGCTAAAAACCCACTTTCCGCTTTACAACAGGGCTCAGCCCCTTACCGTAAGTGTGCATTATAAATCACTTTAATACATAAGTGATCTATGTGTTAACCACTTCCCCTTCCATACCCCGCCATGTATGTGCATAAACTTTATTATAAAGTTTTGTGTTAAATATATGGTCCGCCGCATTGCAATCGCAATAGCAAGCCCTATTCAATCGCAATCGCAATTCTTGTGGGATGACCCCCGATTGGTCCATCGCAAATACTTGCGATGCGATTGATCGCATCACGCCCCGAACGTTCCATCCTCCGATTGATCGTAATTCTTTCCGCCTGAGCTCCGATTGCGATCCTCTGATCCAATCCCATTCGTCCATTTCCCCACCGATCCAATGGCCAGCGCTCAATCGCAAGTCCCCTTCCGATCGCAATCGCAAACCTTCCCGTCTGACTCCCGATTGCGATCCCCCGATTGCATCTCGACCATCCGTCTCCCAGCTAATCCAATGGCCAGCGCTCAATCGCAAACCCCCTTCCGATCGCCATCGCAAGCCTTCCCCGCTGTCTCTTGATTCAATCCCAGCCGCCCATTCCCTTCCAGATCCGACGGTTGGCGCTTAATCGCAACATCGCTCTGATCGCAATCAGAACTTTTTGAATGTGCCACCCCTGCTCCCCCCGATTGCGATCCTCCGATTTGATCCTGACCGACCATTGGATCTAGGATCTAACGGTCAAGATTTGATCACCCTCCGCCTCCGCCGGGTCCCACTCTTACATTCGCTTCCACGCCTTTTCATAATATTTTCACCCGATTCCATCCGACTGATCTCCGTCGTCAATTTCCACTCCCAGACCAGGATCTAATGGTCTGCGCTGCATTCTATCACCAAACCATATTGTTCGTGAGTTTTCACCCCTCCGTTTTCATTTCCGTTGTTTTCACTGTTCCGCCACCACTCCTCCGGTCTCCACAGCATTTCTCCACCACTGCCCAGGTTCATAACAGGTTTATTTTATGGTGCAGATAGCACATAGAGGCCGTTTCAGCATGAGTCAGTGAACCAGCAGAAGAAATTCAAAGGGGTTTATGCCTGTTGTTGGAATAATTAATGCTTAACCCCACAATTCAAAGGAAAAGGATGCAGTTTGAAGACCAATGCACACGCAACAGTCTTATATGTGTTTAATACTCAGTAGAGCACTCTTCTCTCAGAAATACGCCATTCCTACAGTGCTCTCCATGTTTCCTCAAGCCATTAAACGAAGGTTGTGGACAGAGCTTCTTTAAGACTGTCCGGACAGCAGTAATGAGGTATGGAGAAGCCCGCAGACTTTAATCCAGTTCACTTATTCAGAAGGTTACCACATAGTGCCGGACAGCCGAAAGGACTTCAAGAGACATATCAGAGGTCAAGTTCGACCTGACAGAGGCTCCCAACAGTCTACAGAGTGCAGCACATCGCCATTAAGCAGGATGGGCTCGGCTTCCTCCACCATTTCGTATTAATGAGACTCATTTAATTGTTCACCTACTTTTGTTTCTTCCTCTTCTCCTATAAGAAATCCCCGAGAACATAATGAAAGGTTGATTGTTGTCCAGTTGTTCGGCTGTTGCTGTTAGAGGGATTCAGCTTGACTGTTAGAACAGTCTTGGGAGGGAATAGCAGAGTAATTGTATGTAATAGGCTGGGAGGAGAAAGTTTGGATTGTATTAGCCATTGGGCTTATTGTACATGACTGTTTTTGCATCAATTAATCAAAGCACATTTCACAGGATCCTGGTCTATTACTATTGGTGATGTTTTTCCCAACTCTATTTATTACATTTTCATACTGTTTCATGTTCTTCTGGTAGGCAACAGAAGTATAGCATAGGATTCACCCTTGTTAGGTGCCCTATGTTCCTGCTCTCCCTACCTTTAATTTTTTCTGCTTTATGTGTTATCTAAGAGTGAATTCATGTGGTTTAACCAGCGTAGTGGATGTTATTTCCTGCTGGCTGATGTATGAATTTGGGGTTCGCTGCTTGGATGTTTCTTTGTCAAATTTATCTCTGTTTTCCCCTTGGAGTTGCTAAATCAGACCTGGAGTTAAATGACCTCTGGTCCGATCTACAAGCTACCCCTTTGTCCCTCTTTGAGAGCTGCCTTTGAGTATGTCCAAGCAGGTCTGGAGTTAAATGACCTCTGACCTGATCTATAGATAGAAAATTGGGTTGCTCTCCTTCTCTCATTTTCCTTCCTTAATGTTCCATCCCACCATATAATATAAAAGATCCTTTAGTATTAGATAAATTTCCCTTTGAAAGCCTTGGTCAGTGGATGCAAGTAATTTCCTTTCATGACTCCATAGCCCAATGGAAGGCACTTTCTTGACCTATTCCCCTTCGCTGAAACATCCTGCTGCTTTGTTCTTTCTCCCATTTCTTTCTCAGTCTATGATCTCATGACTCAACCCAGCAACCCACCAACCAAATTATTTTAAACCTCCTTTGCGCTTCATACCTAGCCTAATATCTCAATTTGAGCTTCAAATATATACATTCTTTGTTCTACGGAGAGATCCCTCTCCGGATCCAGGAGGGCTAGATCCTAGGATCCAAAAGCGGTTCTGATGTTGTCTCATCTTTTGGTCTTGCCAATCTGGCCAAAACATGGGAACTCCAACATAATGGCGACTCCGCTGGGGAACGAATCTGAGAGTCAAGAACTGCTAATATTTGGTCTATTTCCCATTGTCGTCACCAACATAATGGCGACTCCGCTGGGGACGTAGACCACTTTGCCTTTAGATTGGCTTCTCATTGCTGATGGTGGACAGCAGCCTGCTTCAAATAGTTAAATTCATCCACCTGGCGACTCCACACTCCCTATGATGCAAAGACCTAATGACTCCACTGGTGAAGGACACTGAACTGGTTGAGAAGAAGCAGTAACCTTCTTTGCATAAGCATGAATCCAAACATGGACAGAGATACAAAGTATGATGCTTTGTACGATCAATTAATTGAATTAATAGAAACGTTTGGTGAAGTGTTGAAGATGTACATGGCTAATACGAATGCAGATGATGGTTATTTCGAGCAGCCCATGCATCTTTCAGAGCAAGAGAAAACTCAAAGCCGAGAAGATAAGAAAGACATGTATGATGCTCAAGACTCTATAGAAGATGAGGAGGGAAGTGATCAAGAACTGCCTGATTGCTTGCCTATGCCTTGTGTTACGCTGACCAAAGAACATCAGGACCTATTAGCAAAGGCTGATAAGGAAAGCTGCCTTGAGGAAGCAGAAGATCACATAGAAGAGGTAGGACCTGACGTGGAAGAAGAGGCTCAAGTAAACATCCCGCCTTCAAATCAGCTAATACAAAAGAAAGAGGACTGTTGTGCTTCTGTCCATGATGAAAGGGAGATCCCTCTTTTGACAGAACAAGAGATTGAATAGATATTAAATCAGTAGTCCACCTCTGAGGTATTCTGTAGAACACACGCTCTTGCTCGGTCATTTTACGAGTTTGATGTTTTAGATCCGAAAGACTCCTCTGTGGATCAAGACGAAGAAACACCTGCTGAGCATCCAGAATGGTTGACTTGGTCAAGTCCGCCTATTTATCACACTGATGGCGAGGGCCACGACAGTATAATAGCAGATGAAGATTCTTTGAATCTTCATTCTACTCTACCACAGATATTCAGTGAGACTGGAAACCAGTGGCCTTCTTTTTCAGAAAATGAGGAGGAAAGCAAAGAAGAAATTTGTGAGCAGGATGAAAGCAAAGAGCCTTCCCTTGAAAAAGAGGAGGTAACGAAAGATATCTCTGCTCATAAATGCGCATATCTTTTCACGGAGCTCGGTCCAGTAGCGCAAGACATGTCAGAGCTCCAGGAGGACTCGGCTACAATATACGATGAGTCCTCTAGTTCAGAAGATGAAGGAGACACTCTACTCCAAGAGAGTCTCATTCTTGATCCAGTGGAAGAAGAAGAAATCCTGGTTGGAGCCTGCCTGCTAGATATTCATAGCCAGGTATCATTTCATGATCCTTATGCACATTTCCTGCAAACACATGAATGAGGATCAAGCGTCTGGTTGAGCAGCATGTTGCAAATAGAGAGAAAATTTTTCAAAGCTACTGTTATTGAGAAAAAAGAGTGGGAGCTGCCCTGCCTATCCAGCATGCTCAAGGAGTTGAGAAAAAAGGACCAGCCATGGGATCACTTGATGGACTGGTTACATTGGAAGACAAATTTTGTAAGCTAGACTGTAAATATTTTAGTTAGAGTAGGGTAGGTAGGAAAAGCTCAATAAAGCTCAAGCAAGACATACAGATTGAAGCAGCCGACCTCTGCCTTAGAATGTAGAGAGGAAAACCCCAAGTGATGGGCCTAATCCTCTAGCAGTATTATAGCAGAGAAACATATGAGGCAACGATTTAATCTAGTCTCATGAGAAATAAGGGTAGATTTAGAATAGGTTGTTTTTGTTTTGAAAATAAAATGATGTAAAGGGTCATAGTCCAAGGCAAATTTAAGAAAAATTTTAGGACTATAGTGTGGCAGGTAGTTGTCCGGGGAGAAATTTTTACCGCCGATATGTTGTCTTCATAGTTTGTGTATAAATTTCGAGCTAAAGAAAGAAGAAAGATGGCTTATATCAAGAGTATTTGGCCTACACACAGAGATCATTTCCTTCGAATTCTTGACTCCTTCAAGAAGAAGCTATCCCCATGTGGAGCCATCGTTAGCTCCTTATAAATTTTTTGACAAGAAAACAGGGGCTAAAATGTTTTGTTTCCTCTTCAAGGAATGCATTTCCCCTGAAAACACATCATCCTTGAAGTCTCCTTATGCCTTTTGTCCTTTGGTGAAATTCCTCTGCTGATTCCCTTATAAAGCCTCTCTGTTTGAGAAGAAAGGCCCAGAGGCCTCTTTTCCCCCTTATTTCATCCTCACTTAGCCTCTTTTCTAGTCCCCCTTGTCTCCCTTTCTATTTCCCTTTTTACCCTCTTAATCCTCCCTAAAATCCCCTCTAAAGATCCCTACACCCTTCGTTTTCCCAATTTGCCCCTCCATCTCCCTATCGTTACCCTTTAGGCCTCAAATACATTAAAACAAGCTAAAAAACCCACTCTCCACTTTACAATAGGGCTTAGCCCCTTACCGTAAGTCTGCATTATAAATCACTTTAATACATAAGTGATATATGTGTTAACCACTTCCCCTTCCATACCCCGCCATGTATGTGCATAAACTTTATTATAAAGTTTTGTGTTAAATATATGGTCCGCCGCATTGCAATCGCAATCGCAAGCCCTATTCAATCGTAATCGCAACTCTTGTGGGACGACCCCCGATTAGTCCATCGCAAATACTTGTGATGCGATTCAATCGCATCGCACCCCGATCGTTCCATCCTCCGATTGATTGCAAGTCTTTCCGCCTGAGCTCCGATTGCGATCCTTCGATCCAATCCCATCCTTCCATTTCCCCGCCGATCCAATGGCCAGCGCTCAATCGCAAGTCCCCTTCCGATCGCAATCGCAAACCTTCCCGTCTGACTCCCGATTGCGATCCCCCGATTTCATCTCGACCGTCCGTCTCCCAGCTAATCCGATGGCCAGCGCTCAATCGCAAACCTCCTTCCGATCGCCATCGCAAGCCTTCCCCGCTGTCTCTTGATTCAATCCCAGCCGCCCATTCCCTTCCAGATCCGACGGTTGGCGCTTAATCGCAACATCGCTCCGATCGCAATCGGAACTTTTTGAATGTGCCACCCCTGCTCCCCCCGATTGCGATCCTCCGATTTGATCCTGACCGACCATTGGATCTAGGATCTAACGGTCAAGATTTGATCGCCCTCCGCCTCCGCCGAGTCCCACTCTTACATTCGCTTCCACGCCTTTTCATAATATTTTCACCCGATTCCTTTGTATTTTGGTTTATAACCAAAGTTTCGTGTTTTCTATTGGAGGTCCCGCGTCCCGTTATGTTTCATAGGGCCGTCCATCTGACTGATCTCTGCCGTCGATTTCCACTCCCATACCAAGATCTAATGGTCTGCGCTGCATTCTATCACCAAACCATATTGTTCGTGAGTTTTCACCCCTCCATTTGCATTTCCTTTGTTTTCACTGTTCTGCCACCACTCCTCCGGTCTCCACAGCATTTCTCCACCACTGCCCAAGTTCATAACAGGTTTATTTTACGGCAAGTAAAGATAAAGTGAGAGGCCATTTCAAAGATGATTCAATGGAACAACAGGTTGAAATTCAAAGGGGTTTATGCCCGTTAATAGTATGAACAGTGTTTAACCCCACAATTCAAAGGAAAATATCAGCTTGAAGACCAATGCACACGTTACCGCTCTTATCCGTGTTTAATACTTCACAGAGCACTTTCTCTCGAAACACGCCATCTCACAACGCTCTCCATGTTTCTTCGAGCTACTAACCAAGGCCAGGACAAGAGCTTCTTTAAGACCGGTCTCGACAACAAGAATGAGGTATGGAGAAGCCCGCAGATTTTAATCCATCTTACTTATTCGAAGGTTACCACATAGTGGCCGGGATGTACCGAAAGGACTTCAAGAGACATATCAGAGGTCAAGTTCGACCCGACAAAGGCTCCCAACAACATACGTAGTGCAAGACATTGCCATTAAGCAGAATGGACTCGGTTTCCTCCACCATTCCGTCTTAATGAGACTCATTTAATTGTTCACCTACTTCTGTTTCTTCCTATTCTCCTATAAGAATCCCCGAGAACATAATGTAAAGGTTGTTGTTGTTCGCTACTGCCATTGTTGTTAGAGGGATTCATTCGACTGTTTGAATAGTCTTGGGAGGGAATAGCAGAGTAGTTGTATGTAATAGGCTAGGAGGAGAAGTCTGGACTGTAACAGCCATTGGGCTTAGTGTACATGACTGGTTTTGCATCAATTAATCAAAGCATATTTCACAGGATCCTGGTCTATTACTATTGGTGATGTCTTTCTTAACTTTGTTTATTACATTTGCATAATGTTTCATGTTCTTCTGGTAGGCAACAGAAGTATAACATAGGATTCACCCTTGTTAGGTGCCCTATGTTTCCTGCTCTCCCTACCTTAATGTTTTCTGCCTTATGTGCTATCTAAGAGTTGATTTCAGTTGATTTAACCAGTGTAGTGGATGTTATTGCCTACTGGGCCGATGATGGGAACTTGGGGTTCGCTCGCTTGGATGTTTCTTTGTCAAATTTATCTTTGTTTTTCCCTTGGAGCAGTTAAAGCAGCATTCGGAGTTAAAATGACCTCTGTCCGATCTACAAGCTACCCCTTTGTCCCTCTTTGAGAGCTGCCTTGGAGTATGTCCGTTGGTGTCCGGAGTTAAATGACTCCTCTCGACTCCGATCTATAGATAGAAACAAGGTTTCTCTTCTCATTTTCCTTCTCCTCAATGTTCCATTCCATCATCTATCTAAAATATCCTTTAGTGTAGATGACTTGCCCTGTGGAAGCCTTGGCTAGTTGTTGGAAGTAATTCTCCTTTCATGACTCCATAGCCCAATGGATGGCACTGTCTTGACCTATCCCCTTCGCTGAAACATCCTGCTGCTTTGTTCTTTCTCCCATTTCTTTCTCAGTCTATGATCTCATGACTCAACCCAGCAACCCACCAACCAAATTATTTTAAACCTCCTTTGCGCTTCATACCTAGCCTAATATCTCAATTTGAGCTTCAAAGATATAAATTCTTTGTTCTACAGAGAGATCCCTCTCCGGATCCAGGAGGGCTAGATCCTAGGATCCAAAAGTGGTTCTGATGTTGTCTCATCTTTTGGTCTTGCCAATCTGGCCAAAACATGGGAACTCCAACATAGCCAACTATACAATCTTATCCAAATGGCATCACAGCAAGCAGAAGGACTGCACAATGACCTCCAACAGAGGTTCAAGAAGCAACAACAACATGCCATCATGCTTTCTGAAGAGCGCAATCAACTCAAAAGTGAAAAGGATACCCTACAGGAGTAGTTGGAATAGGTGACATAAATCTTCAAGGAACTATGGTTGAATATCGTTACCCAGTATAGCAAAACACCAGAGGATATGTCAGCATGCTCAATGGTCAAAAGATCCATTCGAGTGAAGATGGAATGCACAATTCTAAGCAAAGAAAACTAGGAACTCAAAGAGGCGTTAGCATCCAAGCTAGCATTACTAGACCCTTCCATGGTATATACCGAGAAGGTCAGACAGAGAGACGAAGGCAGATAAATGGTATGAAGGAAACCCTTGGGATGATGGTTAAAGAGGTTTATAGCCTGTTGGAGCAGTTACATGAATGCTCCAACTCCTTAACAATGGAAGCCTACCCAATTTCAGCGCAGCTTCATAAATTTTTTCGGGAAATCAAATAAGCCACCGATCCAGTCGACATAACACAACTGTATGACCAAGCAGATGCGCTTGAAACCAAAATGCAGAAAATTAAAGAACACTCAGTGGCCACAAAAAAACTTCTCAGAGAGCTAAGGAAACCGGTAAAACAAAAATTTGAGGCAATATAGCAAATGGCAACTGAATCCGACCTAAATATACAAGAGGTGTTCAGCAAGCTGTCGCCCTTGGTGACTGAAAGAGAGGCCGAAAGAGTCGTCAACCAAATGGAGCAGTTACTTGAAGAATGTAAACATGCAATAACTGATTTCATAGAACTAAAGACATCAAAATTGAGCAAGGTTCCAAATTTGGGGCCTTTGTTTGGACAGGGTGAAGCAACCGGAAAAATGGGGCTAGCCTCGGAAGATGACAGACCACCGGAAGCAGCAACAACAAAGAAATATTGGCTCGGGTCAAGTCAATAGCATGTGGTCGAGGCCTATTGGGGCCTTTGTTTTGGGATAAAATAGTTTTGAGTTGCTGAGGGTTGGCAGACAGGTGGCGGAACGCAATCAAGGTAGACAGGGAGCTATCACGATTACAAAAAACTGGAAGATAGGTGGCATAGCATTAGCAGAGAACATCGCAGATGGCAGATATGGGATACACGAACAATCAATAAAACTCCCAGTAATGAAGAGGAAGTGGAAAGCAACAAAGTGAGGAAAAAGGAAGGAATGACAGTTGCACTCGAGGAGAAACAAATAGATAGTCAGTTAGCATAGGAGGAGTTAGCTAGTTAGTCAGTCCTGCGAGAGGCCGAGAAAAGGCAGAGCCTCAGGAGAGCTCTGTGAGAAGTCTCTTGTACTGGACTGAAACTGTAATAGACTTTGTGGAGCACTTGTATGCTATTTTTATATTAATAATGAAATCAGGTTGTTTCTATGTGTAATTTCATGAGTTGATTGATGGTTATTTTCTTACAAGAAATGTATTGCTAAATTAAATTTTAATTCAACATTCTGAACATGTGTTGATTAATGATAGTTCCTTTGTAGAGCTAAGATATGTGTGTTTCTTCCAAGTTCCTATATTTTTTATCCATGTTTACATTTTCATCCTACCTGATCTAGCTTCTAATCTTACTATGGTCATGGCATGCCTTGAGTGAGACGCCCCATTGGAGTCACCGGGTGGATGCTTTTTGCTATTTTGAGGATATGTACTTATGGTCCACCACTAATAACTGACAAAAGCCAATCTAGAGAATGTTTTTGGGGTTTTCTTAGTTCCTTTATGTAGCCCTGAGGTTTCTATGAGTGTCCTTTAGTTGATTCGTCATTTTTCTAGGATGGTGAAACAAATAGATTCTTATTCTAGCTAGAACTTGACTTTTCTAAGTTTGACAGAGATTTGAGAGTTCCTAAGGGATACCTAGGATGTTATTGACTCAAAGCCCCACTGTGATTGCCATTATGTTAGGTCCCTGAATTTGTTAGATTGGTGAGAACAAATAGATAGGGGTAACATTAGACCAGTCTTTGGAGTCCTAGGACCTAGCCTTCCTAGACTCAGAGAGGGCTCTCTTTATTTTGTGCAAAGGATGTGATCTTGTTTGATTTTAGGCTAGTTGTTAAGTTTAGGGTTTGTTGGTTTATTTGGGTTAGGTAAATGATCAAGTAGAATAGATGGAATGAGAGATCTTCAATTCATTGGGATATGGAGTCTACAAAGGTCTTGGAATGTTCATATATGAATCAAGGTGCATCACAGGGAAAATCTAACATGGTCAAATGGATCTTCAAGGTTTGTGTGAGATGAAATGAAAATAAAGTTTGTGAACATGGTAGGTGTAAAAGGGAAGTTAAGAATAATTGAACATATAATTTTAAACAAGAGTGGTCTTTAATACTTGCTAAGCATGAAGAAATAATCAATAGATAAGGCAACCCAATAACTCTTTGATTAAACTCAAGCAAATAAGTATTTAAGACAAACAATTCAGTGAACTATAGAAGGTAAGAAACTTGTATAAGTTCTAGTGATTTCACCTTCAAGGTTAGAAAAAAATTTAAGATAGACATATAACATAAATAAAAGAAGAGGGAACTCCTAAACATCATTGATAAACCTACAAAGACCTTTAAGGCAACCTTTCAAGAATGGGCAAATGGCATGATCAAAACATAAGCTCTTTGACTAAACTTAATCAGTGATACTTCAAAGAAAGACCTCAATAAAAGTGTTTAAGTAACAATAAATAAGCAGGGATAACCATAAAACATCTTTGATATCTACTGTATTGAACCGTTCATGAAATAAACAAGCATAAGTGGGTCTAGAGAGCAACTAAGAATTCTCTAAACCGACCTAACAAAGGGAAACATAGAGGTAGTGAAGAACAAACAGAGCTAAGTAGCCTTTGAAAAAAACATTTCTTAGTCTAAAATATTTGTCCTACTGAAACATAGAAGGATGTAACAAAATGATACATAAGAAAACAAGAACTGAATAGGAACACATCACCATTAACCATGCTCAGGGATCCTGAAAGAAAGCTTCTCCATCATCAATCAAAACAAGCCATCCACAAATTCCACAACACCAATTTCTCTTCAATCTCCAAAAAACACTATATATTACCCCTCATGCTCTATTTATCTAGCAAAGGAGGTCGAAAACCCTAACTAGGGTTTGAAAAAGTCATAAATACTCATAAATGTCATTTAGGCCTAAGAGGCCATGCAAGGCCCAAGGCATAAAATATCTAATGAAATAAATGCAAAAATAACTCCTAACACCTAAATTTGGAGTGATTTGGAAAAAAAAACACTAAAATATCATTTTTCCATAATTGAGTGTCTTTTGTTGACTTTTGCACATTAAAGGAGCAGCAGTGAAGTCTGAAGGCATAGCCCCTACATAGGAAAACTGGGTCCACTTGCAGCCAATGTTTCATGGCCTTCTCGATGTCAGAATTGGCTCCGTGATGGCTCGTTGGAAATATTGTCGAGTCTACTTTCCAAAACGGCCCTTGGTTTTTTGATTGGACTCCATTAACCTGTTCAAAAATTAAAACTCCCAAGTATGATCAAGGCGTAGCACCAACCCTGAAAATGAGGCAGAAAGGTGAAATTTGGGGTGTTTTTGACCCTTTTGGAGGACCAAATCAACTCCAAATGACCTGAAATTTGGTGAGAATGTTGTACTTGAGCTGAGGATTCCAAAACTGTAAATTTTTCCTCCTGCAGATGCCTGAGGGAAAAGCATAGTGCCAAGGGTGTTGCACATTCAGGCCTTAAAATCAGCAAAAAGCAAATTTTTTTTCTAAAAGTTCCCAAAATTTGCAGATAACTTCCTCATGGGGTTTTGGAGGCTTGTAGAGAAGATTCAAAAAGAATTAAAAGGTTTTTTTGGTCCTTTGACTCCTTGAGTGATTGAATTTTGGAAAGGGCTTCTAATATTCCTAATTAGTCCTAAGCTAGTTGGAATATCCACTTTTGTTTTTTATTTCTTTGCTTAAAGAATAAATGTGTAAAGGAGGTTCATCAAACTCCTAACAAAGAATAAATCAATGCCAAATATGAAAAAGGATAAATCTTGGCTATGTAAATAAGCACCCTTAGGTGTGAAAGGGGCTAATCATCTTGACTGGGTCAACCTTGACCAAATCTATAGCGTTGTATTGGAGGAGTGCTCATAAATAAGGCACAACGTAATTCTAGTTGGAGATCTCTTGTGTGAAAGGGATGAGTTCATTTAAGGTGGTTTAGGGTTTTGAAAACTCTCATCTTATAAAAGGAAGGGGAAGGAAAAATGAGGAGGTTGTTCATGGATATGATATTTTGATATATTTTCTGTTTAGACCATATATCTTTCTTTGGCTGTTTAGCCTAGATTGCAAATGCTGTTTAGCATTGGGATCTCCTGTTTAGGAATTCCACCTCTTCCCATTGAGTAGCTCTTGGGAGAGTCTTGTATTGCATAGTCCACTATGTGGCTTGAGGCCAAGATTCTCCTTCCAACTACAACTCAGATCCTG
This sequence comes from Pinus albicaulis, assembly GCA_034641835.2. Lineage (NCBI taxonomy): Eukaryota > Viridiplantae > Streptophyta > Pinopsida > Pinales > Pinaceae > Pinus > Pinus albicaulis. The sequence goes on along the minus strand of CM076584.1, from coordinate 1,043,853,908 downwards.
TTGAGGGTTTGGTTGTCTTTGTAAGCTACAGCAAGTGGAGGTTAGATCTATTCATATCTAAGACATTTCAGTGCCCTTTTTCAGTGGAGGAGTCTTATGCTCTATAGGAGGAAGTGTATTGGAGTGATTGGGAATTATTTCTTGATCTTGGCATGTGGCAAACTGTTATCCATACCCTACAACGCAGTTTCTACTCCATATATACATTATTATTGTAGGTGTTATTGCAAGGAGTTTGGGTGCATCATCTGGAGGGATGGTTTTTGAGTGTTGGGGATCTGCCCTTCACTTTGAGATCCATTGGAGGAGATCTACATTTTGTATATTTAAAATCTGATCTGCATATTTCTAAATACTTTTGAATCACTGAATATTTTTTCAAATCTGCATTCTTAGATCTCAGATCTACTGCTTATGCTTCGTGTAAATCCCAAAATTCCAAGGGGGTCTGAAAGAGGAGCATTTCTAGTGCATGGATCTGACTTTTTATGCACAGGTCTACTCTAGATCTGACATGTAATCAACAACAGTTTGTAGCTTAACAAAATAACGTTTTCAAGGCAGTTTCAGTCCATTCATGTGGTTGCAACACCTCTTTTGAGGGATTTTCTTCTATTTATGTCTTGTATTTCCAACTATGTATCTTATGGGCCTCATTATACATCTATGTTGCTGCTGCAAATAATATTGAAGAACATTTTGTTGGTCTCCTGCTCTTTCTATAGATGAACTGTGTTATTTTAATGCATGGCTGTTAAGAATTGATGCATGATTCCCATTTGGGATATTACAGGGCTCCTTTCAGCTTGGCCCTTGTAATTTGATTTTTCAATGCATAGTGCTTGGCCATATTTTTCTGTAGGCCAAGGTCCCTTTTTATCTTCTTCATCTGCTTGTGATCATCCTTATAATAATCAATAATATACTGTGCCATGCCAAGGCTTCTTTGTAGGTCTCTGATCTTTACATATTTTCTTTGGAGCAAGATGCTTGTAACCCTATCCTCATCTTCATTTTCACTATTAAGGTCAATGAGATCAAATTCTTGCTCAAAATCATGTTGATCTTCCCCTTCTACCTTCACCTTTTCTTGCCTTTATCTAGTGGCTTAGTGGATGTGGAAGGCATGGCCCCTTGCCTTTTAGAGGCAACAAACACATGCCTTTCTCCTCTTTGGTATATCAATGGAAAAGGTTTGATTGTGATCATTTTGGTGTTTTCATCATGGCTGCCATCTTTGTTTGGCTCATTGATATCCATGCTGTCCTTATGGCTTTCATGGCTACCATCATTTTTTTCCATGTCTTCCTCTTCATTACGTTGACTCCTGCTTACCTCATTATCTTCAATATCAACATCACTATTTGCCTCTTCATTGGTTTCTGCACTATCCTTTATAGTCCCTTCATCTTGTTCATCATTACTGCTAGGAATATCATGGTTGTGATCTTTACTTCTTTCATCAAATTCTTCCTTTTCTTCACTGTTTTCATCAGCATCACTTATATTTTTTGTCCTTGGTGTCATTGTTGTCATTAGCATCATTATTGCTGTCAGCCACCATGTTTTCTGCCTCATCATTGTCCTCTTTGTTTCCAACATTATCAGTTCTCCTATCACTACTAAGAACCTCACTTTTTTTACTGTCATTGTGGCTCTGAGTTTTACTGTTGTCCCTAGCATCATCATCTATTTCTTTGTCACTTGCTTCAGTTGTGTCCATGTTGTCTTTTTCCTCTTCATCTTCAACATTGTCATTGTGATTGCTGCTTTCTTCATCACTTGCCTAATCTTCATTATCATCTACCTCCATGTCTTATGCTTCATTGTTGATCTATGCCTCTTCATCACTAAGAGCCTCATTGTTTTCACTGTTATCATGGCTCCTAGTCTCATTTCCACCATTATCACCATCACTACCTTCAGCTTCATTTTGGTTTGATCCATCATCATCCTCATCTTCATGGTCACTTTCTTGTTCACTGCCACTTCCTTCTTGATCTGATGCATTGGGAGAGGGTGAGGAAGGGAGGTTTTCTTGAGGTGAGGATACATGTGTAGATGATGAGGCATGATCAGTAGGACGTGATGGAGGAGTAGAGGGAGGGGGATGAGATGATGAGGGCAAATTTTTCTGATGATGGGGTTGTGGGTTTGTGAACACTTCATGATCAATGAACACCTCCCATGGTATGCCTTTTTTCTCCAACTGATGTAGCACAACCGTTTTGATTAAGGAGTGATGAAACAAACTTTGAATTTGCTGGGAATAGTTCCTCTTTTGGACAACATAAGACATCTTGTCAATACTCCTATAGAGGTAGTAGGGTAAATGAAGCATATTAACCCTAGTGAAGTGCATGAGCAATCTGATATGATAGGAGTAGAGACTAGAGTATGTTCCCTCACAGGTAAAATATTTCTTGATGACCCTCATCAAGGGTGCATACCTCTCCATAAAGTGTGAAAAAGGGAAAATAGATTTGCAGCCTTCTTTGTATCTGGGTTTAAGAAATGTCTCATAGTAACTTATGTCCAAATTTTCTCTTTTGAACCATTTTTCACCAACATTAGGCATTCCAGTGGCACTAGAAATGGCATCTGATGACAGCTCAAAGTTTACCCCTGTAAGATTCACTTTTTTATTGTGTAGGTTGAGGATGAACAACCTAGTGAGCTCAGGGTGACTTTGCACCTGTTGGACCTTTTCAAAAAACTAGAAACACCCTACATTTTGGAAGCATGTGATAATCATAGGAGAGGCTTTAAGCTCCATAGTGTATTGGGGTTCAAACCTATTAACCTTACCACCTCTGTGTTTCTACCTCCTAGGAACTTAGCCTTCTTCACTACTCACATTTCCTGCTTCTCCTGACATTTTGATTACTATTTCTTTTAACAAACCCTAACTCTGCTTGCGAAACTTGATATGAGGAGTGATTTGGAATGAGGGTGAAAGGCAGCCTTTGCAAGTGAGTAAGAGGAAGATGTAGGTGTATGGCTGAGCCTTTTAAGCTCTGATGAATGGTCAACTTCAAATTACTGCAACTACCCTACTTCATACCCTTCTTGACATGATATATTCTTGTTTGTAGATGATGAAGGTTTTAAACAGGGTTTTGAGTAGGAAGATTTAGGGTTTCAAATCCTTAGGGTTTATTCAATTCTCCATGACTTTAAACCATCAAAATTCACTGGGGGAAAATGCAATACATCCACCTACCGATTTGGAATTCCCTTGAAAGTCCTTTGATGCAACTTAGAGGATATTTTTTGTTGTTTTTTTGGCATTTGTAGGTGGAGGAGGAGATTTAGGTGAAGGGGCAGTGCCTGCACACAGAGTCGGGTCCTCCTTGCCCAACGCATAGTGCCTACACACGTTTCTAGGTGTTGGGTTCCCCAACACGCAATGCCTGAATGTTTTTGGCCTATCGGGCTTCCTAACGCACAACAACTGAAAGTTTTTTTGGGTTGTCGGGCTTTGCCTGGGTGAATGGGTAGCGCCTGCACAAATGCACAACACATGTCTATAAACGCACAATGCACTACAATTTTGCACTGGGAAATCCTTTGAATGTGCATCACCGGGCACTGAATGCGTAGCGCCTTCCTGAATGATTAGTGCCAGGCAGACTTGCTAAAAATTTGAATGAAATTCTCAAATTTCTCTCTTGGATTCTCTGACTATTTTTGTAAGTGCACAATGAGTTGGGTGAGGGGATAAAAGGTCCTTTATAGCCTAGGAAAATAAACTGAACTTAGAGAATCCACTTTGTTAATGTTCTTGAGATTTTTCATTTAACTGATATTCCCTTGACCTTTTTTGGCATAGGTGGCTTAAAAACATTTAAATTGCCCTTTCATACCTTTTCCTTTCTGACCATTTTTCCTCTGTTTTATTTGCAGGTTGTTGATATGGTGAACTTGAATTTCCTTTGGCTTATTTATGCATTTAACTTCTTTGTTGACAGGTGATTATGAGAACCTTGAAATGGCTTTGCCCTCTGATCTTTGAAGGATGGCAGTGCTACCCTTGACAGCAGTCAAATTTTAAACATAAAGTAGTATCTTTAACATTTATTTGTCCTTACCTTGGAGATCAAATTACCTTGTGCTTGGCAGGTGACTGAAAATATTGTTTTCAACTTTCTCACTGATCCTTAGGCATGATAAGCTCACCTTTGACAGGCATTATAGACTTCAATTACACAGCAACAACCTTATAATCATCTAGGGTTTCCATATTGGAGCTCAAACCTATGTTTTTATCCCTCTGATCTTTGAGTGTAAATTACTGAGAATGAGAGATTGAACTTCCTTTCACTCATACTCTTTCTATCTTTGTTCTTTTGAGGTAGTGAGACACTTTACCCTAGAAAACTATGGATGTAACTCACATCAGTCCCTTCAAATATTCCTTCTATTGTCATCATGGAGGTCTAACATCTTCACTTTACCTCCTTTGACTATCTTTCCCAAAACCTTAGGTTTATGGGCTATTTGAGAAAAATTATTAGTGTTTTCTTCTGAGTTCTCTATAGCCCTTTCAATTTCATTCATTTTCGTCCAGTTCACCTCACCTTTTTCCCCTTTTTTTTATTTATGATTTCTGAAAAACTTGTCTTCATGCTTGATTCTCTTGGTGTGCCTCCTCCATGTGATTTGCTGCATTAGATCCTTGCTTGGCACACTGTTGGCCCAATCATCCTTAGGAATTTTTTTTTTCTTGAACATAAGTTGCTTCCTCCTTCTTTGCTGTGAATGTATTCAATGAGGAGTAGGTCTCTTTCCTTACCAATTCTCTACTGATAGTCACCTTAACACCCCTGCAGAAATGTCAAAATGCACAGTTTCCTTTTGCAAAACTTGAACTTGACCAAGCAGTCCTCCTTGGAGATTTTTCTGATCTGTCTTGAACAAAGATGTGCTGATCTTATCTTTCATTTGAACCAAATTTTAGCACATGAAAAATAGTGCTTAAAACATCAAGGATAACCCTACAACCCATGAAACCCTAATGACCTAATGGAAATCTCCTTTAACTAGGTCTCTGACTAAACTGGGTTTGGCATCTACAAGTGTTAAAAACAGAATTTTTGATAAATTGATGTTTTTGAATATCAAAAACCAATGAACTTGATTTATCTAAAGAGCCTACGGAGATAGTTTTAGACCATCAATGCTTGAGGAACCTGGTGGACATAGGAAGGAATAGGATTATTGGTAATCCTAGATGGAAAGTGGAGGGGTGAGGAAAAAACAAAACAAAGTGCTGAGGTTGTAGGTGAAAAATAAGATGTAGATGAGTGGCATAAGCCCATGAGGGGTATTTTAGGAGTGGTAGGTTGACCACGGAATGACAAAATAGTATAATAGTAAAAAAAAATGTTTAAGGATAATGAAGGCAGTGATATTTCTAAAAGTCACAATATTTTAGGAATCTTGTTTTTAGAAATCTAGGACAAATATTTAGTCATCTACAAATAGAAAAAATTATTGATGACTAATAACATGTTTGTAATTACCCTTCAATATCATCCTTTGAGATTTGAAAAAAAAATCCCTCCACATCCTTTATACAAAACTTTCGGAAATAATAGCTACCTTTCAGAAACATGTAGCTATTATTGGAAACCCTCTAAATAGCTACATTTGTTGATTATGCTAAAAATGTGTGCTTCTTATTCTTTGATTTTCATTAAATTTTTAAATAAAATGAAGCACAGAAGAAAATATTTTGAGGGAATCTTCCTTATAGAGTCTTTTAGCTTTTCCTTTTCCTGCATGTTTTTGATTCTAGTCTTTGGTCTTCTTAGCTTCATTTCTTGGGTTTTCATCAAAATTTATAATTTCATCTTTCAACCTAGGATTAGCAATGAGTTTGTTGTTAAATCTTAGCTTGTTTTTAGGCCTAGTGTGAGGTATTTTGAGGTATGGAATATAAGAGAACTCTCTTATTATCTGCATGGTACTGCTAGACTGGCCTGCCTCATACTCTATCTCTAACAAATCCTCTTTAGTACTCTCTTCTTCAAAAGATGAATATGAGTGAATGATGTTCTTGTCCTTTCTCCTAGTAGATGTCTTGGATGTCTTGAGAGAAGAAAACAATTGAGCTAATGTTGGTTCTCCTTTTGAAGGGGTGTCATTGTTTTCTCCTTGCTCTACTGCAATTTCTTGAACAGAGTGTTGAAATGGTACTTTAGGGCGGACTTCCTCTGAAGTTTCTTATGTTAAGATCAATTTATGTTTGCCTATATATCTTGAGGAAGATGCTATGTTTTCCTCACCTTTAGACTTAACCTGTTTATTAGGAAGAGTATTCCCTTGCTTGAATTTAATTTCATGTTCTCTTTTGATTGATTCTAAAGTTTGGGGTTCTTTAGAAGTTTTCCTTGTATAAACTTTTTCTGCTAGTTGTACCATTGGTATGGGAGTGACAGATTCAATTCTGGCTCTTTTAGTTGAACTTCTAGTTTGTCTACTTGTTGATGGAATAAAATGAGATACTTGTGAATTATTTGGCACAGGTGTTGAGGCAGTTTTTTCTTCTTGGAAAATTTGTTTCTTAAGTCTCCCTACCCTCCTCCTAGAATTGATGCTACCAAATCCTTCATCTGTTAGAATTTTTTCCCAGGTAATTCTCTTTTTCTTAAGGTGATAGACCACAAAAATCTTGATTAAGACTCTATGATAGAGGTTATGATGGGAATAATTAAGGATATTTTGTAACTTCAAAGACATTTTTAACAAGGATTTGTAGAAAGAGAAAGGCAAATTCATAGGTTTGGCACCTGATATGTGAGACATAAATCTCACTTGATATTGATGAAAAATAGAGAATCTACCCTCATAGGTTATATAACATTGCACAATGGTTATGACATGCTTTCATTCTGGCCTAAAATAGGAAATATGCATAGAAGGAGTCCGATTGACATTTTCGTGTGCAGGTTTGAGGAAAGAACTTACATCTTCTTGCAAAATTTTCTTTTTGAACCAACATTCTTAAATATTTGAAGTCTGAGTAGCCCTGGCTATAATGGTCTCAGTGATTTCAAAGGTTTTTCTTATGAGCTTGAGTTTCTCCCCATCAAAACTTTCAGCAAATTCCTATGCAACAACTACATTTTCCCTTGAAAATTTATTTAGAAACCTGTACCAGTCTGCTGCTTGAAATTGGGGCTTTGCTCCATGGTCGACAAATTTGGTATTCGCTGGCTCAAAGAAGTTAACTTTTCCACCTTTACCCATCCTTATTAACACCTAATCTAAACCTTTATGCACAACTGTTAAAACTAAAGACCTAAACCCTACACGCAGCCCTAGTTTCTTGCTTGAGATGACAAGTTGTTTGTTGGAAAATGTAACACTATTAGATATAACCTTCTTGGAGAACTCACTCATGAAAAATAGTGAACATTATCCTCTAGATTCTTCACGGCATTAATCACGGCGTGGTTTAATTGATACAATTTAAAATGATTCAAATCCGAGTGCCAAGTCACCCCATAAAATATATCACTCCTTCGCATCATTAATAAATTGATACTTTGCACCTCATTTTCCACTAAAGATATAATGAGTAGCTATAGATTAGCTCCATCAACAATATAATCGTTCCCTCATAATATTTCTTCTAAATTAGAAATAATTACCCTTTTAAAAAGAATAATATCTCAGAATATAGAATATCTTAAATTGACTTCAAAGGATAATGATATTTTCTCTAAATAATGCTTCATGTAGCTCCTTATGCAATTTCATGGAAATAGCTAATTTTATCTTTGTGTCAGTAATGAAACCAAACTCCTGAAGAAATAGCTTCCTTTTCAACAAGAGTAGCTATTATTTTATAAAGAGTAGCTATTATTTTATTTTACTAAAATGACCAATAACTTTGACTCCAACCTAAGTTAAAAGAATGGTTTTAACTTTTTATGAATCTATGACACAATACCACCTATAAAACTGAAAATATTTTTGGTTTTGAGACTCTTTTTGGACTTTATTGAAGATGATTAGAACTTTGACATAGGCTAGGGATTAAGAAAAAATTCAAAAAAAATAATATAATGGTGGTCAGACTATTAACATTTATAGTACTATGTAATATTACCAATTATCCCAAGCTAATGGGAATATACAATTTTGTTTCATTTTCCTGTTGCATGAATAAATGTGTAAAGGAGGAAAATAAAAAATCTTAAAACAATGAATAAATCAATGCCACATGTGAACAAAGATAAATCTGGGCTATCTTAATAAAACACCCTTAAGTGTGAAAGGGATTGAGCTATTTGATTGGGTCAACCATGACCAAATCAACAGCGTTGTCTAGAAGAAGTGATCCTCATTGATGCACAACGCAGTTTTAGTTGGAGGTGGCACATGTGAAAGAAGATAAATCATTGAGATGGTTTAGGGTTTTGCAAGACCTCAATCTTATAAAAGGAAGAGGAGGGAAACAAGAGAAGGTTGTTGATGACCATATTATTTTATGAAGATTTTGTCTGTTTAAACATTTCTTGTTCTCTTGGCTGTTTAGTAGAGAATAGTGTTGTTTAGCACTAGGTGTTCCTGATTGGGAATCCCACCTCCTTCATTGAGAGGCCTCCTGGAGGAGACTTGAATTTCTTGACCACTATTAGGCATTTGGCCAAGCTCTTCTTCCAACTACAACATATATCCTGTTGAGGGTTTGGTTGTCTTTGTAAGATGCAGCAAGTGGAGGCTAGATCTACTCAGATCTAGGCCATTCTAGTGCCTCTTTTCAGTGGGAGAGTCTTCTATCCCCCTGATAAGAGAGTATTGGATGATTGGAGCTCATTTTGAGATCTTGGCTTGAGGCCAAACCATGTTCTAGAGCCTACAATGCAATCTATCTTTCAGTACTACGTTATTTGCAAAGAGAAAGTTGCAGGGTCTTTTGGCATACTTTTGGGAGAGAGATCTCTAGTGTTGGGAATCTGCCCTTCACTGTGGTGACCCATGGATTACAGATCTAATCCATGTAATATTCAAATATTATATGAATACTCTTGTATTTGCTTTAGAATTTTTGAATCATTCTGCAGATCTACTGCATTAGATCTCAGATCTACTCCATGTACTTCACTTTTTGTTGAAAACGCCAAGGGGCATTTGTAAAGGAGCCTTTATAATGTATAGATCTGATATAGATCTAACTTTTTGTACAAAGATCTGCTCTAGATTTGCAGTGTAATCTACAACTTCTTTCAACCAATAAAATAACATTTTCAAGATTGTTCAGTCATATCATATGGTTGCAATAACTCATTTTTGAGCATTTATTCATGTAAAGTCTTCTATTTTCTATTCTATAATTCATGGGCTTCAATATAACTCTGATTTGTTGATGTAAAAGTAAATATTGAGCCTCCATATTGGCCTCCTACTCTTACTTTTCTAAACTGCGTTATTTCTGAGTAATATTGTTTAGTAATGCTGCTTGTTCCCATTTAGGGATATTACAATAGTATCAGAGAAATCATCTTGGCATAGCCTGTAAGAAGCCAATATGTCTTCAGAAGAAGATGAGCCTCTTACTGACAGAGAGAAGAGGTATCTAAGAAGAAGATAGAAGAAATTTGATTACACAAATGATGATAAAGACAAGGGTAAAGCCCCTGAATCTGGAAGTGATGAAGATGGAAAGGAGTTTGCAAAAACCTTTTTGAAAGTCATGCAAGATCTTGCTAGAGAGATCAAAGAGATGAGAATGGACAAAATCAAAGAATATCCTAAGAGATTTCATCTTGGAGAAAGCTCTGGCATATCTCACCATTGGAATGATCAACCAGTGAATCAACCACAAGTTTCCCAACGCTCTACCATGCCTACCTTTTTGGCTGTGGGAAATGAAGGGATTCAAGATTAAGCATCCCTTGAAGACTACTTTAAAGAATATGAATCTCAAAATTAGAGATTCAAAGATCAGCTAAGTTTTCAAGAGTTTTGTCACCTCAAGGACAAATAAGACCAAGGCATCAACATAGAGATGGTGGATTCACTCAGAAACATGATCGACATCACTCTATGGGAAGATTATTTCTACCCAATATTGATGGGTCATCCAAATTTTTTGCCAAAGCATGGGTAGAAAATCTTGAAATCTACTTTCAGCTGAACAAAGTCCTTGAAATGGAAGCTATCAAGATTTCAGAGCTGCACTTTGAAGGTGAAGCACATGACTGGTGGTTCCATGGCTTGTCTACATTGGGTCATGCCAATGTGACTGCTTATTCTAAGTTCACTAGAAGAGTGGTGGAGAGATTTGACAAAAGAGATCCAGAGGCACCTTTCATGACTTGCAAAGTTGAAGCAATAAGGTAAAATAGAGTCTTACATTTTTGAATTTTTGAGATTATCTATTATGGTTCCTGACTTGTCTGTAGCAAGAAGGGTGTATATGTTCATCGATGGTCTAGATGAACCTCTTAATAGGTTGGTAAATTCTAACAAGACTTCTACCTTACATGATTCCATTAAGAGGGCTAGAGACCTTCAAGATGCCTTGCCAAAAGCAAAGGCAAACTTTCAGCACAAGCCCTCTTTCCTTTCTAAAGGGAAGGAAGAGAGAGCTTCTCCTTCCAAGGAGAGCTCATTCAAGAAGCCTCTTGATATTGATGTTCAGAGAGATCTAAGAAGGAAGAATCTATGATTCACTTTCCAAGAACCATGGGTACCTAGACATAGATTTTCTACTGGTAAAGCACATTACATAGAGGTCTTCTCAGATCTTGAAGAATATGAAGAAGATGAACTAAGAATGGGTCACAATGCTAACAATGTTGAGGGAGATCCAACACCATCAGGAGATGGAAATGGATAATTTTCCACTATTGGGGGAACTCTTGCCTCTTTGAGAGGAGTACCTAAGTACTTGACCTTAAGAGTTCATGGTTCAATCATGAATCAGAGGGTTTTTGTATTGATTGATAGTGGGGCTACCCACAACTTCATTGATGCCCATCTTGTGCAAAGGAGGGAAATACCCACTTATACTTTTGAGGGATTCTCTATTTTGGTCCCAGGAGATAGAAAAATGCAATGCATGAATTATGTCCCTTCACTTTAAGTCACCATGGGATCCTATACTTTGGTGGATCACTTCTCTATGGTTGACATACTGGACACTAATGTTATTTTGGGTGTTCAATTGTTGATTACATTGGGGAAAGTCACCACTGATTGGGAGGCTTTGCAAATGGAATGGGTGGACAAGAAGAGTGGTGAACCTCAAATGATCAAAGGCATGCATACTTACCCCTCACATAACACTTCCACACAAAAAATAGAGATGGATTTTCACAGTGGAAGCAAGGACCTTATAGTCCCATCTATTATGTTCATGAGATTTCTGCATGGGACACTATTGTCTAGTGGCAAACCACCTGGGAGGCCACCTGATTCAGTTCTTGTGGGGAAGACCTCACAACTTGCTGCTCCAAAATTAGATCCAGGAGGGATTGGAGCACTTGAAGACAAAGCTATAGTGCTGGGAGACTTGGGTAAGCTCAAGGAGGAGGGAAATCATCTTCCCTTATCATCATCACCCACTCTCATTTCTAGATCTGCGCTGTGGGAGGAGAATAATGGAAGGAACAACCTTCCAACACACTCCTTTGGCATAGGATATGTCAAGGAGGAGATCAGTAACATGACAAAAATTTCTGTTGATTCATCATCAATGATGTCATTGTTGAGCAGTGAAGATCTGTATTGGAAATCCCAACTGCTAGTGGATTATTACAAATATCTTCACACTTGTATGATACTTGATGACTAGTTGCATGAAGAGGGCTACTTAGTCCAAGGAGGAGTCATATATCATCATGGTAGGATCTTCTTGTTTAGAGCTTCTAACCTCAAGAAAAAGTTACTACAAGGAGCATACAAAGAGTTCTATTTCAGCCATATGCATTCCATGAGGAACTACAACATCGTCATGATGAGCTTTGATTGGGAAGGCTTTAAGGAAGAAATACATCATAATTTTAAAGAATGCATGAACTATGTGGAGTTGGGGTAGCCATGGGACTCTATGCATGAGTCATTTCAATCATATCTTCCTTCTTTTGAAAGAGGAGAAAGATCCATGCACAACTCCATGTGTATGAAAGACATTGTTGGTGAAGAATCTGATAATTTAAAGCAAGTTTCATTTTATGATTTTTCATATTATTTCACCATGTTTATGTAGGCCATGACTCCAAGGAGGAGTGATGTATCATGTAAATATCATGGCAAACATTGGCCACTAAAATTTCTGAACTTGGCCACTCCCTTGATGTGCAAAGGGATAATTTCTTTCATGATGGGTGCTTCCCAAAGGCACCAAACATATCTCACACTTTCAGCCATAGTGAGATGACATTTGCAGCAAGTAAGTGGTGGGGAAACCACTTACCACACCTTGATCTGATGCAGGTAGGAGATGCACTGCACTGGTATCATATGTGGGACTATGACCCACCTCCTCATGCTCAAATTTATGTTTGTTTATATGTAGTTTTTCTTCCATACATTGATGACATGCTTGTACTATTTATGGGATTGTATGGAGGGAGGATGGGAAGCATGTATGTACCACATGGGATGGAGACTCTCTATGTACCTTATGCTACATGTTTTAGGGAGAGCATTGGTTCAGCCATGTTTGTTTCATTTGAGTTTTTGACTCCTTGTGGGATGGACTATGTACATCTCATATTGAATTTGGAGGAAAAATTCATGGAGGGTTGGATTGGTGAGCACCTAGTTTATGAAGGGAGCTTGATTCATGATGGTGTCACCAATGGAGGAGGAGAAGTGTTGCAACACTCACCCTATTAGTTTCTTGAGGAAAAGAAGCATTTTGGAGGGGAGGACTATAATATTCCCAATCAGCCTAAGCTAATGGAAATATAAAATTTTGTTTCATTTTCCTGTTGCATGAGTAAATGTGTAAAGGAGGACAATAAAAACTCCTAAAACAGTGAATAAATCAATGCCACATGTGAGCAAAGATAAATCTGGGCTATCTTAATAAACACCCTTATCTGTGAAAGGGATTGAGCTATTTGACTGGGTCAACCATGACCAAATCAATAGTGCTATCTATAAGAAGTGATCCTCATTGATGCACAATGCATTTTTAGTTGGAGGTGGCACATGTGAAAGAAGCTAAATAATTGAGATGGTTTAAGGTTTTGCAAGATCTCAATCTTATAAAAGGAAGAGGAGGGCAGAAAGAGAAGGTTGTATGATGACCATATTATTTTTTGATCATTTTGTCTATTTAGAAATTTCTTATTCTCTTGGCTATTTAGCAGAGAATAGTGTTGTTTAGCACTGGGTGTTACTGATCGGGAATCCCACCTCCTTCCTTGAGAGACCTCTTGGAGGAGACTTGCATTTATTTACCACTATCAGGCATTTGGCCAAGCTCTTCTTCCAACTAAAATACAGATTCTGTTGAGCGTTTGGTTGCCTTTGTAATCTGCAGCAAGTGGAGGCTATATATACTCAGATCTAGGCCATTCTAGTGCCTCTTTTTAGTGGGAGAGTCTTCTATCCCCTTGGCAAGAGAGTATTGGATGATTAGAGCTCATTTTTAGATCTTGGATTGAGGCCAAACCATGCTATAGAGCCTACAATGTAGTCTATCTTCCAGTATGGAATTATTTGCAAGGAGAAAGTTACAGGGTGTTTTGGCATACTTTTGGGAGAGAGATCTCTAGTGTTGGGAATCTTCCCTTCACTGTGGTGATCTGTGGATTACAGATCTAATACATGTCATATTCAGATCTGATTTGAATACTCTTGTATGTGCTTCATAATTTATGAATCATTCTTTAGATCTGTTGCATTAGATGTCAGATCTACTCCATGTACTTCACTTTTTGTTGAAAACCCCAAGAGGCTTTTGTAAAGGAGCCTTTCTAGTGTAAAGATCTGATATATATCTAACTTTTTGTACACAGATCTGCTCTAGATCTAGAGTGTAATCTACAACTACTTTCAACCAATAAAATAATTCTGTCAAGCTTGTTTAGTCATATCATATGGTTGCAGCACCTCATTTTTTAGCATTTCTTCATGTAAAGTCTTCTATTTTATGTTCTATAACTCATGGGATTCAATACAACTCTGATTTTCTAATGTAAAAGTAAATATTGAGCCTCCATATTGGCCTCCTTCTCTTACTTTGCTGAATTGCGTTATTTCTAAGTATTATTGTTTAGTGTTGCTGCTTGTTCCCATTTGGGGATATTACATACTAACACTTATCATAGGGGTGAAAAGAAATATTTTCAAGAGGTGTTCAAGAAATCCAAGCCTCATACATTTAATATATAAATGAAGAGATCGAAGAATGCAGAATCATGGTTTCTTAGGATGAAAAAATTCTTCATATTGCATGAGTATTTAGAGAATATGAAAGCCAAGATAGCTACCTTCAATATTAATGGAAAAATAATACATTTGGTGGGAAGGTGTGAAGAATTTTAGAGGCATTATATAAGAGGATTTGACTTGGAGGGAGTTTGAGAGACTCTTCATGAACAATTACTTTTCCGAGATATATTATGATGACAGGGATAACGATTTCTATGATATAAATATGGGTTCAATGACAAATCATGAGTATACTAGCATATTTTTGGAGTTTTTGAGGTATGTGACTTATATTAAATATGAGAAATAAATTGTTTAGAGGTTCATCAATTTATTTCCCGTAGCATTCAAAGACCGGATTGAGTTTGATGAGCCTAGATTGTTGGAGGAATCCAATAGAAATTTGAAACATTGTTATGAATAGTCGAAGCACAAATCTGATTCTAAGAAAGAAAGGGAATGAGAAGGCTAAAGAAAAGTGGGATAATAAGTGAGGAAGACCTCAGGATGCAAGTGACAAGGAAAATGTAGCACCGAAAAAAAATTTCAATGTAGTTGATAGAGGACATGGGTCTTATTCTAGGGAGTAGGATAGTGGCGATGGTAGGCAACCTTTGAGGTGTTGGAATTTTTGTGGAGAGCATCATAAGAGATGTTTCCCACATAATTTGGGTGGAAAGTCTCATATTTATAGTGCTCAAGAAACATAGACAATTGGGTATGTTGGGAAAAGTATTTCTTGGATTTATCCAGTAGTGGATAATAGGAAAGTAGATCAGAATGCATCTATTATTGAGATGGAAGGTAAAATTCACGATCAAGTTGTTTCTATTTTGATTGAAATTGGATCTTGTTAGTTCCCAAATCCACCTCAGGCTGAAATAAGGCAAAAAAAGGACAACACCAAACCACGCTTAGCCTCGTAGCTAGCCCTACGAGGACAGGAGAGGGCTCTCTCCGAGTCTATCTCGGCAAAAGATGTCTAATAGGGCCTGAGATGACTTAAAATGGATACTGATTTTAGGCTAGTAAATAAATAGGAAGGAGGTATTTTAATGAATGACTAGGTTTCAGGGATGTATGGGACAAAGAACAGCATGAGATGAGAAATTAACTCAAAGACACAGATTGTTTCATGAGGCAAGATAGGCAGGAAGTTTAGCAATCAAATTTGAAATAATATGAAGTGGAAAGACTGTTAAGAGGTCGAAAAGGGCATATATAATGAATCCTTTTCAACAGAAGAAGACACATAGAACATGAACGCTTTCCCAAGGCAGAGCAATGAACTGGATTCTACCTTTCTTACTTAAAAGCATTCAACTAGAAATGATTATGAATGAATAGTAAAACATAACAAGATACATATGAAACAAAAAGTAAAGACATTTTCTAAACTCACACCACAAGAATCTCATGAATCAGAGCTGTATCATTTCATTAATTCTCTGCCAAAACTGTACAGTGAAGCACTGAGTTTTTCCTTCCACACTTTTCCCAGGACTCCGACCCTTTACAAATATTTTCCCTCATAATAAATAAACTTGGAGGTGGGAAAACAGATTGACACAAATAGGGAGTTGTTTCAACTGAAATTATGAAAATAGAAAAAGAGTCATCCATCCGTTCTAAAGACAGAACAGCGTTACATTATTTCACTTGAGATTTTCTGGTGACCAATGAAAAGGCAGAAACTATAGCGTAGACCTTCTAAATCGTAACTGAAGACACAAATAGAATATCCACTCCTATTTCTCTGCTATGGTAGATGTTTCCATTTTAAATTTAGGCATGCTTTCAATTGAAGAGAACAGTTTTACTTTTACAACAAAACGCTATTTTCCATACCATGTTTTGTACCCTGGCAAAACTCCTTTCTTGTTTGATGATTGTAGATTTCACTAGTTGTATCGACCTGCATACCATATTTACCAGCGCTTTTTTTATCATCTGAGGTAATTAGTCATTGATACGAGAAACTCAATGCCTCTTCTTCAAATCACAGCAAACACAAGCTAAAATCATTGGCAAGGACGCATAAACTTTACTTGGAGCAAACAAGCTGAGTTGGTTTAAAAATTTGATGAAGAATTGATGAATTTTGGGCTTAGAGGTTCTGTGCGTCGCGTGCACACCCAGTGCGCCGCGTCGTGCCTATGCGCCGCACCTGTTCCCAATGCGCCGCGCTCAGGATTTCATACACAATTTCAGCCTCTATACCAGTCTTTTGATCTTTCACATTTTAGTTCGGCTTTTTGAGGACTTGTTTGCAAATGAACCATTTAAACATGAAAATATTTCATATACATAAAGGATTTTGATTTCATTTGGCAAATTCTCTTTCCAATAATGTAGAACTTTGGCACTTTGAACCTTTCAAATGTGAACTCTGTTTTTCATTTCCATCTGACTTTCTGACTTAAATGATGGCTCCTTTGGCTATTTTTGCAAGGATGACTGATGTTGAATTCGGTAAAGGATCAGGGTGGCACTTGAAACATTTCATGACTGAAAAAACTTTGAAAAATTACATGGCAATTATTTCAAAAGATGAAGAGACTAATTTCAGTATGACAATGAAATTTTCAAAATGAAAACATATTTTGAACCTTCCTCTGGCATGCTGACACTATTGGACACTTTTGAAAACCAAATTTGTGAACCCTTTGACCTGATGACTAAAATAACTCTTTGCTGACCTAGACATCAAACAGGACTGTAAATGACCTGAACTGAACTTTGATGAATTTTGATAACTTTTGACCAACCCAGCAGGTACAAACATGAGGGAAAAATGAGAGAACAAAACCCTTCCGTTAGACAATAGCATGCCCCTAACGTAATGCAGATGAATGAGCGAAATGAGACACCTAAACAATGAAATGCAATAAGAGAAATGATCTCTGACAGAGGGATGTAAAGACCGACTCTAATAGATCTAACTGTAGTTATATTAGTTCTGATCTACTGGATAAGTGTTGCTTGAGTAAATAAGTGCGTGGAGAATATTGGATGGTGCAGTTAGCTACAGGGACCAAGAAAATAATTCATCATAAGGTGAGATATTGTGCATTTGAGATGAATGGTATGCCTACATCAACACATCTAAATGTGATTAATTTGGGATTGTATAGTATGCATTTGGTCATGGACTAGTTGTTCATTCACAAGATTAAAGTGGATTTCTATGAAAAGGATATTGAATGATATGAAATAGGTGGCTGAATTATTTTTCTATGCAAGCAACTTCCATTCCATTTAAATAATCTAAGGATCATGCTCATACATCCATTTGTGTAATTGAATCCTTGTATCCAGTTTATGTGTTTTTTAGATGCTTTATGTGTGAGAAATTAACAATTTTTTTTAGCTGATTAAATGCATGAACAACAAACATAATTTGTTAAAAATAAACTAGAAACACACAATAAGAAAATAATAAATGAGTTCACCCTCAAAACTTGGGCTACGTCTCCTTGAGCCTCCACCAATGGAGTAAGCTCTCTAGGATTGTCAAATTATTTTACAAGCTGCTGATCAACTCCATTGGTTTTTCATATTGTACCAATGGGCTCAGAATACCAAAATACCCCTAGATTGACTGTTCAATCAGTGGAAATGGACCATGGCTCCCTTGGGCAAGACCTCTTCTGCTAGTGTCCTTGAGATTCTATGAGCTATCCTGTGGCAAAAAAACCCTAATTAGAAGTCCTCATCTACTCTAAAATATGTCTCATTGTTTCTAGAACATGTCAAAAATACAAAATGCATTGTTCATTCCCTCAGAATGACCTCTGGCTCCCCTGGCTATGCTTCCAACACTTGGTGGCCTTGGGTTCCATGAAACTTCCCTATGGAAAAATCACACTTATAAGTCTCCAAATTATTCTTAAAGCTACACCATTAGCTTCAGAATGTCCAAGATAGTAAAAAATGACTATTCATTTGCTGAAATTGGACTCTGGATGCTCTGGAAATGGCCCCAACACCTGATGGCCCTAGCCTTCAAAAATATTCAAGTGCAAAAAAACCTCTAAATATGTCCTTTTCTGCCTTTGCAACCTGATCCATTGAGTTCCCAGCATGCCAATTAGCCTAAAATGACTTTTACTGAGCTCAATTTGGTCGAAAAAAGAGTGAGTTATGACCAAAACCAATTTTGCCCCAATTTCTCCTCTAAAACTGGAGGAACTGCCAATTAACATTCTAAATGTAGAATTCCCGCCAAAATTGGCGTGCCTCTGAAAAGTTCGCCAACTTAATCTTCCATATTAATTAGGATTAAGCATTAATTATGGGTGTATAAGTGTGGGTTTAATGAGATAAGTGCGTTTAGCGCAAATCTTGGATTAATGTCACTAAACCATGTTTAAGGTTTAATTAAACCCTCTTAAATTTTAATTAACCACAATTTAAAAATCCCGTCGGATTCGTTGGATTGGCACCTCGTCATTGGGATGTGGCCATATGGGGAGGGGGTTGGCCCTCTCCAACCCCCAATGATTGGACAATGTTAATTTAAATGTGCGTGGAGAACAATAGGTGTAAGGAACACTGTGTAGAAGAAGTTGTAGAGGCGTTGGTTGGCGGGCGTGAGATCAGTGACTTGTTGACCCCCACTCCACCTCATAAATTTCACACAACTCTACAATAAGGTTTCTTCCGCCAAGTTTATCAACGTTGCCAAGTTTAAACCTGCCGAAATTTTAGTTGGAAGACCTCCTAAATGTAGTTGAACTCTGTCGTGGGTTTAGAACTATAATATATATATATATATATATATATATATATATATATATATATATATATATATATATATATATATATATATATATATATATATATATATATATATATATTAAAATGATTCACCCATAAGACTAGTAACTATTGTGATATAATCAAATAATTGCGGCCCCCATAGTTTGGGAGATGGCCCACCAAAGAGGACATGTATGTGCTGTACGGATTGGGTTGTACTCATTTGAAAATTTCAAATTCCAACTTAGGAGGAAAATATTAGGGAGTCTTAGACAATTTATTTGTTTACTTAACCCACTCACAATGAATCTAAAGATGACACTTGTCCCACGATGCTGCTTATTTGCGATCTAGAATATTCCCTGATATTGACTATACCTTCCCATATCATCATTGTACTTGACCGATCCTTTTTTGTTGCATGTTTTGGAAAATGAGCAATGAGATGATAACTTAGTCTCACGAACTTGAATTTTGATGGCTTGAGTTACGCCAGAATCCTAGCAATGGACTCTATCCGGTCGTTTTAAGGTTGAAGAAATTTGAGCACTTTGAATTTTTAGCTAATATATATATATATATATATATATATATATATATATATATATATATATATATATATATATATATAAACATAAGTCCACCCATAAGACTAATGGCCAACATTGATATAATCAAATAATTCGACCGCCATAGGTTAGGATATGGCCCACCAAAGAGGACACATGGCACCCTCTAGTTGGGTTGTACTCCAGCCCTAAAAAAATTTCAAATTCCAACTTAGGAGAGATATTGGAGGTCATTGGACAATTACTTTCTTCACTTAACCCATCTGGTGAATCTGAAGACGACACTTGTCACAGTGCCATTGGTTGCAATCTGGAGAATATTCCCTGCAATGCTGACTGTACCTGCCACATCATCATTGTACCTATTCTGCTCCTTTTTTGTTTTTTTTGGAAAATGAACAGCAGATGATAACTCAAATTTTTATGAAACGAGTTGCGCCAAAATCCTAGAGACGAACTCTATCCGATCATTCTGGTTCGAAGTAATTTTGAGCAATTTAAATCCGATCATTCTGCTGACTAATACATAGCTTGCTGTACCAAAAAGATATCTATGTGCTTGGGAAACTATTAGCCTTCCCACTGAGAATGAAGTCCCTCTTGCAACAAAGACATACAAGCTTCTTCTTGGAAATCCTCTTATCCAAATTAAACTTGCAATATGAGTGAAATATTGGTGTCAACACAAGAAACGAACTTGTTCTGTAATGGCTACAAAACACTTTGCATCTCGTCCCCTTCTCACTGAATGGACCTCAAACTTCTTGCAACATGTTGTCACAAGAACACAATCAACCTTGAAAATAAAACATTATGCAAGAATTGAAATGATGACCACCTCGATTTTTCTCTTTCAAAGCAATGAATATCACCTCCTGCAACATCAAGTACATGGCAATGTTCTTGCACATTGGTGTATCCAATATCGATGCACAATAAACAACCACCATTGACTAAAACATAAGTTGATCAACATAATTGATAAACATAGTTGACAAAAAGTATGCAACATCAATAACACAAGTCGACATGAAATATGCAACACAATCAACATAAATCGATATGGAATGTGTGTGACACAATTGACACAAGTCGATAAACATATGTATAGCATAATGCATGTATCTATGTACAATGAACCTATCTAAATTTCTCTATTTACATATACAAAATCTCATGCATATGTAGACTTTTCAACTCTCTCTTTCAAGTACAAAAAAATGCAATAGGGCCTCTGGGCCCCCTTTAGAGTATGGATGCAAGCAAGCAAGGAAAAGCTGAAACACCCAGGTTTACCCAAGACAGGAGCCTTAGAAGACCTAAGTCCAAGGGTGCCAACCCTTGGATTTCATAAAGTACCTACTGAGGGCCTAGGGTAGGAGGCTTCTTATGAAGTGGAGGGCGAGCATGTTGTTGCGTTGCTTACAATTAAAAGGTTATGATCCTTGAATCACCAAAGGTGTAGAGATACACCTACTATAATCCAACCTAAGGAGACCTGAGGAGACTTGAGGAGACCTAAGGAGACCCTTGGGGAGACCTTAGGGGAGAACTGTGACATTGAAATCTTCTTGCAGATGGTGTGCCATGGAAATAAACATCTTGCATTTGGTGTCACCGAAGGTACTTGCAGTTAGCTGTAGTGTACCCATAATATAATGGATATGATGTATCATGAAAGGTCCTTGCAGTTGATTAGTAGTGGTGGTCTGTACCGATACTATAAATGATACCAATGGGGCCCACTTTAAGTCAGGTCAGCTCTCAAGTCTGAGATGCCCCTCCGGAGGTCACCATCATCGAATGACCAGCCAATGATGCCCTCAAGTTAGGTCACTAGTTTATCTTCCCAGCCGTCAGGTGGTAAGGTCCTTGAGGAGATTAGTTGTAGTGGTGTGTACCAATACTATAAATGATATGATCGAATGTACTTTAGGAGATTAGCAGTAGTGGTGTGTACTGATACTATAAAGGATACCAAAGGTCCTTGGGAATGTTTGGTAGAGGTAGGGGGCATGGGGGGCCCCCATCATAGTTAATGCGATGGTATCAACAAAAAAGGAGTAAGGACAGGGCAAGGTCAGATTTAAACTGAAGGTTTAAGATAAGGAAGGATGGGTGGAACCCCTAATAAAAAACCAAAGGTTGAAGGATCAATAACCGAAGGTTGAAGGATGGGTGGAACCCATAACAACAACCAAAGGTAAGGATGGGCGGAACCCATAATAAAAAACCAAATGTTTAAGTAAAGGACAACCAAAGGTTGCATACTAATTAAACCAAAGGTTTAATAATACAACCGAAGGTTGTTCCCTGTCAACCAGTGAGATGATGGGGGATAAGCTTCATCGTCGAGAGGGGAACAACCTAGATCACCAGCTAAGGCCCCTAAATGACTTCTCAGTGATGAAGGAAGTACGAGTGCAAAGACAGCCATGAGGTTTTCTTAGAAGAAGCCAACCTTGAAAGAGTGCATAATAGCTCACTAATCGAGTGCTCTTGTGACGAATATTAATGGGACTAAGCAATCTGTTGAAGCTGTGGGATGTCAAAATACATCGATAGGGGAGCATTCCACCTCAGAGGGAAGAACTGGTGCGAGAAGGTGTGGACGAAGCAGAAGCGAGAATGTCGGCTTGGGTAATGCAAACAGTGGTGAGAATCCAATGCCCTGAAAACCTGAGGGTTCCTCCGCAAGGTTCGTCCACAGAGGGTGAGTCAGGGCCTAAGATCAGGTCGAAAGGCATAGTCGATGGAAAAAAGGTGAATATTCTTGTACTACCCCTTGTTGGTCCCGAGGGACGGAGGAGGCTAGGTTAGCCGAAAGATGGTTATCGGTTCAAGGATGCAAGGTGACCCTTTCAGGGTAAGAAGGGGTAGATAAAATAGCTTGAGCCAATGTTCGAGTACCAAGCGCTACAACGCTAAAGTAACCCATGCTATACTCCCAGGAAAATCTTGACCAACCTTCAAAAAATGGGTGCCTGTACCCAAAACTGACATAGGTAGGTCGGTAGAGAATACCTAGGGGAGCGAGACAACTCTCTCTAAGGAACTTGGAAAAATAGCCTCGTAACTTCGGGAGAAGGGGTGCCTCCTTAGGGGGTCATAGTGACTAGGCCTGGGCGACTGTTTAACAAAAACACAGGTCTCCGCAAAGTCGTAAGACCATGTATGGGGGCTGACGCCTGCCCAGTGAGTGATCATAAGAGCTGAACTGAATGATAAATTGTTGCAACATAAATGAGTGACATACCCATCTTTTATACCATCTTGGAGAAATTTTGCAACGATGATAAATGCCTTCAACATAACAACATTCACATGCAATCTTGCATCATACGAGCTGTGATAATCTGTTGCAACTTGTCATACTTTCAACAGAAATTCATGCATACATAAGGCTGAAATTTTCATCTATGTACAAATAAAATGCATGACTTACTTGGTCAAGAAATTGAGATATTTCTTACCAAACCACTTCAATGGTGATTTTTCCTGTTGAACATCCTCTTTTTGTGAATCATCTTGACTCACATCAATGATGGAATCTCCTATTCCATTCTCGCTAGTATTTTTATCCACTTGCTTCAATTGCTTTGGATGAGCGGTTGGATGTAGTGTCCAACATTGGGCAATGAGATGTCCCTTCTTCTAGAAATGAGTGCAAATATTTTGCATCTTCTGTTAAAGTGCCTTTTCTTTGACTGTTTTGTGTATGATATCATTCTCTTCCAGCATCTTGAAACTCGATGGCTATGCAAACCACAATATGAACAACTTTTTGTCCCATTCATGCACACAGATTTGTCATGCTTAACATAATTATAAACAACATGATTACAAGAATAATTATACCTTGAATGTTTCTTTGAATGTTCATCTTTATCACCTTCTTGAGGAGATGAACTTGAAGAGGTTCCAACTCTCTTTTGAAGACTAACAACAATGTTCATGTCCTTAGAGTTGTCACAACTCTCTTTTTTTCCATAAGATGCATGTCTAAAAACAACTTGCTGCAACATGGGATTCAAAATATTGCATTCATCTTGAATACCAACTTTACATGTTTGAGGTTTTGAACTTCCAACAAAATTCCTTCTTGGAACTGTTTCAAGTGCCTTCATGGCTTTAGAACCTTATCCATAAATTTTTCCATAGCCAAGACCCAAATACTTAGGCCTTTCCTCAACCATAATTGGCTCAACTATGCCTTGTTCATGTTTACCCAATCCTTTACCTTCATAGCACATTTTGATCATTAATTTGGACCCTATTTCTCTAGTGTGTTTTTCAAAAGAACCTACATATTTATCTTGAGATGAAATTGAAGAAAAACTTGAATTATTTACCTCTTCTTCAAGCACATGCTTGGCTAAGGCTTCTTTGGCATCATGGAGCTGAGTCTCCATGTCATGCATCTTTTGAAGAATTTATTTCTTCTCTTTCTTCATAGAAAACAACTGCTCTTGATGTTTAGTGTTCTCCTTTACATCTTCATACAACTTTTGCACCTTATCTTTCATGATGTGAAAGTCCTACAACATCTATTTATCAAAGAGTCTTGAAAAGGAGGATGGTTTAGATTCACCACTTGATGAAGTTTCCATCACAATTGTAATGAATAAAATCTTCACAACAATTCACAAAGCTTCACAAACTTCTTTATTGTGATTTTAGAACCAAGCTCTCAATCTAACTTCTCCTTCACACATAAACATTCATTAGTTAAATTTTCCTTGCACAATTTAACAACCAATATCTAACCCTAGCTATACTTGGCTACATTTTGCTAATATAAGATTTGATAACAAATTGATTTGAAATAGGTGGCTAAATTTTTTTTCTATGAAAGCACCTTCTATTCCATTTAAATAATCTAAGGATCGTGCTCATACATCCATTTGTGCAATTGAATCCTTGTATCAAGTTTATGTGTTTTTTAGATGCTTTATGTGTGATAAATTAACAATTATTTTTAGACGATTAAATGCATGAAAATAAAACATAATTTGCATAAAATTAACCAACTACACACAACAACAAAGTAATAAAGGAGTTCACCCTCAACACTTGGGCTACGTCTCCTTGAGCCTCCATCAATGGACTAGGCTCTCTACGATTAATATGGTAAAATTATTTTACAAGATGCTTCTCAACTCCATTTGTTTTTTATACTATACCAATGGGATCATAATACTGAAATACCCCTATATTGAATGTTCAATCAGTGGAAATGGACCATGGATCCCTTGGGCATGACCTCTTCTGCTGGTGGACTTGAGATTATTTAAGCTATCCTGTGGAAAAAAAACACCATTATAAGTCCTCACCTTCTCTTGAAACATATCTCATTGTTTCCAAAACATGTCAAACATACAAAATTCATTGTTCATTCACTCAGAATGACCTCTGGTTCCCCTAGATATGCCTCCAACACCTGGTGGCCCTCAGTTCCATGAAACTTCCCTGTGGAAAAATCACACATATAAGTATCCAAATCCTTCTGAAAGAGGCACCCTTGGCTTTAGAATTTCCAAGATAGTAAAAAATGACTATTCATTTTCTGAAATTGGACTTTGGATGCTCTGGCAATGGCCCCAACACGTGATGGCCCTGACCTTCAAAAATATTAAAATGCACCAAAACCTCTGATGATGGCCTTTTCTGCCTCTGAAACCTACTCCATTTAGTTCCCAGCATGCCAATTAGCCTAAAATGACTTTTTCTGAGCTCAATTTGGTCAAAAAATGAGTGAGTTATGACCAAAACCAATTTTGCCACAATTTCTCCTCTAAAATTGGAGGAACTACCAGTTAACATTCTAAATTTAGATTTCCTGCCAAAATTGGCGTGACTCTGAAAATTCTGCCAACTTAATCTTTGGAATTAATTAATGTTAAGCATTAATTATGGGTGGATAAGTTTGGATTTAATGAAATAAGCCCGTTTAGCGCAAATCTTAGATTAATGTCACTAAACCATGTTTAAGGTTTAATTAAACCTGCTTAAATTTAATTAATTGAAATTTAAAAATCCTGTCAGATTCATTTGATTGGAACCTGGTTGTCGAGCTATGGCCATATGGGGAGGGGGTTGGCCTAAGGGCTTGGCCCCCTCCAACCCCCAACAGTCGGAAAATGTTAATTTAAATGCGCGCGAAGAGCAATAGGTGTAAGCAACGTCGTGTAGAAGAAGTGGTAGAGGCATTGGTTGGCAGGCCTGAGGTTAGTGGTTCGACCCCCACTCTGCCTCATAAATTTTACACAAGCCTACAATAATGTTTCTTCCTCCAAATTTGTCAACATTGCCAAGTTTAAACCCACCACAAGTTTAGTTGGAAGACCTCCTAAATGTAGTAGAACTTTGTCGTGGGTTTAGAGCTAATATATATATATATATATATATATATATATATATATTAAAATGAGTCCACCCATAAGACTAATGTTAAACATTGATATAATCAAATAATTCAATCCCCATAGGTTAGGAGATGGCCCACCAGAGAGGACACGTGGCGCCCTCTGGTTGGGTCGTACTCCAGCCCTAAAAAAAATTCAAATTCCAACTTAGGAGAAATATTGGAGGTCATTGGATAGTTTCTTTCTTCACTTAACCCATCTATTGCATTTGAAGACGAAATTTTTCATAGTGCCACTGGCTGCAATCTTGAGAATATTCTCTGCAACACTGAATGTACCTATCACATCATCATTGTACCTGTTCTGCTCCTTTTTTGTCTGTTTTGGAAAATGAACAGCAGATGATAACTCAACCATACGAGCTTGGATTTTGATGAAACGAGTTGCAACAGAATCCTGGCAACGGACTCTATCCGGTTGTTCAGGTTTGAAGAAATTTCGAGCACTTAGCTAATTTTAGGCCCTGATCCAAATTCTAATTAGACCTTTCCACTGATGGGCTTTTGGACCCACAAAATTTGATAATTATCTTCTTAAGCTTCAACACTCTTCTGCTTTCAAGTTATATCAACTGATTTTACTTGAAAAGCATTACTTGACAATTATCTTGACATGCCTTGCATTGCAACTGGCTATGTCTCTCAACTACTGCTCTCTAGCTGTTACTGACCCACTTCAGCATTGTTGATTTCTGTTGATTGATACATACCCTGTTGTACCAAAATTATCTCTATGTGATTGAAAAACTGTTAGCCTTCCCACTGAGAATGAAGTCCCTCTTGCAACAAAGGAATACAAGCTTCTTCTTGAAAATCCTCTTATCCAAACTAAACTTGCAATATGAGTGAACGCTTGGTGTCAACAAAAGAAACCAACTTGTTCCACAATGGTTGCAAAACACTTTTCATCTCATCCACTTCTCACTGAATGGACCTCAAACTTCCTGCAACATCTTGTCACAAGAACACAATCAATCTTGAAAAGAAAACATTATGCAAGAATTGAAATGACGACCACCTTGTTTTTTCTCCTTCAAAGAAATGAATGTCACCTCCTGTAACATCAGGGACATGGCGATATTCTTGCACATTGGTGTATCCAATATTGACACACAATCGACAAACACCATCGACTAAAACATAAGTCGATCAACATAATCAACAAACATATTCGAAAAAAAGCATGCAACATCAACAACACAAGTCAACATGAAATATGAAACACAATCGACATAAAGCGATATGAAATATGTGCGAAAAAATCTACACAAGTTGATAAACATATGTACAACATAATGCATGTATCTATGTTCAATGAACCTATCACAAGTTCTCTATTTACATATACAAAATCTCATGCATATGTATACTTTTCAACTCTCTCTTTCAAGTAAAAATAATTACATAAACCCAAAACATATGAGTGATCATAAGAGCTGAGCTGAATGATAAATTGTTGCAACATAAATGAGTGACATACCCATCTTTTATACCATCTTGGCGAAATTTTTCAACGATGAGAAGTGCCTTCAACATAACAACATTCACATGCATTCTTGCATCATACAAGCTGTGATAATCTGTTGCAACTTGTCATACTTTCAACAGAAATTCATGCATACATAAGGCTGAAATTTTCATCTATGTACAAATAAGATGCATGACTTACTTGGTCAAGAAATTGAGATATTTCTTACCAAACCACTTCAATGGCGATTTTTCCTGTTGAACATCCTCTTTTTGTGAATCATCTTGACTCACATCAATGATGGAATCTCCTATTCCATTCTCGCTAGTATTTTTATCCACTTGCTTCAATTGCTTTGGATGAGCAGTTGGATGCAGTGTCCAACATTGGGCAATGAGATGTCCCTTCTTCTGGAAATGAGTGCAAATATTTTGCATATTCTGTTCAAGTCGCCTTTTCTTTGACTGTTTTGTGTATGATATCATTCTCTTCCAGCATCTTGAAACTTGATGGCTATGCAAACCACAATATGAACAACAACTTTTTGTCCCATTCATGCACACAGATTTGTCATGCTTAACATAATCATAAACAACATGATTACAGGAATAATTATACCTTGAATGTTTCTTTGGATGTTCATCTTTATCACCTTCTTGAGGAGATGAACTTGAAGAGGTTCCAACTCTCTTTTGAAGACCAACAACAATGTTCATGTCCTTAGAGTTGTCACAACTCTCTTGTTTTCCATAAGATGCATGTCTAAAAACAACTTGCTACAACATGGGATTCAAACTATTGCATTCAACTTGAATACCAACTTTACATGTTTGAGGTTTTTAACTTCCAACAAAATTCCTTCTTAGAACTGTTTCAAGTGCCTTCATGGCTTTAGAACCTTATCCATAAATTTTTCCATAGCCAAGACCCAAATACTTAGGCCTTTCATCAACCATAATTGGCTCAACTATGCCTTGTTCATGTTTACCCAATCCTTTACCTTCATAGCGCATTTTGATCATTAATTTGGACCCTATTCCTCTAGTGTGTTTTTCAAAAGAACCTACATATTTATCTTGAGAGGAAATTGAAGACAAACTTGAATTATTTACCTCTTCTTCAAGCACATGCTTGGCTAAGGCTTCTTTGGCATCATGGAGCTGAGTCTCCATGTCATGCATCTTTTGAAGAAGTTCTTTCTTCTCTTTCTTCATGGAAACCAACTGCTCTTAATGTTTAGTGTTCTCCTTTACATCTTCATACAACTTTTGCACCATATCTTTCATGATGTGAAAGTCTTGCAACATCTCTTTATCAAAGAGTCTTGAAAAGGAGGATGGTTTAGATTCACCACTTGATGAAGTTTCCATCACATTTGTAATGAATAAAAACTTCACAACAATTCAAAAAGCTTCACAAACCTTTTTAGTGTGATTTTAGAACCAAGCTCTCAATCTAACTTCTCCTTCACACATAAACTTTCATCAGTTAAATTTTCCTTGCAAAATTTAACAACCAATAGCTAACCCTAGGTATACTTGGCTACAATGAGCTAATATAAGATTTGATACCAAATTGATCTAAAATAGGTGGTTGAATTTTTTTTCTATGAAAGCACCTTCTATTCCATTTAAATAATCTAAGGATTGTGCTCATACATCCATTTTTGCAATTGAATCCTTGTATCAAGTTTATGCATTTTTTAGATGCTTTATGTGTCAGCAATTAAAAATTGCTTTAGCTGATTAAATGCATGAAAAGTAAAGATAATTTGCAGAAAATTAACCAGCAACACACAACAACAAAATAATAAAGGATTTCAACCTCAACACTTGGGCTACGTCTCCTTGAGCCTCCATCAATGGAAAAGGCTCTCTAGGATTAATATGGTAAAATTATTTTACAAGCTGTTTCTCAACTCCATTAGTTTTTAAAACTATAAAAATGGCCCCAAAATACCAAAATACCCCTAGATTGACTATTAAATTAGTGGACATGGACCATGGCTCCCTTGGGCATGACCTCTTCTACTGGTGGCCTTGAGCTTCTATGAGCTATCCTGTGGAAAAAAACACCCTTATAAGTCTTCATATGCTCTTTAAACCTATCTCATTGTTTCCAAAACATGTCAAAAATACAAAATGCACTGTTCATTCACTCAGAATGACCTCTGGCTCACGTGGCTATGCCTCCAACACCTGATGGCCTTAGGTTCCATGAAACAGCCTTGTGGAAAAGTCAAACTTAGAAGTCTCAAAATTCTTCTGAAAGCTGCACCATTGGCTTCCGAATGTCCAATATAGTAAAAAATGACTATTCATTTGCTGAAATTGGATTCTGGATGCTCTGGCAATGGCCCCAAGTAAACCTGATGGCCCTAGCCTTCAAAAATTTTCAAATGCACTAAAGCCTATGAATATGGCCTTTTCTACCTCTGAAACCTACTCCATTGAGTTCCTAGCATGCCAATTAGCCTAAAATGACTTTTACTAAGCTCAAATTGGTTGAAAAATGAGTGAGTTATGACCAAAACCAATTTTGCCCCAATTTCTCCTCTAAAACTGGAGGAATTGCCTGTTAACATTCTAAATTTAGAATTCCCGCCAAAATTGGTGCATCTACAAAAAGTATGCCAAATTAATCTTCAGGATTAATTAGCATTAATCATTAATTATGGGTGGATAAGCGTGGGTTTAATGAGATAAGTGCATTTAGCGCAAATCTTGAATTAATGTCACTAAACCATGTTTAAGGTTTAATTAAACCCGCTTAAATTTTAATTAATATCAATTTAAAAATCTCGTCGAATTCATTGGATTGGTGCCTGGTCATCGAGATGTGGCCATATGGGGAGGGGGATGGCCCTCTCCAACCCCCAACGGTTGGACAATGTTAATTTAATTGCGTGTGGAGAACAATAGGTGTAAGGAACACTGTGTAGAAGAAGTGGTAGAGGCGTTGGTTGGTAGGCGTGAGGTCAGTGATTCGACCCCCACTCCGCCTCATAAATTTTACACAACTCTACAATAAGGTTTCTTCCACAAAGTTTGTCAAATTTGCCAAGTTTAAACCCGCTGCTAGTTTAGTTGGAAGACCTGCTAAATGTAGTTGAACTTCGCCATGGGATTAGAACTATTATATATATGTGTGTGTGTGTGTGTGTGTGTGTGTGTGTGCGTGTATATATATATATATATATGTATGTATATATATATATATATATATATATATATATATATATATATATATATATGTATATATATATATATATATATATATATATATATATATATATATATATATATATATATATATATATATATATATATATATATATATATATATATATATATATATATATATATATATATATACATACATATATATATATATATATATATATACACGCACACACACACACACACACACACACACACATATATATATATATATATATCTATTAAAATGAGTCCACCCATAAGACTAATGTACAACATTGATATAATCAAATAATTCGACCCCCATAGGTTAGGAGATGGCCCACCAGAGAGGACATGTGGCACCCTCGGGTTGGGTTGTACTCCAGCCCTAAAAAAATTTCAAATTCCAACTTAGGAGAAATATTAGAGGTCATTGGACAATTTATTTCTTCACTTAACCCATCTAGTGAATCTGAAGATGATACTTGTCACAGTGCCAATGGCTATAATTTGGAGAATATTCCCTGCAATGCTGACTATACCTGCCACATAATCACTGTGCCTGTTCTGCTCCTTTTTTTGCCTGTTTTGGAAAATAAACAACAGACGATAACTCAGTCATACGAACTCAAATTTTGATGAAACGAGTTGCACCAGAATCTTGGTGATAAACTCTATCTGATCATTTAGGTTTGAAGCAATTTCGAGCACTTCGAATTTTTAGCTAATTTTAGGCCCTGATCCAAATTTTGATTATTGAATGCCCAAATGATTACAGAGAAAGGAGAATCTTTCATGGAAAGAAGAACTGTACATCGGTAAGAATGGTTATAGTTATGAAAGAAAAGAGAAACCACATAAAGGGATGTTTGTTATTTTCAGTATATATTTCCAGTGACAAAGGGAAGGATGTTGAGGATGATGAAGTTGTTAAGAAGTATCATGTTTTACAACTATTTCAGGATGTGTTTCCAACAAATATTCCAGAGTTACTGCCTCCTAGGGAAGTGGAATTGTCTATTGAGTTGATGCTAGGAGAAACAACATCTAAGGAACCTTACATGATGAGCTCTCTAGTGTTGGTGGAATTGAATTTGCAGCTTAAGGAAATGTTTGATACGGGATACATAAGGTCAAGTGTATTTCCTTGGGGTACGCCAATGTTGTTTGTGATGAAGAGAGATGGTACTCTCAGATTGTTCATTGATTACAAGCATTTGAACAAGGTGAATATAAGGAAAAGGTATCCTTTTCCATGGATTACTGACTTGTTTGATCAACTGAAGGGAACAATAATTGTTTTAAATATAGACTTGAGATTTGGATATCATTAGGTATACATCAAATAAGAAGACATTTACAAGATTACATTCCATACCAGGTATGGAAATTATGAGTTTGTGGTGGTTCCTTTTGGTCTTACTAATGCTCCAACTAATTTCTGTAGAAATTTGCTGAATAATGAATAATTATCCACCGAGACTATCCTGATCACATACAATTCGAATTTATATGCAACACATAATCTCTTCCACTCAGATCATCAAACATGCGGAAATAAAATCAAGCGATAGCACATCAAATCATGTACAAATTAACCCACGGTATGTATGGGGGAAGCTTATAGCTGAAACCACCGCTGACTATTGTGTATATTATAATGGAGAAATCATGTAACAAACTCAATACAATACTCCTCACAAGTACTCAGTACTATCTCATGAAGTTACACACAATCTAGCTCAGTTTTGAACAGGTTACTGGTTCAAAACTCACCACTAATTGCCTTGCCTCAATTGCGCAATCTAGGCCTGTCTATATAGAGATCCAAGGTTCGAATCCCCTTGGCTTGACAGCGCAATCATCATGGGAAATTCCTCCAAGTGTGGTGCAAATCTCATGCACAACTGATGTCGCCACTGATCGCTAACTCCACCCTTTCATCTACCTCTTTCACTGGTCTCCACTGAACTGATCATGCACTGTAGTGAACTGATGTGTTCTTGAGTTGAATAATGAGTTACTAATTAATGAATTAAATAATATTAAATTCACTCCACTCATAACTAATTGATTAGCTAGTTAAACTAATCTCAACTAGTTCAACTAAAATAAACAGAACACAACTCCACTATCTGTCTCATTAACTCCACCAAACTTCTGCCACTGAAGTCCTAACTGAAGTCAACCATGCATGATGCCATCAAACCTTTGGGAATAGCGTAATTCCTCTGTCAGATGCATGAGCCACTTCCAAGGCTCGAACTGAAGTGCTCCAAGAGAGTAAACTGAAGTTTATAGTCCAAATATTATTAAGGGTAAATAATATTTGACTTCCCTATTTTAAGGAGAGGCAGTCTAAAAATAGACTTCGACCTATAGGTCCAAAATTAGAGTCCCATCTATTTTTACCAACATGACACATAATTTAAGAATCTCATACTGCAATCCCCGGACCATGCTCCATATGTCTAAAAATAGACATAGTCTAAAAATAAGACTTTGCGCCAAAAATAGTCTGCGGGCCCACTTAGTGAAGGCGACTTCATTTCACTAAGCTCCATCATCTTGTTGCATTTTCAACACTCCCTCTCAACAAGATATGGATTATCTGCAACCCCTATCCTGCCTCTATGGAATTCGAACTTGCTCTTGGTGAGCGCCTTCGTCAAGATGTCAGCATCCTGATCCTCCGTGGGAACATATGAAAGTAACATGATTCTCCGCTGAACACAATCTCTGATATGATGGTACCTGATGTCGATGTGTTTGGATCTATCATGAAATACTGGATTAGCCGAGAATTTAATGCAACTCTGGTTATCACAATAAATCACAGTAGGCTCCAAGTGCGACCCGAACAATCCGACGAGGATCTTCCTCATCCAAATAGCCTCGCATGCAGCCAAGCTAGTTGCCATGTACTCGGCCTCTGCTGAACTGAGTGCCACGGATCTCTGCTTCCTGCTGTACCAGGAAACTGCTGTCGACCCAATGCTGAAAACTCCTCCAGAAGTGCTCTTCCGGTCCGTTGGGCTCCCTGCCCAATCTGCATCAGTGAAGCCAGAAAGCTTCGCTCCATCCTTCTGTCTGTACCATAGACCATATCCCGATGTGCCTCTAATATAGCGCAATACATGCTTGCCTGCCTTCCAAAAGAGCTTGGTAGGCTTAACCATAGCTTGCGAAAGCTGGTTAACTGCATAGCATATATCGGGTCGTGTATTGACCAGATACATAGGCGACCCCACCAACTGTCGATAGACAGTGGCATCCACTACCTCCGCTGAAGTAGCATCCTCCTTCCTCCAACCACCAGGAAGAGGAGTGTCAACAGGCTTGCAGCCACGCATGTTGAACCTCTCCAGAATCTCCCGGGCATACTTGCCCTGAGAAACAAACAGTCCTCCGCTGCGCTGCCAAATCTCCAATCCCAAGAAATAATGAAGGATGCCCAAGTCCTTCATCTCAAACTCTCATGCAAGATCCTCCTTGCATGAAAGTATCAACTGCTCATCGCCAGTCAAAATCAGATCATGTACATACAGTACGATGATCAACAGCTTCCCCTCCACCACAATCTGGTACAGGTTTGGATGCGTCTCACTCTTGGAGAATCCAAGCCAGGTGAAGTAGCTGTCTATCCGAGTGTACCAAGCACGAGGTGCTTGCTTCAGCCCGTACAGTGCTCTCTTGAGTCGGCACACATGCGACTCACTGCTGAAGATCTCGAAACCTTCAGGCTGCTCTATGTACACCTCCTCCTCAATAAATCCATTGAGGAATGCAGTCTTCACATCCATCTGATGAATGTGCCACCCCATCTGCGCTGAGAGAGAAAGGATCGTCTGTATGGAAGAGTACCTTGCGACAGGTGCAAAGGTCTCCTCATAATCGATCCCCTCGATCTGTGAAAAGCCACGGGTGACAAATCTCACCTTGTACTTCTCCACACTCCCGTCAGCCGCCTGCTTCACTTTGTAGATCCATCGCGAACCCACCACTGATTTCCCCACCGGTCTTGGGACAATCTCCCATGCACTGTTCCTGAAGATCGAATCATATTCTTCGATCATGTCATCAACCCATGCAGGTTCCTCCACAGCTTCCTCAAAATAGGATGGCTTCATCACAACACATTGACTCACAAGAGCCATGTATCCAGTGTACCGATCCTGTGACTGTCTCTGTCTACGCTGTGCTGTAGGTGGTCCTACAACCTTCTCTGCATCCCGGGCCAGTCGCTCAGCTTCTGTAGTGTGCATGCGCCCTCTGATGGTTGGCGCTGCATGGGTGGTTTCTTCCACCTCTTGAACTTCCTCTTGTGGCTGATCCACATCCGGAAGCTCCTCCTTAGGAACTAACAGCTCCTCATCTGCATGCAAGTGTAGCTCCCTCTCAAGCGAACACTGCATGGCTTTCTCCTCCTGAAATTTTATATCCCGTCGCACAACAGTCTTGCGACTGTCTGGCACATACACTCGATAGTTATGAGGTGTATCGGTGTACCCCACAAATATTCCAACTTCAGCAGTTGGATCCAGCTTCCTTCTTGCATCCTTCGTCACATGCATGTAGACAGGAGATCCGAAAATCCGCAAATGGGAAATATCGGGCCTCTTGCCAGAATAAGCCTCCTCTGGTGTACTCATGCCAAGAACCTTGTGAGGACAACGGTTCTGCACATACACTGCTGTATTGCATGCCTCAGCCCACAAGTGAAGGGGTAGGCCCTGATCATGCAACATCGCCGTGCAGCACCCACGATCGTTCTGTTCTTCCGCTCAGCCACCCCGTTCTGCTGTGGGTTATGGGGTGCGATGAGCTCTCTCCGAATCCCTTCTGCGCTGCAGAACTCCTTGAATTCAGCCGAGATGAATTCACCACCGTTATCACTCCTTAGAGCAATCACCTTCTTCCCCGACTCCTTCTCGACCGGTGCTTTAAACTCACAGAACTTCGCGAATGTATCGCTCTTCTTCTGCATGAAGAAGATCCAGCACTTTCGAGAGAAATCATCA
The DNA here is from genome assembly GCA_034641835.2 of Pinus albicaulis. Taxonomy (NCBI): domain Eukaryota; kingdom Viridiplantae; phylum Streptophyta; class Pinopsida; order Pinales; family Pinaceae; genus Pinus; species Pinus albicaulis. The sequence continues at coordinate 1,043,818,062 of CM076584.1, read as the reverse complement.
ACAAAGATTACATAATACTTGTGCTTTGCTGTCGAAGCAACTGAGAAAGGACCACACACGTCTGTGTGAACTCTCTCAAGGATCGTCGTGGCGCGACTATCCTTCTCGTGAAAGGTGGCTTTCACATACTTCCCTAAAGTACACCCCTTGCATTGATCTGACTACGCAAGAGTGCCCTTAGGAAGCCCAGTAGAAATCTACTGCAGAATCTTCAAAGCTCCATGGTGAAGGTGGCCCAATCTCCTGTGCCACAGTTCACCCTCATCATCCCGGCTCACCACTTCTCCCGCCTTGCATGCCATAGCTGCACAGCCATCTACCTGCAACTGATAAAGGTTCTTGGTTCGAACCCCTATCTTCCGAGTCTCTCCAGTAGTATTATTGTGGAGGAATGCTTTTCCTTCGCTGAAGACCACATCATACCCCTTATCCTCCAACATCACCACAGAGATCAAGTTCTTCTTCAATCCAGGTACATGCATGACATCCTTCAATACAAAGGGTTTACCAGACTCCCTTTAAAAGGATATGGTACCGATACCAGTCGCACTATATCTACCATCATCGCCCATCTCGATGTGCACACCCAAATCTTTGTCCTCCAGATCTGAGAACAAATCCTGATCTCCCGTCATATGAAATGACGCACCACTTTCCAAGAACCACACCGATCCCATCACACTTGAAAACAAGCATGCGATCAGTGAAAATTCAAGCTCGAACTGTGAAGCCGAAGCTTCTCCATCTGCAGATCTTCCCGCTTGCTTGTTCTTCTTCTTCTTTGAACAATTGGTAGCATAATGTTCGTGATCATGGAAGTGAAAACACTTCACTTTCGCCATATCCTGCTTCTTGCCCTTTGCACCAGAATGAGAAGTCTTCTTACCCTTCCCCTTCTTTGCTTTGGCCACCAAAGCGCAATTTTCTTCATCAGCTCCCTTTGATGAAGATCCATCACGAGTAGTCCTCCTTATCTCCTCCTGCATGAGATCCGCCCAAAGGCGCTCCCATCCCGGCAACTTCTCCCGACCATTGACACTATCTTGATATGAGTGCCAAGCCTTCGGAAGACCAAGGAGAGCCAGGTCGACCATGTCCTCATCTTCGACAGTCACCCCCACACTTCCCAGCTCATCTCTGCATTGAGTGAACTTCGTGAGGTATTTGGCGATACTGTCGCCTTTCTCCATCTTGATGTTCTTGAGCTTATCTTTGAGCGCCAGCTTCCTTTGGTCGCTCTTACTCTGGAATAGATCCGTCAAAGCTTTCCACATTAGAAATGGATAAGCCTTTCCATGCAGGCTGGATACAATATGATCCTTGACGCCCTCCAACAGGATCCTTCGACATTTCGCCATCTTCTTTTTCCATGCTTCGACTTCAGCAGGATCAGTGGGCTTTTGGACATCCGTATCTACGAACTCCTTCAGACCATTATCTTCTAATACTGCCTCCATGCGATCCTTCCATGCAACATAATTAGAACTGCCTTCAAGAGCATATTCGAGTCGCAAACCGTTGAAAGACATTTTCAACACTGGCACCAAGAAAACAAAACTGCTGCAAAATTTCGAATTCCACCTCAAAGCTCAACCGCTCTAGATCTGTGAGAAAAATTTATTTCTAGCACAGAGATTGACTGCAAGGGGCATTTACCAGACCTTTCACTTTCTGAAGAAAGATGAATCCGGAGGCTACCTGGCCCGCATGCAGACTCTGTCTACCGAAATAAGTTTGTAATCATTGTGATGATCAATCTCTGCTTCAATAGCTCCGATACCATGTAGAAATTTGCTGAATAATGATTAATTATCCACCGAGACTATCCTGATCACATACAATTCTAATTTATATGCAACACATAATCTCTTCCACTCAGATCATCAAACATGCGGAAATAAAATCAAGCGATAACACATCAAATCATCATACACATTAACACAGTATGTATGGGAAAGCTTATAGCTGAAAACCCCGCAGCTATTGTGTATATTATAATGGAGAAATCATGTAACAAACTCAGTACAATACTCCTCACAAGTACTCAGTACTTTCTCATAAAGTTACACACAAACTAGCTTGGTTTTGAACAGGTTACTAGTTCAAAACTCACCACTATTTGCCTTGCCTCTATTGCGCAATCATGGCCTGTCTATATAGAGATCCAAGGTTCGAATCTCCTTGGCTTGATAGCACAATCATCATGGGAAATTCCTCCAAGTGTGGTGCAAATCTCATGCACAACTGATGTCGCCACTGATAGCTAACTCCACCCTTTCATCTACCTCTTTCACTGGTCTCCACTGAACTGATCATGCACTGTAGTGAACTGATGTGTTCTTGAGTTGAATAATGAGTTACTAATTAATGAATTAAATAATATTTAATTCGCTCCACTCATAACTAGTTGATTAGCTAGTTAAACTAATCTCAACTAGTTCAACTAAAACAAATAGAACACAACTCCACTAGCTGTCCCATTAACTCCACCAAACTTCTGCCACTGAAGTCCTAACTGAAGTCAACCATGCATGATGCCATCAAACCCTAGGAATAGTGTAATTCCTCTGTCAGATGCATGAGCCACTTCCAAGGCTCGAACTGAAGTGCTCCAAGAGAGTAAACTGAAGTTTATAGTCCAAATATTATTAAGGGTAAATAATATTTTACTTCCCTATTTTAAGGAGAGGCAGTCTAAAAATAGACTTCGACCTATAGGTCCAAAATTAGAGTCCCATCTATTTTTACCAACATGACACATAATTTAAGAATCTCATACTGCAATCCCTGGACCATGCTCCATATGTCTAAAAATATACATAGTCTAAAAATAGATTTTGCGCCAGAATTTGCCTGTGGGCCCACTTAGTGAAGGCGACTTCATTTCACTAAGCTCCATCATCTTGCTGCATTTTCAAACTTTCATGTGTTTGATGAACAATGTGTTGCTTCCTTATCTAGACAAGTTTGAGATAGTATTTATTGATGACATATTGATAAATTCTAAGAATGAGGAGGAGCATGTACAATACCTGGAAACAATATTGAGATTGTTGAGAGTGCATCTGTTGTAATCCAATCAAATCAAGTGCAGTTTCTTTCAGACTAAAGTTCACTACTTGGAACATGTTTTTTCCAAGGAAGGGATAATAGTGGACCTGGAAAAGATTAAAAATATCACGGAGTGGACAAATCCTAGGAATATGGATGAGGTTAGATAATTCATGGGACTAATAGGTTATTATAAGTAGTTCATCATGAAATAATTTAATATTAGTTACCTATTATATCATTGCAGAGAAAAGGGAAGACGTTTGAATGGAAAAATGAGTGTGAAACTAGATTTGAGCAGTTGAAGCATTTGATAACAACTGCTTGAGTCCTAAATATTGCAGATCTTGACAAGGAGTTTGTGGTGTATATGGATGCATTTAAGGAAGCACTTGGTGGATACTTGATGTAGGAAGGGTAGGTGGTATGATATGAGTCAAGGAATATGAATGAGAATGAGTAGAATTATGTGAATCATGATCTTGAGTTAGTAGTGATCATTCATGCAATGAATATGTGGAGGAAATATATTCTTGGTAGTAGGTTCATTTTTATGAGTGATCATAGTGGGATAAGGTATTTATTTGAAAAACCTACTATGAATGCTAGGAAATCTATATGGGAGCTACCCTTAGTGACTTTGAATTTGATATTAGATATATTAAGGGAAAGGAGAACAAGGTTGTAGATGCTCTCAATAGGAGTGTGCAGGTGAATGGCATTTCAGCTATGATATCTTATGGAACAGACTTAGAGGAGAGGATTTTGCATGCAATACAACATGATGACTGATACCCATATTTGAATCATAGGCTACAACAATAGGTTGAAGGTGATATGGATGAGGAGTATCACTCACAGAAGATGGATTAGTAAGATTCAAGGACAATATTTATGTTTTGTACAAAAATGAGCTCAAGAATATTATATTGAGGGAGTTTCATGTCAAGCCATACATAAGCCACCCATGGAATTTGAAGACTTTGAAAACTGCTAAGAAGTTCTACTATTGGCTGAACTTGAAGAAAGAGGTGGTTGAGTTTGTTGCAAGGCGTTTGGACTATCAGCAGGTGAAAAATGAGAGTAAGAACCCAAATTGTCTATTACAACCTATTCTGATGCCAGAGTGGAAATGGGAGGTAATTTCAATGGAATTTATTATAGGTTTTTTGAGGACATCGAGACAACATGACTCTATCATTTTTGTGGTTGAAAGGTTAAGCATGGTAGCTCACTTTATCATAGTGAAGTCTACTAATTTATCTAGTAAGATAACTCAGGTCTTCATCAAGGAGATAGTGATATTTCATGGCGTTCCCAAAAATATCATATAGGAAAAATATTCCAAGTTCACTTCCAAGTTTTGGAAGGAGTTGTTTTCATGCTTGGGGAAAAATTTAGCTTTCAGTAAAACTTATCATCTGTAAACAGATGGAAAAAATAATAGGGTTAATAGGATTCTTGAGTAAATGTTGAGGATGTATGTCATGCATCAACAAAGGAAGTGGGAGGAGTATCTTTCACTGGTAGTGTTTGCATATAATAATGGGTATCAAGAATCCTTGAGGATGAGTCCATTTGAGGCTCTTTATGGGTGGAGTTGTGATACTCCCATCAGCTGGAGTGATCCTATAAATAGGGTACTTATTGGAATGGATGTGTTGGCTAAGATGGAGCAAGAGATGCAGGTTATGAAAAGGAATCTATAAGTAGCTCAAGATAGGTAGAAGATTTATGATAATAAACACATAACATTCAAGGAGTTTTAGGTTGGGGAGCATGTGTACTTGTGCATCAAGTCCAAGAGGAGCCCCTTGAGGATTGGATCATGTGCCAAGTTGGAACCTCAATATTGTGGGCATTTTGAGATCCTTGAGAGTATTGGACCAGTTGCCTACAAACTTGCACTTCCACTAACAATGAAAGTCCATGATGTTTTCCATGTTTAATTTCTTAATATATGTATATGATGTAGATCATGTGATTTATTGTTTTGTATTGTAGGTGGGACCAATGGGATAATTATAGCCAAATCCACAATGCATTTGGTAGTGAAATATGATCATTCTCCATAATTGAGAAATAAATTAGGTTAATGTGTAGTGGTGGAACTTTGGGCCCGAAGAAGCTACATGGGAGATGGTTGATCAAATGCGAGCCTTGTATCCTTTGTTATTTTCTAGTTGAGTAGATGTGTCTATTATATGTATTTTGGTATATGTTTGTAATGCTTATGTTTGGTGATATGTACATGCATATGTGTGTTTTAAATATGACAATGAGCAGTGTTACATCCCCTTGTTGATTTTCCATGTAAATAAAATAAGACCAAGGTCATGGGACATGTATTCTAGGTTGAATGTTGGGTAGAACACTATAGTAGGCATCACTTATGGTTTATTAATGGATATGAAAATTGGCTAAGAGGAAATAATAGGAATTTAAATATGAAATAAAGGAAAATAAGAGAAAAGGAAGTTGAGGAGTCACAAATTTTCATGCAAGGAAAATTAGAGGAAAAATGAATAAAATAGAGACATGAATTATTAAAAGGCTTCAGAGAAACAATTCAAAGATTTTGTTGGTTTATCTTTTGTTAGTTCAACCTTTTGAGAGTTTTGGGATTGAGCTCTTGTTCATTATCTTTCTCTCATACAATCTTGCACACTTAGATAATTATTGGAGCATGCAAGTATTAACTTTGATTTGGAGAAAGCAAGCAAAGGAAATTAAGGAAGTGCAATGAGAAAGTTAGGTCAATAGATACAACTCGATTTATTTGTGGATAATAGGTTGCATGTATGATTTCCTTGCTAGGTTTTCTATGCATGGTACATGTATGTGATTCTATGGTTATGTGTTGTCATTGGCATGGATATTTTCCTAGTTTGATAGTGGTTTCAACCTTTCCTTTCCATTTCCTAGATAACCATGGTGTTGTGGGTTTCCCACTTCTTTTTATAATTGGTTCTCAAGTTCCCTATGGTTGTGGGCTGGAAAAAACACTCTGGAGCCCTGAAATAGCTTTGGTTGAGTTATTTTTTCCTAGAGCCTGTAGGTTGGGACAAAAACCATGGATCCTTGTGGGTTGAGTTGCTAGCCCCTGGAGCTGCCAGTTGGAACATATTATATGGAGCTCCAGATTAGCTGTGGGTTCATTCATTATTTTCTGGAGCCATAGACAACTTGGGTGGATATCAATTTATTAGTTGTTAATTATTTCTCGACTGGTTAGGTGAAATCATTATGGTTGAGGTTTAAGGTGGTTTGGCCTCTAGAATCCATGATTGGTTTTGTTTTGGTTTAACCCTTATGATCCCACATTAATGCTTGGAATATGGTGCGGGAGTGTTTGGCTAAAAAATATATTTTCTTCAGCCCAATATATGGTTGGGTGGTACGTGGAAGTCCCTGACTTCGTTGGAATTTTCAAATGTTAATATGAGATATTTTCCTATTGTGATCTATGAGAATTTGTATTTATTATTATGGTGATTGGAAGACTAATTGGTCATGGTTTCTATTCCAGTTATTTGCTAGGTATAAATCTGTTTAGATGATATATTCTATCTATGGCACTCACCATGTTTTGATGAGTTATTGAATGGTTGATGAATGAATTGGATTCTAGTGTTATTGAAACTACCTTGAGAGGGAATATATCCTTCTTGATGATTATTTGGTGAGATTATTGAATTCGTGAGCATGTATGTATTTATGACCTGTAGGTACTATGTACATAAAATGTTTGTATAAATGAGTAATTTGGAACTCTAGCTTCCTAGGATCATAACTTTGACATACGATCTTCTTGAAGGCTCGAAAATCTCTACCTCAACATCAGGGATAACCACTCGATCAGGAAATTAACGCATATCCTTTTCCATTTGGAATGGTGGCTCCGACTGGGGATAATGGGACCAGTTTCCCTTTAAAATATATATAAATGGATGGATATAAAATATAAGAGTAGTGATGTAGATAAAATAAATGGAAATAAAGGATGAAATAGACTTATATATATATATATATATATATATATATCCTGGGATAAGCTCTATATTTATATGTGACTTTAACAGATTTCATCAAATACAAGACAATATAGATCATCAAATATTGATAAAGTGAAAAATAATAAGAATAATTAATTTAATTAAATAGTTAATTAAATTAATTTATTAAAACACATCACATAAAATATTTCATTGTTTCTTATATATCTTGAAAGATAACAATGTCACGCATAAAAGTGAATAAATGCTTGACTGTACATAAGAAAACATATAATGAAAAACAATTAAAATGACTATTCATCGCATTGAAACATAACAGTAATATAGAGATAGTAGTACCCGATATATTAAGACTATGCTCATAATAAAAACAACCATGGTTCAACTTTTCTATTTAGATAACTTAAAAGTTACAATAGTGAAAACTCTTAAAGATTTTCTTAAAAATATTCAGAACCCCTTCTTCATTGACATAAAGGGAATTTTATAGTTGAGACTTGTACTACAATAATAGAAAATACATAAAATGCTAAGGTGGTTTAAAAAAACCAACCTTAAAATAAAACTAAAGGAAAATAATAACATTTTTTTCAACAAGATAGTCAAGAACGAGAAACTGAATGATCCCCCATTTTCTGTCGCAGTTCACATATATCGAAAATTGACTTTAATTCACGAGGATGGGTTGGCTTAATGTGCATCTGTCCCGTGAAAACAACATCATACAGTGATGGAAGAAGATGTATGGTAGTATTGGAAATACATCTTAACATTAGCCATTGGCTATGAGGTTTAACCAAATACTGCCAATGAATTTCCAAATTTACTTATGATAACTTTTAAATGTTTTCAAATTATTCTTGGACCAATCCTACCATGATTTAATTAGCACTTTGACATCTGGTAAGGCTCCTTATAGGTATTCCTGTATCATATTAGCATGTAAAATATTCTCACTGACATATTCAGTGAGGTCATTTACAATATTCCTGGCATTGGAGATGACCATCTTTGCTTGTTTGAGCTTAATATCCTAGTCTCTGAAAAAGATTTCCTTTTGTGATTCTTTTAATATTGGGAGATTTACTGATCTCCCCTTTGCACCGTCTCCAGGGAAAATTTTAAGGATGGAAATTTATGTCAAATTTTAGAAGCATTGGTGAATCGTACTAGTCCCTAATATGCAAATTTAGGAATGTTTGGGGATATTTTTTGTAAAAATACTTAGATATATAATAATTTTATAATATTATATATAAAATTTTGATGATTTTTTAGGTAAAATAATTTTATACTATAAAATTCGGGTGAATAACTTTTAGAAAAATCTAGAAATTGGCGAATATTATTTTTGGAAAAAGGATGGAAAATTAGCCCACCTGCGAATATTAGCCCCTAAAATTTTCCTTGACTGTCTCACCAAGTAATGTAATTAGAAAAAATTCCTTCAATTTCATCATACTATGCCCTTAGATCAGACAATTGATTCACAAGTGAATCGCTTGATTGGCACAAATCATTAATTGTAGCCAGCTTTTGGCAAAAGATTACTTGTTGCTCAGCAATGAGAGTATTGAGCTCTCCTTCTTCTTTCCTGAAACATTTAATCTCTAGATTATCTTTTACTTGATCAATTATGTGTTTTAGTTCCTGTATCTAAGTGTCCTTTCTTCTCATGTTAACTTCTTATTGAAGCTTCAAGTCATCAAATCTATTTTGCAGCTCTGCTAGTTGAGATTGCCATTGTTGTTAAATGCTCTGTTTCTCACTTTGTAGTCCCTTTTCTAACTATAGGATTTTGTCATATTTCAATTTAATAAATTGTTGCACCTATGAGGCTTTATCTATTGTAGTTGTGGCATATGCTCCTGTGAAATGATATATCCCTGTGAGGTCTTCAGAGGGATTTGTTTGGGGATATTTACAAACAATATCAAGAGATACATTTCTAGGGACTAAGGCCTCAGACTGTTCTACCCTTCTTCTTTGTCTTTATATTCTCGTTAAAACCCTATGTTTGGGACTGTAAAACATATCTAGAGGGGGAATCTCTTCAATATTTAGAAAAAATTCAGAAGTTGGGAATTCCAAGATGATTTCCAAATCATTAATATTGACTACTTTTTAGGAATTCCCATTTGTAAGTGAGGTCTTCCTATTAGATTTAGGATATGAACAATTCCTTTGTGAACTAGAGTTTTTAATTCTTGTGATCCTTTATTCTTAATGGCCTTATCGAATTGATCCCAAATTTCATCTAGCTCACTTCTCTTTTGTAATTATTTGGCCTTATCAGTTGATGTTAAATCTTTTTCCTTTACATATCTTGCATCTCTTTCTTTTGACAAAATCATCACGGGTTTGTTTTGCTGAGTATTCAGCTGAGAAAATATTAAAAAATCCATAGGAATATTTTCTATCCTTTTATTTTTGTACTTTATGAAATTATTAAGTTCTTATGGAAAAAGTTTAGTTGTTGCTCATTTCTCCACTTGTGCATAAGTCTGGGCCGATTCAAATAAATAATCATATACATTTGGCTCAGGAGTGAATTGTTTAATTTTGACCATTGTAGTGATATTATTTTCTGTGTCATTTGGATCAAACAATCTATTAGGGGCAATTGGGAATTTCAGGCATTGAATTTATGCAACTTTGAGCACAACATGCTTGAAATTGTCTAGGGAATAAACTCCACATGGAATAGGAAAGGATGGCCACATGGATTTCTTGGAATCCTTTAGAACTTTTGATAGGCCATTTCCAACAATATGGTAAGATATTTCCTGGGATAGAAGCTTATCGGGAACATATAATGGTAGTACATCTGGGTTATAAAAACTGCAAAAAACCCAAATATAGGTAAAATAATCCCCTCTAAACCATATCCCTATAGACATTAGATCATTATGAGTTTCTCTGAAGAGTCTGGGGGCTTTTTCATTGAAAACATCCTGGTAGATGGGCAACATAACTTCATGAATTTTATTTTATAAAAATGTGGCTCAAACTTGGTTTCCCATAGTATATCATGGTAAATATGGATGGGTACCAGATCTTCAATAGTCCATTTCCAACCCATTGATGCGAAGTTGGAAGTAAAAAAAATTTCATCCATGATGTATGCACTCATAAAGAAATGGGGTACAATATTACTAGGAAAACTATGTTTCTCCCTGTAGGAAAGGATATGGGTAGCTAAGCTATTGGATAGAATAGTTGCCCAATACATGATATAAGAATTTGAAGCAACATAAATCAAAGGTACCCATTGAACTAAGAATTTATGGGTATTAGTATAACCATACAACCTACACATCATAGTGACAATGTAAAAATATGGGCCAACAAGGGAGGCAATAGGATACATACCCTTGTCTTCGCACTTGTTCTTGTTAGAGTCTCTTCTCCACTATCTTAATGGTTATGATAGGTATTCATTTTATGCCACAAAGTTTTTGACAAAATTTTTTTCATATATCTTCTGTGGTTTCTGTTAGCACTCAAATCTACCTCAGGCTGAAATGAAGTAAAACTCAAGGCTACATCAAACCACGCTCAGCCTCGTAGCTAGCCCTACGAGGACAGGAGAGGGCTCTCTCCGTCAATCTCGAGAAAATAAGCAATAGGATGCGAGATGACTTACAATAAGAACTGATTTTAGGCTAGTAAAGAGATAGGTATGTTTGATTTTTGGTTTTTTGGGTTTTCGCTGGAATAATGGGAAAACAAATTTTGGGTCCGGGGATAAGGTCAGACCTTTGCAGAGATCAAGCTGGGGCGGGGTAGGTGATGATCTTGATGCTTCGAATTGGATTTTATGGATAGATTAGACTGACGAGGAGCTGAAGAGGGCAAAGAAGAACTTGGATCCTCTCCAAACAGCAGAAAACATATAGAACTAACTGAATTCAAAGGCCAAGCACTGCAAATAATGGATTCAACGTTAATCACTCTTTCAACTTAGTTCAGAAGCATAATGAAACGATGGCATACATTAAACATGAAGAAACTTACAGTAAACAAAGGAGAAACATCATCAAGAACAGAACACCACAAGGATCCCAACAAGTGCCGCAAAACCCCTGATCTTTCCTTAGCCAAAATATGAAAAATATGTACAATGGTATCAAAAGTATCCCAAGAGTCCAACCTCTCCAACCCCCGAAAAGGATTGAGAAATTACAATATATAGAGCACTCTAACACCTTTCCCCACCTCTAGGGGTCGAATTCCCTTTTCAGGGATCAGTTTCAACCAATTCTAATCATAGAACTACAATCTAGGCAGCTAACCACTTGCCTCTAAAAGAGTGGAAACTGATCCATTACATGATTTTTTACTCATTTGAGAGTGAATCTTCTAGAAGAGATAAAAACAAGCCAAAGTTACATATCAAACATGAATTTACATCATAAAAACCCAAGAATTCTATCCATAAGCAAAAATGGTCCATAATAGGCGAAATACTGAGCTGGCAGCTGAAAATTCAGAAAAATCTCTAGGTGGGTCGCTCCTGAACTGCGTGGGTCGCTCATGTTCCAGGCTGATTTGGAGGTAGCTCCCGGCATCCAAATTGAGCTCATGATAGCTCGTTGGAAAGCCCTGGATGTCTACTTTCCAACCCAAGTGGAATTTCTGAATTTGGAGTTGATTTGACCCTTCAAAACCTCATTCTCCCAGAGGTACTTCCTGCTGGTGCAAAAGGTGGCAGCAAGGTGGTTTTCATGGTGTTTTTGAGCTGTTTGACCATCCAGATTTTGTTGAAATGCTAAGTTGACTTCAGAGGATGCATAATTAACCATGAAAAATCCAAAAATGTAAAAATCTCCTCTAGCAAGTGTCTCAAAAAAATGCGAGCGCATGAGCGCGCGACCCACGTAGCTGCAAAACCTGTTTTTTAGACCAAAAATTTGGAAATGACAAAATTTTCTCCGAATTTGCCCAAATTCGGAGCGGAGGTCCTCCATCATGTGTCTTGCCCATTCAATGAAGCCTCGGCCAAAATCCGAAGTGGATTAGGCCTTTTCCGCCGTCGAAGTGCCTTGCGCAACCTCCTCTTCATGATCCTCATTCTCGCTTTGCAAACATGCATGCGAGCCCAATAATGTCCTTTCATGTGGCGAAGCATGTCTTTGTCTCGGTTGGCCTTTGCCAACAGCTTCTCCAGATGTATATTTACCCGAGTGAGTACAGTATCTCGGTCAGCTGGTGTCATGTCACCGGGCCTCTTTCGATTCCACTGCCTGTCCCTGGCTCATATTCTGACTCTGTCTCTGACATATCTCTGATCAAGTTTTTGGCAATGTGTACACTGATATGAATGCAGTGAAAGCAAAATTAGGATGTATGTTTAACACTCAACCAATATTCCCATCGTCAAAGCACTATCAAGGAATCAAATTATGGATAAAATCTCAGCTTTAAAAGGACTGAAAAAGGCACCATCTCTGTTTTGAATGCAAATGAAATTTTGATCAAATAGGAGCAGGCAACCTTCAAAAGTTTGAACACATCTAGTCAAAGGAGAGCATGGCATTAATAGTAATATGTTTGTCTATGAGTAATGACCATAAAGGTTTCAATGGGCCATTTGAAACAAAGACATGAGCATATTTTTACATTGGGCAATGTGACTCAAAGGGTTTAAACATGGTATAAAAATAGCAATGGTTGCAGTGGTATAATGGGTATGAGAGCAAATTGATTTTGATGTTATATGGAAGGCTGGCCATATCACTGCCTTAAGATAGCAAACACATTCTTTCCACCATTGATTTTCATTTTAACCCTGAAAACAATAATCTCATAACAGTGGGGTTTTAAATCTTTCATTTGCATATTAGAACCATGTATGATGACACAAATACGTTTGCAAACCCCAAGTGATTGAAGAAAACCTGCTTTGAAGGCAACTGGAGTCAATTCCGAGCCAATCTGGGCGCTCAAGCACAATTCCGGAATGTTGTCTCTGCGTGGGTCACGCAGGCTCAGTTTGGGTCGCGCAGCCCAGGTGGGTCGCGCAGGTGCAAACCCACTGTGCTAAACCAACTCTGTTTGGGTCGCGCAGCCCAGGTGGGTCGCTCGGGCTCAACTTGGGTCGCGCAGCCCTAAAACCCTGTCCACGCCCTCCAAAAGTCTCAAATCGGCTTTCAATTTTGCAAATACGTTTTGGGAGCAAATGAAATCGGTTCAAATGAACTTGTTTGGCCTTTATACACTTTACAAATATCTTCACCATCATACTTTATTCCAAATCTAACTTCAAACCCACATTACAAATGTTCTTGTAATTTTCACTTTGGCTTTTTCAAATTTCAAATCCTTGCTTTGACTTTCCGAGGTCGATGACTGCTGATTTTGTATTGTTTTGCAGGATATACGTTCTACAGAGAAAAGACCAGGGGTCTGCTTTTACAATGTCTTCATGGCGGAATAATTAAAATTTATTACGAAATGATAATGACAAATTTCTAGTTCCAAAACAGAGTTTTGGACTAGAAATGTATTTTTTTTTTTAAAAAATGCTGATGATAATAAAAATAGAAATCCAAGTACTGGACTCTCCTCACCTTGCAGGCTTTATGACTAATGTATAAATGACTCAAAAAACCCTAGACACCAAGACCTAGGACACTTATTGACATTTTAATGACCTCATACATAATGACAATGACTATAAATAATTTTTTTTAAGAAAATATTTTTTAAAATAGCGCTGCAGGTATAACATGAGGAAACACAAAATGACACAACCCTTCGTCAGTTCATGGCATGATCCTAGTGATATGCAAAGAAGCGAAACAAGTGAGACACCTAATAATGAAAATGCAAAAGACGAAATGATCACTGACGGAGGGCAGCAAGGCTGACTCTAACATTGGCTCCAATGGGGATGGTGGCTCCATGGAGATGCCAAGAACATCAGATCTCTGGGGGAGTCAGACAGTGCCTCTCATCCATTGGGCGATGGAATCATTATTTCAACTGACAAGACAAACTTTGGACAATTTTATTGACTGCAGATTTGACTAACAATGGACTGTAATTTGACCAAACTGACTAGACTCAAACTGACATGACTTGACGACAAAAATTGACTCTCACTCAACTAAATACTGACTCGATACTTAAACACAACCGACAAACTGGAAATATGCTCAAAGTAGAGCTTATTCAATACAACCTACTCTAATTGTGCTTTACACCACCCGATCAAGTGTAATGGAACAGCCAATGCAACCATGCAAGGCATGCTGCCGGCTGTTTGATTTCTTCCCACATGCTTACTGATGCACAGGAAAAGGAAAGAATCGAAAGGCAACTCCCATGGACACTTTGAACCAAGTGGATTGCTGATAAACTTGCAAAGCATAAATTGACTGGATGACTGCAAGAATATTGCGAATGGATCTTCATAAACATAGCTCTGGTCCAGATAATATCCATACCTTGATCTTAAACTTTTCCACACATCTGCGGTGCTTTTCTTTGGTGATTGCAGCAAGCTGTCAAAAGGATCCTGAAATTCATGAAAAACGAAACTCTGTTGCTGATTCCAGACTGAACAAAAGCCTCCTTTATCAATCTCCTCATATGAATGGAAATCTTGACATGTGCTATGCAATGAACAATCTGTTAAACAAGACAATGAAGGTGACCTTTGAACAAGATTATCATCAAGATTCTTTTCGAGCACATGGTTAGCTAATGAAGCAGAATTTTTATAACAAACATCATCTAACACACGAGCAATGGGATCATCAAAAATTTGAGAAGAGTGCTGTAATGTATCCATTGAAACTGTATGACCTCCTTCTGGCTGTTCATCTTTTCCTTGAGATATATTATGAAGATTCTGCCTTATAAACTGAAATGCTTCAAAACAAAGGGTATAGAATCTTCCTGCATCATCAAATTATGTATTTCATCTTCCACAACTTCATCTGTAATCTGATCTTCAATTGCATTGGATGGCTGCAAATCTGATGTTACACGCTGCTCATTTGAAGATTTACCATGCAATTTTTCTCTCAAAAACTGAAATGATTCAAAACATAAAGGTACGGAGTCACCTTGAATCATTAAATCATGTGTGCCCACTTCCAAATCTTCAGCTGCAACTTGACAATCAATGACTTTTGGGAGCTGCAAATCTGAATATGAGAAGTTTTCGTTGCCCTCGAGACGATCCAGATCAAGACTTGTTGACGTTTGATTTCTGATTGCATGGAAGTTATCTCTAATGAACTGAAACGAATTAAAACACAAAGGCAAAGATCCTTCACTTACATCAAAATTTTCTGCACTCTCCTCATCATTGCCATAGCTGATATGCATCGGTTGATCACTGTACTCGAGCTGCTGAAAGTGAACTTCCTCCTCGCACAAGCTAGCTGCTGATTTGTCTGCAAGATTAGTTTCTGTTTGGAGAACATAATCATCATCATACTGATCAAACTGAGGCAAATCATCAGTATACAACACATCATCAAACATACACATCATATCAACAACTCTCTCTTCTTCACACTGATCTATAAAACAATCACTATGACTACTGGGATCAGAAACAAAATGTTTTGGGTCAGCAACTTGTTCTTGAATGTCATTTTCATTTTTTGCAGTCATTTTCCGCACCATCTCTTCTACTGTGTTTACGAAAAGATCAAGATTTTCCTCTGAAAGTGTCAGCTGCTCTGAAACATTCTTCTTTTCTTCTTCCTTTAACCTTGCCCTCAAGATCAACAAATGAGCCTCTACATTCACTGCCTTGTTCTGCATCTCGTGAAGTGTTGCAATATTCTTTTCTCTCAGCTGAAACTCCATTTCCGGATCAAAGGCACCCGGGTAGTGCAAGAGAGCAGATCTAGGAGAAGGTCTTATATCAACTGGCATCGAATAATAAAGTTGGTTAAATCTAGCAGAAAATTGTTGTACTGTCTCACCTGGCATTCTTTTCAACTGGTTATACTCCTCTATAATCAACAAAAAGTTCTATCCGATCATCCACCTGTCAAGGAAAACTTTGACAAACTGCTGAAAATCTGTGAAGCTCGCATCAGGCAGGGCTTTGAACCAACTCTTCACTTGGCCTTTCAAAGAAAGAGCAAAAAGCCTAATACTAACATCTTCATCATCAACTTCAAAAAGATCTAGAAAAGTCTCAACATTCAGCACATGTTGCTCAGCATTGACATTGTTACATTCACCATCAAATCTCGGTAGATATAGGTCATAATTTGCAGGAAAAGCATGAAGAACAGAAGGTAAAACAAGAGGTTTGTATCGATCTGGAATTTTACAAGGTGTAGGGGCATGTACAAGAGCTGCGGGATCAGCTTTATTTTCTTGCTCATCACTCTGTAGAGATTCATCATAAGATGTGGGAAAAGTGAGGAGGCCAGGATCAAAGGGAAACTCAACATTTACACTCTTTGAATAAGTCGAGTGAAGATTTTGATGACCTTTCTCATACAACAAACTTTGAAAAACTTTCAGGATAGCTTCAAGACCAGCAAAGAAGTAATTTACGAGAAAGAAGATTAGATCCTGAATACCATTCCACTTTAGATACCTAAACTTTGTGTAAGATCCATCCATTTTCTCAGAGAAAGAGTCAGTCCTCCAGACTTTGAATTGGAGTCACCAGGTGAATGATTTCAGCCTTCTTATGTCTGATCGTTGTCCACCATCAACCATCAGATCTGAACTTGATATACGTACTGGGGAAATTCGCAAATCAAGGGACTCATTCACAAGCTAAACCGGAGATCGACTGAAGCAGCTTTTATCTACTATGCACTCGCAGAGCAATGTGCAGTTCGAAGGCTACCTGGCGTGACTTCAGACTCCGTCTATAGAAAATGACAGTAAAAAGCAAACCATTTTCCCCAGTATGGTCGCCACTATGTTAGCACTCAAATCTACCTCAGGCTGAAATGAAGTAAAACTCAAGGCTACATCAAACCACGCTCAGCCTCGTAGCTAGCCCTACGAGGACAGGAGAGGGCTCTCTCCGTCAATCTCGAAAAAATAAGCAATAGGATGCGAGATGACTTATAATAAGAACTGATTTTAGGCTAGTAAAGAGATAGGAATGTTTGATTTTTGGTTTTTTGGGTTTTCGCTGGAGTAATGGGAAAACAAGTTTTGGGTCCAGGGATAAGGTCAGACCTTTGCAGAGTTCAAGCTGGGGCGAGGTAGGTGATGATCTTGATGCTTCGAATTGGATTTTATGGATAGATTAGACTGACGAGGAGCTGAAGAGGGAAAAGAAGAACTTGGATCCTCTCCAAACAGCAGAAAACATATAGAACTAACTGAATTCAAAGGCTAAGCACTGTAAACAATGGATTCAACCTTAATCACTCATTCAATTTAGTTCAGGAGCATAATGAAAGGATGGCAACATTAAACATGAAGAAACTTACAGTAAAAAAAGGAGAAACATCATCAAGAACAGAACACCACAAGGATCCCAACAAGTGCCGCAAAACCCCTGATCTTTCCTTAGCCAAAATATGAAAAGTATGTACAGTAGTATCAAAAGTATCCCAAGAGTCCAACCTGTAGAATGCCTCAGAAATTACAATATATAGATCACTCTAACCCCTTTCCCCACCTCTAGGGGTCGAATTCCCTTTTCAGGGATCAGTTTCAACCAATTCTAATCATGGAACTACAATCTAGGCAGCTAACAACTTGCCTCTAAAAGAGTGGAAACTGATCCATTACATGATTTTTTACTCATTTGAGAGTAAATCTTCTAGAAGAGATAAAAACAAGCCAAAGTTACATGCAAAACATGAATTTACATCATAAAAACCCAAGAATTCTATCCATAGGCAAAACTGGTCCAAAATAGGCGAAATACTGAGCTGGCAGCTGAAAACTCAAAAAAATCTCTAGGTGGGTCGCTCCTGAACTGCGTGGGTCGCTCATGTTCCAGGCTGAGTTTGAGGTAGCTCCCGACATCCAAATTGAGCTCATGATAGCTCGTTGGAAAGCCCTGGATGTCTACTTTCCAACCCAAGTGGAATTTCTGAATTTGGAGTTGATTTGACCCTCCAAAACCTCATTCTCCCAGAGGTACTCCCTGCTGGTGCAAAAAGTGGCAGCAAGGTGGTTTTCATGGTGTTTTTGAGCTGTTTGACCATCCAGATTTTGTTGAAATGCTAAGTTGACTTCAGAGGATGCATAATTAACCATGAAAAATCCAAAAATGTAAAAATATCCTCCAGCAAGTGTCTCAAAAAAATGCGAGCGCATGAGCGCGCGACCCACGTAGCTGCAAAACCTGTTTTTTTAGACCAAAAATTTGGAAATGACAAAATTTTCTCCGAATTTGCCCAAATTCGGAGCGGAGGTCCTCCATCATGTGTCTTGCCCATTCAATGAAGCCTCGGCCAAAATCCGAAGTGGATTAGGCCTTTTCCGCCGTCGAAGTGCCTTGCGCAACCTCCTCTTCATGATCCTCATTCTCGCTTTGCAAACATGCATGCGAGCCCAATAATGTCCTTTCATGTGGCGAAGCATGTCTTTGTCTTGGTTGGCCTTTGCCAACAGCTTCTCCAGATGTATATTTACCCGAGTGAGTACAGTATCTCGGTCAGCTGGTGTCATGTCACCGGGCCTCTTTCGATTCCACTGCCTGTCCCTGGCTCATATTCTGACTCTGTCTCTGACATATCTCTGATCAAGTTTTTGGCAATGTGTACACTGATATGAATGCAGTGAAAGAAAAATTAGGATGTATGTTTAACACTCAACCAATATTCCCATCGTCAAAGCACTATCAAGGAATCAAATTATGGATAAAATCTCAGCTTTAAATGGACTGAAAAAGGCACCATCTCTGTTTTGAATGAAAATGAAATTTTGACCAAATAGGAGCAGGCAACCTTCAAAAGTTTGAACACATCTAGTCAAAGGAGAGCATGGCATTAATAGTAATATGTTTGTCTATGAGTAATGACCATAAAGGTTTCAATGGGCCATTTGAAACAAAGACATGAGCATATTTTTACATTGGGCAATGTGACTCATTACAAACATGGGCAATGTGACTCAAAGAGTTTAAACATGGTATAACAATAGCAATGGTTGCAGTGGTATAATGGGTATGAGAGCAAATTGATTTTGATGTTATATGGAAGGCTGGCCATATCACTGCCTTAAGATAGCAAACACATTCTTTCCACCATTGATTTTCATTTTAACCCTGAAAACAATAATCTCATAACAGTGGGGTTTTAAATCTTTCATTTGCATATTAGAACCATGTATGATGACACAAATATGTTTGCAAACCCCAAGTGATTGAAGAAAACCTGCTTTGAAGGCAACTGGAGTCAATTCCGAGCCAATCTGGGCGCTCAAACACAATTCCGGAATGCTGTCTCTGCGTGGGTCGCGCAGGCTCAGTTTGGGTCGCGCAGCCCAGGTGGGTCGCGCAGGTGCAAACCCACTATGCTAAACCAACTCTGTTTGGGTCGCGCAGCCCAGGTGGGTCGCTCGACCTCAACTTGGGTCGCGCAGCCCTAAAACCCTGTCCACGCCCTCCAAAAGTCTGAAATCGGCTTTCAATTTTGCAAATACGTTTTGGGAGCAAATAAAATCGGTTCAAATGAACTTGTTTGGCCTTTATACACTTCACAAATATCTTCACCATCATACTTTATTCCAAATCTAACTTCAAACCCACATTACAAATGTTCTTGTAATTTTCACTTTGGCTTTTTCAAATACAAACTTGCTTTGACTTCTCTGAGGTCGATACTGATGATTTTATTGTCTTTTTGCAGGGATATGGCTGTCTCGGCTAGAGAAAAGACCAGGGGTCTGCTTTTGGCAATGTCTTCATGGCGGAACAATTAAAATTTATTACAAAATGATAATGACAAATTTCTAGTTCCAAAACAGAGTTTTGGACTAGAAATGTATTTTTTTTTAACATATGTTGATGATAATAAAATAAAAATCACAAGTGCTGGACCTTCCTCACCTTGCAGGCTTGATGACTAGTTTATAAATGACCGAAAAACCCTAGACACCAAGACCTAGGACACTTACTGACAATTTTAATGACCTCATATATCATGACAATAACTATGAATAATTTTTTGAGGAAAATTTTTTAAAATAGCGCTGCAGGCATAGTATGAGGAAACATAAGATGACACAACCCTTCGTCAGTTTCGTGGCATGATCCTAGTGATATGCAAAGAAGTGAAACAAGTGAGACACCTAATAATGAAAATGCAAAGGACGAAATGATCACTGACGGAGGGCAGCTAGGGCTGACTCTAACAGTTTCGGCGTGTGACATATTTTCCCCAATTATTCGCTCAAGAATGAACCAATTAATTTTTTCCTTGAGGTCAGAAAAGTCCTCTATGAGATATTTAGGTTGTCTATGACCCATATGACCATTTTTGTGTATGGGAAAATATTTGGACGTGAAACAATCATGTGTATATGAGAGTTAGCGACGTCGCTCTAGGTAGTTTCAGAAGTAGACAAAGAATAACTAACTGTTTCATTTTTTTCCATTATCTTTGGTTCTTCATATTCAAACAATTTTTATAGGGATTCACATGAAGAAGTTCCAACATCAGGGGTGCATGTTGTGTCTGTGAAAATAAGAGGCATTTTAGTGACTTCAGGAGTAGGAAGAACCAAAAAAAATAAAATACGATTGCACTGTAGGATTTTTGTTGTTCTTAGCTGCCTTAAACATTTCATTAGAGTTCAGTTTATCGGGGCTAGCCTATGAGGAGAAATTACAGGAGATGAGAAGTGAATAATGGAAATTGAATAACTTATGATAGCAAATGATTCACTTGATAACAATCTATGTTTTTATGAATAAAATCGATTAATAATAAATTGCAGCGATCAAATCATTTTTATTTTTGAGAAACATAAATTATGCCACACTTAGCCATTAATGAATAAACGTGGGTTCAAATGGCTTTTTCTAGGTCAGCATTTATCAGAGGTTTCGCATTGGGGGTTTCCTTTGGATGTATAAATTTAAACCTGCGATATCATATTTTCCCAATATGTGCTTGAATTTATATAACGGGCATAACATAAAGGCGAGAAGACTTTATCGAAGGATTTATATTGGAGTTTTCATATCAGGAATTCTGAAGAGGAGCTTCCAATTAAGAGTTTTCATATGAGTTTTGCAATGAAGCAATGCGATATTGGGTGTTGTGATGAAGCGATGTGATATCTGGTGTTGTGATATGGGTTTTCCGATGAAGCGATGGGATGTTGATGCGATATAGGGAGGAAGGCTCTGTCGGAAGATCGAAGATATTTGGATATCAGAGTATCAAAAGAAATGCGAGTATTGTCAATTGGCAATCGCTGATATGGAATTTGTGATACATGACATGGGATAAAAGTGGGACCGACCTTTATATATTATATGCACACAAAATTTTATTTGGTATTATTTAAAAAATTTTAGGCTTGTGTCGCATTTTATTTATCAGAGAATTTATTTCAGAGGTTTCTGTAATATTCCTAATTTAGCTTTTAGCTAATTAGAATATTAATTTTTGTCTTCGTTAATTAATAGATGAATAAGAGGGCAGAGGGACCCATAAATCCCTTTAGTAGGAATAAAACCACTTATTAATATGAATGTGGATCAATGCATCTAGATGGGTCAAGATGAATGAACCACTTCTTTGTGTGAATGTGGGTCAATTTGACCAAATCAACAACGCAATAATGGAGGTAGTGGAGACAATGTAGGACAATGTAGTCATAATGAAGGTTAGTGGTCATGTGTGTAGCATAATTATTGTGTGGGGCTAAGAGGGTGAGGTCTCATAAGCATATAAGGAAGGGGATGGTAGCCATAGAGGGAATTTTGTATTATTATTATTTTCTTGTTGTTCACGACTTAAGCACGCTTGGGCTGTTTAGCTGAGTCTGCAGTGCTGCTTAGCACGAGGGTGTCTCTGAGCAAAGGTCCCAACCTCATCCTCGGGGGACTTCGAGTACCTTCTTAGGAGAGGATTCTTGTTGACCATGTGAGCTGATCTCATCATCCGGCATTCAGGCTAGTTGCAGACCCTCTAGTGTTGCGTAGTCACTCAGTGACTTACGCAGTCCAGTAGCAGATTCATCAAAAGAGGGTGAAATTCCATAGCATTTCTGCTTGGAATCTATTAAAGGGATAAACCCTTCAATAGAGGGGCTCGTGAGTACTTGTAACTAATCTGTCTTTCAGTTCAGCCCATATTTTTGCATACCCAACAATTATTCATTGTAATCCCTAGGAGGGTGATTTTCTGAGGTCAACCAATCTGGAAATCTTTTCTAGGTTATTCTCAATTTTTGCCTTTCCAGATTCTAAATCCTAGATTTTTCTGAGCATCAAAGCATGCTCATCCACGCAGTCCTATTCACACAGCAATACCATTTCCAGTAGGGCAGCGTATAGGGAGAGCTCTAGTAGTGCAACATAGAGCAATGTTTTCAGTGGGGGAGCTTGAGGCCATTCTAGCCTGCTTTTTCCAAGTTGAGTGCTATCTACTTTGAAGCATTGTTGTATTGTTTTCACCTCCATATTAATAAAATGGCTTAGTTGTTCTGTCTATTTTTTATGGTGTTTTCAGTTTATTTCCATATTGTTGTAGTTTCCAGTTTATTGTGTTTTATATTAATGTATTTTCCTATTTGGAATATTAAAGTGGTATCAGAGCTCATAGACTTGGCTTAGCCTATCGAACAACTGGTCTATGACACCCGAATATAGAGAATACATTACAGACCGGATAAGGGGATACAAAACAGAGAACGTAGAAATTTGCTGGAATAAAACATGATGGTTTTGCGTTAGATCTTTCGGGTAAATAAAGATGAATATCAAACATCTGAGACATGGGTTTTATGTAGAATGGACTAATTATGTTTCCTTACAAGTATTTTTTCTAAATTAAATCTGGATTGAGAGAAATGAAAGGTTCTATGAGAGATACACAAACAGAAAAAAAAAAAAAAATTGTGGGATAAAAAGTGATGGTTCTGTGTTGGATGTTTTGGGGAAATGAAGATGAATCTAAAAAATCTGAGACATGGGTTTTGTGCAGAATGGACCAATTCTATACTTCCATGAGAATTTTCTCCAAATTCTATATGGATTGAGAGAAACGAAAGGTTATCTAAAGATGATTTTCTCATATTTACTGTGGTGGAAATTATTCAAATACTTCCAATTGCAATACCAGATTCAACTTGTTTCAGAGTTCACATCCGACAAAGAAAATTGTGTTCTAGTGGAGGAGGATAAAGCAAGTCTCCAATGGTAGAAGAATGTTATGGGAAGGATTTCTGCAATTTCCTCCTTAGAACTATGCAGGATCTCACTTGAGAGATCAAGGAGATGAGAGTGGAGAGACAAAGGGAAACCCCAGGATGGTTGCAAAATGGAGAAAGTTATGGTACTTCACATATTTGGTATGAGAAACCGATAGTGCAACAAGCTTCACAACGCTACACTATGCCTACCTTCCTAGCAGTAGGAAATGGGGCTAGAGGACAACAAGAGAAAGAGGCTCTCAGTCATTATTTTTTGGAATATGAATCTCAGTCTCAAAGATTCAAAGAACATCTGACTTTCCAAGAATTTTTCTAGATTAAGGAAAACCAGAGACCTCGCATCTACAACAGAGGAAGAGGGTACACATAGGGAAATAACCTGGAGCATATTATGGGTAGAATTTTTCTACCTACTTTTGATGGGTCATCAAAGAGTATGAAAAATACTTGGGAGGAGACAATTGAGCATACACTCGTTGATGAGACACCACCCATTGTTGAGGTATCCATTGATGGGGTATCTAGGGTTGAGACTGAGTTCTCTGATGATAGTAGTGCATCACAGGTTTATGAGGTGTCGCGAGACAACTCCACCATTGTTGAGGAGTCAATAGGTATAAAGGCCTCTAGGTTTATGGAAAAATTATCGGATGACAATCACATACAGCTGACTAGTGAGCATGCCTTGTGTATTGGAGTATATATGGAGGAGGGTGTGCAACCATCCTTTGGGCTAGCCCTTGACGAGACAATAGGAGATACAGAGGTATTGGATGATGGTCACACACAAAAGTTCCATCTGTTTCATGTCGACCTTTTAGCTTTGAAGGTGAAGGGAAAATCAGTACAAGAGGCTACCCTATGGCAGAATGAAGAGCTGGAGGGCATGAGAGTGGTTTGTGCCATGTCAGTGGAAAATTTGGTCCACATTGCGGAACAATTGGATTCCTTAATGGTGTAGTTATAGGGCGCATTAGAGTGTCAGAGCACCCCCCTTCATGCATACATCGACAGGGTGAAACACTCACACGATGGAGGTACTATTCTATGTGCAGGGATTCTTGCATCTGATTCTTTTCTCGAGGTTGGATGGAGAGAGGTACTGAGATGGTACCCCATGGAGCAGGCTAGGCAGTTGGATACATCCATGGCCACGTTTCAGCAGAGTCCTTGGATTACCAAAGGGACATGAGCAGCAGATTACTGTTGGGATCCAGGTGGGATTTACCATCACATGATAGAGTCAGTAGGTGATGGTAGTCATTGT
The DNA here is from genome assembly GCA_034641835.2 of Pinus albicaulis. Lineage (NCBI taxonomy): Eukaryota > Viridiplantae > Streptophyta > Pinopsida > Pinales > Pinaceae > Pinus > Pinus albicaulis. Next base: position 1,043,793,384 of record CM076584.1, on the reverse strand, counting down.
GCAATGGATTTGATGTTTGGGCACATACATATTTTCAGATCCCTATCAGAGCCCCAAGCATCCCTAGTGATAGGATGGTTCGAGAGGATGGTACACCCTTTTCAAGAGCTATCTCAGCATAACAACCGTGCATGGAGTCACAAGGTGATTAGGCTACTTTGGCAGGAGCTGGTCAGAGGAGGTGGCATCGACAAGCCACTAGACATGGCAGTACGTAGAGACGGTGCTCTCTCATGGGTATATGATACACTTGAACTATGGAGGATAGGAGAAGTGATGTCATTTTTATTGGCATGTGAGGAGCCGGGTCGCTCCGATCCTTTAGAGCAGATGGGGAGATGTATCCCACCTCATCGGCGGTTTACTAGAAGAGTGGTGGATATTTTAGCCCATGTAGGATACTATACAGTACATGATGGTATAGCCATAGCTAGAAGTATCTAGTTGTGTACAGGGGTAGGTTGCATCATACAGTTGCATGATGAGGAGTGTAGAGACACTTGGTGGTATGCAGTGACCCATGATACTGCATAGCAGGCACTTGGAGCGTTGCCTCCAAGGGGACTTATGGACAGGGGCGTTAGGTGTACCCTGGGATGCAGCTCACCTAGGATTGATGAGGATATTGTTGAGCATCTGGAGACACCACGTTTAGCAGAGATAGGGATACGAGGGTGTTATCGATAGATCTGAGGCAGAGGGAGTGTCGTCCATAGGATTACTCTTGAACATTCAAGCATCAAAAACTAGTTAAGGATGAAGGGACTTTTCTTCATCTGCAAATAACCTTGGAGGCCTGATCACTCATGCTTGAGTAATGCAGATGATGTGGCAGAGGTAGAGGAAAGGGAAATTCCTTCTATATTCCAAGACAAGGACTCTTCTTCACATGAGTCCATGGGGTCATATGAGGATACTTCTAGGGAGCATGAGCCTTCATGTGGAGTTGACGCCAGTAGGCCAGTTTTTTCTTCCAATGTGCAGGGTGAGTAGTCAGAGGACTCGATGAGAGATATTCAGGATTATGAATCAATTATGATGATTCAGCCTGAGCAGCTTATGGTGGAGCATGGGGCAGCTGAAGAGGATGCTATGCACATCATGCATGATAGTCCTTTGGGGGAGATCACAGTGAGTCAGTGCTAGATATGCGGCTAACCTTGGGGTCAACCATTGAGAAGGAGCTATTGGAGAATGTGGTGCATCCATCTTTGGGCCAACCCATTGATGAGGTGCTGGTAGATGCATATACAGTTAGAAGGACTGTAGTACTTTCAGGGACCAACACTCTCCAGGAGCACATCAATGGGGCTTGTAGTACACCTTGCCCACTTGATCCTATTATAGAGAGATGGGACTTCCCTTTGAGGCAATTCTCATTGACAGGCGAGGCAGAGCAGCATGAGTCGAGTGTGAGTTGGCGATCACACTCTAGACATGTTCTATATGAAGATATCACAACATTGGATTCTTCAACCGGGATAGACTAGCAGGATATCATGAGTTGGTATCCTATGGATGGTACAATCTTCTTAGTCAGGTGCATATCAAAGCAGGGACCCGTAGACATGACAGGTACTATGGTTTATAGTTGGTAGTGGGGCACATGTCGACAACTATTTAGCATTCCATCCCGACTTTGGGAGAGCATGATCAACATTGGATTGAGTCAGGGGAGAGAGGTTATGAGCTGGTACGCAGTTGGTGGGGCAGCTTATACAGTCAGATATATGACACAACAAGGTCCATGGATCATTGATGCATGTCAGCGGTCTTCACCTCATGAGGCAATAGTTGTAGCCTGATGCAGTGCGTAGTCCGAGCTAGGGGACTTGGGTGATGATTGGACATGGCGGTGTTGGGATATAGGGGGATTGATTGATGATAGGTATGGTGAGAGGTCCATTTGGGTTCCCAGCATTGAGGGGTCTGTTCCAGGTAGCCTTACATAGGGGAATAGTTGCACTGAGGGATTTGTATGGGATCCAGGAATTGGTCTCAGTTGCATCGGGTCAAAAGGGTGGCCCACATATTTACAGTTGCTTGAGGACAAGCAACATTTTGGCGGGGATGATTGTAATATTACTAATTTAGCTTTTAGTTAATTACAATATTAAATTTGGTATTCCTTAATTAATAGGTGAATGAGAGGGTAGAGGGACCCATAAATCCCTTTAGTAGGAATAAAAACACTTCTTAATGTGAATGTGGATCAATGCATCTAGATGGGGTCAAGATGAATAAACCACTTCTTGGTGTGAATGTGGGTCAATGCATGTGGATGGGCCAAGATGGTGAGGGCTCACAAGCATATAAGGAAGGGGATGGAATCCATAGAGGTAATTCTAGATTATTATTATTTTCTTGTCGTTCATGACTTGAGCACGCTTGGGTTATTTAGCAGAGTCTGCAGTGGTTTTTAGCATGAGGGTGTCTCCGAGTAGAGATCCAAACCTCATCCTTGGGGGACTTCGAGTGCCTACTCAGGAGAGTATTATTGTTTTCCATGTGAGCTGATCTCATCATCCAGCATTCAGGCCAGTTGTAGACCCTCTAGTTATGCGCAATCACTTAGTGACTTATGCAATCCAGTAATAGAGTTCATCAGAAGAGGGTGAAATTGCATAGAATTTATGCTTGGAATACCTTGAAGGTATCAACCCTTCAATAGATGGGATTGTGAGTACTTGCAAATATTCTATATTTCAGTTCAGTCCATAGTTCTGCATACCCAATAGTTATTCATTGTAAACCCTAGGAGGGTGATTTTCTGGGGTTAGCCAATCAAAAATCCTTTCTGGGTTATTATGGGTTATTGCCATAGAGTCAGAATTATAAATCCTAGATTATTATAAGCATCAGAGAATCCTCATCTATGCAATCCTATTCACCCAGAAGCATCATTTCCAGCAGGGCAGTGCAAAGGGAGAGATTCAGCAGCGCAACAGAGAGCAGTGTTTTTAGTGGCAAATCTTGAGGCCATTCAAGCCTGCTTTTGCTGGCTTGAGTGCTATATATTTTAAAGCATTGTTGTATTGTTTTCACCTCCATATTAATAAAATGGCTCAATTTTTCTATCTATTTTTATGGTGTTTTCAATTTATTTCCATATTGTTCTAGTTTCCAATTTATTGTGTTTTGTATTACTGTATTTTCCTATTTGGAATATTACAGTTTCATTTGGAGCACAGTGCTTTTACAAGTGCCGATTGTGATAGGAGACCTTTTAAGTGTGATATTTTTAACTTTTGAGTCATCACTTTAATATTGATTCTTGTTACAGGACATATGAACTCCTCATCAGCTCAGAGGAGAAGGAAACATGGAAGGAAGAAAATGATCTAGACAAAGACCCATCTTGCCAAGGTAACGCACCCTAGAGATAGCTAGGTTGAGTTATAATGCATCCCAACCTTTTAGAGGGGGCGTTAGTGCCTATTTTAATGCACTATATTTCCTAAGGGGCAACGTTACCCGTGTTTTCATGAAGAAAAGGGACAAATCCTACAGAAATTGACTCAAATTTCCTGCTTTTTCTCAAAAGGAGTCAGTCCAAAAGCAACAACCTGTGGTTCAGGCCTCTCATTGGATGTTACTAAACAAAACTAAGAATCTATAGAGGGAAAAATCATGGAAAGGCAAGGAAACATCATGATTTTTCCTATTCAAAATGATTGAGAAGATTGGCAAGGTCTATCCTCCAGAATTCCTATAAATTGGAGGCTTGGGCTCTTGGTCAGGGGTCGAAAGTTTGATCATGTGCAGAGCGAAACTTTATTTTTGAGTGTGAGTCTTAAGGATTGACAAGGTTCATTGAGAACTCTTAGCCCAAGTATCATTACACTTGAAGATAGAGGAGAGAGAGAGAGGAGTCAGAAGATTGAGGGAAGCTTGGTTCAACCAACGATTGTAATATTCCTTCTTATATATTAATAGATATATATCTATTTTGTCCATTTTATGTTTCGGTGTCACATTTATTGTTTATTTTTCTATGAAGCATGATATAAATGTCTTATATTTTCATAGTTAAATGTTGAATATGTACTTGTTTAATTTCTAGTAAGTGATACAACTGTGAAGATTACACATGTGCTTTTTTTGTTTACATGATCTAGACTTGGAGCTGGCGAGGAAGGACTTCAGCCACACTGCTTAGCACTGTCCAACAGATCTATTGTCTACAAAGAGGGAATCCTTCAATATCTCACTTTTTCAATTATGCATTATTATAAACATGTATGCAATATATTTGTAACTATACAAATAATATTCTTGGTTTCCTCGGGCACTGGGAAGCCCCGAGAGGTATTTACATCAGTGACCACCATGCATTTTACCCCTAAGAAGAATTGATGACCGTACTAGGGAGCTAATCCTTAGCTCCTAGATTGTTTATTTCTAAGCCTTTGATTATTTCCCTCTGTCACTTCTCGTTCTGCTCACATCCCTTTCTGATAATTTCATATGCTTTGTGACCATCTCAGTAGCTCACAGTGTCCATATCAGACCCTACCTAGCATTTTTTGCAACATTTCCTTGAGTAACACACCCCATGTGTGTGTTCTAGTGCATTATAACACTGCTAATGCTTGGGAATAGTGTGTTAGTATTGCTATTAACACTCAGCAGCCCTTGCTAGCCCGCATTACCCAACCAAAATTTTCTGTTAGCCTCTGTTGTGATTTCCCTGACTGTGGAGTTGCTGGCTGTCAGATTATCTTCTGTGTTTTGGATCCCTGTGCTTGGTTACCTACTAGCATTTTTAGTTTTCTTATTTGAAAATTTTTTGTTAGTCGCATTCAATTTTTTTAAGAAGAAAAGTTTTTTTTCTTTCAGTTTTTATGAAGATATTTGATTTTATTCTGAATTTTTGGGTTAAAAAGATGTTAGTGAGGATCAAAAGATGTCTAAATATTTTTAGGCTGAAATGCATTATTTGGATGCTTGCTGTTGCATGAATGTGTGAAATATTTCTCCCTATTGAATAATCTCTTCATCGAATTGAATATTAAAAGCATTTTTGCATGGCTTGAGTCAGAGTCTCATTAATTTCATACGTCCAATCCCCCTTTGAAGACTAATAAGCAAGTACACTAAAAATCAAGCACTAATAAAATCAATCATATAACTCTTTTTCTGAGCTAACAACAACATTAGGTTAGCCTAGGATCTTGGGATAGGAGAAGTGAGAAAAATGTCTAAGATCACAAAAATTAAGACTAGTATCATTTAAGAGTGAAAATCCTGCTAAAATCATACTAATGGGACCACTCCACTACTACCGGAGTTAAGTGCAAGACAACACTGGGGTGCATGAGAAGGTAGCCCACCTTTGATTGCATAATAGTGGGCATTCTATATACTGGGGTTCCCCTTGGGGATGTTTAAACTAGATCAGGGATCTAGTTGTTCTACCCATATAACATGTTGTCTACGACCGCGACCCCCCTGATAGTGTCTGTGATTTGAGGTATCTTTATTTGCCATAATTTTAGCGGCGTACACAAGGTGACTGGGGTGGGCTGCCTTGGTACCTGACATAGACATACCTACTTTGTCTTCGGTCTTTGGAAGGGTACTTGTCTCCATGAGAGTGCTTACACCCATCATCTAAGGTTCGGGAGAAGCTCAAGAGTAACCGTAACTGTACATTTGACTAGCTCTCTCTATATGCTATTTTGATATTGGGTTTCATCTCCAATAAATGGTAATACTGAGACAGGGTCTTACCCATCTAGCTTATTGATTGATTCACTTTAGAAGTTATTTTTTCTTTTTTAGGTGTTTTGTTACTATCACTGAGACTTAATAATACATCACAATAAAGCTTTGATAAAATTAACAATTCATTGTGGCGTCCTTCGACCCTCTTTGTCTTTTTAGGCAACAACAAGTTCTCCCTCCATTAACACTGGGGGAGGAGTCGAGTCTCGGTGACCCAGTGCCTTCTCCGGAAGAGCAGTCTCCAGTGTTAACCCCTGATTTTCACATTGCTCCTCACCATACGGAGTTTCCTAAGGATCCTTTCATTGAAGGAGTCATAAATCCTTACAATCCTCCTCTCACTGACCCGTTGGGGCCATTTTTATTTCAGGTAGCACCGATACCAGCCATGTCTTCGGTTGAACCCACATCCACTTGACAACTGACGATCGTTGGGTTGGTGTCGTTGGTGGCTAACTCGGTTCCACCACCATCTTCCCCTCTAGTTGTAAGTTCTACACAAATGATTGGAAACCATAGTATTCAACATATACCCATTCATAGAAACTTAGTCACCACAATTGCAAGCAGAATTCCAAACCCTTCAGTATCTGCTCCTATAGTGACTGCACCTCGACCCTCGGTTTCCTCTCCCACTAGCGAGGCTATTTCGGTTCCTTTTAGCAACCCTTTCTGTTGGAAATCCATTGATGAGTTAAAAACCCATTGGCTATTATTCCAGGGGGCACTTCGATACCCCTACATTCAGCGGGACAAGCAAGACCATCGATTGTTAATCCCATTCCTCTTAGTGGTAAAACTTTTGGTGTAGGGTCTATGCCAATGGTCAATTATGCGATAGCAATATGCCACAAGCTAACTCTATCACATCTACATGGGAAACCTTTCCCCAAAACCAATTGGGACAAGGGGGCAACTATTACACTAGGGGAAACCAAGAGTTTGTCCCCCAATACAACATCCCCTATGGACAACAACCCTACATCCCTACACCTCCACTCACTGGAATTTTTTATTAACAGAGTCCTACTTATCCCGTTGTTAATACTTTGATGGGCAGACCCTATGGTCCAAATGGTCAGCCAAAACCTCCTTGGCTAGACTTGGGGGAGACCATGCAATTGCCATTTTTGGCAGCTTTAGACATCCCCGACCTATACAAATTGACCAATGATCCTATCAACCATAACCCACTCTGGCCACCAGTACTGCACAGTATTAAGTCTGACATCCCTAATTTCGAAGGGAAATAAGGGGAGGATCGAGCTATGCACATCACCACCTTTCATCTATGGTCTGTTTCTAACTCCATGGTGGACGGGAGTATCCTTCTTAGAATTTTCCCCCGCACTCTCATAGGCAACGCTGAAAAATGGTACATCGAGTTACCACATGCTGCAGTCAATACTTTTTGTGCCTTAGCAACAGAATTTCTTAAGAAATTTCAATTACCTATCTAATACGAAACCGAAATTGAACTCTTAACCTCACTGTGCCAAGAAATCGCCACCCATATCTTTGATCACATTCATGAATGGAGATGTAGGCAAAGTTTATTCAAAGTGCCAATCCCGAATCATCTGCTATCAAAATGGTTTTATAAGTCACTCTTGCCACCCCTTGTTAAAGACGTTTTCTTGTCTGGTGCGGTCAGAAAAGACCAATCCATCCATCGTGCACATCATACAGATATCATCTATTCACAATATGGCACACTGTATGAGTTACTCACACATGCCCCTGGCAACCCAAATCCTCCCGCCACTTAGTTTCCTAGAGTGCACGCTGACAATATCGTTGGTGCAACTTCCGGTGTCACTGTAAAACAGCTTAGCAGGCAAGATTTCCAACCATCTTCGGCTGCCACCGCCCCTACCCAATCGGTTGCTCTTCCCATCGCTGAGGTACACCCTGTGAAGTCTACACAAAAACCTAGCAGCAAGAACAAGAAGAATAAGAAAAAGGTTGCTTCTTCTGAAGAGAAGCCCAATACTCAGAATAATCCCAATCAGAGAAATGCTGCTAAAAACGACAAAGTAAAGGGGAAACCTATGAGATTCCCTTGAAAAATTGGTGTGGAGGACCACTTGACATATAAATGTCCTCAGCTATAGGAATGTACAAATTTTATTACACAAATGGACTCTGGAAGGACACATGTCGTCCTTCACAATCCATTCCCTAATCCACAAAAACAAAAAAAACACATGGTTGCAAACTCGCCACAACCCCCCCAAAGGGGCAATGGTGGTGCTCATCCTTCCAGTGAAGGATTGTCTACCATTTATGGCATGGAGACTGTTGAAATGCAAACCCGAGCTCTATGGAAATGTAGTCATTGAGGCTCATGAACTTGGTTCAAGTTTGAATACACTGCCAGCTAATGATCTGCATATTGAAAGGCCTACTATTGACCCTTCCATTCATCCCCCCAAAGGGACCCTTCGACGCACGACTCATAACACCTCTACACGTGCTTCCTAGAACTACATCATTGTAGAAGACTTGGCGCAAGCATCGTTAGTTATGTCTACACTTGAAGTGTTGCAAACCTTCCCAGCACAAAGGAAAGCCTTACTTTCGGCCATTTGTGGAGTTGACCCCAAAGATTCTATGCTAGCCATATTCGACATGGAAAAATGAAAACCTAGCCTTTCACACCAGATTTCCTTCCAGGTTCAAGTTGTGTCAAAAGGGAGACCAATCCATCGCACTATCATAGACGAAGGTGCTTCAACCTACTTAATGTCAACTAAGTGCTAGCTCACTTTGGGTTTTCCCACTTTGTCTCCACCGTCAAATTCCCTCAAAGCTTTCAATGACCACACCTTCCTCCAAAAAGGATACCTTGCTAGATACCCCATTACACATAGTGGGAAAACGATAACTCTGGACATAGAAGTCATAGATCGTCATCTCGACTATAATCTTTTGTTGGGTCACAGTTGGTCTTACGCGACAACTCCCATTGTCTTTTCAGTTTTCTGACTCATCCTTTTTCCATTGGATGGGAATATAGTTACTTTGGACCAGCTATCCTTTGGCACCCCTGATTATTCTGCATTACCGAGTAGCACTATGCCCTTAGTAGGAGGCATTACTGACTCTTATGTCAGTGTCGGTACTTGTCTCCTAACGGAATCCTCCCTAATGGTTTGTTTCCCTCTCCTTCTGCCTGAGGTTCCACACATGATTTCAATGATATCCACCATCTTGAATGGCTCTATCGATCCCTATATCCTACCGATGCCTTCAGAAATTGATTCCTATGGAGATCAAATGCCACTATCACTGGCTGAGTTGGATTACAAAGCCGTCCAATCAGCATATGAACCCTCCACTTCTATGGTTTTGACCAATGGTACCACCCTCTCGCCGACCATAGTTCCTTCTAAGGATCTCCTCGATGAAGTCCTACCTATGAACGAAGCTATCCAAGAGATCATGTCTCTAGGGGAATGACCTTGGGGGGAGTTTCATCATCATGCTTCGATCTCTGATTCACACGCGGCCACTATTCAAATCTCGTATTTCGACCCACCTGAGATCATTCCCTTTGCCTACACGATTTTTCAAACTATCGATGCAGAAGGGAACATGGGAAATATTTCCAAGACCATTGCTTATAGATATCTCGGTCAAAACCGGTATCGTGGAAAATATACAGATTCAAAGTGGATTGCAGTCCTGAGGAAATTTCACACTTCACATCCCTTTTCAAGGAGTCGCGATGTTTTTTCTTGGTTTTACGATGAAATTCCCAGCATATATCCTTCTATAGCCAAGCATGAAATCCAGATTTATGACAATGCCAAACCTGTCCGGCAAAGGCTCCGACCTGTCCACCCTTGCAAAGTGGCAACTATCAAGACAAAAGTTGAAAAACTCTTACACGTTGGTTTCATCTATCCCATTCCTCTGACAGAATGGGTATCCAATCCAGTTCCCGTAGATAAAAAACAAGGCACCATCCGATTCTATGTTGATTATCATGATCTGAACGTCGTTTGTCTAAAATACAATTATCCTACTCCATTTATAGATCAAATTCTCGATGATTGTTTTGGATGCAAACCTTTCTCCTTTATGGATGGCTTTTCGGGATATAACCAGATAGCAATTAAAAATTATGACCAGCATAAAAATGCCTTCATTTGTCCTTGGGGCACATTTCCGTATCATAAACTCCCATTCAGTCTGAAGAATGCAGGAGAAATTTTTCAAAGGGCCACGAACTATGCATTTCACGATATTAGACACATTGTACAAGCTTACTTGGATGACCTTTCGACTCACTCCAAGAAACGAGCCCATCACCTTGCGCATATTAAAGAAATATTTTCTCAATGTAGGTTCTATAGCATATGTCTGAATCTGCATAAGTGTGCATTTTTTGTCAAGTCTAGACGTCTTCTTGGTTTCATTGTCTCCAAGCACGGGATTAGGGTTGATCCTGATAAGGTAAAGGCAATTTTTGAATTACCTGTAGCATAATCCATTCTGTAACTCCAACATTTGCAAGGAAAGGCAAACTTCTTACGTCGCTTCATCGTAAATTATGTTGAGATGACGAAAGGCTTCATGCCTTACTTGAGAAATGCGTACCATATCTATGGGATGATCAAGCTCAACTGTCTTTTAACGCCATGAAATGGGCACTCGTTTCCGCCCCACTCCTTAGTGCCCCCATCTATTTGCGTAGCTTTCTCCTCTACCTGGTAGCTTCACCATTCTCACTAGGAATGGTTTTCGTTCAATTTCACGATGACGATAGTGAGCATGCGATTTATTATCTGTCAAAAGGTCTCATCAGACCTGAATTATGATATTCACATGTGGAGAAACTATGTCTCGTAGTGGTATTTGCTATCACCCGCCTCTGACATTATACATTTCTACGGTAGACTACCATAATTGCTTTGGAGAATCCCATGTGACACATCTTGTCTCATCAGATCATTGGAGGAAAATATTCCAAATGGATTGTAATCCTACAAAAATTTTATTTGGTTTTTGTTGCTACCAAAGCAAATAAATCTTTAGTATTCATCGAAATACTGTCGGAACTTCCCAAAATTGACCCAAAAGAAGTAGCTCATGATCCATTTCCTGATGAATCTATCTATCCGGTCGATTCTTCTAATCCTTGGTATGGGGACATTCTGTTCTACCTCAAAACTCAATGGTTCTGTCCAACTCTCACACCAAGCGACTGTCGTCACATTCGTCACCAAGCGAAACACTATCTCGTGTTGAATGATACTCTATATCATTATGGTGTCGATATAGTTCTTTGGCATTGTCTCACTCTTGATGAGGCAGAACACATTTTAAATTACTGCCATGCTCGGGCATGCAATGGTCATCTTTCTGGCATAACTACTTCTCAGAAAATATTGCGTGTAGGATACTATTGGCCCACTTTGTTTAAATAATGCATCACAGTGGTCCAAAAGTTCCTTTCATGTCAGATTTTTATGAAGAAAATGCATGCCCATCCTGTCCCTCTTCATCCGGTTATCTCCATCGATCCTTTCACTAAATGGGGAATCGATTTCATCATGTGCAATCCCACTTTCGCTGATGGACAAAACTACATCATAGTTGCGATCGACTACTTCAAAAAAGGGGCTGAAGCCATTCCCACTTTTCAGGCCTATGGAGAAACCCTTGCTCTCTTCCTGTTAAATCAAGTCATCTTTTGTTTCGGTGTACCCCGCTCAATTTTCAAAGATCATGGTTCACACTTTCAGAATGAAATGATGATGAAGTTAACTTCCATGCTAGGTTTTCGACAAGAGCAGTATTCTTCCTACTACCTACAAGCTAATGGTCAAGTATAATCCGTAAAAGGAATCATCAATACCATGATTCATCGGTTAGTCAGCAATCATAAACCACATGGCATCAGAAACTATACTCCGTGTTATGGTCATACCAAACATCATTGAAAACTGCTATAGTCTTCACGCCATTCCAACTAGCATATGGTATGGAAGCAGTTCTTCCAATAGAGTGTGAGATTCCATCACTTAAGCTAGCCGTTGAACTCCTACCCAGTACCACTATCGAATAAGAGTGCTTGCTCTCACTCAATCAATTGGACAAAACTTGACGAGATGCGTCACTGGCACTCTAAGCTCGCAAGCACCAAGTAAAAGCTCAATATGAAAAATTTGTCAAGCCTCACTCTTTCCAAGCAGGTGATCTCGTTCTACTCTATGATCAAATACATGACCTCTTGGGGGCAGGAACACTTCATCCATTATGGCTTGGTCCATACGTTTTCATGAAAGTCCTTTCGAAAGGAGCTTATGAACTTGAGGACTGTAATGGGATTCCACTCATTGAGCCCTGCAATGGGTTTTATTTGAAGAAGTAATTCAACTAGTGTTTCAATGGGCATATGATTTGTAATTTTATGTATATAAGTTTTGGTTTTTTCTGGTGAGTATTTTTTCTCATATAGGCTCTCTTATTTTACATGAATTTCTTCATCATCCTTGCCATACGTTGGATATGCGGATGGTGCCAGTCGTCACACAACACATTGCATCAGCTGCTTGGGTCCTCTATACACCTGAGTCAAAACTACTTGGTTCTAGGGTAATATTTATTGGCGATGCCACCAAAAATATTGCTGAGTACATGTCGGTGATACAACTCCTCACGGAAGCTGCATCTCGGGACATCTCCAATCTGGTGGTCAGGTTAGATTCCCAGCTAGTCGTTATGCATTTGAACAACTTTTATCGCATTCGACATCCAACCTTATTACATTATTACTTAAGGGTACGACTTCTGGAATGTCAATTTCAATTCATTACTTTTGAGCACATTCCTAGAGAATCTAATACATTAGATGATTCATTGGAAAATTATGTGTTAGATTGGCATTTGTCACATTTATTATAGAAAGAGTCATGCATGAGTGTACATTTTTTCATCATAAAAAATACATAAAAATTAAAAAATAAAAGATTAAAATCGCGAAAATATGTATATGTATATATATGTCATGTCCAGTCAAGTTACATAAAAAAAAATCTTCAAAACTTGGCTATTTTACAAAAATTGGCTCTACTAAGCCTCGCTCTAACATCTATACATCTATCATCTAATCCTCCTGAGCCTACTACTCATGATAGTAGATAACTGCTCTAGCTAACCTCCTCAGAGGCACCAAGAATCTCTTTGGCACACCCACTGTGTGTTGTTGCAGGTGAATGGGGATCTCCCTCATGGGAAGAGGTGTCACACCCATGCTCAATCCTTCAAGGTTCCTGGAAACCTCGTGCAAACTGCGTGCACCATCAGCCTATTAGGCAACTGCTGTGACCTCTAATGATGCTCCACCCCTAGGTAGATGCATTCCTTACTGTGCATAGCGAGGGGATCTAGCTGGACGGATGGATGCCACCTTTGTGTCAAGAAATAAGCTTCATGTCAAAATATTTTTTTCACCCATTAAAGAAAAAAATTGCATAAATGTTCAAAAGACAAAAATACTTAAGCAATTGATTTTTTCTTCTTACCATTTGGGCCCCACTGAGTGCCTGGTGGGAATCTCATCTTCGGATACCCTATGAAGTTCATCCCTGCATAGGGATAATCTTCAATCATCACGATTTGGCCATTCAGGCACTCGAAGAATGCATCATAAAAGAAATGGTGGATCAGACCCTTTCCAATCCATGGCATCATGGCGGACCAATGACCTTGTCTAGGCTCTCGTGTTCCCATAACATCCATGATCATCCTCGGCCTCATGACGAGCACTCTATCTAGTATGAAGGAAAATATCAATGTACCAAACCCAAACTCTCTTTGGGACTCGGTCTTACATACTATCAACTCTTCTTTAACCCAGCGAACAATGCCTTCACACTAATAAAAAATCTGTGGCTGCAAGAAATCCAGTGCTAGTAATACCTGGGCCTTGGTGGCCACGTGCTGACTCCTGGCCCTCGCCAAGTGAATGATCATCCACAGACGAGACCTCATCAGTCTCGAGGCCACCTGTGCTATAGGAATATAGTTAATTACTGATGTAGTATTGTTGGCTCGAGGGGTCTTGACCTAGGTTCGAAGTTCAAGGTTTGCCAACAAACCCCTATACTACTGGCCCTTTCGGCAGTGACCTGCTTTCGCAGGTCAAAGTCTCACCTAAAGTAGTATGTGTGGGTGCTAGAACTAGGTTTCCGCACCCTAAGAAAGGATGGGTAAGGCAAGCAGATTTGTGTTCGACACAGTAATACCCAGATCGCCTCTTCTCGTGCAAGGTTTATATGCCTCTTCCGCATCCATGTGCGCTAGATCTATAGTTATATATTTCTAGGACAGTAGCACAATATAGCATAAAACAGAACAGAATAGATCCAGATACAATAAACACACTTACACAGGTTTTTCACAGCTTAAATATAGAAAGTACAGAATGCAGTAAGTACCAATGATTCACAAAAGAAAGTACACATAGATTCAGTTCTCTATCAACCTTTCTTATTCATCAATTCATTAGTTCCTTCTTACAATCCCCTTCCTAGCTTGTGCACACAGCAGCAGGGTCCACACACAGCTGGAATCTGGATCTCCACGCACATAGCCAGCAGGAGTCCGTTCCCCAAAACCCCAAACAGACAACTTAAACCACAATTCGCATCAATAGCTCTTTCTTCTCTACCTTACAATACAAAATGTTCCTCTATTTATAATAATCTAGCCTAAACTTTCCTATGGTCCGAAAACCATGGTTTTCAGATCCCTGGTTTTCCCTTTTACCCATTACAATGCTTTCGGGGCTTTGACCCACCCAAAAACCCCTGCGCTAGACTAAATCTAATCAAAAGTATTAAAAAATGGACCAGTTTCACAGCTTGTAGGAGACCCTGTTCCAACAGTCCCCCAAAAAATCTTGTGACTCGTCCTAAGTTACTGTGGTGGTGTGGCCTCTATTTGCGTATGTAAGGTATTGAAAGCACTGATGAGTGGAGGGAGCACTTTCTGACTTTGGGCCATAGCGCGTTGCACAATAATGACAAGTTCCAGGGAGGTAGGGCCATTCGGAGCCATGGTAACTTGCTCCAATATCCAGTGGAGGTGCGCGATGGAATTCTGAACATTCTGAGATAACTAGAGGCTAGTATCACCCCATGGCTCCAAGCACTTTCTAAGGACGTGCTTGGCGCGGTGGAGATCCACAATTGTGTTCATGAAGGCTAGATGTTGCATAGTGACGTGGGAGGGCAAGGTAGCTCCAACCTGATCGAATGCAGCTTCCTCCCATCGTAAGTCTTCCTGGGTACGCTGAAACTTGGGGTGGAAATAGAATGTTTTCCAGAGCTGCATGGCCATCTCGACCAACTGAGCGCCTTGAGTAAGCTGCTCCTTAATAAAATCCGTTGCTTCTGTGATCCATGCAACCCACTGTGCCAGAACTTCTGGGGGTATTTCCCGCTGCTGTCGTGCATTCTGGCCACGGTGATGGATATCTTGCAACACAGTGGTATATAATCTTTGTAGTGCCTCTTTAGAGAGCTACCCTAAATCGATTTTTAGATCCATGGTCGTTGGGGCGTGGTCGTTAACTATGATAGTGTGAGGGAGTGAACAAATATGGCTTCTGCTCATCAGTAATTTAGGACTACAGAGAAGTCATAAGATATCCCTATATCACTTCATTCCTTTCTTGCACAGGACTAGCTGTGACTTGGCTGCGATAGTGTTGGTGGTGAACTAGGGTAATTGCGTATCCTCCTTTGTGGTATCACCTGAGGCCGTCCAGCTGGGCCCTGTGACCGTGCCAGGGTCGTAAAGGTCAGGAATTTCCTTTGTGCAGCTATGGTGCCCCTCTACACGGGGTTCAAAGTCAATTCTTCCTTAAGGGGGCCAAAGGCCAATTATCATATCAAGCTTTTCATCCCCAGACCCTCTCAACTTGATGTCTGCAGGCACTAAACTAGGAGGTGCCAAATAGGTAGGGTCTGCCATAGCAACAAAAGGATGGGCTTCCCAAACAATGTAAAAGATCCCAACCAACAGGTAGGGGAATAACAGAGGAAGGGTACAGAGACAATACAAAGCATTGAACACAGCCATCCTGTTGACCTTATACTGTCTAGGGCCATCCCATGGTAGAGTAAACTCCACTTGAAACTTCCCATCGATCGTTTAGAATGAACTCACCATTAATTGTTGTATTGATGTTCTGCTGCCCATTGTCTTTAACGGTAAGGTTCCCTTCTCACCAATGTGTATTGTTTTGACGGTCGTTATTCATACCTGAAGGTTTTCCCACAGATTGATAGATTATGGATGACGCATATGTGTGGTTCACGTATCTTGAATTAAAGTCGATACTAGGGGTTTCGTAATGCGTTCCAAGAACCCTTTCAGAAACTTGGCCACCGTACCTCTTGGCAGGTGTGTTGTTCCTTTAGTAAGGGCATCCGAGTGCAGCAAGGCTGCGATGAGTGTTCTTGTGCCATCTACCACTTTAACTATTCGTAGGGACTCAGCCCGCAAATTCTTCCAATTGCACATGTACCAGTATAGCCGTACATCTAAGTACCATGCAGTCGGATGCAAGCCTAGGTCATTTATAGCCAAGCGAACTTATTCGGTTGGACTCCTGTTGCACCCTTGTGTTTCCCCTACCAGCAAATACTTGCGCAAACGCTCTGACCCAAGGAACCTCTGGGTCTAGTTTCCAGTTGGAGCTCTGAATCGTAGGATCATCGTATCCTAAAACTCTTCCCAAGTCTGGAATATCGGCCCATGCGTATCCCACCAACGCGTAGACGCTCCGCACAGGGCTAGCGAAAGTGCTCCTAGCCTACGGTCCTGGGGAACTTAGGCTTCGAATGCACGTAAAAACTCCTTAATGTCCCCGGCGTCCTCAAGGTAGGGTAGGTCTCTTACCTCGGTAGAGATGCAGCAGAAATTCCTTGTACCCCGAAGACATCTTAGCACTGAAACCTCATGCAACCATTCTTGCCAACTCTCCAGTTCCCCATCAGAGTTAGAGAAGCATTCACTGTCCTTTTCCTAGCAGAGCACTCCTTCCGCTGTGGGGTTAATCCAGTCTTCATCCTGCGTAGTCAATTTATAGACATGATCTATTTTTTCTTCGTCGTGTGGTGGCTCTGTGTACTATGCACCTTCTGGGGGATCTAGTGGTACTATTACACACATACCGTTATTTTCAAACACCATGATGCGCTTTTTGAGATTGATGAAACCTCCCATATCTATCACTCAGTCTAGTCCTAGGAGTGTAGGGTAGGGATCCGCATCTTCCATGATTTATATTACTTCAAAGTCAACTAGGACTTTTACCCCGGTGATATCTACCATGACTTTTGGTAGTCTTCCCAGTGGGATGATCTTCTGTTGATTTTCCATGCGCAGCTGGATGGTAGACCATTCCAATTTAGGTTCTCCCATTCGTTTCCAAGTTTATTTAGGTAATACATTTGCATCTAATCCAAGGTCTAAAATAACTTGATCCATCTCGTAGTCACCAATCTGTGTAGTCAACTGCATTTCCCTTCCGATGCATTTTTTATACCTATATATCTTGTGTACATCCTCAACTCCAAGCATCGGATCGGGCTGAGCTATGAAACTATGCATTAATGCTTGAAGGTTCTCAACAGCTCATGGGTTACGTAGCAGCTTCAGACATGCCTGTAAAAAGGGTTCAACCCCCTCCTCCATATTAAGGTGTGTCGGCATCTGCGCAGTAGCTGCTATCGTATCTTGTTCCTTGCTGATGTGTGCTCCTTCCTGAGAAGGGGTAAGATCCCTGGTAGGTGCCTCCTTTACTCCCTAGGTGACCATCCCGCTGCGTGTTATTACTTTTACACTTGGGTCTATGTTTCTTAGCTCGGTTTTAACTCTTTGCACATTCTCCATAGGGGTGGGTTGTTTTTCCTGCATCTTGGATATTAAAATTGGGCAATCTTCAACCACATGGTCTCGCTGTCGACAATATTTGCACGATTTCCTGGTGGAATTTGGGTAGTCCCTAGCAAATTGTCCCATCTCCCCATAGTTATAACAGACTAACTGCCCATGTCCTCATCCTACACTTCCTCCCCGACCTCCTCTACCCCATGCTGGAGAGCCTCCGAAGCTTGCGATCATTCTTGGAAATGCAGGGTATGATTGTACCCTATACAATTTACCACGATCTATCATCAAGTCGTAAGTGTGACAATTCTGCTCATCGTGTCGTACCAACCAGCAGAACCTGCACCATTGTTGCTTCAGTTCCGAGACATACATGCCTAGCCGAGGGCAATCATTTGTATCATGCAGTCCTGCTACACGGCAATCATCGCACCATAGCGCAGGTCCTCTTGAGCCTAGTCACTACAGGATGGGTTCCCCACTTGCTCCTGGTCGTACCGGACTAGGTCCTCCCACCTTCATGTAATTTGTCAGTAGAGGGCACTGATCCTTCGTATGGCCAGATACCTGACATCGTCTGCACCATATATCTACGCAAGCGTCCTTTCCTCACTCCTTTTGCAGGTTCTGAATTTCCATATGCATAGCTCCCAACTATTCCTGAATTTGCTAGACCCCTATCGACGTATCCTCTCTGGGTGAAAATTCTAGTTTCATAGCGGCTTCCATAACTTTTTCTTGCGATTCAAAGGTTTTGTGACACATTGGCATGCGTAGGTGGGGTAACAGCATAGCGATGAACCATTCCGTATGTTGTCTATCATCATACTCGAATCCTCCTTCCCTGATTTCTCTCTTCAATCGCTGATTAGCCTCCCACACCAATTTAGATGCACCTTGTTTGAATTCCTTTACTTTCGCTACCAGCTAAGAGTAAGATTTTGGCTTTCGGAACTCTTTCTTCAGAGCATCTTTGATATCTTGAATAGATGCACT
Source organism: Pinus albicaulis (assembly GCA_034641835.2). Classification (NCBI taxonomy): domain Eukaryota; kingdom Viridiplantae; phylum Streptophyta; class Pinopsida; order Pinales; family Pinaceae; genus Pinus; species Pinus albicaulis. Next base: position 1,043,774,748 of record CM076584.1, on the reverse strand, counting down.
CCCGTTCTGGGCGATGTATCTCATATACCAGTCTAGTGCTCTGTCCTTGAATGCCAGGGACAGCTGCGCCCTTTTCACCGTATCATTTGCCACATTTTGTGCAGTCCAGATAGAATCTGAAACAAATCAAAATAGATCCATATCCTCATCCCCTACCCCCTTGAAGGTAGGTAGTCTCAGGTGCGCAGCCATATTTCCGTCCAGCGAGGTTGGTGGTATGGGTGAGTTTTACCTTTGTGCTGTGGCGGGGAACCTTGTGTAGCTGGTTCATGTAATAGATTATAGGCAGATCCCCCCCCGTCAAGGTTGGTCTGATAGTATTTACCACTGTGTGTCACGCTTCCGTCTAGATCCGAGGTCATTCAGTCGGTATGACGACACAAAATGCTCTTTTCACACAGTAATATTTTAATCAACAATGGTAATGTCCTCAGAAGTTTGCCCCAGAACCCTTTAAATAATTTTTCGTTTTACCTCAGATTACGAGAAAATTTGATCAATGGAAAATTCTATCACAAATCCTTCAAGCACATTGTCCACCCAGTGATCTACTGTGCGCGTGGTAGTATTATCATTTCTTTCTAGCCGCTGAATTTTCTCTGGGGTCCACTGAGTGAGTCGTTCATCCTTCCAACACTTCTGGAATCCTACAAGTCTGGCCAGCCACTCCTGAAGCTCAATCGAAAATGTTACAAAGAATATTTCGTAGCTTTTTGTAAGAATGTACCTATTTTTCCAATTTTTCGATGTTAACTTCACAGTGTGATTTTCTTTTACCACGAATTCCTAGATCTGCTTTCCAAACCAGTCCCCAATTTCCTTTCTTTCAGGCTTCCAATATTCTTTGGTCATTACTCGATCCCTTTCTCAAAATGCTCCAGGTCCCAGCAATAGAACCATTTGTTGGCTCGAGGGGTCCTAACCCAGGTTTTGAGTTCAAGTTTTGCCAAAAAACCCCTATACTACTGGCCCTTTCGGTAGTGACCTGCTTTTGCAGGTCAAAGTCTCACCTGAAGTAGCATGGGTGGGTGCTGGAACTAGGTTTCCGCACCCTGAGAAAGGATGGGTAAGGCAAGAAGAGTTGCGTTCAACACAGTAATACCCAGATCGCCTCTTCTTGTGCAAGGTCGATATGCAACTTCTACATCCACGTGCGCTAGATCTATAGTTATATATTTCTAGGACAATAGCACAATATAGCATAAAATAGAATAGAACAGATCCAGATACAGTAAACACACTTACATAGGTTTTTCGCAGCTTAAATACAAAAAGTACAGACTGCAGTAAGTACCAATGATTCGCAAAAGACAATACACATAGATTCAGTTCTCTATCAACCTTTATTATTCATCAATTCATCAGCTCCTTCTTGCAATCCCCTTCCCAGCCTGCGCACACAGTAGTAGGGTCCGCACACAGCTAGACTCTAGATCTCTGTGCACACAGCTAGCAGGAGTCCATTCCCCAAAAACCCAAATAGACAACTTAAACCACAATTCACATCAATAGCTCTTTCTTCTCTACCTTACAATACAAAATGTTCCTCTATTTATAATAATATAGCCTAAACTTTCCTATGGTCCGTAAACCATGGTTTTCGGACCGCTGGTTTTCCCTTTTACCCATTACAATTCTTTTGGGGCTTTGACCCACCCCAAAACCCCTGCGCTAGACTAAATATAATCAAAATTATTAAAAAATGGACCAGTTTCGCAGCTCATAGGAGACCCTGTTCCAACAAGTATTTTTCATGTAGTGAGCCTAAATCAATTGCATAGTTGTGCAAGGATCAGCTCTCGAACCTGTCTGATCAAGCTTTGGTCCTCTACATGATAGGCCGACCAGAAAGTATATGTCTTCCTTATCTATTGGGAGTTCATGACCCCCAATGCAGAAAACGTGTTGTTGATCATCCCACTACTAGATTATCAGCTTAGAAGGTCTTCCTGCCCCCTCATTATCTCTAATCTGCCATACTTCAGTCACCCACATCTTCGGAGAACAAGCAAAGTAGCCATATCGATAACCATTTCATGTTCCTCTCGTTCATGCTCTATTTCATGCCAAATACTCATGGTAATAGCTTCATTGCTGCAAAAATCAAGTTTCCAATGGATCAGTTTTAGGCCAAATCACTTCAGGATTGAGCAAACCAAGCTTGAATTTTTTTTGGGCCGACTAACGCGGGTCCCAGTGTCGAACAAGGCATGCTAACACACTGTCCCTTAATGTTCAATGCATGTAACGTGACCCTAGCACTTGGCACCGCGTTACCCACCTAAAATATTTAGGGCTTTCTCAAAAACTCATTTTTAACCATTAAAAACAATAAAAATTCTGAAGGAAAGCAAGATAAAGGCTCAAATTATTACCTGGAACTCGTGGAATCGAAAACCGTTGCTCGGATCGCCCACAATTGACATCAGAAGTTTCACCTCTTTTTTTGCCCCAGATCTCTTTCACAACACTCAAACAGTGAAAATGAAGGTCTTTTTTCCTTGTTAGAGACATTTTGGAGGTATGACCCACTCAGCTAGTCTGTTAAAATTTAAATTTCCACTATTTTTTGTCGCAGCTGTTGGTTTTTAAAGGTCACCAATGCTCTGATCAGTTGTCAGTGTTCATGGGCAGAATTGACCGTGTTCGACCCGGATTGAGCCTTCTTTTTAGAGACTTTTTATAGCTCGTAAAATTGAAAAAACCTCGAGTTTCCTTCGTCGGGCTCGTTAAACTACCATGATGAAGAACTATGAGCCATTATTTTCCATGTTTTTCTAGCTCATTAAAAGACTGAAAAATTCACCGAGTTTTTCTCCATCGAGCTCGTTAAAATTTCACAGAGAGGATCGAGTTTTTGTTCGTCTGACTCGTTAAAAATTCACAAAGAATATTAGGTTTACATTGTCTCCTCATAGTCATAAAAAAATGAGGTGGACGTCCATTGAACATAGATTTATCACTTTATCTGGACTCAATGGACTAGATTACGGAAAAGGAACTATGTTAGGCATACTATTCTCTCTTTGTCACACCTGGTTATCAACCATGATAAAGGTACCCCCCTTGCAGTTGTCTTTTACGATGTTTTTCAGACTCCCTAAATATGAAAAGATCACCTACTTTACCCGTCTAGACTCGTTAAACAATCAAATGGGGAAAATTTTGGACAAAGTGGATACTTATTCTATTATGCTTTGAAAGCCAATTTCACAACAAAAAACCTTGAACATGGCACTTCCCAGAAAATTCACTCACAATTACCCGAACCCTACCATTCTATGAGTTTAGCCTTCATATGTCGATGCCCCTACATTGGTGATTCCTGACACCCTTTGGTGTTCATAAGCCTAAGTTTCCTGGTACCCTATTACTGTGCCTTCTATTGTTCAAGAAGATCTCGCTATCTACTACTTCCTGTATCAGTCAAGCCATCATATGGAAGAAATCATTTGTCGTTGTCATTTACTACAATTTTCTCTTGACTATCTTAAAAAAAAAATCACCTTTTCCCGTTTTGTGTTAATTGATGTAGGATTCCTCATTTCCTACCTTTTGATAGATCTCTTCCTATCGAATTCAACATCTTATTTAGGAAGTTGATCCAGAAACATATAAGTACCCTGGAACTTGAAAACCTCAGTGGCAGGTTACCTTGTGTTTGATTGGGGGTTTTCATCATTGTCTCCTAGTCGAATGATTCTACGAGTGTTTGACATCAACACCATTTATTCACACTCGCTAGATTGTACTGCGCATCTTAGAGGTTGCCATCCTTATCAATGGCCATCCTCCTGTCTGTTAAAAATTTTCATCATTGACTAGTAATCGGATGATTTCCTGCATGTTCGACTACAACTCCTTTATTCACATGTGCATAAATATGCAGTTTAGTGAAGTGGATACCAAGACCTTAGGTTGAGGCTTACATCATTCAATTGTGTTTCCTCTCCTAAGCTACAATATTGTTTTCGAAGACATATTATCAGATTGATCCTTTCATGATAAAAGCTTCCACATTATTCTTATCGGTGGAAATACTGGTCATATATCTTTCTGGGGAAATCATTTTGATACAACGACTGATCATGGGAATTCCCAAATCAGGACATATACTTATATTTCTGACATATGTTGTTGTTTCAGGTTTTCCTCAGTCCTCCAACTCCTCTCGCTCTACTACACATATTATAAAGTATTTCCGCAATCATCTTCAACTCTGATCTCACACTTTAGGGGGCATATGTTACAGGACAAATGACCTCCTCATCATCTCAGAGGAGAAGGAAACATGGAAGGAACAAAATGACCTAGACAAAGACCCATCTTGCCAAGGTAACACACCTTAGATACAACTAGGTCGAGTTATAATGCATCCCAGCCTTTTAGAGGGAGTGTTAGTGCCTAGGTTAACACAATTTCCTTCCTAAGGGGTAGCGTTGCCAATGTTTTCGTGAAGAAAGGGGACAAATATCAAGGAAATTGACTGAAATTTCCTGCTTTTTCTCAAAAGGAGTCAGTCCAAAAGCAGCAAGCTGCGGTGCAGGCCTCTTATTGGTCGTTACTAAACAAAAATAAGCATCTATATAGGGAAAAAGCAAGAAAAGGAAAGGAAACAACATGATTTTTCCCATTCAAACCAAATTAGAAGATTGGCAAGGTCTGTCCTCCCGAATTCCTATAAATTGGAGGCTTGGGCTCTTGTTTAGGGGTCAGAAGTTTGATCGTGTGCAGAGCGAAACTTTATTATTGAGTGGGAGGCTTAAGGATTGGCAAGGTTCATTGAGAAATCTTAGCCCAAGTATCATTACACTCGAAGATAGAGGAGAGAGAGAGTGGAGTCGAAAGACTGAGAGAAGCTTGGTTCAACCAATGGTTGTAATCTTCCTTCTTATATGTTAATAAAATTGTATCTGTTTTTTCCATTTGATGTTTCAGTGTCACATTTATTGTTTATTTTTCTATGAAGCATGATATAAATGGCTCAGATTTTCATAGTTCAATGTTGAATATGTACTTTTTTAATTGCTAGTAAGTGATACAATTGTGAAGATTACATGTGTGATTTGTTTGTTTGTAGGATATATACTTGGAGCCAGTGAGGAAGGACTTCAACCACACCACTTAGCGCTCTCCAATGGATCTGTTGTCTGCAAAGAGGTAATCCTTCAATATATCACTTTGTCAATTATGCATTAGTATAAACATGTATGCAATGTATTTGTAACTATACAACTAATCTGACTGTCTTCCTCAGGCACCAGGAAGCCTTGAGATGGAAAAAAATCATCTACCACCCATGCAATTTACCCCTAATAAATTCTATATAAGTTTATTTCTCGTTAAAATAAACAAAAACTAAAAATGTCCTATTTTATTTACTAAAAGGATTTCAACTAAAATTTTAAATGGTCCCCATGATTTATTAAATCTACTATTTATCATAATGGGGGGGCTATTGAGTACTACAATAGATCTCCGTTTTATTACCATATTACCTCATTTCGAAGGTCTCCATGATTAAGATGAAAAAAAATCTATATAACATATTTTGACACTTTTTAGTTCTCTCTGATTTCCCTAAAAATGTCATCTAGGCCCTCAACAAGACCTCAAAATTTTATAGCCCAAAAAACTACCAAAAATAGAAATTTGTGTTAAATTTAAGGAAATGAAACTGGAAAGAAATAGTGTTGCATCAAGTTAGGTTGATAACAGTGTGATCATGTGTCATTGGGTGTTTATAGTAAGTTTTGGACATGTGGACCCTATTTTCCATAATTGCATCTTGGAAATTGTGTCGCACATAGTAATTCTCATCTCAAGTTTACCCTGGTGATTAGTTTAAAGTGGGTAAATATGGGGTGAGGCATTATAGGGTGGCATCAAAGCGAGTTTGCATCACTGGACCTCAGGGTGATGTGATTGTCATGCATGCATGTCAGTTTTCAGTGTTGTTTACTATGCATGAATTGTTATGGTTGTGGTAATTATGTATGTAGTCAATGTTACAATCTTGTGATGTCATTCATGATGTTAATTTGTTGATGTATATATGAATTTATCGTGCTAATTTGGACTAACTTGTGAAAATGTGATAAAATGCGATTATGTTTTCTATTAGTTTATATAAAATGGTATGTTTGCAGGAGATAGAAGGCCAAAGATGAAGAGCATAATGGTAGAATACAATTCACATGATTCCCGTTACAATCCTGATGATAATTCAATGGAATGGGATGATTGAATTGAGAAACAAGGAGATGAGCATTCCCCTGACATAAAAAATACACTTAGAAGTTTGATGGAAAAAATTGGAAGTTGTAATGAAAATAGTAGCAGATCGATTCAATCACAGGAAAGGCTTGCTAAAGCTCAGGAAAATAAAACTAAGTTAAATATAGTCATCCTTTAGAGTCTTTCATATTTTTAGAGACAAGGAAAACTGAAGATTAGTCATGAACAAGAGGAAAATAATAATGGGGCATATGGCAACATGTCTTGATCAAGATACATGTTGGACAAAGATGAAAAAATTAGAGGTAGGATATATTTAGACACAACTAGTAGGAGGGGTAGTTCTTATGCGTTCTATTCTAGTTCTATTTCTGAGAAACACCATCACTGCCATAATCCTTATAGGATGAGTGAGAAGAAGTATTTTCTAGAATATTTCAAGAAATCCAAGCCTCCTACATTTGATGGAGAAAATAAGAGATCATAGAACTCAAAATCATGGTTTCTTGCGATGAATAAACTCTTCATATTGCATGAGTATTCAGAGAATATGAAATCCAAGATATATACCTTCAATATTAAAGGAAAACATGGCATTTGGTGGGAAGGTGTGAAGAATGTTAGAGGCATTAGAGAATAGGAGCTGACGTGGAGGGATTTTGAGAGACACTTCAAGAAAAAATACTTGTCCGAGATATATTATGATGACATGGTTAAGTATTTCTATGAGATAAAGATGGGTTCTATGAAAAATGATGAGTATAATAACATATTTTTTGAGTTCTTGAAGTATTCCCCTTATCTTAAATATGAGAAAGTGCTTATTCATAGGTTCATCAATGGGTTTCCTGTACCATTCAAAGACTAGATTGAGTTTGATGAGCCTTGATTGTTGGAGGAATCATTTAGAAAGTTGAAGCATTGTTATGAACAGTCGAAGCACAAATATTGGTTTAAGAAATATTCAAAAGGGAACGAGAAGGCTAAATAAAAGTGGGCTAATAAGCTAGGAATACCTCATGATGCAGGTGATAAGGAAAATGTAGCATCATACAAGAAGTTTAATGAATTTGATAGAGGACATGGGTCTTAGTCTAGGGAGCATGACAGGGGTGATGGTAGGAAACCTTTGAGGTGTTAGACTTGTTGTGGAGAGAATCACAAGAGACATTTCCCACATAATTGGGGTGGACGACCTCATATTTACAGTGCTTAGGAAACAAAGATAGTTGGAGATGTTGGGAAAATTATTCCTTGTATTTATCCAATAGTGGATAATAGGAAGGTAGATCATCAGACATTTATTATTGAGATGGAAGGTAAATTTCATGATCAAATTGTTTCTATTTTGATTGAAATTTGACCTAACTATAGCTATATTAGTCCTAACCTAGTGGATAATTGTTTCTTTTGTAAAGAAGTGAATGCAGAATCTTTGTTGGTGCAATTAGCTACAAGGACCAAGAATCAAATTTATCATAAGGTGAGATCTTGTGCATTTGAGCTAAATGGTATGCCTTCATCAACACATCTAAATGTGCTTCCTTTGGCATTGTATAGTATGATTTTTGGCATGGAATAGTTGTTCATTCACAAGACGAAAGTGGATTTCTATGACAATGATATTGAGTGGTCAGATGATGATGGAGAAAGGAGAATATTGAAGGGAAATAATAAGTATACATCGGTAAGAATGGTCACAACTATGAAAGAAAAGAGAAACTGTAGAAAGGGATGTTTGTTATTTGCAGTACATATTTCCAGTGACAAAGGGGAGGATGTTGAGGATGAGGAAGTTCTGAAGAAGTATCCTATTTTACAACAGTTTCAGGGTGTGTTTCCAACAAATATTATAGAGCTACCACCTCATAGGGAAGTTAACTTCTATATTGAGTTGATGGTAGGAGAAACATCAACATTTAACAAAACTTACAGGATGAGAACTATGGTGTTGGTGGAATTGAAGTTTCAGCTTAAGGAAATGCTTGGTAAGGGATACATAAGGACAAGTGTATCGCCTTGGGGTGAAAAAATGTTTTTTGTGAGGAAGAAAGATGGTACTCTGATATTGTGCATTGATTACAAGTAGTTGAACATGGTGACTATCAAGAACATGTATCCTTTGCCATATATTGATGACTTGTTTGATCAAATGAAGGGAGAAAAAATGTTTTCAAAGATAGACTTGAGATCAAGATATCATTAGGTGTGCATCAAAGAAGAAGACATTTACAATACTACATTCCATACCAGGTATGGGCATTATGAGTTTGTGGTGGTTCCTTTTGGTCTTACTAATTCTCCAACTACTTTCATGTGTTTGATGAACAATGTGTCGGTTCCTTATCTCGACAAGTTTGTGATAATGTTTATTAATAACATATTGATATATTCTAAGAATGGGGAGGAGCATGAAAAACACTTGGAAACAATATTGAGATTGCTGAGAAAGAATCAACTGTATGCCAATATTATCAAGTGTAGTTTCTTTCAAACTAAATTTCATTACTTGGAACATGTTTTTCCCAAGGAAGGGATAATAGTGGACCCTAAAAATTTTAAATCTATCATGGAGTGGCCAACTCCTAGGAATTTGGATGAGGTCAGATCATTCATGGGACTAATAAGTTGTTACAAGTAGTTCATCAGTAACTTCTCGGAGGTTGGTTACGTATTACATCATTCTAGAGAAAAGGGAAGAAGTTTGAATCGAAAAAGGAGTGTGCAACTAGATTTGAGAAGTTGAATCATTTTCTTACAAATGCTCAAGTCCTAAAGATTACATATCATGACAAGGATTTTTTTGTGTGTACAGATGCACGTAAGGAAGGACCTGATGGATTTTTGATGCAGAAAGGGCAGGTGGTATGATATGATTCAAGGAATATGAATGAGCATGAGTAGAACAATGTGCATCATGATCTTGAGTTGGCAGTGATCATTCATGCACTAAAGATGTGTAGGTACTATATTATTGGTCGTAGATTCCTTTTGATGAGTAATCATAGTGGGATAAGATATTTGTTTGACCAACATACTCTGAATTCTAGGAAATCTAGATGGTTGGCTACCCTCGGTGAGTTTGACTTTGAGATTAGATATATTAAGGGAAAGGAGAACAAGGTTGCATATGATCTCAATATGAAAGTGTAGGTGAATCACATTTCAACTATGAGATCTTATTGGATAGACTTAGAGGAGAGGATGTTGCATTCAGGGAAACATGATGATAGGTAATAACAATTGAAGCAGAGGTTACAACAACATGCTGAAGGTGATAGGGATGAGGAGTATCACCTAATGGAATATGGCTTGGTAAGATCTAGGGACAAGATTTATGTATTGGAAAATAGTGAGTTCAAGAATCTTATCTTGAGGGAATTTAAATTCAATGGTATACTCAGGTCACATGGGGTATCAAAATACTTTTAAAACTTCTAAGAAGTTATACTATTGGTAGAACTTGAAGGAAGAGGTGGCTGAGTTTGTTGCAAGGCGTTTGGACTGTAAGTAGGTGAAAGCTGAGCGTAAGCACCAAAATGGTCTATTACAAGATATTTTGATGCCAGAGTGGAAATGGGAGGTCCTTTCCATGGAATTCATTATAGGTTTTCGAAGTCACAAGACAACATGACCCTATCATGGTTTTAGTTGACAGTTTAAGGTATCTCACTTCATCGTAGTGAAGTCTACTAATTCAGCTAGTGAGATAGCTCAGGTCTTCATCAAGGGGATAGTGAGATTTCATGGAATTCCCAAAAACATCATATCAAACAAAGATGCCAAGTTCACTTCCAAGTTTTGGAAGGAGTTGTTTGCAAACTTGGGGACCGATTTAGATTTCAGTACAACTTGTCACCCACAAAAAGATGGAGAGACTGAGAGGGTTAATGAGATTATTGAGGACATGTTGATGATTTATTTCATGCATAAATAAAGGAAGTGGGACTATTATTTTCCACCGATAGAGGTTTTATATAATAATGGGTATCATGAATCCTTGAGTATGAGTCCATTTGAGGCTCTTTATGGGTGGAGTTGTAATACTCCCATTAGTTGGAGTGATCCAAAAAATGGGGTAATGATTGGACCATATATGTTGGCTAAGATGGAGCAAGAGATGTAGGTTATCAGAAGGAATCTAAAAGCAACTCAAGACATGCATAAGAGTTATGCAGACCAACAAATAACATTCAAGGAGATTTAGGATACGGAGCATGTGTACTTGTGCATCAAGCCTAAGAGGAGATCCTTGAGGATTGAGTCATGTGCCAAGTTGGCACCTCAATATTGTGGGAATTTTTAGATCCTTTAGAGGATTGGAGTAGTGGCCTATAGACTTGCACCACCACCAAAAATGAAAGTCCATCATGTTTTCCATGTTTCATTTCTTTAGAGATATGTACAGGATGTTGATCGTGTGATTGATTGGTTTTTATTGTAGGTGGAACAAGAGGGATAATTCCAACAAAAGCAACAATGCATTTTGTAGTGAAATATGCTCATTCTCCATAATCGAGCAACAGAGAGGGTTAATGTGTAGTGGAAGAATTTTGGGCCCAAAGAAGCTACATGGGAGATGGTTGATCAGATGCAGGTCTTGTATCCTTGCTTATTTTCTGGTTGAGAATAGGTGTATGGTATATGTATTTTGGTATATAAGTTTGATGTTTGTGTTTGGTGATATGTACATGCATATGTGTGTTGTAAATACTTCAATGAGTTGTGTTGCAAAGCTCTAGTAAGAAGTATGGTGGTATTATGGTTTTCAATATTTGTCAATGTAAATACTGCATCAAGTTGTGTTATAAAGCTCCAATAAGATGTATGTTGGTCATGCTTTCAAAAATTGGATATGTTGTAAATGTTGCATCAATTTGTGTTATAAAGTTCCATGGGAAACATGTTTTTCTAGTTATAAGCATCACCAAACAATGAATATGGTGTTCCCTTAATGGGGAGGGGTTTGTAACATCCCCTGGTTGATTTTCCATGTAAATAAAATAAGACCAAGGTCATGGGACACATATTCGAGGTTGAATGTTGGGCAGAACACTATAGTGGGCATTACTTGTGTTTTATTAGTGGTTATGAAAATTGGCAGAGAGAAAATAACTGAAATTTAATTATGAAAATAAAAGAAAATAAGAGAAAAGGAAGTTGAAGAGTCACAAATTTTCATGCACTGAAAATTGGAGGAAAAATGAAGACAATAGAGACATGAATTATAAAAAGGCTTCAAAGAAAAACTTCACAATTTTTGCTGCTTTAGCTTTTCTGAGTTGAGCCTTTTGAGAGTTTTGGAATTGAGCTCTTGTTCATTCTCTCTCTCATACAATCTTTCTCAGTTAGAGCATTCTTGGAGCACACAACTATTCACTTGGATTTGGAGAATGCAAGCAAAGAAAATCAAGGAAGTGCAAGGAGACAATTTGTAATACTTAAAATAGGAAAACGACAACAATACACAACATACAAAGAATAAATATACAGGAGTACGGAAAACACATTAAAAACACCATGAAAAGAGCCAGAACTATAGAGCCATTTTATTAAAATACTGGAGCTTAAAAATAAGTACAAAAAAGCTAAAAAAGATAACACTCTAGCCGATTAAGATAGCTAGAATGGCCCTCACATTCTCCCACCCAAAACACTCCTCTACAATTGTTCTGCTAGACTCTTCCTCTGTGCTTCCCTACTGGAAATGTTGATGCTGGCTGAATAGGGCTGCATAGATGAGGCTGATCTAGTGCTCAAAAATTTTTGAGATTTAGACACTAGACTCTACTCCAAAAACCCAAAATAACCCAAAAAGGACTTCCAGAAAGGCAGACCCCAGAAAATCACTCTCCTAGGGTTTGAAAACACACTACTACTGGGTATGCAGAGCTATGGGTTGAACTAATAGATAAATTGGCTGCAAATGCTCCCCAAGCTCAAATAGTGAAGGGTTTATCTCTTCACTGGATTCCAAGCGGAACTTCCTTGGAATTTATCCCTCTCTACAACCCCTCTGCTGCTGGACTGCGTAAATCACAGGGTGACTACGCTGCTGTAGGAGGGACTACATGTGGCCGCCTGATGCCAAGATACTGAATCTTCTCCCATCGAACAATAAAACTCCTCTCCTGAGTGGGCACTCGAAGTCCCCCAAGGATGAGGTTGGGATCTCAGCTTCGAGACACCCATGTGCTACGTAACACTGCAAAATTGACTAAACAGCTCAAGTGTGCTCAAGTCGTTAAGACCAAAAAATCAGAACATGCATGAATGATTTCCATGGCTACCGTCACCCCCTTCTTATTCTTGTGAAACCCTAACAACCTTGGGTCCAATCATTAACTATGCTACCACTTGGACCCTTGGCCTCCACACATGCTATGTTTCCCTCTTGGCCTCTTGGCCCCAAAAGAGCTATGTTGTTCACATTAGCTCTAGGAAAGTGGTTTTATTCTAACTGATGGGTTTATGGGTCCCTTCACCCTTTTATTTACCTACTAAACTTAAGAAAAACAAAATTGGAAAAAATTAATATTTCTAATTAGCTATCAACTAATTAGGAATATTAAAGTTCTCCCTGCCAAAAAGTTGCTTATCCTCAAGCAACTGTAAATATGGATGCTACAAAATTTTCTCCCACCCCCAAGTGGCATCCTTATCTGGAATGTTTCTCCATTTGATCAGATATTCTTTGACTACCCTACTCCTTAGATGCCTCTCCTGGGTGTTTAAAATGGCCTCTGGATGTAAAACCAGATGCCCCTCATCATAAATAAGTGAGAGTTCCCCAGTGGAAACCACCTGTTACCCAAGAGCCCTTTTCAGGCATGAGACATGAAAAATGTTGTGGATCCTGCTCCCAGTTGGCAACTCACTAGTACATATGGTCAATTTCCTGACACTTTTGACGTATTGTCAAAAAGTTCCCCAAATTTTCTCAATTTTTTTTATTATTCCGCCAACAAGCGTCACTCTTGCGATGTTTAGCGAGTATCGTTAGAACAATGATGTTTAGGAAAATCATCAGAATATTGATGTTTCAGGACAAAGTGTCAAAATTGCGATGTTTCAGAGCCAAGTGTCAGAATTGCAACGTTTAGGAGCGAAGTGTTGAAATTTCGATGCTAAGGAAAAGCGTTCGAATTGCGATGTTGCGGGAGTATGCATCATAATTGTGACATTTCAAAGAAAACTGTCGGAATTGCGACGTTTTGGAGCGAAGTGTCGGAATTGCGACGCTAAGGAAAAGCGTCAGAATTATGACATTTCGGGAGTTATGGTTTAGGGCTTAGGAACAATGTTAGGGTTAAGGGTTTAGGAAAAATGTTTGGGAGTTAGGGTTTAGGGTTTAGGAAAAATGTGTCGGGTCGTGTGATTGGGTCATGTGAGGGCGCCCAAGGAAATGCGTTCGGGCGGGTTGGGTTGGGTCTGGTCAGGTCGTACCATGTGAGGCTGCCCAAGGAAACACGTTCGTACAGGTTGGGTTGAGTCGTGTGATGGCGCCCAAGGAAACAAGTTTGGGTCGAGTCAGGTCGGGTTATGCTCTATTGTGAGGGCACCCAAGGAAACACTTTCGGGCAAGTTGGGTCAGGTCCGGTTTGGTCAGGTCGTGCCGTGTGAGGACACCCAAGGAGATGCGTTCAGGCGGGTTGGTTCGGGTTGGGTTGTGTGAGGCTGGTCATATAAAAAATGCTAAGTTGTGACTGCCCATGTTACTTGTGCACGTTTGTGTGATTTTTTTTCTCCCTTGTGTGTTCTTCGTTCAGGTGGGTTGGGTCGTGCTATGTGAGGGCACCAAAGGAAATGCGTTCGGGTCAGATCGTGTGAGGCAGGCCTTATAAAAAATGCTAAGTTGTGACTACCCGTGTTCCTTGTGCACGTTTGTGTGACCCGTTTGTTGTTTTCTCCCTCATGTCTTTGACGTTTGGGCGGGTCGGGTTAGGTCGGGTTGTGTGATGACGCCCAAGGAAACACATTTGGGTTGGGTTGGGTCGTGCCATATTGTGAGGGTGCCCAAGGTGTAATATTCCAAATTTGCAAGCAGTAAATTGGAATATTAATTTTTTCTTATGTCATCTAGGAGATGAATAAAATGGGTAAAAGGCCCATGAGTAGGAATAAGATCCTTCATAGTGTGAAAAGGATCAATGGAGCAGCTTAATTTTGCACCTTTTAGTGTGAAAAGGGGCAATTGCATGAGGACAAGGTCAAGTTTGACCAAGTCAACAGCGCTGCCTAAGAGGTGTAGCTTGCATGAGAAGGCATCGCAGTTTTGGAGGGAGAAATATTCTTTGTGGAAGAAACCTGAATGTGTGGGGTCCAGGGCAAAGAGGCATTCACTTGCATAAAAGGAGGAAGAGGCAGCCATAGTGAGACATCTTTGGGCATCTAATTTTAGTCTGAAGACTATTTTTCATTCTCCAGCTATTCAGCTGAGTTGCAGTGCTGCTCAGCACGAGGGATTCCTGCTTAGGATTTACTCTCCTTCTTGAGAGGCCTCTTGAAGGATTTCACTTCATTCTCCACATATTGGCTCAAGGCCAAAACTACATATTCAGTCACTACATTATTTCTACTAAAGTATAACGTAGTGTTGTTGGGTGTTGCAGTGGAGGGGTTCCACAACACCATTCCTTGTCTCATATTTCATAGGAGGGAGTTTCTATTCCTCGGGAAGGTTAGTAAGGAAGGGTTTTAGAGATGGTTTTCATATTTTGGCATCAAGGCCAAGCATCTCCCATCATAGAGAGTGCACTCCAGCCTCTATACTACGTTATTTTAGTGCATACTTGCAGTGAGGGGTTGCACCAGCTTCTTGGAGGGCCAGATCTTTAGTGTTGGGATCATCCTTGCATTAAGAGATCCATTGGAGGAGGTTTATTTTAGATTGAGCATCATCTTCAACCATCTCCATGTATTTCCAGTATTGAGTTGCAGTTGTTGCCCATCAACTCCAACATTTCTATAGTTTTTCCTTTTGTATCTATATTGTAGCCAATCCTCTTGAGGATTGTTGTATTAGTGTTTTTCGGGGTTGAGAACTTGCTCCCCCTCATTTATTTGAGCTTACATTGTTATATCATTATCTTATCAGGTATTTTGTTACAGTGTCTCCATATAAACTACGCAGTCATAGCTTAGGCATATTCATGTAGCAGTGTTTTGTCTTATTTGATGTACATGTCTTATTGAGGCTTTCATAGCCAAGATTGAGTGATTGATTCCTCAAAGAATTGTACTCTTTGCTGCTATATTATACATGATCAGCTATTTACATCTTCATGTGCCATGGTTGATTAAAATAATGCTGTGAATTCAATCCTTGTTCAAGTATTGTTGTAGTCCCTTCATCGGGCACTTTCTGAGGAAAACTAGGTGTGGGAGATCTATTTAACCCATCTAGAAGGATTTATTTGGAGTATCCTCTTGGATTTAGCACTTAGACACATTTTTCGAATGGATCCAGGTCTTGGTTTCAATTCCTATAGCATCCATTACTAGAAAATGTGTTTTCTAGTCATGCCTTGCTAGCTGTTCTAGATTTGGAATATTACACAAGGAAACGCGTTTGGGCAAGTTGGGTCAGGTTGGGTCATGTGAGGGCGCCCAAGGAATGTTTCGGGCTAGGTCAGGTCAGGTCAAGTCGTGTGAGGGTGCCCAAGGAAACGCGTTCGAGTGGGTCGGGTCGATTTGTGTGATGGCACCCAAAAAACGCGTTCAAGTCGGGTCAGGTTGGGTCGCGCCATATTGTGAGGGCACCCAAGGAAACATGTTCGGGAGGGTCAGGTCGGGTCGGGTCGGGTTAGGTCATGTCATGTGAGGCTTCCCAAGGAAACGCATTCGGACGGGTCGAGTCAGGTTGGTTTGAGTCGTGTGAGGGTGGTCGTATAAAAAATGCTAAGTTGTGACCACCCATGTTTCTTGTACATGTTTGTGCAATCCATTTTTTGTTTGCTGCCTCGTGCGCCCTTCGTTCGAGTGCCATATGACATGAATTTTGGTTAGATCATGTGAGCGAGGACATATCAAAAAGGCTAAGTTGTGATCGCCCATGTGCCTTGTGCACATTTGTGTGACTCGTTTGTCATTTTTACCTCATGCCTTCGATGTTCAGGCAGGTTGGGTCGAGTCGGGTCGTGTGATGGCGCCCAAGGAAACGCGTTCGAGTTGGGTTGGGTCGGGTCATGTCATACTATGAGGGCGCCTAAGGAAATGCGTTTGGGCAGGTCAGGGTAGGTCGGATCATGGAAGGATACCCAAGGAACATGTCCGGCTGGGTCGGGTTGTGTCGGGTCGTGTGAGGGCACCCAAGGAAACGTGTTGTGGCTGGTTAGGTCAGGTATGGTCGGGTCATGTTAGGGCACCTAGCGAAACATGTTCGGGCAGGTCGGGTCGGGTCGTCTGAGGCTGGCCATATAAAAAATGCTAAGCTGTATTGATCGCCCATGTGCCTTGTACTGCACATTTGTGCGACTAGTTTTCTATTTTCTCCCTCGTGCCTTCGACGTTCGGGCAGGTTGGGTGGGGTCGGGTCAGGTGGGGTCGGGTCGTGTGAGGGTGGTCTTAATAAAAATGATAAGTTGTGATCACCCATGTCGTGTCCTGTTGGATCTGGTCGTGTTGTGTGAGGTTGCGTAAGGAAACATGTTCAGGAGGGTCAGGTTGTGTCGTATGAGGCTACCCAGGAAAACATGTTCCGGTGGGTTGGGTGGGGTTGGGTCATGTGAGGGCACCCAGGGAAATGCATTCGGACATGTCGGGTCTGGTCGGGTCAGGTCATGTGAGGCTAGCCATATAAGAAATGCTAAGTTGTACTGCTCGCCCATGTGCCTTGTACTGTGCATTCGTGCGACCCATTTTCCATTTTCTCCCTTGTGCCTTCGACGTTCGGGTGGGTCGAGTGGGGTTGGGTTGTGTGAGGGTGGTTGTATAAAAAATTATAAGTTGTGACCACTCGTGTCGTGTCGGGTCGGGTCCAGTCGTTTCGTGTGAGGCTACCCAAGGAAACTCTTTCAGGCGGGTCAAGTCGGGTCAGGTTGGGTCGGGTTGTGTCATGTGAGTGCACCCAAGAAAACGTGTTCAAGTGGGTCAAGTTAGATCGGGTTGTGTGGGGGCGCCCAAAGAAACGCGTTCATGCGGGTCAAGTTGGGTCGTGTGAGGGCACCTAAGGAAATGTGTTCAGGTGGGTCAGGTCGGGTCATTTCATGTGAGGGCGCCCAAGGAAATGCGTTTTGGCGGGTTGGGTCGGATCGGGTCGTGTGAGGGTGGTCGTATCAAAAATGATAAGTTGTGACCGCCCGTGTGCCTTGTACTACACATTCATGTGAATTTTTTTTCGTCTTCTCCCTCATGCCTTCGACATTCAGGCAGGTTGGTTCAGGTCAAGTCGTGTGATGGCACCCAAGGAAACATGTTCGAGTCAGGTCAGGTTGTGACGTACTATGAGGGCACCCAAGGAAACACGTTGGGGTGAATCGGGTCAGGTCGGGTCGTGTGATCGCATTGAAGGAACACATCCAATCAGGTCGTGTAAGGTCATGTGAGAGCACCCATGTTCCTTGTGCATGCTTGTGCGATCCGTTTTCCATTTTCTTTCTCGTGCATCCTTCGTTCGGGTAGGTCAAGTCGTGTCCGCGACCTTGTGTGACCCGTTTGCTGTTTAGATTAGATTTTTAATTAATTATTTTTTAATTTTGCCTAGGAAATTTTTTTGTTAATTAATTAAATCACTATTTAAAAATAAATAAATAGATTTAAAAAAAATTAAATATATATATATATATATATATATATATATATATATATAGAGAGAGAGAGAGAGAGAGAGAGAGAGAGAGAGATATTGGTAATTGAGGCTAAACTATATTCATTCGAAATAAAACATTATATATGCTACAAGCCGAGTTGGTATGTTGCGCTTAACCAATCCTAGCCTTTGTTGCTTTAATAGTTGCACATGTATGGGGCTGCCTCCTTGGAGGAAACCAGCCTTGAAATAACATCAGACAGAAGATTACAAAATGTTCCACTGTAAGGTATTCCTATTCCATAAACAGTAATAGCTCCGCTCTTGAGTAGAAAAATGATATTTTTAATCAAAAATTATATATCACCTAGTCCATAAATTGCAAAGGTATCGTTCATGGAAAAATGGAAGGATGAGAAGATATCGTTCCTCTTTTTTTTTTTTTTAGGCACATGTGAAAGTAAAGGTTCTATTATAATAGTTGGAATGACAAAAAGCTAAAAAAATATGAGCAACCACGCAGTCATGGGGTTGTCTACATCATCCTCAGTGTCTGGATCATCTTTCTCTATACAACAAGCATACTCCTATGCTATGGCCTCCTCTTCAATATTTGATTGGCGCAGAGGCTTAGAAGTAGGTGCGCAGAGGATGGGAGCGACCAGGTACTCAACACCCAGTACACGTGTCCAAGTGCCCTTCGAGTCCATGATCCAAACGTCGGTGTCTTCCCCCTCTGCCTCCTGAACCAGAAGAGGCTTAGTTTTGTAAGGCCTGGGGTGCTCCTGGTGCACAATGGTGGATCTCCTTGGTTCACTTATGCCTCTCTACATTTGATGAATAGGGGCTTCCTCCTCCTGGTTGTGCGTAGGGCTCTCTTCAGTATTACGCACCATGATGTTTCCCCACCAAAGGAAAGTTGTCACTATTGACCAACTTACACACTACGAGCTTCTCCCCAATGAAAACCCCGAAAATGTTATCACAACAGTCAGTATCGAGAAAAAATTTGGGGGGAATCCCTGGCATGACTGCCAGAAGAGGAGCCCTCAAAGGACTCCAAATGGTTATCGGGCTCTCGCTGGTAGCTTCCGAGGAACGCACCTCTTTGACCGCCTCTGATTGTTCTTTATCACAGTATCGAAGCCATGGGATAGTGAAGCAGAGGGTAGATGGGGGATTGAGAGGTATGAAGAAGAGGCTCAAACCAGAGATAGGGAATGCACAACATGGTGTTGTTGGGCAAGGTAGTGCGCAAGTGGAGGTTGTGT
Source organism: Pinus albicaulis (assembly GCA_034641835.2). Lineage (NCBI taxonomy): Eukaryota > Viridiplantae > Streptophyta > Pinopsida > Pinales > Pinaceae > Pinus > Pinus albicaulis. The sequence goes on along the minus strand of CM076584.1, from coordinate 1,043,755,491 downwards.
AGTTGGGGGAGCTTGGTTATGAGAGTGCACAGTCTGGAGAAACTAGCAAGGCAAAGGGAGTTGAGGTGAGGTGCGCAATCAGGGAGATGCACATCCAGGAGGGATCTATGCACCTTGGCTCTGGGGGGAGGCTGCGCAGTGGGCATGACACGCAGGTGGGCTGAAACTGAAACAGAGAAGCCAGAAGGAGCAGACTTTGAATAAAACTATGCGGAAGGGTCTCCCCTTTTGTAGGCCTATGGCACAAGCGCATATGTTGTGCATTATTATGACATCCTCATAGGTGCATGCTATGACAGTTTTCATGTGGGAGCATATGCTTTGAGTTATGGGAGAGCATCATATCCATCTGGGAGCTCATTCTAATGATTTCAACTGAGAGGTACCACCCAGGGTGGTTGCTGGCTTTATGTATCTTCTTGATGCCTTGCCTTCGTCACCTCATGCGAATTATTGCAGAGAGGTGGATCCACTTCAAGTGAAGGCCTGCGTTGCAGATCTTCATCATCTCAAACGTGGGAGGGATTCTTTCCATAGGTGCATCCCATGTCACCCGCATCCAGGGTATATATAATAATATATTGAAATATAGAAAGGTAAGAAATTAATTCACCTATTTTATTAAGTACTTATTTTATATTATATTTATAATGTGACAACAGGTTTGATTTTTCAGTACTTATCAGACTTGCAACGAACATTTCAGGTCATTGGAAATGTCAGAATAGTGAGGAAACCGTGTGAGGCTCAGGTCGAGTCGAGTCAGGTCTTGTCGGTCATGTGAGGTTAGGTCGGGTCGTGTGAGGGCGCCCAAGGAAACACGTTCATGTGGGTCAAGTCGAATCAGGTTGTGTGAGGGTGGCCATATCAAAAATGCTAAGTTGTGACCGCCTGTGTGCCTTGTGCACATTTGTGCGATCTATTTTCCGTTTTCTCCATCATGCCTTCGTTTGGGTGGGTCGATTCATGCCATGTGAGGGCGTCACAGGAGACGCGTTTGGGTCATATCGTGTGAGGGAGGTCTTATCAAGGGATGGAGGGCTATAGGGAAGGCATCAATATAAATTGATAGGAGAACCCCCAATAGTTGTGTTAAGGTGATTAGGGGCCCCATTATTGTAGGGATCCACCCTATACTCTAGCATGATGAACACTATGCTTTAATTTTATTTTTTTTAAAGATAATACAGTAAACTAGAAATTAAACCATAAGCATACAAAGCTGGAAACACAAAAAAAAAAAATCACTTATATCAAACATCCATAAATTAAACTTAATAATACATACATATATATTACATGTTAATTATAGGCACAATGAAATCATATAAAAAAAACATTACAAATGACACAAGTACCGTTCACCCGGAGCTGAGATTCAAATTTGAATTGTTGTTACTTGAACTCCTTTGTTGTCATCTACCTCCAAGCGTGGATGTTGCCAAGATTAATCTGAATATAATGACCCACCGGTTGACCTCCTAGCTTAATCCTTGGGTACTCTCCTTCCCCGCAGACCCCTGAGATGCAATGGGGTTGTAAAATGAAGGAATACACTAGCTGATAGAGGTGAGAACTCTTTGGCTCAAGAATCCCTCCTCTAAAAATTCTCTACCTCACCAAACTCAACTATAGATCATAACCACTAACAACGACATAATCTCCTCCATCCAGCAATAGTGTAAGAAAAACATCCCTTTCCCTTGGCTTTCCCCTTCTTTTATAAAAGGCTTCATAGGTGACACTTGGAATTTCATGCATAAATAATTACTTTTTATTAACCCAAAGTTCGATTATTCACCCAGCCATGTGTCACCCTCTCATCAAGACTCTACAAAAATATTTTACTTAATTATTAATTTAAAATAGTATTTTCCTCACCCCAACAACACTTCCTATTTCTTCTCCTAGTTGTCTCTTGATCCCCCCTTTCCTACTCCTTAATTTGTGTTTATTACCGAAGTTAATTGATAAGTCTGAGATTTGGTCCCCTGACTACCTCCTAATTTAACTCAATTTTCCTCTTAGATGAATATTCTTATGTTGGCTCTTTCCACATTGATGTTCTCTAAATTTTTCCAATTTTAATTTTTTAATCTTATTTTAATGCACCACCCTCTTCTCTTAATGATTTTTTTAAAACTATTTTATGATTAATATTTATACTTAACTCTATGTCCCTCTTTCCCCCTTTTATCTAATTAAGTTACTTTTGTACATTATCCACTTAATATTATTTTTATTTTATTATATATATATATATATATATACAACATGGAAAGGGGTAGAGTTTCGAGGGTAAAATATTTTATTTCTTCCTATTCTTCCCTTACCCTACGTATTATTCTTGATTTAATTTCCTTGGTTCTAACATCATATATCACTTGATATGAATTAGCAGGATTTTCATATATTGATTATATTTATTAGTTAGTTTATTTAATGATGTCGAGGGTGTCAATTTGGTCATGCCCTTCAGGAAATTCCCTTCAACATTCAGTGGGTACCATGCCTAATAGCTTATTTGTGATGCCAAGGGTGCCAAGTCGGTCGTGCCCTTCAATAATTTCTATTGAAGTTCCAAGGGTGCCACGTCAATTTCCCTGCAAGCATCCAGTGGCTACGAGGGGAAAGTATAGGTGCAATCTTAGAGACCGTTATCATCTCATACGTTGCCTGCTATAGTGAGACTAATGGTGTTGGGGATCAAGGAATCCACCTTGATGCGCGCCCCCCAAAAAATCCTCGTGAGCGACCCAAATTTGGGACTTGCCCCCACGACATCATGATCTTCAATGTGAAGGTGTTTCGACCTTTCCAACCTAAGTCATGGTGGGAGTGCTAGCAGGTGAGATCAGGGACATTGTCCACCCCTCCCATGTCGTTCCATCCAATTGTACAACCCCATCACCCATATGTGAGTCATTTGGCCAAGAAACTAACATGTTCCTACAACCACTGACATATCATCAAAGTATATATATATATAGCAAATTTCAAACTGGAATTAGAATTTTAAGGAAAAAATATTAATTTCTATCAAACCAGATGTCATCAAATCATCATATGTGAGTTCCTCTAGTGGTTTCCCGTCATACTCAATAATCATCAATAACACAATTTCTAAGTGTTAGTCATTATCATAATAGCAACATCAGTCATTCACGTCATTGTTCATTTTGAATCAGAACTAATGTAAGTAGCTAACATAGGGGACACATCTATCATGGTTATCATAATCATAAGATCAATGGGAAACTAAGATATTCATCAAAGCCATCATCATCGTAACATCAATAGAAAACATATCTATCCATAAAATATATCATCATGATGATATCAATAGAGAACATGCATATCCATTAATGCTACAATCATATCAATAGAGAACGTACATAACCATTAATGTTATCATCATCATAGTATCAATAAATAACATACATAACCATCAAATCAACCAATAATAGAGTCATGTGTCCAGGTCCTCAACCCGAGGTCCTCAAAGAATAAAGTGCGGGCCTTAGGGCTAAATAATGTTAAATTTATATCACTGTCAGTCAACTAGAGTAGGGAACTACATACACCCCCTCTTAGTAATAGAATTCATCTTGAAGTCCTTCTAAATAGATAAGGAAATCGATGACACATGATATCCTCAGTGTCCTGCCAAGTGGCTGAACAAGGACTATAATTGTCCCACTAGACCTTAACTTGGTCCAATAATCATCGTCTAAACTGCAAAGTTCGTTGGTACAGTATGCGAACTGGTTCGACCATCACCATACCCTCGTCTGAAACCTGCAAGTGACCTAAGTCAATAACATGTGAAGGATATGAAATATAATGACGCAAAACAAAAGCATGAAACACATCATGAATATGCGCTAGGGATGGAGGTAAGGCAAGCCTATATGCTACCGACCATTTTCTTTCTAAGATTTCAAAAGGTCCCACAAATCGTGGAGACAATTTTTCTCCCTTTCCAAATCTTATAGAGCTCTTTTGGGGCCTTACTCTCAGGAACACCCTATCTCCCACTTCATAACTTCGGTCTATTCGATGAGTGTCAGCATAACTCTTTTGTTGATCTTGTGCTTATTTTAGCCTCTGTTTAATCATAGTCATTTGTTCTTCCATATCTTGCACCATGTCTCGCCCTATTAATACTCAGTCCTCTAGTCAGTCCCAACTGAGAGGTGTTATGCATGGTCTTCCATACAAGAGCTCAAATGGTGCCATCTTGATGGAACTTTGATAATTGTTATTGTAAGAAAATTCCACCAAGGTAAAAATCCTCCCATCTCTTTTGTTGGTCCATCACATACATTCATAGCATGTCTTTGAGGATTTGATTAGTCCTCTTTGTCTTACCATCTATCTCAGGGTGGTATGTAGTTTTTAAGTTCAATTCAGTTCCAAAGGCTTCTTGGAAACTAGTCCAAAACATTCCTGTAAACATTGCTCCCCTATCTGATATGATCTTCCTAGGAAATCCATGTAATCTCATAATCTCATCAATAAAAACTCTCATTATCTCTAGTGCCTTATATGTAGTCTTAAATGGTATAAAATGGGAAATATTGGTAAATATGTCCACCATTACATATATGGAATCATGTAGTCTTGAGGTCATTGGTAGTCCCACAATGAAGTCCATTGTTATAACTTCTCATTTAGATTTTGGTATCTCATGGGTTGTAATAACTCTGATGGATGTATATGTTCAACTTTGACTCGCCAACACTCTAAGAATCTTGCTACAAAGTTTATAATGTCCTTTTTAATTCCTTTCCAAAAGAAGAGTGGTTTTAGGTCTGAACTCATCTTCTTAACACCAGGGTGTGCCATGTATATTGCGCGATGGGTTTTATTCAAGATCAACTAGCGTATATCTTCATTCGGTGGCACATATATCCTTCCCCGAAATCGTAGAAGTCCATCACTATCAAGGGAGTATTCTTCATATTTTGGGATCCTCATTTTGTCCTCCCTCATACTCTTACTAACCTCCTTGTACCAGGTGTCCTTCGATTGCAAGTCAAGCAACTTCTCCCTCAAATTTGTATTTAAGGGAATCACTAAAAATATCGGTGGCCTCCTACTTAAAGCATCAGCCACCTTATTTATCGTTCTTTTTATGTAAGTAATGTCAAAATCATATTCAATTATTAGCTCAGACCATCCTCTTTGCCTTGCATTTAAATGGTCTTGAGTGATATGTGTTGTAGCCCACAATGGTCAGTTCTAAGTTCAAACTTCCTTCCTAGAAGGTAGTGTCTCCAAATATTTAGTGCATAAACAATTGCTGCCATTTCTAGATCATGGGTTGCATGGTTCTCTTCGTGGGTTCTAATTTTTCTTGATGCATATTCTATTACTCTTCCTTCGTGCATTAATACACAACCCAACCCTTGCTTGGAGGCATCAGTGCTTCTTCCATATATGGAACTTTAAAAATTGGTGTTGTTGTTAATAACACCTTTAACCTTTGGAATGCTTCTTCACATTTTTCAGTCCAATTGAATTTCTTGTTCTTTATTTGGAGTTTAGTAATGGGGTTTGCTATCTTCGAAAACCCTTCAACAAATCTACGATAATACCCTAGCATGCCCATGAAACTTCATATTTCATGAGCATTGGTTGGTGCTGGCCATTCCATGATAGCCTTAATATTTGTTGGGTCTACTGTGATACCATCCCTAGAGATAATGTGCCCGAGGTAATGAATATCTGGTTGGGAAAAGGAACATTTTGACAAATTTCCGTACAATTGGTTTTCTCGAAGACATTGAAGAATTATCCTCAAGTGTTCGTCATGCTCTTCTATAGTCTTTGAGTAGATCAAAATGTCATCAATAAATACTTGTACAAACTTGTCTATGTAATCCTGAAATATTCCATTCATCAAAATCATAAAAACACCAGAGGCATTTGTCAGTCCGAAGGGTAAAACTACAAATTAATAATGCCCAAATCTTGTCTTAAAGACTGTTTTCGGGATATCTTCTTCCTTGATTCTCAGCTGATGATATCTCGACCTCAAATCTATTTTTTAAAGCAAAAATGCCACAATAATTTGATCAAACAAGTCATCTATATTTGGTAAAGGGTGTTGATTTTTTATAGTCACTTTGTTCAACTTGCGGTAGTCAATGCACAGTCTCCAAGACCCATCCTTCTTCTTAATGAAAATCATAAGAGTTCCCCACAGAGATATGCTGGGTCATATGAACCCGAAGTCCAAGAATTCCTTTAATTGGATTTTCAATTCCTTTAGCTCTGGAGTTGACATATGATAGGGTACCTTTGCAATAGGCTTAGTGCCTGGTTTAAAGTCGATGGTGAAATCAATTTCCTTTTTTGGGGATAACCTAGGTATTTCTTCGAGAAATACATCCCTGTTGGCTCGAGGGGTCCTGACCCAGGTTTGGAGGTTAAGGTTTTCCAAAAAACCCTTATACTATTGGCCCTTTCGGCAATGACCTGCTTATGCAGGCCAAAGTCTCACCCGAAGCAGTATGGGAGGGTGCTGGAACCAAGTTTCCACAACCTAAGAGAGAGTAGGTAAGTGAAGCAGAGCTGAGTTTCCAACTTATCAAGCTTTTCATTTAACAAATATATTTTCAAGATTATATCACAGAGCTTAGATCTAATGATTACCTTCGCATCCATGTACATAATACCAATCTATCAGTACAGTAGCTATAATCGTAGTAATTAACAGATCATAGATTCATATAAAAGAAACAAAGATACTTTCGCAGCTATCAAACAGATAGTCTCACAACTTAATCATATAAGCCAAGTTCGCATAAACTATAACAGAACAGATCCAAATCTCATCAGATATCAACAGTACTTCACATATATATTAACACCAGAATCTTCTTACAATCCAAAAATACCACCTGCGCACATAGGCAGCAAGGTCTGCACACAGTAGGACTGAGGAGCTCCACGCACACAACCAGTAGGATTCCTTCCCCAAACAACCCAACAACAGATCTAACAATTTGTGCTTAACATTAATCTCTATTATTTCCTACCTATGACTCAAAAAGGTTTATCTATTTATACCGATTTAGCCTACGCATCCAATGGTCCGCAAACCATGGTTTGCAGACTCTTGGTCTACCCTTGACCCATTACAATGCATTAGGGGCTTTGAACCACCCAAAAACCCCTGCATTAGACTAAATATTACAAAAATGGACAAAATTCGCAACTTAGGAGACCCTGTTCCAACAGTCTTGCAACACAATCTTGTGACTCGTCACTAGTCACTGTAATGGTGTGGTCTCCACCTGCGCCTACAACAATCTAATCGCCTTGGCTAATGGAGGCAGCATGCCTTCACTCTGAGCAGCGGAATTCTATGCGATGTCAAACCAACTTTTATGAAATCAGGCCTTCTGACACGGCGGTGACACTCTCTAGAGTCTGGTTCAGCTGCTTAACTGTGACATCAACATCTTGGGACAGCTTGAGGGCCTTAGTAGCCCAAGGCTTCAGGCAGTCACCGAGGGCCTTCTTCTTTTGCTGAAGTTCATCAATATTATCTTGGAGGGCGTGACTGCTGCGCAACTATGTCAAACGATGAGCAGGAACTAAAGTGGGCAAGGTGGCTTCTAACGTCTCGAACTCTTTTTATTTCTACCGCAGGTCCTGGTTGATGGCACGCAGGATCAGGTTGCGTTGGACCTTGGACCATAGCTGCATGGTCATTTCCAATAATTGGGCACCCTGCATGATTTTCCCTGTAATGGCATTCATAGCCACAGTGACCACTGTAGTTCGCTGGGCCTGTACCTCCGAAGGTGTTTCAAGCTGCAACTTAGCCTGGAGGTTGGCAATCCGATGCTCCATCCATGTCTTGACCATCTAAACTTCCTCCCGGGAGGCCTTTAGTGTTGCGACCAACCTTTCAACCTTTGCCTAAGGGGTGGTTGTGCCTGAGATCTCTGCGGTAACATCTGCACAAATTTGGTGAATCACATTTTCGAGCTCCGTGTGCTTCGCAGTGGTGAGGCACACTTCACTGTTCTTTGCATCAATATTCTATTCGACCACTCTGAGCTATTGGTGCACTTGTTGGTCTCGATGGAAAATTTCCTAGAATATAGAGGTGTGGAGACCCTGCAAGGCCTCATGAGGTAGCCTAGATAAATTCAGTTGGACTTCTGTATTGGCCTGGACTTGGATTCCCAGGTTGGGTGGATTGATCACAAGATTTTTGCCAAGTAGAGAGCAGAGGCAGCTTTCGTCTGTAACTAATGCTATGCTAGTGGCGGCTAAGGGTGTGCGTACCTGAGTCACACTGGTTTGTAATGTGTCTGTCTTCAGCTATAGCGCACAGAGATCAGCCTATATTGTGTTGACCGTAGCTTTCTTCCACTCTTCTAAGGCTACCCATCTGTCCTCCATGGCCAGAGTGACCGCATCAGCGATTTGTTCAAGGTCTTTGTCAATCAACGTGACTGTCTCATCTTGTTCCATTCACTAAGAGCGCTACTTCTTTTGGGTCGTCTGATAGGCCCAAAGAGCTGATGGGATGCGCATGTCCCAATCGTTGCGATCGGCGTTGTAGACCTTAGTAAGTGCTTCCTCCAAGATTTTGTTAAAAGCTTCAACCACTCTGTTTTCCTGTGGATGATATGGGGTGCTCTTCGCATGATGGATCCAGAACTCTTCATTCAAAGCTTTTATTGTTTCATTAAAAAAGTACATACCTCTATCACTCATAAGGATCTTTGGGAATCTAAATCTGGTCAGAATATGCTCAAAGATGAAGTGCGCAGTGGTATCCATAGTGTAATCCTTCGCTGCTTGTGCCTCGGCCCACCTAGTTACATAATTAGTGGCAGTAATTATGTAGCGCGCACCTATATTCTTCCCTAGTGGGTTGATTGGTCCCACAAAATCAATGGCCCATTTGTTAAAGGCTTGCAGAGCCAATTTCCATTGTAATGACATTTCGTCTCTTCGTGATGGCTTCCCTATCCACTGGCACGTATCGCAGGCTTTACAATAGTCGTGAGTGTCACTATGCAGGGTAGGCCACCATAGCCCAGCCCGCAAGATCTTTTGTGTCATTGCCTTGCCTGTGTAGTGACCTCTTTCTATGCCTTCGTGAGCATCTGCCAAGATAGTGTGCCTTTTATGCTCCAAAACGTATCTGCACAGCACTTCATTAGTGCCTAGTTTATATAAATGACCTGCGATAATGGAAAAATCCGCCGCTCGGGTAACCAAATCCTTTTTTTTTACCAAATATTCTACAGGTTCCATGCCTATATTCAGGAACTGAATGATATCAGCGAAGTGCGCATCAACGACCTTAATGGAGAATAGTTACACATCAGGCAATCTTTCCTCCAAGTTAGTGGGTTCTTTGCCTGTCTCAATTTAGGAAAAGTGATCCAACCCAGCATTCAAATTCCCTAGCTTGACTATCATTTCAAAATCATATCCCTGAAATAGAAACATCCACCTGCAAATTCCCCCTCCCAACACAGGCTTATTCACCAGGTACTTTAAAGCCGAATGATATGTAAACATTTTATAGTGTCCTCCTAACAGATAGTGCCGATACTTTTGTAGTACATAGACCATGGCCAACCCTTCCCTCTCTGTGGTGGCACAATTGCGGTCCACGCTCGAGAGTTTTCGACTAGCAAATGCAATTGGGTGATAAATGTCTCTGGTGCCAGGCCGCGTAAGGACCGCTCCCAAGGCAATCCCTGAAGCATCAACATGAACATGAAATACCTTCACCCAATTAGGAAAAATAAGAATACGTGTAGATACCATCTTTTCCTTGAGTAGCTCAAAGATCTTATGGCACTCGTTATCACAAAATAATGAAACATCTTTCTTAAGCAGCTTTTCGAGAGGTGCTGTGATCCCTGAATGAATTTTTTGTAGTAGCCTGTATGTCCAAGGATCGAACACAACTATTTCTTAGTTGTAGGCACTACCAGATTGATGATAACTGCAACCTTCGCATGGTCCACCATCAACCCTTGTTGGCAAACTATATGTCCAAGCAAGATTCTGAAGGGTACACAGAAGATACAATTTTTTATATTCAGGGAAATTTGGTGTTTTTGGCAGGTGTCCAACATCATGCACAGGTTCGAAACGTGCATCTTTACTAAGTTCAATATAGTCCAATCATCGAAATATACATCTAGAAATTTGTGGATGAATTCCTTGAACATTGCTATCACTACCCGCGAGAAGATAGCAAGGGAATTCTTGAGTCCAAACGGCATGACTGTATACTGGAAGGATCCCCATTCAGTGGAAAACGTAGTTTTGTTGTGATATTCTAGTGTGATTCTGATCTGATGGTATCCTAAGAACCAATCAATGAATGAGTATGCTTCCTGGCCTCCTACGCTATCTAGTATCTCATCGGAGAATGGTGTCGGAAAGGGGTCATGTATGCATGCATCATTTAACTTGTGGAATTCCACACAGATTTGGCTTTATCCCTTCGTTTTCTTTTCTTGAACCACCATCAGACTTACCCAATCCACTTGCTCGATCGGCTCGATAATACCTGTGGTGAGCATTTTATCGATTTCTTCCCTAACCTTCTGTTTATACTTAGGTTTCAGCTGATAAGGCCATTGCTTTACAGGGCATGCATCTGGTTTCAGAGTGATGTGCATCACCTCTAAGTCCCCCATGACCCCTTAAGCTCTGAAAAAATTGTTGGAAATAAGTCTTGATATTCCGTGAGCAGTTCCAAAATCTTGCTTACTGTCTCATCATCCCAGTAGTCCCCAATTTTAGCCAACTTGGGTTGCTCTTCCATACCAATATTAACTTCTTGCAGCTTCATAGGTTTCATAATATCCGAAACAGTATGTAACGGAGGCATTCCAACTATGCATTCCCCCTCTAATTCTGGGATCGAGACATTGCACGGATCTTCATCGCACTCTTCTATGGTAATATTGTGGTAGTTGATAATATCCTGGGTCTACATTTCCCATGTGGGTAGTTTTCCTGCTGCGTAGGGGCTAGATTCACCAAATACAAAGGTATCAATATCCTGCAGAGCTTCATCAAGTGCCTCTGACCCTCCTATTAACTCGAATGTCCCCAAAAATTCATCATTTAAGGTTTCCCACTGGAAAGTGCGCTAATTTAGCTTTGCATCTAGGTACCATGCGGTGGGAATTAGTCCCAAGGCATGAATAAACAAGTGAACTAATTCTTCTGTAGTATGATCACACCATTTCTCCATCCAGGCGAACAAATGTTCGTGCGGATCCCCTAGGCCAAGGAATATCTTGACGCGCATGTCGTCCGAAGGTTCAAATCATAGGACCATCATATCCCGACATTCCTCCCACTCCTGGAACACCCCCTTATGCGTGTTCCACAATATTGCGGGCGTTTCACGAAGCACTAGGTTAAGGGCCCATAGCCTTCGGTATCTCGGAACCTCAACTTCAAATATCTGCAAAAATTCTTTTATACTACTGAAACCATCAAAGTAGGGTAGTTATCTTACCTCAAAGGATATGCAACAGAAGTCCCTGGTGATTCATAGGCAGCGCAACGTAGAGACATCATGCAGCTGGTTCTCCATTTCCTCGCCGGAGTCAGAGAAGCATTTGTTATCCCTTTCCCAACAAAGAACACCATCAGTCGTAGGATTGATCCAGTCCTCTTCCCTCGCAGTTAACTTATAGATGTGGTCCACCTCTTCTTCCCCGTGCACTAGCTCTGTATACCCCATAACCCACAGCAGAACGGGGTTGCTGAGCGGAAGAATAGAACGATCGTGGGTGCTACACGGGCGATGTTGCATGATCAGGGCCTACCCCTTCACTTGTGGGTTGAGGCATGCAATACTGCAGTGTATGTGCAGAACCGTTGTCCTCACAAGATACTTGGCATGAGTACACTAGAGGAGGCGTTTTTTGGCAAGAGGCCTGATATTTCTCATCTGAGAATTTTTGGCTCACCTGTCTACATGCATGTGACGAAGGATGCCAGAAAGAAGCTGGATCCGACCACAGAGGTTGGAATATTTGTGGGGTACACTGATACGCCCCACAACTATTGGTTGTATTTTCCAGACAGTCGCAAGACTGTTGTGTGACGGGATATCAAATTTCAGGAGGAGAAAGCCATGCAGTGTTCGCTTGAGAGGGAGCCACACTTGCATGCAGATGAGGAGCTATTAGTTCCTAAGGAGGAGCTTCTGGATGTGTATCAGCCACAAGAGGAAGTTCATGCGGTGGAAGAAACCACTCATGCAGCACCAACCATCAGAGGGCACAAGTGCACTACAGAAGCTGAGCGACTGGCTCAAGATGCAGAGAAGGTTGTAGGACCACCTACAGCACAGCGCAGACAGAGACAGTCACCAGATCGGTACACTGGATACATGGCTTTTATGAGTCAATGTGTTGTGACGGAGCCATCCTATTTTGAGGAAGCTGTGGAGGAACCCGCATGGGTAGATGCCATGATCGAAGAATATGATTCGATCGTCAGAAATAGTGCATGGGAGATTGTCCCAAGACCGGAAGGAAATCGGTGGTGGGTTCGAGATGGATCTACAAAGTGAAGCAACCAGCTGACGGGAGTGTGGAGAAGTACAAGGCAAGATTTTTTTGCCCGAGGCTTTTCATAGATATAGGGGATCGATTATGAGGAGACCTTTTCACCTGTCGCAAGGTATTCTTCCATACAGACGATTCTAGCTCTCTCAGTGCAGATGGGGTGGCACATTCATCAGATGGATGTGAAGACTGCATTCCTCAACGGAGTCATTGAGGAGGAGGTGTACATAGAGCAGCCCGAAGGTTTCGAGATCTGTGATGGTCGCATGTGTGCGGAGCTCCAAAGAAACCTTTAACACAGGCTAATGAGTGAACTGGTTGGGTACACCTGAATGAAATGATTATTTCACCGGACTTGGATTCTCCAAGAGTGAGGCAGATCCTAACCTGTACCAGATTGTGGTGGAGGGGAAGTTGTTGATCATTGTACTGTATGTAGATGATCTGATTTTGATGGGTGATGAGCTGTTGATACTTTCATGCAAGGAGGATCTTGCTAGATAGTTTGAGATGAAGGACTTGGGCCTCCTTCATTATTTCCTGGGATTGGAGATTTGGCAGCGCAGTGGAGGACTGTTTGTTTCTCAGGGTAAGTATGCCCGGGAGATTTTGGAGAGGTTCAACATGCATGGCTGCAAGCCTGTTGACACTCCTCTTCCTGGTGGTTGGAGGAAGGAGGATGCTACTTCAGCGGAGGTAGTGGATGCCACTGTCTATCGACAATTGGTGGGGTCGCTTATGTATCTGGTCAATACACGACCCAATATATGCTATGCTGTTAACCAGCTTTCGCAAGCTATGGTTAAGCCTACCAAGCTCTTCTGGAAGGCAGGCAAGCATGTATTGCGTTATCTTAGTGGCACATCGGGATATGGTCTATGGTACAGACAGGAGGATGGAGCGAAGCTTAGCGGCTTCACTGATGCAGATTGGGCAGGGAGCCCAATGGACCGAAAGAGCACATCTGGAGGAGTTTTCAGCATCGAGTCAACAGCAGTTTCCTGGTACAGCAGGAAGCAGAGATATGTGGCACTCAGTTCAGCAGAGGTCGAGTACATGACAGCAAGCTTGGCTGCATGCGAGGCTATTTGGATGAGGAAGATCCTCGTCGAATTGTTCAGGTCGCACTTGGAGCCTACTGTGATTTATCGTGATAACCAGAGTTGCATTAAACTCTTGGCTAATCCAGTATTTCATGATAGATCCAAACACATCGACATCAGGTACCATCATATCAGAGATTGTGTTCAGCGGAGAATCATGTTACTTTCATATGTTCCCACGGAGGATCAGGATGCTGACATCTTGACGAAGGCACTCACCAGGAGCAAGTTCGAATTCCACAGAGGCAGGATAGGGGTTGCAAATAATCCATATCTTGTTGAGAGGGAGTGTTGAAAATGCAACAAGATGATGGAGCTTAGTGAAATGAAGTCGCCTTCACTAAGTGGGCCCGCAGGCTATTTTTGGCGCAAAGTCTATTTTTAGACTATGTCTATTTTTAGACATATGGAGCATGGTCTAGGAGTTGCAGTATGCTATTATTGGATGATTGGTCGAGTTGGTAAAAAGAGATGGACCTCTATTTTTAGACATACAGGTCGAAGTCTATTTTTAGACTGCCTGTCTAAAAATAGGTCAGTCAAATATTATTAGCCCTTAATAATATTTAGACTATAAACTTCAGTTTATTCTCTTACAGCACTTTAGTTGGAGCTACGGATGTGGCTCATGCATCTGACAGAAGGAATTATGCTATTCCTAGGGGTTTGGTGAGCTCATGCATGGTTGACTTCAGTTAGAACTCAAGTGGCAATGTTTGGTGGAGTTGATGAGACAGTTGGTGGAGTTGTGTTCGGTTTAACTTAGTTGAACTAGTTGTATTTAGTTTAACTAGCTAATACACTAGTGATGAGTTGATTGAATTAAATATTATTTAATTCACTAATTATTAACTCATTATTCAACTCAAGAACACATCAGTTTACTACAGTGCATGGACAGTTCAGTGAAGACCAGTGGAAGAGGTAGATGAAAGGGTGAGTTTGCTATTAGTTGCGACATGAGTTGTGCATGAGTTTTGCACAAGCATTGGAGGAGATTTCCCATGAGGATTGCGCAGTTGAAGCCAAGGATATTCGAACTTGGATCTCTCATTGAACCAACTTGGATTGTGTAGTAGAGGTAGGCAATTAGTGGATGAGTTTTGAACCTGTGACTTGTTCAAAACTGAGCTAGTTTGTGTGTAACTTTTGGAGACAGTACTGAGTACTTGTGAGGAGTATTTTACTGAGATTGTTACATGTTATCTTCTATTATAATATACAAAATAGATGGGGGTTTTCAGCTATAAGCTTTCCCCATTACATATTGTGTTTATGTGCGCATGCGACTATTTCTATTTCCTCAAGTTGATGATTAATTATAGAAGAGGTTATGTGTTATACATGAATTCAAATTAGTGTGTGACCAGGATAATCTCAGTGGATAAATCTTCATTATTCAGCAAATTTCTACATGGTATCGGAGCGAATTGATCATCGGGATCTATTACAGTGATTACAATTTTATTTCGGTAGACAGAGTCTGTAACGGGCCAGGTAGCCTCTGGATCCATCCTTTCCTTGAAAGGTGATATATCCAGTAAATGCCCTTACAGTCGATCTCTGTGCTAGAAATAATTTGTTCTCACAGATCCAGAAGCAGTTGAGTTTTTGAGTTTGGAATTCGAATTTTGCAGCAGATTGTTTTCTTGGTGCCGGAGTTGAAATGTCTTTCAACGGTTTGCGACTCGAATATGCCCTTGAAGGCAATTCGAATTATGTTGCATGGAAAGATCGGATGGAGGTGGTTTTAGAAGATAATGGGCTGAAGGAGTTCGTAGATATGGATGTCCAAAAGCCTACTAATCCTGCTGAAGTCGAGGCTTGGCAAAAGAAGATGGCGAAATGTCGAAGGATTCTGTTGGAGGGCGTGAAGGATCACATTGTATCCAGCCTGCATGGAAAAGCTTCTTCATATTTGATGTGGAAAGCATTGACAAATCTATTCCAGAGTAAGAGCAACCAAAGGAAGTTGGCGCTCAAGGATAAACTCAGAAACATTAAGATGGAGAAAGGCGACAGTATCGCCAAGAACCTCACGAAGTTCACTCAATGCAGAGATGAGCTGGGAAGTGTGGGGGTGACTGTCGATGAAGAGGACTTGGTGGACCTGGCTCTCCTTGGTCTTCCGAAGGCTTGGAATTCCTATCAGGACTCTGTCAATGGTCGGGAGAAGTTGCCGAGATGGGAGCGACTTTGGGCGGATCTCATGCAAGAGGAGATAAAGAGGACTACCAGGGACGGATCTTCATCAAAGGTATCTGATGAAGAAAATTGCACTTTGGCTGCCAAAGCAAATAAGGGGAAGAGCAAGAAGGCTTCTCAGTCTGGTGCGAAAGGAAAGAAGCAAGACATGTCCAAGGTGAAGTGTTTTCACTGTCACCAGCATAAACACTATGCCACAAATTGTCCGCAGAAGAAGAAAAATAAGAAGGCTGCTGGATCTGCAGCGGGAGAGGCATTGGCTTCTCAATTCGAATTGGATTTTTCACTGATCGCATGCTTGGTTTTAAGTGTGATGGGATCAGTATGGTTCTTGGACAGTGGTGCGTCATTTCACATGACCGGAGATCGAGATTTGTTTTCAGATCTGGAGGAGAAAGATCTTGGAGTGCACATCGAGATGGGCGATGATGGTAGATACAGTGCGACCGGTATCGGTACCATTTCCTTTAAGAGGGAGTCTAGTAAACCCTTCGTATTGAAGGAAGTATTGCATGTTCCAGGATTGATGAAGAATCTGATCTCTGTGGCGATGTTGGAAGACAAGGGGTATGATGTGGTCTTCAGCGTAGGAAAAGCCTTCTTGCGCATTAAGACAACTGGAGAGACCCGAAAGATAGGGGTTCAAGTCAAGAACCTTTATCAGTTGCAAGTAGATGGCTATGCAGCAATGGCATTTAAGGCGGGAGAAGTGGTGAGCCGGGATGATGATGGCGAGCTGTGGCACAGGAGATTGGGCCACCTTCACCATGGAGCTTTGAAGATACTGCAGCAGATTTCTACTGGGCTTCCTAAGGGCACTCTTACGTAGTCAGATCAGTGCAAGGGTGTACCTTGGGAAATTATGTGAAAGCCACCTTTCACGAGAAGGATAGTCGTGCCACGACGATCCTTGAGAGAGTTCACACAGACGTGTGTGGTACTTTCTCTATAGCTTCGATAGCAAAGCACAAGTACTATGTGATCTTTGTTGATGATTTCCCTCGGAAGTGCTCGATCTTCTTCATGCAGAAGAGGAGCGAGACATATTCAAAGTTCTGTGAATTCAAGGTGCTGGTTGAGAAGTAATCGGGGAAGCATGTGAAGGCTCTTAGGAGCGACAATGGTGGTGAATTCATCTCTACTGAATTCAAATACTTTTGCAGCGCAGAAGGGATTCGGAGAGAGCTCATCGCACCCCATAACCCACAGCAGAACGGGGGGGCTGAGCAGAAGAACAGAATGATCGTGGGTGTTGCATGGGCGATGTTGCATGATCAGGGCCTACCCCTTCACTTGTGGGCTGAGGCATGCAATACAGCAGTGTATGTGCAGAACCGTTGTCCTCACAAGGTTCTTGGCATGAGTACACCAGAGGAGGCTTATTCTGGCAAGAGGCCTGATATTTCCCATTTGCGGATTTTCGGATCTCCTGTCTACAAGCATGTGACGAAGGATGCAAGAAGGAAGCTGGATCCAACTGCTGAAGTTGGAATATTTGTGGGGTACACTGATACACCTCACAACTATCGGGTGTATGTGCCAGACAGTCGCAAGACTGTTGTGCGACGGGATATAAAATTTCAGGAGGAGAAAGCCATGCAGTGTTCGCTTGAGAGGGAGCTACACTTGCATGCGGATGAGGAGCTGTTAGTTCCTAAGGAGGAGCTTCCGGATGTGGATCAGCCACAAGAGGAGGTTCAGGAGGTGGAAGAAACCACCCAGGCAGCGCCAACCATCAGAGGGCGCATGCGCACTACAGAAGCTGAGCGACTGGCTCGGGATGCAGAGAAGGTTGTAGGACCCCCTACAGCACAGCGCAGACAGAGACAGTCACCGGATCGGTACACTGGATACATGGCTCTTATGAGTCAATGTGTTGTGACAGAGCCATCCTCTTTTGAGGAAGCTGTGGAGGAACCCGCATGGGTTGATGCCATGATCGAAGAATATGATTCGATCATCGGGAACAGTGCATGGGAGATTGTCCCAAGACCGGTTGGGAAATCAGTTGTAGGTTCGCGATGGATCTACAAAGTGAAGCAGGCGGCTGACGGGAGTGTGGAGAAGTACAAGGCGAGATTTGTCGCCCATGGCTTCTCACAGATCGAGGGGATCGATTATGAGGAGACTTTTGCACCTGTCGCAAGGTACTCTTCCATACGGACGATCCTTGCTCTCTCAGTGCAGATGGGATGGCACATCCATCAGATGGATGTGAAGACTGCGTTCCTCAACGGAGTCATTGAGGAGGAGGTGTACATAGAGCAGCTTGAAGGTTTCAAGATCTTCAGCAGTGATTCGCATGTGTGCCGACTCAAGAGAGCATTGTACAGGCTGAAGCAAGCACCTCGTGCTTGGTACACTCGCATAGACAGCTACTTCACCGGGCTTGGATTCTCCAAGAGTGAGGCGGATCCTAACCTGTACCAGATTGTGGTGGAGGGGAAGCTGTTGATCATCGTACTATATGTAGATGATCTGATTTTGATGGGTGATGAGCGGTTGATACTTTCATGCAAGGAGGATCTTGCACGAGAGTTTGAGATGAAGGACTTGGGCATCCTTCATTATTTCCTGGGATTGGAGATTTGGCGGCGCAGTGGAGGACTGTTTGTTTCTCAGGGCAAGTATTCCCAGAAGATTCTGGAGAGGTTCAACATGCATGGCTGCAAGCCTGTTGACACTCCTCTTCCTGGTGGTTGGAGGAAGGAGGATGCTACTTCAGCGGAGGTAGTGGATGCCACTGTCTATCGACAGTTGGTGGGGTCGCTTATGTATCTGGTCAATACACGACCCGATATATGCTATGCTGTTAACCATCTTTCGCAAGCTATGGTTAAGCCTACCAAGCTCTTCTGGAAGGCAGGCAAGCATGTATTGCGTTATCTCAGTGGCACATCGGGATATGGTCTGTGGTACAGACAGGAGGATGGTGTGAAGCTTTGCGGCTTCACGGATGCGGATTGGGCTGGGAGCCCAACAGACCGGAAGAGCACATCTGGAGGTATCTTCAACATTGGATCGACAGCAGTTTCCTGGTACAGTAGGAAGCAGATATCCGTGGCACTCATTTCAGCAGAAGCCGAGTATATGGCAGCAAGTTTGGCTGCATGCGAGGCTATATGGATGAGGAAGATCCTCGTCGGATTGTTCGGGTCACATTTGGAGCCTACTGTGATTTATTGTGATAACCAGAGCTGCATTAAGCTCTCGGCTAATCCAGTATTTCATGATAGATCCAAACACATCGACATCAGGTACCATCATATCAGAGATTGTGTTCAGCGGAGAATCATGTTACTTTCATATGTTCCCACGGAGGATCAGGATGCTGACATCTTGACGAAGGCGCTCACCAGGAGCAAGTTCGAATTCCACAGAGGCAGGATAGGGGTTGCAGATAATCCATATCTTGTTGAGAGGGAGTGTTGAAAATGCAACAAGATGATGGAGCTTAGTGAAATAAAGTCGCCTTCACTAAGTGGGCCCGCAGGCTATTTTTGGCGCAAAGTCTATTTTTAGACTATGTCTATTTTTAGACATATGGAGCATGGTCCAGGAGTTGCAGTATGTTATTCTTGGATGATTGGTCGAGTTGGTAAAAATATATGGACCTCTATTTTTAGACATACAGGTCGAAGTCTATTTTTAGACTGCCTGTCTAAAAATAGGTCAGTCAAATATTATTAGCCCTTAATAATATTTAGACTATAAACTTCAGTTTATTCTCTTAAAACACTTCAGTTGGAGCTACGGATGTGGCTCATGCATCTGACAGAAGGAATTACGCTATTCCTAGGAGTTTGGTGAGCTCATGCATGGTTGACTTTAGTTAGAACTCAAGTGGCGGAGTTTGGTGGAGTTGATGAGACCGTTGGTGGAGTTGTGTTCGGTTTAACTTAGTTGAACTAGTTGTATTTAGTTTAACTAGCTAATACACTAGTGATGAGTTGAGTGAATTAAATATTATTTAATTCACTAATTATTAACTCATTAGTCAACTCAAGAACACATCATTTTACTACAGTGCATGGACAGTTCAGTGAAGACAAGTGGAAGAAGTAGATGAAAGGTTGAGTTTTCTATTAGTTGCGACAGTAGTTGTGCATGAGATTTGCACAAGCATTAGAGGAGATTGCCCATGAGGATTGCACAGTTGAAGCCAAGGAGATTCGAACTTGGATCTCTCATTGAACCAACTTGGATTGCGCAGTAGAGGCAGGCAATTAGTGGATGAGTTTTGAACCTGTGACTTGTTCAAAACTGAGCTAGTTTGTGTGTAACTTTTGGAGACAGTACTGAGTACTTGTGAGGAGTATTGTACTGATATTGTTACATTTTCTCTTCTATTATAATATACAAAATAGCTGGGGGTTTTCAGCTATAAGCTTTCCCCATTACATATTGTGTTTATGTGCGCATGCGACTGTTTCTATTTTCGCAAGTTGATGATTAATTGTAGAAGAGGTTATGTGTTATACATGAATTCGAATTAGTGTGTGACCAGGATAATCTCAGTGGATAAATCTTCATTATTCAACAAATTTCTATATGGTATCAGAGCAAATTTATCATCGGGATCTATTACAGTGATTACAATTTTATTTCGGTAGACAGAGTCTGTAACGGGCTAGGTAGCCTCTGGATCCATCCTTTCTCTGAAAGGTGATATATCCAATAAATGCCCATACATTCAATCTCTGTGCTAGAAATAATTTGTTCTCACAGATCCAGAAGCAGTTGAGTTCTTGAGTTTGGAATTCGAATTTTGCAGCAGATAGTTTTCTTGGTGCCAGAGTTGAAATGTCTTTCAACGGTTTGCGACTCGAATATGCTCTTGAAGGTAGTTCGAATTATGTTGCATGGAAAGATCGGATGGAGGAAGTATTAGAAGATAATTGTTTGAAGGAGTTCGTAGATATGGATGTCCAAAAGCCTACTGATCCTGCTGAAGTTGAAGCTTGGCAAAAGATGATGGCGAAATGTCGAAGGATTCTGTTGGAGGGCGTGAAGGATCACATTGTGTCCAGCCTGCATGGAAAAGCTTCTCCATATTTGATGTGGAAAGCGTTGACAGATCTATTCCAGAGCAAGAGCGACCAAAGGAATCTGGTGCTCAAGGATAAACTCAGAAACATTAAGATGGAGAAAGGCGACAGTATCGCCAAGTACCTCACGAAGTTCACTCAATGCAGAGATGAGCTGGGAAGTGTGGGGGTGACTGTCGATGAAGAGGAATTGGTGGACCTGGCTCTCCTTGGTCTTCCGAAGAGTTGGCATTCCTATCAGGACTCTGTCAATGGTCGGGAGAAGTTGCCGGGATGGGAGCGACTTTGGGCGGATCTCATGCAAGAGGAGATAAGGAGGACTACTAGGGACGAATCTTCATCAAAGGTATCTGATGAAGAAAATTGCGCTTTGGCTGCCAAAGCAAAGAAAGGGAAGAGCAAGAAGGCTTCTTAGTCTGGTGCGAAAGGCAAGAAGCAAGACATGTCCAAGGTGAAGTGTTTTCACTGTCACCAGCACGGACACTATGCCACAAATTGTCCGCAGAAGAAGAAAAATAAGAAGGTTGCCGGATCTGCAGCGGGAGAGGCATTGGCTTCTCAATTTGAACTGGATTTTTCATTGATTGCATGCTTGGTTTCAAGTGTGGCGGGATCAGTTTGGTTCTTGGACAGTGGTGCGTCATTTCACATGACCGGAGATCGAGATTTGTTTTCAGATCTGGAGCAAAAATATCTTGGAGTGCACATCGAGATGGGCGATGATAGTAGATACAGTGCAACTGGTATCGGTACCATTTCCTTTGAGAGGGAGTCTAGTAAACCTTTCATATTGAAGGAATTTTTACATGTTCCAGGATTGATGAAGAACCTGATCTCTGTGGCGATGTTGGAAGACAAGGGGTATGATGTGGTCTTCAGCGAAGGAAAAGCCTTCCTGCGCAGTAAGACTACTGGAGAGACCCGGAAGATAGGGGTTCAAGTCAAGAACCTTTATCAGTTGCAAGTAGATGGCTGCGCAGCAATGGCATGCAAGGCGGGAGAAGTGGTGAGCCGGGATGATGATGGCGAGCTGTGGCACAGGAGATTGGGCCACCTTCACCATGGAGCTTTGAAGATACTGCATCAGATTTCTACTGGGCTTCCTAAGGGCACTCTTGTGCAGTCAGATCAGTGCAAGGGGTGTACCTTGGGAAAGTATGTGAAAGCCACCTTTCATGAGAAGGATAGTCACGCCATGATGATCCTTGAGAGAGTTCACACAGATGTGTGTGGTCCTTTCTCTGTAGCTTCGACAGCAAAGCACAAGTACTATGTGATCTTTTTTGATGATTTCTCTCGGAAGTGCTCGATCTTCTTCATGCAGAAGAAGAGCGAGACAAATTCAAAGTTCTGTGAATTCAAGGCGCTGGTTGAGAAGGAATCGGGGAAGCATGTGAAGGCTCTTAGGAGCGACAATGGTGGTGAATTCATCTCTACTGAATTCAAAGACTTTTGCAGCGTAGAATGGATTCGGAGAGAGCTCATTGCACCCCATAACCCACAGCAGAACGGGGTTGCTGAGCGGAAGAACAGAACGATCGTGGGTGCTGCACAGGCAATGTTGCATGATCAGGGCCTACCCCTTCACTTGTGGGCTGAGGCATGCAATACTGTAGTGTATGTGCAGAACTGTTGTCCTCACAAGATACTTGGCATGAGTACACTGGAGGAGGCGTTTTCTGGCAAGAGGCCTGATATTTCTCATCTGAGAATTTTTGGCTCACCTGTCTACATGCATGTGACGAAGGATGCCAGAAAGAAGCTGGATCCAACCGCAGAGGTTGGAATATTTGTGGGGTACATTGATACGCCCCACAACTATCGGGTGTATTTTCCAGACAGTCGCAAGACTGTTGTATGACGAGATATCAAATTTCAGGAGGAGAAAGCCATGCAGTGTTTGCTTGAGAGGGAGCCACACTTGCATGTAGATGAGGAGCTATTAGTTCTTAAGGAGGAGCTTCTGGATGTGGATCAGCCACAAGAGGAAGTTCATGCAGTGGAAGAAACCACTCATGCAGCGCCAACCATCAGAGGGCGCAAGCGCACTACAGAAGCTGAGCGACTGGCTCGAGATGCAGAGAAGGTTGTAGGACCACCTACAACACAGCGCAGACAGAGGCAGTCACCGGATCGGTACACTGGATACATGGCTCTTATGAGTCAATGTGTCGTAACGGAGCCATCCTCTTTTGAGGAAGCTGTGGAGGAACCTGCATGGGTAGATGCCATGATCGAATAATATGATTCGATCGTCAGAAACAGTGCATGGGAGATTGTCCCAAGACCGGAGGGGAAATCAGTGGTGGGTTCGCGATGGATCTACAAAGTGAAGAAGGCGGCTGACGGGAGTGTGGAGAAGTACAAGGCGAGATTTGTCGCCCGTGGCTTCTCACAGATCGAGGGGATCGATTATGAGGAGACTTTTGCACCTGTCGCAAGGTACTCTTCCATATGGACGATCCTTGCTCTCTCAGCGCAGATGGGGTGGCACATTCATCAGATGGATGTGAAGACTGTGTTCCTCAACAGAGTCATTGAGGAGGAGGTGTACATAGAGCAGCCTGAAGGTTTCGAGATCTTCAGCAGTGAGTCGCATGTGTGCCGACTCAAGAGAGCACTGTACGGGCTGAAGCAAGCACCTCGTGCTTGGTACACACGGATAGACAGTTATTTCACCAAAATTGGATTCTCCAAGAGTGAGGCGGATCCTAACCTGTACCAGATTGTGGTGGAGGGGAAGTTGTTGATCATTGTACTATATGTAGATGATCTGATTTTGACGGGTGATGAGCTGTTGATACTTTCATGCAAGGAGGATCTTGCTAGAGAGTTTGAGATGAAGGACTTGGGCCTCCTTCATTATTTCCTAGGATTGGAGATTTGGAAGCGTAGTGGACGACTGTTTGTTTCTCAGGGTAAGTATGACCGGGAGATAATAGAGAGGTTCAACATGCATGGCTGCAAGCCTGTTGATACTCCTCTTCCTGGTGGTTGGAAGAAGGAAGATGCTACTTAAGCAGAGGTAGTGGATGCCACTGTCTATTGACAGTTGGTGGGGTCGCTTATGTATCTGGTCAATACACGACCCGATATATGCTATGCTGTTAACCAAATTTCGCAAGCTATGGTTAAGCCTACCAAGATCTTCTGGAAGGCAGGAAAGCATGTATTGCGTTATCTTAGTGGCACATCGGGATATGGTCTATGGTACAGACAGGAGGTTGGAGCGAAGCTTAGCGGCTTCACTGATGCAGATTGGGTAGGGAGCCCAACGGACCGAAAGAGCAATATCCGGAGGAGTTTTCACATTGGATCGACAATGCTTTCCCCGGTACGGCAGTAGCTGCAGATCCGTGGCACTCGGGTCAACAGGCCGAGTACTGGCAGTGATTTTGGCCGGATGCGAGGCTATATGGATGAGGAAGATCCGTCGAATTGTTCGGTCACATTTGGAGCCTACCGTGATCTACTGTGATAACCAGAGCTTCATCAAGCTCTCGGCTAATCCAGTATTTCATGATAGGTCCAAACATATCGACATCAGGTACCATCATATCAGAGATTGTGTTCAGCGGAGAATCATGATGCTTTCATATGTTCCTACGGAGGATCAGGATGCCGACATCCTGACGAAGGCGCTCACCAGGAGCAAGTTCGAATTCCACAGAGGCAGGATAGGGGTTGCAGATAATCCATATCTTGCTGAGAGGGAGTGTTGAAAATGCAGCAAGATGATGAAGCTTAGTGAAATGAAGTCGCCTTCACTAAGTGGGCCCGCAGGCTATTTTTGGTGCAAAGTCTATTTTTAGACTATGTCTATTTTTAGACATATGGAGCATGGTCTAGGAGTTGCAATATGCTATTCTTGGATGATTGGTCGAGTTGGTAAAAATAGATGGACCTCTATTTTTAGACATACAGGTCGAAGTCTATTTTTAGACTGCCTGTCTAAAAATAGGTCAGTCAAATATTATTAGCCCTTAATAATATTTAGACTATAAACTTCAGTTTCTTCTCTTACAACACTTCAGTTGGAGCTACGGATGTGGCTCATGCATCTGATAGAAGGAATTACGCTATTCCTAGGGTTTTGGTGAGCTCATGCATGATTGACTTCAGTTAGAAGTCAAGTGGCGGAGTTTGGTGGTGTTGATGAGACAGTTGGTGGAGTTGTGTTCGGTTTAACTTAGTTGAACTAGTTGTATTTAGTTTAACTAGCTAATACACTAGTGATGAGTTGAGTGAATTAAATATTATTTAATTCACTAATTATTAACTCATTATTCAACTCAAGAACACATCAGTTTACTACAGTGCATGGACAGTTCAGTGAAGACCAGTGGAAGAGGTAGATGAAAGGGTGAGTTTGCTATTAGTTGCGACATCAGTTGTGCATGAGATTTGCACAAGAATTGGAGGAGATTTCCCATGAGGATTGCGCAGTTGAAGCCAAGGAGATTCGAACTTGGATCTCTCATTACACCAACTTGGATTGCGCAGTAGAGGCAGGCAAATAGTGGATGAGTTTTGAACCTGTGACTTGTTCAAAACTGAGCTAGTTTGTGTGTAACTTTTGGAGACAGTACTGAGTACTTGTGAGGAGTATTGTACCGAGATTGTTACATGTTCTCTTCTATTATAATATACAAAATAGCTGGGGGTTTTCAGCTATAAGCTTTCCCCATTACATATTGTGTTTATGTGCGCATGCGACTGTTTCTATTTCCGCAAGTTGATGATTAATTGTAGAAGAGGTTATGTGTTATACATGAATTCGAATTAGTGTGTGACCAGGATAATCTTAGTGGATAAATCTTCATTATTCAGAAATTTTTTACACAGGATTGTCTCGCAGGGTTCATGCAATCCCTTACAAAGTGCCCTATTTCTCCACAGTTATAGAAAATTAGTTTTCCTCTTCCCCTTCCTGCGCTTCCATCCCGGTCTCCTCCCCTGCCCCTAGCTGGGGAGCCACCTATGCCCACGAGGGATCTTGGCGAGGATGGATCTGACTATACCCTATATAGATTTCCTCGATCTATCATCAGGTCGTACATCCAAAAATTTTGTTCATCATGGCCTACAAATTTGTAGAACCTGCACCACTGTTGCTTTATTTCAGGGACATCTGTGGCAAGGTGAGGGCAGTGGCTAGTATCGTGCAACCTAGCAACACAAAAATAATTGCACCAAATAATCGGTCCACTTGGTCCTATAGCTTCCCTAGGACACAACAGACTGGGTCCCCTGGCCTGTATGTAGTTTGCTAGTAGAGGAAAATTATCCTTGGTGTGTTCATTCACCCTGCATCGTATGCACCATATTTTAGGGCTAGCCTCCGCTCCTTGCTCATTCTACAAATTCTGGATCTCCATGTGCATTTCCTCTAGCTGGCCTTATATCTGATGTACTCCTAACTGGCTATCATCTCTTGGCACAGCCTCTAGCTTCATCACAATTTCTAGGGCCTTTTGTTGCGATTCAATGGCTTGATATCCCATTGGCATGCATAGGTGGGGCATCAGCATAGTAATGAACCATTTTTTGTGATTTCTGTCAGCATACAGGAATCCTCCTTCTCTAATTATCTTATTTAATCGTTGGTCAGCCTCCCATATGGACTAAGACAGTCCTTGCTTGAAATCCTTCAGATCGTTCACTATCTGAGAGTAGAACTTGGGCTTCTTGAACTGTTGTTTCAAGGCATTTTTAATCTCTTCAATGGTTGCATTCACATGCTAGTCAATGTATCCCATATACCAGTCCAAGGCTCTTCCTTCAAAGGCAAGGGATAGCTGCACTCTTTTCACCGTATCACTAACTACATTTTGCACAGTTCATATCGATCCTGCGACAAACCAGAACCGATCCATATCTTCATATCCTACACCCTTGAAGGTAGGTAGCTTCATGTGCGAGGCCATATCATCTTCTGGTAGTGGCGGTGGTGAGTTCTTAACCCTATGAGGGTTCGAAGGTGGCATAGACAGAGAGCTCTGCGCGATAGAGTTTCTTACTAGACTATACACAGATCGGTCTCCTTCTTGATTAGTTCTATAGTATTTACCACTGTGCGTTGTACGCTCATTTTGATCGGATCTCATTCACTCTGTATGACTACATAGAATGCTCTTTTTCCACAATAAGATCTTAATCGGTAGCGGTAGAGTTTTTAGAAACTTACCGCAGAATCCCTTGAAGAACCTTCGTTTCACTTTCGAGTAGTACACCAATTGGTCAATTGCAAATTCTGTCACAAACCCTCCTATCACACTATCCACCCAGTGATATACCATGCAAGCAATGGTGTTATCAGTCTTTTCTAATTGCCGAATTAGCTCTGGGGTCCACTGTGTGACCCGTTCGTCCTTCCAACACTCTGGAAATCTATGAGCCTTGCGAGCCACTCTTGAAGCTCGATCGCAAATGTCACAAAGAAGATCTCATAGATATCTATGAAGACATACTTATTCTTCCACTCCTAGTGGTTAGCTTTGTACTGTGATTCTCTCTTATCATGAATTCCTAAATTTTCTTTTTGAACCACTCATAGAACTCTTTCTTCTCAAGTCTCCAATGTGTTCTTGGCATTACTCAATCTCTCTCTCAAAATGCTCTCGGTCTTAGTAAAAGAACCATTTGTTGGCTCGAGGGGTCCTAACCCAGGTTCGGAGGTTAAGGTTTTCCAACAAACCCCTATACTACTAGCCCTTTCGGCACTGACCTGCTTGCGCAGGCCAAAGTCTCACTCGAAGCAGTATGGGAGGGTGCTGGAACCAGGTTACCGCACCCTGAGAGAGAGTAGGTAACTCAAGTAGAGTTGCGTTTCCAACTTATCAAGCTTTGCATTTGACAGATCTAGTTGCAGGCTTATATCACAGAGCTCAAATCTAATTATTACCTTTGCATCCACATGCGTAATACCAATATATCAGTACAGTATCTATAATCGCAGTGATTAAGAGATCATAGATTCATATAATAGAAACAAGGATACTTTCACAGCTATCAAATAGATATTCTCGCAAATTAATAGTATAACCCAAGTTCGCATAAACTATAACAAAATAGATCCATATCTCATCAGATATCAATAGTACTTCACATATATATTAATACTAGAATCTCCTTACAATCCCAAAATACAACCTGTGCACACAGCCCGGAGGGTCTGCACACAACAGGATTGAGGAGATCTGCACATATTACACATTATTTTGTCACCATGAAATTTTACTGTCCATATGGGTTCATTAAATACCTATATAATGCTCCCTTAGAAGTAAACAACCCTAAAGTTCCTAAACCAAGTCCTGAATTTGGAGAAAATCTTGTAAAAATCATAAAAATATTGGTACCGCACTTTTCCTTAGCCTTCCCTGTGGCACTGCACCCTTTTTCTCTAAAAACTGCGGAGCCTACCGCACGTTTTCTTCATTAAAAGTGTGGACCCCTGTAAAAGGTAAATTAAAGGTGAAAGTAAATTCTAGAAGCCCAGCTGGTTGAATATTCTCCTAGCTGGAAGCTTCTAGAAAGCGTTATCCAGTCGAAGCCTTACTCCCTCCATTTATCATGAACATTCTTTCCTTCATGAAAGGAGCCTATTCCTTGGATTTTGGAACTTAATCCCTTGATAAGGGGACTCTATCCCTTCCATTTTGGAGCTGTAACCACTTTCCTTCTCCTATAAATTGAAGCTTTGGTTCAGTCTCAAGGGTACATGATGATATATGTAAAAACTTCTCTATCCATTTTTGTATACACTTAGTACTTGCTTTGTACTTAGTAGTTACGATAGAGAAGGGAATTGCTGAAGAAACATACCCTTTTTTCTAGTTGCAAGAATGATTACATACTCGTAGTTAGGCTGGTTCAAAGAGTGGAAGGGCTTGTCAGACCAAAGGAAAACACTTGTTCCGGACCTCGAAAGGATCTATACGACATCAAGGCAAACACAGTTGTAAGATTCATTTTTTTATTTAAAGATAATACAATTGGATCCTGTTTTCTCAATAAGTTGTTTATGTGTTTATTTGAATGATGTATTTCTTAACTTCCTTGATCATTAAGATAGATTTGTGATTTGTGAATTAGTATATGTTGTAGGTGCTTTTGATTCTCTTCCATGACTTTCCTTGTAGGTCTTTAGAGGTGACTTCTTGAAGTGACAGGAAATAATAATTCAACTAGCATTGGATCACAGGTAGGTCCTTTCTTAATCGTAGAAAATTCTAAATTACATATAATCTAGAGAAAGTAGTTTACATTTGTCCTGTTTGTTTCTAGCTATCTTTGTGATACTAGGGAGATCTTTCTTTTCTGCAAGAATGATTTATCCACCTAACAAAATGGCAACTCCATTGGGGAATAGAACTTTATTTTATTTTTCTTTGAGTTTGACTTTTGAAAGAAGTTTTCTGATTTTGATTAGTTTGCACTGGTTTGGGTAAATTAGCCTTAGAATCCCTGAAAAGTTATATTTAGAATTTTTTATTTTTCTTTATGTTTTCTGGGCTCCGCACTTTTTCTTTGAAAATAGTGCGGCAACCTCTGTATTTTCTCTATGTAAACAGTGCAGTGCCACACCTTTTTACACTGAAACCTGTGGACCCTGTGAAAATTTTTGAAAAACTCAAAATTCTCTTTCCTGGTACCAGTTTACAAGATTCTCTGTGATTACCCAGATTTGTATTTACTGTCAAAAGGCTTTTGTAAAAGTTTCTTCTAGAATTCCTAAAATTTTTGAGTGATTTTCTAAAGATTTGCATTTTATAAGTAATTTTTTGCTTTGTCTTTCGGTTGCTCAAGGATCAGAAACCTTGATATACCTTAGATCACTGGTATTTCATTATTTTCTTGCTGAGCCTTTGACTTCATAGTAGAACTTGCTTTTATAAGAATTAGATTTAGTTTTTATTTGCAAATCTTAAGAGACTTTTAGTTCAATAAGTTTTGAATTTCACTTTAAAACCACCATTGGATGATTTTGATTTCTTGCTGGGATAAGCAAAGAATTCTTTGTTAGATTACAAACTAAGAAAAACATCCTCAAAAGTTAAATCTTAAAATTTTAGAGTTTTTAGTCTTAAAATTTAAATCTTTAGAGTTTCTAGAGTTCAAAATTACTGATTTTTAGTTTTGAATTTTGATTTTTAAGTAATCATACTTTTCTTTTGGAAACTTTTTATTTGTAGTTTAAGAATTGAATGATTAAAAGGGATTTATTTTTGAGCAATTAATCATTGAGTTCTCAGGAAAAATATTTCTTTTCATATATCCTTGTTTTAAAAGGAATGATTGATGTTTTAAAAGCATTTGTATCCCTCAACTCTTTCTTTTAGATAGGTTTCATTGAAAAGGAATGAATTGTTTTTCATATAGATGTGTTTTAGTGTTTTTTGGAGTCAGGTCGTTATACATCATTGAAGTTTCACTTTCATGCCCATTGTCCTAAGAAACAACCTACTAAAATTAACACTTAATTAAAATCTATTTAGAAATTTTATATTTCCTAGGGCTCTTTCCACCAACATAGCTTAGGCTAGTGTCTTGGAATAGGATTTAGTTAACTCTCCAAGACAGTAAAATAAACAAGTAGTTGATCTTGTGGTAGGAAAATTCCAATAGTAGCATGTATGCTCTGGGAAGCTCCTCCTAAAGGAGTCAAGCACGAGATCAGATCCGAACCAGTGAGGTAAGCAATCCTTCCTCATTGGGAATGATAGAAGATATACATGTATTAATAACAGTAAACCTCAGATTAACCATTGTCGAGGAGCCTAGGGTCACTTGTTGTTAAACCTTGGATTATGTCAAGGAGCCTTCAAGGGGATTGAGCTTTGGTACTATACCCTTGCGTGTGTATCGGATCATAGACTATTCCCCCAGGTATATTTGTTCCTGTTGGTGACCTTAGTGGCCATAAACTATAGGATTCTTTCCAAAGGTGACAGTGGAGGAAAGATCCCACTGTACCCAGAACAGACATCGACTAGACTCACTTGGAATCTCCGAAGGGTTGTCTTCACTCGAGATGGGTTAAGTGGAGAAACTTGCACCAATCTATTTCATTAAGCAGGTTTTCGGGGTAACTGTTCCAACTGCCATTTCTGCATTAAAATACTATGATGTTGGATTTCATCACCAAATAGTGTTTTTAGTGCGGGAATCTACTGTTTGTGTGTGGTTTGATCTCTTAGACTTTTATAGGCATGTGATCATTTGTTTGTTTCTTAGCAACCTTAGATTGAAATTTTCTTTGATTTCCTGTGTTAAAAGTTTTAATCGTCACTGAATTACCGAGACAATCACACAGAACTCAAGGGAAACCCCCTGAGTACACACCTAGCCAACTAGAAGGACTTAAATCTCTGATACAAAATGTTATCAGTAGACTTGGATTAACGAAACAAGGAGAATCATATATAATCATTCATCCTGATTTCGAAGTAGATCAATCAAAAGTAGCAGAACATATTCCACAAACGGTTTCAATATTTGAATTAACTGAAGTTGCTTCTGCAACAAGTGAATTATCACCTGAAGAACCTGAAATTTCTGAACCAGAAACTGAGCCTGCTACGTCAGAACCTAATTTAGAATTCACTACTCCAATTCCCTATTATCTTGATTCACCTAGAGTGAAGAGTCGGATCAAAGAAGGTATTCCTCCTGGTCTTATTAGTATTGAAGAAATCACTGATACAGAAGAAGAAGTAATTCTCCCTTCATCTCAAGAAAATTTAGAAATTAGACAACGTGAATCAATTTTTTACAGTCCTTTTAGAAAAGACACTTGGTATTCTTCTTTGAAAGATTTTCTACAAAACGTAGGTCTTCAGTATTCGCCACCTCGAATACCTTTTTACTCTACACCAATAGGTTATAGACCTCAGATAAACATGTCAGGTGAGTCATCTATGTTTTCTGAATCACCAGAAACATTTCTTTATGGTGGTCCATCTATTCCTGCAGGCTATCAGTCACTCTCTGGTATGTACTCAGGAGCATCTCCTTTTTAGAGAAAACCAATGTCATCATTGGTTTGAATGAATCAAATACTGAAACTTTGAACAATGAGAAAATTTATATGATGTCTGGAAATATTTCGAACCCCACATCTCAAGGTAGTAATATACAACCTGGGGGGCAACCTCAAAATAGCCAAATACAACCTGGGGGGCAACCCCAAGGATAGTAACACCTCAGGGTCAATATCAACCCCAGGGACATTACACACCTCAGGGTCAATATCAACCCCAGGGATAGTACATACCCCAAGGTCAATATCAACCCCAGGGATAGTACATTCCTCAAGGTAAATATCCACCTCAATGTCAGTATCAACCTCAAGGTCAATATGAACCCCAGGGTTAGTACATGCCTCAAGGTCAATATCAACCTCAAGGGAAATATCATATTCAAGGATTGCAACCTCCTTTAGCACAACAGTTCTATCGAGAACAACAAATATTACAAGGAGGTGGAAATTATCCAGTTAATTATCAGCCATCTGTTCAACCCAGTTATGGGCCATCTTATGTACAACCTTCAATGGGACCTTCATATCCCGGAATGGTGTGGTATCCATCCCAACTTCAATAGAATTTACAACCGAATATTCAAGTACCTTATTATCAAGTAGGACAACCTGTTGGTTATAATCAACCCCAACAACCAGTCCAACCTTCAATTCCAACACCTGCATCTGGTCCTATTCAGCAACCTGGTCTGAGTACACCTACTACTCCACCACAAACAGTTGTTAAAACTTATGTTCAACCTATCACACCTATTCCTATAGTGTCTATAGCTCTTGTTACATATTCCCCTCAAACATCGATACCGATTCCTCAGGTTTCTATTCCACAATCTAGACCGATGATTCAGAATACTACTCAGATAGCCACAGGACAATCTGGTACAAGTACAGTTATAGAAAGTCAACCTTAATTTACTTATCAACAATATCAAGGGCCGTACCAATATGGACCTGTTCCACAAACTCCAGTCTACCCGAAACAACCATACCCTATATATACGTATCAAGCACCTGTTCAACCTAAGTATGGTCTGGTTATTCCTCATTATCCAGGGGGTAATATGATTCCAAATGCACAACCTATTCCAAGTTATTCTAGATATCCTCCTCCTAGGACTGGTTTAGTTTCACAAGGTTATCCACAAGATCCTACCCGTCGATTGCTGTTCATAGCAACTTTGGATTTACTAGATTTATCTCACCTTACGAATGATCCTATATACTATCATTTGTATTGGCCACCAATGCCTCATAAGTTGCACAGTGATATCCCAAAATTTTAAGGAAAACCAGGAGAGGATCCTTCCAACCATGTTATGACTTACAACCTTTGGTGAGCATCTAACTCTTTAATCGATGATTATATTAGACTTAGACTTTTTTAGAGAACGTTAATAAGATTAGCTGCTAAGTGGTATATTGAACTACCACGAGGCTCGTTTAACAACTTTAACACCCTAGAAAATGCCTTCTTAACTCATTTTCAGTTGCCAGTAAGATACGACAATGGCAAAGAATTATTAACTTCACTAAAACAATATACATACACATATATATCAGATCATATTCATGAATGGAGATGTACAAGACACTTGGTAAAAGTTTTTATCCTGGATCAAATATTGGCAGAATGGTTTGTTAAATCATTGTTACCAAAAATCACTGAAGATGTATCCAAATCAGGAGTTGTCACAGAAGAAAAATTTATTGCTCAAGCTCAATATCCTGACTTGGTATATACCCAGTCAGGTACTTTTTACGCGAAAATCCCCGATTTACCACGACCTGGTTAGTTGACTACAACTCCTTCAGGGTATCATGTCGTTGATGGTGTAATCGGTTTGGTTACTACAATTAAGAATAAGAATAAATCTTCAAAGGTTACTTCTCCTATAATAAATTTACCTGATTCACCAAAAGGAGAATCTTCCTTGGAAGCTACTGCCAATATTCACATTGTAGATTCATCTACTAAGTCGAAATTCAGCAAAAAGAAAAAGGGGAAGAAAAAGAATAAACAAACCTCATCTCCTAAAGAAAAAACTAATAAAAATGAATCAACAAATGACAAATAGAAACCTCATTATCCTTGTCTTATCTGTGACGAGGATAATTTCACCAAGGAATTTCCACATAGGGAAGAAGTTTCTAAGTTCGTCAAAGGTTCACCCACTCCCGCTGTCTTGAAGGATCCCTTTCCAATTCAAGATAGTAAAATGATTGGATCTTCTTCTACTCCACTAGTAGATATTTTGATGGTTGCAACTTGATGACCAGATTATGTTAGTAAAAATCCTGTTACTGGTAAAGAAGTAGAAAATTTTGATTCTTCACCGGCTACATCTACTTCAGTTTCCGATCTGCTTCACATTGAAAAACCAAATCCTGACTTAGTAATAAAAATTCCTCCTAAAGGTGTACTTCGTAAATCATATTTCAATCCACATGTGAGAGCTGCTAAGAATTACAACATTGTCAAAGATTTGGCAATTTCCCCTTCGGAAATGTCGGCCTTGGAAGTGTTTCAATCATGTCCAACACAAAGAAAATTACTATTGTCAGTTTTAGGAGCCGTAGATCTGCAGGATTCAAACCTTATGATATTTGATTTAGAAAATTTTACACCTCTCCTACCCCATCAAATGGCTTTCCATATTCCAGTGTTAGTAAAAAACACACGTTGTTTTCGTACTGTGATTGATGAAGGGGCATCTACGTGTATCATGCACTCACTTGGTTCTACGATGCTTAACCGACCTCCAACCATCCTTAAAGCTTTTTATGGAAGAGGATTCCATTCATATGGTATTTTACAGGATCTACCTATAGAGGTCGAAGGAAAAACTATTAATCTAGATGTGGAAGTAGTTGATACCCCTCTAGGTTACAACCTTCTCCTAGGTCGAAATAGGTCTTATGATATGACTGCTGTTGTGTATTCCGTATTTCAAATAATCATGTTTCCTCATCAAGGAAAGATTGTGAAATTCGACCAGCTCTCATATTATTCGTCCGATCCAGCTTCTACGGATAGTATTTAGCATGTTGGAAAAACAACTATTCCTTATAAGGATGTGGGAGTAGGCTTAATTAAAGATTCTGCTTTATTGGGAACTTTTTCTTTACCTCCACCTAACGTACTATATACAATAGCTAATATTAATATGATTACATTAAGCACTATTCCATTTTATGACCCTTGGATAGTGCCTTTAGAGTCAGAACTGGATTCGTTTGAAGGAACGATGCCTTTGAATCCATTTGAATTAGCATATCAAGCAGTACAGTCATTTTCCAATACACCATCAACTGATTCTGACCCTATGAATGTGATCAATGAAGAATCATTTTCACCTTCAAACTTAGCTATAACATCAATTCCAGATCCTTTTCAAGAAGTGTTTTATACTGACGAAAACATTCGTGAATTTTTATCCATAGATGATCTACCATGGGATGATCTCCATCATAGGTCATCATTTTTACCTGAGCTTGATAGATTCGAAAATAATTTTTCATCTATTTTTACAATTGACTATGTCAAGGAACCCCAAAATCCAATATCGATCACAAATTCAGATTCTGAAGTAAATTTAGGGAATATTTCTTCAACGATTCCTATTGACATACTAGTAAAACCAGGAATTATTGAAAACTTTCATATAGGTGCCTCTTATACAAAAGATGAAATTATTACATATAAGGCCCTATTTCAAGAATTACACAACATATTTGCTTGGTATTATGAAGAAATGCCAGGAATCAATCCCAAAATTGTTGTTCATGAAATTAAAACATACCCCGATGCTAAACCTATCAGACAAAGATTATGTCAGATACATCCACGGAAGCTGCTGCTATCAAAGCTAAAGTTGAAAAATTACTTTGAGTAGGATTTATTTATCCAATCCCTCTCATGAATTGGGTATCTAATATTGTTCCTGTTAATAAAAAACAAGGAACAATCAGAGTATGTATCGATTATAGGGACATAAATAGAGCTTGTCCAAAAGACAATTATCCAACCCCTTATATCGATCAAATCAGTCACGATTGTGTCGGAAGAGAAATGTTTTCATTTATGGATGGATTTTCCGGTTATAATCAAATAAACATACTCCCTATTGATCAACCAAAAACAAAATTCATTTGTCCATGGGGAACTTTCTCTTACCATAAATTACCATTTGGACTTAAGAATGTTGGGGAAAATTTTCAAAGGGCTATGTCCTATGATTTTCATGACATTAAACACATTGTGAAACCTTATCTTGATGATCTACCTGCTCATTCCTTACAAACAGAAGATCATCCAACTCACTTACGAGCAATTTTTATGAGATGTAGGTATTATAAGATTCGCTCGAATCCACACAATGTGTTTTTTTGTGTACAATTTGGTTGATTACTAGGATTTATCATTTTGAAACAAGGCATTCATGTCGATCCTTCGAAGGTTGAGGATATCATCAATTTACCTCCTCCTTCCACACTCCACCAACTCCAAATTTTGCAAGGGAAAGCAAACTTTCTGCAGAGATTCATTCCTAACTATGCTAAGTTAACTAAAGGTTTTACCAGGTTATTGAAACAAAATATTATTTTCCTTTGGGATGAGATTGTTGATAGATATTTTGATGCTCTTAAACACACGTTGACCCATGCACCATTATTGCATCCACCCAATTACAACTGAGATTACTTTTTATACTTAGCAGCCTCTAATTCCACGATCGGAATGGTATTAGTTCAAGAAGATGAATTTCACAATGAACATGTGATTTACTATCTCAGTCACAATTTGAATCTGACTGAAATTAAATACTCACGTGTGGAGAAATTGGCCTTGGCAGTCATTCAAGCTGTCCAAAGATTTCATCATTACATACTGTTACGGAAAAAAATAGTGACTACTGATTGTAACCATATGATGTATATTTTGACCAAACAACTACTAGAGGGAAAATACTCTAAATGGATATTAATCCTTCAAGAGTTTGATTTAGAATTTGAAAAATCTAAATCAAAGAAATCGCTAGTGTTCACCGAATTGATGTGTGACTTCCCAAATACTGAGACTAAAACTATGGTAGAACATCCGATCGCCGATGAGTCTTTGTTTCTTATCAGTACCATTGATCCATGGTATGGATATATCATCATTTATCTCCAAACCCAAAAATTTTGGCCTAAACTCTCATGTTCACATAGACGAAAAATCTGTTTCCAATCCCAGCAATATAACATTGTCGGTGACACTCTTTATTGTCAAGGTGCAGACTCTGTTTTTCGGCGATGTCTTGCTCAGGAAGAAGCTAAAAAAGTTTTAAATGATTGCCACTCTAGAGCATGTGGCGGTCATATGTCTGGTTATGCCACAACCCAAAAGATATTGCGCGCTGGTTATTTTTGGCCCTCATTATTCAAAGACTGTATTTTAGCAGTCCGAAAATGCACAACTGTCAGATTTTTGATTGAAAGATGTGTGCACCACCAGCTCCTCCTCACCCTATAATTTCTGTCAGTTCTTTTGCGAAATGGGGCATTGACTTCATTACATGTAACCCTCACTTGGCTGGGGAGCATGGGTATATTATTATCGCAGTAGATTATTTTACCAAATGGGCTGAGGCGATGCCTACATTTGTGGCAGATGGGAAAATTGCAGCTAATTTTGTATTCAGTCACATGATTGCTCGATTTGGTGTACCCCAAGCTATCATTACTGATCATGGGAGCCATTTTCGAAAAATTATGATGACCGAACTGACTAATCAACTTGGCCTGTGCCATGACAATTTTACTCCATATTACTCGCAGGCTAATGGTCAGGTTGAAGCTGCAAATAAAGTTTTAACCACTATGATAAAATGGATAATCGGAATTCATAAATCGAACTGGAATACTATGCTTTTATCAGCACTTTGGGCATACCGAACCTCAGCAAAAGCCATAACAGGTTTCACTCCTTTTTAATTGGTTTGTGGTTTATAAGTTGCGTTATCGATTGAATGCAAAATACCGTCACTCAAATTAGCCATAGAATTAGTATCAGCTGCCTCTGATGAGGAAAAACGCTTTTTATACTTAGCTCAATTACATGAGACTCGACGCACCACTGCATTAGCTACCAAGGCTCATAAAAAACGAATGAAAGCTCAGTATGATAGGAATGTTTCACCTCGTGTTTTTTCAGAGGGTGACCTAGTATTGGTATACGACCAAGCTAATGATAAACTAGGAGCTGGGAAATTCGAACCCATGTGGCACGATCCTTATATTGTCAAGCATGTGCTTGCAAAAGGGGCCTATGAATTGACTGATTATGACAGGGAATTTTTAGACAAACCTAGAAATAGGCTTTATTTGAAGAGATATTATGCTTAAATCTTGTGTGGAGATTTTATTTGCATTTTAGTTATTTTCATAGCTAGTGTGCCTTAGGTTAGAAGAGTGTGCCTAATTTAAAGTTTGTTTTTATCCCTACTTATCTGGATTACTCGTGATATTGCAGATGTCGACATCCCTTCAAATGTATATTGGTTTTGCTAATGGTGCTTGTCGTAGTACACATAACATTTCTTCTGTAGCCTGGGTTATTTATTCACCCATTGATGATTTAATATCTATGCATGGGGTAAGCCTCAATCAAAAAACGAATAATATTGTAGAATATAGCGAAGTGATTGAGTTATTATCTGAATCCATTTCATTTGGAATTTGACGTTTGATCGTTAGGTTATATTCTGAACTCATTATATTACATTTAAATTGAGTATACACAATTAAAAATCCAGTATTATTGAGATTATTTTTTAAGGTACGTCTCTTGGAATGAGAGTTTGATTACATTGAATATGAACGCATTCTAAGAAATTTAAACACATTGGCTAATGCATTAGCTACTAGTGTTATAAACA
This sequence comes from Pinus albicaulis, assembly GCA_034641835.2. Classification (NCBI taxonomy): domain Eukaryota; kingdom Viridiplantae; phylum Streptophyta; class Pinopsida; order Pinales; family Pinaceae; genus Pinus; species Pinus albicaulis. The sequence continues at coordinate 1,043,716,584 of CM076584.1, read as the reverse complement.
GGCATTTGCAACATTAAAGTAGTAAATCAAGGTAACATTAGATAAACATGTTGAATAGATAGCCAGAAATAGTAGTAATATTATAGATTAGAGTACTGTTTTCAAAAAATATTACATCATCCTTGATTATAGGTTTAAAACACCTTATAATCAGTAAAATTAGTGATGCAAAAAACAAAAAATGTCATATTCCACACAATCATCCACTATCCGTGGTGGTGATCATGATAGTACAGGACAGCTCGCGCTACTCTATTCAGGAATCTCTTGAACTGACCAGGAACACCAATAACATGTCTCTAAAGACGGAGAGGGACATCGTCTGTCGAAGTCTCTATGATATCCAAGGTAAACCATTCTAGGTTTTGTTCTAAGTTAGTAAGAATCTCAACCGCATGATCTTGTGGTGGTGCAATGGGCTCTCTTTGCTTCCTGTCGAAACAACGGAGCGTGGTTGGCCTACATGGACCAACATCTATATTTTAAAATATTTTCATCAGTATTGGATGATTTAAACAAAAATAAAAAATAAAAATAAAAATTTAGAACATGTCAAAATGATTTTTTACCTGAGTCATCCCACCGTGTTCCTGGAGGAAGGGACATCTCTCAATCACCACAAAAGTCCATCTCGCCATATGGGAAATATTCTATGGCAAAGATTTGGTTCTCCAACCAATGGAAATAAGCTGGACTGAAATGAACAATCTCAGCTCCCTCACTATGACAGGCCATCAGTGCAACCCATCGAACCATCCGAGGCTCCCTGACTGTACCAAGATCAACTGAGATAAGCTGTGGGGCAAGTGAAGTAATTCTCTCCAGGGAAAATGTGACAAAAATAGCTCCATACCTAAATTTTTTCAACTTTGAGTTCTTTGCCCAGGTCAATTGGCCTTTTACGTTAGCCAATACTACCTCACACCAATTGAAAATGGTGCCTCTAAAACAATCAACATCACTCTTCATTTGGGATCTAGTAGTAACATGTGGAGCTGCACTCCCACACAACCGAGTTACAGTAAACACAACCACTTTGAGTTCAGGATAGATGATTGTTTTTATATCAATGCATTTATCTTTGGGGTCCGCTTCCTCATTGAAAAACTCTTGCTGAAGGCTAGTGATAGATTGGCCACCTGCCCTAGCCCCAAAAAAAGAGATTGGATCACCTCTCTTTGATAAACCAGTAAGAAAATATATATCTTCTAGCTCAATTTTGAGCCGGTGACCTCAAATTATGAAGCACTGTTCTTGGACGTCCCATTTGTTTACTAGCCAAGTAAGTAAGTTTACTTGGGCCTTCATACCATGAATAGCCCAGAATTTATATAAACCACACTCCCTCAATACATGTAATGTGGGCGGATGTACCATTGCAGCCTCGTCAACCTCTTCATGTTCGCGTTCCCTCCACTCAAGCATTGTAGATATTCTGCAATGGGAAAATTGGAAGATTAGAAACAATTTGAGTGAAAAAAATTGGTTTATTTTGGGAAAATCAATCATTTTATTTTCTTTACAGCACCTCTGCACCTTTTGCACAGAAACAATGGGTGGATCCCCATGCGTCCTATGGAAAAAGTGCGAGACCACGATAATTTTCTCTTTGAAAAATTGTCGAGGTCCACAGGTATCATGTGTCTTACCTGCGGACCCCTGTGAGCGAATTTTTTAACACATTTTTCTCCTAAAAATGAATTTAAAAACCTAAATTAAGAAAATGAATGGACAAAAATGAAGGCGAGGATGATGTGGATTACTTGGAGCTGACGATTTTCGATTCCTACGGTCGAATCTTTTGTAATCTCCTTCGGAACGTTTTTCACCAAAAGCTTTCAATTTTCACTCTAGAATCAAACGATAAAAATGATTTAGAAAAACTCCTTTTTATAAGTTTTTTTGAATAAATGAAATATAATTTTGTTTAATTTTCACTTTGAAAAGTTGTTTTCCAAATTATTTTTATTAATCATAAACAGGTATGTTTAATTTTTGAGTTTTGTGCAGAATACAGGATTTTTTGAGTAAAATGATAATTTTGATGGAGTATACTTTTTTTCACTTTTTTGAACTCAATAAAAATTATGAAAAAGAGAAACTTATGAGTACATTTTTGTCCCTTTTTCGAACTCGTTAAAACTTACGAAAAAGTGAAATATTGAGTTCTCTTTTAAACCCTTTTCAGACTCTTTAAACATGAAAAGGTTGCCGAGTACTTGACTATTTGAACTCGTTAAAGGAAATGAATAGTCATCCCTTCAGTATAAGTTTACCCCTTTTCCTGACTGAAATGGACTATTTACGAAAAAGGTATACGTTGACTAATCATGGTCAATAGAGTTCTCTCTTGTATTAGTTTATCCTTTTTCGGACTCGAGAGAATAAATTTACGAAAAAGTACACCCATGGAGTTTTCTTAAGTTTTTCTTCTGACTCCCTAAAATTGAAAAACACCGAGTTTCTCCTAAATTGGACTCGTTAAAATTTAACAATAAAGGACGTGTCAATTATAAATAGGAATGAACCACTCCTTCTTAGGGTTCGATTTTAAACTAAGTTGGACTCATCCGAAGGATGAGCTTATATAACAAGCAAATGTTATCCTCCTCAAGCTTGTTAAAAAATAAAGAGGTACTTTCCAGAAATGGTGGGGGAAAAAGAGAGAAAATTGATCCAGTTGTCAAACTTTGATTAAAAGCAGTATACCGCTCTTGAACACGACACTTTTTGTCACACTTTTACCTGGGTTGGGAAAATCCTTTGCCTATCAATTAATCAAACCAAATGAAAGTCTTTAACCAGTTTCTAGGTATTAGCTTTAGGTCAATTGTTACCAAACCATCTGCAGTGTCGTTATGTGTTCAAGAGATAGTTCAAACAAACCATTCATCTGCAAACATATGTTTCCATTCACTTTTATCATCCCTGAGTCAGTCCTTGCACAATATTTCTACAAAACTTGATCTAATGGTTTCATGTCATGGGATTTCCTATGACGGGTCACTTTCTATTGACGACAGCTCATCATCTACGAAGTTGATCTAGAATCCTTCAGTACCTTGGAACCTGCATGCCTTAATGGCAAGTTTCTCACTTTCGACGACAGGTTGCATCATTGACCTTCGATCGAATGATTCTGTGAAATGTTCAACTTTAGATCACAAATTCACATTTCATAGATTGTATTGAGTACTTTGAGAGCCATTGTCATTATTGATGGTTTCTCTCACACTTGTTAACAATTCACATCATTAACTGGTATTCAAGTGATTTCTACCATGTTCGACTTCGACACAATCAATCGCATGGATATAATCGTACTAGTTCGAGAAGCAGAAATAAAGACCCTAGATCTAGTTTCCACCATCCAGGCTGCGAGGAGTTTTATTATTCATTATAAAGTAGACTATTCATGACAGATGGTTGTGTCTATACTATGTCTACTATTGATGTAATACTAGAATCATTTCTATATCAAAACATTTTAGTTAAGTTTTGATTTAGATAGTTTTTTCTCTAAGTATGGGAATGCCTACCTCAGTGATGATGATGATGATATATATATATATATATATATATATATATATATATATATATATATATATATATATATTTGCATTTGATTTTTTTACAGGTTCCAACCAGTGTCCACAAGCCAATCCTCAGAATGATAAAGCACTTCACTCTTCAAATTATCTCATACTTCGCACTTTAGGGGCAATCTGTTACACATTATTTTGTCACCATGACATTTTACTGTCCATATGGGTTCATTAAATACCTATATAATGCTCCCTTAGAAGTATACCACCCTAAAGTTCCTAAACCAAGCCCTAAATTTGGAGAAAAGCTTGTAAAAATCATAAAAATATTGGTACCACACTTTTCCTTAGCCTTACCTGCGGCACTGCACCCTTTTTCTCTAAAAAATGCGGAGCCTACTGCACATTTTCTTCATTAAAAGTGTAGACCCCTGTAAAAGTTAAATTAAAGGTGAAAGTAAATTCTAGAAGCCCAGCTGGTTGAATATTCTCCCAGCTGGAAGCTTCTAGAAAGCGTTATCCAGTCGAAGCCTTACTCCCTCCATTTATCATGAACATTCATTCCTTCATAAAAGGAGCCTATTCCTTGGATTTTGGAACTTAATCCTTTGATAAGGGGACTCTATCCCTTCCATTTTGGAGCTGCAACCACTTTCCTTCTCTTATAAATTGAAGCTTTGGTTTAGTCTCAGGGGTACATGTTGATATATGTAAAAACTTCTCTATCCATTTTTGTATACACTTCGTACTTGCTTTGTACTTAGTAGCTACGATAGAGAAGGGAATTGCTGAAGAAACATACTCTTTTTGCTAGCCGTGAGAATGATTACATACTCGTAGTTAGGATGGTTCAAAGAGTGGAAGGGTTTGTCAGACCAAAGGAAAACGCTTGTTCTGAACCCCGGAAGGATCTATATGACATCAAGGCAAATGCCATTGTAAGATTCCTTCTTTTATTTAAAGATAATACAATTGGATCCTGTTTTCTCAATAAGTTGTTTATGTGTTTATTTGAATGACTTATTTCTTAAATTCCTTGATCATTAAGATAGATTTGTGATTTGTGAATTAGTATATGTTGCAGGTGCTTTTGATTCTCTTCCATGTCTTTGCTTGTAGGTCTTTAGAAGTGACTTCTTGGAGCGACGGGAAAGAAGATTTCAACTAGCATTGGATCACAGGTAGGTCCTTTCTTCATCATAGAAAATTCTAAATTACATATAATCTAGAGAAAGTAGTTTACATTTGTCCTGTTTGTTTCTAGCTATCCTTGTGATACTAGGTAGATCTTTATTGTCAGCAAGAATGATTTATCCGCCTAACAGCGCACACAACCAGCAGGATTCCTTCCCCAAACAACCCAAAAACAGATCTAACAATTCATGCTTAACATCAATCTCTATTTTTTCCTGCCTATGACTAAAAAAGGTTTATCTATTTATACCGATTTACCCTATGCATCCAACGTTCCACAAACCGTGGTTTGTAGACCCTTGGTCTACTCTTGACCCATTACAATGCATTAGGGGATTTGACCCACCCCAAAAACCCCAGCGTTAGACTAAATATTACAAAAATATACAAAAATGGACAATATTCGCAACTTTAGGAGACCCTATTCCAACAATCCCTGCATTCTACAAGAAATGGATGTTTATCGAGGTTTTCAGAAGTACCCTTATCATTTAGAGCTACAACTGTGAACATTTGACACCCCTTTTGTCTACATTTCATTGGTTTCATGGAGGAGATGAACCTTAGGGACAGCCCTCGGTTCTTTCCCCTCAATGATTTTCTTTGTCCATCATCATCTGTGAAAGATAGTACCTTGTCTTTGTAGTCTAGGAGTGCCTCATGTTGTTCCAACCAATCCATTCCTATAACTACATCATAGACTCCTAATATTGTAGAGTACAATGATACCTTGGTTTTACATACACCCAGGTCCATCTCACAATCCTTTACCATATTTCCTACATTTCTTTTCATACCACATGCAATTTCTACTTGTCTAAAGTCATGTTTTGAAATTAGTTTATGTTTAATCCTTTATAATGCATTTAAATAAATAAAAGAAACAATATCTACTGGATCTATTAAAATGAAAAAACTCATACCATCAATATTACCTAAGGTTTCCAACACAGTGGACTGGTGTTTGACCTGACGATTGTTCATGACTGCATGGATGTGATGAGCCTTCCCCAGATCCCCCACCGTAGTTTCTTTCTGAGTTGATTTGGTATTACCTATCTTTTGAGGGCAATCACTCTCGTAGTGAGGACCTCCACAAGTGAAACACCCCCTCTTACGATCTTGGCTCCTACTACCGACTGAACTGGGAGTTGGCCTGGAACTCTGTTGGAAAGAGCTAGACTGTTAGGATTGATGCTAAGTTGGTGTGAGTTGGTTTTGTCACATAAGGCGATGAGGTTGTTTTTGATGCATTTGCTGAGGTACCCTATGCAACTGCTGAGCTGGATGCCTATATGATGTTCTTTGATTTCCTGTTGACCGCTTTTGATGATTGAGCACAGGACCCCTTTGAAAATTTCTACGTTCCATACTATTTCCAATGGTTACTCCTGATCCTACGAGCCTGGTTGTCTTACTAGGTCCACTATTCATGATCTCATCCTCTGTGATAATCGCCTGCTGAACTTCCTCGTGTACTCTGTGAGGAGTTAAGATCCTAACCTTAGCCCGGATGTTACCATTTAGTCCATTCAAAAATTTGTTCACCTTGAGCCTTTCTGTGTTTAATTGATGGGCATAACGGAGTAATTCCATGAAACAAGCTTCATACTTTGGTACTGAGAAACTCCCTTGCTTTAATGAATTTAATTCCTTTAATTTCCTCTCAAGAAATTCCTCTGACAGGTAGCGTTCTCTAAACTTTTCTTCAAACAATTCCCAAGTTACTTATGAGATATCCATCCCCAACTGGGGTAATAATGTCTTACACCAAAGTAGTGTGTTTCCCTTTAGTTGGAGTATACCCATCTTGGCCTTCATGTTTGAGGTGTACACTCTCAGGGTAAATCACATAGCCATGTTTTCTAACCATGCCTCTACAGATTGACCATATGTGGACCCCCAAAACTCTGGAAATTTTACCTTTTCCAAATCTCGACGTACATCATTTCTTGTAGTGTTTTGGTGTGCTTCATTTTGTATGACTGGTCCTCCATGGTCCCGTTCCAACCGGTTTATTAATGCCTTAGACATGTGTTGGAATGATCTGATTAAGTTTAAAACTTCCCTAGCTGGTATTTGTTCTTGTGTGGTGATGTTTTCCTTATCATTGGGTGGGGTGGCAAGAGTTGGTTGTTGTGGTGGCGCCACGTTGCGGCCTCTAGTTGCCCCACTCCTTCTTGTACTTCTTCTAACCATGGTTCACCAATGTATCCTGTCACAATTTAATATGATTTTTCTTATAAGATCAAGCGAATCAATAAAATTTATAACCAATCTAAGCGGTTCTATAATTTATTGATATTATTATATATTTCCAAAAGAACCATTTATGCATTTATAAGTTCTTGATGATTTATTTCACCTATCAATTTCAAACCTTCTTATAAGATTTAATCATAATGATACATTTAATATAATTCATCATAGTAGACTTAGACTACATTATGTCATGTAAATGATAGAGGTGGTTGGTAGCATTATTATAATATAAACCAAGATTTTCATTAGTAAAGAGAGAGAGAATAAGTTTCTAATTGTTTTTATGATTTAATAATGGAAGTATAACTCTAATATTAATAATATGCACAGATAAATATCAAGTGTAGGACAAGTTTTACTAATGAAAGAATATATAAGAATAAATTCCATTATTTATATGGGAAAATAATTAAATAATGAAATGAATGTAATAATAGTACAATCATGTAATTGAGATGGCTAGAATGTCATAAGAAGTAGTGCAAGAGTTACTTTGGACATCTACAAAGAGTTATTGCCCACCATTTTTTTAAATTCTTTCATAAATTAACTCTATGAGTAAAATGTAAATATGTAGATTTAATATAGTTAACTCTATGAGTAAAAATGTAAATATGTAGATTTTCCATATTTGTTGACAAAGTATAGTAGGTAAGATTAAATTTTTTCAAATCTGTGTTTCTTGCTTTCTTTTCATAATTTTATATTTGCATTGATTTCTAAGTGACTATTGTTTTCTTTAATTGTTCTGGGAGAGTAAGAATATCAAAATTTAAGAAATTCTACTGAGAATACTAACTACCCAACAATACGAAAATTTAAGCATAATATATTACAATTACTTAATTTGGAATATATATATATATATATATATATATATATATATATATATATATATATATATATATATATATATATATATATATATATATATATATATATAGTTTTGCAAATACTTTAAATTGAAAATTATAAAATAAAATGTATCTAGTTGAAACTTCAATAGACTTCTTACATGTTAATTCAATAATTATGGACCAAAGTATATAATTTAATACTTTAAATTTTGAAAATATGATAAAAAAATAAAAATAAAAATAAAACAACATGGGTATATCCATGTTACCTAACCATGAGTAGAATGAGCCCCTCACACAATATTTTTTTTAAATCGGAAATCTTGTTCTTAGAATGTATTTTTTTAATATTTAAATTTATTTATTTATACTTATTATTATACTGCTTTAACTTTCACTTTACTCAATACAAATATAAAATTACAATATCAGTTAATAAAAGATAACAATCAGATAATAGTGAATGTGTTCAGTATCAAGTACATTTCAGGGCATTTCCAGATGTTGATTTTTCTTGTTTTAAACATGTAAATTGTGGGGATTAAGACGAAATAAAAATGCATATTTCAAATTGTGAAAAATAATAAACATGGGTTGCACATAATAGTAACAGAAGTAAAATGGTTAACTACAGTAAACTATATCTGGCATAATTGACGCATCAGGGAAAACCAATGTAAACTGAAGTAAAGAATTTTTTAATTCAATAGTGGTTAGAGAAATCACAAAAATTCAATTTATTGTATTTATTTAAATACAATAAACTAGATCTAGAATAATTGAAGTAATTAACAGTTATTAAATTGTAATTTAGAAACTATACTTAACTATATCTCGACTATATATGTTTCCTGTTCCGTTAATGATCAACAAATATTTTCGTGGATTTGTTTTTCACTCAAATGAATTAGAGGATTCAAAGATTGATTCTTTTAACACACATTTCACTTGGGTAAAGCTGGAATAACTACACGCATGACTCACATTTTTATTTTCTATGAAACTTCTACTGTTAGCAAACAACATCCACAGATTTGGTGGGGCCTCTCCACATGAGATTTTACGGTGTAAATTTCATTTAAATAGAGAAATATGTGGTCTCATTCTCACTCTCATGACAACCCAAACCATATATTTTAAAGTTGTTATTCTGTATACATCATCCTCAAGTCAAAGACGTATAAGATTTCATACAATGGTTGTCTCTGTATTGGCAGACTTAGGTGAGATTGTAATATTCCTAAATTGTCATGTAGCTAATTGGAATATTAAATTTTGATTTTTCTTCTTAGTTAGAAGAATAAGTGGGTAGGAAGAACCATAAATATTCTTAGTACGATAAAACCATTCCAAATGTGAATGGAGGGCATCAAAAGAGTTGGATAAAGCTCCCCTATGTGTGAACAAGGGATGAAGCATGTGGACTGGGTCAACTTTGACCAAATCAACAGTGCTGGTATGGATGGAGTGGACATTCAATGAGGGAAAACACAATTTTGGAAGGAGATCCTTTGCATGGAAGTAGTGCCTTTAATGAGTGGGGTCAAGGGTGAGGAAGCTTATCACTTATATAATGAAGAGGATGGCAGCCATTGAGGACATAATTGGATTATTATTTTCTTGATGGTCTATTTTGACTTGTTTCTCTCTTCAACTGTTTAGCTAATATTGCAGTATTGTTTAGTACAGGGTGTTGCAGAGCGAGAATCCCACCTCTTTCCTGGAGGAGCCTCTAGGAAGAGTATTGCACTAAATTTCCACATTTCGTCATTTGGGCAAGCTACAAATTTCTTCTACAAGGCAAATTCTGTTTAGATATGTGCTAAGTTGCAGTGTGCAATAATGGAGGGTTTCATTGGGTCATTTTTGAGCTTGTCTACAATGGAGGAAGGTTTCTTTCCATTGGGAGATCAATAAAGAAGGTATTTGTGCTTAATGGCATATTTTGGCATCAGGCCAAAGTGATATCATCCACTACAACACAGTTCTATTCCATGAATGCATTATTTTAGTGAGTTGTTGCAGTGGACAACCCAAAAAGGGTCAAAAATCCAAAGTTAAATCTAGCCAAACCATTTCTAGGTTTTTCTGGGTTGTTTGAGTAGAATCCATGGTTAAAATACCAGATTATTCTGAGCACTCCAATAACCTTCCACACATGGTTCTTCTCCTCAGTAGCAGTAGTTTACATCAATAGTAGCAGTAGTAGCACAACATTTCCAGTGCTTGGTTTCTTTAGTGTATTTCAGCTATCCTGTGGCTTGAGTGCATTCCTTTTGGAGCACTGTGCACATTCATATTTTATGTTGTTTATAATGATATCACTTAGTTTTTTTTGCTCATATTTATAATATCTTGATGTAAATTTTAGTTGCAACATATTTCCGGCATTTTCCAGATTTTAGTGCTATATTCTTGTTTTTCTTTATTTGGAATGTTGCATATGTTCTATATTCCTGTCTTTTCCATTTTGGAATATTACAGTGGTATCAGATCATAATATTGGCTTAGCCTGTGAAGAAATTTCATCTATGTTATCAGAAGAAGAAGAATCTTCTCATAGAAAAGAGAAGGCTTACATAAGAGACAAAGGCAAGTCTCCATTATTTGGAGAAATGGAGGGAAAGAAGTTTTCAGAACTTCTTCTCCAAACTATGCATGAGCTTAACTGATAAATCAAGGGAATGAGGAGGGAAAAACATGAATATCCCTCAAGAAGATTTACACATGAATAAAGTTCCAGTTCTTCATATTGTGGGTGTGAGCATTCAACCACAAAATTAGATCTACAACGCTCTACCATGCCTATGTTCATAGCAAGAGAGATGGAGGAAGGAGATGTACCAAAGGAGGAGACTCTTAGTGACTATCTTCAAGAGTATGAATCTCAATCTCAGAGGTTCAAAGATCATCTAAACTTCCAAGGGTTTTGCAAGATAAAGGAGGAGAGAAGGCCTAGCAATCATAACATAAGCAAGAGGTGAAAGTAGCATGATTTGGGTAGATTCTTTCTATCTACTTTTGATGGGTCACCTAAATGTATAGCTAGGGCTTGGGTGAAGGAGCTAGAAAAATATTTGCAACAGCACCAACTTTTAAAAGATGAATCCATTAGAGTAGCAGCGCTACATCTTGAAGGTAAGGCTTATGCCTGGTGGTTTTATGAAACTTCTTCCTTGAATCATGTAAATGTATCTACTTATGCAAATTTCACTAGGAGATTGGTGAAAATATTTGATGTAAAAAATTCTGAAACTTCCTTGGTTGAGCTAACCAAGACTAAACAAGAAAAACCTTTGCATGAGTTGGAAGGATCCATAAACCCAACTCCATTTCAGAGTGATATTGAGGGGGTTACAAATTTGTAGAATACCTTGCTAGAGGCAATATCCACACTTAAGGAAAAGTTCTCTTCTCAAAAGGAAGATATGGATATCTCTTAATAAAAAGAGGATCAAAACAAAGAGCCTCTTAATGATCATAAGGTAACCTCCAATGATGATGAAGGGGAAGAGAAGGCAAGAGGTAACAATGTTGTTACATCAAGAGAAGATCTAGTACCTCATGGAGAGGAAGATGGAGTAATTTCTCCAATGAGAGGATTTCTTGTATCCATGCAAGAAGTTCCAAAGAATCTCACATGTGGATATCAAGGCACAATCCATGAGCATCATGTGCCATTATTGATAGATGGTGAGACCTTGCAGATGAAAGAAGAAAGTAGGGAGGTTGGACAACATCATATGATTAGAAACACACAGCCTTATCTATTTCAGAAAGTTTATGAACAAAAGAGGCAGACTGATTTGCGTAGTGAGATTGAGGAAAAAGCAATCCACTCATATATGCAGTCTACTCTTGACATTGATGTCTCATTACATGGAGGCATTCCACCTAGGAGACCACCAGATAAGGAGATGATGAGAGATGCATCACATCTGGTTGCACCACTCATAGATTTCAGAGAGGTGAGAACCTTGGGAGGACTTGACACAGTGTAGAGAGTATGGAGTAGGCTCAAGGATAAGGGAGAAATTCTCCCAATATCAGTACTACCCACTCTCACCAAACATCTTCTGCTGAGAGAAGATGTTTCATGGATGGATGGCACCATCATGGTGCAAGGAGACCACTCCATGGCTTTCGATAATCAGAAGATACTTCTACATTGGGATGAATATTCCACATATGGTAGAGGTTGGTGGCCACTCATGCTTGCATTGGCCAAACTCATAAATTTTTTGACAGGTGATAGCTTCCCATGGAAGCCTAGCCTCCAAAAACTTCCACCTTCACTAAAGCATGAGCAGCTGTAGGATGAGAAGCATAAGTAAGATGGCAGCATCCCAGTGTATGACTTTGGCATAGGAGATGTCAAATAATAGGGTAGAAACATGACAGGTGTTCACATGATAGATTAGCAGTGCTGTCATTATTGAGCATTGACCCTTATTTGAGATCCCATCTATTGGTGGAATACTCCAAGGATCTCTTTTCATGTAAGATTCTTGATGGCCATTTATCTGATTGTATATATGCAGTGAGATATGGGGTCATCTATTTTTAGAGTGTGATATTCTTGACTAGAGCTTCTAAGCTCAAGGAGAAACTACTAGGTGCAACATATGAGGTTTTTCTCTCCAAACCCACTGGTTTCATAAGAGCATACTGTACTATCCTAGAGGGATTCATTTGGGAAGGATTCAAAGAGGGATGCACCACCATATGAGGAGATGCACGGATTGTTTGGAGGATGAGGAGGGGCATGAATATTTGGGAGAGTTATCACAACCACTTCCTTTCTCATTGAGAGTGAGAGGAGGCCCACCTATGAGCCATCTTACTAGCTTGAACCAAGTACATGGTAAATATTGTATCTTTGTACATCATGATTCATTTACTGTGTATTTGCATTTCCTTACCATTAATGTGCAGGTGATTTCTCCAAGAAGGGCACTCTTTCTTCTAGACTTCATGGTCTACTTGAGGCCATAAGCAGCATTGATGATGGCCACTCCCTAGGAGATCTTGGGGAGATAATTTCTTATGAATGGTATGCTCAATTTTCACCATACACCATACACCTTCTCCAAGCTTGTGAGGAGATTGGGGCAGAAAACAAGTGGTTGGGAAACCACTCATCCTGCCATATTCGGATGCAGTTAGGAGTAAAATTGCGCTGGTTGCAATTGAGGGACCATTATCCTTCTCCATTACTACAAATGGCATCTAGCATGACTTTGATTGTGATACCATATGTTGATGATGTTCTTATTATTGTTGGGGACATGATTATAGGGATGACACATTGGTTGGATGTGTCCATTGGGAATGAAACTTCCAACACTTCTTCATGATTCAAGGGGAGCATGGGACATTATATGGATGCTACATTAGATCACTTGTTTCTTTATGGAGGGAGCCATATGATTGAATTATGTCTTTGGGAGGAGCCTCTCATATGGGAGGAGTTTTTCTATGAATTACCATTGTCGAAGGTGATTCATTTTATATGGATGATAGCTTGGAGATTGGAGCTCCACATGGGAATGAAAGTTCCCTACATTTTTCAGTTCTGTCCTTGCAGTTGCTTGAGGACAAGAAACATTTAGGAGGGGAGGATTGTAATATTCCTAAATTAGCATGCAGCTAATTGGAATATTAAATTTTGATTTCTCTTCTTAGTTAGAAAAATAAGTGGGTAGGAAGACCCATAAATCTTCTTAGTAGGAATAAAACCACTCCAAATGTGAATGGAGGGCATCAAAAGAGCTGGATAAAGCTCCCCTATGTGTGAATTGATAAAAGTTTGTCTGATAAATTGGACGAAGCACTCCATGTTATACAATTGAGGATTGTTAGAAGTTTACAAGAATACTGTAATCTGTTTGTTGTGCAACATAGTTTTTCTGGACTGCTTATATATCCAGAATCATTAAATTTTTTACCTCTTTATGGACTTGCTCTGCGTAATTCCTTGGCTCTACGAGGAGGATTTTCATATTCTCACATTGATGAGCACTCTGCAGCTAGTTTTAATATGATTATCATACCCATTAAGCGATTTTTGAAGCTTATTTATCCATCTTTAGGTCGCCTTGATGAATATTTGCTAAAGGTGAAGACGATGGGAAAGATTCACTTCAACGTCTGGTATTTTCTACTGGGAGATTGGATCCTAGGGGTGATTTTCTCTATAGTTTACATATTAATCCTTATTTGATTGCAAATTCCTGAATAAAATTTATCTTTCTATTTCTTATGAGCCTGCGTGGCAAAATGTTTATGCTTTTGGCATTAGAAGTTTACAATTGTCAAGGTTTTCATACAAGTATGATATCTATATCGAGTTGAGGAATCACTGTAGGGGCAACGAATTAATATATGATCTAAAAGGTTGTCTTTTTAATTGTGTATATGATAGTTTAACATCATGATATTCTAGAAAGAATAATATTCTAGCCAATCTCATTACCGCCAATATGATCATATATGCAACACAATTAATTCATGATAAAAGAATATTCTAATTTCCTGGAAAAAAGAAGAAGAAGCCTTTAAGAAAGGAAAACATAAATCTCCTTCTTCTTCATTTTATAGGGATGGAAAAAGTAAATTGGAGAAAAATATATAGTAAACTTGAATTTAGGATAAATGAACATTATTTTAACTAAATGATTGGAATGTTTGATTATAGTGAATAGTTGTTTGGTTACAATATATATCTTATATGGTCTACACAGGGCGTGGATAAATTTAGGATCATTCATTTCAGGCAGGTCAAAGATAACGGATTTCCACATAAAAATAAAGGAAATACAATATCATTGCATTCTAGAAAACAAGGGCAATTTTGCTTAGTTTATTACATATAGGGTAGTTATTTCACAGTTTATAGTTTAATAATAATTGTTTCTACTATAAAGCAAATGTGCTCTTTAATATAAATCTTATTTCCTTACAAAATTGATATCTTCACATATGTTGAAATAGGTTAAAATAGTGTGTGATATATATTTATTTTAAATTTATATTAAAATTTTGTTGTGTTGTTTTTGCAGATGAAGTTTATGTTATTAGTATCACACATAATTCACATTTTTTTTGTCCTAATGGAAATTTTTGTCTTAACGATAATTCATGGTGATACTCATGAAAAATAAGTTTCAAAGGGTCCATAGGTCCTAGAGGCTGAAATTGGCTCTAATTCCAAGTGTAGGGATCCACCGTATACTCTAGCATGATGAACACTATGCTTAATTTTTTTTTTTAAAGATAATATAGTAAACTAGAAATTAAACCATGGGCATACAAAGTTGGAAACACACAAAACTTAAATCACTTATATCAAACATCCATAAATTAGACTTCATAACACATACATTTATATTACATGTTAATTATAGGCAAATGAAATCATATAAAAAAAACATTATAAATGACACAGGCACCGTTCACCCGGAGATGAGATTCAAATTTGAATTGATGTTACGTGAACTCCTTTGTTGTCGTCTGCCTCCAGGCATGGATGTTTTCGTGCTTAATCCAAATATAATGACCCAACAGTTCAACTCTCAGCCTACTCCTTGGGTACTCTCCTTCCCGACGGACCCCCGATCTACAATGGGGTTGTACAATGAAGGAATGCACTAGTTGATAGAGGTGAGCACTCTTTGGCTCAAGATTCCCCTATCTAAAAATCCTCTACCTCACCAAACTCAAATATAGCTCGTAACCACTAAAAACGACAAAATATCCTCCATCCAACAATAGGGTAAGAAAAAATTCCCTTTCCCTTGGCTTTCCCCTTCTTTTATAGAAGGCTTCATAGGCGACGCTTGGAATTTTATGCATAAATAATTGTTTTTTATTAACCCAAAATTTGATTATTCACCCACACATGTGTCACCCTCTCGTTAAGACTCTAAAAAATAATTCACTTAATTATTAATTTAAAATAGTATTTTACTCACCCCAACAAGGCTTCCTATTTCTTCTCCTAGTTGGCTCTTGATCCCCCCTTTCCTACTCCTTAATTTGTGTTTATTACTGAAGTTAACTAATAAGTCTCAGATATAGTCCCCTAACTACCTCCTAATTTAACTCAATTTTCCTCTTAGATGAACATTCTTATGATGGCTCTTGCCACATGGAGGTTCTCTAAATTTCTCCAATTTTAATTTATTAATCTTATTTTAATGCACCACCCTCTTCTCTTAATGAAGTTTTTTAACTATTTTATGATTAATCTTTATAATTAACTCTATGTCCCTCTTTACCCATTTTGCCTAATTAAGTTACTTTTGTACATTATGCACTTAATATATATATATATATATATATATATATATATATATATATATATATTCAAGATGAAAAGGGGTAGAGTTCTGAAGGTAAAATATTTTTATTTCTTCCTATTATTCCCTTACCCTAAGTATTATTCTTGATTTAATTTCCTTGGTTCTAACATCATATATCACTTGATATGAATTAATAGGATTTTCATATATTGATTATATTTATTAGTTAGTTTCTTTAATGATGTCGATGGTGTCAAGTTGGTCATGCCCTTCAAGAACTTCCCTTCAAATTTCCAAGGGTGCCATGCCTAATAGCTTATTTGTGATGCCAAGGGTGCCAAGTCAGTCGTGCCCTTCAAGAATTTCTCTTGAAGTTCCAAGGGTGCCACACCACTTTCCCTTCAAGCATCCAATGGCTACGAGGGGAAAGTATAGGTGGAATGGCAGAGACCATTATCATCTCATATGTCACCTGCTATAGTGAGACTAATGGTGCTAGGGATCAAGGAATCCTCCTTGATGCATGCCGCCCAGAAAATCCTCGTGAGTGACCCAAATTTGGGATCTGCCCCCATGACATCATGATCTTCAAGGTGAAGGTGTTTCGAAATTTCCAACCTAAGTCATGGTGGGAGTGCTAGCGGGTGATATCAGGGATACTATCCCACCCCTCCCATGTTGTTCCATCCAATTGTACAACCCCATCATGTTATAAAATTATATATTACAGAGCAATGCGACACATAAAATACGTGGAAAACACAAACAAGAAAAACACATAAAACCAAAGAGACACATATATACGTGGTTCACCCAATTTGGGCTACGACCACCTCGAACAGCCAGTCCTTCCTTTATATTATCCAGCAAAATAAAGACACAAAACCTACAACAGATCCATTGTAATATCCTCTATTCTCTCTCTCACAGTCTCCCTATCTGTTTCTCACTCTGAGAATACACATACAATACACAGCCACAATAAAATACCCTCGTACAAAACGAGGGGTTGCATTCTAGGGAAAAAAACCCTAAATTAAGAATAACTTCTACCATCAGATCATCTACCTAATGAACAACCCAGATTGACTAGAAATTACAATACTTTTACAAGGAAATTTTACATCTATTTTTAGCTTCGGGGGTCCACCTGGACCCTCCAGGAAGTGTTTAATTACGGGCGGGCCCCATTTAGAATAGGGGTCCAACACTGTGATACAAAATAGAGAAGATAATCAGGCTCCAGACCCAACACATCACCCATAGGTGAGTCATTCGGCCAAACAACTAACATGTTCCTGCAACCACTGACATATAATCAGAGTATATATATATATATATATATATATATATATATATATATATATATATAGCAAGTTTCAAACTGGACTTAGAATTTTAAAGACAAAATATTAATTTCTATCAAACCAGATGTCGTCAACTCATCATATGTGAGTGCCTCTGGTGGTTTCCTGTCATACTTAATAATTACTAGTAACATAGTTTCCTAGTGTTAGTCATTATCATAATAGCAACATGAACATGACCTAGTCATTCACATCGTTGTTCATTTTGAATCAGAACTAATGTAAGTAGCTAACATAGGGGACACATCCATCATGATTATCATAATCATAACATCAATGGGAAACTAACATATTCATAAAAACCATAATCATCATAACATCAATAGAAAACATATATATCCATAAAATCTATCATCATCATCATGTCAATAGACAACATGCATATCAATTAATGCTACAATCATATCAATAGAGAACGTACATAACCATTAATGCTATCATCATCATAGTATCAATAAAGAACGTACATAACCATAAAATTCACTAATAATAGAGTCATGTATCTAGATCCTCAACCCGAGGTTCTCAAAGAATAAAATGTGGGCCTTAGGGCTAAATAATGTTAAAATTCATATCACTACCATTCAACTAGATTAGGGCACTACAATTATCATAACCCATAATCCATTAACCCATGATCAGTAAATTCCCTATCCCATTAACTCCAAAGCCATAATACCTTAACCCGTACAGTCATAACTATAGCCCATTAACCCCTTAATCTCTTGAACCATAAGACACTAACCCCTTAACCCCTAACCCTTAACTTAGAATCCTTGAAGCCCCTAAGCCCTAACCCCTTATCATCTTAAACCTCACCCTTAACCCTTTAGCCCTAAATCCTAACCCATTAACCTTTTGACACCTATATCCCATAACCCTTAAGCACTTAACGTATAGATCCCCTAACCCCTAAGCCCATGGTGCTTAACCCTTAACCCTTGAAGCCCTTAACCACTGTCATTAGCCTCCAACCTCTACACCCCCTAGACCTCAACCCCTCAACCCCTTAACCCATAAATCGCCTATTCCCTAACCCTTTACCCTTTACCATTAACCCCTGATGTTTAAACCCCTAAACCCCTTAACTCCTAGAACCACTAAGAATTTATCCCAAAGAATAGGTGCTCAAACACTAATATTATTGGTCTTATTAGCTTTGTTTCCACTAACCCCTCAAATTCAACCTCTAATCACTACTTGGGTCAAAGGAAAAATGCCACAAGGTCCCCAAATCCGATCTAGATTTTATGGAGAATCAAATTTCCTCAAATTATCCAACACACATTTTCTTTCAAAGGGAAACAATATGGTCTTCTAATGTCCACAAATGCATCTAAGTTCATAGGAATAAAGTAAGGTTCATCTCCATGCATTACCCAATGTAATTCATGTCCCCTCAAAAGAAAAAAGAGGATATGAGGATGTCTCTTTACCTATCATCATCCTTTAACACTGGTACATTCTCATACCAAATGTAAGGGTGACAATCATATACAAGTCTACAATATTTCTCAAAGGTTCTATCCACAACATGCTCAAAACAACATTCAAATTCCCTTAGTTTTCTCCAAGTATATTTGAAACTGACATAAGCAGTCCTCAAATACATGAATTCTGCAATCTCCAACCTATCCATATCTTAGTATAAAACAAAAAAAACTATAATTTATTTGAGTTACCTTTGCTCTCGGGTAAAATTTGTTATAGGTTACCAAATTTATGTTGAAATATTATATTATCATCATTTAAATTTTGTGTAATTTTTATGTTTCAAACATTATTGATTTAAACCCCTTTTAAGTATATAAATATTTAAATAATAATACATAAATATATTTTTCAATTAATTTAATTTCCATATGTAACATCTATACACAAAAAAAATTATTTCATGGTAAAAACATGTCATAAACTTCTATAAATTTAAATTTCATTGTATAATTTCATAATTATCGTGGTGTAGACTCGTTAACGTACAAAATTAGGTTAATGTTTGATCATATGAATTTATTCTAAGTTCAAATCATATATCATCGGTATATTTGGATGATCTGTCATCATCTAGTCTGACGCCAGGTGTTAAATGATCATGGGTTGTTTGTTAACGCTACCAACGTACTATATTTAACATTCCTTTAATCCTCATGGTACATCGGTCTGCAAAATTCTTAGATGTGAGGAAATTTTGCCACCTAAGAGCTGATGGATCTCTCCTCCATGATCGAACAATCGAGGAATAAAGGAGTCTGTTGAAGTACCGAACCCTGCCCCTGGGTTGCATCTCGAGCTCATTTTGTCAATTCTGATGAGGGTTTGATGGCTCTGCCTTCCCGTGAACTGGTTTAGGAGGCCAACGTTTTGCGTCTAATGATAATGCTTCTTGCAGAGGTATTGAACCCAGATGATATTCCATCAATATTTTTCAGTAATTTTTCCCTCTAAGTTATTTTACAGTTCGAACTACACTAACACAGAGGCATCTGTGTAGGTTCTTTCTTTTTCGCCCTGGGTTATTTTGCTCCACGACTTGGTGTGACCTTTTTGACCTGCTATCGTTGGTTACCTTGGTAATACTTTATAATTCGGAAACTCAAGGTGTCTTAATTCAGGAGGAACGACCTTCAATGATACCACATGTATAAATTCAATTTATTTCGTTTCCTAAGATTTGCTAATGTGCATTGGTTGCATTACCCCTTATTTTATTTGATGCGAGTATGACAATTTTTTCCATTTTCCTCTGTACAGGGTTTTGGCTTGCATCAAAACTTGTTTAAATTTTCACTCAGAACAGTCTCGGGAAGTTCTCTTTCGAAAATTTGGGCTCGTCTTGGAGGGGTTCAATACAGGTATTCCCTATTCAATATGTGCAAATGTTACAGAGTTGATTCATATTTTTTCTCTATTGATTAATGGTTCTATTTTATTTACTTTTCCAACATTCCTCTCTCTCCAGTGGTTATGATGCCACTCAAAAATCCAGATGGTGAAGCCATTACAAATGTCGTCGATGTCAGTAAGTTTCATGGCCTCGTGTTCTTAAACTCGTTTATGGTATATTCTTCTAGGGTTTATAGAGACCACTATATTATGTGTAGGTTCTCCCATGACCCTTGTGCATGATTATCTAAGTGGGACTTGGACCATACCCCTCAAGGGTTTCCCAACTCTTTTCCATGCTGATACATTCAGTTACGACTCTAGTTATTTCCAACATAAATTGCCATTTGTGGCTATGTAACCATCATGTACAGGACATTCAATAATAATATTGATTTTGTAACTAATAAATTTAGTTACTGACCTTTATTGACTTATAAATGTTTCAATACTATTCAAGATGAATAAGGATGACTTTTGGTTAAATTTTCCCTGATGTTTTCAATGAATTTTATACTGTTTATGTTTCAAAATTTACTTTAAATAGAAGGCTAGTTCCCCGTTTGTTGTAAATACCTCCCGAGACTTAAGATTTTCCTTCAAAATAATTATTACACATTGAAAGAATAGAACTATTATCACTGTTTATCAATTTTTCATTCATATTTGTGTTCCTCAGGAAATTCAAACTAGGGTTTCCTCTAACCCTCCTGACAGGGTTCAATTATCATTCATAGATGAATTTACTAGTCTATAAAGAGAAGAAGATCCACATAGAATATTATTTTTCAACATGATCCAAAATGGGTAGAAGGGTTATTTAATACTGCCATTTACCTATGACAAATAAATATACTAACCTAGGCCACATTACCAGAGATGCTTGAAGACTAATAATGTCACCACGAGTCTGATGTCTGACTACGTGATTAATTTATGTTCTCAATCATAAAAGTACACTACTTATGTTTGGTAAATTTATGATAGAATTCAAGCACCTTGGGGTGTGCTTTGATCATAGATGGATTAAATCCTATCAGCCTTAGTCCATCCAAATTATTTATGCGGGAAAGGGCTACATATACCATACCATAATTGAATGCCCTACCAATATGTTTCTCTAGTCTCTCCAAGGCAATCCCTTGCCACTTGTGCACGGTGGCAACCCATGCTAAAATTAATGGCACCTGTGTTCTGGTAGCCATCTACTTCTCACCTTCATAAACACCCCAGGAATTCGGCGTGATCATCTTTTCCACCCTGGATAGAAATATCACTTTTGGCCAGAGGCCTCTTGGACAAACAACTATAGGGTATTTTTAAGTGTCATCCCAGACAAAATAAACAATTTGGACTATTGCACCATTCACCAGTCCGTTCTCTATTTCTAAATTCTTAATGAGCATCACTTGCATCCCTACATAAAGACCAATCTTATCATGAGCAATTCCACTCTTCAGTTGACTCTTTGTCAGCTCTTCCCCTACATCTGTTTCCCTAAAAGTAATGATTTCTTGCCCCAGGGCCTTCAGTCTCTCATCATTCACCCTTATCACATCATCATTTATCGAATACAATCTAGTCACTGAATCATCTGAGTTCACCGATGGGCCATGACAGTTATTCAATTTGGCCAAGGTTTTTGGGTGAAACAAACCTCTTCTTATTTCTTGAAACATCTCTAATAGCTCACTATCTCACTGCCTAAATATATGCCTTAATTAAATCTTCTTGTCAAAACAGTCATCCCAGCAATATGCCTGGAAAGAGAATAATTTGTTTAGGTTCTGAGGCCTCACTGGTGGAAGTTGAAAGAAATCCCTTGTCACCACAATCTGCAACACACCCCACACCACTTTCCCCTCCAATGGTTGCCTCAGTTCATTGGCAACATAATTCAATTGATCAAAAAACTCCCCATAAATCATACTTATCACATCTATAATGAATTCCTTTTCTTTTCTCCATCTCTTAACCTTTATCTTACTCTTTCTCACCATAGAAAAAAATGTATACTTACTTGTAGAACATGGTGGAGCTCCAGTAAAGGAATGTAGATTCGTGCCATTCAAATGACATGTTGCAATCCCTATTGAGGCTATTACAAATGTCTATTACTTTCCTACGTACTGAATAGATGTCAAGTTTTAGGTTATTAATTAAGGAGCTCCTACCCTAAAACCATATGTCCTTGCCCAGTATTTCCGAAGAGGAGTCTTTCCACTTCGCATTGGTCAGATTCAATTAAGTGTTGAATGAACATTAGGTCCCGACACCCTCACTCAGGGTGTTGATACATAATTTTGAGATTAACACAGGAATAATTGAGCATGTGTTAATAAAAGGCCAACCTAGACTCAAACAACTAAATACACAAGTTCTTCAATAAATTGAAAGATTATTTGTCTTATGTTATTTGTAACAACTGAAAATAAATTTTATTCGATTTCTCAAGTTATTCATCCATGTAGTCTCTATCGATACTGTTAATGAAATTATCAATGGATTATCTCTAAGATTTCATCATAGATATTGTTAATGCTTATTGTCATAAAAAGGTTAGCCTATCTTCTCTGTAAGATTATAATAAAGAACTCCACAATACCTTTCATCTTTCTTAGGTTAGTATAACTTCTCCACAAGTGTGAAACACATAAATATATAGTGCTTTTAATCATAATGTAAACAATAGATATGATAATAACATATCATTCAACTTCCCTTTTATTTAAACACAGATACATATCTACTGTAAAATGTAACACTGAAATACTTATGTCAATACTGCAAGACTAATCTAGTCCACCCAACCAATGGGAAAAGGCGATGACATCCTCTTCCCACCCCGAGCTCTTCACAGAGCAGTAGACTGTAGTCTTAAACAACCATAGAGTTAGGCATCTGGATCACTTTCTAGCCTATGCTCTTAAGCCTGTATTTCCTTCCATTAGCACCTACCCAGCTTAGGATACTCTTAAGCAGCGTCTTGCTTACATTCATACCTCCTTTTCTAGGAAAAATAAAAAACCCATTTTCCTTCCCGAGATCCCATTTTTATCCCATGAGGAAAAGGTAACTGTTTCTTGAACTGCCCCAACTACTCGGTCTTTGGAATTTTCTATTTATGAGATAGTCTTCCAATTTTTCATTTTAAAAGAAAACCATGTGCTAGGGTTCCATTAAATACTACCAATTGTCTACATAAGTAGCCATGTGCTAGTTTCAAACTGTAATTGCAGCCTTGATTCTCTTTATTAAATGACGACTGCTAGAATTCTGCACATTTAACTCTCATATTTTATCTTGAAGAAACCCTTTGAAAATTACAGTTCTCAGATAGTGAAGGTTTGAACCTAATTTTAATTGGAAATAGTGGCATGGTTGTGCTTGAAAAAGGCTAATCTAAAGAAGTTCTTGGTTTTTGGTTTTTTGAGGTAGCTCTTCAAGTCCCCCAATCTTCCTGAAATAACTCAATGCTCGTAGGATTGCTTTCCTTGTTTCTATGGCTCATACTCTACTCATTGAGTAACCTGCATAATACAAAATAACTCTAAAACCATGCAAAGTTCTCATTGTATGAACAATGACGACAAGACCTGAATTATTAATTGAGTGCTATACAAGTATGCCAAGTAATATGCCAAGTCTATTGACAAGAAACCAAGTATATCCTTGTAGCTCCATAAGTTCGAGAATGCTAAGTTTGAGCCCCGTAGCTATCATAGGTATCCAAGCTTCACAAATGCAGGCTATAGGTCCGAGCTGCACAATTTGGGCTTACAACAGTGTAAGGAGCCTCCACAGGTGATTTTTTATCACAAGTCTGGGGTTATTCTACCACTGTCCACCGAGCTTCTTCAATGTGATTGTTTTTAGCATACAGAGACATAATTTATGTATGCATTGACCCATTCAAAACAAATTCGTCATTGTAAACAATTTTACAAAGTAACTCCACTCTTGTTATAGAAAGGAGAGTCTGATCCATCTAAGGGAAATTAAGGAGTTGGGAGTCTAATAACATAAAATTAGACGCTATTTAGGTTTACAAAATTCCTTGAGAAAAAAATCTTGGCCCCATGAATTTTAGACCAAGGAAGGTTGCACCTATATTTAAGACCCTAACAGAAAACAAAATGCACAACAGTGATGCTAAGCTACTACTTTCAATTCCATGAGCTCCCATTTTGAAGCTGCATCATAAACCAATCAAAAAATTTCAAAACTAGACATCAACTAAATGTTAAATAAAAAAGACATTAACTGAATAAATAAATATGAAAAGACGGTTATAATGTCTAATCAATATTGCAACTGCCTTTCAAGTATTTAGGAATTGTTGATAACCTGAGTCACCAGTGAGTAAGAACGTGTTTTTTTCTCGAAGATCACAGATCATAGATTTGACTCAGATGGTCACTGCACAGAGATGGTCACTACACAAAGGGTTCATATCAAAAAACACAAGGATCTTATCAATCAATTTGATGTCTTTCAAAATATCTTTTTATTACTATCATAATAATTATTATTATTATTCAAAACCTTAGTTGAACCTGAAAAAGGATTTTCGAAATATGAAATTGCATAATATCATTGAAATTGGTTAATTAACTGAAAAAAATAATTCTATAGGTACAAGTTTGAGAGCATGATGACCAAATCCACAGTTGAACCTGAAAAGGATTGTACAAAAATAATGGACTAATACCTTTCAAATTCATGCAACCTGTGCATAAAATAATTACAATGAATAAATTATACTCTTTTAGGGACAAATCTTTTCATACGAACACTACAGTATGTCAAGGTTGACTTTATAACAATCATAAGGCAAACAGATCCAAAATGTTGGATGTTCCAATATATTTGACATTACACTCTGAGCATGTTGTATTTTTCTAAGAGGAAGAACATTATCCAGTGCTGCCATCAGAATAGCTCTGTCAATTGTTGAACCACATCTACAAAGAAAGAGAAAAAGACTCACTTATTAAGAAAAAGGTGAAACTCTGTTCCTAGCATAATTTGCACTTATTTGCAGTGTTATTTGTTCCTAGCATGCTCTATTTTTCTAAGAGAAAAACACTGTCTAATGCTGCCATCAGAATAGCTTTGTCAATTGCTGAACCACATCTACAAAGAAAGAGAAAAATATTGATTTATTCAGAAAAAGGTGAAATTCTCTTCTTGGAATAATTTTCACCTATTTGCAGTGTTATTTGTTCTTTTCCACTTTGGGTATGCATAATTTATTATCTATAAAATCATTTTACTATACACAAAAACTTTACTTAGATAGCCTTAATTATAAAAGGCATGTCATAATCTTCGGTTCACAATAAAAATTTTAGTGATTACAACGATTTTGAAAGTGCACATCTATCTACATTTGCAAATATCTTATATTTTACTAATAAAAATCTATTAAAAATTCAACATAAATTAAAAAAATAAATTATATCTCTGAAAAGTTCAAGTAACAAATATAGCTTGAATATTTTAGAGAAAATTTTACAAACCTCCCAACATAAAAAAGTGATATGCAAGAATTTCCAGAACTAACGACATTTAAATTTTACCATTTTAAAATGATTAGATGCAAAATTATCTTCCTAGCATGAAACACCTAAAAAAAGACTTAATAATTTTTTTAAATAATGCTTCGTTGCCATCAGTATTCCTATGTTTATTTTTTGTTAAATAATATTTTGTTTCCGTCGGTATTCTGACATTTAGAAGCATCAGTTAGGGCATTGTGTAGCGCCAGACTAATAATGCTTGTTTTGGTCGGAAGAGAGACGCTTAGAAGCGCCATTTGGGGAATTGTGTAGCATTGGACTAACAACACTTGTGTTCGTCGGAATAGAAATGATTTTTTTCATTGGAAGAGCGGCACTTATAACGTCGATTATGGTGTTCGTTGCTATCAGAATTGTGACGCTTATAAATGTCAGAAAAGCGATAAAACGTGAAATTTCAGAAGATCGAAAACCATTTTGAAACGTCAGAATTGTGACACCATAAAAAAATCTTAATTAGCATAGCTCTACCGACAATTAATTCAAGTGTCAGAATTTTGACTTTAGGAGAACTGACATTTTTCCCCACCACAAAGTGTCGCTCTTGGGACGCCTATGTGTCGCAAGAGCGACATTTGGGCGTCGAAAATTCGGCCAAATGTGCTAGTGTCTCCAACTCATATGCTACCTTCCCAACACGTCGGATCACTCTGTATGGCCCTTAAAAGTGGGGCTTGAGCTTTTCATCTCCCTTCTGCTTCAACATATACTGCTTGTATGGCTGAAGATGAAGGTAGACCAAATAATCTACCTCAAACTACCTCTCCACGCAGTCTCAATCTGCATACAACTTCTGTTGGTTCTGTATTGTAGCCAGGTTGTCCTTGAGAGCATGGAGTATGTCCTGGCTCTCTTGGATCCAGTCCTTGGCCCTAGGGGCCTTGATTGCTCCAACGTCACATCAGCAAAGCTTAAAGAATCATAACCATATAAAGAATAAAACCGAGACATACCGATTGACATGTGAAATGTCGTGTTGTAGTACTATTCTCCCAAGTGAAGCCAACATAACCATGCCTTTTTCTACCCCGAGACATAGTTTCGCAAGTAGCCCTCCAAGCACTTGTTTACTATCTCTATCTTTCCATCCATCTATGGGTGATAACTAGTACTGGGTGTCAACTCGGTACCCACCAAATGGAAAAGATCCTACCAAAATAAGCCCATGAAACGGTTGTCCCTGTCATTGACTATGGTCTTAGGAAGACCACGAAGCCTCAAGACATCTCGAAAAAATAATTCGACCACTTGTGAAGTAGTGTAACATGCGGAGATGGTGAAGAAGTGTGCATAATTTTTCAACCGATCAGAAACCACATAGATACATCCTTGGCTTGCACCATAGGAAAGTTCGTGATGAAATCTATGGAAATGCTCTTCCACTTCCCCTCAGGAATTGGGGAGCGGTTGTAACAACCCCGCGGGATTTATCAACTCCCATTTGTTCTTCTCACAAACTTCACACTCCTTGACATGTCGGAGTACATCCTCCTTGAGGCCTCTCCATGAGAACCTCTCCTTGATGGCTCGGTATGTTTTTGTGAACCCTTTATGCCTAGAAAGCGGTGAATCATGTGTTGCGTGAAATATATTATCCTTAAGCCGAGAGGCCCCTATCAAGAAAATCATGTCCCAGTAATATATGACCTCATCCATCACCTGATACTGGTCATCTATCGCCTATCCATCCAACACCTCACAATTGAAGTGGTCCTTGGAATAATCCACCAATAGCTGAGCCCTCCAATCTACGTCAAGGCTCATCAAAGATAGCTTTGTTGGCCTCCAAGACAAGGAATCTGCCACCACATTGTTCTTCCCTTTTACATACTCGATGTCAAATTCATAGACTTAGATTTTGCTGACCCACTTCTATTGTCTCTCCTGCAACTGTTTCTGCTCAAGGAAGAACCAGGGACTATTGTGGTCCATCCTTACCTGAAATCTATTACCCACCAAATATTGTTGGAACATGGCCAACGCATGCATTATGGCCAACATCACTTTGTCATATATCAAATACAACCTCTCATGCGGCAATAGCTTCCGACTCTTTAAAGTTATAAGATGGGCCCACTACATTAGAATTGCGCCAACTCTCTCACCTGAAGCATCACAAGCTAGCACAAAGGGCTGCATGAAATCCGGCAATGCCAACATCACACAACTTCTCATCGCCTCCTTGAGCCTGTCAAAGTCCCTATGCACAGTGTATGTCCAACAAAAGGCCCCTTTCTTGGTGACGTCTGTGAGGGGTGCTACAAGCTTTGAAAACCCCTTGAAAAACTTCCTATAGTAGGTGCAAATTCCTACAAACCCCCAAAGATCTGTCACATTCTTTGGTTCCAGACAATCTTGAATGGCCCGGATCTTCTCCTCATGGACCCTTTCTCCATCCACTCCAATGATATGCCCTAGGTAGAGCATATTTGTAAGTCCAAATTCGCACTTGGATAGCTTTTCATAGAAATTTTTCTCCTCCAAGACACGCAATACAACCTCAATATGTTGCAAGTGTTCCTCCCATGTGCGTCTATAGATGAGAATGTCATCAAAGAATACTAGCGCAAACTTCCTCAATTGACCATAGAAGATGTGGTTCATACAATACTGGAAAGTGGATAGATCATTGATCAGCCCAAAGGTCATCACCAAGAACTCGAAGTGGCCATAGTGGCATCTAAACGCAGTCTTGGGGACATCCTCATCCCTCACCTTGATTTGATGGTACCTCGACATCAGATCGGTCTTGGAAAATAAATTCAATCCCCTCAACTCATCCATTAGCTCATCAATCCTGGGAATGGGGTATC
The DNA here is from genome assembly GCA_034641835.2 of Pinus albicaulis. Taxonomy (NCBI): domain Eukaryota; kingdom Viridiplantae; phylum Streptophyta; class Pinopsida; order Pinales; family Pinaceae; genus Pinus; species Pinus albicaulis. Next base: position 1,043,687,778 of record CM076584.1, on the reverse strand, counting down.
TTTTTTTCATGGTTTTCTTATTCAGAGCCCTGTAGTCGATGCACAATCGTAAGGTGTCGTCCTTCATCTTCACCAACACTACAGAAGAAGCAAAGGGGCTAGTGCTGGGCTAAATGTGTCCTAATGCTAAGAGCTCATGGGTGGCTCTCTAAATCTCATCCTTGTAGGAATTAGGTTTTCTATAGGTAGTGGTGATAACTGAGTGGATCCCCTGCTCCAAATCAATAGTGTGCTCGAACACTCGGTTTGGTGGTCGCCCCGATAGTATGTCCCCAAAGACTATGGGGTAGCGGCTAAATATATACTACACATTAGGGTGTACAAACTACCCTCTGACTCTTGTCTCTGAAACACGCACCCCCATTACCCACTCTATGTTCCCCTTCCAGAAATTTGCCTTCATCCAATGTGCCTAGAATATTAAGGGGGGATATGTGTGCATGCCTCTGCTGATATGGCGCTTCTCGCTCTTCTTGTCCATTCACTCCATCTCCAATGTCTCCCAATCTGTAGTGAATTTTCCTAGTGTAATCAACCACTGTGCACATAATATCACATTGGTTTATGGGATGTCAACCACAAAAAAATGATCTATCACCGTATATGTTCCCATGGTTACAACTAATGTTAGAACATATCTCGAGAACTGCATGGTACTAGCACTTGGAACCAATACAGAGAATCCATCAAAACTCTTGGTTGGTATGCCCCTCCTCTGTACTTGTTGAGTATCAATGAAATTATGTGTGGCCCCACTATTCACCAATACCATAACGTGTTGTCCTTGGACCAAGCCTCAGACTATCAGTGTCAAATACTTGCGAACTCCTCGAAAGGATGCAAGGACTCCTCCAGTTGGTGAAAATGGTCCTCCTAGTGGTGGTGGTGGATCTCCTCCTGGTGCATCTTGTCTGTGTATTCTTTGTATTATTTTTGTTTTCCTATTTGGAATATTATAGTGGTATAAGAGCTCATAGACGCGTCTCAACCTGTGGAGCAACTTGTCTATGTCACTCGAAGATAGAGAATACATTTCAGACTGGGTGACTACACTGCTATAGGAGGGACTGCATGTGGCCTGATTGCAAGATACTTAATCTACTCCCACCGAATAATAAAACTCCTCTCTCTAGCGGGCACTCGAAGTCCCCCGAGGATGATGTTGGGATCTTTGATTAGAGATACCCGTGTGTTAAGCAACACTGTAGACTCTGCTGAACATCTCAAGTGTGCTCAAGTCATAAAGACCAGAAAATCAGAATACACAAGAATTATTTCCATGGCTACCCTCACCCCCTTCTTATTCTTGTGAAACCCTAACAACCTTGGGTCCACTCATTAACTGTGCTGCCACTTGGCCCCTTGGCTTTCACACATGTTGTGTTGCCCTCTTGGCATCTTGACCCCGCAAGAGCTACGTTGTCCACATTAGCTCTAGGAAAGTGGTTTTATTCTAATTGTTGGGTTTATGGGTCCCTTCACCATTTTATTTACCTACTGAACTTAAGAGAAACAAAATTGGAAAAAATTAATATTTCTAATTAGCTATCAACTAATTAGGAATATTACACAGTTAGATCAATAGCTACAACTGGATTCCTTTATGGGTTACAGGTTACATGTATGATTTCCTTGTTAGGTTTTGGATCCATGGTACATGCATGTTATGTTAGGGTTGTGTTGTCACTGGAATTCATATTTTCTTAGTTTGACAATTGTTTCATCCTTTCCTTTCCATTTCCCAAATAACCATGGTGTAGTAGGTTTCCCACTTGTTTTTCTAATTGATTCTCAAGTTCCCTTTTGTTGTGGGTTGGAAAAAACACTATGGAGCCCTGAAATATCTTGGGTTGAGTTACCTATTCGTAGAGCGTGTAGGTTTGGAAAAACACCCTGGAGCCTCGTGGTTTGAGCTATTAGTCCGTGGAGCTACGTGTTGGAACAAATTATATGGATCTCTAGATCAGTTTTGGGTTCATTCATTAGTTCTTGGAGCCCTGGAAAACTTAGGTAGAGACCTATTTGGATATTGTTAGTGATTTTTGGAACAGTTAGGTGAAATAATTGTGGTTGAGGGTTGAGAAGGTTTGGCCTATAGAAGTGTGGCTTGGTTTTATTTTGGTTTAACCCTTATGGTCCCACATTCATTCTTGGAATATAGTGCAAGGGTGATTTGTTAAAAGAGATATTTGGTTTAGCACAATCTATGGTTGGGCGGTATGTGGAAGTCCCTGACTTGGTTGGCATTTTCATATGTTAATATGATATATTTTCCTATTATTATCTATAATATTTTGTGTAACACCCTCATCCCACATATACCCAAGTAACTAGCCAACTATGGAAAATATGTGACGAGATGCTACTATGATCAAATTCAAACTCCAAGTTGACCTTAAGAAAGTGGAACCAATGGAAACACATCATAAATACCTTCCACATCAACAACACGAATCCCATGAACCATCCCAACCACTCAGGTAACTAGCCCCTAGGTCCCACTGAGATTTTAGGCCTTCAAACCCCGAGACACTCCCAAAAGATAGGCATGGGTGTATCTGGGAGGATCTGGATGCTCCCATGACATAGGCATGCATGAATCTAGGGACTCAATTTCCTATACCTATGCCAATGTCCTCAGGATTTGAGCTAATTTTTCAGGCCCAGAGGCTAGGTCACTACCCAAAAATCAATGAAAAGCTCAAAAATGGATTATAATAGTGAAACAATGGTGAAAAAAAAAATACTTGAATAAGGACTTGACTCGACCCCTACTATCCATGACATGAATTTCGTCAAACATGTCACAAATATGTAATCTAAAGGTTTAAATAATAGATTTGAGCATAGGGGTCTCATACTTATCTGATAATTGCTAAGAAGAATTTTTCCCTTACATCATTAGCTAAAATATCATATATTAGGTCATAGATACATTTTTTATTCATTTACAAATAAAAAGATGAGGAGAGCCATGCATCATCGTTGTCAGAATACATGCTCATAACTAGCAAAATAACAACATTAATACCAGGGATACATCAACTATATGACCCACATATAAACAAGAACCTTTACACATCAAATGCCAAGGAAACGAACTTCTCATTAATGAATGTAAAACCCAACTGGGGATGGGAATACCATGTTCCACATGAAAATATATTGGTTGAGCCAAATCTCTCTTCATCCAATCACCCTCGTGCCACATTCCAAGCATGACCATGGGACACATAACCAAAAAAAAAGAACGAAACAAGAATTGATACTACCAGATTTCACCACCTAGATTGTGAGGAATTTTACTGCCTCCTAGTCTCTTAGGCTTTATCGTAATCCATAGTTTTATGCAAGGATCACTAGGCTCTACAATGACACCCAATATCTAGGATTTATTATACATCCCATCTTGGGACTACTAGGCTCAACAAAGAGAAACCTACCCCTTGGCTTTACCGTATATCCCACCATTCATCGACAAGGATTCCTAGGCCCACCAAGGCACACAATCTTAGATTTATTGCAACCCACAGTATGGTTCAGGGGTCACTATGTTAGTGGCTTTACTTTAATCCACAGTCTGGTTTAGGGATCACTAGGCCATTTTTTTCTCATTTTAGAGATCCACCTCACTCAACTTCGAATCCATCTAGAAATCAAGCTCAACCAAAGCATGAGAACCCATGTCATTAAGGCTATCCGGAAATGGAAATTTTAGGCTAAAAACATTGTCACACTTGGAAAAACCCATGCCATGATAGAAAAGAACCACATGCAATACCATGCATGGAAAATATAAGAAGGAAATCACACATAAAAATGAATACCTACAAAGAATATTGATGTAGATGCTTGATCCTGCTCTTCCTTGCAAGTTCCTTTCTTCCTCTTTCCTTCTTTGACTTTCTTGATCCACTAATAAAGTGCTCCAAGAAATTGTAAGTTTCCAAGAGAGAGAGAGAGAGAGTAATGAGAGAGCTCCAAAATTGAACTGAAAAAAGGTAGCAAATGTTGGAGCAGGGTCCCCTGAGTGTAATATTCCAAAATGGAAAAGACATGAATATAGAACATATGCACAATTCAAACTACGATAAAATAAGAATTAAACATGTAGGACTAGAAAAATGCCAGAATACATCAAAACATCATACATATGGGCAGAAAACAACTGAACCATATCATTAAGGATCAACAACAAGGTAAGTACACATTGCTCCAAAAGAGATGCACTCAAGCATGTTGTGCTGCTACTATTGCTGTTGTTGGAAACTGCTGCTACTAGGAGGATTCTAGAGTGCTCATAATGATCTAGGACTTTAACCACGGATTCTATTCAAAAAACCCAGAAAAACCCAGAAATGGTTTGGCCATATTTTAAATTTGGATATTCAGCACTTTTTTGGTTGTCAAATGCACCCCTTTTGGTTGACTTACACAATCCTCCTGGGTAACTGCTGATATGGGGCTGAATTGATGATATAACTACTGAAATAGCACCCAATTATCTCAATACATGAAGGGCTGGTTCCTTCTCTTGATCTCCAAGCTAAAATCTTGATATCTAGCTCCTCCTTCCTTTGCTCAAGTTGTAGCCGCACACTGCAGAATTGCTGGAATGAACTGCGTTGTCAAGAGGGCTAAAGCTATATCCTACTGCTAGGTGATGGAATATAGCTCACATCTTATGGAAATAATCTCTCCAAAGTGAAGGGATTATCCCTCATCGGATTCCAAGCTGAAATACTTGGAAGTTGGAACTTCCTTCCTCCATTAGATCTACCTGATTTGACTGCGAAATTCCTGGAGGAATTTCTGCTGCATGGAGCTATAAAATGTTGGCCTGAGGTTGGATATCCCAATGTTGCTTCTAGAAGACTTAAATGGAAACACAAGATGAAAGGATGAACCCTCCACTGATTTCTTAGCTGAAATTTTAAGAACTAGCTTCCTCCTCTCAAACCCTAAGACAAGAATGTGTAATTCCTGAAGCTGTGTATCCAGAAGAGAGGGGATGAATGTGGCACAAATTCCAGATGATTAATAGCTACTCAAAATAACCTTCCTAGAGTAGCCACTCAAAGTCACCCATCGGTAAGGGTGGGATTCCCACTCAAGAACACCCGTGTGCTAAACAACATAACAAACTTAGTTAAATAGTTGAAGCATGCAAAGAATGTCAAACGACATGCAAAGAATGTCAAATGAAAATACAATATCAATTTCCATACTGATTTTCTTTTCTGTCCTTCTCTTCCTTATATGGTTGTGAGCCTTCCCTAGCCGTGACCCACCTCATAACTGCACTGCACATATGGCCACTAGTCTCCATGATGACTGTGTTTTCTCTCCACGATCTCCATGATCTCTGCAATTAATCTCCACTCCCTCCATCATGTGTGCATTTAATGCACCACTTCCTCCATCACTGGATCATTAATTTTCTATTATCTTAATTTTATTCCTCCACTATCTCCATCATCTTGCTCATTATCTCTACATAATATCCACTCTTCCTTCATTAATGAGCTACTCCACTACTCCATGATGTTGATATACTATCTACTAACCCACATTCACAAAAAAAAGTGGATTTTATTCATCTATGGGGTTTATGGGTCCCTCCACCCCTTTATTTACTTAATTAATTGAGAAGCTTAAGAAATATAATATTCCAATTAACTGGTGGAAAATTGGGAATATTACACCGAGGGACAATTTTTGATGTAATTTTGTATAATTTTGTATGTGTGCTCTACACGATTGAGTCAAGGGGCTTGGGGTGGGACAAATTCCATAATTTTGATATAAATGTGTTTAAGGGTAAAATGTGGGCCTCAAATCATGGTTTAATTCATTTAGTGATGGATGCCAAAACACAAAATATCCCTCAAAATGATCCTAGTCCTTGCAACATAACCATTTGCAAGATTGGCTAGATAGAAAGATCCTTGAATTTGCGCTCCAAGAGAATCGAAGTACTAAGTTATTTGACGAACAATGGGTGCAGAAATAAATTTATATAGAAGTGCATGAAATATTCTTTTGTTCCTTTACGCACGAACTACAGGGGTGGTTGTCGTGCTTAGCTGAATTCCATCACTGCATAAAAGATGACTCAATCACTATAATATTCCAAATAGGAAAAGATAGTAATACAAAACACAATAAACTGGAAACTACCTCAATATGGAAATAAAATGAAAACACCAGAAAAATAGACAAACCAACTAAGTCATTTTATTAATATGGAGGTGAAAATAATACAATAGTGACTCAAAATAGATAGCACTCAAGCTGACAAAAGCGGGATGGAATGGCCTCAAGCTCTCCCACTGAAAAGACTGCTCTTTGTTGCGCTGCTAGAGCTCTTCCTCTACGCTGCACTACTGGAAATGCTACTACTGGGTGAATAGGAATGCATAGATGAGGATGCTCTAATGCTAAGAAAAATCTGGGATTTAGAATCCAGACTCTATTAGAAAAATCCAGAATAACCCAAAAAGGATTTCCGAATTGGCTGACCTCGGAAAATCACCCTACTAGGGTTTGCAATGAAAAAGTGCTGGGTATTCAGAACCATGGGCTAAGCTGAAGGATAGAATAGCTACAACTACTCAGAAGCCCAATTATTGAATGGATGATCCCTTCAATGGATTCCAAGCAGGAATGCTATGGAATTTCACCCTCCTCTGATGAACTCTGCTACTAAACTATGTAAGTCACTAGGTGACTACGTAGCAATAGATGGTCTGCAAATGGCCTGAATGATGGATGATGATATCAGCTCACATGGACAACAAGAATCCTCTCCTGAGTAGGAACTCGAAGTCCCCCAAGGATGAGGTTGTGATCTTTGCTTGGAGACACCCTCATGATAAACAACACTGCAGAAGGCTAAACAACTCAAGCGTGCTCAAGTCGTGAACGACAAGAAAATAATAATAATCCATAATTCTCTATATGGACGCCCTCACCTCTTTCTTATACTTGTGGAACCCTCACACCCCTAGGCCCACATCATAAATATGTTGCTCTATTGGTCCATACCCTCCTCCTTGACTGCAACATTCACATGATCTCTTGGCCCCCTCCACTACTGATATGTTCCACTTTCATAGTGGTGAAGTGGTTTTATTCTACTAAATGGATTTATGGGTCCCTCGACCATCTTATTCATCTAGTAATTAAGGAAGACAAAATTTAATATTCTTATTAGCTAAAATCTAAATTAGGAATATTACAGTCCTCCTTGCCAAAAAGTTTCTTTTCCTCAAGCAACTGCAAAGATGTGGGCCACGCTTTTGGCCCGATTCAACTGAGACCCAATGCCCGAATCCCATACAAAACCCTCAGTGCAGCTATGCCCCTGTGTCAGGCTACCCAGAATAGACCCCTCAATACTGGGATCCCAAACTTATCTCTCACCACACCTATCATCAATCAATCCTCCTAGATCCCAATGCCACCATGGCCAATCATCGCGTAAGTCCCCTAGATCAGACTACGCACTGCATCTGGCTATAGCTACTACCTCATGAGCTAAAGACCACCAACATGCATCAATGGTCCATGGCTCCTATTGTGATGTAGATATATCTATATAAGCTGCCCTACCAACTGCGTACCAACTCATCCACTCTCTCCAATCCAACCCCTGACTCAATCCAATGTTGATCCTACTCTACTGAAGTCGGGATGGAATGTTGAAGATCTGTTGACATGTGCCCCACTACCAACTGTGAACTATAGTATCTGTCATTTCTATGGGTCCCTGCTCTTGTATGCTCCTGAATAATAAGATTGTACCATCAATAGGATACCAACTCATGATCTCCCACCAGACGATCCTGGTCGAAGAATCCAATGTGGTGATGTATGCATATGGAACATGTCTGGGTGTGGTCACCAAATCATACTCAGACTCATGCTGCTCTGTCCCATCTGTCAATGAGAACTACTTGAAAAGGAAGGCCCACCTCTCTATAATAGGCCCAAGTGGGCAAGGTATGCTGCAAGCCCCATCAATGTACTCCTGGAGAGTGCTTCTCCCTAAAATTACTACAATCCTACTAATTGTATGTGCATCTACCGACACCTTATCAATGGGTCAGCCGAAATATGGTTGCACCACCATCTCCAACATCTCTTCATCAATGACTGACCCCAAGGTTAGCCACATATCTAGCACTGACTCACTGTGAGCCTCCATCTAGTTCCCCCCTAAAGGACTATCATGCATGATGTGCATAGCCTCCTCCTCAGCTACCCCATGCTCCACCATATGCTGCTCAGGCTAAATCATCACAAGTGACTCATCATTCTGAATATCTCTCATCGAGTCCTCTGACTGCTCACCCTGCATGCTAGAAGACAAATCTGGCCTACTGTCGTCAAATCCACATGACAGCTCATGCTCCCCAGAAGCATCCTCATATGATCCCATGGAATCATATGAAGAGGATTCCTCATCCTAGCATACAAAATAAATATCCTCCTACTCTACCTCTACCACATAATCTATGTCACTCAAGCATAAGTGATCAGGCCTCTAAGGTTCTTTGAATATGAAGCAAAGTCCCTTCCTCCTCAACTCCTTCTTGTTGCCTGAATGCTCAAGAGTAATCCTCCAGACGTCACTCCATTTGCCTCGGATTTGTTGATAACACCCTCGTAGACATGTCTCTGCTAAATGTGGTGTATTCAGATGCTCAACAATGTCCTCATCAATCCTAGGTGAGATGCATCCCAGGGTACACCTAACGCTCCTGTCCATAAGTCCCCATGGAGGCAATGCTCTGAGTGCCTTTTGCGTCGTATCATGGGTCACTTCATACCACCAAGTGTCTCTGCACTCCTCATCATGCCATTGTATGCTGCAACCTTCCCCTATACACCATCTGATACTACCAGTTATGGCTATACTATCATGTACCGTCATGTATCCTGCATTGGGCCAAAATATCCACCACTCTGCTAGTAAACCCCCTATGAGGTGGGCTACATTTCCACATCTTCTCTAAAGAATAAGGGTGGCCCAAATCCTCACATGCCAATGACAATGACATCATTTCTCTTATCCTCCATAGCTCAAGTGTACCATATACCCATGAGAGAGCACTATCTCTACGTACTTTCTTGTTTGGTAGCCTACCGATGCGAGCTCCTCCAACCAGCTCCTACCAAAGTAGGCTAATCACCTTGTGACTCCATGCATGGTTGATACACTGAGATAGCTCCTGAAAAGGGTGTACCCTTGTGTCGAACCATCTTATCACTAGGGATGTCCTGGGCTCTGATAGAGATATGAAAATGTGTGTGCGCCCAAACATCAAACCCAACGCACAATGACTACAATCACCTACCAACTCTATCACATGATGGGGAATCCCACTTGGATCCCAATAGTAATCTAGCCCTCGTGTCCCTCTCATAATCCATGGACTCTGCTGAAATGTGGCCATGGATGTATCCAGCTACCTAGCCTGCTCCATGGGGTACCAGCTCAGTACCTCTCGCCATACAACCTCAAGAAAAGAATCAAATGCAAGAATCCCTACCCATAGAATAATCCCTCAATCCTACGAGTGTTGCACCCTATATATGTATGCCTGAAGGGGGGTGCTATGACACTCCAATGTGCCCTTTAACCACACCATTAGGGAATCCAACCGTTCCCAAATGTGGGCCAAATTTTTCGCTGGCTTAGCAAAAACAAATCTCATGCCCTCCAACTCCTCGTTCTACCGTAGGATACCCTCTCGCATTGATGTGGCCTTCTCCTTCAAAGAGAGAAGGTCGGCCCGAAACTAATGGTACTATTGTGTGCAACCATCAACCAATACTAACATATCTCCTAGCATATTATCAAGGGTGGATACATCTCCTGGCACCCCACCCATTTGCTGCGCGCTGCTATCTTGGTCATCCCCTTTGGTATGTCTAGAAAATCCTGCCTCTCTCAATCCAATGTGTAGGGGTGGGCTGATAACATCGTAGATCCTGTTGAAACGCCTCTAAATCAAACTGTGCTAGAATCCAAACGTGCGGTCTCTATGTTTCCCCTTATCAATGGGTAGCCAAAAGGATGGTTACACATCCTCCTCCATCATGGGCTCGACATGAGCCTCCAACTTCTCCTCCATAGAAAGCCCAACATGCAAGACATGTTCATCAGTCAACTGTAGGTGGTTGTGGTTCTAAAGCTCTATCCTATACCGAGATGCCTCATCAATGGATTTCTGCTCAACCACCTACTCCAATATGTTTACTGGGGCTACCAAAGGCAACTCCAACAAGGGTGACTCCTGCGTGCCATTAGCCTCATGCTCAATTGGCTGGAACATAGCTAGATGAAATTCATCCTCCAAGAGTATGTTCTCTCTTATCTCATCACTAACTATGCCTCCCATATTCATATCTGCAGTAATATTACTACTGTTTCTACAACATCCTGAAAAAGGGTCACTTTAATGGTGGTGCAAATGTTAATCATTTCCAGACCCACATTGAAACCAAGAATAAAAAGGTTGTTAATATATCTTCTGTGGAGTTAAGTCAAGAAACCTATAATATTATCAGTAAGGATTTAGGATTTTCCATTTCCCTTAAGTGCATTCTGAAAGAGGGAATTATCTGCAACATTGAGGAAGGGATTCAAAGTTTATATCTGGAAGAAAAAGAAGCATTAAGACAAGAATGCTCCATTATTCTGAGGAAAGCAAGAAACCCTAGGAGAAACCTTAGAAAAGATAAGATTTTTTCTCTAAGAACCCTTCGCAACAATGACAAGATACTGGTCCTAAAGGCGGACAAGGGTGACGCTGATGTTGTTTTAGATAAGGTTTATAATGTAAGGAAAATGGAGGAGCATCTAGATTTTAGTAGTTATAAGAAACTTAAATCCAACCCCATGCCCAAGGTTCGAAGATAAGTCAAGAAGGCAATTATGAATTCCGATTTGGATGATAAGATAAAGAAGAGATTGACCCCCTCTTGGGAAGTCATTCCAATAATCTATGGATTACCTAAGATTCACAAAGAGGGCGTTCCCCTTAGACCAATTGTCAATACCATAGGATCCCCCACCTATGAATTAGCGAAATATGTTTCCAAGATTCTCAAAACCCTTGTTGGAAACAGCGACTCCTACATAAATGACTCCAATGATTTTGTTAAGCTTATTAAGGAAGAGAGGGTGGAGAAGAGCCACATATTGGTATTTTTTGATGCTGTGTCATTATTTACCAAGATTCCTTTAGATGAGGCAGTTTAGGTCATTAAAGAAGTTACTGATCCAGAAACAACTAAGCTTGTAGATATTTTTTTACGATCCATTTTTTTCAGCTTCCAAGGAGAATATTACGAGCAGATATTGGATGTCGCAATGGGGTCACCGCTCTCACCTATTATCACCGACTTATATATGGAGCACTTTGAGAAGAAGGCACTTGCCTCCTCTCCCTTAAAACCATCTTGGTGGAAAATATTTGTAGATGACACCAACATAAAATGGAATCATGGGAAGGAAAATCTTGAAATATTTTGTAATCATCTTAACTCAATTTCCTCAGAAATTAAATTCACTATGGAGGTTTAAGAAGACATGAGCATTACTTTTTTAGATGTTCTTGTTACTAGGAAATATGATGGAACATTGGGGCATGAGGTATTTAGAAATAAGACTCATACTGATAGCTATCTTCATGCTGAGTCTTACCATCATCCAGCTCAAAATTTTGGGGTCCTTAATACTCTGGCTCTGAGAGCCCTTAGGATATCTGATACAGAGCACCTTAAAGAGGAACTCAATCACTTGACATCTGTTTTTAGGGGGATAGTTATAATGAGAAGGATATCACAAAATCCATAAGTAGAGCTAGGGGCTCTATCATGTATCAGGAGCACAAGGGACCACAGGAAAATTGTGGTAGGATTTTCCTACCATACATCAAGGGTGTTACTGATAAAATCGACAAGGCTATGAGGAGGAAGGATATATTCGCGCAATTTTCGACAATATGAACAATAAGACAAATTATGCATTCAGTTAAGGATAGTATAAGTCATGAACAAATCAAAGGAGTTTACACGATTGACTGCTCATGTGGGAAAAGTAATATTGGGGAAACATGGCATTCACTGCAAAGACGTCTTAAAGAACATGGTGCCAATATTAAGAATGAAAGAGCTCGCACCTCATCCCTTGCTGAGCACTCTGTGAAAACTAAACATCATATGCATCTCGAGGATACTAGAATCATTTCCAAAGAGGAACACTATCGGAGAAGGAAAATTAGAGAGGCACTTGAGATTATAAAACATCCTCATATCCTCAACATGGATGGAGGTTGTGAAATCAGTGATAGTTGGTGCCCTCTAATTTGTCAAATTTGTTCCTCTAGTCCCTCAGCCACCGAGATATAGTACATCAAGTTTATTTTTCTCTCCCATTATATTCTAGAGTTTATTATGCGTTTTTAGACCTAGCCTTAAAATATAATTTAAATTAAAATAAAAATTCATAATAAAAATAAAATTAATAATAATAAAAATAATTTAATAATTACTTTTAATAATTATCCCTATTAATTAATTAATTAATTAATTAATTTTTATTGAAATTAATTAATTAATAAATTATAATTATTATTAGTATCTATTGTTTAAAGAACTAAATTAAATAACTAAATTAATATTGATTAGTAGTTATTATAATATAAACTAATTTCTAAATTTAATTTAATTATAAACATTCCTTTATTAATAATTATTATATTAATAGATAGTAATATTATCAATAGTTATTATTAACGAGTAATTAATCCTAAATCAATTCAAAATAGTAATTAGTTAATTAATTCTATAAAAAAAAATAAAAATTTATCATATGAATTAAAAAAATTGTTCAAAAATTAAATAAATTTATTAAATTCCTAGTAATAAAAATAAATATTATTATTAATAATTATTATATTAATAGATATTACTATTATTAATTATTATGAATCGACATTATTTTTAGATATTATTAATAGATATTATTAATTATTAATTAATCCTAAATCAAATCAATATTAGTAATTAATTAATTTTGATCTAAATATAAAATTAATATAAGCAAAGTAATTAGAAAATTTAATAAAAAAATAAATAAAATAATAATTAATGAATTAATAAAGTCTTAGAAATTAAATGCTTGTCGACTCTTTTTTAATTCTCCTTTCTCTACTAATTTTACCTAATTCTTTCTTTCATTCCTTCATTTATTACCATTTCGAATATGGATCCCCGTTGGGATTTGAAACGTTGACAAATGTTCTCTAACACTGTGGAAAATACGGAAACCTCTTCAATAATTAGTGTTTCTTTCAATAATCATGCTCTTCTTATTTTCTTCATTTTTATGTCAGCAACTACTATTTCTTCTTGCTACCCTTGCTAACAAGCACTTTTCGAGCTGCCCTGCCAGTCTCCTGAGGCTCCTAGTAACATTTTCAAATTCCTCCTACTGAGACATTGTTGGGCACAAGTTCAATCTGGTATTGCAATTGGAAGAATTTGGAAAATGGCCACCACAACAAATCTGAGAAAATTTTCTTCAAAGAACATTATGGTTCTCCTAATCCAAACTAAATTTGGAAAAACTATTATTCGAGAGACTAAATTGGTCCTTTTTGCACAAAACCCATGTCTCCAATTTTCAAGATTCATCTTCATTTTCCCGAAACATCCAATTTAAAACTGTCACTTTTTATCCCAGCTAATTTCTGCGTTTTATTTTTTTGTATCTCTTAGAGAACCTTCCGTTTCTATCAATCTAGAACGAATTCTGAAAAAATTCTCATGTGAAAAATGAATTGGTTCGTTCTGCACAAAACCCATGTCTCGGATTTTCGAGATTAATCTTCATTTGCCTGAAATATCCAACATAAAACCGTCATGTTTTATTCCAACAAATTTTTGTGTTCTCTATTGTTGTATCTCCTTGTCCAGTCCGTAATGTATTCTCTATCTTCGTGTGTCATAGACTGGTTGTTCCACAGGCTAAGCCAAGTCTATGTGCTCTGATACTACTGTAATATTCCAAATAGAAAAATACAATAATAAAAAACACAATACATTGGAAGCTACAACAATATGGAAATAAACTGAAAACACCATAAAAATAGATAAAAAAAACTGAGCCATTTTATTAATATGGAGGTGAAAACAATACAACAATGCCTCAAAATAGATGGCACTCAAGCTGGAAAAAGTGGGTTGGAATGGCCTCAAGCTCTCCCACTGAAAAAACTACTCTCTGCTACCCGCTGAAGCTCTTCCTTTGTGCTTCCCTACTGGAAATGCTGCTGCTGGGTGAATAGGACTGTGTAGATGAGGATGCTCTGATGCTCATAAAAATCTGGGATTTAGAATCTGAACTCTATGGAAAAAACCTAGAATAACCCAGAAAGGATTTCCGGATTGGCTAACCTCGAAAAATCACTCTCCTAGGGTTTGCAATGCATAACTGCTGGGTATGCTGAACTATGGGCTGAATTGAAGGATAGAATAACTGCAAGTACTACCAAGCCCAACTATTGAAAGGTTGATCCCTTCAATGGATTCCATGCATAAATTTTATTGAATTTCACCCTCTTCTGATGAACTATGCTACTAGACTGCATAGCATTAGAGGGTCTTCAAATGGCATGAATTCTAGATGATGATATCAGCTCACATGGACAACAATAATCCTCTCCTAAGTAGGCACTCGAAGTCCCACGAGGATGAGGTTGGGATCTCTGCTCAAAGACACCCCCATGCTAAACAACACTGCAGACTCATCTAAACAGCTCAAGCGTGCTCAAGTCGTGAACGACAATAAAATAATAATAATCCATCATGCTCTCTATGGCCACCCTCACCTCTTTCTTATACTTGTGGAACCCTCACACACCTAGGCCCACATCATAATTGTGATTCTCTCTTGGTTCATATCCTCCTCCTTGACTACATTTTTCACATGATCTCTTGGCCCCCTCCACTACTGTGTTGTTCCACTTTCACACTGGTGAAGTGGTTTTATTCTAATAAAGGGATTTATGGGTCTCTCTACCCTCTTATTAATTTATTAGTTAAGGAAGACAAAATTTAATATTCTAATTAGCTAAAAGCTAAATTAGGAATATTACAGTCACTGAGTGGATTCCTTAATTGATCCAACAAGTAGAGAAGTTTGACGATAAGATCACCCACTTGTTAGATCAATTGATCGATCACCTCTTGGGAGTATTTGTGACTGAATTTTCGATTCATAAATTTGTGTCATATTTTGAAGGAGAAATAAGGTTTTTCAAAGGCCCTAGAGGTAAGTTCTTGCGCTCATTAATTTTTTTGCTGAAAATGCTATTATGTGAATGGGTTTGTTTGTGCGGAAATACTGCTTAAATGTATTAAAGAGGTCCAACTCCACGTAGTGAAAAAGTTTATCGCGAAGGTTCTAAAAAATTTATTTATATCCCTCTGAAGCCTAGATCTAATAGTGAAGGTGAACCTGAAACTGCTAGCTCAAGTTATTCTGAACAAGAAAAATCATCACACCAGAAACCTTTGAGTTTGTTTCTAACTCCATCCACTCCACTTCCACACTCACATCATAGATCACCTACTCCAAGATGCAATCCATCCCCACCTTCACCTCCACCTCCACCTAAAATATATATGGTTGCATCAATGAAGTTACCTAATTTCAGAGGCATTGGAAATGAGGATACTAATCACTTTTGGTTTGTGATTGAGGTCGTATGGAAGGCTCAACAAATTAACAATATTGATATTAGGAAGGCGCATTTGGCTACTGCTTTCCAAGATTGTGCATTATATTGGTACATCAAGTATGTCCAATAAAATGCTAATGCTACCTTGGAACAAATCAAAGCGACCCTAAAAGATCAGTTTAAGAAGCCTAAGTCATACATGCAGCTGGTGACAGAAATGAAGGAGATTCGTCATGAGGCTAATGAATCTGTATGGGAGGTCGATCAAAGGTTGGAGAACACCATCAAATATGGTGGATTTGTTATTTATGATACTCAGCATAAGGAATGGTTCATTTCTATGTTGCTCCCATATCGGCGCCAACCCTTAGGTTAGCAAAAGGTTGCCAAAAAAGCTGAGGTTGTGGAGGTTGCAATGAAATTGGAGGCTACCGTAAGACCTATTGCGGTGGGAACTCAACATATTCAAAATCAGTTGGAAGCCATGCATCTAGAAATCCAAAGTCTATGCAAGGACAAAGGCAAGGAGGTATGCGCAAAGGTTTGATGTATAAAATGTAAAGCTTCTTGGCACCATAAAGATCAGTGTCCTCTCTTCAACAATTATCCAAATGAGGGATAACCTATTCCATTGAAGAATCCCGTGTGGTGCACTATCTGTCAAATTGCTGGATTACATGACACAAATTATTGCCCAAGGATTGGAAAATATCAACCTGACTTGAAGCAGTTGTTTTGCAAATTTTGTTGGTCATTAGGGCATAATGAGCAGCATTGTCGCACTTTTGATATGATGTTAGATAAAGCATAAATATATAGAATTCAGTCTTATCCTACATCACCAGGATCCGTTTCTAGGTGCGGAGGATTCCAAGACAGAGGAAGAGGCCGAGAAGGTGGATCAGCTGGACGAGGAAGAGGGCAAGTCATTTGCTATAATTTTGGATATGCTAGCCATTATGTGCATGACTGTCTGAATCTAGCATGACAATCCTGTAGGTATTGTAGACAATTTGATCATGTCATAGAAGACTGTCCTATCTTGATTGCTAAAATGTAGGAAAAGAAGACGCGGACTCCGACATGAAATCTTCAGATGGTTCGCGCAGAAACTTGTGAAGAAGATCCTAGTGTGAATGTGGTTACTAGGAGTGGTGTAGCCACCAATGAAGATAAAGGAAAGAAACCAGCCATGGATGTATGGATCCATAAAGCACCAAAAAACAAAGAAGGATTTAATCTTCAATGCGCAAAAGAGACCTTTATTGAAGCACATAAAGAAATTGCATAAGGAATTGCGTCCACATCTCGTAGACCAATGAAGGAAGCAGGAGGAGATGAGGAGCTCAAACCATTTATACGAGCATGTATAAAGTTGCTGCGCAGCAAGAAAGTAGCCAAAAATCTGTAGCCGTTGGTATATAGTTGCGTAGAGAAATAACAACCCATGGTAGAACAACGCACAGTCAAAAAAATATACAAGAACAAGAAGAGAACGGGTAGGGAGATGCATATGAACACGCATATTGGTGCTTATGAAATGTGTTATAGGTCATCTAACTCAGCTCTACCACCTATCCTTCCAGAGTTAACAATAAAGCCACTAAAGTGAGTAGTTCATAAATCGACATTCAACCCTTGAGCTCATGCAGCTCAAAATTATAATGTAGTAGAAGACCCGGCTCAGTCACCTTTTGCTATGTCAATGCTTGAGGTTCTTCAGAAATGTCCCTCGCAGAACCAGTATTTTTTGTCTACAATTGGTGGAATCGATATGACGGATTCAAGTCTTGTAGTCTTTAATCACACGGGCTATGTGCCATAATTACTAGCACAACTAGCATTCTTGATTCAAGTACATGTCCTGAATCACGTCATTCATCGCACGATCATTGATGAAGGTGCATCTATTTATCATGTCTATGAGTTGCAGGAAGTCACTTGGCTATTGAATTTGTCACAATCACCTATGACGTTAAAATCTTTTGACAGACGTACATATAAGCCTTGTGGAATTCTTAGTAACCTGCAAGTCTAACTAGGGGGGGAATCATTTACTATTGAAGTTGAAGTCATTGACAAACCCCTTAACTACAATATATTACTTGGAAGACCGCGGGTTTATGCTATGGCTGTGGTAGTATCTACTTACTTTCATATGATCATATTCCCCCATAATGGAAGTATCATAGCCTTTGATCAACTCTCTTTCTTCACCTTTGGTTCCCAGGCAAGTAGAAGCTTTCCATTTGTTCATAGACCCCCACCTTCTGTTCAGAACATTGGTGTAAGACTCTTTAAGGATCCTTCCCTAATGGGTACCTTTTCATTACCGTCGCCTGCGACATTGGTGGAAATCGCAAATATAGAGACCTGCAATATGATATCTTCCACTTCATCTAACCTTATTGTGATCCTTTTTCACTCGTATTCTCGACTGGTGAGAGCATTATGGAATCCATGATTCCAGAAGAATAATCATGGGAAACATCACATCAACGATCCCATCTTCCAGATTACAGTGAAGATAATCCATCTGAACTATATCACCCTACAGTCATTGATTTCTTGACGAATTCTATTCCTATCCACGCCATTGATTCCGAGCAAAACCCATCAAATATCGAAGAAATGATTTCTATCGATATTTCAACCAAACTAGGTATTGTAGAAAACATTCATGTTGGTGCATTTTGTTATCTATCTGAACTTGACACTTGCTGCACTCTTTTTTGTGAATTCTGAGATGTATTTGCTTGGTCATATGAGGAGATGCTAAGTATCGACTCCAAAATTATTGAACATGAGATTAACATGTATCCTGATGTTAAGCCATTGCGACAACACCTTCATCCTATTCACCCTAATAAATTTGTTGCCATTAAAGTAGAGGTTGAAATTTTTTTGTGTGCTAGATTCATTTACCCTGTTCCGCTTATCGATTGGGTTTCTAACATTGTTCCCATCATGAAGAAACATAAGACATTTAGAGTGTGTGTCGATTATCAAGATGTTTATCATGCTTTTCCAAAAGATAGCTATCCCACTCCATTTATAGACAAAATTATTGAAGAATGTGCCGGATGTGAAATATTTTCTTTCATGGACGGATTCTCTAGTTACATTCAGATTAATATTCCTAGAGGACCAATATAAAACCGATTTTATCTGTCCCTAGGGAAAATTCGCTTATCGCAAGCTCCATTTTGGTTTAAATAATGTTGGGGCCACATTCCAGAGGGAAATGAATTATTATTTTCATGAAATCAAGCACATAGTTCAATTGTGTCTGGAAGAATTACCTGCACACTCACGAAAACGGGCAGACCACCCGCTACATCTCAGAGCGATATTTTTATGATGTCGTCACTATAAAATACACCTCAATCCACACAAATTTGTGTTTGGTGTTAGTTCTGGTCATTTTCTTGGATTCATTGTGTCGAAAAACAGAATTCAACTTGATCCATTGAAGGTCCATACCATTCTTGATTTTCCTACTCCTTCCAATATCCTTCAGTTACAGAGACTCCAAGGGAAGGCTAACTATCTAAGGAGGTTCATTCCTAACTATGCCGAAATGGATAGAGGATTTACTTGAATCTTGAAAAATGGGATTCCCTTCTATTGGGATGAGGTTGCATAAGAGTCCTTTGGTGTTCTTAAAGATACCCTAATCCGAGCATCATTAATCTATCCCCCAAATCATGAGAGTGATTATTTCTTGTATCTCGTCGCTGTGGATACAACCATCGCTATGGTTTTAGTCCAAGAAGAAAATGGGATTGAACATCTGATATCTTATTTGAGTCGTAATCTCAATGATATGAAATTTAAGTACACATACGCTGAGAAGCTCGCTTTGGCAGTCGTTCAAGATGTATAAATATTTCACCATTATATTCAAAATGGATCATCATTTTGTAGGAATTTGATTTGGAATTCATCAAATCCAAGTCAACGAAGTCTTTGGTGTTTTTTGAGCTTATCTGTGACCTTCCTTCGAGTAGCATTGATCCTACTATGGAACCATCAATTCCAGAAGAGTATTTGTTTCTGATCGAGTCATCTAACCTGTGGTATGGATATTTCATCATCTATCTCTAGACCCAAAATTTTCATCCCAATGCCTCTCGATCACAACAACAATGTATTCGATACCAAGAAAAATATTATCTGATCATCGGCGATACATTTTATGTCATGGTGTAAATATAATTTTACATAGGTGCTTCATGCATGAGAATGCCAAAAAAAATTTAAATGATTTCCATTCCGGTGCATGTGGTGGAAATTTATCTGGTTATGCTACCACGGAGAATATTCTTCACGTTGGTTACTTATGGCCTACAATATTTTGCAATTGCATTATCATGGTTAGAATTTTTCATGCTTGCTAGATATTTGATCGTAAAACCCACTTGCCACCAACACCAATGCATCATGTCGTCATTGTTGTACCATTTGAAAAATGAGGCATTGAATTCATGACATGTAACCCCCGCTCGACCGGGGGGCATGGGGATATTATTGTCGTCGTTGACTATTTTACCAAGTGGGCTGAGGTGATGCCTACATTCAACAGCATGGGACAAACAACTGCAATGTTATTTTTTAACCATGTGGTTACACGATTTGGTGTACCGCAAGCCATAGTCACAGATCATGGAAACAATTTTCGCAATCACATGATGGATCGAGTTGACTACAAAGTTATGACTGTCACATGATAGTTCTACCCCTTATTATTTGCAAGCTAATGGAAAATTTGAAGCTATCAACAATATTCTTAAGCATATGCTTCAATGCATGATCGGGGTTCATAAACAAAAAATGACATTTGATCCTATACTCCGCTTTGTGGGCATATTGAATCTCAGTGAGAAACGTGAGCGGATTTACTCCATTTCAGTTGGTTTACAGTCTGGAAGCTATCCTATTGATAAAATGTGAAATAACATCATTGAAACTCGCGATTGACCTGCTACCTGACACTTCTAAAGAAGAGGCAAGTCTCTTAGATCTCATCCATCTAGATGAAACACGTCGTGAATCTGCATTGGCCAACGAAGTGCATAAGAGACAAATCAAGGCACAATATGACCACAATGTCAAGCCTCGCACTTTCTTGGAAGGAGACCTAATATTGCTTTATGATTAAGATGCTGATAAGATAGGAACAGGGAAATTTGAACCATTATGGCAGGACCCCTACATTGTCAAGCGCATTCTGGCTAAGGGTGCCTACGAGTTGGCAGATTATGATGGGATTCCATTGTCGCAACCTCGAAATGAGCTATCTCTTAAACGCTACTATTCCTGATTTTGCGTGGTAAACACTGCATTATATGCTTTTATTGCATGTGTGTAGCAGTGTGTCTTTTAGAGTTTTTCATGTGGTTAGTAATATGCTTTGCATTTTTTGTAGATGTCAGAATCTTTGGAATCATTTTTTGGATATGCCGATGGTGCTAGTCATAGTACTCAGAATTTATCCTCTACAGCATGGTCCATCTTTGCTCCAAGTGGTGAGTTAGTGAGTTTCCAAGGGATTTGTATTGGTCGATCGACCAACAATATTACTGAGTATAGTGGGTTGATCAAACTACTCTCTGATGTCATTTCACTTGGAATTTGTCGCATCATCATTAGGTTGGACTCATAACTTGTCATAATATATCTTACTGGCATCTATACTGTCTGAAATTTAGCAATTCATCGCATGTTCCTTAGAGTTCATCTTTTGGAAGGAAATTTTGATTAAATTAAATATTAACCCATTTCCAGAAAATTTAACACTTTGGTTGATTTTGTGGTGAATTATGTGTTAAATAGACATTTGCAACATATGTAAAGTTATATTTTCAATTCACATCATACAATTGAATAGGATTTCACATAATCATAGAAAAGCACTAAAAGTAAAATTGATCTATAACGAGTTTTTTACAAAAATTGTGTCCAAGACACATTGGTCATTTGACCTCAAAATGTATACAAACATAGCATAATCTAAGTAAACCTAGTGATTCTTGTGATAGTAGGTCACTGCTTGGGCTATCATGTGCAATAGCCTCATCCAATGGCTAGGCACACCAATGGTATGGCGCTGCAGCCTCATAGGTAACTCCTCGATCCGAGCATCCAGTATCCCAAGAGTAAATCCCTCCAAATGTTGTTGCAATTCAATAAGAGTCTCATCTAAATCCAAATCCTGAAGGACTACTCTCCCAATATTCCTTTCTGCTAGTTCTCTTTCCTGTTGTGCATGAACCACTGGTCGAATGGTACCTACATCTGCATACATAAAACACATTTATTTTAGTCTTGGAAACATCAAAAAACACAAAAATATGTAAAAAACCCAAAAAAATAAAAAACATGGTCAAAATTTTACCTATAGCACCCCATTGAGCGCCAGCTGGTAAAATCAAATCTGGATCTCAACAAAAATCTATCCCTACATATGGTTGGTCCTCTATGAAGATATTTTTTCTTCAGAGCCAACTAAAGAATGTCGTGGAAAGCAATATTGATGATTGACCAGCATTTCTATCCATAAGCTCGACCCACCGCTGCATCCATGGATCTCTAGGACTAGCTAATCACAGTGTCACATGTTGTGTCTACACCAATAGAACTCGCTCCAAAACGAAAGTGATCAAGATCAACCCATAGCTAAAATTTTTGGTCTTTCCACTTTTTACCTTGGTCATGTGTTATTTCATCTGAAGGAGAACTGCTTCAACCCAGTTGAACACGGTGGCTCGAGACACTCAAGCACATACTTCATGTATGATATGTTCGCAACATGTAGTGTCACGCTGCTAGCTATCTTTGTGATAGTGAATAGGAGCATTCACAAAGGCATATCACGTACATCTTTGATATTTATGTTTCCATCTTTTAAAGGCTCAATTCCTGGTCGAAAAAACTATCGAATGTATTCCTTTACTATTTCACCTCCACGGATGGATCCCGCAAGGGAAATGGTGGAACCACATCTCAACAAACATGTCATAAGTAAATTTCATCAACCAATATTGGGACAAATTTGTCCCCAATGTTAAATGCCTATAGTGTTGGGTCCCATGAATGAATCAAGAATTGAAATAGTTCCATGTGTTTCCTCATCCCTGAAAATCTAAATTACTTGAGCAACCCACAGTCTCTAAGGGATCTCACAGTGTCGGGATCATTTAGGGAGACCATATCCTGTTCTTCATGTTCTCTTTCTCGCCATGTAATTGACATTTTGATTTGATCAAAGTATGAAATCACACCATAGGCTTAGGATCCATTCGATGCAAAAAAATGGAGAAATTTTGGGTAGAAAACAAGATGCAAGTTTCTTAATTGCACCCAATGCACTCCTGAGTGGAAGACAGAGAATTGTAGAGGAACTGAGCCTCTTTCTAGCCTCTTTTCAATGCACTTTTCGACATCCATGGGTGCGTTGGTCCTAGAGCATTATATATTTACCCTAGGAGCCCAAAAAACATACAAATTTTGCATGAAACTGAAAAAGGATGCAAGCAATAGAAAGAGGAAGGTAAGATATCCTACCTGGTCCAGATGGCATGAGAAATGGTCCACAGAATCTGTCGCAATTAGCTGCTGAAGTTCGAGGGTAAAACTAGCTCAGAACACTGAAATCTGAATGGTAAATGTGAAATGGTAAAAATGACTTGGTAATTTCTTATTTTAATAGTATTTTTTATTAATTTATCCCTATTTAATGAAATGACTATGGTTTTTACCCACTTTTACTATTTAAACATGCATTGCTAATCCATTTGATGGTTATTTGAGAAATTTATAGCTGATAATAGCGAGTTAGTCGTGCATGATTATGAAATGCAATTTTGACCACAAAGCACACTTTTATCTCTTTTTCGAGCTTTGTTAAACATGAAAAAGGAACTCAAAGAACACATTTATCTCTTTTTTGAGATTTGTTAAACATGAAAAAGGACCCCCCCTGGAGTTCTCTTTCAGCTCTTTTCAAACTCCTGAAATATGAAAATATTGTCGAGCACTTGTCCTTTTGAGCTCGTAAAAGGAATTGAAATGACATATACTCAGTATAAGTTTAACTCTTTTCCGGACTGAGATAGATTATGTTTATGAAAAAGGAAAACCTTAGTTGAACATGGCTAGGAGGTTCTCTCAGGTATTATTTTACGCTTTTTCGCATCTCAGGGACTATTATATGAAAATAACTTGTGGTGTTTTCTTTTCGTTCCTTTTTCAAACTCTCTAAACATGGAAAAGGACCAAGTTATCACTGTCATTAGACTTGTTAAAACATCAAATAGAGACACACTTGTCCATCATGACAAGATCGAGTTTTACCTTCGCTAGACTCGTTAAAGCATCAAATAGTGATGGATTCACCCGAAGGGTGGAATTATACATCAAGCATATGTTATCCTTCTCAATCTTGTTAAAAAATAAAGAGGTAATGGTCAACCATTAGTGAACTTTTGAGGTCTAAAATGGGCCTCCTAAGAAAAATTTACAACCAAAAAAAACTTTATAAGAACCAATAGGATTGAAGATGATGATATCAACCATGGGGATGATTCACCATTTTCAGGGTAAAAAAGAAAAAAATATTAAATAATAAAATAATAAAACTACTTTTTCAACTTGTATTTTCAACTTATCTCCCTACGGTTTTACTCAAATTTCGAGCGGGAGTACTTTTTGGATGCAAAATTTAATTTCTCATCCAAGGAATACCCACATTACATACTTTCTATGGACCCTACTACATGAAAAATCAGAAATACATGAAAAATGTGATTACAATCACACTTTTCATGTATTTCTTATTTTTCATGTAGCAGGGTCCATTGAAAGTATGCAACATGGGTACTCCTTGGATGAGGAATCAAATTCTTCATCCAATGAGTGTTCCCGCTTGAAATTTGAATAAACCCATAAGGAGATAAGTTTCAAATATGAGTTGAAAAAATATTTTTTTCTTTTTTCCCTCCAAAATTTGATGATGTAATCTAATATTATTTTATTATTTCCACTATTATTTTATAATTTCCTTATGAGGCCCATTTTAGAACTCAGAATTCCCCTAATGAATGACTAAGGAAAATTGGAAAGGGATAAAATAATTTATGGTAAGCAATTCACTCTTGAACATGACACTTATTCACTTCATCTCTGTGATTTTTGGGTTGGGTAATCTTCTTGATGATCTATCATACCTACGGTCTAGCATACCATCCATCACTTCAGTTTTGGGTCAAATGTTGCCAATTCATTCAGTGTCGCTGATATGCTCAAGAGAATTCACTCAGTTATTCATCATCCTTTGCAATACTCATAAACCTTCATTTCATGACTGCCATCCCTAACATTGCTTCATCAATCACATTCTGTCTCCAAAATAATTACTCCTGTTTGGTGTCGTTGATAAGGGAAGCATCAATTCCATCCTACGATGAGTCACTTCCTGTCAACATCAACTCATCATCCAGGAAGTTGACTTAGAAATAACCTTTCAGTACCTTGGAGCTTGCTTACATCTACGACAGGTTTCTCACTTCCGGTGATAGGTTGACATCACACGCCTTCGACCGAAAGAATTTGTATGGTGTTCGACATCAATTCATCTATTCACACCATGCAGAATGTACTAGAGTACCTTGAGAGCCATTATCATCAACGGTGGTTTCTCTCACGTCTGTTAATGGCTCACATTAATGGCTGGTAATCAGACAATGTCTTCCCAAGTTCGACTTCAGATCACATATTCGCATGATTAGACTCATACTTTAAGAAATCGAGTGAATGAGATAGAAGACCCCAAATATAGTTTCATCCATCCGAGCTGCGATTTCAGGAGTAGTACCAAATAATCCATATGATGGTTGTTAGTCAGATGGTCCTCCTATAATGGGTCTATATCTGTAGACAAATTTATGATTTTATGATAGTTTATGTGCTGAGTATGGGATATTCCCCCCTCAGCAATTCATTTCCAAGATGAATAAATATCATGATGTAAGGTATTGTAATTGATGCAAGTCACCATCTGTAATATCCCAAAATGGGGATTGTTGGGCCAGAATTGTAATCTATGGATAAATTATGCTTCCCTAGGTAGGTGTTAGCCTATAACAACATGCAAAAGACTATACTACCATTTCTCCTAACTCAGAACATATACACAGAGAGGATTGGATGCTTACTTGTTTCAGTCGCTTCCAAATGGCTCCTTTCTGTCGCTTCTGATACAACTTCAAATTCAAGCGGTTTTGTTGGTTGAATGCTTCCTGCAAGAAATAACACTGAAAAAACATAAGATGAAATAATATAGATATCTATTCAAGCTAGTTAGCTAAATTAGTTAAGCATAAACTACATTCATCGACCAAGATCTTACAACATGGAAAATCAAAGTTAACATAGATGCATGTAGGGAAAAACAAGAAGTACTCTTTATTGATGATAGAAGGAGAGGTTACAACCTAGTGACTGATTTGAAGTGACCTTCTAGCAGAGTTCCCAAGTCTCATCACAGCATAAATCTCTCTAGCAGTAGCTCCACAAATCAAACCCTCAATTGAAAATTCTCTAGCATTTCTCTACTCAAATTCTTCTCAATCAATAGCATTCCAAAAATAGGCAAGACATGTTTCCACTCATGTAGATGTCAAATGGACACTTGGATCCGAAGCTTGACACATGTGAACCCTTCTAGAAGACACTGGCCAAGTGGAGATTCTGGAACAATGTGAATTTCGCTCCCAATGTGACCAACACACCTTTGAATGTCAGGAAGTGCTCTGCAGAGCAGCCTTGAATGGGGCTATCTGCATATGCAATGCACTTAGGCCCCTTAGAGCCTGCGTTAGTGAGCTCTCATATGTTAAATAATAAGCTTCAAACCATGGAAACCCTTGCTTGATGAAAGTCTTGTTTTATTTATGTTGTTTCCTATCTTAGGGCATGTAGCAACTAAGATGATAGGGAATGATATACCCTTGATAATTTGATGCCCAGTTAACCAGGTCATTAGGAATGGTGCCCAAATTGACCTATAACAATTTCCCCCTAAAGCATGAGATCCAAATAATAAGAACGTTTGATTGAGATGCTTTACACTGTGATGTGCTTGGAAAAAAAGTGGAGTGCTCACCTGCATCAATATTACAATACATTACATCATGATATATCCTCTATTGATCATAATTTTTGAGGGTAGGCATTCTCATAGTCAGCACATAAAACAATCTAATAACATGTACATAATTCAGAAAGTCATCTACATTGGAATGTTGCCCAGATGCAAACATGCCTACAAATATAGGCCCATGTTTGGATGAAAATATGTATGCAAGGTCACCATATAGATGATGTGTACAACAATCCTAAAATCGTAGCCCAGATGGATGAAACTAGATTCGGGGTCTTCTTATCTCGTTCACTCGATCATTTGGGTACAAGTCTAGCCATGCGAATATATGATTTGTCATCGAACATGGAAAGACATCATTTGATTACCATCCAATGATGTGAGATGTTTAACAAACGTGAGAGAACCACCATTAATGTCAATGGCCCTCAAGGTACTGAAGTACATTTTGTAAGGTGTGAATAGATGATTTGATGTCGAATGCCAAAAAAAATTTTTTTGTCAAAGGTCCGGAAGCGAGGATCTTGTCGATGTTGTAACAAGCCTCATGGTACTGGAGTCTGATGTTTCTAAGTGAACTTCCTGGATATTGATTTGTAGTCGACAGGAAGTCACCTTATTTCAAAACAAGAGTTACTAATTTCGGAGACAATGGTATGACTTGATATAGCAATTTTCAAGGATGATGGTCATGAAAATGAAGGTTTATGAGTATTGCAGATGAATGAGTTTTTAATCACTGAACGACTTCTCTTGAACATATCGGTGACATTGTGATGAGTTGGCAACATTGACCCAAAACCGAAGTAAAGGTATGATGAGCCATAGGTGTGAATGAACCGTCAAGATGATTACCCAACCCAAACAGTCACAGAAATGAAGTGCAAGAAGTGTCATCTTCAAGAGCAACTTGCTACCAAAAAGAAACTTTACTTTCTTTTCCCAAATTTTCCCTGGTCATTTTTCGACCAATGCCTCTTTATTTTTTAACAAGCTTGAGGAGGATAACATTCGCTTGATCTATAATTCAACCCTTCGGGCGAATAAATTATCTCTATTTAATAAGTTAACGAGTCTAGCAATGAATGAAACTCGATTCTTGCCATGATCGACAAGCCCGTCACTATTTTATGTTTTAAAAAGCTTAACGATAGTGATAGCTCGGTCCTTTTTCATATTTAGAGTGTCTGAAAAAGAGGATGAAAGAGAACTCCAAAAGTACTTTTTCATAAATTTGTCACTCAGATCCGAAAAGTGTAAAATTATATCTGAGAGAACCTCTTTGGTCATGTTTAACCAAGGTATTCCTTTTTCGTAAGTAATCTATCTCAGTCTGAAAAAGGGTTAAACTTATACTGAGTAGATATCAATTCATTTACTTTAACGAGCTCGAAATGACAAGTTCTCGACAATATTTTCACATTATTGGAGTCTTAAAAGAGCTAAAATAAGACTCCAGGGGTTCATTTTTCACTGTTATTGAAGCTCGAAAAAGAGATAAAAGTGCGCTTCAAATCCTTTTTCGTTTTTATCAAAGCTCGAAAAAAAAGGAGAAAAAGTATGCTTTTTGGTCAAGTCATTCTTTAAATAAATCTGCATGACTACTCTGTTCATCAGTTGTATTTCCTGTTTAGAACAACATCATATGGATTAAAAATACTTGTTTCATGATAAAAACATAATAAAACTATAGTCATAGCAATAAATTTAACTTGCAAACAATTAAATGACTATATAAAGCAGTTATACTATTCATTTTTACCATTCCATAGTTACCATTTGCATTTTGGAGCTCTGAACCTGATTTGCCCCCCAACTTCAGTCGTTGATTACGGTCGTTTCTATGGACATATTTTGTCACCGTTTAATCCAGGTTAGTAGCATGAACCTCCTCTTTCTTTCAGTATTCATTTCATTACCATTCCTTGCCGTGTTTTAGGGTTTTGAGGCCCTTAGGGTAAATTTTTCCCAAAATGAGGGCAACGCACCCCTGAATGTCGAAACTTGTGTTGCATAGCAGGTACAGTGAAGTGTACCTGCATGTGCAATGCACTGTCTCAGCCCAAGGAGTGCGTTGGGCGCAGTTGAAGTTTTTGGTTTTCATGTTGTATCCGAATGTAGCCTAGTTTTTTGCAATGAATGGTATCTAATGGATCTTATGGTTGATTTTCAGGTTTCCATCAGATTATAATGACAGTTACATGGAGAGAAAGAGAACAAGAAGAAAAATATATGATTGCCTTGAATTATCCGAGTACTTTAAGAGCCTTAAGAGATTACGGGCTACTTAAGTACTTTAAATTTTCAGGAATGAGGCAAAAAATAGAACTCTTGTAGTTCCTTGTTCGAGAATGGGATCCGTTGATAGAGTAATTTCACATAAAAAATAAAGTGTTGTCCATAACAGTTGAGGAGGTGTATTTTCTCACAGGTTTGTCAAGGAGAGGTTTGCCCATTTCTCTCACAGGGTCTACCGTTGGAGGAGAGATAGTGAGGGATTATGTTATGCAATATTGTTATCCAAGGTTAGAACCTAGCAAATATGGAAAAATAAACATCCGAGATGTCAGGGATTTGACTTTGAGAGCCATCCTTTTCATGATCTCTAAACTTGCTGGCACCGTTACACTCCATGTAGCGAACAGATCGTATATGCAGTATGCGCTAGAGTGCTTAGGGCCAACAGTCTTCAACTGGTCTGAAGCTTTTCTATCTCAGATAAAGGAACAACTGAATAAAGGAACTGGAGGAAGGAAGAAAATTTTTATCTATGGTTCCATCCTTATCTCCTTCGCTTTGGAACGGATTCCACTGATGCAGCCACAACATGTAAAATTGGATATATCTAGTCCTAGAGATCCTTGAATGCAGAGATGGGTATAACTAATGGGTCACCATGCAGGCCAATCGACCATTGTGTTCTCAACTTCATTATTTGCCTGGTTCCCGCGACAGATCGTTTCCATTGATGAGTATGCATATGTATGTGTCGACTTCCGAGGATATCCAGATCTAGTATTACTAGAAGGCGCTCAGTGGGGTGCAATAGGTAAGAATGATTCGACCATGTTTTTTGATTTCCCTAAGGTTTATACAATTATTTTGTGTTTTTTATTTATTTCCAAGACTAAACTAAAGGTTTAATGTAATGCAGACATTGGTCGCGTTCAACCAGTAGAGGAACCAGAGCGTGAGGCAGATGCGCCAGTAGAGAGGGTTGTCAGGAGAGTAGTCCTTCAGGTCCTTGATATGGCTGAGACTCTAGCTAAGCTTCAACAACACATAGAGGGATTAACCTTCAGGATTCCGGATTGCCGGCTCGAAGAGTTACCCATGCGACTGCAGCGACACACTATTGGGGTTCCTAACCATTGGATGCGGTTGCTCCGTAGGATTGCTAGATCTATAGCATGCTACCATGAGCACCACTAGTTTACTTGTGATTTTTTGCATACATTTTGAGATCTTATGACCAACATGTCTTGGGCACAAATTTTATAAAAACCTATAACTATCTATCTATGTGTTTTCAAAGTTTTTCCTATGTTTAATGCGTAATCCAATTCAATGGTGTGAATGTTTTCTTTATCTATGTTGCAAATGTCTTTCTAAAACTTGATTAGCTAATGAATCAGTTAAAGTGTTCAGATTTCTGGAAATGTGTTGATATTGAATGAAATCAAAATGTCTCTCCAAAAGCCGAACTCTTAGGAACAATCTAAGAAGTTTTGAATTTCTAATAGTGTAGATACTAGTAAGTTGTAGTACCACAAGTTGTGAGTCTAACCTTATGATTATGTGGTTAATACCAAATGAAATGGCATCAGAGAGAAGTTCGATCAATGCGCTATGCTCAATGATATTATTCATCGATATACCGATAAAAATTCCTTGAAAACTCACTAACTCAACGTTCGGAGTGAAAATGGCCCACGCTGCAGAGGATAGATTCTGCGTACTACAACTAGAACCATCAGCATATCCAACAAATGGTTCCAAAGATTCAGACATATGCCATAAAATGTAAAGCAGATTACTAACGTTAAGAAAAATCTAAAAAACAAATTAAGATAGTGAATGCAAATCAACATCATATAAACAATATAATACAAAAAAATACTACGATCATGATTAAGCATAGTAACGATTCATATACAACCCATTTCCAGGCTGTGCCAATGGAAGTCCATCATAATCAACTAACTCGTAGGCACCCTTAGCAAGAAATATTTTGACAATATAGGGGTCATGCCATAATGGTTCGAATTTCCTTGTACCTATAACATCAGCTTCTTGATCATAAAGAAAGACCAAGTCGCCCTCTGAGTAGATGCAAGGCTGGAAATTTTTGTCATATTGTGCCTTTATATGTCTCTTATGCACTTCGTTGGCCAATTGGGCTTCACGACGCATTTAATATAGATGGATGAGGTTAAGGAGACACGATTCTTCTTCTAAGGTGTCAGGTAACAAGTCTATCGCGAGTTTTATCGATGATATTTCACATTGGATTGGTAAGATAGCTTCCAGACCATACACCAATTGAGAAGGAGTAAATCCGGTCATGTTTCTCACCGAGGTTCGATACACCGACAAGGCAGAGTATAGGATCAAGTGCTAGTTCCTTTTGCAGACTCCTATCATTCGTTGAAGCATTCGTTTAAGAATTTTATTAATAGCCTCAACTTATCCATTTGATTGTGGATAATAAGGAGTAGAATTATCATGTGACAATCCTAACTTAGCTGTCAATTCAAACATCATATGGTTGAAAAAATGCTTCCCATGATCCGTAACTATAACCTGCGGGACCCCAACCGTGCAATAATGTGGTTAAATAAAAACAATGCAGCTTTCTATCCTGTGTTGTTGAATGTAGGCATCTCTTCGGCCCATTTGGTAAAATAGTCGATTGCGACAATAATATAACCATGCCCCCCAGACGAAGGAGGGTTACAGGTCATGAAGTCAGTACCCCATTTTGTAAATGGTCCAACAGAGACAACACGATGCATTGGCGCTGGCGGTTTGCGGATTTTACGGTAAAAAATCTAGCATGCATGAGAACTTCTGACTGCGAGGATACAATCTCAAAAAATAGTAGGCCAAAAGTAACAGTGCGAATTATCTTCTGCAAGGTAGCATATCTAGATAAATGTCCACCACAAGCCCCGACATGAAAATCATTTAACACTTTTTCAGTCTCCTCATGAGTTAGGCACCTCCTTAAAATGGTATTGAAACCATGACGATAAAGTGTATCGCCGACGATCAGATAATCTTTGGCTTGGTATCGAATACATCACTAATCAGAGCAAGAGGTATTAGGTTGAAAAGTTTGGGTTTGGAGATAAATGATGAAATATCCATACCAGGGATCAGATGATCCGATCAGAAACAAAGACTCATTTGGAATAGATGGTTCCGATGTAGTTGCATTACTATCAGAAGGAAGGTCACAGAGAAGCTCAGCTAAAACTAAAGACTTCTTTGACTTGGATTTGATGAATTCCAAATCAAATTCCTACAAAATTACAATCCATTTTGAATATTTTCCCCCCAGCAATTGACGTGATAAGATGTAAGTCATGGGGTTGCAATCCGAAACTATTGTTCTTTTTCGGAGCAGGATATAATGGTGAAATATTTGGACAACTTGAACGGCTTCCAAGGAAAGATTTTCCACGTATGAGTACCTAACTTCCGTATCATTTAGATTACGACTCAAATAATAGATCGGATGTTCAATTCCATATTCTACTTGGACCAAAACCATAGCGATGGTCGTTTCAGCGGCGATGATATATAGGAAATAATCATTTTGATAATTAGAAGGATACATTAATGACGCTCGGACAAGATGGTCCTTGACAACATCAAAAGAAGCTTTCACAACTTGGTCCCAAAGGAAGGGAACTCCCTTTTTCAATAATCGAGTATATCCTTTAGCCATTTCGGTGTAGTTTGGAATGAAACTTCTCAGGAAGTTAGCCTTTCCTTGAATTTTCTGTATCTGAAGTAAGTTTGATGGTGCAGGAAAATCAAGAATGGCTTGTACCTTCAGTGGGTACATTCGAACTCCTTCTTTTGAGAATACGAATCCGAGAAATCGACCAGAACCAACACAAAACACACATTTGTGCGGATTGAGGCATATATTGTAGTGTCGGCAGCGTAAGAAAATGGCTCTCAAATGCATCGGGTGATTAGTCCGATTTCGTGAATGCGCTGGTAAATCATCTAGATATGGTTGAACAATATGCTTGATGTCATTGAAAGCATAATCCATTACTCTCCGAAAAGTTGCCCCAACGTTCTTTAAACCAAACGGAAGTTTCCTATATGAGAATGTGCCCTAGGGACAGATGAATGCTATCTTATGTTGGTCATCTAGGCAGATATTGATTTGATTGTAGCTAGAAAATCCATCCATGAACGAAAATATTTCACATCCAGCACAATCGTCAATAATCTGGTTGATAAAGGGAGTAGGATAGTTGTCTTTTGGACAAGCCTGATTGACATCCCCATAATTGACGCACACTCTAATGGTTCCTTGTTTTTTCATAACAGGAATGATATTGGAAACCCATTCAGTTAGCGGAATGACGTAAATGAAACTAGTACGCAAACGTTTTTCAACTTTTTCTTTGATGGCAGCAAATTTCTTCGGACGAATAGGACGAAGCCGTTGTCGCACCGGTTTGACATCAGGATACATATTAATAGTGTGTTCAACTATACTAGTATCTATGCCTGGCATTTCCTCATAAGACCAAGTGAATACATCACAAAGTTTACGAAAAAGAGAGCGATATGAATCAAGTTCTGATGGAGAACAAGATACATCGACATGAATGTTTTCTACAATGCCAGGTTTAGTCGAAATATCGATAGAAATCGTTTCTTAAATATTTGATAAATTTCGCTCAGATTCAATTGCTTTAATCGGAAAAGAATTCTAAAAGAAATTTTGAATGGATGGGTGATATAGTTCACTAAGAGTATTTTCTTCATAATCTGGAAGATGGGAACGATAATGATAATCTTCCCATGGTTCTCCTTCTGCCATCATAGCTTCCAAAATATTTTCATCTATCAAAAATTTTGAGGAAAATGGATCAGATGGAGTACCAAAATATAATGAATGATCAACCCAAATTCTTAGCGACGTTGATTTTAGATTTTCCGCCCAAGCCAAATATATTGATTGCTATTGTAGCTCAATAGGGCTGAGCGGTAAAACATCATCCAATGTAGAAATATCAGAATCACCCGTACTCTTCCTTAAGCTAGATAGAGTGGAAGAGATCATGTAGCAGGTCTCTATGCTTGCAATTTCGGCCGACGTCGCGGGCGGCGATAATGCAAAGGTTCCCATAAGAGTGGAATCCTTTAAGAGTCCTACACCAATGTTCTCGATTTCTAGTTGGGGTAAGTGAATATACGAAACGCTTCCACTTACCTAAGAAGCGGAGGCAAAAAAAGATAATTGATTAATGACTATGATTGTACCTTTATGTGGAAAGGAAATCATTCTAAAGTATGTAGAAACAATGGAAATCATTACATATATCCATGATCTTCTGAGTAAAATATTATAGTCAAGGGGTCCATCAACAACCTCAACATCAATACTTACTGTTTTTCCCCCTAATTCAACTTGCAGGTTATTGATAATACCACAAGGTTTATATGTTCTTCCATTAAAAGCCTTCAACGTTTTTTATGATTGCGATAATCGCGGCGATCCAAGTGACTTCCAACAGTTTAGAGACATAATGCACATAGATGCTCCCTCATCAATAATAGTGTGATGAACAAGGTGATTGAGAACATTTACTTGGATGGAGAATGCCAATTCTACTGGTAGTTGCGGCACATAGCCCGTATGATTAAAGACGACAAGATTAGAATCAGTCGGATCAATTCCACAAATGGCCAACAATAAATCTTATTTCTGGGAGGGATAATTTTGTAATACCTCAAGAGAAGACATAGCTAAAGGGGATCGAGCCAAATATTCAACTATATTATAATTTTTTGCAGCTCTCACTCGAGGATTATATGTCGATTTATGAATTACTCCCTTTGGTGGCTTAATCATCAATTAAGGAATAATCGGAGGTGGTACCAATTCATTAGATGGATTCATTGTCGAGGTAGTAGGTTTATCAGTGGTTGGACTGCCATAGTCTTTATTCCACGTCGACACCAAAATATCTTGTGAAGGTTTTGTAGTGGATAACATCAACACTTGGGAACTAGGAGTTGGATCCATAGCAACCAAATTTGTGTCCAAATTTGGGAATGGGTCTATCAACACAGTTGATGCATGAGAAGTCTCGATGATTTTTGAGACTTCAGCATAGTGAGAAAAATCCCTAACAAAATGTTCCTCATTACAGATTATGCATGGATAACAAGGTTTTCGTGGTCTAGACGATTGATTAGATGATCGTTCCTGTGAGTTAGAAGTTTGCTTTTTCTTTGATTTCCCCTTTTTCTTACTTCTTGGTTGCTTATCACTTTTTCCTTTGTCAAAGGACATGACATTAATTTTGGAAGTAGGAGTAGGATCAGATGTAGTAGGGTGGTGTGTGTTTGTAGTGCCTATCAAGTCGTCTTCAGCATGAGAGTCCTTTATTTGAGGAACATTGAAATTAGATCGCGGCGCATTTGGGATTTTCTCATAGAGTGTGCCAAACTGAGTATAAATCAAGTCTAAATATTGGGCATGAGCGATAACTTGCTCTTCTATGATGACGCCACATTTAGCCACATCCTCAGTTATATATGGTCAGAGGGACTTAATGAACCATTCAACAAGGAGCTAATCAGGAACAAATGTCTTAACCATTCGTCAACGGCGACACCACTCATGAATATGATCAGAAATGTGAGTAGCATTAGTTTGTTTGAAGTTGGTCAAAAGTTCCATTCTAGTTTTGTATCTGATCGGTAACTGGAAATGGGTCAAAAAGATAGTAGCTAAGGAAGTGAAGTTATCGAAAGAAGCTCTAGGTAATTCAATGTACCATTTGGTTGCTGGACCTGTGAGCATTCGCTGGAAAAGACGTAATAGAATAGAATCATCACTTAGGGAATTTGATGAACACCATAAATTATAAGTCATAACATGAGTTGATGGATCTTCTCTAGGGTTTCCATTGAATTTAGGAATATCAAAGGGTAATTTATGAGGTATCACCGGCCACCAAGGAGCATAATTGATAGGATCATTGGTTAACCAGTTTAAATCTGGTAATTCCAAGGTTGCAACAAAAGGAAACTGTCAATTAAGGTCAGGTTGAGAATAGCCAGGAGAAGATGGAATTGCTTGGGCAACAAGTCTTTGAGCACCAGCATATGGAATTTTTTGCTGGTAACCCAGAGAGGGGTTTTTTTGCATGGCAAACGCTTGAGAATTCTGTTGACCAAAACCTAGATATGATACGTATAACCAGGTTGCGTTTTTGACATCCCATAAAATGGTACACCATCTTGTGAATAAATGATCCCTGATACAGGTTGTTGTAAATTAACCAAAGGATTTTGAGTTTGTTGACCCAACATTTGATGATATTAAGTCGAAGAACTTGCCAGATAAGGTTGATGTACAATATTTTGATTCTATAATTGGGGTATAGATGTATGAACAAGCGGTATTGAAGTGGGTGTAACAGGTTGAACTGGTTGATACGAATGTACAACTGTTTGTGGTTGGATAGGCAGAGTGGGCTGCCATTGACAAACATTCATGTCAACATTAGTTTGACCAAAATGTGACTGAGTATTGTCGTATTGGGTGACTATAGGTTGCCCCACAACATAAGGAGGATAATAAGATGGAAAATATTATGCCCTGAATGCTAGGAGTCCATTTGATATAGTACTTAAAGGAATTGACCCATAAGGACCGACTTGATATTTCCTTGATGATGGATGTGATGATTCAAGTCGTTCAATACTAACTATAGGAATAATAGTTAAAACACCAAATGATGAAATTGGTAATGACCATGGTCTTGAAGATTGACTAGAGAAAGTGCCAGACAATGATTTGTAGCCTGTTGGGACCGAAGGGCCACCGTGCAAATATGACTCTGGTGAGGTTGTGAACATCAATGGAGTAGCGAGGGTAGGAGATGACATAAATGGAACAATAGACCCAACCAAATATGTTGGTTCAGGCATGGTTGTATGACCAAATGTATACTCTCCAAAATCAATAGGATATTGAATGGAAATAGGATCAACAAAAGAAGATGGAAACGATTGAGGAAAATACTAGTACAGGTAAAGGTCTCTCCCAAATTGGGTTGTACTTAAAGGTGTATCAGGTTGTGGGATTTCTTCAATCGCGATTAAACTAGGAGGAAGAACTTCACCATCAAGCCCAAAATATATTTCAGACAGTTGACTATGTGATATAGGAGTTTCAATGGCTACAGATCATATTTGTGGAGTGACCAAGTGAGCCTTCCCGGTTATTCGGGTCAGTGTGGGGGTAGGATTGTGTTCTTCCACAATTACTGATTTATTTTATCCAAAAACAAATAAAAAAAGAGAGGGTAATTCTAGGAAAAAGGGTTTACCAAGAAACCGTGAAATGCAGAATACCTCCTGGTGAACCAAGAAGTACGGGTAGGTAATCTCCCCGAATGCTGTGTTCGGTGTATCAAAATTTCAGGGCGGCTGACTCGGTTCACTATGGATGGATAGAACTTAAAATTTTTCCTCCCAAATATACTCGAAGTTACATGGAGGCCCAAGTCCGTATTAGCGTTGTCTGATGTGAAACCGCACGGTTAAGCTGCTATATATACGTGCGCTATGCCTGCAGATACCAACCGAAAGTGGTGGATGAGAGCTATGATTTACTTACGTACGTGGAGTGAAATCATATCTTACACACTCGGAATGTATCGCAGACAAGTTAACGACAACTGCTATGTTTTACGACGCCGGAACACGTCTCTAGCCTAGACCTTCTAAATGTTATCGTTAATGTTCCAATGCGTTGTTAAGTAAATTGAGATTTATTTTATGTTGATCTTGCTTAAAAATTTTCCTTTCAGGTTCACCACGATGATGTATATGAAATTCCTAAAATGCAAGCTAAGAATGATAAACAAACTTTCACTTTCAGCTTTTTCAATGAAGAACCTAGCTACTAAGGGAAGAGAATGCTAGTTTTTTGGAAAAAGAGAAAATAATTTGTGAGCAAACAAGTCAATGAATCAAAAACTAAATGCATATTTCCTAATGTTCCTTTTGCAAAAAACACACAATCCTACATGCAAATGCAAGTTTTTCTTTTCATTTTCCTTAATGTTATGAATGCAGAAAAGAAACTAGGTGCCCTAGATCAATAATCGAAATGCTTTTTACTTTTGAGAAATGAAGAAAACAAACAACAATTTCTCTTTTGAAGGAAAATTGAGGATTTCAACAACAATTTCTCCTATCAAGGAAATGAATATTTTACGACAATTTCCTATTTTGAAAGCAAACGATTCTTAATGCAACCATTAAAATTACTTTAAAATCAACTTGCCAATGATAATGAATTTTTTTTTAAAACAACATTGAACAAATTTTCAGTCAAAGGAGGAAGAAGTATATAGATACACTGGTCAATTGAGCATCAAAATTTTTCGAACACAACAACAAACAAAACTAAAGCGAAGTACAAAGTCAGATTCAAGGGAATTTGGTCCCTTTCAGGAGTCACCACAGTCTCCAAGGGGAGACAGTGCTCTGCAATGCAGGCTTGGAAGGGAGATAATGCTCTGCAAAGCACTGTGCCCTGACTAAGGGTGCGTTGGGCGTAGTAAACAAAGAAAAATCTATTGTTTGGCTCACCAAATTTGCAAATTAAGCTCTGAAAAAGTCTAATCTTTATGTGAAACAACTACTGGGTGGATTTAGAAAGCAAATCAGAGACTAAAACACCTAAAACTAAGAGAAATTCTCCCTAGTGGAGTCGCCAGTTTGTTGGGCTAGAATTGTAATCTACAGATAAATTACACTTCCCTAGGTAGGTTTTAGCCTAGAACAACAGGTGAAAGACTATACTACCATTTCTCCTAACTCAAAACAAAAACACTGAGAAGATTGGATGCTTACTTGTTTTAGTCGCTTCAAAATGGCTCCTTTCTGTCGCTTCTGCTACAACTTCAAATTCAAGCAGTTTTGTTTGTTGAATGCTTCCTGCAAGAAAGAACACTAAAAAAACAGAAGATGCAATAATATAGATATCTATTCAAGCTAGTTAGCTAAATCAGTTAAGCATAAACTACATTCATCAACCAAGATCTTACAACATGGAAAATAAAAGTTAACATAGATGCATGTAGGGAAAAACAAGAATTACTCTTTATTGATGATAGAAGGAGAGGTTACAACCTAGTGACTGATTTGAAGTGACCTTCTAGTAGAGTTCCCAAGTCTCATCACAGCATAAATCTCTCTAGCAGCAGCTCCACAAATCAAACCCTCAATTAAAAATTCTCCAGCATTTCTCTACTCAAATTATTCTCTTTTCAAACACTTAGATCTATGTTCAATTTATAGATTAATTTTAGGTTTTTTTGCAATCAATAGCATTCCAAAAATAGGCAAGACATGTTTCCACTCATGTAGATGTCAAATGGACACTTGGATCTGAAGCTTGGCACGCATGAACCCTTCTATAAGACATTAGCCAAGTGGAGATTCCGAAACAATGAGAATTTCACTCCCAATGTGACCAACGCACCTTTTAATGTCGAGAAGTTCTATGCAGAGCAGACTTGAATGGGGCTACCTGCATATGCAACATACCTAGGCCCCTTAGAGCCTGCATTGGTGAGCTCTCATATGTTAAATAATAAGATTCAAACCATGGAAACCCTTGCTTGATGAAAGTCTTGTTTGATTTATGTTGTTTCCTGTCTTAGGGCATGTAGCAACTGAGATGATAGGGAATTATAGACCCTTGATCATCAGTCCTGGAGATGATGCCTAGTTAACCAGGTCATTGGGAATGGTGCCCAAATTTACCTATAACAGGGATGCAGCAATATATGAACACAAAACTGGAATAACAGTGATAAATAAACTCATAAAATGTGTGAGGAACACATAGCCATCAAATTAATGTTACATCAACAAAAATATGGTCCATTATATCATCCCAAAGTGGGGAAATGCAGCAATATAGACCATAAGAACATTATTCCCAGGAAATTACACTATAAATATGAGAAATAGCTATGGGATCCCTTAGCTTATGTATTATGGGACTCACATCCAGAAGGGGATTAGAAACAAATCCCTTTTGATGTGTTAAACATATTTCTCGGTCCCAATATGGCTTAAACAGGCTCAAATCACATGACTTGACCTATGCAGAGTTTTATGAAGCATGCACAACATAATTTTATAATGGTTTCTGCTATAATAGAATGAAAATAATAGATCTGGAGTTTATTACATCAATACATGGAGAAAAATGGATATCTAGCTCCTTTTACACATTATGAAGATAACCCGGCAAGGGCTTCATGAAAGAACAAGTAAAAAATGTTAGATTTGCAAATCTAGATCTAGAATAACGCAGTCTAACTGAATCTCTATATGAATATAGCTAAATAATACAAGAAATGAATGAGGATCCTTCTTACAAGCTTTCCAGGAGAAGGGTTGGGCCTTTCCCTAAGAAGCTAGCTCAAAATCAAGGGTCT
This sequence comes from Pinus albicaulis, assembly GCA_034641835.2. Classification (NCBI taxonomy): domain Eukaryota; kingdom Viridiplantae; phylum Streptophyta; class Pinopsida; order Pinales; family Pinaceae; genus Pinus; species Pinus albicaulis. The sequence continues at coordinate 1,043,647,129 of CM076584.1, read as the reverse complement.
TGACCCTCACACTGCAACACTGCAAGAAATTACACAGTTCCTGCAAGGAACTGCGCTATAGGTGATGGGATTACTTTGGAAAAGTTACAAGATATGAAAATAAGCTCCAGAATCTTCCTTACTGATCTTCCAAGGAATGGTGTCTCTCTCCTCTGAAAAACAAGTTGTGGAAGTAGTGTTGTGAACCCCCACTGAAACACCCTGCAACACAATGTTATACTACTACAGAAATAATGCTATAGCTGAAGGAGGATGCTTGGCCTCAAGCCTAGATGTGGATAAATTCAGTACAAGCTCCTTCAAGAGGCCTCTCAAGAAATGAGAAGTATTCCTAAATAGGAATGCCTTGTGCTAAGCAGCATAGCAATCTCAACTAAACAAATGAAGAAAGCAGAATAATCATGCAGAACAAAATACAATATTCAATTCATAAGATGTCTTGCTATGTCTGCCTTGCCCTCCTTTTATATAAATGGAAGCCCTCTCACCTTGGGTCCCACTCATTAGGGTTTCCTCCACCAAGGAATCTTCCTCCCACTATCTCTGTGCTGTCTCACAAGATGATCTCCACCTCCTATCCTAGTGCTGTTGACTTGGTCAAACTTGACCTTGTCCACATGCAAATGTCCCTGTTCACACCTGAGAGTGTGAAATCCAGCTAGCATTATGATCCCTTTTCACAATATGAGGGATTTTATCCTTATTTCTGAAATGTATGGGCCTCGTCACCCGTTTATTCTTCTCCTAAGTGAAATCAACAAAATTTAATATTCCAATTTGCTGCATGCAAATTTTGGAATATTACAGTCCTCCACTCCCAAATGTTGCTTGTCCACAAGCAACTGCAAAGGATAGAACTGAGAAGTCTTCCCTCCTCCTACTGTAGCATCCACATATGATGAACTCCTCTAAGGAATGAGATGTTGTCTCATCAATGAATCTCCATATTACCCCTTCCAAGCATGCAAGCTAGCTAAATAGCTATCATCATGAATAAGTAAAGTACTCAAGGAGGCAATAAGGTGTTGTCTAGAGGTCCATTTGAGGTATGGGATCTGAGATGTATTGGGAAAAAACATTCCCATGTGGATTGTCCATCCCCAAGCAATCATCCATACAAAATGAGTCACCTCCCAACATGGAAACTCATGAAAATATCCACCTTGAGCTCATGCAATGTAGGTGGGCTGAAAATCTGATCATTGTAGGAAAATTAGCCTACCTCACACTGTCCTCCTCTCCACTCATGTGGGCTATAATAATGTTGCCCTAAAGTGGCAAGAAGAAGATTGGATCTCCAAAGATCTCCTCCCCAAAGTTGTGAATCAAGCTGGCCCAAACCATCCCATATGTGATGGATAGAAATCATCACCATATGGAATCCAATCAATCCTATGGCCCACATCATGGAAAAAAAGAAGTGTCTTGCTGTAGTGGCCATATCATTCCTCATGCTCCCTTTGGAACATGTAATGCAAAAAATGTGGGAAATCTCTTTCCCCAAGGACACATCTAGCCAATGTGTCTCTCCCCCAATCATGCTCTCAATAGAAATAAGAACAACATCAGAAAATGAAATCATGATTAGAATATCAATGAGGGAAATAATGAAGGTTTCATGTGGTGCTGGAAAGTACCAACAGTCTCCCAAGTGGTTACAGCGCAGTTTTCCAAACTGTTGCTTTAGAAAAAAACATGGCAAGTGATTTGTTGATACATGGTTAATTATGTATGTCATCACATCTACTAATGAATAGTAAATGGATGTGTATATCAATTTAACATACATGAAATAACATAACACTTTCCCAAGGCCACATAAAAGATGGTTGTCTCCATCATATAGTTTGGCCCAGAATTGACGATGGAGCCAAATGAAAAGCTTTCCCTCTTGTGGAGCAATGTAAGAGTATGCAAAAAAAAAGTTATTACAATGTACTGGAAGTAAGATGATACATGGATCCATGAATAAGTCCTCCATAGGGTTTTTTCATATTCCCATGAAGAGGAATGAACCAGTTGCTGCATGAAAACCCTCCTTCTTATGCTTGGAAATCCAATTCAAGAAGAATATATCACAGTAATAGATATCTCCATCCACTACTTCGTCATTCTCACCTCCTCCTTGTCCACCAAGTGCATCAAATGTGAATTGATCCTGGGGACACTCCATCCATAAGTCCCAGCTCCAAAGTGACAAGGCTGTTGACCTATGCAAATAGGCTCCTGTCAATACATAACTCCATTCTTTGACATGCTCATTGTCAAAGACATCTCCCATAATGCTGCTACATACAAGAAGTTTCTTCCAAAGTGGAAGTACTTCCAGATCATCTAAGGCTAAGGAGTATCCCCTTTTCACCATGATAGTTCCATCTCATACTCCTGCAACATCATGCAAAGTTTGAGAGCAAATCTGCCCCTGCTATCCCAAGAACAACCAAAGCAACAAAAGTTTTTGTTGCCTCCTCATACCCCCATCATACAAATCATGTGGTGAAGACATAAATATTTATATGAAGGATATCATATCAATACAATGCATCCATACTCTTTTCTACCCAATGATGCAAGTATCCTGGCAAACTTCCTCCACCCACATACCTTTAGAGAAAGGATATGTCACATAATGGCCAAACTCTTTCAAGAGTAGCCAACGCAGCCAAGCTTCTTACTGCCCAATGTCATATATTTGTAAGTAGCTTTCTATCTTCTTGCTCTCCATCCAAATCCACTTAACCACCTATGGATGTCTTCTACCATTCTCCATCTTGGTACTCCTCCAACAAGGGCTACCATCCTCCCAAATCAGATTTCTCTTCTTGTATTTCATGGGATGTTGAAATGAAACTCCTTGGAGATCTCCTAGAGAATATCTCACCGATGACCAGCTTAAATCCATGGGGACCCAAGTGTGATGAAGGAAAAACCTCCTCACTGCTATTGATTGACAGCGTTGTTAATCTCTCCAATGATGTAGTGTCTACCTCATACTCCAACTCAAAGGTGAACATATGGTTTTGCATAGGAGTGTTTTGTTCATGGTTCATTTCATCCTCCAAAAGTTCACACCCCAAACTCAAGTGTTTTGTGCAATTCAACAAAGGTACATGAAAATAATGGTTCATCCCTTCCTTGAATAACTCAAGGTTGCACAATGCAGTGCAATTATGTTGCTCTAGATTAGCAGTATGCAATGGTGTATCTCTCTCCACAAGATTTTCTGAAATGATAAGAGATGGAAACTTAGGCATACCTTTGTGATATTTGGAAGCATCTTGTATGGCTGCAAGAGTTCCTTCCTCCAATGTGCTGGCTTCCCCAACTGCTGAAGATGAAGGCTGCTCCTCCATGGTTGTAACATTAACGCTGGTACATACCTCCTCAAGTGGTGGTGAGGGCTTCTCTTCCTTTGAATTATCTTTATCAAATCTCTTAATCACACTTTGAGTGAAATCTACAGAAGTAGATACTCTTGCATGTCTCACATGGTTGAACCACCTAGTGCTTGCTTCACCTTCAAGGTGCAGCGCTGCAATTTCTACAACCTCTCTCTCTACCACTAGATGTACTAGGAAGAATGCTTCTAGCTTCATCACCCAAGCCTTTGCTGCACATGTGTGTGATCCATAAAAAGTGGACAATAGGATCCTATTGCCCCTCATCATCCCATTGTTGTAGGGCCTCCTTTCTTCTTCCAGATGGATAAACTGAGGAAGAGCTAGAGTCTCCTTGAAAGCTCTAGGTTGATATTTGTACTCTGCAAGGTACCTTCTTAGGATCTCTGGTTCCAAGCATTCTTCGTGCCTCTGATCTTCTCCTCTTTGAGAATAGGAAGTACATGGCCCTTCCTCTTCTTGAAACCTTTTAGGAGTTTCATTGCATCTCTTCTCCTTCATGTGCTTAACCCCCTTGGAGAGGTTCTTTCTAGATCTGAAAAGTGATGAGATAAGGTTCATCCTCTCCATCATTCTGATCTTTCTCCTTCTCTTTGTCTTCTATTATTCTAATAGCATAATATTTGGAACTCGCAGGCTGAGCCAAGATTATGCTCTAATACCACTGTAATATCCCAAAATGGGGATGTAGCAATATATGAACACAAAACTGGAATAGTAGTGATAAATAAACTCATAAAATGTGTGAGGAACACATATCCATCAAATGAATGTTACAGCAACAAAAATATGGTCCACTATATCACCCCAAAGTGGGGAAATGCAGCAATATAGACCATAAAATGTTATTCCTAGGAAATTACGCTATAACTATGAGAAATAGCTATGGGATCCCTTATCTTATGTATTATGGGACTTACATCCATAAGGGGATCAGAAAAAAATCCATTTTAATGTGTTAAACAGATTTCTCGGTCCCAATATGGCATAAAAAGGTTCAAATCCCATGACTTGACTTATGCAGAGTTTTCTGAAGCATGCACATTGTAATTTTATAAGGGTCTCTGCTATAATATAATGGAAATAATAGATCTGGAGTTTATTACATCAATACATGGAGAAAAATGGAGATCTAGCTCCTTTTACACATTATGAAGATAACCTGGGAAGGGCTTCATGAAAGCACAAGTACAAAACGTCAGATCTACAGATCTAGATCTAGAATAATGCAGTCTAACTGAATCCCTATATGAATATAGATGAATAATACAAGAAATGAATGAAATTCCTTCTTACAAGCTTTATGGGAGAAGGGTTGTCCCTTTGCCTAAGATGTTAGCTCAAAATCAAGGGTCTTGACCCTCACACTAGAACACTGTAAGAAATGACGTAGTTCCTACAAGGGATTGCGTTGTAGGTTATGGGAGTACTTTTGCCAAGTGCCAAGATATGAAAATCAGCTCTAGAATCTTCCTTATGGATCTTCCAAATGAATGGTGGCTCCCTCCTATGAAAAATAAGCTGTGGAAGTGGTGTTGTGAACCCCCACTGCAACACCCTGCAACAAAATGTTATATTGCTGCAAAAATAATGCTGTAGCTGAAGGAGGATGCTTGGCCTCAAGCCTAGATGTGCAGAAATTCAGTACAATCTCCTTTAAGAGGCCTCTCAACAAAGGAGAAGGATTCCTAAATAGGAATGCGTTGTACTAAGAAGCATATAAATCTCAACTAAATAGTTGAAGAAAGTAGAATAGTCATGCAGACCAAAATACAATATTCAATTCATAAGTTGTCTTTCTATGGCTGCCTTACCCTCCTTTTATACAAGTGGAAGCCCTCTCACCTTGGGTCCCACTCATTAGGGTTTCCTCCACTAAGGGTTCTGAAATCATAAAGAAATCACTCAACATTATAATTTTTGACTTCATGCTTTAGGGGTCAGTTGTTACAGGCCAATTTGGGCATCATCCCAAAACATAGATCAATATCCATTAGGGTCTATCATACTCTAAATTAGTTGCTACATTCCCTAAACAAGTCACCCCATTGGTGGTTTTCCTTCATGAAAGTTTCACTGCTTAGATTCCAGTTGAAGTGGCCCATTGAGCCATAAACGCACCCCTAAACAGCAGTAACTGATTTGTATATCATCTACTTCCATGCAAGGTTGTGTTGCAGAGGATCTAGGCCCACTTTAAAGTGCGTTGGTTGACTATGAGTGAATTATTCATTGGATTCTGGGAATCTTCTCGACCTTTAGTGGCTTCTAGAAGTTGTTCCATCTTTCCCCTGACCTGATAGCTTCAAATATGGACACCATGGAGCCATTAAGCCTCTTATCTTCCTATTCCCATGAACAAGGAAACCTATTCATCCATTTTTAGGAAAGCCATTCAATGATTCATTTATGTCAAGCTACCTTTATCTACTTATAAATCGAGCACTGATCATAGTGCACAAGAGGGAAAGAATTTGTGTTAAGTAGAGTTATGCTGGTGAGATCACAACTATTGGAGGTATTATGCATGTACTGTGATGATGCTATATTTTTGATGTTGGATGTGATGAGGATGGGATTAAAGCTAGATGAGTGACATCGAATCGATCAACTGGTTGTACTCTTCCTTCTACTTCATAATAAAGACATTTTTTCCTTTCCTAGTGCATGTGTCAATGATGTCATATGTGTATTTATGAATTTAATCGATTCAATTTGTTTAACTTGAATATATCATATTTCCTTTGTGTTATTTTCGGTCTTCTGTTTTCCATCGTAGGTATCAATCAAGCGAGTTCATTTAGATTGAGAGAGATGAAACTAACGAAGGGAGGTGAGGAAAAGCAAACAAATTGCAAGTAGGTTCTCTTCCCTTTATCTATTCATCTTAAGGAAAAGGTCAGATATCTTTCTTTCTGTTGTTCTGAGTGCACCACCACACTTAGGGAAAGAATACTTATCTGTAGGTTTGATTTCCATAAAATAAAATGGACCAAGTTATCCTAGATCTGTGAGTCGATGCTAATGTTCTACCTAAGCAAACATGGCAGTGCATGGGAGAGCCAAAGCTGGAATGGTATACTATCCAACAGTGCATGGCCAATCAATAGAATATCATTCCATTAGGGAGGTTGTCGCAGTTTGTGGTCTGTATAGAGGATGTTAAGGCGATGGTAGAGTTTGAGGTCATCCAAATTTTAGATGATACTGATCCCTATCCTGCACTGCTAGGATTGGATTGGGTCATTTACATGGATGGTGTTATCAATCTGAAGAAAATGAGGATAGAATTTTTAAAAAATGGAGTCAGGGTAATAATTCCTCTAGATCCTGCAGAAGGACAAAGGTATACTAAACCAGTTACCATTGAGGATGAGATCGATAAAATATATAAGCTAACCTTGATTGAATAATACTGTATTAATCCAACAGCAGATGGGAATCTTTAGTGGGGGAATGCTAGCTCTTGTTTTTCAGACTCTAATGAAGAACTAGAAAATTGGAAAAACAAATTGCATGAGGTGTCTGCTCTGTGTTGTGATCACGTGACTTGATCTCTACGCTGTATATGATGACTCAACTCGTGTAAACATGTTTATAGGAGAGATTGAAAGGACCATTCCTGAAGGACAAATATTCCATGATTTGGATCTTAGCTTGCATGCTACTAAAGAAAGATGGTGGGAAACTCATAATGAGAATATGGGAAACTAGGAGGAATGTGCGTGCATGATGAGGTTGCGGTTTGAATGTCCATACATTAAAATGGAAGATGTGTACTCTGGAAAAGAGGATCCATGAATACATTTGGCAAGATGGAATCAGATACGAGGTGTAGATCCAAGACCTGAATGTGTCCATATGTTTATTCACACATGAGGGAAGGTGCCTACTGAATGTTATTTGGAGACAAATCTGCGCAGAGACACTAGTGAATGGTCTGCACTGACAGATATTTTTATTCTCACATTTATATTTGAGAGTATATTTGATATGTTTGACCAAGCTTTGAGTCCGAAAATTATTAATGCATTGATAACGGAGACTGTGAATTGTAGACAATTAGCACTTATGGAATCTAGGAAACCGCGCGTGGTCATTGGAGCCCCAATCACCTCGCATATGAATGCCAGACAAGTGCGCTCCATGATGAGTCTTGTTGGATATTACAGGAAGTGCATTCCAAATTATGAGTTGATAACTACGGCCATGACTAGATTACTCAAAAGAGGAGCGACATTCCATTGGGATGACGAATGTCAAAGGAGTTTGTAGTTATTAAGATATGTGACAGAAACTACTTGATTTGCTTTGAAATAATTTGTCAATAAGCCTGTATTATGGGGGGGGGGGGGGGGGGGGGGATCTATAGATGGTTCTCCTTAGCTCTAGAATATATGTGCCATAAGGTGTGGTGCACACGCGGTAGCTGCGAGAGGCGGTTGACTAGGTCGTAGAGGTGTCAAAAACTAGCCATCAGAATAGTAAAAATGGAAAAGACAGATTTATTACCATTTTTGGGAGTAGTTAGGATGCATTTAATGAAGGTATTTTACCACATTTTGGACCATTTTTTCAGTAATGGAGCCTTATTAAAGCACAAGGAGTTGTTGAAGACGCATCACAAGTATAAATATGACCTATGGGGTCTCAATAGTTCCATTTGATTTTTGAGTGATTTATGTGCTTTGAGCTCCTTGATTGCCACCACATTTGCTGCGTCTATGTCTAGTTTGGATCCAAGGTGTGAGGACATGTTACGCCGAGTAGGTTTGGGCTACACCATTCCTGAGAAAATGATGGCCACAATACTGGTCAATGACCCTGCTGCGCCTGAGGTTCCAATTATGGAGATGCCTTCATCCTCCGAGTCTAAAAATGGGATTTCGTCTGATACCTGCAAATATCTGGCGGAAAAGACCCCAAGGTCATGCCCTTCAGCGGGTCTAAAGATGAAAAGACCTATGTTAGAGGTCCCTAAAACCATTGAGGAAGAAGAGGAGGATGTGGTTGAAGTGGCCCCATTCTCGCGGCTGCCAAGCTACATTGCGCCATGAAAAACATTAGTCAGAGTACCTAAGGATCTGGAAAAGGTGCGCATGGATATTTAAATACCCCTAATCCTTGAGAATATCCCGATGGAAGGGGACATGTTCGCTAAGATTATGCATCTCATATTTGATGATTGGGACAATGTTGATGCCTAGAAATTCCCATAGCTTGCACCAGAGCTATACCTAGATCAGATCACTTACGAAGGAGGCATTATGCCCCTCGAGCAAAAAATACGGGTCCTAGGTCTGCACAAGGTAGGCCTGCTCAATTTTCTCCAAAATCCCTCATTTTGGGTGCGACCCCATAAATATTATCTGTGTCAGACAATTGCTACCATTAGTACATGATGATGCACTATGGTTTGGAGAGTGCATCCCCATTGACGTTGCTTTAATCCACACGATCACGGGTTTGCCTACTAAAAGAGTTGACCCTATTTTTGATTTCAAAGGTAAGGCGTGGGGGAAAACTGTGGCAGACCAAATTAAAAAGAAGTATAACATCACAAGGAAGAGTAAGGGGATTTTTTTGATGAAATTAATGACCCAAAAGTGTGCTTTGGTATGATCATCTTGTCCTACAAGATGATGCACAAGTGCAGACCCAAGGAGGTGCCTGCACATGTCATTGCACTCACTGAATGTTGCGATAAGGTGGTGATTTATAATTTGTCTAACTACCTCTATAAAGAATTCCTTGAAAATATGTGCAAAGCACAGGAGAAAGGCAAGCACTTCCAATATGCTTGGCTTTTTTTATTGATTGCACTGATTGGGTGGAGGACCCCAGAAGACACTCAGTTCCCAGAGATTGAGTTGAAGGTGTGCGAAGCTACGTGCTATGCAACCTTGTGGAAATCCTCAGACTCGATGCGCACCAGTAAAAAAAATATTTTTTGGGTTTTATATTATGCTAATCTGAATCAAGAAGTGTAGTCAAAGCCACAGCTATCACCCACCTGTATGATCTGTACAAGATGGTAGAAGAATTTAAAGCTACCTTTCACAACATACATATCAACAAAAAGGGCGTCGTAGAAGGATTATGGTATGAGTTACCATACCTGGTAACAAAAGATGTTTTACTAAGAGTCACGACTCAATGGACACGAGCCTGGTTATCACCAATCACCCCAACGAAGCTGTGCACTGGCTCTTAGACAAGGAAATTGATGGAGAAAGCAACATAGAAAGTCACTGAAAAGGTTACCAAGAAAGTAACCAAGAAAGAGGCCACCCCCACGACCACTGGCGAGACTATCAAAATAGAATCAATGCCCGAAAAGAATGGATCTACGCCAAAGGAAATAGGGGATGCTGAAACCTCTAAGGGAACCAAGCACGGCTCCCAGACCGCTAGAGGATCGAGAAAAAAGAGGAAGGGTTCCAAAGAGGCCAGGTATGAGGCCCTGATGCTGACAGAAGATGATTTACATGAAATAAAAAATAATGCCACGTCTACGATCGAGGATCGCTAGACATATATGGAGGTGCAGTACAAATGTACATTGGAACATGTTCAAGTGGGATTGTAGGAGCTAAAGGTACTTGCGAGCTAGATTCAAGCGAGCCAGACCAACACGCACGTCACAAACGCGCAACTATTATACGTTTCTTTACTAGCCTATAGGGATTACCTCTTAGTTCAAATCCCCATTCTAGATATCCAAATGGATGCCAGTCAGCGTGTTCAATTCATAGGAACAAGTGATACAAACATTAACCTTTCTGTGTTACCTACAGGAAAATTACACTTAATGCACTCAATGATCATGGATGAGCTTCTATACAGAGAGGCTATCATGCACATGCATACTATGGAAGCCCAAAATTATGTCGAGAAAGCACATCAACAACAGAAAAAAGCATAAGCAACTTGTCGAGAAGAAGAATCCCAACGTGCTGCGCTGGAGGCCAAAATTCACCAAGTATGCCAAGACATTCTAGCTGTCTTGGCCATAGCTACGCCTGAAGGAAAGTTAGAAGGATTGGCTGCCACATTAAAAGTAGCACGTGCTAAGGTGTAGACAATACGTACAGAGTATGAACAATAGATTGCAGATCTCTAGACCAAGTTGTAGGCCGAGACTCCAACAGAGGTTCGTGTGCAACGAGAAGTTGAAGTAAAACAAGCCTAAGATAGTATTTCTAATGTAGTCACCTAATGTGAAAATTTGTTCGACGAAGCCATGAGTGTTTGGACCTCAGCCAAAAATGATCTAATAGTTCAGCAGCTACGCGACGCCCTCCACCAGAAGGAGCATAATTTTGAGGAAATCAGGATAGTGGCACCAACATTGGTTCTATCTCAGTGCCTCACTTGTCTGCAGGAGTGTAGAACAATCCAAATAGAAATTCAAGGATTACGCTGGAAGGAACAACTTCTATAAGCACGCATGCAACCATAGGCATAAGAAGCACTTCAAGTTTCACAGACACTAGATAACACTCTGAAGACAATCCAACAAGCTCAACACAACATAGAGGTGGCCATTGAAGGGCCTACCATAGAAAATTTGGTTCAACAAGTGCAGGGCGCTGCAGCACAAAGTTTCGAATTAGTGCTCCCTCTCAAATCTTCTGTCATCACGCTTCAGGCCAAGATCAAGGAGCAAGTGACTCAGTGACTCGGGATGAGTCACATGTTTGTGTTGGGGCTTGTTGAAGCAAGGTCCCTCGAGGCACAATTTTTAATGTAATTTTGTATGTGCGCGCTACATGATTGAGTTCAGGGGCTTTGAGGTGGTTCGAAGTCCCTAAATTTGATGTAAATGAGTTCAAGGGTAAATTGTGGGCCTGAAACCATGGTTTTAGACCATAGTTTCTGCGCGTGAAAATATTATAAATAGATAGATCGAGCTAAGTTTAGAAAAGTCATGAATTATTGATGTTTGATAAGTTTATGCATTTGTAATATGTTGTAAGGGTTTTTCTAGGTTGGGTTGAAAGGCTCCTGCTAGCTGTGTGCACGGAGACCTAGTCCTGGATGTGTGCGGACTCTACTCGCTGTGTGCGTGGAATGGTTTTGTAAGGGAAAGTTGATGTATTGAAATTCTGATGTCTTGATCAAATTTGAAGCTAATACAAAGGACAAATTTTGGCAAGCTTACTGTGTTATGAATTTGAGTTGTTTCCTGCTTCTATTCTAATAAGATCGCACTGCTTGTGCTGCTTATTATTCATTGTGTGAAGATATTTTTTATAGTTACATTGATGAATGATAGATTTGCTTAAGTAATTTCATTGTCAGATCTACACCTGTTTCTGTTATACTTTATCTACACTAAAGGATATGTGAACTTTGCTTTATTCTGTTAAGGATTGTGCAATCTATGTGATTCTACTTTATACTATTGCGCGCATATGTTTATGAGTAATATAAGTTTTCATTCGGTTTTATGAGGACCACTTAATTATTTTCTCCCCGCGGGTGCGAAAAACTAGTTCCAGCACCCCCCCATACTGCTTCGGGTGAGACTTTGATCTGTGCAAGCATTTCATTACCGAAAGGGACAGTAGTTGGAGGGTTTGTTGGTTTATCCATAAAATATGAACCTGGGTCAGGACTCCTCGAGCTAACACCTACTGATCCTCAAAAACCTGATCTTCATTTTCAATTATTTTCCTTCATTTTATTACTCACATGCAATCGGTGACATTTCACCTCCATTTTCTCCTAATTTACATTATTTTCATAAATAAATGTGCCAAAAATACCTTTTTCCTCTTTAATTCATTTTCCATTACCTTTTCCAATTTCCTTAGCCATAATAAACCAAATGAACACCCACTAGGATGTTTTTCCCAACATTCATCTTGGAATAAGTGCTCTATCAACCGTGGCTATTATTTTTTCCTTTATTAACTTTTATACATGGAATTTTCATCAGGGTTGTTACAGAACCCTCCCCATTGTGGGACAATTTCCTCAGTGTTCAATCACACATATACCTCAGCAAAAATTCTCGAAAGAAAACATACTTCTCATGGATATTTATAACATAGCTTGATGCAGTATTTATAATGATAACCCTACTAAAAGAAAACCAACATGACATCATAACAACATGACAACTATAATGACATGACATCCATACCACTTATTGGATCTTTATAACATAGCTCATGGTGGTATTTACATCCATATGCATATGTACATATATCAAAACACCACACCAAAACATATGCCAAAACATATACCAAACATCATACCAAAACTACTTTCCCTCAATAGGAAAACAAGGATGAATACATATCCCGCATCTGATCCACCATATCCCATGCAACTTCATAGGGCCCAAAGTGATTCCATTTTAGTTTAAATTTCTATATTGCTCAGTTACAGAGCATGAGCACATTTTTCTACAATATACACTGAGCTCTGGTTGGAATTCTCCATATGGCTCTACCTACAATACATACCAATCAATCACGTGATCAACATATTTAACATACTTCTTAAGCAATGATGTATGAAAAAAAATCATGGAATTTCACTATGGAAGGAAATGCAAGTCAATAGGCTATTGGTCTGATCCTCTCAAAAATCGTGAAAGGTCCACAAAACTGAGATGACAGCTTGGTACATGATCCAATCCGTAAGGAGATCATCATGGGTTTGATGCATAATTACACATGTTCCCCAACCCAAAAATCCTTAAACAACTTGTTTTGGTCTACATAACTCTTATTCCTATCCTTCGTTGCTTTCAAATTATTCTTGATTACATGCATTTATTATTCCATCTCTACCAAGACATATAGTCCAATCAATACCCTGCTAGCAATGTCACTCCAACTGATGGGAGTATTGCAACGTTTCCTATACAATGCCTCAAATAGACTCATATTCAATGACTCCAGATACCTATTGTTGTAGGAAAAATATACTAGTGGAAGATTCTCTTCCCACTTCTGTTGCTGATGCATCACATACATCCTCAACATATCCTCCAATATCTTGCATTGGGAAAAATACTGAGGGGGGGGGGGTGAATCAATATTTAGAGCTTACTCAAAAACTTTACTTTTTACTTACTAAATTCCATACACGACTTTAATGAACCCAACTCGTGTATACAACAGATATCCTTAAGAAAACTTGCATATTACAAGAGATCTTATTATGCATATAATTCTTTACTTAGATCAGTGCATCATTCATTCATCAGATGTTTAGTAAGAAGTAAGCATGTGCATTAAGAACAGAGTAAATCATCACACATAAGAAACACACATGAACACCAAGATTTAAGGTGGAAACCCAATTTGGGAGAAAACCACCGCTACTATCATCTTTGTCTTCAATATTTATTATAAATAAAAATGCTTACAATATTGTACTAGTGCAGACTCATACCAGCACGCAGGCACCCACCTGTAGAAGGCTACAACCTTCTCTCGCTCTCCAAGTACTACTAGAAGGGAGCTACAACCCCCTCACTGGAGGCTTCGACCCTCAGCACCACCATGGACCACATTTCATCAATTTTCATATTGGATACCACTCCACACATTTAATCTCAAAGAACATATATCAAACTGAAACTTATAACCCCATCAATTCATTCATTGAATCATCAACCAATCAACCAACACTGATCTTTTAATCATAATCAACTAGCAGCATAATTAATATTCAAACAACCCAGATCTGTAGGAAGACATCATTGACAGACAACAGTAATACAACAAAAAAAATAAGAGATTTCCTTCTGCACACTTTAGCAAAACCCTAGATTCCATATGTGCTTTTACTTCACTGAACCCACATATATACATTCTTTCACAAAGACAAACCTGCGTATATATTTGCAAATATTTCAGGACTGACTTTAGATTCCATACACGCTTTTGCTGAAACTAACCCACGTATATACGCGCTTTCGCTGTGATGAACCTGCATATAGATCTGCAAACACTGCAGGGCTGTGCAACTCTTCAGAATCGATAAACATCTTAGATCTTACCCTTCACTTCAGAAAACATTCGCCAGATCACAAATCCAAAATTTCCATAAACAGATCTAGAAAATTCATAGTTATTTTAGGTCTAGAGATCCTGATCCATCATTTTATTCATAGGCGCATTCTTAATTCAGATCTATCAATAAACTGTAACCCATTCCATGCAGATATACTTCAGAGTGTAATACCCAGACTTCAGAATAGATATGTAGATACAAACTCAACCCTAAACAATCATTAATTCAAATAGCATATGCTACTTTGCTTCATTGAAGCTGCGTACATACACGCTTTCCTACATACCAACCCGCACATACTTCTGTGTATACATTCTTCAGAAAACCCTAACTTCCATACGCGCTTTTCATGAAGAGAACCCGCATATATACACACTTTTACTGAAATAAACTAGCGTATAGATCTATAAATTTATATTTTATAGAACATGCCAGATCTATAAAACTTACCCAGATTTATTCATTTTCTTTAGCAGACTTGCGCCAGTTCTTCATCATTTATTCAATAGATCAAACTAGAGAGATTCATCATCTTCAGATATAGAGACCTTAAACCATCATCATATCCACGGGTGCATCATAGATTCATATCTATCAATTAAAAACAGAATTCATCCATGCAAATATTCCTTAGAGAATTTTTCATTCATTAACAAACCTTTCTCATGCACTCTTTGCACTATGATCTTCTTCTCCTTAAATAGATTTAGATTTTACCAATACCATGAGTCAAAACCACTCAACTTCCGATGGTATTCTTAGATGGAATCAAATAGACAATGAAATGCTCAATACTGTGGGATGATACCATGGTAAAGCCCCCTAGTATTATAAATTTGGAGCACAAACTGGCATACGCGACTTGGGACGTACGTATCCGCGTACATACATGACTTGACCTTTACAAACCCGCGTATACATTGTGACATATTATATTTATCATTCTTCTGGCACTTGCTGGAATTATTTTCTGTCACATCTGAACTGATTTGTAGATACATCATTCTTACATCTTTAACAAATAGGTTGCTTATCATAGGCAACTCATCAAGTAGGTTTTCATCAAGGACAACTTCATCAAGTAGGTTGCCATCAAGGACAACACATTACATCATATTGCCAACAATCTCCCCCTTTGGACTTGATGGCAACCACAATGGTGTTTGATCACCACAAAATATAGATACATTAATCATAACCATTATTCAAACACCATGATACTCTACCCCTTTAACATCAAGGGCAAAGGACAGATCAAAACCAAAACAATGTTTCTCTTCCCTTGTAGAGATATGAGCTCTGTAGATCTAAAGTGCACTGAATTTACCATGATCCCCCTTAGTTCATGCTGAATCTTTAGAAAAAAATTTCAATGACTAAGTCCTTACATGATTGAATATAAAAATTTTACAGCATAGTTCTCAACATGACCTTTTCATCAAATGAATTTTTATAAACAAGACCAATGAATCTCAATCATGAGATCAGACCACAACAAACACTTAGAATGCCTATAATGCATCCTTTCCCACAGGACAAGTGCTCCCCCTTCATCAAGGCATCTTCATCAAAAAAGTATTAGAGAATGTAACAGAAATGTAAGAACTGGAACATCACCAGAGATACCCAACAACACTGCAACTATTCTGAAAATGTTGACCCAGAAAATTATGCCAGCAAAAACCCATACGCATCTTTCTGTATATAAACTCGTGTTTATACGTGACTGTCCTTTATGAAATCCGTGTATCCAATTTAATATTATGAATTTAAGTTGATCTGATCTTCTAAACAACAGAGACAACTTCCAACTTTTGTATAAGATATTCGAAAGCTTCCCTGGGAAGAGGTTTAGTAAATATATCAACAACTTGTTCTTTGGAGGGAACATATTCGAATTTCACCTTTTGTTCAAGCACTTGTTCACATAAGAAATGGTATTTTATAGGAATGTGCTTGGTCTTGGAATGTATGACAGGATTCTTTGAGATATTTATGGCACTTGTATTATCACACATAATGGATATGGGAGGTGAACATTTGATTTGAATGTCTTGTAAAGTCTGCATCATCCAAAGAAGTTGTGTGCAATATGATGTGGCAGCCACATATTCTGCTTCTGCTATAGATAAGGCAATAGAGCTTTGCTTTTTGCTGAACCAAGATACTACTCGAGGCCCCATATAGAATGCACCACCACTAGTGCTCTTTTGATCATCAACCTCTGACCGGGTCTATTTTTCCAGCATCATAGTGTCTTTTTATTTTTTTTTATTTTTTTGTAGAAATCAGCTATCAACTCAATCTCTTGTCTTTATCAAGGTGAACTTTCCATTTCCTCTTTGTATAAACATATGTGGGAATCATCATGAAATATAGTATAGTGGCACCATATAGCACGAGAAAACACCATAGACTTGTATCATCAAATATCCAAGAGAAGAAAGATAAGACAATGTATCCATGTCTTCAA
This sequence comes from Pinus albicaulis, assembly GCA_034641835.2. Taxonomy (NCBI): domain Eukaryota; kingdom Viridiplantae; phylum Streptophyta; class Pinopsida; order Pinales; family Pinaceae; genus Pinus; species Pinus albicaulis. Next base: position 1,043,630,221 of record CM076584.1, on the reverse strand, counting down.
GTGTCATCCAACAGTTGTAGCATAAGCACATCAGTAACCAACATTAGGATCTTTGAAGCAACATCATATTCTTGCCAAGAATAATTATCATACTAGAACAACTTCATCATAGTCAATATGTATCAAGTAATCATGTGATCTGTTATTACTAAGGTCTTATATAATCATGATGTTCATCAACAACAAAATCTGCATGTTTGGTCCTTATATATGAATCATTAGACTTGCATCAAATCCACGTGTGAAAATAAAGATACTCTTCTGCAAAACGCGATCAAGGCTCATCCATAGTCTCATCATAGGAAATCTATGTATCATGATAACATCATTCTAACATGATCAAACACAATGCCAACAATGCAACTTTAGTAGTTAGGCTAATGCTCCCCCTGAACCAGTGTTACATGTTCATAGTCGAGTATGACCATATCATATCAGCAGACTGAAACCATCAACATTAGATCAAGAAATTTACAATTGTCAGCAGCCTATCAGAAACTGATCTTAAGTCTGATTCACTGTTTTTCTTATCAGAGAAAAACATACGCAACTATTTCCAATGGAACTCGCGTGTATACGCGGCTTTGGTTCATGAAACCCGCGTATAGAAAGTGAAATATAGAAAAAATTCATAACTCCATTTCCCCCTGAACTTATACCATCTATACCTGTCTTCTCTTGTCACATCAAATGCACTGTTAGAAATAGACACAACCAGAATTACCAAACCAAACATGGGAATTACCATATATTGCTCCCTCTGTGATGATACATTACTGATTCCTATAATTTATCTCACATCACTCCTGAAATCATTATGAGAAGTACACTTTAGAAGCAGATGACTGTAGTAGGGTCAACATTCCCTACATCTTTGACTGGGGCTTCTTCTTTGTCTAGCTTTGCTGGAAATTCTCCAATTTCTCAGATCTGTTCATCATACTTAATCTGCATTCTTTTTCTACATGCCCATACTTGTTACAAGCATAACATATTATGTGACCAAAAAAGGGATCATAGGGTTAATAATATTTTTTTCTATTGCAATCAACTGCTTTATGACCAAAATTGCTGCATGAAAAACAATATCCCTTAAAGAAACCTGAGTACCTGGGAGCTGACTGTCTTTCTGTGTAGTGTCTATCTGTCTTTGACTGAAACAATTTGCTTCTGCACTTGGCTGCAATATGTCCATAATTATGAAATATAAATCATTCAACATTATTGATCAAAGGAGAGAATCAATTGATACTTCTATATTTAGGAGCGAATGATTTCCTTTGAGAATTCATGATTGTTGGTTGCCTTTTTGTCTCTTTAAACACTTCAGGTTTTGCATTGATATCCTTTGAATCTTTAGCTTTGTCTTGTGAACTAGATTCTCCTTTCACAATTTCATGAAAACTAAGACCAAATTTAATAGAGGGAGACCTTTTACTAATAAATATATTATCCAGTATCTTAGTACTATCTTGAAACCTCAAGAATTTATCCTTTTCTTCTAATTTAACTTTCAAAATGTTTACCTCAACCTCCAATTTTTGGCATTGCTTCTGCATACTTTCTTCGACCCTTCTCCCTTCTTCTACATGTTCATTCAATTTTAGAATCTCTTCTTTCAACCCATTTTCTTGTTCTTCAAATGATTTTAGAAGTTATTCATTCTTCTTATTTGATGTTTCTAGATTTGCTTTGAGAGAGATTATTTCTGCTTCAAGTCCTTCACTGTGATTGGTTACTTTATCCTACAACCTTTGATACTTGTTTATCTGTCCATTCATTCTAGAGATCATATCTTTGTAGATAGATTCCCTCTCATTAAAAAATCTTTGTTGATATTCAACTTTAACCTTGAGATTTGCAATTACTGCTTCTAGATCCATAACATTACGTTCACTTTTTTTTTCACTATCTTCACTATTGCATGCACAAGAAAGTGAATCACAAGAACAATAATCAATACCTGTTTCATCTTCTTCATTTTCTGCTGTACATTTTTTCTGAGATATCTTCTTTCCTTGAGTAGCATTCTTTATTTGCTTCCTTCCCATTGTGATGGATCTCCTTCAAGCGATCAAGCTCCTTCAGAAGAACCTACTCTGATACCAATTGTTGGGAAAAATACTGAGGGGGGGGGGGTGAATCAGTATTTAGAGCTTACTCAAAACTTTTACTTTTTCCTTACTAAATTCCATAGGCATATTTAACGAACCCAACTCACATATACATGCAGATATCCTTAAGAAAACTTGTGTATTACCAGAGATCTTATTATGCATATAATTATTTACTTAGGTCAGCACATCATTCATTCATCAGATGTTTAGTAAGAAATAAGCATGTGCAGTAAGAAAAGAGTAAATCAACACACATAAGCAACACACATGAACATCAGGATTTAAGGTGGAAACTCGATTAGGGAGAAAACCACTGCTGTTGTTGTCTTTGTCTTCAATATTTATTATAAAGAAAACTGCTTACAATCTTGTACTGGTGAAGACTCATACTAGCACGTAGGCACCCACCTATAGAAGGATACAAACTTCTCTCGTTCTCCAGCTACTACTGTAAGGGAGCTACAACCCCCTGATCTTGTTTACCAGCCACTCCTGGAAGGGAGCTACTACCCCCTAATCTCATTTACTAGCTACCACTGGAAGGGAGCTACAACCCCCTCACTGAAGGCTTCGACCCTCAACACCACCATGGACCACATTTCATAAATTTTCATACTAGATCCCACTCCACACATTTAAGCACAAAGAACATATATCAAACTGAAACTTATAACCCCGTCAATTCATTCATTGAATCATCAACCAATCAACCAACACTAATATTTTAATCATAATAAACTAGCATAATTAGTATTCAAACAACCCAGATCTGTAGGAAGACATAATTGACAGACAACAGTAATACAAAAAAACATATCAGAGATTTCCTTCTACGCACTTCAGCAAAACCCTAGATTCCATACACGCTTTTACTTCACTTAACCCGCGTATATACGCGCTTTCAGAGAGACAAACTTGTGTATATATTTGCAACTATTTCAGGATTGACTTTAGATTACATACGCGCTTTTGCTGAAACTAACCCGCGTATATAAGTGCTTTCACATAGACAAACCTACATATATATTTGCAACTATTTCAGGACTGACTTTAGATTCCATACATGCTTTTGCTAAAACTAACCCGCGTATATACGCACTTTCGCTGTGATGAACCTGCGTGTAGATCTGCAAACATTGCAGGGCTACGCAACTCTTTAGAACTGATAAACAGATCAGATCTTACCCTTCACTTCAGAAAACATTCGCCAGATCATAGATCCAAACTTTCCATAAATAGATCTAGAAAATTCATAGTCATTTCAGGTCTAGAGATCCTGATCCATAATTTTATTCATAGGTGCATTCTTAATTCAGATCTATCAATAAACTGTAACCCATTCCATGCAAATATAATTTGGAGTGTAATACCTAGACTTCAGAATAGATATGCAGATACAAACTCAACCTTGAACAGTCATTAATTCAAATTGCATACGCTACTTTGCTTCACTGAAGCCGTGTACATATGCGCTTTCCTGCACACCAACCCGCATATACTTCTGTGTATACATTCTTCAGAAAACCCTAACTGCCATACGCGCTTTTCATGAAGCGAACCCGCGTATATACGCGCTTTTAATAAGATAAACTAGTGTATAGATCTGTAAATTTATATTTTGCAGAACAGGCCAGATCTATAAAACTTACCTAGATTTATTCATTTTCTTTAGCAGACTTGCGGCAGTTCTTCATCATTTCTTCAGTAGATCAAACTAGAGATTCATTATCTTCAGATCTAGAGACCTTGAACCATCATCATATCCACGGGTGCATCATAGATTCAGATCTATCAATTAAAAACAGAATTCATCCATGCAAATATTCCTTATAGAATTTTTCATTCATTAACAACCCTTTCTCATGCACTCTTTGCACTATGACCTTATTCTCCTTAAATAGATTTAGCTTTTACCAATACCATGAGTCAAAACCACTCAAATTCCGATGGTATTCTTAGAAAGAATCAAATAGACAATGCAATGCTCAATACTGTGGTTTGATACCATGGTAAAGCCCCCTGGTATTATAAATTTGGAGCACAAACTGGCATACACGACTTGGAACGTATGTATCCGCGTACATACGTGACTCGACCTTTACAAACCTGCATACACATTTTGACATATTATATTTATCATTCTTCTGGCACTTGCTGGAATTATTTTCTCTATCATATCTGAACTAATTTGTAGATACATCATTCTTACATCTTTAACAAATAGGTTGCTTATCATAGGCAACTCATCAAGTAGGTTTTCATCAAGGACAACTTCATCATGTAGGTTTCCATCAAGGACAACACATTACATCATATTTCCAACATTGTGTTGACCCTCTTAGTATGTCCATATGTCTGGAGGTGATAAGTTGTGTTGAAGGCCAACTCGGTGCCCAAACCTGCAAACAACTCCTTCCAAAACTAGGAAGTGAACTTTGGATCCCTGTCTGACACAATATTCTTTGGGACACCATGCAATCTGACCACATCTTTGATGAACACTTTTTCCACATCACTAGTAGAATATGTAGTCTTCACTGGAATGAAGTGTGCAACCTTTGTCAACCTGTCCACAAAAACCATGATGGAATCATGTTGTCTAGCTATCCTAGGAAAACTTGTGATTAAATCCATGGAAATGACCTCCCATTTTACTTTGGAATCGTAATTTCCTGTAGCGGTTGACTTGGATGCCTAAATTTTTCCTTAACCATTTGAAAATCCAACCACCTAGTTACAAACTCTGCCACATAATTCTTTAGATTCAGCCAATAGTTAAACTTCTTCACTGTAGTTAATGTCTTATGATAGCCTAGGTTAATAGAATATGGTTTCACATGAAACTCCCTCAAGATCACCTTCTTGAGCTCACTTTTGTCCGACACATATATCCTGTCTCTAAATCGGACCAATCCATTTACCGTGAGATGATAGTCCACATCCTATACACCTAAACCTATACCTGTACCCCTACCTGTACCTGTACCTATACTCTGTTGTAACATGTGCACAATCTCCATATACCTATCATCCTGCTGACCTGCCAACAAGATCCTATCCTGTAAATCTATCCCAGAGGAGCTCATAGCTGCTATGTGATTTACCTATACCCACCTACTAAGAGAATCTGCGATCATGTTCTCCTTTCAGATGATGTACATAATCTCTAAGTTAAACTCACTTGTCATGGCCAACCATCGAGCTTTCCTGGCATTCAGATTTGGTCGGTCAAACAAGTATATCAACCCAAACCTCCTACCAAAAAGATAGTGCCTCCACATCTTCAATGCATGTATGATCATTGCTAGCTCAAGATCATGTGTCAGATAGTTTTTCTCATGCTATTTTATTTTTTGTGACTCATAGCATATCACCTATCCATCCTACATAAGGAATCCACCAAGTCCTCTCTTGCAAGCATCTATACATACTACAAACTCCTTTTTCGGATCTGCAATATTTAACACTGGAGCATGTGTAAAAAACTACTTAAGATGCTAAAAAATGGTCTCACACTCTTCTGTCCTTTCAAACTTCTTACCTTTCCTCTGCAATGATGTAATATGATAAGAAATCTATGATAAGTTCCTAATGAAGGATCTCACCTCATCTACATTTCTTGGATACCCACTCCATGATGGCACTTAGCTTTTCAGGATATACTGCAATTCCCTCCTTGGAGACAACATGTCCCAAGTAATGTACCTCAATCTGGAAGAAACTACATTTATTGAGCTTAGCATACAATTGATGCTCTCTTAACGATATCAACGTTGCTGCCAAATGCTCGACATGTTCTTCCTCATTTTTAGAATATACCAATATGTCCTCAATGAACAGAATAACAAACTTGTCCAAATAAGGATGAAACACATTGTTCATCAAACACATAAATGTAGTTGAAGCATTAGTCAAACTGAAAGGAACTACAATAAACTTGTAATTCCCATACCTGGTCCTGAATGCAGTATTGTAGATGTCCTCCTCCTTGATGCGTACCTAATGGTTTACTAATCTCAAATTTATCTTAGAGAACACTGCTACTCCCTTCAACTGATCAAACAATTCATCACTCCTCAACAACAGTTACCTATTCTTGATGGTCACTTTTTTCAACTACCTGTAGTCAATGCACAATCTGAGAGTACCATCCTTCTTCTTCACAAACAATACTAATGCACCCCATGGCGATACACTTAGCCTAATGTATATTTTTTCAAGCATCTCTTTCAACTACAAAATTAATTCTACCAACTCAAGTGTGCTCACCTTGTAAGGTGCTTTTGATGCTAGAGATTCCCCTAGTACCAACTCAATGGAAAATTCTACCTCCTAGTGAGGTGGAAACTCTGAAATATTTTCAGGAAATACATCCTGAAACTGCTATAGAATTGGGTATCTTCTCAAAACATTTGCATCCTCAACATCCTTACCCTTGTCACTATAAATATGCATTGCGAACAATGCACACCATTTCCTACGACTGAGCTTGGCCTGCATGGCTATCACCATTCTAACTTATGTGGCTTTCTTCTTTCCTTGTAAGACTCATGATTCCCCATTGTCATCCAAGCACTCAATGGTTTTCTCATAACAATTCACCTTGATTCTGTGAAGGTATAATCATTATATACCCAATAACATTCTATATGATCCCAATGGTAATATTTTCAAGCGCATTGTTGTAGACATGACATTCAACTCAAATGCATAAGCTCTAACCCAATGGTGAAATATTTTGTTTGTACCTGTAGCTAACTGCACTAATTAAGATTCTACATGAATTTATTTATTCAAGCCACACTTATCCACCAACTAAGGACTAACATAGCTATAATTAGATCCAAGGTCAATCAAAATAGAAATAAATTAATCACAAATCTTACCATCCATCTCAATGATAGGTGCCTGATGCTCTGCCTACCTGTTATCCACAACCCCATAAGTATGAGGAATGCTCTGCCCAACATCCCTAACAGTATACGGCTCTTGTGAACTAGATATCTGAGGCCTACCACCCTGATTCTACAGACAATTGCTCCTAAGGTGTTCCTCACCACATGTCCAACACTCCAACCGTCCAATACCATTACCCCTATGCTGGTATTGTGATCCATGTCCATGTCTAGCTGCATTAAGGTTATTTTATGGTGCCATATTTTCTTTCTCCTCTGCATTCGAAGGCCTTTATATTTTCGGCTACCATTTACATTTACTTTTGTCTTTCCCTTTCCATCCTTGCTGAGATTCATTCTTATGCTTTAAATGTTCATAACAATGCTTCAATTTCCCAATGACTTCCTCAAGTGACCAAGGCTCATCATACTCAATACGATCTCTAAATTCTAATGGAAAACCACTAACAAATTACTAAACTTTAGACTTCTTATATTTAAGATATGGTACATACCTCATTATCTCCAATAAATTAGTCGTGTACTCTTCATATGTCATTGACCCCATCTTTAGCTTATAAAAATATTTTTCCTTATTGTCGTAGTACCTTTCCGATAAGTACTTCCTGAAAATCCACTTGAATTCATGCAAACAAAAGTCCTATTTCTTTATGTCTCTGACCCGCTTCACATCTTCCAACCAAATGTTTGCTTTACCTTTCAGGCTGAAGATGGTGATTTTGGCCTTCATAGACTCCCAAGAACCATCCCAACCACTCAAGTAACTAGCCCTTGGGTCTCACAGAGATCTTAGGCCTTCAAACCCTCGGACGCTCCCACAATATAGGCATGGGTGCGTCTCAAGGATATGGATGATCCTATGACATAGACATGCATGCATCCAAGGATTCAATTTCCCTTACCTGTGCTAGCGTCCCTGGGATTTGAGCCAATGTTTCATGCCCAGAGCCCAGGTCACTGCCTAAAACTCAATAAAAAGCTCATAAATGGAATATAAAATAAAAAAAATGGTGCAAAATAAAATACTGGAATAAGGACTTGAATGGACCCCTACTAGCCATGACAAGAATTTCGTCAAACATGTCGCAAATATGTAATCTATAGGTTTAAATAATAGATCTAAACATAGGGGTATCATACTTATCTGAGAATCGCTAAGAAGCATTGTTCCCTTACATCATTAGCTGCAGTATCATATATTAGGTCATAGATACATTATTTATTAATTTACAAATAAAAACACGAGGAGATCCATACATCATCACTGTCATAATACATTCTCATAACTAGAAAAATAAAAACATAAATGTTAGGGATGCATCAGCCATACGATCGACATATAAACCAAAACATTTACACATCAAATGATAAGGAAATGAGCTTCTCATTAATGAATGTAATTACAAACTTAGGATGCGACTACGACGTTCCACCCGACCATATATTGACGGAGCCAAATATCTCTTCATCAAGTCACCCCCGTTCCATATTCCAAGCATGAATGTGGGAATCATAACCAACCAAAAAGAACCAAACAAGCATGGATTCTACAGGATTTCTCCACCTAAACCGTGAGGAATTTTACTGCCTCCTAGTATCTCAAGCTTTACCATAATCCACAGTCTGATATAGGGATCACTAGGACCTACACCGAGACCCATTGTCGAGGATTTAGCGTACGTCCCATCCTGGGACTACTAGGCTCAATAAAGAGAAATTCACCTCTTGGCCTTATTGTATATCCTGCCATTCACCGACGAGGATTCCTAGGCACACAATCCTGGATTTATTGCAACCCACAATCCTGTTCAGGGGTCACTATGCAAATGGCTATAACCAATAGTTTGGTTCAGGGGTCACTATGCCATGTGTTTGTCCTTTCAAAGATGCACCTCATTCAAGTTCAGATCCATCTGACAATCCAACTTAACTGAAGCATGAGAACCCATCTCATCAAGGCTATCCAGAAATGGAAAGGCTAGGATAAAAACATTATCACACCTGGAAAAACCCATGCCATGACAAAAAATAACCACATTCAATACCATGTGTGGTGGTGTTTTTGGTGCACTAGTGTACCAAAACACACCTCTTTAGCATCTAGTTGCTACCTGCAAAACAATGTAATACACCATGTAATACAAAAAATTAATGGTAAGAAAATGCATATATTAATATAAACTAAAACAAAAAACACAATATACAAAAGCTCAAATGGAGAAACAACCCAATAAACACAAGTGGAGAAATCTCCCTTTATTAGGTGCTGATGGTAAGAAGAATACAATGACGACTCCCTTTTGATGAATCCTTTGAGCTATGGAGCTCAAATATTCAATACAAGTGGGGTTCCCTTCCTTAGTTCTCTGCCAATACTCCCTTCCTCTTTCAAAAGGATCGTGATCACTATCATATGATGAAGATCTCTAGTTGACTAAGATGTTGGGTGGACAACATGTTAGTATCTCCAATCCTTCTATTGATACACTTGCAAGCTGGTTTACTATGTAGCAATTTGGCCAACATAACAATGTGTCTCCATTTTATCTTCCCATGGCCAATTTATATAGAAAATGTTTGAACTCTCTTCCCTCTCTTGGCCCAAGATTGATAATGACCCAAGAGTAGGACAAGAGATTCCTTTGTGGGCTACATGCCTCCTCAAGGTGACTCGAATTTGACTGTCCTTGACTGCAATTGACAAATAATCACCTCACTACAAGGAAAAGACCCTCTAGTAGATGTTTTTGAGGAACCCCTTATAAAAATACCCCAGACATCCATTTCTAGCAGAGGTTCCTAGAGGAGGTTAGCGGGTGGAGTTTTTTGCAAATGTATTTCGTCCAGTGCTCTTATCACCGTAAAACGCACTGGTGCATTCAAGACGACATAGCACCGATGTGGTTAAAAAATTGACACACCAGACACCGTGCGCTCCATACACACCCACCCGGTGCATTGTAATTCTGTAGAGTACTAATAATTTACATAACTTCCGCACCGGCGCCTCATGAAAAACGCGTGAAAATTGACACCGCCCAAATCGCCCTTAAATGGACCAGGTCACCAACGCACCGAGCTGCCCTGAAATCCCCACGCACTGGAAAAATGTTAAATAAATAAAAAATTATGGCCAAAAAATTGCACAAAACATAGGCACACCAGAAACCGTGCGCTCCTAACACCCTCGCCCAGTGCATCATATTCTTGTACAGCACCGGTTCCTTACATGTCTACCGCACTGATGCTTCCAAAAACGTGGGCAAAAACAGATACCACCCGGTGTGGAATAAATTAAATGCACTAGGGCACCCATAAAACACGTGCACCGGTAGATGGTTAAATAACAAAAATTACGGCAAAAAAACCGCATAAAACATTGACACACCAAAAACCGTGTGCTCCGTACACACATGCCCGATGCCTTTAATTAAGGAACAACACTAGTACATGTCAACTCGTCAGCATCGGTGTCTCATAAAAAGCACGTGGAACAGAAAACACCTAGGATGGAATAATGGAAACGCACTGGGGCCCCATAAATTTCACGCACCGAAAATGCATTAAAAAAAACAAAATTACAGCAAAAAAACCGCACAAATCATTGGTTCACCCGACAGCATTCCCAGTGCATCTTATTACTGTAGAGCACCAGTGTGTTACATTTAAGCTGCCCCGGTGTGTCATAAAAAGTGCGCGGAACAGAAACTGCCCGGTGCGGAATGACGGAAACACACCAGGGCCTCATTAAGGCTACGCACTGGAAACGGGTTTAAAAAAACAAAATTACAGTCAAAAAATCGCACAAATCATTGGTTCACCAAACATCGTGCTCGGTGCGTCTTATTACTATAGCGCACCGGTGTGTTACCACTACACCACCCCGGTGCCTCCTAAATGCGCACGAAAACAAAAACTGCCTGGGGTGACATAGTGTAAACGCACTGGTACGCCAATAAAAACCCCGTGCATTGGAACAGGGTTAAATAAAAAAAAAAAATATGGCCAAAAAACTAAATTTTTCAGTTTAGTCAGTGCTATAGAGCTTTGAAGCATTGGTGCAAGTTATCCTTGTTTGAGCCGCACTGACATCCGTGTTCCCATTGCACTTATTACATGCATTGCTGCCCTGCATTGCCACTAATCTGAAGCTTGAATTTTATAAAACAGTGGAAAAATTCTCTTTTTCAAATTGTACAGCCAATATGCCTCCTTGACGGGTAAATGTACAGGTATTTTTCTTATTTTTCCATAATTAAACCTTTTAGCATATTATAATTTGAAAAAACCTTAAAATTAACCATTAAAAAAATAAAATAAAATTGTCACGTGGTGCGCTTGAGTCGTTCGGCTCGCACCGGTTTGTGGTGCTGCCTATAAATTTACAGGCTGCACCACACTCAATTCTAACGGTATCCGCACCAGTTCCAGCGCGGTACTGCGCGACGCACCGTGTTATTTTAAGAAAATTTAAAAAGTGTGGTGCAGTCAATTACCAGGCCGCACCATTGACAATCGTGTATCGCGGTAACTCGGTGCGTTGACGAAATTATCTGCCCCAGGGTGTGTAATGTTTTCAGTGTACCAGAACTGCAATTCGACATTTTCAACGGTTTGTGTTGGTAAACTGATGCTAAGGGTATCCACATCGATTCCGGGGTGAATACCAAAGGCACACCGTGTTATTTAAATTTATTTAAAAAGAGCGGTGCGGTCAGCTACCTGGCCGCACTGTTGCCTCAGTTGAATTGTGGTGATGCGGTGCATTAACTGAAATAAACACCTCGGTGCTATTTTTGTCAGCGCATGGCTTACCGTATTTGTTCTAGGTCAATGGTGCGGCCTCTTCAAATACTACACCGACGACTATGTACAGTGGTAGGAGGCTGGTGTGTTGACTTCGTTATAAGCTTCGGGGCATATAGTGAAGTCAGCACAGTGGCCTCCTGGCACCACACGTAGTGAACTGTGCGCTAAAAAAATTTTCTATAGCACCACTCCCGGTGCGGTGGATATCATGAGGTGCACCGTATTCAGTGCGCTTTGTGGAGAGACGCACGAAGATTGGTGCATGACTGTGTTTTTGGTGCACCGACTCTTGTTTTATTTATTTTTCAAAAAGTATTTATATACGTATATTTGTAAATACATGTCTCATTTAATAAAAAAATTGTGTTTAATATGTCAATCATTCAGAGATGTGAAAGGAGAGAAGAGGGGAAACAACAACAACAACAGGCGGAACAGTATAACATGGTTCACCTGTGGGAGGCAAGAGAGAGGGAGAGAGATGCGTACCCTCGCTTACAGCAGTGATGCAAGGGCTCCTTAGGTAGGTAGGCCTCCTCAAGTTCTATGAGGAGGCTACTTCCCTAATGTCCCATAGTTTTTTTTTGAGACATCTTATCTGAAGGTGGAATGCCCAGCAACAGGATTTCCGGGTTGGTATCAACCAATGGTACATGCCCACTAAGGAAGATGTATATTTTATTACAGGGCTATCGAGGAGAGGGGTGGATTTTCCCTCATTGTCTGAGGTTCCAGCTGGCTGTGTGGCAGGGAGTTAGTTAGTTTACTCCCAAAGGTACATTGGAGCAAATTTAGTATCTCCAATAGAGTTTCAGATCGTTGGAGGGTAGTTACGTATTGGTGCGTTTGGTCGTGAGGAGGTCCAGTGTCTCTCACTTATCATTTCGACCATTTTGCACAACACCAGTGATGGGAAATGCATTAGTTGCCAGCTTTTATATTATGTTGATTCTTTACTACAGCAGCCATGACTTGTCAGGTGGTCTGCCATTTTTTTTGCGACAATTCTGTACAGCATTAGATATATTTCGTGCTCATGCACAAGGGAGGGTCAACTTCCATTTTTCTTTAGATATTTTTTGTTTATTTTTTGAGATGTTTCCAGAGACGAGACCTTCTTTTCTTTGGTAGCCTCGTAGGCCAATTACTGAGGCACGTATGCACATGTGGGGGCATATGATGCCCAAGAGGGAGGAGACTCTTTTTCCAGTGAGGATATCAGATGATGCACTGGAGTTGCTAGCCAGTTTTGATGAGAATCCCTTCATTTTGGTCCCCTATCTTTATGTGGGGTTGGATTGGCGAGGGTGTTCCAACATCCTCTTCACAGCTAATGAGCTGCCAGATGATAGAGGCAATATTACTGTTTTATTTAAATTTATTCTAACATGTTCTTTAACTTTTTTTATTAAATTGTGTAATGAAATATTCTAATTATTGTCGTGTACTTGTATATATTTTGCAGAAATTGGCTCTTTTGATGGTGAGGAGATGTCGCCACTACCACCTGTCGCCACTACCACCTGATCCAGGTGTGGATCTTGATGATGATGAGGGCATGCCAGATATTGCCGATGATCATCAGCAGGCATGTGCAGATCAGAGACCTGCTACTACTGGTGTATCGGTGCGCAGTCGACGTCTTAGTGATGCTAGATATAGGATGGAGTTGGGCGACCAACTCATTGCATTGATTGTTGAGGGGGCATCAGGCCTGCTGATTTTAGAGACATAGAGGCCAATGATAAGCTATTACGGATGTGGAGAGGAATGACGTGTGACATGTACAGCCTGATGCGGCATGTCGTAGGATTTACGACAACTTTTACGCGACTGACAAGGACTGTTGCACATTACGATCGACATGTTGCACTATTGCAGTTGTACTTTATTTACATGTTGGTGATCATCATGATGTGTATGTTGTTAGGTCATGTTAGATTAGTTCATTTAATGTGCAGCTTGTAGATAGATGTGTATGTGATAGCATGAGATGTATATTTGATGTTTATGTTGTACTGATGATGTTAATATATAATGTTAATTGTATTTTGTTAGATGATCATGATCACGATGATGGAGTTAGTGATTTTGAATGTGTTTTTTAGTCAAATATGATGTTTGTATGATGGTTATCATGAACGTGATGTTTATTAATAAATTTAATACCAAATGATCATGATATTGTAAATTTGTAATATTTGTATTTCTAATTGTATTTAAAATTCTAAAATTGTAATTTTAATGGTATATATGTAAATTTCTAAAATTGTAATTGTAATTGTGAGTTTTAAAATTGTAAAATTGTAATTGTAATTGTAATTTTTTAATTTGTAAAATTGTAATTGTATGTAAAATTCTAAAATTGTAATTGTAATTCTAATTCTAATTATAATTGTGATTGTATGTAAAATATTTGTAAAATTTTAATTGTATTAATGTGAAATGAATTTATTAAAAATTTTAAATTTGTAAATTTTAAAATAATAAATCTAGAATAATATGATTTATTGTAACATAATAAAGTTTAGAAAATAATGCAAATAAATTCCTGTACTTTAGAATTATCATTATTTTATTATGATCTTAGATACAAAAAAAAAGAATTGATTTATACAATATGCCATTGTTTTCGAGATCAACATAATACCAAATTATCAAGTGAATTATTGATTTTAACATTAACACAATGCAAATTACCAACTAATTCAAAATACATATTATATTAATATTTCGAAAAACCCATCTTAAAAATTATAAATATTGATGAAATAACACATGTACCATATCACTCTCAGTTCTCATGATCACCCTCATTATCTTCTAGCTCGCATGGCATGATAACACTATTTTTCTCAAAAATATGTTTTGATCTAGGGTCATGTGTCAATACGAACCACCAATCCCTATCCAAACATGTGGGTAAAAAAACACCCAGTTGCAATGTTTAGGGAAAACATAGGGGTCCTTAGCTTCATCCCACATCTTTCTAGAGTTGATACATATCAGCCTACTACCACGATCTTCCTTTACATTATTCCGATCAAAGGTGTCCCACCACTTGCACCTAAAGATAACATTAAAAAGAATAAAAATCCACTTCAATGATCTCTTGTATCTTTCCGACATAACCTAACATCCCTCGTACTAGTTTTTTATCACGGTGGCTAGATCGACTAGATTGATCGAACTCGACTTCCAGTCCACAGTCTTGTGTAATGTTTCCAGCATCGGCATTTTCTGTGTGAAAATGGTGTCCATATTCCCACATAGATGGGAACAAATGCACCTGTTATAAAAAAGTTAAAAAAATCATAGTGTCGTGTGTCTTATAAATAATAATACAATAGTTAAAATATGAAATGTAGATGTCTTAATATAAGTTTCAAATTTACATATAAATTAAAAATATTATTATCGAGTTGCTGCACCCAATCCCTACGTTTAGTGCATCCTCTTCAGCACGCGGGTAACAACCTGTAGCACCATATTTCTCTCTGACTTCATCAGCAAGCCAACTGTTGGGGCATATTTTTGGCATATTTTCTTTTAAATGATCGGGATAAGGCACACTTCTACCATTCAACCATCTGAATTCTTTCCTGTCACTATCCCATTTCATCCTATTTTGTTCATACAATGCAACCCACAATTGTGTCGCTTCAGAATTGTAAAGAATGAATTTATTGATTGCTTCAATTTCTGCATTCGCTGATGAAATCAAACCAACATTATATAGTACTTAAAGATAAAAATATACATTATATCTAAGTTCAACATGAATATTAATTACTTTTTGTAAATTTGAAAAATTATAAGTCGCTTACTCTTTATCAAGCACTTTTTTCCACTCATTTGGAGCAACTCTCCTTCTCTTTTGTCTTCATCCATTTGATCGTCCCAAATCACCGCTCCTGGTTTGTTGTTGATTTGCTTGATGTACTCACTGGCATAGTAGAAATACTGATACGATATGTACCCCTCTGCCATAGACCCCTTAGGTTTTTCCCTTTGTCAAACAAAACCTTTCAATTTCTTCATGTACCTCTCTAAGAAGAACATCCAACGACAAGAAACAACCCTAACTAATTCAACCTCATCTACCAGGTGGATTAAAAGATGAACTTGTAAGTCCATGAAACTCGTTGGCAGTTTCTTCTCAAACATGCAAACAATATCAACTATCTCTTGACGCCACCGTGGAATGCTAGCCACATGAATCTCCTTTGACGTGATCCAATGTACAAATGCAGATAATTTAGATATGGCATGTCCTAGGTCTTGAGGGAATTCTTGTTTCACACGCCCATGCACAAACAAAGGATAATGATACTGCAAAGTTATAAACACGTGCAATAATATAAAAAATTAGTTATGTTTTATGATCCCCGCATGGGATAAAATTTATTAATATAACAAATAATAAAATCATGCTTTTGACATTATACGTACTCTTAGAAGATTAAAATGGTCATGCGATTTCAACCCCGAAAAATGGTCATCCACGGTGAAGCAGCGCCGTAGTGAAGACCCGTATGAAGTTGGCACCCTCACATCCATTATAACTTCCTTTTCCAAAGATATATCATCTTTTTTTTAAATCCATGGGACATCACCTTATTTGAAAAACCATGAATTAGAGGGAGCAGCGCCTGCCTATAATTCCATTCTTTCTAATCGTCTTGGCCAACATTTCTTTTTAGTTTTTGAAGTAATAATATCTTTCCTAACAGCCAATGTGTCACTTTGTTTCAATGATATGTGCCTCCATAACAAAGATGAAACATTTTTAAATATATGCATGGGATATAATAAGTGGGCAATCTTAAGATGCTCCCAACATGGGAGGTCATAAAAGATAGATTTCCTTTTCATCCCAATTGGAAATTTCTCAACATAGGTGATGAAGAAATCTGGATCATCGAACTTAGGCTCCCCATTTGAATCGAATATTTCTATGAACTCCTTCTCCTTCTCTCTCTAATATGCTCTAAGCCATTCAACTGGTGTCATTATTGGAGGCCTTTGGGTTCTCTCTTGTTTACAATTGAAAGTGGATGCTGCTCTTTGGTAATGGTGTTGTTATAGTAGGAATATCTTGGAGCAATCATACACTGGCTTTCGTAGGTCCTTGGACCATCTAGTTTTTAGAGAAGGTCCACAACATTTACATCCAAAATACCCTTTTGTTACAAGACCTGCGAGATTATATTTGTATACATTAATTAATATGCATGGCACGTTAAAGAATATCATAAAGATCAGAAAAAATATTACAACAAATTAAATAACTAATATGTGAAAGAATATTGTTACATTATATATATAAACAAATCAATAAATTAAACATGTAATTTACTAGAGAAAAATCCTAAGCCTGGATAATCATGTGTCATGTAAGCACATATGCCATACAACATAAAACTCCTCTCTGCTATGATGGGTCTTGATACATTGTATACATTTATCCCATCCCATAATTCATGCAATTCATCTACTAGTGGTTGTAAGTAGACATCCATATTCTTCACTTGTCTTCTACCAGGGACTATGAGAGCCAACATAAGATGTTCATTCTTCACGAAAAACCATGGGGGGGTATTTTTATTGATCACTACTACAGGAAAAACAGAATAGTTGGTGTTCTGGAGGGAATATGGGTTGACGCCATCCATGGCTATGCTGAGTCGTAGACTTCATACTTCATTCTTGAAATTTTCAGGCCATGTATCTATTGGAAATATTGTCATTGATGGAAAAGGATATGGCAAAGGATGTGGTAAAGGAATTGGCAAAGCCTTGGGCTAAAGGAGAATTAAATCTTGATGGGCCGCAGCCACAAATGACAGAAGAGAATTAACAGGTGATGGGTGTAGTCGTTGTGCAGAAGGAATGAATATTTCCCGTAGATCTGAACTACGGAGGAGCAGAATTATTAAAGACAGTCATCTCAGGCGTTTAAAGCCCTCAACAACCAGAATGGGAAATTTTTTTAATCAGGCGGAAGTCCTTTTATTTCTGAATTGGCGGGACAAGTGATCCCCACCATTTATATGCCAATCGGAATAGCAAAGTTATTTTGGTGCAGTGTCTTGTTGATATGAAGTTTTGCGATGCGATCCAATCGCAATTGCCAATCGCAATAATCAAATCTCTTATGGATGTGTAGAGTTCTGCAATGGAATGGCTGTATATAAAACATACCACCAAACCTTATATAAATTGCCCCCACCACAGCAGCAAAGGCCCGTGGGTCCATTTGACCACGTGGCGATGTTTTAATGAAATTGCAAGTCTTGAATCGCAAATTTCAATCGGCGGAGTTTTGTTATGTGCTCCGATCAAAGGCCGGACCCGATCGAGTTATATGCCACGGCTTATTACTAATCACATCTAAGTTCCCAATCGCAATCGGAAGATCTTAAGTGTTGGGCCCGATTGCATCTTGAAATTGGCGGACCCGATGGCGTTATACGATGGAGTTAATAGGTTAAATCGCGTCCGGGATCTTAATCACAATCGAAACTTTCCGATTGATCGCACGCCTTTTGTAATACGCTGCGATTGAAGTGGCGGACCCGATCCTGTTATATGCCGGAGTTAATATGTGCCAATCGCATCTGTGTCCTAATCGCAATCGGAACTTTTCTATTGTGTGCCCCGATTTCATTTGTTCAAAGTTCGGACCCGATTGCGCTATGAGCCATGTTTTATGTGGTCATCGCATCCGGTTGATCAATCGCAATCGCAAGTTTTGTTTGACACCGCCGATCCGCCGACTGCAATGTGGGCCCGGGGTCAAAGAATGAATTTTGGTTCAAAGTTTTATTAATATATTAAACTATTAGCAAGCGTCGAATATTATTTATTCCGAAGGGTTATACATAAGGGGTGAAATCGCTGTAAATATATTTTTTTATCACTTGACAAATAAATTAATAAGAAATAAAAACCCCAGGGAAAATCTATTGGAAAATTTGTAAAAGGAATACCATTAGTGGTTCGTGGTTTTGACTCATGGTTTTAATATAGGCCAGATCTATATAAAGTGATGAGAATGATGAAGAAGTGGTGGGAGAGGGTCGATAAAATGAGTCTCCTTTGGAGAGATCTGTATGAATAAACCCTGACATATCTGAATCGATGGTGCGCCTGTAAATATGATGATCAGATCGACTAACGCAATTATGAAGAACATGTGCATGCGTAAGGGTAATGAATGAATGAAGCTCTCGAAGGAATGTCTGGATGAGCGAACTCTGTTCTTAACTGAAAAATCTGAATGAACCTCTGGTCTTGAATGACGGATGAAGAAACGATGAAGAGCGAGCGCATGATTGCTGAATAAAACATATGAATTCGGTGAGTCTGAGGGTTGGAGCCTTCATTTTGGAAGTAGAAGTTTTCTGCCAGTAGAAACTGGTGTTATGTTCAGGGGGTTGAAGCTCCATTCCAGGAAAGGCTGGTAAACGAGAGAAGGTTGTAGCCTTCTGCAAGTGGGTGCTCGCGTGCTGGTATGAGTCTGCACCAAAATATATTGTAAAAGGTTTTCTCTATAATAAAATATTGAAGACTGAGATTACAGCAGCGGTGGTTTTCTTCCGAATTGGGTTTCCACCTTAAATCCTGGTGTCCATATGTGTTGGTTAATGGTTTGTTCTGTTATTTCTGTTCATGCTTAATGCTTATCTGATGCAATTCTCGAAGTAAAGACATAATAAGATATCTGTACATACATGTTGAATGCAGTACTGAAACATATGTTTTTGAGAAAAGAAAGAAATATTGTTCAGCCTTAAATACTGATTCCCCCCCCCCCCCTCTCAGTATTTTTCCCAACAATTGGTATCAGAGCGGGTCCTTCTGAAAAAGCTTAGCCGCTAGAAGGAAGATCATTCAAGATGAGCAATCAAGAAGGAACATCATCTATCAGGCCTCCACTCTTCAACGGAAACAAATTAATCTTTTGGAAAACAAGGATGAGATCCTATCTTCAATCTCTGGGAGCAGATGTATGGGCTATTGTTGAAGGAGGATATCAATATCCAACCTCAGTACCAAAAGATCCAACGGAAAGAAAGAATTATGAAACAAATGCAAAGGCAGTCAATGCTCTATTGGGAAGTCTAACTGAATCAGAATTTATCAAAGTCATGCAGCTGAATACAACGAAGGCAATATGGGACAAAATCATTCTAAGCTATGAAGGTGATGCAAAGGTAAAAAGTGATAAACTTCAAACTCTCAGAATCCAATATGAGAATCTAAAAATGCTCAATGAAGAAAGCATTGCAAATTTCTTTCTACGTCTTGATGATATTGTAAATCTCATGATAAATTTGGGAGAAACAATTAGCGAATCCACTTTGGTTGAGAAAATTTTAAGATCTCTAACAACAAAATTTGAGTCAAAAGTTTCAGCTCTTGAAGAAAAGTAGGATCTTCAAAATCTTACTGTGGTACAACTTCATGGCATACTCACTGCATATGAAATGAGAAGAGGAGGAACACCTGAAGTCAAAGAAGCAGTCTTTATAACTTCTACAAAAGGAAAGGAAGTACAAATAACAGAAGGATCGGAATATATCTCAGAAGAAGATGAGATAAACTTTGTAAAGAAACTTCAACTTGGCACTGGACGATTTAGAGGTAAGCTTCCTTTCAAATTTTTTGATTGTGGAAGAGTTGGTCATTATGCTGCTAAGTGTCCGTATAAAGAAACACATAAAAAGGGGAAGGAAGTAGCAAGAAGAAATAAGAATCATATTAGCTCGAAAAGGAGTTACTATACTCATGAGGATAGTGATGGGTTATCTAATAGTGAGGAAGAATGTGAACAAGATCTGAGACTTCTCATGGCATTTGAAAAAGAATCTAGAGAAGAAGAGGATACTTTTGTGGATGCTCTAGAAGATAGTGATTTTCTCAATGAAAACAATAAACTAAAAATCTGCTTAGAAGAGAGAAAAATAATCATATAAACTCTGAAAAATCAGCTTGAAGTTAAAGAGAAACACAATGAGAAATTAGAATGTGAAGTAGTATATCTAAGAAAAGAAATTGGGAAAGTAAAGACTCTGAATCTTAGATTTGCTAAAGGTTCTGAAACCTTAGATGAGATTATCAAGTTACAACGTTCTCCTCTTATAAAGACAGGTCTTGGATATATTGGAGAATCTTCTTAGGCATCAGCACCAAATGATCTAAAAGCAGTTACAGCTGGTTTACAACATGCTGCCACTCAGCAAGGGAATAAAGAATCTTTACAGGTAAAGCATGATCATTTCAATTCAAGAAACACTAACAGGAATGTCTTTCAAAGAAACACAAATCAACAGATAAATTCATATAGAAGTTCTTATGATCGCAGAAAATTCTTCTTCAATGGACAATGTTTCTCATGTCACAATTTTGGTCATAAAGCTATTCAGTGTGTAGCATATAAAACTATTATGACAAGACAAGCAAGAAATAAAAAGACTGATAGTGAAGCAAAGAAGAATACTTATAACAACTTTTCTCCTCTTCAAAATGAAGTTGAATGCACTTATTGCAATAACTTTGGCCATAAAGAATCTGATTGCAGGAGAAAAGTTCAGCCAAAAGAACATGTTCCTTCAAGATCCAAATTATGGAAAAAGAAGGAGTTACAGGTTGAAAATTGTGGCATAGCGTTATTTGCAGAAGATGAAGAGAACCAATGGTACATTGATAGTGGATGCTCAAGACACTTGACAGGTGATAAAGACAAACTTCTTGTATATAGTGCTCTAGAAAAGGAGAAGAATGTTACATTTGGAAATGATACTCCTACGGTAATTAAAGGTAAAGGGTCTGTTTTCTTAAAAGATAAGGTAAAAGCTAATGAAGTCATGTATATGGATGGATTAAATCATAACTTGCTAAGTGTAAGTCAAATGTGTGATCAAGGAACTGAAGTGATCTTCAGTTCAAAAGAATGTGTGGTACGTGATCTTGATACAGGTAAAGCAATTATAAAAGGAAAAAGAACTCCAAACAACCTGTATATATTGAAGAACCCCAAAGAACAATGTTATTTGAGTAAATATTCAGAAAATTAGCTATGGAATAGAAGGTTGGGGCATCTGAGCTTCTCTCAAATCAACAAATCAAGCAGACTTAAAGCTGTTCGTGATCTTCCCAATATCACTCTACCTGAAAATATCATATGCAAATCTTGCCAATTCAGTAAGAAAACCAAGGTACAATTTAATACCAAGGAAGGATCATCAAGTAAGCCTCTTGAACTCATTCATACTGACATATGTGGACCTATGAGAAAAAATTCACCCTGTGGTGAAGAATACTATATCTTATTCATTGATGATTTCTCTAGAATGTGTTGGATTGGGCTGCTTAAACACAAAGATGAAGCATTTGAGAAATTTCAGATTTTCAAAGCACTAGTGGAGAATGAATTAGAATTAAAAATCAAGTGTCTTAGAACTGATCGAGGAGGAGAATATACATCCAAAGAATTTCTTGAATTCTGTGAACAACACGGCATAAAAAGACAGTTCTCTGTAGCTGGCACTCCACAACAGAATGGTGTTGCAGAGAGAATGAACATAACAATTCAACAAATGGCTAGAGCTATGCTTGATGATTCCGGAACACCTGACACATTTTGGGGAGAAGCAGCACATACAGCAGCAAACATTCTTAACAAAGCACATGTTCGTGTAAATAGTGATAAAACTCCATATGAACTCTGGTATGGTAATCCTCCCACTATAAGGAATTTTAGAATTTTTGGGAGCAAATGCTTTATCAAAAATAATGATGAAAAAATTGGCAAGTTTGAACCCAGAGCTGATGAGGGAATATTTCTTGGTTACTCCTCTAGGAGTAAGGCATATAAATGTTACAATAAAAGACTTCGAAAGATTGTTGAATGTATTGATGTTGTTATTGATGAGTCTACTGCAGCCCCAAAAGAAGAAAAACAAACAACAGATGAAGATGATGAGGACACATATCCTTCTACATCAAACAGTAATGATGCAAACAGTACACCCAGTGAAGAACCTGAAGAAGAGCTGTCTGAAAAGGCTCCATCTAGATATGTTCAAAAGAATCATCCAGAATCTCAAATTTTGGGAGAAAAGGAATCAGGTGTACACACAAGAAGGACTCTTGTGGGATCTTCTAGCAATCTGGCATTTCTGTCCATGGTTGAACCTCACAGTGTTAGTCAAGCTAGCAAAGATGAATGTTGGATTCAAGCCATGAATGAAGAGCTTGATCAAATTGAAAAGAATCACACTTGGGAGTTAGTACCAAGGCCTCATGACAGAAATGTCATTGGAACTAAATGGATATTCAAAAACAAGTTAAATGAGAATGGGGATGTTATAAGAAATAAAGCTAGACTTGTTTGCAAGGGGTATGCTCAACAAGAAGGTATAGACTTTGAAGAAACTTTTGCTCCTGTAGCTAGACTTGAAGCCATAAGAATGTTTCTTGCTTTTTCAAGCTTCCAATAAATCAAAGTTTATCAAATGGATGTTAAATCTGCTTTTCTCAATGGTGATCTAGAAGAAGAAGTTTATATAGAACAACCAGAAGGATTCATTTTGGGAAATGATGAAAAACTTGTTTGTAGACTTAAAAAAGGCTCTATATGGTCTCAAACAAGCTCCAAGGGCATGGTATTATCGTCTTGACAAATATCTTCATCAACAAGGATTTTCAAAAGGGTCTGCTGATAGCAACTTGTACACAAAAACTGAAAATGACAAACTGTTGATTGTGGTTGTATATGTCGATGATATCATTTTTGGAAGTAATAAAGAGTCTATGAGTCAAAAATTTTCTTCTGATATGCAGCAAGAATTTGAAATGTCTTTACTCGGAGAACTAACATTTTTTCTTGGCCTGCAAGTGCAACAAGCAACAGATGGTATATTCTTATCACAAGCAAAGTATCTCAAGCAAATCCTGAAGAAGTATGGCATGGAAGATTACAAACCTGTAAGTACACCAATGATAACCAGATGCAATCTCAGTTCTAATGATGATTCCCCCACCGTAAATCAACCAGAATATAGATCTATGATAGGAAGTCTACTTTATCTCACTGGGACAAGACCAGACATCATGCATGCAGTTGGGATTGTTGGACGATTTCAAGCCAATCCAAAAGAGTCTCATCTTCAGGCTGTGAAAATAATATTCAAATATCTACAGGGAACTCAAGACTTTGGACTATGGTATCCAAAGAATGCTGATCTTACTCTTCATGCATACACTGATGCAGATTGAGCTGGAAGTGTTGATGATCGAAAAAGCACTAGTGGTGGTGAATTATTTATGGCGCCGTGGTTAGTATCTTGGTTCAGCAAGAAGCAAAGCTCCATTGCCTTGTCTACAGTAGAAGCTGAATATGTAGCTGCAACATCATGTTGTACTCAACTTCTTTGGATGATGCAAACCCTACAAGATTTTCAAATCAAATGTTCATCCCCTATCTCCATTATGTGTGATAATACAAGTGCCATCAGTATCTCAAAGAATCTTGTTATGCATTCCAAAACCAAGCACATTCCCATCAAATATCACTTCTCACGAGAACAAGTGCTTGAGCAAAAGGTGAAATTAGAATATGTTTCCTCCAAAGAACAAGTTGCGGATATATTTACCAAACCTCTACCCAGGGAAGCGTTCGAATATCTCATACTGAAACTGGGAGTAGTCTTTGCCATGCAGAGGATCAGGTCTACTTAATTACAGAAGACTAAATTGGTTTCGCAATGTAGTTGGGCATCTCTGATTGCACAGGCTAAGGGGGAGCATTGGTCATCTGAAAAGGATGCACTATTGGCCTTTTTATATTATAAAGATGTAGCATGATCTCAGGGGGAGCATGGAAATTTCAACTCTTTGCCATTGATGCCAAAGGGGGAGGAAAAGCAACAAAGGGCTTCTATAAGACAATCAGCAGAAGGATATTACCATCAATGCCAAAGGGGGAGATTGTTGGAAATATTGTCATTGATGGCAAAGGATACGGCAAAGGATGTGGTAAAGGAATTGGCAAAGCCTTGGGCTGAAGGAGAATTAAATCTTGATGGGCGTAGTCGTTGTGCAGAAGGAATGAAGATTTCCCGTAGATCTGAACTACGGAGGAGCAGAATTATTAAAGATAGTCATCTCAGGCATTTAAAGCCCTCAACAACCAGAATGGGAAATGTGTTTAATCAGGCGGAAGTCCTTTTATTTCTGAATTGGCGGGACAAGTGATCCCCACCATTTATATGCCAATCGGAATAGAAAAGTTATTTTGGTGCAGTGTCTTGTTGATATGAAGACTTGCGATGTGATCCAATCGCAATCACCAATCACAATAATCAAATGTCTTATGGATGTGTAGAGTTCCGCAATGGAACGGCTGTATATAAAACATACCACCAAACCTTATATAAATCTCCCCCACCACAGCAGCAAAGGCCCGTGGGTCCACTTGACCACGTGGCGATGTTTTAATGAAATCGTAAGTCTTGAATCGCAAGGTTCAATCGGCGGAGTTTTTTTATGTGCTCCGATCAAAGGCCAGACCCGATCGAGTTATATGCCACAACTTATTACTAATCTCATCCGAGTTCCCAATCACAATCAGAAGATCTTAAGTGTTGGGCCCGATTGCATCTTGAAATTGGCGGACCCGATGGCATTATACGATGGAGTTAATAGGTTCAATCGCGTCCAGGATCTTAATCGCAATCGGAACTTTACGATTGATCGCACGCCTTTTGTAATACGCTGTGATTGAAGTGGCGGACCTGATCCTGTTATATGTCAGAGTTAATATGTGCCAATTGCATCCGTGTCCTAATCGCAATCGGAAATTTTCTATTGTGTGCCCCGATTGCATTTGTTCAAAGTTCGGACCCGATTGCGCTATGAGCCATGTTTTATGTGGTCATCGCATCCGGTTGATCAATCGCAATCGCAAGTTTTGTTTGACACCGCCGATCTGCCGACTGCGATGTGGGCCCGGGGTCAAAGAATGAATTTTGGTTCAAAGTTTTATTAATATATTAAACTATTAGCAAGCGTTGAATATTATTTATTCCGAAGGGTTATACATAAGGGGTTAAATCGCTGTAAATACATTTGTTTATCACTTGATAAATAAATTAATAAGAAATAAAAACCCCCAGGGAAAATCTATTGAAAATTTTGTAAAAGGAATACCATTAGCGGTTCGTGGTTTTGACTCATGGTTTTAATATAGGCGAGATCTATATAAAGTGATGAGAATGATGAAGAAGTGGTGGGAGAGGGTCGATAAAATGAGTCTCCTTTGGAGAGATCTGTATGAATAAACCCTGACATATCTGAATCGATGGTGCGCCTGTAAATATGATGATCAGATCGACTAACGCAATTATGAAGAACATGTGCATGTGTAAGGGTAATGAATGAATGAAGCTCTCGAAGGAATGTCTGGATGAGCGAACTCTGTTCTTAACTGAAAAATCTGAATGAACCTCTGGTCTTGAACGACGGATGAAGAAACGATGAAGAGCGAGCGCATGACTGCTGAAGAAAACATATGAATTCGGTGAGTCTGAGGGTTGGAGCCTTCATTTTGGAAGTAGAAGTTTTCTGCCAGTAGAAACTGGTGTTATGTTCAGGGGGTTGAAGCTCCCTTCCAGGAAAGGCTGGTAAACGAGAGAAGGTTGTAGCCTTCTGCAAGTGGGTGCTTGCGTGCTGGTATGAGTCTGCACCAGCATATATTGTAAAAGGTTTTCTCTATAGTAAAATATTGAAGACTGAGATTACAGCAGCGGTGTTTTTCTCCCGAATTGGGTTTCCACCTTAAATCCTAGTGTCCATATGTGTTGGTTAATGGTTTGTTCTGTTATTTCTATTCATGCTTAATGCTTATCTGATGCAATTCTCGAAGTAAAGACATAATAAGATATCTAGACATACATGTTGAATGCAGTATTGAAACATATGTTTTTGAGAAAAGAAAGAAATATTGTTCATCCTTAAATACTGATTCACCCCCCCCTCTCAGTATTTTTCCCAACAGTATCCTCTATATGCTTCATGGCTATTGAATCAGTTGGGATTCGCATAACTCCCAACTCACTTCTGTGTGAGGCATGCCATCCCTGCAACATAGCTATTTCTTTTCAACGAAAGAGCCTTTGAATCCTTGGGATTATAGGCATGTGCCTCAATATCTTAAAAGGAGGACCAATACGTGATTTACCCTTCTTTTTTGATTTACCATACCTGTCATGCCCACATTTCGAACACATCTCTTTGTCTTCATATTCTCCTATATATAGAATACAATCATTTGGACATGCATGATATGATATGTACTCGACACCCAACATTTTCAACAATTTCTTTTCCTCTTCGCTGCTACCAGGCAAGACATTATCACTCGAAAGAACCTTATCTTTGAATAACCTGTAGTTGGTGATCATGGAAAAATATATTAATAAATGTACATTAATGTCGATATAATTATTAACGTTCATAAAATTTAACATTTGTAATGTTCATTCTAGGGTACTGATTATATTTCAAATTTATATAAGGGGAGTACTTTATGGTAACTTACCTCAAAAGTTCTGAGAAACATGCATTCAACAAGCCAAACTTTGCTTTCAATTTGTACAGTAACATTGTTGTCCCCAAATGGGTGGACTTTGATTGACCTCCATGTCCAAAGTGAGGGGTGGTGGAAGCAAATTTAATGCTTTCGAAAAAGGTGTCAGCGATATGAGCATCATCCCCTAGCTAATCATCATTTTGGAACGCATCTAACAACATTGTCTCCATGGAAGTCATATCCCTTAAGTAATAATCCATACCAACCTCTATTTGATTGCCTCCATTTCTAGCTTGTGAATAACTAATATTGTTTTAGTCATTCCTAATTGGTGGATCTAGACATAGCGAGAATTGAATCGGTGGTTTATTCAACCATTCTTGATATCGTTCCTCTCCGATTTTTTCTCTTAATTCAGTATTCTCTTGATTTGACATTTTCGTGGGGTGCAATGGAAGATGGTAGGTCGGTCGTTCATCATCACTAGAATCCTAATAATTTAAAAAAAAAATTGAACATGATTAGTAAAAAATATATGATATCAATTAGTAACCATGTTGACAATATTGGATGATTATAAATTGGTTTGACGTTGAAATAATTACATATTAATCAATATATATACCAAACAATTATAATTATAATTACCATCATTGTCCCAGGATTGTGGCTAGAATATGCAATATTGTTACAATTGGCATGGTGAAGCGGTTTTCCATTTTCATCTACCAAATGCACCTTGCGGTATGCAGCTCTTGATAAGAACTTCGGACGTTTTGGAGCAGTTTGAATATTTTGTGCATCCGAACTTGATGCTGAATATGCATGAACCTGCAAATTTGTATACATTATAAATTTAATTAATTTGTGTGTGATTGACTGCATGGATAGAAAACATATATAAATTCAATTATATTGTGAAAAAATAAAACAAATCTGAAGTAAATATTACGTCTCCACATGGATAGGGAGAACTCCGCAATGGATTTTAGGAAATATTATGGGACAAGATGGATTTTGAAGAACTGTCCATTCCATATAATATATGATATTTTCTCCCTGCATTTGAGAAAAACAACAATAGATTTTGGTGCACAAACTTAAATGTCATTCTGGTGTGTAATGTACAGATAACCGCACCAGTGAGTTTTTATTATTTTGCGCACCGGTGCCATTTTATAACACGACACACCAGTGCAGTTCAATTAAAGGATGCACCGGTAAACGAATAACCGCAAATAAAAAAAGTGCAACCCTATTCTCTTTAAGTGAAAAAAAAGCGGTAAATTGAAAAAAGGGTGGAAAAATATTTTCTAAAATCTAATTTGATAAAACATTTCTTTAAATACTAAACACTTTTCATTATTTCACTATTTTTGCAAAACATTCCAGCCAAATATTTACAGGATACATACCTGGAGCAGACAGAGCACGAGAGCACTATGGATAAGGGAAATACGTTCGAACAGAAGTATTCAGACAATCAGAATTCCAAACCTCTAGTGAGTCAAACCCTGTACCATAGAATTTTAAACGATGTGAGTAAGTTTATTAATTTTTTGTACTTTTTTCTGCAATTTTTTTATGTAGTAAAATAAGAAATCAAAGTCTATTGTTTTTTTTTACTTTTTCAGTAGTTTTATTTATGAAGTAAAATTAAAAAATCAAAGCTTATTGTTTTTTTAACTTTTTTTTTTTCTGCAGTTTTGTTTTACCTTTTCTGTAGTTTTTAGAAACAAAAATAAAAAAGAAATCCATTTTTAGAAACAAAACCCTAGATTCTTTTTGTTTCTCCCCTTTATTCTCCCTCTTTCTTTTCAATTTAGATTTATAGGGTTTGTGTAGTCATAAGAGATCCAACCCATGGGACAACTTGCATATTCGGATCCCAATCTATGTTGGCTCTTGCATCAATCTTAAAAAAATACAGATTCTTTTTCGTCGGTGCGCCCTGCATAACATAGTGCACCGGTGCACTCGGTTCTAGAAGCACACTGTGAAAGCACAGTGATAAAAAATAAAAAAATAAAAAATGTTTTATTAGTGTGCCATATGTAACATATGGCACTGGTGCACTATTTCATTATGGCACATCGCAAACATGTTTTTTTGCAAAAAAAACCATTTTAGAAACAAACCCTACATTCTTTTTGTTTCTGCCCTTTCTTCTCCCACTTTCTGTGATTTCAGAATTAAGGCTTTTCAATTTATATTTATAGGCTTTGTATTGCTAAATATAAGCCTAAGTCATCCAACCAACAGGGGGACCTGCATCATCGGATCCCAATCCATGTCATCCCTTGCGTCAATCTTTAAAAAAAAGACTTTTTTTGCGTCGGCGCATCCTGTGTAGCCTAGCACACCGGTGCGCTTGGTTATAGAAGCGCACCATGAAAGTACAGTGCTAAAAATAAAAAAATAAAATATGTTTTTATCAGTGCGCCATATGTAACATATGGCACCAGTGCACTATTGCATTATGACACACCACAAACGTGTTGTTTTGCAAAAAAAACCATTTTAGAAACAAACCCTACATTCTTTTTGTTTCTGCCCTTTCTTCTCCCACTTTTTGTGATTTTAGAATTAGGACTTTCCAATTTATATTTATAGGGTTTGAATTGATAAATATAAGCCTAAGACATCCAACCAACGGGAAGACCTGCATAGTCAGATCCTAATCCATGTCGGCCCTTGCATAAACTAAAATAAAAATAAAAATAAAAATTGTCAGTGCACCCTGTGCGGCATAGCGCACTGGTGCGCTCTGTTATCACAGCGCACCACGCAAGTACTGTGATAAAAAATTAAAAAAAAACATAATATTTTTTCCTAGTGTTACATTTGTAAAATATGCAACCGGTGTGCTATTTCATTATGGCACACCGCGAACGTTCTGTTTCACAAAAAAAAAAAAAAAAAAAAAGAAAAAAAGATACAAACCTTACATTCTTTTTGTTTCTCCCATTTCTTCTTCCGCTTTCTGTGATTTCAGAATTAGGGTTTTTCAATTTATATTTAGAGAGTTTGTATTGCTAAATATAGACATAAGGCATCCAACCGACGAGATTTAGCTGAAGATAGTCGATCCTAACCATGTGGGCCCCGGTATGAATTCTAAAAAAAACATAATTTTTTTCATTATTGAGTAAACGAGTGCACTGAACAAAACCGTATTTACAAGCGCATTGCAAAATGTAATGTGATAAAAAAATAATATTTTTTTTATCAATGCACCATATGTAAAATATGGCACCGATTTATGCTAAAAAACTAACACTGGACAATTTTTATTATTTGAT
Organism: Pinus albicaulis; assembly: GCA_034641835.2. Lineage (NCBI taxonomy): Eukaryota > Viridiplantae > Streptophyta > Pinopsida > Pinales > Pinaceae > Pinus > Pinus albicaulis. The sequence continues at coordinate 1,043,599,479 of CM076584.1, read as the reverse complement.
CATGGTTAATCGGTGCATTCATTGACATGTAATGCACCGGTGCTCCTTGTTGACATAGAGCACCGTACGTTCTATTATACTATTTTTGCGGTGCGTTTGGAAGAGAGACACGCACCATCGTCGGTGTGTAAACCATGAATTGCGCACCGATGTTTTGATATATTTTTTTTTAATTTGAAAAATTGACAATTTATTTATAAATATATTATTGAATGATATGGTATAGGTTTGAAATTGATAAAGAAATGACTTACAAGAGATCAAGTAACAAAAATACTTATAACACATCAAGAAAAGAAAAAAAGGCAAGTTCTATGTAAATTTTTTACAAAAAAAATTATTTTTGAACTATATGTAAGTTTAACTAATATGTTTTGTTTATTGTGTATCATGCAGAGCCACAAAATGATGACGCCGATAAGATTATTTCTGATCTAGGACTAGAAGAGCGTAAAAGCTTGATGGAAAAATTGCAAAAGGATGAATCAGGTGAATGAAAAAATACTATTGATCCAATATGAGTTTATTTTTTTCGTTTTCATTAATAATATAATTAAAATTATTAGATAACATGTGTGAAAAAGTCTACTAATTCACATATGTTTAATGTTCTATAGGGACCAACAACTCAGAAAAGGAATGTTGTTCTAAGAAAAGAAAAAAAATAGAACATGCAAATGAAAATGAATTGCTCCTTAGCTCATCTAGAGAGGTGTTGGAGGTTAACGAAAGGCGAAAATTTTTTTACAAAAGTTTGAGGGATCTAGTGGAATGAATGTATAGACGTTCTTTCCACTTACAATACAAAAACCAATCCAATGATTCCAAGAACCAAATTTTATGTAAACTATAGGAAGAATTTCCAGAGAATTGGTCAATGAGACATGTCAGAATTTTAATAGCAAAAACATACAACAACAAAAAAGAAGGAATGAAAAATTAATAATCATTTAGATGTTTGTCTAGAATTATTTATAAATATCACTTTTGTTATACTTACTTTTCATATATCAATACAAAAATTAAATAGTTTATTGTCATGTTACATTTTTAGGAAGATTATGAAAATCTCAAAAGATGAACGAGCTGATATCAGAAATATGCCAGTAGGAATGCCCAAAAATGTGTACAAGAATATAGTCAAATAAATGGACAAAATTGCATTGTTGGAGGAGCCATCTCAACAACAACTTGCTTCAAATATAATATGTAATCATTGAATTTTTCGATCATTAGGTAAAATAAATAAACAATTTAGCATTAAATATTAATTTTCAAGTATTTTCTTGCAGAAAAGAAAAGAAAATGGAACCCATTTAGCACATAAAACAGGACGCCAAGGAAGAAAATGATTGATATCTAAGTTTGTGAGTAATTGTTACTTCCTTATAACAACTTAACTAGATTTCATTTTTGTTATTTTTAAGTTGTTTTACAAAAATCATCATTGAATGTCTTCAAACAAGTGCTAACATACAAAGAAGAACCATCAGAGGAATTGATTGAAATTGGGTTAAATATTGGTTGTGTGTATATGTTGGCATATCAGAACTTAATTGTGGAATTTGTAAGCATCTATCGATCTTGTTTTACTCAGCTTCTTCTATAATTAATAGAAAAAATAAATCTTTTCTATTAAATATATGATTTGTTATGGGGTATAAAACTTGCAGGAAACAAAGTATGGCACTGCGCCAACAGATCAAATCTTGAAAGATGGCATGTAACATGGTTTTGAAAGAATGTGTATAGTTTATGAGTCAATTGTTGCATTGGTACATCATCTCTTTTCGATTTACATTGATGTATATTATTTAATATTGAAATTTTCATTATTCTCACCAATGTATATACACTCATTACAGTTTATTTTTTAGGTTTGTAGATGGAAGGTGAAGAAGAAGAAAACAATCAACACTGTGAAAAAAACATTTCTGAAAATAACCCAAGGCATGGAAGTAGCTCTAGCAGTGACAGTAGTTCAAGCGAAGAATGATGATCACTATGTTTGGATATAAAAGCAAGGCGTTGTATTTTTTGAAAAATGTCTGTGAAATCAGACATTTTCTTTAATGTAATGGACATAGTGTCCCAATTGAAAGATAAAGGGATACCAATAATTATCCCATTTTGTATGACAAAGAATGTCTTATATATATATATATATATATATATATATATATATGTTTTAATTTATTATATTGCGTTCTCTATTGTCGATATTGCATTCTCCATTGTCATTCTCAAATGCACTAATAAAAATTTAATTCATATGAATATTTTTATAACATATATATGTGTCAACTTTTGATGAATAATGAATTTTAAAAAACCAAAATAATTATGATATGATGTAACAAATTAATCCAAACATCACATTCAAATCCATTCAATAAAAATTTAATTAATATGAATATCATTATAAGATGTGTCAACTTTTGATGAATAATGAATTTAAAATAATCACAATAATTGCACTGTCACAAGTCGATGTTTCTAAAAAAATATAAAATTAAAACTGGTGCGTGTATTCTTATACCGGTGTGCTTGTATTCTTAAGCACACCGGTGCATTTTTACGGCCTATGGGCACCGCACAAATACCAAAACCAGTTAAAATATCAAGGCATTTGTGTGGTACAACGCTTCGGTGTGTTTATGTCTATATACACACCGGTGTCGTTTTATGCCCTATGAGCACCGCACGAATACTGATACCAATTATAAATCTCAGTGCATCTATGCACCAGGGCGTTTTTGTGTCTATATGCACCGGTGTCGTCTTATGACCTATGAGCATTGAACAAATACCGATACAAATTATAAATCTCGGTGCGTCTGTGTGATACTATGCACCGAGGCATTTTTGTGTCTATATGCACTAGTGCATTTGGATGACCCATAGGCACCACATGAGTACCAATACAAATTATATATCTCGGTGCATTTTTATGATACTGCGCACCGGGGCATTTATATGTCGATATGCACTGATGCATTTTTGTGACATATTTTCACTACATGAATACAAATACCAATTATAAATCTCGGTGCATTTGTGTGATACGGTGCATCGGGGCGTTTCTATAAGTATACACACTAGCACTTTGATACGACCTATGGGCACCTCTCAAATCCCAAGAACAATTAGAATGGCCCCATGCATTGTATCACCAACACTACACCCGATGCTTTTTTATACCTTAACGGCTTGATGCATTCGCCTTCGACCGCCTTGGGGCTTTGTCTGCAAGTATGCACCGGTGCATTAAATCCTGATTAGTGCACCGATGAAAAAAACATTTGTAATAACCTCTGGCTGCCCATTTTTTTTTAGTTGTGTTTAATTTCCATTAAAAGCTTCGCCAAAACCTCTGTATCCAAAAACGGATGTGGTAGCATATTTTTTTTTGACAATTTTGGCCAATTTTATAACACTAAAATCCTCCTTTATCACCTCCGCTAGAGGGTCTTTTCCTTGTAGTGTATGTACCAAGTGTATTAGGTGGTCTGGGATGGTGACTTCTCACCATACCCAGGACTGCATGACTATCAAAGGAATAAGTGCGTTGTGCGCAAAGGGTCTTTGCTGCTGGTGGGTTGTCCGCCAATTTCTGACTGGACCTTAGGAATAATTAATTTTTTTTCCTTCCTAATGTATTTCTCCTTGAAAATCTTCATTTTTATTTTTTTCTTGACATTCTCTAATTTATTTTTCCTGTATGATTTTCTGGTGTTAACAGTTTCCCCCTAATGTATGCAGTCTAGGAGGATCTGTATAGCCAAAATACATCACGTTTTGTTTTCTGTGTGATCCTGTTGAGAGAGAGAGAGAGAGAGAGAGAGAGTAACTTTATATGGGAATAAGTAGGGAAACCCCTTGTAAAAAAAAAGTAAGACCCCATGATCTATGGGAAACCTACAAGTGATAAAAATGAAACAATACTTCTACAAATCGAGCATGTCCCATGCTCGTGATAATGACTAGTTAAAAAAATCTGACAGAATTGGTTATGTCAAGTCACGTTGTGGTAGGTGACCTGCTGTTGGCTGATGATGATGATTGTTGATGCCCTCAAGGGCATTTTTTCTATGCATAGACAAGATAAATGTGGCACCCAATGCGTTGGTTAGGTAAGGAATTTATGAAGGAAATTCTTAGTAATAGCACGGGTCTTCAACTATTGGGTATATTCCCATGTAAGAATTTCTAAAATAGATGCTTACTGAATACGAGTCCTCAAATAATTCTAACAGAGTGAAAATTTTATTAAGTACGATACCATATTAACATGAAAACTTTGCTAATGTCGAATGTCAAGGGGATTGATGACTTCAGTGGGCGATGTTAATTCTCACTGTGCCACTTGAGGATTCCCCTTTTATTGGTGGGGGCTCATCCAAGGTACTACCTCCTTCGTCGATAATGATTATTGGATTCGATAGGAAGGAAGCATCAACTAATAAAAAATAAGTACTGGTACAAGGGACCAGTGTTTCTCATGAAAACATGGTTTTATGTGACTGGTTAACAAGACATGATGGTGATATATGGTTGAAACTGGTGATGATGGTGGATGGTCCCAAGGTTGTAGCTATGAATGAAGTGGTTCTATTCATAATAAATTCTGATGTGGGTGTCCTTGGTGTTAGTATGACATCTAGGGTGGGTGTATGTGTGTTATAACTAACATGATTTGTGTGTGGTAAATAATGTGCAGCTTCGACCAAGGGTTATTAGGGACTGCTGCCAGGTAAGAAGTGTAAGTAAATGGGTGGAAGTTTTCTCTTAAAAAAAATCTTTGTACACTTGCCAAAAGAATTTGAAATTGATTTGGATGTACAAGCACAGAGACAGGTACCCCATTAACTTGTATGATCCTGATGCAAGGAGTGTGTTTTTCTGAGGGTGGGGGCCCCATTGGTTGGTCTCGGTACCAGGGTGATGAGGCAGATGAAAAATTTCATAGATGGGCTATGTTTATGAGGTCGTGGCAGGCAAAATGTGAAATGTGGTGATGCATTTTTGTTGATCCAATTGTAGAGAGAATGGTAGCTTGGGAACATAGTTTTGATATGTGATGAGTAAAACTGAATGATGTTTGATAGTATATGCATGAATATGAAGTGGTTCCATGACCAGAGTTTGTGGCCATGGCTCCAAGTAGTGATGTATGATCTAAATAAGTGACAAATGTCATCGAAGGTGTGGCTCTACTGACCTACAAGGGCAATTATCACGTACAAGGTGAGGTGATGATAAACATGGTCGAATGAATGAAACCTATTGTTTTATGCTTCTGAGTAAATGTTTTTAGGATATGTAAATATTTTTAAAGGGAAGCCTATCATGCTGAGAGTAGAATGATACCGACTCTTGTACTTTTTCTGTCTGGGAAGTATGGTGATTTGGTGTGTTAGCAACGCCCGCGACCAATACATTTTTTCATACAAATATTTGGAAAAATATTGAATTCAAATAAATGAGAGAGGGATTACCTAACATGTAGTATGGGGGGGGTGGCAATTTGGGCCCGAAAAATAAATTTTTTGAAATTTAGATTTTTGAGGTCCAAATAGAACCTGATGAAGTGTTGATCACTGTGATTCTCACAATTTTTTGATTGGATACTCTGAGCTCTAGTTATGGGCCCCCTAAAGTGGTAAAAAAGGCGATATAAAGGCTAATATGGCCCACTTTTAGGTCATTTTTGTTTTCTGAGTGTGTGAGGTTAGAGCTAATTTTGAGAGCTTTTCTTTCTGTTGTGGTCAGCCAGAGTACCCTAGATTCACACGTATAGTATTAGGTAGGAGATGAAACCTCCTATTATTCATTTTTTCCATTTTCATGTCTGGGTGGGCCGTACAGGAGGGGTATGTACATACTTTTTGTCTTTTTTTTGGTAGGACTACGTGGGTGATCCAAGCTAGCGCAAAGAGGTCTCCGTGCAAAGAATTTCTCTTTGCGTGGAGACCACGCAAGCTATAAAATTTTCAACGCACTGTGCTGCATGCTTGTGTCAGGTACATGCACGATTTCAACACACACCAATGACACTAAAGCAAGGGGATGTCAGAATTAACTTAACTAGATGGTATTTTTGAAAAACTGACTTTTTGGTGTTTCCTTATGTTATCACCCAATTTTTTTTTTCTTCAAAACATTATATGTCAATTATGTTTTTGATCATGGTCTTAAATAGATCTGAAAGTCATTTTTAGTTTGGCTAAGGGTAGGTCATAGTTTTTATAAGTTTAAAGGTCATCATTTAAGTTCAAATAAAGTCCTTCGAGGTTCATTCCATGATCAAAGATTCATATTTTTCATTTAGGGGTAATTCCATTAAGTTTCGGGCTAAATTTATGCAATTAGCCAAGATTCCTTCATTTTGTAGCACTGTTAGTTCAAAAAAGGGGTTTTGCGCTACGAAAGCGTTGCTACTTTCGTAGCGCTAAGTGAAAAAAATACACTGTGTGCACTACGAAAGCGCAGTTTCTTAACTGTCATGTCAAGTAAGCCAAAATTTGTAAGAAATCCCTTAAGAAATGATAGGGCAAGGGTATGGTGAGTCAGTTAGAGGTCAGATTAAAAGTACTTACCCATCTCACATCCATCATCATCATGATAGGGGCATCATTCAGTTGTAAAATGAGATTTCAAATTCGAAAATCTTGCCTAATTCAGTCATTCCAGTTTTCATTTTCCTCCACTCAATTGTTTAAGCTCTGAAGTAGTAAAATTAAGCCTATGGTTGTTCTATACCAAGATTATCTTCACTATAATCAAGCGAGGCTATTCCTTTTTCTCAAGTGAGGTTTTTCTATGTTATCAAGCGAGGTTGTTCATTCATAATCAAGCGAGGTTTTTTCACCAATTCCAGAGAAGCTGACAGGTTTTTTAGAAAGGAAGCATGGCAGAGGAGAAGAAGGTCCAAAGAGGGGGACATTATCTAAGATATGAGCCTGAGAATGTAAATTCTATTATTGGCGATCAAACAATGATGGAGGCTTTTGGCAAAGCATGTTGTCTCAGATTTTGTGAAAAGCTATAGGGTTTCCACACTCAAGTGTCTAAGGATTTTACCTTACACTTCAGTGGAACCAATACCAAAATTGGGATGTTAAATGTGCCAGTCACACCTAAGATCATTTCTTATATGATATAACTACCAAGGGGGTAGGAGACTTGGTTTAAAGGTTTTAAGTTTGACATGGAACCATGCAAGGAATTTATGAAACCTGAATATGCAGATATGGACCTAAATAATGTAATACCTAGGGGATGCATCAAAGATACCTATGCTAAGTTGTTGTTCAACATTCAAATATACTTTACATGTGAAGGTAGGTACCATAAATTTTATACTTATCATTTCAAGCTGCTGCTACACTTCACAGATAGGATATCATTAGACTTGCCCTTTTACTTACATAGGAGCCTTGCCAAAATGTCTAAAGTACAAGCCAAGTCTAATGGTTGTGAAACCTCTTTGTTTCACCATGGTTTGATAAATTTATTGGTTTTGAATGAGCTTGAGAAAATAAGTAGGGATTGGTCTTCCTTTTTGTTTATGAGTGGATTTTAAATGGAAACCCTAACCCCAACTAGAAACCCTAAAACTAAAAAGACTCCTTCACCACCACTAGCAGAGTCTAGTCAGCCTGTGGTTGCAAGAGAAAAGAGCTTTGTAAAGTTTAAACCAAGAAAACAGGTTGAGAAAAGAGAAAATAAGACACAGGTTCTTGTTGCAGAAATTCTATCACCTGCAAAATAGAGATTAGAAATTGTCAAAGAAGCAAAACAAAAACAAGTGGCTAGCAAACAGGAAATCTAGAGAAAGATAAGAAACCAAGCAATAGCATCAAAGGGAAAAGCAGTGGTTTCAGGTACAGAGGACAACCCAATGATGAAAGGAAACTTGGATGACATCCTTCATGCAATTGATATATAAGAATCACCCATTGTGCAAGCAGATTTCATTGAAGTGGATGAACACAAATATAAAAGAGTGAAATCAGCTAAAAAAGTTGAATTTGAGGGTGAAAATGCAGCATTTATTTTCCAATCAAGGAAAAATTTAACCAGTCATGCAAAGAAACTCCAAGAAGGTAATAAAGAGGTCCAAGTAACTGTTAAAGTAGCCAGAGTCCCTGAAGAGGTGGTTGATCTCTCATCACCAATAGTGGAGCATGCAACTAGCAAGACAATGAAGGGAAATGAACACATGACATAGTGTCAACTTCTTGAGGAAAGATTGAAGATAGAAAACCAAGATATTTTAATGATGATAAAGAGGGCCAGAAAGCACAGCATTGAAAAAACAGAGTTCAAAAGGATGAAGGCAGTATGGGAAGGCCAAACTGTTTCTAGGTCTGAAATTCCAAGTGTTGCAGAACAATTTTTCACATTGATAGTGCCAGCTATCAAAGAAGCAAAATTTATCTGAGTGATCAATACTCATTTGAGAGCTAGTAATAGAAGGCTAAGAGGCCAAGTGGAGGATTTAGATCTGCAATTGAAACTGTCTCAGGATGAACCAAAAAACTAAGGTGCATAATGAAAAATTCAAAGGCAAAATCAAATGGGTAATAAAGAATAAACCTCATGAAATGGTGTTTTAGTTCATATGGCTATTTTTCTTGATGAAACCAGTGAATTTATGAAGTTTTGACAAATTTTGGTTTGATTTTTTGAAGAAAACCCGAACAAAACTACTTACTCAGCAGTTTCGTAGCGCAAATAGTGCAAAAAGGGTGAAATGCGCTACGAAACTGCTGTAGCAGCATTTTTCACCCTTTTCCATAAATTTTTGAAGGGAAGACCTATATATTTTGGCCTGAAAATTATAAGGAGGTTTTCTTAAGTGAATATGTAGATAATCCCAAAGGAAGGAAAACAAATTTTTAAGGAAAATAAGTTAAAAGTCAGCGCTACAAAAAGTGCTACGAAACTGTGTTGTTTTCGTAGCGCAGGTTTGTTTTGGCTATTTTGGGAAATTCGATGATGATTTTGTATAGTTGTCACTTATGGATGATTTTGAACACATTTTATTTCAATTCCTGACAACAAATGGTTTCGAAGTCATGGGTTCATGGTGGTTAAAGTTCCTCAAAAACACAAAGAATCCTAAGCCTAGAAAACAGGGGACAGTTTCCTAGTTTGCAGGAGATCAGTATAAGTGTTGGAGCTTATCATTTGGATTCGAACTTATGGGAATATAGTTGGAAAATGATTTAATCTAGCTTAGATAAGGTTTTTATGAGTATATTTAATTAGTTTGAGTCCTATTTGTAATAGTACTATTCTCTAAGTTTGCAGTTGTCATTTTGTAATAAATGCCATGTCTAATAGTTGGGCAAGGTGTCTAAAAGTAGGAATTCAATGTATCTAGATGAGGATAACGTTATCCTATGTTTTAAATGGTCTATAAAATATGAAGAAGTTGAAATTCTAAGGGTTGGACATTTTTTAGCAAAAAACATTGTGTTTATTGTAAGTAACTGTTTTCAGCTTAATACAAAGTTTTCTACTTAGCCAACTCAAGGTTCATGAAGAGTTCTTGTATGTTCTTGTTCTGATGGCATATTTTTAATATCCTATTGTAGTGGTGTTTGCTTATGGTACTCAGAATTCTTCATTGATGCTCTAAATTCCTTCATAGACAAACTGACTGTGTGTTTTACTGTTTCACATGTGAATTCCTTGACTTGAACTCTGATATGATTTGACTTCCATGCTAGGTAGATTTTTTTGTTTTTGATAAAGCTATTATGACTCCATAAGCCCAATGTACACTTGCTAATGTGATTTACAACTATTTTATATCATTTATATGCTTTTAACCCATATAGAGTTAGCCATCTACATATTTATCAAAAATCATAAACCCTTGAGAGAGCTCTCTCAGGTTGAGGAGGCTAAGCCTCAACCAAAATATTGGTCTAAAACAGTTACATGAGATTAACTTGATTGGCAGCTTATTAGGTCTAATTTTGTGATAACACCTTATTGGCAGGATGTTGTGGAGAGAGAGAGATTGGCTTGCCCTTCACACAATAGTAGCACGAAACCCACTTTCTTGAGAGAATTTGGCACAATATGGGCTACTCAAGTTTTTTGAGAGCCACATTTTGAGGTCCCATGATTATTTTTTACGGTACCTGGTTAGGTGTTGGGATAGGCAACAATGTGTGATGGTTTTGTGCCAGGACTATATGAGGATACATCCTTAGACTGATATATACTTTGTGACAAGTCTTTTGCCTCACGGGGAGGCTCTCCCATATCCACTCCCTACTGGGCGAGTCAACATCCATGAATGGTCTGAGTAGGCTAGGGCATTGTGGGCATAACACCATATCGCGGGGTTGCATTCGACTGAAATCTGTTAGAGATTTGGCTAAGTAAGCCACTATGCCTATGATAGTCCGCTTGTCAGGGTCATCGTCATTGCACTAAGTATCACGACTGCATATTGCAGTGTTGCACCAGTTGTAGTCGGGTCACTTCTTTGATTGGTCCCAGTTTTTGTATCAAGGTATGGTCAAACAGTTTTCCAAGGTACAGAGGGGTGCAGCTAAGACCTTCGGTTATGCGAGCATCCTATGTTCCATTATGTACGAGTGAGTCGTGATGTTAAAACCCTTTGTTGTGTTTCCTTTGGGTCCTCCAAGGGATCCTCAGATGCACCGATGGGCACATGTGGTGCCCCGTGTTGGTGGGGGCGAGGCACATAGATATTCAGATGAGACAGTCGAGGCATGGTTTGAGTCGAACCCACAATGCAGCTTCAGGCAAGGGAGATGGAGCAGGAGGGAGGACAGATTGATAAGGGACAACGTGGGTATGAATTGCTCAATTTTTTGTATGCAGGGGTTGACTTCTAAGGGGATTCAGACATGGGTCTCCCTCCTGGTTATTTATGGGGACCGACATGTATGATATTTTATATTTTTTGCATTTTAGAATTTCATTTTTTTGTATATATATGTCGCCGATGGTGACATTGATACTATTTTTGGTATTATTTGCAGATTCAGGGTAGCATGGTGTCTCGTTGCCTTTTTGGCAAGCCATGAGCCTAGGAGGAGGGGTACACCAGATATGGGTCAGGCCCAGCTAGGGGGACATATCGGTTCAACTGGTTTCTTGGGGGAGGGTAGCAGTGTTGTTGCTTTAAGTGGAGATGTTGCACTATTGGCATGTGCAGAGGCTACATAGGCGCGTGTGACAGTGGTTGAGGCACTCTTGGTGGTTGTCGAGACTCAATTTTTGGCCACAGAGGCACAAACAGTGGATTTTGAGGCTCAGCTGACAGATGCTGCAACTCATGCTGAGGCTGCAGATGCTTGTTTTCAGGATTTTGAGGATTCATGGAGTAAGATGGAGAGGTTGACTCGAGGTTTTCTGACTAGGTTTTTTTATAACGTAGTCGACATATGGTTAGAGATAGTTATGGCCTGGGAGAGGGCACATCACCTGAATTTGTGTTGAGCAGCAACTGCTGCTCCGATACTGGTGCCAGGTGCTCATGTGGGTCCAAAGGACCCTCCTAGTGTGGCTTAGCCCTAGATATTATGTATGATCAGGGAAAGTGCTTGTTATGAGGGGGCTACCCTATGCTAGTGTTGTGTATTTTTTGACTGACTTAATAGTCAGTAGGCTTGTTTCTTTGTATACTGGTACACATATTTTATATATATATATGCGATATATATTTTTGGAAGCTCTCATGATGTGTCTATGGTTATTTTTATGATGTTTATATGTTTATGATGGTATTGTGCTCATGGTTGATGGTTTATACGAGATGAATTCCAATCTAAGACATGGTTAGCTATGCCATTGACTATTTGATTTTGATCTCTTGGTATATGTGTAAATGTAATGTGATCAAAGTGGTGGACCAACCTTCGTGCATGCATGTACTTCCTAAAAATGCATGAATCTTGTCCTTGAAAGGTTTGGTTTAACTATGATACCACTAAATGGGAATCAAGAAAGACATGCAAATGGTTGATGCCTTACTTCGAGGCATCACTCAAAATTCCAATGACTGTATCATATTCTTCTTGATTGTTTGTGGCTGACCCTATACACACTCCGTTGGTGAGGTATGGTAATCGGTCATATGAGTATATGGCCCAAGTGGTGGCAGCTAAATTTTGCAACCATCGAGAGGATCCATCAGCGAATCCAAAATAGTATATGGGTGGATGATCCATCTATGACACAAGAGCGTGGTTTTTATAACAAGTCCATAATGATTGAGATCATCATAACAAAATTATGTTACATACGTTTCTATCTAGGGTACTGAGGATTTCCGCCTTATGGGTGGAGATTCTTGAGGTAGAGCCCATTGATGGGGTTGTTTAGGCATGTCCCATCGGAATATGAAAAAATGTATGCTCCTTTAAGGAGACAATTTTTGATGATGTAAGGACCCTTCCATAATGTTTCTAACTTCCTGGGTCCTAAGGCTTCTTTTGCAACATCATAGCAGAGGACTAGCTCCCTCTCGGAAAATGAGTGAGGGGTGATGTTGCGATCGAATGACGCTTTCACTCTTTTCTTGTGAGCTTCATTGTGTTGGAGATACTCTCACCAGATTTCCTTGAAAATTTCTAATTTTACCAACCATTGCTCTAAAGGATGAGTATCACTGAGAATCTCGATGGCTGCAAGTAAGTTGGGGTCTTCACGTTCGATGAGAAGCACAACCTCCACTCCATATACCAACTGGAAGGGTGTAAATCCTGTTGATGATTTGACTACAGTGCGATATTCCAATAAGGTTGAAAGCACCATATGGTTCCAGTTGGTTTTGTGGTTGTTTACCATGTGTTATAACATCGTTATGAGTACTTTGTTGACAACTTATACGTGGCCATTGGACTAGGGGTAGTATGTTGACACAAAATCATGCATAAAAAAAAGGTGTTGGGATAACTCTTGGAATATTTCATTTTAGAAATTATTTCCATGGTCGGATACTAACTCCTTGGGTATACTGAACTGTGTGATGACATGGTTGAAGAAAAATTGTGCGCGGTTTCTACGGTGTTGTTGTATGTGGGCATGGATTCTTCCATTTGGTGAAATAGTCAACGAATACTATGATGTATTTGTGGTTGCCTAACGACATGGGGTTGCAAGTCATGAACTCAATTCCCCGTTTGAAAAAGGGGCCTACTACAATGACAGGGTGCAAGGGAGCTAGAGGGGTTCTTGCCTTGTGAGCGTATCGTTGGCATCACTCGCACCTTTTGACTACTTGTATGAAATCGTGGAACATGATGGGCCAGCAATAACTGACACGTAAGACTTTTTGGGTGATGGCCATCCTAAAGAGATGGTTGAGGCAAGCTCCACTATGGCAATCATTTAGGGCCTGCTCAGCTTGGTCGTGAGTAAGGAATCAATGTAAACTAGTCTCGATGTCTCGTCAGTAAAGGACATCCCCCATAATAAGGTATCGAGGGGCTTGATGGTGTATGCGCCTTTCGTCGCCATGGGTGAGTTTGGGTTTGAACTTTTAGGTTTGTAAAAAAAGAAGGATTTTGTCGTACCACGAATCCTTTGTTGTTACCAAGAAAAAATTTTCATCAGGTAGTGAGTCATTAAGGGGGATCCTTGGGTCTCATTATGGAGATCAATGATGAACTCAGCTAGGAAGAGTGATTTTTTTCTCTTAGGGGAGTTGAACTAGAGGTCAAATTCCTGAAGTATAACTATCCATCAGGTGTACTTATGGTTCATCATGTAGTGTGTTAAGAAATATTGCATGGGGTTGATAGTTGTTATACGTTTTGTGGCCCAGAGGATAATGTAATGCCGAAGCTTTTTTACTGTGTGTACTAGGGCTAGGGTTGTTTTTTTCTTCTGGATCATAACTCAAAATAGGGCCAACTAGGTTCTCACTGATGTAATAAATTACGTGCTCTTTGTTGTCTAGCATGTCTTGGAATACCACCCCATCTATGGATGTATCTGATGCAGATAAGTATAAGGTGTAGTATTTTTCATAATTGGGTGGGTTGGTCAAGGGGGCTGAAGACATGGTGTCTTTTAGTGCCTCAAATTATTTTTGAGCCCGATCATCCCATTTGAAAGGAATATCCTAATGGAGGAGACATTGGAAGCCCTAACCGCAAGTGGCATAGTAAGGGACAAAGGACCGTAAGAACTTGGATTTACCCTATAGACTTTGAAGTTGGTTTAACGTTTTGGGTGGTGGTACCTCTTTGATTTCTTGGACCTTGAGTGGGTCCACTCTAATTCCTTGTTGGGATACTATGAATCCTAACATTCTTCCTGCGTTAATGCAAAAGACACACTTGAGAGGGTTTAAGCATATGTTATATTGTTGGCATCAATGAAATACTAGCCTTCTATCTTCCAAATGGTCAGCTCACTTCATGTATCGTACCATGAGTTCGTCCAAATAGGCCAATATGAGATGAGCTAGGTCATGGAAGATATAGTTCATGGCCCGCTGGAAGGTGGCGACAACATTTTTAAGACTAAATGGAATAACCTGGTATGTAAATGTGCCCCAGGGGGTAGTGAATGTAGTCTTGTACCGAACCATATGTCGGATCTGAATTTGGTTTTACTCGAAGAATCCATCCATGAAGGATAAGATCTCATGACCGAAACAAGCATATATGACTTCGTAGATGAATGGAGTGGGGTGATTTTCCTTGGGACAAGATTTGTTTAGGTCTCGAAAATTGGTACAGACTCAAATGGTGCCCTATTGTTTCATGATGCGTACAGGGTTGGAAACCCGAGATGTGTAAGCAATAGGATAAATGAACCTAAATTTATGGAGCTTTTCTATCTCCTGTTTGATTTGTTAAACTTTATATGGGTGTAACTGACGATGTTTCTGGAAGATGGGTGATACGGTGGGCCATGTGTCAATGTGGTGCCCCATGATGGTGGGGCTTAAAACTGGAATTCCTAAATAATCCCATGCGAAGATGTCCATGTACTCTTGTAATAAGGTTGTGTATGTAGTTACTTCCTCTGGAGAGCATGCTGCCCCCAGAGAGATTTCTTCAGTTTTACCTGGTTTTTTCAAAAATATTCACCTTAATGGTGTTAGCAATCCACTAGTTCTATGAAGGCTGCAAAGGAGACCAACAAAGGTAACCACAAACAACTTTGACCTAGTAGCTAGCCCTACTAGGCTGAGAGGGATCTCTCAATGAGATCAAAGTCAAGGATTTACTATGATATATAATATATTAGGCTAGATATGATAAGCTTAGGTATGTTTTGAGTATTTTAGCATTTGATGTTGGATCAAGGATGAAACCATGTAGCTAGGTCTAGGTATCAAAGAGTTTACAACTACAAAGATATAAAGGAGAAAGGTAGTAGTGGATATATGATGGATTTAGGGTTTTGTAGGTATGGTGGTGAGTCTGAAAAGGTATAGGGATTTATTGAGAATATTAAATCATGAATTCATTAAATTGGATGAAGAAAAATGACATCTTCATATAAACAGAGCTAAATCAATAGAACTATGCCTATGAATTGTAAGGAAATCCACTGAAGATAAAATATATGAAAGAGGAGCTTTATATCATTCAATAAATACTATAATAGGGAAGATACATGATCATAAACTCACTGCACATGAATTCCTAGATAATAGCTGCAATTGTATCCTTTAATTTCTAAATATGAAAGTGAAAGTACAAGCTACAAAGATTACAATCCTTTGATGTCCAACCAATCAAATGACTCTGAAAATGATAGATATAGACCAAAAAAAAAATATCCCCTCTCTCAAGGGTTGAATCCATCAATTGTGGAGCTGATTACATGATAAGCTCAACAAAACCCCAATCTCTAGTGGATGTCAACCAATTCACCTCAAGATAGGAAAATAGATACATTTGAACAAGAATAACTTTACAAGCATGTATCTACCCTAATTTATCATTTAGTAGCTCAATTAAATATTATGACATCATCATTTCATCAATTGCATCAAAAATTCAAGCTAGGTCAAAATTTCAGTGAAAATTGCCTTATGGAGAAAGCGTAGTGAAATCAGGAGAAATCATAGCGAACTAGAAGAAATCATAGTGAGCTCAACAAAATTGAATTTTGGAGGCCTTCCACGTGTCCAAATAAGGATATGAAAGCACCATTTGAAATCTCTTCATGTATGCTACATGATAGGTTCATCAAGCACTGAAAAAGGTGGCTCCTCGCCCTCCAAATATTCAAAATCCCAAGACTACTCAAAAATTGTAGTGAAGCCTACAAAAATTGGGCGGAAAGGTGATTTTTAGCATGTTTTTGGGCATTTTGTTTAGAAATTTGAATAACTGATATATTATTCACTGAGATTCGCCTGATCACACACTATTTTATCTTCATGCACAATACATAATCTCTTCTACCATTGATCATTAGTTGCGGAAATAAAATCAATTGCATGCACACATTAAAACCATAAACAATCACACATATGAACACAGTATTTCATGGGAAAGCTTAAAGTTGAAAACCCCCAAATATCTGTATATTATATGTCATGGAGATCATGTAATAATCATTGTACAAAGCTCCTCACAAGCTCTCATCACAACCTCGAATTGCTACACACTAATCAAGCTAGATCTAGCAAAACACATGCTCCAATATCTGCCACCTAATAGCCAGCCTCTATTGCATAATCAATGTTGTAGGATGGCTCATTAAATAACTTGAACCACCTGGCTTGTACTGCGCAATCCTCATGGGCTTCTCCAATAACTGTGTGTTGCAAATATGCAACAGTATACTCACAACTGATAGTTAACCTACTCTTTCACCTATCTTTGCACTGGTCTCCACTGAAACTGTCCATGCACTGAAGTTAACTGATGTATTCTTTAGTTGATTAATGATTTTATAATTAGTGAATTAATTAATAATTAATTCACACCACTCTCATTAATTGTATCAATCAGTTAAAATAGATACAACTAGTTCAACTATGTTTAGATTAGTTAAACTGAACACAACTCCATTAACTCCTCAATCAACTCCACCAAACTATGTCACATGAGTTCTAACTGAAGTATCCATGCAATAGCTCCACATAACCCTCAGGAATAGCGTAATTCCTTCTGTCAGCTCCTGTGCCACATCTGTGCACTTAACTGAAGTGCTCCAAGAGAATAAGATAATGTTTATAGTCCAAATATTATTAAGAGCTAATAATATTCGACATATCTATTTTTAGACCGGCAATCTAAAAATAGATTCTGCCCAGTATGTCTAAAAATAGAAGTCCATCTATTTTTTCCGACTTGACCAACCATCCACAAATAGCATCCTGCAACTCATAGAACATGATCCATATGTCTAAAAATAGACATAGTCTAAAATAGACTTTGCGCCAAAAATAGCCTGTGGGCCCACTTAGTGAAGGCGACTCCTTTCCACTAAGCTCATCATCTTGTTGCAATCTCAACACTCCCTCTCAACAAGATATGGATTATCTGCAACCCCTATCCTGCCCCTGTGGTATTCGAATTTGCTCTTGGTGAGCGCCTTCGTCAAGATATCAGCATCCTGATCCTCCGTGGGAATGTATGAAAGTAACATGACCTTCCGCTGCACACAATCTCTGATATGATGATACCGGATGTCAATGTGTTTAGATCTATCATGAAATACTGGATTAACCGAGAGTTTGATGCAACTCTTATTATCACAATAAATCACAGTAGGCTCTAAGTGTGAACCGAACAACCCGACCAGGATCTTCCTCATCCATATAGCCTCGCATGCAGCCAAACTTGCTGCCATATACTCGGCCTCTGCTGAACTGAGTGCCACGGATCTCTGCTTCCTGCTGTACCAAGAAACTACTGTCGACCCGATACTGAAAATCCCTCCAGATGTGCTCTTTCTGTCCGTTGGGCTCCCTGCCCAATCTGCATCCGTGAAGCCACATAGCCTCACCTCATCCGACTGTCTGTACCATAATCCATATCCCAATGTGCCTCTGAGATATCTCAATACATGCTTCCCCGCCTTCCAAAAGAGCTTGGTAGGCTTAACCATAGCTTGTGAAAATTGGTTAACTGCATAGCATATGTCGGGTCGTGTATTGACCAGATACATAAGCGACCCCACCAACTGTCGATAAACAGTGGCATCCACTACCTCCGCTGAAGTAGCATTCTCCTTCCTCCATCCACCAGGAAGAGGAGTATCAACAGGCTTGCAGCCCTGCATGTTGAACTTCTCCAGTATCTCCCGGGCATACTTGCCTTGAGAAACAAACAGTCCATCACTGCGCTTCCAAATTTCCAATTCCAGGAAATAATGAAGGAGGCCCAAGTCCTTCATCTCTAATTCTTTTGGAAGATCATCCTTGCATGAGAGTATCAACAGCTCATCACCTGTCAAAATCAAATCATCTACATAAATTACAATGATCAGTAACTTACCCTCCACCACAATCTAGTATAGGTTCAGATCTGCCTCACTCTTGGAGAATCCAAGTCCGGTGAAATAACTGTCTATCCGTGTGTACCAAGCACGAGGTGCTTGTTTCAACCCATACAACGCTCTCTTGAGCCTGCACACATGCGACTCGCTGCTGAAGATCTCGAAACCTTTAGGCTGCTCTATGTACACCTCCTCCTCAATGACTCTATTGAGGAACGTAGTCTTCACATCCATCTGATGAATGTGCCACCCCATCTGCGCTGAGAGAGCAAGAATCTTCTGTATGGAAGAATACCTTGCGACAGGTGCAAAGGTCTCCTCATAATCGATCCCCTCAATCTATGAAAAGCCTCGGGCAACAAATCTTTCCTTGTACTTCTGCACACTCTCGTCAACTGCCTGCTTCACTTTGTAGATCCATCTCGAACCCACCACTGATTTCCCTTCCAGCCTTGGGACAATCTCCCATGCACTGTTTCTGATAATAGAATCATACTCTTCCACCATGGCATATACCCATGCGGGATCCTCAACAGCTTCCTCTAAAGAGGATGGGTCCATCACGATACACTTTCTCATAAGAGCCATGTATCCAATATACCATTCAGGTGACTGTCTCTATCTGCACTGTGATGTAGGTGCTCCTACAACCTTCTCTGCATCTTGAGCCAGTCGCTCAGCTTCTGTAGTGCGCTTCCGTCCTCTGATGGTTGGCGCTGCATGAGTGGTCTCTTCCACTCCATGAACCTCCTCTTGTGAATGATCCACATCCTGAGGTTCATCCTTAGGAACTAATAGCTCCTCATCTGCATGCAAGTGTGGCTCCCTCTCAAGCGAACACTTCATGGCTTTCTCCTCTTGAAATTTGATATCCCATCGCACAACAGTCTTGCGACAGTCTGGAAAATACACACAATAGTTGTGGGGTGTATCAGTGTAACCCATAAATATCCCAACCTCTACAGTCGGCTCCAGCTTCTTCCTGGCATCCTTCATCACATGAATGTAAACAGGTGAACCAAAAATCCTCAAATGGGAAATATCAGGCCTCTTACCAGAAAACGCCTCCTTGGGTGTACTTGTGCCAAGTATCCTGTGAGGAAAATGGTTCTGCACATATACTGCAGTATTGCATGCCTCAGCTCACAAGTGTTTGGGAAGTCCCTGATCATGCAACTTCGCCTGTGTAGCACCCACAATCATTATGTTCTTCTGCTCAGCAACCCCATTCTACTATGGGTTATGAGGTGCTACGAGCTCTCTTCGAATTCCTTCTGTGCTGCAAAAGTCCTTGAATTCGCCAGAGATGAATTCACCACCATTGTCGCTCCTAAGAGCCTTCACCTACTTCCCTGATTCTTTCTCAACCAGTGCCTTGAACTCATAGAACTTTGAGTATGTCTCGCTCTTCTTCTACATGAAGAAGATCCAACACTTACGAGAAAAATCATCAACAAATATCACATAGTACCTGTGCTTTGTTGTCGAAGCTACTGAGAAAGGTCCACACACGTCTATGTGAATTCTCTCAAGGATCGTCGTGGCACAACTATCCTTCTTGTGAAAGGTGGATTTCACAAATTTTCCCAAGGTACATCCCTTGCACTGATTTGACTGCGCAAGAGTACCCTTAGGAAGCCCAGTAGAAATCTGTTGTAGTATCTTCAAAGCTTCATGGTGAAGGTGGCCCAATCTCCAGTGCCACAACTCGCCATCATCTCAGCTCACCACTCCTTCTGCCTTTCCTGCCATTTCTACATAGCCATCTACCTGCAATTGATAAAGGTTCTTAACTCGAACCCCTATCCTCCAGGTCTCACCAGTTGCCTATCTGCTCAGGAAAGCCTTTCCCTCGCTAAAGACAACATCATATCCCTTATCTTCTAACATCGCCACAGAGATAAGATTCTTCTTCAATCCTAGAACATGCATCACTTCCTTCAATACGAAGGGTTTACTAGACTCCCTCTCAAATGAAATGGTATCGATATCGGTCACACTATATCTACCATCATCGCCCATGTCGATGTGCATTCCAAGATCTTTCTCATCCAGATCAGTAAACAAATCTTGATCTCCTATCATGTGAAAAGACACACCACTGTCAAGAAACCACACTGAACCCATCACACTTGAGACCAAGGATGTGATCAGTGAAAAATCCAGCTCAAATTGCGAGGCTAAGGCCTCTCCAACTGCAGTTCCAGCAGCCTGCTTATTTTTCTTCTTCCGTGGACAATTAGTGGCGTAATGTCCATGTTGGTGACAGTGAAATCACTTCACCTTGGACATGTCCTACTTCTTGCCTTTCGCACTGGATTGAGAAGATTTCTTGCTCTTCCCCTTCTTTCCTTTGGCAGCCAAAGCGCAATTCTCTTCATCAGAGTTCTTTGATGAAGATCTGTCCCTGGTACTTCGCCTTATCTCCTCTTGCACAAGATCCAACCAAAGTCGCTCCCATCCTAGAAATTTCTCTCGACCATTGACAGAGTCCTAATAGGAATGCAAACTATTTGGAATCCCAAGGAGAGCCAAGCTCACCAAGTCCTCGTCATCAACAGTCACCCCCACACTTCCTAGCTCATCCTTGCATTGGATGAACTTCGTGAGGTACTTGGGCATACTGTCGCCTTTCTCCATTTTTATGTTCCTAAGTTTATCCTTGAGTGCCAACTTCCTCTGGTCACTCTTTCTTTGAAATAATTCTGTCAAAGCTTTCCACATCAAGAATGGATAAGCTTTACCGTGAAGGCTAGATACTATGTGATCCTTCACACCTTCCAACAGAATCCTTCGACACTTTGTTGTCTTCTTTTGCCATGCGTCAAGTGCGGCAACATCACTAGAAGCAGTTTTTGGAATTTTTGCATCTATGAAATCCTTCAACCCATTGTCATCTAGCACCGCCTCCATCCTGTCCTTCCATGAAATATAATTCGAGCTGCCCTCAAGGGAATACTCCAATCACAATCCGTTGAAATAAATCTCAACTTCTACACCAAGAAAACACTACTGCAAATTCGAATTCCACCAGCACAAAACTCAACCGCTTCAATGTTTTTCAATTGCTCCAATGATCAATATCGCTCTGATACCATGTAGAAATTTGAATAAATGATATATTATTCACCAAGATTCTCCTGATCACACACTATTTTATCTTCATGCACAATACAAAATCTCTTCTACCATTGATTATTAATTGCAGAAATAAAATCAATTTCATGCACACATTAAAACCATAAACAATCACACATATGAACACAGTATTTCATGGGAAAGCTTAAAGCTGAAAACCCACAACTATCTATATATTATATGTCATGGAGATCATGTAACAATCATTGTACAAAGCTCCTCACAAGCTCTCAGCACAACCTCGAATTGCTACACACTAATCAAGCTAGATCTAGCAAAACACATGCTCCAATCTCTGCCACCTAATAGCCAGCCTCTATTGCATAATCAATGTTGTAGGATGGCTCATTAAATAACTTGAACCACCTGGATTGTACTACGAAATCCTCATGGGCTTCTCCAATCACTGTGTGTTGCAACTATGAAATAGTATAGTCACAACTGATAGTTAACATGCTCTTTCACCTATCTCTGCACTGGTCTCCACTGAAACTGTCCATGCACTGAAGTTAACTGATGTATTCTTTAGTTGATTAATGATTTTATAATTAGTGAATTAATTAATAATTAATTCACACCACTCTCACTAATTGTATCAATCAGTTAAACTAGATACAACTAGTTCAACTATGTTTAGATTAGTTAAACTGAACACAACTCCATTAACTCCTCAATCAACTCCACCAAACTCTGTCACATGAGTTCTAACTGAAGTATCCATGCAATAGCTCCACATATCCCTCAGGAATAGCGTAATTCTTTCTATCAGCTCCTGTGCCACATCCATGCACTTAACTGAAGTTCTCCAAGAGAATAAGATAATGTTTAGAGTCTAAATATTATTAAGAGCTAATAATATTCGACATATCTATTTTTAGACTGGAAATCTAAAAATAGATTCCGCCCAATATGTCTAAAAATAGAAGTCCATATATTTTTTATGACTTGACCAAACATCCATAAATAGCATCCTGTAACTCATAAAACATGATCCATATTTCTAAAAATAGACATAGTCTAAAAATATTATTTGCACCAAAAATAGCCTGCTGGCCCACTTAGTGAAGGCGACTTCTTTCCACTAAGTTCATCATCTTGTTGCAATCTCAACATTTTGACCCCCCAGAAATGGCTGATGTGGCCCAACCACTGACTCAGATTTATCTACTCATCAAAAGGAATACAAATATGCCGAGTTTTACTCCAATGGAACCCCCCAATAAAAGCATAGTGTGGCCCACGCTACGTTTTTGCAAGTATGACTAGTTTTTCAAATTTCCAATTTTGACCAAAATTTCTTAAAAAAAAAAATTGCTCCAAAAATTCTCAAAATTGGTTCAGAGGTGCCTCATGAGGTATCTTATGCAACTAAACAAGCGTCTTTAAGAATCTCCAAGTTATCCTTCTCCTTTTGACTTTTTAAGGTTTCCTTCAGTTTGGCTTGTAATTATTTGACTTTGACATTACAAATTTGATTTCTTGCATAGTAATGGTCATCCATGTGTTAATGTATCTTGTTATCCCCATTTTTCTTGTCAAGGATCTTCTCCAAGTGAATATTTACTTTCTCAAGCCAAAACTCCCTGTTTTCATTGATTTCCATGGCTATTCTTTCTTCAAAACTAAGCTCTTCATCTGGTGGATTTTTCTCTCTTTCCTTATGAAATTCTCTATTGAGACCCATGATCCTTGGTTTCTTCCCCGTCACCTTCTCTTCATGTTTCTATGACTCTTCACTATCAGCCACTTCTTTACCTTTCATATCATGCATGCTAGCCTCAAACTGACTTTTCTCTAAATACAACTGTTTTGACTTCAACTGGTTGTTTTCTTGCTCTAGGAAGGAAATGATGAAAATATCTCTTGCCAAGTTGTATTGGAGATCTTTGATATGAGAATATTTTTCCTTGATGATCCTCTCTAGATTTTCATGCTCTTCACTAGCCTCCAATTCTACCAAGTCAAATTCATGCTCCTCATCATGCATAGAAGTCTCCTGCTATAAATGTAATACATGCTCTACTGATGTGGGCTTGGCCCCTTCCTCAATCTAAGGAGAAAACACAAGCCTTCTGCCTCTCTGGTATTTTTTAGTGACCTCAATCTTCCTCCTCACTGAAACACTACAACATGAGCCAACCTCTACATGTATAGAAGGTGGTGAAGGTGCTAATGGTGCTTATGGAGAACTAGGGCTAGTACACTGGCTACTAGAAGAAAAAAATACATATGCCTGCATGAAAGTGTCCCAAGTGATATTATTCTTCTCAAGCTGGTGTAAAATAATGATTTTTATCATAGCAGGATGTAAGAGGCTACCTTCAAGACTACTCTGCTTATGCTGGACCTTTTCTGCCATCTTTGCCAAACTTTTGTAGAGGTAATAGGGAAAATTGAGTGGTTTTACCCCTGTGCAATGCATGAGAAGTCTGACATGATACCCATATAATATAGAAAAAATTCCCTCACAAGTGAAGTACTTCATGATGATCTTCATGAGTGTTGTGTACTTCTCAAGGATGTGCCCAACAGGAAAAATCTTCTTCATGTGTTGTTGATGATGTCTTCTTAGATAGGGCTGATAGTTATGAAGGGCTATATCTTGGTTATTAAAACATTTTTCACCATGATTGGGCATGCCTATGTCCTCAACTACTATATCAGTTGATATAGTGAAATCAACCCCTGCAATTTTTACTTTTTCCCTTTTGAGTTAAGTGGCAAACAGTTTGGTCATTGTGGCATTGTATTTGACCTTCTCAACTAGTTGAAAAAAAGGGAGACACCCTACTTCTTGAAAATAATGCTTGGAAAATGGTGTAGACATAATTTCAAGGGTGTTTAAGGGCTCATGCCTTATCACATGACCTCCTTTGCTATAGGTTTTCTTCTCCTCCATTTGGTTGTTTGCAAGGGGAAAAACCCTAGTATGACAAAACAGGGGAAGGGGGAAAGGGATAAAATGAGTGGGTTGGGATATACGGATGGGAGTAGAAAAAATTAGGGAGATGATCAGGGGTCTTAGGGAGCTTTAGGAAGTCAAATTAAGGGAAATGGGCAAGGGAATTAAGATAGGAAATTTAAATACACTCCTAGGTAGGAAAACGTTTAGGGTTTGGGACTTTGGAATGGGGAATGAAGGGGTATGAAAGCTATGATAGATGATTTTGAGTGTGATGGAGGTAAATAGGTCTAGGGGAGAGTGAATTTACCTTGCAAACTGTGAAAAGATGGTCTAGCTACAAAAACACAGCATGGAGGCCAATGTAGGGGTTTCACACTAAAATTATGAAATTGAGCTGCAAGGAGGGGTTTGCTGAGGTGATACTTACGTGTTCACTATTGCTAAAAACATTGATAACCTTCATAAGCCTTGAGAAATTGATTTTATGCCTCTAGGTGAGAAAACACAGTATTGAGAAGAAAGTGTAGCGTGGAGAGCAGAAAGCACAACGTGGCTGCTTTGGCACCAAATTTTTGAGTGTTTTTGTCTTGAAATTGTTGAATTTGAACTTGATGATGGATGAGAGCTCTTCTTGGATGAGGTGAATGAAAAAATGAGTTTAATTGGTCTTTTTATAGCTTGTAGTGGTCACTTTTCTTGAAGGTAGTGGGATGGCCCACTACATATCTTTACACTTTTCTTTTGAAAAATTTTAAATTTTCACTTTGTATGCAGCTTTAGGAACATGATGAACTTATTACATATTGAAACATTAATTAAATTTAAAATCAAACTTAATTGAATAATTTAACCTATTAAAAATCCTCCAATTGCTGGATTTTATGCATTAAATGACAATTTTTGTGAATGAAACCCTAATGACCTAATGGAGACACTGAACTAAATGAAATCATATTGGTGTTGACTAGAATATTGATGACGATATTTGAATGATGGTGCACTCAGCTGACTGATGACAAGGATCATCATGTGAAAATTTTGGAAGGAGTGGAAATATTCATAGATCTACTACCCAGTGATAAAAATTTTACTTGAAAACCTAATGAAATGACAAAATTTTGACTATGAGACCCTAACAAAACATGATAAGAGCCCATTTGATCATTGGTGACAAGATGTATAGACTGACACTAACATTGGCTCCAGTTGGGGATTGCAGCTCCTTGGATGTGTCAAGGACAGCGTAGACCAAGTAGCCTAACCATTGGGCATGGAGTCAAAATAAAAAAAATGAGACTAAATGATGGAAATTTACTCAGAACTGAATAAATTGACTCTTAATGAACTTTGAAAACAACAGTAAATCAATGGAATTTTATGGCCTTCGCTTCGGGCTCTAAACTCCAATGATTCTCTACTTCACACTTTGGCAAAAAAATTAAACTGATATGTACAATGGAATTAAGAAACTTCATAAATATGCTCAGAAAAGGTAGTGCTTGAGAAGCCTACAATTCACTGGTCCTCCTATGAAATATTCTCCATTCATTTATTCCAATAGATAAGCATGTTTTCCTCTAGAGGCTGAAAGTTTATATGGTCCCTTCCATAAGTTCTCAAATTTACCATGTTTCCCTGTCCCCTCATTTCTAGCATCCCAACGGAGGACCACATCACCAATTTTGAAATCATCTACTTTAGTCTTTCTGTCATATACCTTCTTTATCCTCTCTTGAATTTTTGAGTTATTTTGAAAGACCTCATCGCTGGTTTTCTGAATATGGATCATCTAATTGATCTATCGCAACACATCATTCACTTCACTACCTGCTTCTTGTAATAATTTCATAACTGGGACTGCAAGTGATGTAGGGAAAACTATGTTGTGAAACCAGCTCCAAAAATAGAAGAAAAGAGATATCAACGCCTTAGAAATAAGCCACTTCGAGGGGGTAACCTCCAATACATTACATGAATGAACATTTCTTGGATGATACAAATGACAAAACCTCCTTTCTATATATAGGAGTCCATGGGGCCACAATGTAATCCTAGCCAACCTAACAATAATAATTTAAGGGCACAATAATAACAATATGGGGGTTGCAGGGGTACAATAATAACAATAAGGGGGTTACACTAACAACAATAAGGGACTATACTAGTAATATAGGGACCTAACATGCCCCTCTCCTTCAAAAAAGTGTTGTCCTCAACGCTTGAGTAGCTCTGGGTGCTTTTTTATAAAATTCTCATCCTCCCATGTAGAATCTTCAGTGGGTAAGTTCTTCCACTTGATGAGATACTCTGAAATTGATCGATTCCGTAGTTGTCGAGTTCTTGTTTCTGTGACTGCTTCAGGTTCCAATATGATTTTTCCTTCCTCATCAAGTTCCAGCAATATTGTTTGAACTGTAAGTTTGTCCCCTATAAGCTTTTTCTTCTTGATATGTCCTTCTATCTTGAGAGTTTGAGGAGTGGTAATTCCTGCCAATGCATTACATGATATGGTCAGACTCATTTATTCTTCTTCTATGGTTTCTTCTTGGTGTATATCCTCTACTTTTGAAGTTTCTTCTTCATTTTCTTCCTCCTCTTCACAATCTATGTAAAATAATTTATTCTCAGTGCACTTATGAACTTTAGTGTATTTGCTATCACAACTGTAGCAAAGCCATTTTGCTCCTTTTTCTTCCAATTGTTGTGGTGTCAACCTTGTAGGTTGTGGAAGTCTATGAGTATCAACACTTCCATCTTTATAGATGTGAGTGGCAGGCTTCGCTGTCGCCATAATTTTTCATTCAATTTTTCTTGCCAACCTGAATGCCTTCTCCAATGAATCAGGTTCCCAAACGCAGACTTCATGTTGGATGTTATCCTTTAGATGGTTAAAATATTTGGGGATGGTAGCTTTTAATTTTCAAGAACTTTTCGTGAAAAAATTTTCCGAAGGAAAGGAAATTGAATTACGGGGTATTTCAGGGAAGCCAGGAAAGATAATAAGCTCTGATACCAAATGTTGTGAAACTAGCTCCAAAAATAGAAGAAAATAGATATCAACGCCTTAGAAATAAGCCACTTTGAGGGGGAAGCCTCCAATACATTACATGAATGAACAATTATTGGATGCCTTTCTATATATAGGACTCCATGGGGCCACAACGTAATCCTAGCCGACCTAACAATAATAATTTAAGGGCACAATAATAACAATATGGGGGTTATAGGTGTACAAAAATAACAATAAGGGGGTTACACTAACAACAATAAGGGACTATACTAGTAATATAAGGACCTAACAAACTATTTTGGCTCCATATACCAACTGAAAATGAGACATATCTATTGACTTCTTACTACTCACCCTGTCTACCCACAAAGCATTAACAAGCTTCTTATGCCAGTTCTTCTTGTTCGCCTCCAACATCTTCTTTATAATGTTAACCAAATATTTGCTTTAAGATTCAGCCAATCCATTACCTTCCGGATAATATGCGGTTGAGATACCCAACTTGATGTTGTATTTCTCGCAAAAATCAACCATTTTCTTGGATTTGAATGTAGCCACATTATTTTTAATGATTTTGTGGGGATAACCGAAACGAGATAAAATATTAGTCTCCAAAAATTGAATAATGACTAAATCAGTAACTTTCCTTGTTGGGATTGCTTCGATCCATTTGGTGAAGTAGTCGGTAGCTGTCAAGATCCACTTATGTTGGGCAAAAGATGCAATGTGGATTTCTCCAATGAAATCAAGGCCCCACTGCTAAAATGGTTCTTGCACGAATATAGGTTGCAAAGGCAGTGGGAGCAACTTTCTCTTACCTTGAAATATCTGGCATTCATGACAACTCATCACGGTTTTATATAAATCTGCAAAGAGAGTAGGCCAATAATATCCAGCCCTCAACACCTTATTTTTCATATTTTTCCAAAACAAATGACCTCCACAATATCCCTTGTTGAAATCATTCATTACCTCCTTGGCTTCATTCTCTACTAGACAATTTAGCAAGACACCTCTTGGGTCCTTCCTATATAGAGAGCTGTCTAAAATGCAGTACTTAGAAGCTTTCAAATTTAATGATCTAACCTTACTTTTAGACATGTCTGGAGGAGGATTAAGATGAAGAAGAACATAAATGATGTCGGCATACCAAGGAGATGAGAGAAAAAATTCTAATACCTGCATGAGTGAGCCATCATCTTCTTCTTCAGACAAAACTGAAATGAGATTTATATCGAGTGCATGTAAATTGGATTCAGCCATGAGCTTGGCCAATCCTTCACCTTTGATCAGCTTTGTAGGCTTGATCTCGAGGTCATACTCTAACATAACTTCTATCCAATTTCCTCTTCTGCCTTTCAGATCAGTTTTCATTAGGACATCCTTCACTACTGCATTAGGGACATAGGCTAGAATGTGTGAATGAAGGAAATACACTTGAAAGTCCTTCAATGCCTTTACTAGGGCTAAGGCTTTCTTCTCAATGATGTTATATCTAAGGAAAACATCTCTAATAGTATGGTTGAATAATGCAATGGGTTGCTCGGTCTTATCCTTATTTTGCATCAAAATAGTAGCCAAAGTATGTTCAGAGGCAAATGAAAATATGAAGAAATCAATGGAATAGTCAGGCTGATAAAAATAGGAGTTGTTTTCAAGGCAAACTTAACTGAATTAAATGAATTTTTAACATCCTCTGACCACCTTACCTCACTGTCCTTTTTAAACATATTGGTCATCTCTCGAAGGTGCTCGACAAGGTTTGGGATAAATCTTCTCAAGAAATTCATCTTACCATTAAAGGCTTGGATCTCGTTCTTTTTTCGTGGAAAATCTACTTGATGAATAGCCTCAATCCTGGATGGATCAATATAGATACCATCTTTGGAGATTATATGGCCAAGAAGATTTCCCTGCTCCATGGAAAAGAGACTCTTTTTGGGATTGAGTGCAATCCCAAATTTCCTACACTTCTGAAATAAAACTCTCAAATGATATAAATTCTCATCATTAGAATGGGATAAAATAGTCAAATCATCAAGGTACACTACTAAGAAAACATCCTTTTCATTTTCGAAGGCAATGTCCATCACCCACTGAAAAGTGGCTCCGACATTCTTGAGCCCAAATCGCATTTTGGAATATTTGAATGTGCCCCAAGGTGTCATGAAAGAAGTTTTGTCTTGATCATCCTTATGCACTAATATTTGATTATATCCCGAATATCCATCAAGAAGTGACATTTGAGAGGACCCAACCACTCTCTGTAGGATATGGTCCATATTAGGAAGGGGATAGTTATCTTTTAAAGACACCTTATTCAAGTTTCTGAAATAAATACAAAGACGGATTTCTCCCATTTTATTTCTCACCAGAACAATATTTGACGTCCATTCTGAAAAATATAATGGGAACAATGATACCAACTTTAAAAATCCTTTTTACCTCTTTCTCTATTGATGGCAACAATCTTGGGTTAATTCTTCTCAACTTTTTTCTGAAGGGATTTTGATCAAGTTTGACCGAAATCATATGCTGGATGATATTCTTGTCATATGCTTTCAGATCTACATAGTCCCAAGAAAATACATCAAAAAATTCAGATAACAAATCTATGTATTTATCTTTCATCTCTGGAGATAAAAAAATTAGACAGCTTAAGCATTTTGGGATTGTCTGATGTTCCAATATTTACATATTTGACACCTTTCTCGGTAGGAACCATGGTCGGCTTTCTGGCAACATCATCTTGATCGAACAACTTCCAAAGCTACAATACCCCCTGGAATGTTATTATATTTTATATTTAACACATCAACCTGAGTAGCCTTGATCACTTGATAATCTTTATCATATACTTCATCAATATAAGAATGTTCAAACTCAACTTCCATCTACAGAAAATTATTCACATGTTTTTCATCCCAGAACACTTTCCAATACCTCAAGATTTCAGGAACAATTGTTCGGTGTTTAACATGAATTTGAAATTTCCTATTAGAGAATATTGGGATCTTAAAATTACTTGCTATTGCAGCAAGTGAATTTTCCATAATATTCTGACTTCTTGGTACAACTGACAATGTATATTTAGGAAAAATTTTGAGAATTTCAAGTACAAAATTTCTACATGCTCTCATCCTTGGATGCTTTTCCTGGTATTCCAATTTCCCATTTTACATGTTTGATTAAAAGCACAGAGTCGGCATAAATATAAATTCTCTTTGCACCTAAATTTTTTAGAATTTTGAGGCCAGAGATCAATGCCTCATACTCAGCTTCATTATTGGAGCAATCAAAAACCAAATTATAGTAACACAACCTCAAATTTTTTTGAATTTTATCGATTGATGAATTGGACTACGGATCCAAATTCTGATGGCTGCCCCATATTTCCCTAAGGCACCATCAAAATCCATGGTCCAAAGACCATTCTCATCATCAAGAAGTTGGAATTCTGCAGTCTGATTTGTTTCTTTCTTTTGGGGCACTTTTTCAACCTGTTCAATACCTTTTTATAACTTTTCTGATATCTGCTCTAAAGTACTAGGCTGATTGCCTCATCCTTCATTCAAAACTGCTCGGACACAAGTTGAAATTTCTGGAATTTCCTCAACTTTTATAATCTGACTATCTAATTCATCCAAAACACTACCATTAAAAAATAAAGGACTCAAGATCAGTATGTACAGAATTAATAGGGTGATTTTTTAGTTTCTCTTTACCAATGATCATATACTTCATTTTTGTCTCCTGGTACAACTTCCTTAGTTGCCCAAAAATGACGATGGTGGAATAAGAGAAATCCAATTGCATAGTACCTCTTAAATTTGGTCCCCATGACCTTGATATCAACATGCCATGCCATGAAGGTATATCAGCTACTACCAAATCCATTAAGACATTTTTAGCAAGAATTTTCTCAAGTGAAACTACCAAGTCTTTTATAAGACCAAGACAACATGCTCTACCAGAATCAAAAGAGTAATGATCGTGGTAAGATTGGGTGATGTCCAAGCCCAAATTTTCCATTCTGGCCTTTTGCATCAGGTTATGAGAAGCTCTGGAGTCAAGCATGGTGTTATGGAGGATACACTGATGAACCCTAAAACATAGATAAAATGAGGGAAATTCATTATCTTCTAGTTGACCATCTATGGCTGGATCAAAAAGGAGCTCAGGTTTATCATCTTCAACATTAACCATATCTGACATAGGGTCTACTTTCAGCATATTAGTAAAATGAGATTTGTATTGGTTATTTTTGACAAGCTTGGTCAAGGGGATAGAAACTTTCAACTTAGAGATCTCATTTTCTAAGATAAACATATTATTTTGTGCATCTACCTCTTTTACAGCGGTGTCCCTCTTGTCGGGCTGGTATTTTGTTGAAGATTCCTTATTTTGGCCTTATTTTTCTTTGTTTGGTGTACGTGTAGATGCTTAGTTTCTCTTGGTCTGAATTGCAGTTGCAGGCTCCTTTCCCTTGTTTTGACTAGCTTCGGGGATTTTTCTTGGGCTGAGTATATTTTTGCTGAGATGTCCTCTTCAGAATAGGAGTGACAGGAACATATTGGTTTCTCAATGAATATTTCCTATGCTGTGAGCCAAGAGCATTAAGATAACCCCATTGAAAGTCATCATATTGGACCTCCAACTCATCATCATTTGCAAGCATGTAGTCCTCATATTTCGCAAATATGTTTTCTCAATGTATTCTTCATCCTCTGTAAGGAAAATAGGTTGTCCATATTCTGTGAATAAATGATTATTTTCCACAATATATTATTCCTCTTCAATCCCTTGAGCATAATTCTGCTGCAAAGGAGTGCGGACTTGATGTTGTGCTGGCTGCTTTAGAGCTTTTTGTTCCCTCTATTTAATCCTAAACTGAGGCTACTACTGCTGACCTCAAAAATTAGGATTTCGAACCTGTTTTTTTGGTTGCCTTTTTGTGATAAAAATTCTATCCACCATTCTATCCCCAGTCCTAATTATAGTATCCAATTTGGCATCAGAGGATGTGGATGGTTCTTCCTTGATTTTCACCTTTCTTTCACCTTTGGTCTTTAAATTTTTGACCTTCAAATTTTCTTCGACACTAACTGCATTTTTTTTCATCTCCTCAAGTGTTGCAGGACTTCTTTCTCAGATCTAGTATTCCATATTCAGATCAAAAGAATCTATATAGTAAAAGAGAGCCAAACCTAGAGGAGGCTTGATATAATTGTGGATTGAGTTATAGACCCGGTTAAAGTGAGCTGTAAAATCCTGAACAAACTCATTAGGATTTATTTTTAATTTGTCATACTCAGAAATAATTTGAAGTGGATTATTTTTCACTTCCCATCTAGCTATGAATGCATTAGTTAAATGCTATAGATTTTTTGGAATGGGCATTCAAATAACATAACCATATTTTTACATCCCCGAAGAAGCTTTGGGAAATTATCCTCATTTTTGCATCATTGACATCAATCTCTTCTAAATAAATGTAGTCATTTACATTCACTAGGTGTTGTCTGTCACTAATCTCCAAGGTTTCATCAAAGAGAGGAATTATTTGACCATAGCCTTATGGTAAGGGTGCAAGTTGACTAGGTAAAACTATAGGTGCAAATCTCACCATGAACCCTGCTAAGTGTAGTGCACGAGTAACAATGGGAGGGGTAGACTGAGAAGGTAATGAAGTAGAAGGAATGGAAGAAGAGGCAACAACTGATTGAGATGGAAGGAATGGAAGAAGAGGCAAAAACTGATTGAGATGGTGTGAGAATGAAAAAAGACTCTTACTAATACTGGATGATAGATTTTTGAGATGTATATTGAAGCTGGTTAGCTAATTTTTCAAGTCTATCAAACTGACTCCAAACATTCCTATCAAAATATGACTCAAATTTGGATTCTTCAGATAGTGTGGTATCTTTAAGATTTAGGGAATCAAATGCTATTTCAGATAATGATTTAAATTTAGACAACCTCAAGGGATCAAAAATTATTTCAGACAAGGAAGTTTCTGACTTTGATCTAAATAGAGATAATTCAAATTTCAAATCAAATGGAATATATTTAACGGATAATATTTTTGCAGATAATGATGTAGACCTTACCAATGAAGATGGACTCGAATAAATATCTGAGTGCTGAGATCTCTTATTTTTGATGAGTTTCTCTAAACCTTCAACTGTAGAAGCTGGATGTGGATTAGGATTCGATCTTGTGTATCTTTCTGAAACCATAATGTTCTTTTTTTTCTGCACCTCGGTTCTTTGCAATTTTGAATCAGCCTTCATGAACACTAGGGCCTATCACCCACAAACCTAGAATTCGATGAAAATTATTATTACACCTAGGGAAGATCTATCACTTCATTCCCCAGCAACAACACTAAAATGTTAGCACTCCACTACTTCTTTGAAGGCTAAAAAGGAGACCGGCAAAGGTAACCACAGATTTGGACACCTGGAAAGGTATGTTAAGTAAAATTATGGGTGAACATATCCTATGTTGACATTTTTGGGTTTTCTTAACCAAAATCAAATTTATAGACAAGTATTTTTGTGGAAATGATATGTCAACATGTGGTTCAACATTAAAGTGAAAATGTTTCAAATGTGGGAGGTATAAGGTTTTATCACCACAGTAGTTTAAAGAAATTTAAGTTTCACGTAAATGAATGGAAAGGGAGAATGCGCAAATCCTAGGTGATATAAAGGAAAACATGCATTTTTATATGAGGAGGTTTATTATGCATAGCGTGATGATTTATTATGCATAATGTGGATTCTTCACAGTTTTGGTTAAGTCATTTTGGACCAAAGCTTGTAGTTGGGAAAAGAATAATTCTTTTGATTGGTGATTGAAAACATAATTGCTTGATGTTGTAAAACCTTTGTTTTACCATCATGTGACGACATCTAAGGAGGTAATATTGAGGATGAACACAATTTACGGGTTGTACATTATTCATCGAAGAGGTTAAAAACATGTTCTCTGTATACAGGTGAAAATATGTGAATTGATGTTGTATGGTGCATAAAAGTTCAGGGAAATGTTTGCATTAAGATGACGAGCTTGTGGGCATGCGAGTATTTACAGTGACAAAGACAACACAGAAGAGTGGAAATCAGAGAATTGAAACTACAGAGAGAAAGGTTTATTAATAACATTAACAGGAGCATGAGGTATGATAATTCAGGAAAGTATTTTTGAACATTGCAGATTGAATGGT
Organism: Pinus albicaulis; assembly: GCA_034641835.2. Classification (NCBI taxonomy): domain Eukaryota; kingdom Viridiplantae; phylum Streptophyta; class Pinopsida; order Pinales; family Pinaceae; genus Pinus; species Pinus albicaulis. The sequence goes on along the minus strand of CM076584.1, from coordinate 1,043,564,724 downwards.
TTATTTATTTTCACCTTAAAATAAATCTTGGAAAACCTGAATTACAATTCAACTAAAGACTTTAGCATCATTTGAAATGATAGGGAAAACTGATGATTTTTCATAAGAATGAAGTATGAAAGAGATTGAACATTTTACATCCTAAAAATGTATTAGGGGTGTATGTTCGTTGGAGGATTATATAAACTTGAAATATCCATTGCCATAATTATTGGGTCGAAGCCTGAAGTGAAAATAGATGTTAGAGTCAAATGAAGGTTTGGATAGTTTGAGTTGAGATTGAGTATTTTCATCCAAGATGACAAATTGGTGTAAGTCTAAAGTCGAAGAGTCATAAACTAAGTCAAGAGTCTGAATGTAATTGGGTGCAAAATCGGCGGAGCCCAACACCCAAATAATTGGTCATCGTAACACATGCGCTACTAAAGTGTTGTTTGCAGCAAAGTGAAACAAGAGGGTTGCCAGAGATTGGTTCTAATACATAGAACCAAGAGAAGCCACGCGCAGGAGGAGAAATTTGATTTTGATGAATGGCAAGTGTGAAGGATTGCTGAGAAGTGGATTAAATGAAATCCACACGTGAATATATGAAGTTCACAAAGGAGGGTAAGGTGAGAATTGATAGTCATTTTTGAATATCTGATGAATACCACAATACAAGGAAGAAGAACGAAAATTCCAAGGTAAGTGGCATATGTGAACAGTTGATGGATGAAGAGTATGAGAAGGAGAAGGTTGAGATAACAATTCACCTTGAATTGTTAATGGAGTTGTTGCACATGGTTGGACCATGAGAAAGAAGGTAAAGTGGCAGAAGCTACACGCAAAAAGGGAAAATCAGGTAAACATACAGTTGACAGAGGAGCTTAAGAAGCTCGAGCAGATGTTTAGGTGCGAAGACCTCAAAGAGGTTGAGTTAAAAATGGATGTTTCCATTTGTGACCTGGAACAGGGTGAAATTCTAGGTGAAGAGATCAATGAGGAAGATCTCATGAAATATTGGGATAGTTCAGAAGCACCTAAAGATGTGTTGGAAAGAGAAGCAGATGGGGCCATGAAGCCTTACATTTTTTCTCACAGTTTATGTATGTTTGCAGGATGTGTGAGAGATGGTGAGTAGTCTGATGGAACTGTCACAAAGGAGAATGAAACTCTTGAAGTAAAGTCTGGTAGAGAATTCCTTTCATAGAAGGAAAGCGTTGATTGGTTACAACAGGAATAAATCATAAATAAATTCTCGTTTGGGGTAAGACAACAAGTTGAAGCTGTTATGGAGCAAAAGCAAAATGGAAATGTTGAAGAAATATTCCAAGGAGGTAAAGAAATGTATTTGTTAAATGAAATTGCTGATGAAATTTTGCAGTGTGATGAAACAGAAAACATGATAACTCATGAGGACTGCCAGAGAAAGGATGAAACTGTATTGAGTGAGGCTAAAATTTGCCAAGCAAAATATGATGATGACTATCTTTCAGGAAGATTAAATTGAATTGTTGCAACAAAAGGAGTTCATAAATTCCTTGTTTTATGAAAGAAATTGTTTCAGTGGAGGTGAGACAGTTATTTCTTATGATGAAGAATTTATTATTGATAATGATTGTGACAAATTGATTTTCTTAAAAGGCCAAAGGGAAAATAATGGACAAACAACTAAAACTATTGTAGAGATAGAAGATCAGAATTCTATTCTGATGAAAAATGAAGAGATAGTATCAACATGAAACTTGACTCGTGACAAAGAAGAAGATAGTGAAGAATGTACAAAGATTTTTTCAAATGAAATGACAAATTTGTGGCAGGAATTGAGTATTTTAGAGAAAAGGCTAGAAAAATAGAGGATAAGTGTTCAAGTCACAAATTCGGCGCTAAATGAGAATGAAAAAGTTAGTTATTATGAACTAGAGAAAAGATACATCCTTGAAACAGATGATGTGGAGGAAAGACTAACTAATAGTCTTGAGAATTCTTTGAAGAAGTTGAATCAGCATACTGATGTGTTGATAAAGGAGAAAATGTCAGAGCAACAAATCGAAATGTTGCCAAAAGAAGGAGAGACTGAAAGGTCTTATCTTTTTAAAAATAACAGTTTTTTGGTGAATGCAGGTACATCACCAGATGAGGAAATTATTTCTATAAAAGCAATCAATGACTATAGTTATGATCAAGAAGAAATTCTTGATTTTTTTCCATTACAGGAAGTTGAGAGTTTAGTTCAATTGGAGGTGAAAGAATTTGACAAAGAGGAATTACTTCGAAGAATTAGTGAAAGAAAGTGTTGGAGAAGTCAATGGAATCTGATCGACAAAGTGGGTGATGAGTTATCAAATCGAGTTGATACTTCGAAGGACTAGCGTAGCAGAGTATGGAATCCTGGAGGGAACAAGTCATTAGGACTTGTGGCTATCGCAATATTACAGAAAAGCAATGGACCTCATAGACAGGAGTCTATGGAAACTTATCAACATGGGGAGTCTGATGCAGGAGCATCCAAGCCAAATTTTCATTATTTAATCATGTAATAAGGGGGGTGAGACAATTTAATTATTTTATTAATTAAATTACTTATTTTAAATAAATTAGGAGAGAAATTATAAATGTGAGGATTTTTGTAAATATTCTTTAATAATTAAATAATATGAGTGGAATGGAATTAGGTAGATAATCTAGGGAGTAGGAATCCCATATACGGGACTTTATTGAGTCCAAAACTAGAATAAATCCAAATTAGATTTGTAGTTGAGATTTATGTGGAGGAATTTATGGAGTGAAATAAATTCATTATTTATGTATATATAGGAGGTTTTTGTGAGGATGAAAGATAGCTAAGATCAGTAAGGAGTACCGTGAGAGTGACAGATGGTTTGAAGGGCCGAGACCCAAGAGGCCGCCCAATGTAATATTTTTCCAAAGAGTTTTTTATGTTTTTATATCAGTATTTCATTTGAATGGATCTCTTTCCTTCATATGTATATTTTTAGCTGAATATTTTTATGGTTTTAATGAAGAATTGTTGATATTTTTCATGCTGAGTGAAGGAGTGTGTGTTTTATATGCTCGGATCTGTTCTATAGCAAAATCCCTGCATCAATTAGGATCTAAAGGAACCATTGGAAATATCTAGATGTGTGCTACATGATAGGCTCATCAAGCACTGAAAAAAGTGGCTCCTAGCCCTCCAAATATTTAATCTCCCAAAAGTACTCAGAAAGCGTAGCGAAGGCTCCAAAAACAGGGCAAAAAGGTGATTTTTAGCATGTTTTTGGGCATTTTGATCCCCCAGAAATGGTTGACATGGCCCAACCACTGACTCATATTGATATACTCATCAAAATTAATCCAAATATTTTGATTTTTCCTCCAATTTACCCCCCACAAAAGTGTAGCGTGGCCCATGCTATGCTTTTGCTAGTATGACTCATTTTTCAAATTTCCAATTTTAACCAAAATTTCTCAAAAAAAAAAATTCTCCAAAACTCCTCAAAATTGGTCCTGAGGTGCCTCATGAGGTATATTATGCCACTAAAGAACCAGCAGCAATAATATCCAAGTTATCCTTCTCCTTTTGACTTTTTAGGTTTCCTTTAGTTTAGCTTGTAACTATATGACTTTGACATTACAAATTTGATTTATTGCATAGTAATGGTCAGCCATATGTTTATGTATCTTGTTATCCCTATTGGCCTTGTCAAGGAGATTCTCCAAGTGTGTTGACTTTATTAAGCCAAAACTCCCCGTTTTCATTGATTTCCATAGCTATTCTTTCTTCAAAACTCAACTCTTCATTTGGTCGATTTTTGTATCTTTCCTTCTGCAATGCTCTTTTGAGACCCATGGTCCTTGGTTTATTCCTTGTCACTTTCCCTTCATGATTCTCTGACTCTTCACTATCATTCACTGTTTTACCTTTCATATGATGCATGTTATCCTCAAAATGACTTTTCTCTAAAGACAATTATTTTTCCTTCAATTGATTGTTTTCTTGCTCTAAGAAGGAAATGATAGAATTAGCTCTTGAAAATTTTTCTTGGAGCTCTTTTATCTGATCATATTTTTCCTTGATGATACTCTCTATATTTTCATGCTCTTCACTAGCCTCCAAGTCTACTAAGTCAAAGTCATGCTCCTCATCATGCATAGAACTCTCTTATTTTGAATGTAATACCTTCTTTGTTGATGTGGGCTTGGCCCCTTCCTCAATCTGAGGAGAAAACACAAGACTTCTGCCTCTCTGGTATGTTCTAGTGACCTTAATCTTCCTCCTCATTGAAACACTTCTAGGTGATCCAACCTCTACATAGCTAGAAGGTGGTGAACTTGTTGATGGTGCTGATGGAGAACTAGGGCTAGTAGGTTTTCTTGTAGAAGAGAAAAAGATATCTGCCTGCATGAAAGTGTCCTAAGTGATGTTTTTCTGCTCAAGCTAGTGTAAAAAAATGGTTTTGATTAGAGCATAATGGAAGAGGCTGATTTCAAGTATACTTTTCTAACATTGGACCTTTTCTACCATCTTTTCCAAACTTTTGTAGAGGTAATAGGGAAATTTTAGTGGTTTTACCCCTGTGAAATGCATGAGAAGTTGGACATGATACCCATATAATATATAAAATCTTCCCTCGTGGGTGAAGTACTTCGTGGTGATCTTCATGAGTGATGTGTAATTCTCAAGGAGGTTCCCAACATAAAAAATCTTCTTCATGTGTTGTTGATGATGTCTTCTGAGATAGGGTTGATAGTTATGAAGGGATAGATCTTGGTTCTTAAGCCATTTATCACCATGATTGGGAATGCATGTGGCCTCAACTACTAAATAAATTGATATAGTGAGATCAACCCTTGCAATTGTTACTTTGTCCCTTTTGAGTTGAGTGGCAAACAATTTGGTCAATGTATTTGACCTTCTCAACTAGTTGAAAAAAATGAAGACACCCTACTGCTTGAAAACAACGCTTGTATAGTGGTGTAGAAATAATTTCAAGGGTGTTTAAGGGCTCATGTCTTATCACCTGGCCTCCTTTTTTATAAGTTTTCTTCTCCTCCATTTGGTTGTTTGCAAGGGGAAAAACCATAATATGACAAAACAAGCGAAGGGGAAAAGGGATAGAATGATTGGGTTAGGGTAGGGGGATGGGAGTAGAAAAAATTAGGCATATGGGTGTCTTAAGGAGCTTTAGGAAGTGAAATGGAGGGAAATGGGTAAGGGAATTAAGGTGGGAAATTTAAACACAGTCCTAGCTAGAAAAACTGCCCAAAATGGCAGAATTGGGCTAGGGTTTAGGGTTTGGGAATTAGGAATGCGGAATGAAGGGGTATGAAATCTATGGTAGATGATTTTGAGTGTGAGGGAGATAAACAGTTCTACGGGAGAGTGAATTTACCTTGAAAATGGTGAAAATATGGTCTAACTACAAAAACACGGCATGAAGGCTAATGTAGGGTTTTCACACTCAGATTATGAAATTGAGCTGCAAGGAGGGGTTTCTTGAGGTGATACTTATTTTTTCACGGATGGTAAACACGTTGAAAACCTTTAGAAGCCTTGAGAAATTGATTTAATACCTTAAGGAGAGAAAACACAGTCTTTGGAAGAAAGCATATCATGGAGGGGAGAAGTGCAGCGTGGCTGCTTTGGCACCAAATTTTTGAGTGTTTTGGTCTTGAAATTTATGAATTTGAACTTGACGATGGATGAGAGCTCTTCTTGGATGAGGTGAATGAAAAAATGAGTTTAATTGGTCTTTTTATAGCTTGTAGTGGTCACTTTTCTTAAAGGTAGTGGGATGGCCCACTACATGTCTTTTCAATTTGCCCTTGAAAACTTGTAACTTTGACACTTCGTATGAAGCTTTAGGAACATGATGAAATTATTACATATCGAAACATGAATTACATTTGAAATCAAACTTTATTGAACAATTTTACCTATTGCCACTCCTCCAATTTCTAGATTTTATGCATGGAATGACAGATTTTGTGAATGAAACCCTAATGACCTAATGGAGTCACTGAACTGAATGAAATCATGATGGTGATGAATGGAATAATGATGCTAATATTTGAATGATGGTGCTCTTAGCTAAGTGATGATAAGGAGCAGCATGTGAAAATTTTGGAAGGAGTAGAATTAGTCCTAGACCTACTACCCAGTGACCAAAGTTTTACTTGAAAACCTAATGAAATGACAAAAAATTTACTATGAGACCATAACAAAACATGATAAGATCCCATTTGATCACTCATGACTAGCTAGAAAGACTGACACTAACATCTGGTAGGTGAAATATTCGACATATTTCTTTCCTAAAACACATCAAGCACTAGGATAGGGTTCATGAACCAATCTACTTTTCCTGATGGAAGGAAGTATTTTGATTCAATGGCGTAAATGTCCTAGGTTTTTGTGCTGCTAGGTAGGAATTATTTTTTCGGTAGAAAAAACGAGCGGTGATGTATAGAATCCGATGAAAAATCAGGTTCCATCATGGCCTCTAATATATTATCATCATATTGAAGCAAGATGTTTAAGGGGGAATTATTTTGCGTGAGGCCATGAGGAATGGGTTTGGGCCTAGCATTGCTAGTCGACAGACATGAATATGATTTTTTGGATGATGTCATAGAACCAAAAGAGGTTGAAAAAGTGTAGATGAATTAGGTCTACACCTTCGAAGGTACTACTACCAACGCGATAGTTGCAACGGTCTTGACACCAAGGAATGATGAGAAGACAACGCGAGTCATGGTTCGCACGGATGATGATATGAATCATATATGATGTTGTGTGTCATCAACATTAGATGGTGGAAGAATTTCCATGATTTTTGTGTTGTTTTAAGCCAGAGGAGGTTCATGCTCTCTTGGTGGTGTACGAGGGGTACAAACATATTCTTTTATTTGAATATTTTGCAGATGCAAAGATGCCAAAATATTCGTAACATAGGGAATTCCTCTATATCATGGAAGTGGCTGGTGCAAATGTTGCATGGAGTAAAGGTACTCACCAAGTAGATGGTTTGTGATCCAATACTACTCATGATGTTAGACGATGATGATTGGTGATGGTTGTGAGAGTGTGCATTTATGTGTTTCAGCCATCTCCTAGTATTAGATTTTTTGCAATTTTTCTCCCTTGGGAGTTTTTGTTCTAACACTGCTCTAGTCACTTTTAACCTTGAAAGGTATTGAGAATCAATCGTATGGTGCAATTGCGAGAAAATTTGGCAATGGCAGTGCATGATCTTCTCTTGATTAGAGAGGTGAATGTTAGGTATGGGGGTGACCATGCGAAGAATGTCAGTGAAATTATTAAGCTCCCAACATTGATTGACCATGTGGTTGTGTTTATCACATAGGGCACATGAGATGTGTTATTGGCTTCTTACCTTGCAGGGGTGATGGGTTGCCTTCACATGTCTAGGTGTTTGGTGACAATTGGGGGAAGGCATCATTTATACTTATCACCTATGTCCTGGTATCTCGAAACTAGACGTGTCCGGATTATTGGTGACGAATTAGTGCATGACGTCTCGCATTAGGCGAAATCAGGGGACGTAGGGACATTTTCGAGTGTGGTGTCTATCTTGGAAAATTAGATAAGAATGTCGCTCTTTTGTGTTCCAATCCTTTTGGACCACCAGGTTGATTGGGTACCACTTTTGGAATGATACAAACTCTTGGAACTAAGTGAGAAAATGATCACATTCGTCGCACAATACGTAGGATGGAATTGGCCATTGAGGGTGGTTTTGGGTGGGAATCTACCCTTGTGGTGGCCGCCTCTCTTCAGATACATAAAGGATGGACCTAGATGCTTCATTATCTTGGGTTGTATAAATTCCTACGGACTTTGAATCTGATCTGTCCAAGTTGGCGAGATGGGCTATGGCCAGGCATAGAGAATCTAATGCTACACAGAATTAGGGAATGTAGGGACAATGACAAAGGTGGTGGTTACCTTAGAAGTTCTGAAAATAATTTTGATCTTTTGTGGACCACCAGATCGACTGGGTACCATATTTGAAACAACTCCAAAGCTACGCATTGAGCGATCAAATGATCACGTTTGTCGCATAATGCACAAAGTGGGACTTGAGGCTGAGGGTTGGGGGTGAGGTGGCGTTCCTGATGGCTGAATCTCCTCTAATATATATAAAATGGTCCTAGTTACTTCTATCCATTGACTTGTAGTGATGTCCGTGGATGTTGTGTCTGAGTTTTCTAAGTTAGGGTTTTCAGCAATAAAGCATCACATGAAATCTAACATAAATCGGAGGTGATGGATGTGGGGATAGTGACGAATGTGGTTATTTCATTGATAGATATGACATGTGTGTCATCTGTGTCAAGATAATTTTCTTTGGGAAACGTGTGGGAGTGGGTAACATCATTTGAATGCCTATAATTCGAGGCATTGAATGATTAAGTGATCCGGTTAATCACACAATGTGCAAACGTGGACATGGGGCGTGGCCTTTATTTTCCTTCTTTGGGCCATTGGATGTTTTGAGTATGAGCATGATGCAAGCTCTTCTCGTACATATAAAATGGTTTTGTACCTATCTTCCTCCATTTGCGTGGATGCTGTAAAGTGGTTCTCAAGATTGGATTTCTCTAAGGCTTGCAATGCATTCCTATATCGAGGCATCTCTGGGAAATGGTGGGTGTAAATACCATATTGGTCGCATATGTCACACTGATGGTTGGTGCATAATGATTTACCTTGGGTATTTGTGACCTTTTCCTTTTTACGAGTGGCTGAGGTCATGACATTTCTTTCGATTTGTAGAAGATATTTTAACTTATCTAATTCTAGGAAAATGTTAGTAGGATGACCTACAATATCACACAATGTACAAGGTTGCAATTCCCTAGGTAACCTAGGGGTTTCAACCTTATTTCCTTTCTTTTTATCCTTCGTGCAAGCACCAGCTAGTGTCTCTACAAGGGCTTCTTTGGCTATTGTGATATCTTGTGGGGTAATAGGAGTTATGCATCTAGAGGTAATACCTGGGCTTCCTAACATGGCCGGAGGGGCAAAATACCATACTAGTATTGACAATTCCATATTTGGAAATGTCATAGTTTCCATGACTTGTTTCGAAACAAAACTAGGTGGGGAATACAAAAATGGAGTTTTGGGGATAACATATGGTAGAAATGTTGGATCAGAGGCGATGACATTTGTGATGTTGGTTTCTCGTTCCTTGCTAGTTTCGGTGTTTTATGAACTCATCATGCACACCTTTGCCTCCATGATTTCCGAGGATTCCCTTGGCACGATAGGAGGGTCTCCTTGGTATGTTCCGAGGATAGAATATGGTTTGAATTGGCTGGGGAAAAATTTCGTATATCTTGTGAGTGGTTCCATGGTTGTATCTACGTATGGTAGTACATCATCTAGAGTGATAAAAAGCTTCTTTTCATACTATGTGAGCTGGTTGATGGTGATGATTTTGTCTTCATGAGGGAACATCATCACCCTAAAAATAGAGGACACTACTACGGTCATAGCGTACATGTAACTCCGCTCGAGGAGGATATTCTAGTGTAATTTCACATCTAGGACCTGAATGTCTATGAGAACTTTTTTTCCGGCCAGGTTCACTGGTACATTTTGGTAAAGACCTACGGAAGCTTATGGGTGCTTGTCATATGTTTTGAGCATAATATCGGATGGTTTCAATTCAGGTGATCCTAAGTTTTTCCAAACTTTTTTGGGCATGATGCATGTGGACACTTCATCTATAATGGAATGATGTATGGTGATATTCTGAATTGAAAATGGTATATGGAAAGTGACTAGATAAGGAAGCCTAGGGCCTAGCTTGTCTAGATCGAAAACCATTAGGCGATAATCTGAAGGGTCGATTGAACCTAAAGTAGAAAGTAAGGCTTTCTACTGTGTTGGGCATGATTGCAGGACTTCCAATGCTGACATGGCTAATCGATATTGAGACAAGTCATCCACTATACTATAGTTATGAGTAGCTTTGGAATGATCTCCTACGTGTTGGTTGATCCTTTGACCATCCTTGGGAGGGGCTAAATAGGTACTTTGGAGATGGTTAACGTCACAGTAGTTGCGCTTGTACTTGTACCTGACAGGTTGGTATTTGGGGGAGTGTTGTATTTCCTATTACATGTTTGGAAGAAAAAATATTCTCTAGCAATGTATATTTCATGGTTTTTTCCTTCAGTATCATTTTTGGGTGGTTGTTGTTTCTAGGTGTTAACCACTCCCTAATGGGGGAAAGGTTCCCGCATCACTACAGGCTGGTGGGTTTGTCCCCCTTATCCTCGGTTACCCTAGAGTTTATTCAACTCAAGGAGTTTGGTACAGTGGTGGGTGTAATGACCGTACTCCCCACATATAGAACATGAATGGTTTGTCTATAGACTAGGTTTCTTCTTTTTCCCTTGGGAGTTATTACGTGGCTCTTGGTTTTGATTTTTATTCGGGTTTCCCCCAGCCTGAGATTGTGGGGGGAATTTTTGATTACTTCCCCCCTATCCAGAATCTCCCTTTTGTTTGTTCTTTGGCTTCTTATTTTCAACATTTTGAGGATTATTTTTATTCTCCTGGTCATAAGTTTGTCGTTAATGAGCCTAGGAAGGTTGCACTATATTCAACAGTGCATTGTGTTGCGTCGGTGGTATATTAATTGGTGTATGAATGTTGGGGTGACTCTCTTGTATCAACATTTCTAGCTGAGTATTGGTTCCCCCATGAGGGAGGATATGGAAATCCATGTTGTTGATGGTATGGTATAACCCTATTTGTCATGTTTTCTACATAGGTGCATGCTAACTATGATAGTACCCGGGTTGTGATACATTCTGCATAGTATCATAAGAGTATTCTGGGCACTAATAGCTGGTGTTTGGTTGATTTTTGGCTAAGGACCCTATCAAACCTCCAGCAGTATTCGATGCACTTAGTATCTCTCTATAATTTTGCAGGCATGTGGAATTTTTAAGGATCTAGTAGATATATCTAGATTGTGTGTAAATGAGCTCAAGTTGCTGGGATTTATAGATGAAATCTTCTTGAGAGAAAGGTGTTTTCATTTCCACATCTTTTGAAATATCTACAATCAGAGTTTTCAAGAATAAGTCTAGAAGGACTTTATTATCGATTTTGGCTTTGCACAAGCTACGACGCCTCTACCATTCATGGAGATGGTCTGATATGTGAATGGAAGGTGTTTTTTTGAAATGAGTAAGGATTTCCATTCCCGAATCATGGTGAACTGGGGATTGGAAGAAGGTGAGGAATTTAGTGGCGAGGTCGCTAAAGGTTCCATGTGATGTAGAGGGTTGGTAAACATAATATTTCACTACTACCCCTATAAGGGTGTGTTGAAATAGTCTTAGACAAGTGGTATCATCTATGATACTATTCGATGAGAACCACAGGTGAAAATTCATAATATGGTTTCCTGGGTCTTCCATTTTCTTACCTTCAAACTTTGGTATATCTAAAGAGAGATTCGTGGGCATGGGTGGCTAGTTGGGGTTATGTCAAATGGGGTCATTCATTAACTTAGTCAGATTCTGAAGATTTATTGATGCTAAAAAAGGTAGTGGATTACTAACCGCCATTGTAGTATGATGGTGTATGGGTATGTGTATGTGGTGGCCTTGGGGAGGCACTTGAGAAATGTTTCTTTCTGGTACTCCTTCAGGGGTGATTTTTTTACTCCCTGGAGGGGTAGAGATCCTTTGACCTTGAGGGGTCGTAGGACGAGTTGAGTGTGGTGACTTTGGAGGGGTCTCCACTGGTGTGGTGGTTGGCGACCCTTGGGGGGTTCCAATCAAAGATGCCCTGAAAAAGGATGATCCGATAATGATGGCAGTGTGACGTCCTCTACGCCTGAATGGTGGGAGGCCTGACACTACTTCCTCTAATGGGTGAGGTTTAAGAAACACCTAGATCGAAGGGGTCCTGTTGGGTTCCCTATGGTGTCGATTAGTGTAATATTGTTGGTATTTTTATTTTGGAGGAAGTGTGATTTCTATCAAAGCAATAATATAATCAAATGCATAAAAAAAAGTGAAAAATGAAAACATAATTTTTCTCTTTAACTTTAAACTATGTGATCAATCAAGCAAAAAAAAGAGGTTTTTGTTTTTTTTACATATGATACCAAAATCCTATATATACCGAATCATAGTCACACTCTCATTGTAACTGGGCCTTGTGAAGATAACTTTTGACGGGTATTGGGGCCAATGTCCCAAAAGAATTAGCGACGCCTTCCAGTAGCCGAAGAATCGACCAAGGTAATGGAATGAGGATTGAGTGCTCCCTTCACTGTCAACTATAGGGAAAGGATGCCCAAGTTTTGGCAACTAAAGTACCATCATCCCATGCGAGCATTCAAGTCTTGAGCCTCTTGGTAATCAGTTACTAGTACCAAGCATTAGATGGTTCAGGTAGCCCAAAATAGTACCGCATGCACTGGGCCTCGGCCTAACCCCCTTTGAAACGGGTCTCTATAATGCTTAGGTATTTCTTGTGGGCGAATAAACATATTTTAAGCTCCCTAAAATGACATCATATATGTTTCAAAATGTATTATGACCATGACGGCTTATTGGATTCCCACCCTTGGTTGTCCTAAACTGAACTATAATTTTCTTTTGTGACCCCTGTGGGGATAATTTAGGGAGTTCAAATTATTGTTATTTTTAAGGAGTCTCGATTATTATTTAGGGTGTGATTTTGTGAAGAAAGTGTAAGGTAAGAAAAAATGTCCCAAAACACTGGGTGCCTTTTAGTTCAAAACTTATCGATCCTTCGTTTTTGTTTTTGAGTGAACAATCAAGAGTGTGATGAGATTTGGATATGAGATGATCGTTTAAAATCATATTCTAATTACACTATGTGTGATTGTTCCTTGCAAAAAATTGAAATGATATGTTGATTAGGGGTCACTTACACTTTTCCTAATTAAACTATGTTGCACTAAAGGGAGATGGTAGCTGAGACTTTCTTAGGAAATATTTCATATGCTTGCCTAGGCTCACCAAAAGGTGTAAGGGAAGAAAATTTTACTCACTTTTTTTATCGACACTTTGACCCTAGTCCTGAATCTAATGCAAAAATTGAAATAACTTAACTAGTAAAAAGATGTGTGGATTTAGTGGGCCACTTAATTTTTTGACTAATTAAACTATGTGTTCTATATTTCTATAAGAAAATAACTTGTTTAGAAAGAATGTGTGGATTAGGGCCACTTTTTTTTCTCCTATTTAAGTTATGTGTTATTTGAAAATGTAAATTAAAATCAAAACACCTACTTGCTATGCTAATTGAGGTTTAGTACAACAATTAACTGTCTTAAATATAGTAAAATGCAGAACAAAGGTGATCATGGAAAGTCATTAGGGGTTCCAATCACCTTATAAATGGAAAAATAACTGTGAATTTTCGATTTTTTGTCAAACACGCAGGTTATCTTTAGACAGGCGCGCGGTGTGTGTTTGTCAGAGGGTAATGCGTGCTATTGCGCAAGATATTTTTTTTTTTTTGAATTCTCTACTATTTAGAACAATCACTGAATGTGATGAGAAATTCATAGAGAATTCCTAATTTTTTTCATTTGTTTGAGAAGAGAGAATGACCTGCAAGGACAACCATTAACTAAAGAAAAGAGTCCACTATGGTCGTCATTCCTGTGGTGGTGTTTTTGGTGCACGAATGTACCAAAATGCACATCTTTAGCAGTTGGTTGCTACCTGCAAAATGTCACAGAGAAGATGATGTTGCTGTTAGTGAATAGACTAAACAATGTAACAAAAAATCTTAATGGTAAGCAAATGCATAAAATCATATAAACTAAAACAAAAAACACAAGAAACAAAATATCAAATGGAGCAACAACCCAATATTCACAAGTGGAGAAATATCCCTTTATTAGGTGTTGATGGTAAGAAGAATACAAATCTAACTCTCTTGTCGTGAATCCTTTGAGCTATAGAGGTCAAGTATTCAAGAAAAGGGGGGTTGCTTTCCTTAGTTCCTTGCAAGTACCTCCTCTCGCTCTCTAAAGGATGGTGATAACTCTCATATGATGAAGCTCTCTACATGACTAAGATGTTGGGTGGCCAACATGTTAGTGTCTCCAATCCTTCTGCTGCTACACTTGCAAGCTGGTTTTCTATGGAGAAACTTCACCAACATAATTATATGTCTCCATTTTCTCTTCCCATGGCCATTTTATATAGAATTTTTTTGAACTCTCTTCCGTCTCTTGGCCCAAGATTGAAAATAAACCAAGAGTAGGACAAGAGATTCCTTTGTGGGCTGCATGCCTCCTTAAGGTGGCTTGAATTATGTTGTCCTTGACTGCAATTGACAGAGAATAATATATACCAAGTGTGTCAAGTGGTCCTGGACGGTGACTTCTATCCATCCCCGGGACCATGCAGCAATCAAAGGAATAAGTGTGTTGTGCACAAAGGGTCTTTGCTACTGGCATGGTGTCCACCAATTTATGACTCAAACTTAGGAATAATTATTTTTTTTTCCTTCCTAATGTATTTCTCCTTGAAAATCTTCATCTGTATTGTTTTCTTGACATTCTCTAATGTATTTTTCATGTACGATTTTCTAGTGTTAACACCGTGCATGCCAAATCTAGTAAGGAAATCACGCATGAAAATAAATATTGTCAAAGAATCCTACTATATCTTCTTGATCGTCATCTTCCTTGATTTCTCCTTTCTTCCTCTTTCCTTCTTTTCCTTTATTGATCCAATTCCAAAGTGCTCCAAGAAAATCTAAGTGTCCAAGAGTGAGTGAGAGAGAGAGAAAATAATGAGAGAGCTCCAAACCTGAACTGATACAAGGTACCAAATAATCCTCAGAATCCTTTTTATCAATGAGGCCTCTATTTTCTTCCTTTTCCACTAATTTCCTTCATTTTCCTCCTCACATGAAACCCGTGACCTTTCACCTCCCTTTTCTCCTCATTTCCATTATTTTCATAAATAAATGTGACAAACGTTCTTTTTTCCTCTTTGATGCCTTTTCCACTGCCTTTTCCAATTCCCTTAGCCATAATAAACAAAATGAACACCCACTAGGATTTTTTTCCCAACATTAAACTTGGAATAAGTGTCCCATCATCCATGGTTATTATTTTTTCCTTTATTAACTTTTATTACATTGAAATTTCACCAATGATGTTATAATTTGTATTGATTATTATGGAGTTTGGATGGCTAATTGGTTAGGATTTCTATTATGGTTATTTTCTTGTTATAAATATGTTTAAATGATATATTATGATTTCTCTCACCATGTTTTGATAAGTTATGGAATGGTTGATGAAAGGATGGTATAAATAGTGTTTTTTGAGATTCAACAAGGTGACAAGCTTAGTGAAAATTAAGCACCTTTACTAAGTGGGGCCCGCAAGCTATTTTTAGGTGTATGTCTATTTTTAGACATGGTGAGCATATTCTATAAGTTGCAGGATGCTATTTGTAGATGGTTGATCAAGTTGGAAAAATACATGAAATTCTATTTTTAGAATATTGGACGAAGTCTATTTATAGATCGTCAATATAAAAATAGATGCATGTCGATTATAATTAGCCCTTAATAATAATCCGACAATAAACATCAACTTATTCTCTTGGAGCACTTTATTTCAGTGAAAATATTTGGTAAATCAGTGGGCTAAAGAAATTACGCAATTCCTAGGGTTATTGGTGGCTCATGCATGGAGGACTCAGTTAGAAATGAAGTGGCAAAGTTATGACATAGTTGGAAGAGTAGTTACAGGAGTTGTTAATCAGTTTAACTCAATTAATGGAGTTAAACTCAGTTGAGATAGTTGTATCAAGTCTAATTGAAAGATACACTAGTGAGAGTTAAGTGAATTAATTCACAACTAATAACTCACTAACAACTGAACAAATACAATAGTTAACTATAGTGCATGTTAGTTCCAGTGGAGACCGAGTGGAGAGATAGGTGAAAGGGTGAGATGGACTATCCGTTGTGATTATAGTGATGCATTCAATGCATCTGACACACATTGGAGTTTCCAATGAGGATTGCACAGTCAAGACAAGGTCAATTCGAATTCATTCAGAGGTCTTCTTCAGCAGGGATTGCGTAGTGGAGGCAAGCTGTCAGGAGGCAAGAAATTGGTGCATAGATATGCAAATTTATGCATGACAGTGTGTAATGATTCTATATTGTACTGAGAGCTTGATGTACTAAGATTTGTATGAGATTATTATATTATACCATTAATATAAGTAATATATGATAGTTGGGGTTTTTAGCTTTAAGCTTTCATGTTAAACAACTGTGTTATGTGCGATTGAATTTATTCACATGCATTTGCAATTGAGTTTTAAATTTCCGCAAGTTTAATAGTGGAAGGATTCTGTATTTTGCAAGAAGATAAATACTGTGAGATCAGGAGAGTCTAGTAATACATCAGTATTAATAAATTAGTACATGGTATCAGATCAGTATTGATCACTAGAGATTAAAATTGTGAATAATTGCTGAGTTTTGTGTTGGTGGACAATTCGAATTTACTGCAGAAATTTATTGGTGCGACAATTGAGTATTCATTGAAATGTATTTCAATGGGTTACAATTGGAGTATGCCCTTGAGGGTAGCTCTAATCAAATAGCCTGGAAGGATAGGATGGAGGCGGTGCTTGAAGATAATGGACTGAAGGAGTTCATCAATAGCGATGTTCCTAAGCCTACTTCTAGCGATGCTGCAGGACTTGAATCATGGCAAAAGAAGGTAGCAAAGACAAGAAGAATTCTGTTGGAAGGTGTAAAGGATCATATTGTGTCAAGCCTTCACGGGAAAGCCACTCCATTTTCAATGTGGAAGGCTTTCACAGATCTTTTCCAAAGAAGCAGCGACTAGAGGAATTTGGCGCTGAAAGATAAGCTCAGAAAAATAAAAATGGAGAAGGGCGACAGTATTCCAAAATATCTCACGAAGTTTTTCCACTGCAGGGATGAAATGGGAAGTGTGGGGATTAATGTTGAAGATGACGACTTGGTGATCTTGGCTCTCTTTGGGATTCTAAAGAGTTGGCATAGCTACGAAGACTCTGTCGATGAACAGGAGAAACTGTCGGGTTGGGAGCGACTTTGGTCAGATCTTGTGCAGGAGAAGATAAGGCGAGGTACCAAGGATGGCTCTTCATCGAAGAATGATGATGAAGAGAATTGTGCTTTGGCTACCAAAGAAAGGAAAGTGAAGGGGAAGAAATCCCATCCAAATCCGAGGCTAAAGGCAAGAAGCTGGATTTGTCCAAAGTGAAGTGTTTTCACTGTCACGAACATGGGCATCTCACCACTAACTGCCCACATAAAAAGAAGAACAAGAATGATGCTAGAGAGGTCTTAGCCTAGAAATTTAAACTTGATTTCTCTTTGATCGGATGCTTGGTTTCAAGCTCACTGGGATTAGTGTGGTATCTTGATAGTGGTGCGTCTTTCCATATGACGGGAGACAAGGAATTGTTTAGTGACTTGGAGGAGAAGGATCTCCAAATGCATATAGAGATGGGCGACGATGGTAGATACAGTGCGACCAGAATTAGGACCATTACCTTTGAGATGGATTTAGGTAAACCATTTTTGTTGAAATATGTTATGCATGTTCCAGGTCTGAAGAAGAACTTGGTCTCGGTTGAAATGTTGGAAGACAGAGGTTATGACATTGTTTTCAGCGAGGGAAAAGATTTCCTGTGACATAAATTAATGGGTAAAACCAAGATGATAGGGATTCAAGTTAAGAATATCTACAAGCTGGAGGTATATCGCTGTGCTGCAATGATGGGCAAAGCAGAAGAAGTGGTGAGCTGAGATGAGGGCGAATTATGGCACAAGAGATTGGGCCATCTTCACCATGGCGCCTTGAAGATTTTGCAGCAGATTTCTACTAGACTTCCCAAGGGTACTCTTGAGCATTCAGATCAGTGCAAGGGATGTACTATGGGTAAGTTTGTGAAGACCACCTTTCATGAGAAGGAGAGCCGTGCTTCGGTGATCCTGGAGAGAATTCACACAAACGTGTGTGGAACTTTCTCGATTGCTTCAACAACAAAACACAAGTATTATGTTATATTTTTTGATGACTATTCTCGTAGATGCTAGATCTTCTTCATGCAGAAGAAGAGCAAAACATTCTCAAAGTTCTGTGAGTTTAAAGAATTGGTGGAGAAGGAGTTGGGGAAGAAAGTGAAAGCTCTATGGAGCGATAATGGTGATGAATATATCTCAAAAGAATTCAAATAATTCTCTACCAAAGAAGGAATTTGAAGAGAACTCATAGCGCCTCATAACCCACAGCAGAATGAGGTCATGGAGAGGAAGAACAGAACTATCATGGGTGCTGCATGACCAGGGCCTACTAATGCACTTGTGGGCGGAAGCATGCAACACTGTTGTTTATGTGCAAAACCGTTTTCCTCATAGAGTACTTGGCATGAGTACACCTGAAGAAGCTTTTACTGGTAAGAAGCCTAATATTTCTCATTTGAATATTTTTGGCTCATTTATTTACATTCATGTGACAAAGGACACTAGGAAGAAGCTGGAGCCAACTGTAGAAGTTGGGATATTTGTGGGGTACACAAAAGCACCCCATAATTATAGTGTGTATTTTCCGAACAACCGAATGACTGTGGTGTGACGGGATATAAAATTCAATGAGGTGAAAGCAATGAAGTTGTCGCTTGAGAGGGAGCTACACTTGCATGTGGAGGAGGAACTTCTTATTCCCAAAGATGAGCCTCTAGATGTGGATTAGCCACAGGAGGAGATTCATGGAGTGGAGGAGTCCACTCATGTGGAACCAAACATCAGAACTAGCAGAAAGCATACCACAGAAGCTGAGAGACTGAAGCTTGATGCGACAAAGAATGTAGGAGTCCCTACATCACAGCGCAGATAGAGATAGTCACCGGACCGATTTACTCGATACATGGCTCTTATGAGAAAGTGTGTCGTGACAGAGCCATCTTATTTTGAAGAAGAAACACAGGAGCCCACATGGGTAGATGCCATGGTGGAGAAGTATGACTCCATTGTCAGAAAAGGTGCTTGGGAGATTATTCCAAGACCGGTGGGAAAATCAGTGGTAGATTCGAAATGGATCTATGTTGTGTAACCAGCTTCAAAAAGAGATATCAACTCCTTAGAAATAAGCCACTTCGAGGGGGAAACCTCCAATACATTACATGAATGAACAATTCTTGGATGATACAAATTACAAAACCTCCTTTCTATATATAGGAGTCCATGGGGCCACAATGTAATGCTAGTGGGGCCACAATGTAATCCTAGCCGACCTAACAATAATAATTTAAGGGCACAATAATAACAATATGGGGGTTACAGGGGTACAATAATAACAATAAGGGGGCCTACACTAACATAATAAGGGGCTACACTATTAATATAGGGACTTAACATGCCCCTCTCCTTCAAACAAGTGTTGTCCTCAACGCTTGATTATTTCTTGATGCTTCTGTATAAAATTCTCATCCTCCCATGTGAAATATTCTACAGGAAAGTTCTTCCACTTGCTGAGATACTCTGAAATTTATCGTACTTGTCGAGTTCTTGTTTCTATGACTACTTCATAAATTCTTTCGATGTGATGTTGATCTTCCTGTTGTTTCAGTAGATTCTACACCAAGGTTGGGTTATCCTTTGAGAGTTGGAGAACTTGTTGTTGATGCTCGATGTGATCTTCCACTAATTTATCATCCATATTTTCTATTATTTGATCCTTCAAACCATCCAACTTAGCCTCCATTTCTGCTTTTAAAACATCTATGTCATCTTCGGTTGCTCTTCGTAAGATCGAAATTTGTTGCACTTGGTACCGTAATTTTGATATCTCATATTGCAATTCTTCCTCCACATGCATCATAGTATAGCTTTTTGAGGGCTTAATGGGTATGGAATTATTTTTTGGAGGCATAATAGAACCCATTACTGACAAAAATTCTTCAATATTCCCTTGGAATCAATTCAACTTGATTCTTCAAACAAGACTTATGCAATTCGGAAAAAAAACAATACACACCTTTTTCTTGCTTTTGAGGAGCTCGATATTGAAATTGGATTATCTCTGTGATTTTAGCCCTTCAATATTTTAACTTTAGCACTGAATTATCCCTCTAAATTCTCTTTTGAATGCCACAGATCTGACCTGATTTGGATTCTCCAAGACAAAGTTGTGTCCAATCTCCCACAATGACCTAATTATGGACTGGTTCAGTAGAGCGAACTTGTACGACTTGCCACGTGTCACTGTTTCATCCTTTGTCTCTGAAATTTATAGCCAATAAACTAAAGTATGTGTACTTGTGACTACTTTTTACGGCACTCCAATCCGATGCCCATAGAGAGAGTTATTGAACTTTTCCCACGATCACCTCTTTGAGATGCAATTCAGGAGCCTGAAAAAGCACTACCTTCCACAGATCATATCTCCAAAAATATTGCGAACCAAGCTCTGAAATTTTTTGATGAATTTCATCAGGATTTCAGCTTCACACCATATGAATTTCAGATTCTGAACCTTCGTAGAAAAATTTTTATAGCGCAAATGCCACGATGACCTGTTTAGGAGCCTGAAAAAATACCTGACTTCCACAGATCATATCTCCGAAATTATTGCGCACCAAAATCTGAAATTTTTACACAAGCTTCCTCAGGATTTTTTCTTCGCACCCTAAAAATTTCAGCTTCTGAAACTTCGTAGAAAAAACGTTATAGCGAAAATGCCACGATGACCTGTTTGGAGCAGCGAAACCCTAGAATCCAAAGCTCTGATACCAAATGTTGTGTAACCAGCTCCAAAAAGAGAAGAAAAGAGATATCAACGCCTTATAAATGAGCCACTTCGAGGGGAAACCTCCAATACATTACATAAATGAACAATTCTTGGATGATACAATTTACAAAACCTCCTTTCTATATATAGGAGTCCATGGGGCCATAATGTAATCCTAGTGGGCCACAATGTAATCCTAGCCGACCTAACAATAATAATGTAAGGGCACAATAATAACAATATGGGGGTTACAGGGGTACAATAATAACAATAAGGGGGCCTACACTAACATAATAAGGGGCTACACTATTAATATAGGGACTTAACAATCTACAAGGAAAAGAAAGTTGTTGATGGGAGCGTCGAGAAGTATAAGGCAAGATTTGTTGCCTGTGACTTCTCACAGATCGAGGGGATTGATTATGAAGAAAATTTTGCACCTGTCTCATGGTATTCTTCCATAAGTACCATCCTTGCTTTCTCAGAGCAGATGGGTTGGCACATTCATTAGAAGGATGTGAAGACTTTGTTCCTTAATGGGATCATTGAGGAAGAGGTGTACACTGAGCAGCCTAAAGGATTTGAGATTTTCAACAGCGAGTCGCATGTGTGAAAAATCAAAAGAGTGTTGTATGGGTTGAAGCAAGCACCATGTGCTTGGTACACATGGATCGAAAACTATTTCACTAGACTTGGCTTCACCAAGAGTGAGGTGGATGCAAACCTATACCAAATTGTGGTGGAGGGTAAGCTTTTAATCATTGTTCTTATGTTGATGATTTAATACTAACAGGTGATGAGCAGTTGATACACTCATGCAAGGTAGATCTTGCAAAGGAGTTTGAGATGAAGGATTTGGGCCTCCTTCATTATTTCCTTGGATTGGAAATATCGTAGCAACAAGGTGAACTGTTTTTGTCTCAAGGCAAGTATGCTCGGGAGATACTTGGTAAGTTTCACATGGAGGATTGCAAGCCCATGGATACTCCTCTTCTAGGAAATTGAGGAAAGAGGATGCTACATCGGCAGAGGTAGTGGATGCCACTGTTTATCGATAGCTTTTGGGTTCACTCATGTATTTAGTTAATACAAGACCAGACATATGCAATGCGGTGAACCAACTTTCACAAGCGATGGTTAAGCCTACCAAGCTCTTTTGGAAGGTAGGAAAGCATGTCCTGAGGTATCTCAGGGGCACATATGAGTATGGCTTGTGGTACAGATAGATGGATGAGGTGAAGTTTCATGGATTCACATATGCATATTGGGCAGGCATCCCAACAGACAGAAAGAGCTCATTAGGAGGGTTTTTAGTATCGGATCTACAGTATTTTCTCGGTACAGCAGGAAGCAAAGATCTATGGCACTTAGTTCAACAGAATCAGAATACATGGCATCAATTCAAGCTGCATGTGAGGCTATCTAGATGAGGAAGATCCTGGTCGGTTTGTTCAGTTCACGTTTAGATCCTACAGTGATACATTGTGATAATCAGAGTTGCATTAAACTCTCGATTAATCCTGTGTTTCATGATAGATATAAACATATTGATATCCAGTATCATCATATAAGATATTTTGTGCAGTGGAAGATCATGTTGCTTCAGTACATTCCTACGGAAGATCAGGATGCAGATATTCTCACGAAGGTGCTCGGCAAGAGAAAATTCGAATACCATAGAGGTAGGATTGGGGTGAAGGATAATCCCTATCTTGTTGAGATGGAGTGTTGATATTCAACAAGATGATGAGCTTAGTGAATATTAAGCACCTTCACTAAGTGGGGCCCGCAGGCTATTTTTAGGTGTATGACTATTTTTAGACATGCTGAGCATATTCTATAAGTTGCAGGATGTTATTTGTAAATGGTTGATCAAGTTGGAAAAATAGATGAAATTCTATTTTTAGAATATTGGGCGAAGTCTATTTATAGATCGTCAATCTAAAAATAGATGCATGTCGATTATTATTAGCCCTTAATAATAATCCGACAATAAACATCAACTTATTCTCTTGGAGCACTTTATTTCAGTGAATAGATTTAGCAAATTAGTGGGTTGAAGGAATTACACAATTCCTAGGGTTATTGGTGGCTCATGCATGGAGGACTCAGTTAGAACTGAAGTGGCAAAGTTATGACAAAGTTGGAAGAGTAGTGACAGGAGTTATTATTCAGTTTAAATCAGTTAATGGAGTTAGACTTAGTTGAGATAGTTGTATCTAGTCTAACTAAAAGATACAGTAGTGAGAGTTAAGTGAATTAATTATTTAATTAATTCACAACTAATAACTCACTAACAACTAAAAAAATACAGCAGTTAACTACAGTGCATGTCAGCTCCAGTGGAGACCCAGTGGAGAGATAGGTTAAAGGGTGAGATGGACTATTCGTTGTGACTATAGTGATGCATTCAATGCATCTGAAACACATTGGAGTTTCCAATGAGGATTGTGTAGTCAAGGCAACGCCAATTCGAATTCATTCAGAGGTCTTCTTCAGCAGGGATTGTGTAGTGGAGGCAGGCTGTCAGGAGGCAAGAAATTGGTGCATAGATATGCAAATTTCTGCATGACAGTGTGTAATGATTCTATATTGTACTGAGACCTTGATGTACTAAGCTTTGTATGATATTATTACATGATTCCATTGATATACATAACATATGATAGTTGGGGTTTTTAGCTTTAAGATTTCCCATTAAACAATTGTGTTATGTGCGATTGAATTTATTCACATGTGTTTACAGTTGAGTTTTAAATTTCCGCAAGTTTAATAGTGGAAGGATTCTGTATTTTACAAGAAGATAAATATTGTGAGATTAGGAGAGTCCGATAATACATCAGTATTAATAAATTTCTACAGTGTTATTATAGCTATCTTGAGAGGGCATGGAACCTTCTTGTTGATTCTTTGATGAGATTATCGAATCAGTGAATAGATATGTATTTATGAACTACAGGTACTATGTACACAAAATTCTTGTACAAATGAGTAATTGGGACCTCCAACTTCCCAGGGTCGTAACTTTGGCATACGATCTCTATTTGATTATCATAATACCTCGTTCCAAAGTTCTTCACGAGTAGGATGAAAAGGAAATCTATATAACATATCTTGACACTTTTTAAGTGTCTCTATTTTCCCTAAAAATGTAGTCTAGGCCATCAAAATGACCTCAAAATTTTATAGCCTGAAAAACTACCAAAAATATAAAGTTGTGCTAAATTTAATAAAATAAACTGGAAAGAAATAGTGTTGGGTTAATTTAGGTTGATAATAATTTGATCATGTGTCATTGGGTGTTTATAGTCACTTTTGGACATTTGGACCCTATTTTCCATTTGATAATAATTTGATCATGTGTCATTGGGTGTTTATAGTCACTTTTGGACATTTGGACCCTATTTTCCATTAGTGCATCTTGGAAATTAGGTCGTGCATAGTAACTCTCGTCTCACGTTTACCCTGGTGAGTAGCTTAAAGTGGGTAAATATGGGGTGAGGCATTATACAGCGGTATCAAAGCAAGGTTGCATCACAGGACCTCAAGGTGATGTAATTGTAATGCATGTATGTCAGATTTCAATGGTGTTTACTATGCATGCATTGTTGTGGTTGTGGTTATCATGTATGCAGTCAATGTTATAGTCTTTTGTTGTCATGCATGATGATAATATGTTGATGTATATATGAATGTATCATGCTAATTTGTATTGTCTTGTGCAGATGTGATAACCTCCCCTAAGACACATTGAGGTATAGTTTGGTTATGTTTTCTATTAGTTTATCTAGCATGGTATGTGTTAGGGTCCCGTGATTTGGCCGATTGGCTAGCCAAATGACGATGTAACATCAAACCAAGCTTTGGAGCCCAAGGACCTAGCCTTCCTGGACTTAGAGAGGGCTCTCTCTATATGTGTAGAAGATGTCGGTGTGTTTACTTGCGATGTTCTGATATTAGGCTAGTTATGAAGTGTGTTTTTTGGTTTTTTTTAGTTTTTTAAGATTGTGAGGGATGAAACTGATCAAATACATAAACTGGATTACGAGATGTAGATAAATTGGGCTATGGGGTCAAACAGATCAAGGAAGCTATGAAGTAATGATGTAAAGCTGCTGTAGGGCCGATTTGATTCACAGTAGAAGGGATCTCTGGGCAAAATGGATTAAATGAACAATAAGTTGGTGAAAAACAAGGGATTTCAAGTGAAAACTAGTTAATAGCAGACATAAACATGTAATAGCAAGCCATTAATCATGCTAGGAATAACTATAAGCTAATCAATACATAGAAATCGAACATTCCAGCCATACATAGAGGTATAAGACCCTCTAACTTCGGGAAAAGGCTATCAGACTTTGGGAAAAACACATGAGACAAACTAACAACTCATAAACTATGCCGGAACGCCTAAACATAATCTCTAAGTCATTGGGCACTTGGACAAATAAGTTTTCATAGTTTTAGGCAAAAGGCTAGATCGGGACTAGGCCTCCTTGGTTCAACAAAATGATCAACAAATCAGTCAAAGAGAAAGTTTTATGGACAGAACTATGGGCAGCTGATAGGTAGGTAGGGCAAACCATACATCCTACTCAACATACATGGAATTGATGAATAAAACTTAGCAACAACACCTTAGGTTACTAAAGAGCAGCTAAGAATTCTTTAGCATAACTAAGGGAGAAGAAAACATCAAGCTATGAAGATTCAGGGATTTTGAGGTGCCTCCATGGGCATGTCTCAAAATCAATCTTTTCTGATCTATAGCAGCAAGAAAAATGAAATATGAGTGAAAACTAGAAGACAAAACACATTAAGAAGCACTATACCATTCTACCATGTCAAGGAATCCATCAACAAGCCTTCAACATTCCTCAAAAGCATCCAAGAGGCAATCCAAACATCATAACTCAAGTGTATTCTTCAAAGCTCATATGACCAATGCATTAATTCTTCTCTCAAGTTCAGCCTCAGATTTACAATGAGAACCATGGGATAAATAGGCTAGAAGGAGGAAAACCTCATGGAGCAACTAGCTATCCCATTGGCCAAGTCAAAATATCTAAACTTGTCCTTGAGGCTTTTCAAAGCCCAAGGCACAAAATATCCCATAAAATATCTAAAAAACTGCTAAAAACGGAAATTATATTGACTTTACATGATTTTCCCATGATAAAAATAGCCTAACGCACATTTGGGAAAAGCAGATTTTTGGAGTTCAAAAATTACAAAAATACTTCATATTTAGGCCTGAAAAAGTTCCCCTGACTTGCTGAATGAGAACGGCAGCCTTCCTGATGTCAAAATGAGGCTCATGATGGCTTGTTGGAAAGCTCTCTGTGTCTTCTTTCCAACGCAAGTGGAATCACCTCAATCTGATCTCTGAAAGTCCCTCAAAACTGTACCTGTGCGCAAAAACCCAGAAAATAGCAGGCTGCTGATATGGCGGGCAGAATGTGCAAAATGAGGCTGTTTTTCGCCAATTTGGAGGGGCGAATGATCTGCAAATGCCCTGAAAATCGCTGGAGACCTACTCATGGAATTATGGCATCCATCGGTATCATCCTCCTCCCTTGAAAAATCCTCGAACTGAAACGGCGCAATTACGAGTTTTTGACTAAAAACCCAAAAAATGCCGAAAAACCAAAAGTTGCTGAAATAGGCCCAAAATTGGCATGCATGACCCTCAAGGGTCCATAGCAACATGCTCTGAATCTGATGCCAAAATATCAAGGGCTGATATGTCTTTCTTCTCTTTCCGTGTCGGGCGCTCCTTAAAACTGTTGTTCTTGATCATCATCCTTATGCTGTTGCTCAAACTGCTGAGCTGCTGCTGTTCAGCACTATCCTCCTCTGGTTCCTGCTTCTGCTGATCTTCACCACTTTCATGTTGCTCCTGTTGTCTTGCTTTGGAGGCATTTTGACCTAACTATGCTTTGGAAGAAACCAACTGCCTTTTATGAACAATGCCCTGCTGGATTGAAAATGGCCACTATACTGGTTGGACAGATATGGACACTGTGGATTTGAATAAGATGCAACAATGTTTCTTTGAATAAGTCACCTCTGTACTTCTTAAAAACAGTCCTTCAACTCTGTATGCACTTCAGCCATGCAAACCTTTAACAATGGTACCATGTGTAGGAACTGCTTTGTAGATTCTTTGTGTACAGTCTTGAACCAATCCCCTCTTGTGACTTTGCTTAGAGGCCTGCTTGCACTTATATTTTTGTCTTTGAAACCAAACTTCAAGATTATAACCCTGCTCTTTTAAGATTGTACCTTGAAATACATTTGGTAGACACATGGAACCACACGGTGGGAAAAGAGACCACGTAGTTGGTGAAAAATAGCTGCTTGTGTTAAGAGAAAGAACCTTTCACTTTTGACTTTTGAGAAGTCAATCCACTTTGCCTTTTAAACTGCGCACCCCTTCTTGTTTGCTTGATCATCGATAAATGCCTAATCATCTACAAATGCTCAATCATCAACAAAATACCCTGTTTCACCTTCAGAAAACTCTGTCCCACAATCTTTAGAATGACAATATAGTGTAATAACAAGCAGACTATATTTTGGGTGAGAAAGTAAGTGGAACAGTGGTTTTTAGGAAACAAACTCCCTGCTCTGTGAGTTTAAAAGTCTACCAACACATCTATATTCCTGGCTTTGATGTCAAAAACTACCATCAACCACCTCTGTCTCAATCTTAACTTTACATACCAATAACTCTGCTTTTTAATGCGTTGTTACCCTTGGAAGTTTCTATGTTGATAAGTTTTCAAATAGTGAAAAATAGTGAAAAAGAAGCAGATTTCAAGAAAGGCTTGCTATAATAGGTGTTTTGGTGCCTTGTTTTTAAGAAATGACCTTCCCTTTAAACATATCACAACCACAGTTTTTCAAAATGACACCATTCAGTGGAAGAAAAACAGAACTGTGCTAAGGTGATATATCCATGCACTGTGGTTTTTCGAAAACATCTTCTTCTGCTTGTGAGTTTGAGAGAGCCACCCAAATACCTGTACCCTTGTCTTAATATCAACTGAAATTACTTAAGCACTCTGCACTTTAGACAGTGGCTATTTTTATTTGTGAATTTTTGAAAAACCAACACCACTTTGGTACCTCTGCCCTTAATGTCAAAACCTAGCCATCAGCAATCTCTGTCCTTTAGTGTACTGTGTATTTCTGGCTTCAAATTTTAAATTTGGTCATCAACAACCATGCCTAATCACCAACAACCCTGCCTCCAGCTTCTCATCAACAAACTTTGCCCTTTTAACTATGTATAGCTTCAAACTGAGGTCTATAGGCTTTAAACTTGATTTTTCGAGTTTTTTAAGGTAGGAGATAGAGTACCTTGTGATTTTTTTGAGAAGAAATCCCTTGGAGGGAGCTAAAATTGCAATGGAACTCTTCGAAATGGGCGCGGCAACCTTAGGAGCAAAACCCGTCGCGCCGGAGAAAAGTGTCGGGTGGAGTTGTCGTGCTGTCGGGCGGCCACCTACAGGCACGTCGTGCCGACGTTGAAGCCCTGTGTATTTTGCTGCCCAGGCCCGTCGCGCCAAGTTCCAGGCCCGTCGCGCCGCCCTAAAACAGTGTTAACTTCTGCCTGATGACCCGAAAACTACTTCTTTGGTGACAGGGAGGCCAAAACGTCTTTGGCTTTCGAAAATGACATTCTTCCTCTCATACTTTAAACTTTTATGTCATTTTTCAAACCCTTTGTCAACGGTTACCTTGCCTGGAAACGTAACGTAGGCTTTTGGAAAGTTGTTTTGTTTTTCACATTGTGGGTTTTTCATTATGCATATGTAGACTTGATCAATAACTCTGACCCGAGCTGGACATTGCTTTTTCTTTGAAGGACAAGGATGGTTATAGAAATCTATCTTTTGAATGTTGGGAGGAATGCACTTTCCTTTAAACTCAAAAACTGATCATTTATCAAACTGCCTCTTTTTCTATTTACAGCTTTGTATAGCTGTCATCATGCATTCTAGGACTTAACCTTGGCCACTGCTTATTTGATACTATATCCTTGTGCTAATTCTGCTTTTTAGGATGATGACTATTGTGTCTGTAGAATATGAAAACAGGGCTTTTTGATACATGGTCCTTACTTTGTTTTGATCAGTGTGTCGAAACCCTTTTTGTCAATGAAAACATTTCATGACTGAGCTGTGTTCACCATTTTCCTCTCTTGGCGACTGTTAGCAAGGAAGGGTTATTCATAATGTGCCAAAACGTTTGAAAGCTGTAAACACCATTTCTTGAAAGGCACTTCCCTGGACTTTTGATATATGATATTGTTTTGCTGCTTGACCCTTTCCTCAAGGAGAAAATCTTCTTTTTGATATCGGTGGCACACATATGCTCAAAATTGTCTCTTTGTCTATTCATAGCATTGCATACCTGTTATCATGCATTTATGACTCAACCTTGGTCATGTTCTACTTTCCCAGTGATAAATTGCTGCTTCTAGGTGTTTCACAAGTTTTTCTCTAGACTGTAAATACACTTTCCAGGTTGCATCCTTTCACCTTAGACTTCTTTGTTTGCTCAGAGGGATTTCCCTTGATTTCTGGATAGGTGATCATGAAGGTCTTTAAACCTTTTAAAGTTATTGCTCCTTTGTCATTCCAAAAAATACTATGTTTTGATACCCATACTATTTTTCCATGGTATAGCCGGACGGACGGTTCTTTGAAACGAGGGTAACAAACCTTTGCATCACCCGCGCCAGCATTCATCTTTTGAAATGACTTTTTTATTCCTTTTGGTACCCTTCTCTTGCTTTCTTGCATTAATCGGCTTGACAACACAGAGTAGTTTTGGCCCTCTACTCATGTATGGAGGAGGCTCTTCATCGGGCAGATGTGGTGATAAGTAAATCTTTTGAACAACACCAATCTCAGCATCTTCACTTGCAAGCCTCACTGTGTTTTTAGAAGAAACCCTAGCCAGAGTAATATTTTTTCCCTGCATTGTCCTAAGGGTGAATTAGACACTTGGCTTGTTCATCTCATCATGGATTATTTTAACAAGCAAACTTTGTGACTATGAAGGTCAGTGTTTCCTTGAAAAACCAGGCACTTTCTCCTGCTTGTGTAATGGCACTGATTATCATCTATTCTATTTGATCTTGTGGATAGACAGGGTCCTTATGCTTTGGAAGGTTTACTGATGACAGGTCCTCCTAGAGTTCAATAATCCATATGGTTTGCAAGTTTGAGATGAGCTTCTTTATCAGGCCAAACTCCCTTTTTCTTTGAATTGATCATGTTTTCAGTACATTCCTGCTATGACCAGCAATTACATTCATGAAACCTGAAGATATTGTTTCATTGTTTCATTAAGGGCAAACCTGGACTTCTGCAAACTTCTGAGTCAAACACTGGCCTGCGCCCTCTGCTTATGCATGAAGGAGGCGCCCTAACCCTCTGCTTGTAAATGAAGGAGGTTCTGGGCCTTGACAATTTACCATTTTGCTGAGACAGTGGTGACCCTTTCTTACTGTGATTTTCATACTGAAAAGAGCTGTAAGGTCCTGATTGAGAGCCTTTTGTTTTGCAGCTTCATCTCAGGCTCAAAATACATTTAGAAGCAGCTGTTCTTCTAACTGTAAACTCAAACATTTACTCCATGAGATGAAATATATTTCCTGTCTTTGTAGAACCATAGAACACAATGAAAAACCTACTAGTCAGCTTGAGATTGGGCTCTATGCAGTGCTGAGATCTAGGGGGTGTGAGTGGCGCGACTTAAGGCTTTTTGTCAACTTCATTTGCAAAGTAAGGGATCAGTCATGGTAGGTCTGCTGCAGATGAGGGCTTTTTTGGCTTTTTGATGATTGCCAAAGGTGAAATGTCCTAAACGCCACTTCCTAACATAGGGGAGAATATTGAAACAGATGTGAATTTGCCTTTTAAGGCTGATGGGCAGGTTAATAAAGCTGAAGCTAGGCAGGATATGTGATATGAAGTTTTTGATGCTGCCAGGGGTGGACTGAATAAGTAGAAAGATGAAAAAAGTTTTGGGAGGGTTTTCTGGATGACATATTGACATAAGGAAATCAGTTTCTAGAAAACTCAGCTGAAGATATAGTCATCACTAACATGTAAAAAATACTGATGGCTAACAGTGGCTCCATTTGGGGAGGGCAACTCCTCGTCAGGAGGTGTCCAGAATTCAGATCTTTGGCTTATGAAGACCAGTGCCTTATCCATTGGCGCAAAATTTACCCTTCTCTTGATGTTATTTCTGGAAAGTGTCAGCATATTTAACATCAATGATATTTCTACCTACCCCACTATCTTTCCTAGCATTTTTTCTTATGTTTGGCGCATTTGAACTAGCAGCCTTTTGACAATGCATATTTTTCTTTTTGCAAAATGAACTATCTATTCCTATTCTTATATCTGCCGGGAGTTCAGATTAAGCTAATGAACTCCTTCATTTCTCTACCTAAAACTAGATCGACTGTCAAGATTAAGCAGTTTGACAGGATTTCATTCTCTAATCTACAACATGAAATTCAAAAATGATCAAATCAGGATTAGGCAGTCTGATTTGTCATGCATTTGCGGCATAGAAGACAAGCTGCACACAAATGTTATTCTGCAACAAAGGAAACTAGACAAGCGGGCTAAGATGTACAATGTATTTTTCATCCCTTGCTTCTCTCTTTGGTTTTGTTTTAGGCATGTGGAACCAGAATCTCTCCCTAATCTAAGCTCTGTTATAAGTCAATCTTACACAATGTTGACTATCTTGACACTCACTAACTTATCAGCAAATAAATTTAAACATGCTCAGCTATGATTAGGCTAGATAGCTGCACAAGACATTGAAGTACTAGTAGCGGCATTTAGACTTGCGCGCTTTCCGAAGGACTGTTTTTTTTTAAACATGGGGCTTTACCACTGCTTTTTAGAAACTGCCCTCTTTTTCTACTTTTCACTGTTTTTTGTATTTTCTGCTTTTTCACTTTCTCTTCAAACAAACTACAAATGAAAAAAAGTGCTCACAAGGCTGAGTTTTAACTATCTACCTATCTTAATCTAAACTGTACACAACATACATTCATTTGGTGAACTCTTCTTTCCAATGTAACCAGTCAAGTAGATGATCAAATGGGTGATTCTGGTTTAGTTCTTTCATGATGTAGAAGTAATGAAAAGGCCACTCCCACTTGGTTTGTTTTTGGACAGTAGTGCTTAAGCTTTTTCTCATTCTTGGCAGCAACTTGTTCATGATAAAACCCACTACTCTTTCAGACTTCTTAAGGAAAACAAAAAATGGATCTTGGAATAATGCCTGATCTAGAGGTTTTGAGATATAGGATTCATTCAAGACTACTCTTTCAGAATTCTCAAGGAAAACAACAAATGGATCTTGGAATAATGCCTGATCTAGAGGTTTTGAGATATAGGATTCATTCAAGACTACTCTTTCAGACTTCTTAAGGAAAACAACAAATGGATCTTGGAATAATGCCTGATCTAGAGGGTTTGATATACAGGATTCATTCAAGACTACTCTTTCTTCCACTTGGCTATATTTGGGACCCCCCTGGTAAAGCAACTCTTCTTCATGATCACCCGAACTGTTAGACTCATCATGTATTGCAGTGTAGTTTTCATTCCAAGCTGATGT
Organism: Pinus albicaulis; assembly: GCA_034641835.2. NCBI lineage: Eukaryota > Viridiplantae > Streptophyta > Pinopsida > Pinales > Pinaceae > Pinus > Pinus albicaulis. The sequence goes on along the minus strand of CM076584.1, from coordinate 1,043,532,220 downwards.
GTTCTGATTAAGTGGACTGAAAACTGTGTGGAGGTTATTAGTTTGGTGAGCAGGGATACACTATGATAGTAAATTATCTTGAAAGGGTAGTGAGACAACTCTCATGTGTTTATCAGCCTCTTTTTCTTCATCTGCAATTTGTGACTCAATGGAACTTTGTGGTTGCAAATCTAGAGTTAAGGAAGATTCCGTGTCCAAAATGACTTCCTCAACTATTTTAGGAAAAGGCCTCTCATTTACAACATGCTCAAGAAATTCATCATCTTCCTCAAGCTCATCATCAAAGCTGAAACACTGTTGATCTCCAATTATGTGAATGTTATCTCTGATGGACTGAAGTGAAGTAGAGCAAAGAGTCCGAGACTCTTCACTTACTTCTAAACTTTCAAGGCTATCCTCATCAGTGTCATATATGACCTGTAATGGCTGCTCACTTTTCTCAAGTTTATGAAACCGAGCTTCCTCCCAAAAATCAAAAGTTGAGTATTCTGCAAAGTTAGTGTCTGTTTGGAAATCACAATCATCAACATATTGATCAAACCTTGGAGAATCATTAACATAAGAAATGTCATCAACCATGCACATTGGACTATCAGATTGCTTTTCTTCAAATTGATCTACACATCTATTTTCTGATTTATGACATGCAGGATTAACAGGAGAAAGATCAGAAAATTTTTGGTTATATGAAGTTTCAGAGGTTGTTTGTATGTTTATAAGTTGATCTATTTCCTCTTCAGTTAAAAAGGGAGGCATTTTCCTCTCTCCACAACAATCCTCTTTCTCTTGGGAAATCTGATTTAAAGGATGAATGTCTTTTTGGGCTTCACTTATGAGAGATGATGAATCATCACTCATGTACTTAGAGAGATCCTGTGGGTTCTCTTTCATTTCTTGCTTATTTTCATCTTCAACCAATTCTTTGTGATGTTGAGGATAGTTATCATGTAATTCATGAGTTTTTTCTGATAGATGTTCAGGGGGCCAATTTGCTTTTATGAACTCAAATGACTCCCAGCATAAAGGTAGAGATCCTACAGGTTTTGATTCTTCTTCCATTTCAGAATCTGTGATTTCAAAATGGCTGATAGTGTCTTTAGAGCATTCCTCTAGGTTCTTTATTAGGCCTAAGCATTTGACCTGACTTGAGTCAAAGGAATACAGGTTTTTGTAGGGTTGAGTTACTTCTAGTCTTAGGTTTTCCATGACTCCTTTAGGCATGAGGTTATGGGAGGTACCAGAATCTAACATGGCATTATGTAATATCTTGTCCCGTATGTTCAAGCTTACATAGGAAGGAGAAACAAATCCTTCTTGGTATTGACCTTCTATTTCCGGGCCCAATAAGAGCTCGGGTTTGTTTTCAATTAGATTTAAAGTATCTTCCTCGCTCCCTATGTCAAAAACTTTGAAAATTTGAGATCTATACCTATCTACAGTTATTAGCTCAGTAAGGGGTATGGTAATTTTTATTTCGGAAACTTCCCCTTCAAAACTAAAAGGAGTTTGTAGTTTGGGCAAATTTGTTTCAGTTTTTCGGACATGACCTTTTCTATGCTCTTAATTTGCTGACTCTGATTTGGGACTTTGTTTGACACCGTTACTTCGGGGGTTTTTGTAGAGGTGCTAAGAGTATCTGAGCTAAGACTTGTTTGAATAGCTTTATCCTTGTTTTGGTCAATTTTCTTGGCCACAATTTTGTTGCTATCCATGGCTTTTTTAGGGATGGTGTCAGAGCTTTTAGCAGTGTCAGGGCTACCCTTCTTGGAGTGGTCTTGGTTTTTTCTGCTTCTAAGGTTATACTGCCTATGAGCTTCTATAATGGCATTCTGAAAATCTATGACAGGATCTTCGAGATCTTCATTATTGGTTTCTTCCTGACTTGGATAGCATAACTCTTGCTCTTCTGCTGTGAGGTAAACCTTACTCTCGTTATCAGAACCTATGAGGTTCCAATGATTTTCATCAATGGGTTCAGTATCCTTATCCTCTTTATCAACATAATTCTCATTGAAGGATGGTCCGATTTGCTGATCATTTCCTCTTGGTTTATTTTGAGACCGACCTTTTCTAAAGCCTTGGTTCTGGTTTTGAGGGTTTGGTTGGTTGTCCCTAGGAGGCATTCTTTCACTCATTTTTTCCCACATCTTTGTCATGGATTTGACCAAGCCATCTATTCTAGGATCTAGGGAAGGAGATGAACTGGATACCTCATCTCTCTATGGGACTTTTCTTTCTAATCTAGTCCTAGCTCTTTTTTCTGCTAAATTGGCTTCTTGTTTTATGGCTACTTGTTGCATTTCCTCTAGGGTAGGGGGATCCGTGTCTCTCAGATGATATGTCATGTCTGGATCAAAACCCTCGGGGAATTTTGCCAAGACTAAACCAAGTGGGGGTTTGAAGTGAGGTGGGAGGGCGTTATACACATTGTTGAACCTAGTGCAGTATGCCTGGACACTTTCCCCATTTTCCCGTTTTAGGTTGTTAAATTCTGACAGAATTTGAATAGGGTTCCTTCGGACTTCCCACTTGTTCGTGAAGACTTGGCAGAGTTCTAGGATGTTGTGGATGTTGTTTGGAGGCAAGCTTTTAAACCATGTTTTGGGTTCTCCACCCAGGCTTTGGGCGAATATTCTCATTCTAACGGTTTCGTCGTGTACTTCCATGTATTCAAAAGCATCACTAATCCTACTTACATGCTGTTGAGCTGTGGTGGTGTCTTCTCCGGTAAAGTGTGGGATTTTGTCTTGATATTTATTTGGGAGAGGAGCCCAGGGCGGTGGTAACACCAAAGGTGCATACCAGGCTGCCATGACTGGAGCTAATGGATGATGCGCAAGATGAGGACTAGTAGGCTGAAATGAAGTGGTTTGAACAGTGGTGGTTTGACCAGGTGTAGCGGATGAACTTGGACTAGTGATCTGGTTTTGAGCAGATCTGGGATGATAGGAGCCAAATTGATAAAGAAGTTGGAAATCAGGAGGAGTGGTGGGTGAAGCTTCTCTAATAAGACTCTGTGGTGGGCTTAGGGGTTCAAGATCGTCAAAGTCTATCCTACTATATGATTTGCTTCCGGGAAGAGTTTGTGATGGCTCTGGTTCCAAAGGTGAATCTAGTAGGCTAGTGCGATGTTTAGGTACAGATCTTGTTCTACGGATGAATCTACCAGAAGCTAGATGATCAGTTTCAGAAGCTTGCCACAGAATCTTCTCTGGGTCATCTACTATGATAGGGGGATTTGGGTCTGGATGGGATCTGGTATTGATTCTTCGGGAAGCCAGATTTTAGATCCAGAGTTTTAGAGAGAATGGTATTGGTGAATGTTCTGGATGGGTGATTTTTCTAAGGTTCTACTAAGGTGAAGGATGGTCAAAGTAAAAGGATGGATTAGTGGAGTCGCCAGGTGAAAATGGGTTGTTTTTGTGAAGATAGCTATGGTCCACCACCAGTAACTAATCTGAGAATGTTTTTTGGATTTTCTGAGTTTTATGTGCAGCCTATGGTTTAAAGTATCCTAGACTTGTTTCAACACTTTGCTAGGGTGATGAGAACAAAAGAGTTTACTCTAAAAATGAGTCTATGGACTGCTTGCTTGTTTATGGTACCTAAAGGACCAAAGAGTCTATAAGAGTTTGCTGGACTATTATGTACTCAATGTCTTACCATCTCCCGCTATGTTAGTGAGTGATGGGATAGGTCTATCGGATAGTAGCCTAGAGTTTGGTGAAATAGTAAGGCTCACTAGAAGTTAGTGGAGTCGCCAGGTGGAAAATCAGTTGTTTTGAGGTATATGTGTATGGTCCACCACCAATACTAACAAAAACCAATCTAAAGGAGTTTTTTTGTGGTTTTTTGAGTTTTATGCGCCTATAAGGTTTGGAAAGGTTTTCTATAACTGACTCATCATTTTGCTAAGATGGTGAAGGAGCTATTTTCTACCTTTCAAACGATCTCTAAGTTTACTAAGCTTGATTGAGACTTCAGGAGTTACTAAGTTGTACTTAGATTGTCACTAACTCGGAAGGTCCTACTGTGAGTGTCACTATGTTAGTGAGCAGGGGGATAAGTCAATCAGATAGTATTCTCAAAGGTTTCTAAAGATGAGGGAAACTAAGCTTTTAATCACTCAGAGTCCCACCGTGATCGCCATTATGTTAGTGTGGCGATGAGGTGGCTAAATCGGATGGAATTCTAAAATTTGGCAAGGTAGTAAGCCCTACTGGAGGCTAGTGGAGTCGCCAGGTGGATTTTTAGTTGTTTTGAGGTATATTTGTATGGTCCACCACCAATACTATCAAAAACCAATCTAAGGGAGTTTTTGTGGTTTTTTCTAAGTTTTATGTGCAGCCTAGGATGTAAGAGTGTTATAAACCTGATTCATCACTTTGCTAAGATGGTGAAACAGAGAGTTTACACTAAATGATTCTAAAGGCTGATGGTCTAAGTTTAGGATTGAAGGACTAAAGAGTCTATAAGAGTTCGCTAGACTGTCATGTACTCAGTAAGTCCCACCGTGATCGCCATTATGTTAGTGAGCGGTGGGATAAGTCAATCAAACAGTATTCTTAAAAATAAGGGACTTCTAGAGTTCTAAGGTGTCCTTAGATTGTCACTAACTCAAAGTCCCACCGTGATCGCCATTATGTTAGGGTCCCGTGATTTGGCCGATTAGCTAGCCAAATGACGATGTAACATCAAACCAAGCTTTGGAGCCCAAGGACCTAGCCTTCCTGGACTCAGAGAGGGCTCTCTCTATATGTGTAGAAGATGTCGGTGTGTTTACTTGCGATGGTCTGATATTAGGCTAGTTATGAAGTGTGTTTTTTGGTTTTTTTAGTTTTTAAGATTGTGAGGGATGAAACTGATCAAATACATAAACTGGATGACAAGATGTAGATAAATTGGGCTATGGGGTCAAACAGATCAAGGAAGCTATGAAGTAATGATGTAAAGCTGTTGTAGGGCCGATTTGATTCACAGTAGAAGGGATCTCTGGGAAAAATGGATTAAATGGACAATAAGTTGGTGAAAGACAAGGGATTTCAAGTGCAAACTAGTTAATAGCAGACATAAACATGTAATAGCAAGCCATTGATCATGCTAGGAATAACTATAAGCTAATCGATACATAGAAATCAAACATTCCAGCCATACATAGAGGTATAAGACCCTCTAACTTCGGGAAAAGGCTATCAGACTTTGGGGAAAACACATGAGACAAACTAACAACTCATAAACTATGCCGGAACGCCTAAACATAGTCTCTAAGTTATTGGGCACTTGGACAAATAAGTTTTCATAGTTTTAGGCAAGGGGCTAGATCGGGACTAGGCCTCCTTGGTTCAACAAAATGATCAACAAATCAGTCAAAGAGAAAGTTTTATGGACAGAACTATGGGCAGCTGATAGGTAGGTAGGGCAAACCATACATCCTACTCAACATACATGGAACTGATGAATAAAACTTAGCAACAATACCTTAGATTACTAAAGAGCAACTAAGAATTCTTTAGCATAACTAAGGGAGAAGAAAACATCAAGCTATGAAGATTCGGGGATTTTGAGGTGCCTCCATGGGCATGTCTCAAAATCAATCTTTACTGATCTATAGCAGCAAGAAAAATGAAATATGAGTGAAAACTAGAAGACAAAACAACATTAAGAAGCACTATACCATTCTACCATGTCAAGGAATCCATCGACAAGCCTTCAACATTCCTCAAAAGCATCCAAGAGGCAATCCAAACATCATAACTCAAGTGTATTCTTCAAAGCTCATATGACCAATGCATTAATTCTTCTCTCAAGTTCAGCCTCTGATTTACAATGAGAACCATGGGATAAATAGGCTAGAAGGAGGAAAACCTCATGGAGCAACTAGCTATCCCATTGGCCAAATCAAAATATCTAAACTTGTCCTTGAGGCTTTGCAAAGCCCAAGGCACAAAATATCTAATAAAATATCTAAAAAACTGCTAAAAACGGAAATTATATTGACTTTACATGATTTTCCCATGATAAAAATAGCCTAACGCACATTTGGATGGGAACACATTTGGGAAAGCAGATTTTGGAGTTCAATTACAAAATACTTCCATATTTATGCTGAGTCCCCGACTTGCTGGATGCAAATGGAAGCCTTCCCGATGTCGAAATGGGGCTCATGATGGCTTGTTGGAAAGCTCTTGTGTGTCTGCTTTCAATGCAAGTGGAATCATCTCAATCTGATCTCTGAAGATCTCTCCGGCTTATTTTGTGTGCAAAAACCCGAGGAAAATAGCGTAGGGCGATAGGGCGGGCGAGGAATGTGCGAGCCAGGCTGTTTGCCAGGCCAGAGGCGAATGATCTTAAAATGCTGCAATCGGCTTACAGACGCTCATGAAGTACAGAGATCCATTGGTATCACCTCCTCCCTTGACGACTCTTCAAACTGGAATGGCGCATTGCTGGAGTTTTGGCGAAAACCCAAAAAATACAAAAAACCAAAAGTTGCTGAAATAGGCCCAAAATTGGCATGCATGACCCTCAAGGGTCCATACCAACATGCTCCGAATCTGATGCCAAAATATCAAGGGCTGATATGTCTTTCTCCTCTTTCCGTGCCGGGCGCTCCTTAAAACTGCTGTTCTTGATCATCATCCTTATGCTGTTGCTCAAACTACTCAGCTGCTGCTGTTCAGCACTATCCTCCTCTCACCAATTCTGCTTCCTGGCCCAGTCTTCACCACTGTCATGTTGCTCCTGTTGTCTTGCTTTGGAGGCATTTTGACCTAACTATGCTTTGGAAGAAACCAACTGCCTTTTATGAACAATGCCCTGCTGGATTAAAAATGGCCACTATACTGTTTGGATAGATATGGACACTATGGATTTGAATAAGATGCAACAATGTTTCTTTGAATAAGTCACCTCTGTACTTCTTAAAACAGTCCTTCAACTCTGTATGCACTTCAGCCATGCAAACTTTTAACAATGGTACCATGTGTAAAAGATGGGATAACTGCTTTGTAGATTCTTTGTGTACAGTCTTGAACCAATCCCCTCTTGTGACTTTGCTTAGAGGCCTGCTTGCACTTATATTTTTATCTTTGAAACCAAACTTCAAGATTATAACCCTGCTCTTTTAAGTTATTTACCTTGAAATATGCCCCTGTCAGCAGACTGCTGTGGAGACCACACAGTGGGAAAAGAAAGAGACCCTGTGGTTAGGTGAAAAATAGCCCACTGTGTTAAGAGAAGAACCTTTCACTTGTGACTTTTTGAGAAGTCAATCACTGCCTTTTAAACTCTGCCCTTGCTGTTTACTTGATCATCAATAAATGCCTAATCATCTACAAATGCTCAATCATCAACAAAATACCCTGTTTCACCTTCAGCAAACTCTGTCCAATGATCTCAGAATGACAATATAGTGCAACGAACAAGCAGACTTAGTTTAGGTGAAAAGTAAGTGCAACAGTGGTTTTTAGGAAACAACTCTCTGCTCTGTGAGTTTAAAAAGTCCATTTATACATCTATACCCTGCCTTTGATGTCAAAAACTACCATCAACCACCTCTGTCTCAATCTTAACTTTACATACCAATAACTCTGCTTTTTAATGCGTTGTTACCCTTGGAAGTTTCTCTGTTGATAAGTTTTCAAATAGTGAAAAATAGTGAAAAATAAGCAGATTTCAAGAAAGGCTTGCTGTAATAGGTGTTTTGGTGCCTTGTTTTTAAGAAATGACCTTCCCTTTAAACATATCACAACCACGGTTTTCAAAAAAATAGTACCATTCGGTGGAAGAAAAGCAGACGTAGCTAATTGATATATCCATACTGTAATAGTTTCAACATATTCTGCTTGTGAGTTTGAGAGAGCCACCCAAATACCTGTACCCTTGTCTTAATATCAACTGAAATTACTTAAGCACTCTGCACTTTAGACAGTGGCTATTTTTATTTGTGAAGTTTTGAATAACCAACACCACTTTGGTACCTGCGCATGTCCAAACCTAGCCATCAACAATCTGTCCTTTGGTATGCTGTGTATTTACGCTTCAAATTTTAAATTTGGTCATCAACAACCATGCCTAATCTCCAACAACCCTGCCTCCAGCTTCTCATCAACAAACTTTGCCCTTTTAACTATGTATAGCTTCAAACCGAGGTCTACAGGCTTTAAACTTGATTTTTCGAGTTTTTTAAGGTAGGAGATAGAGTACCTTGTGATTTTTTGAGAAGAAATCCCGCGGAGGGAGCTAAAATTGCTATGGAACTCTTGAAATGGGCCAGGAAACCTTTTAGAGGAGCAAAGGCTTGGTCGCGGAGAAAAGTGTCGGGTGGAGTTGTCGTCTTTGTCGGGCGGCCACCTACGGCACGTCGCGCGCCTACGAGCACGTCGCGCCGACGTTGAAGCCACAATGTATTTTCGCCGGAGCCCGTCGCGCCAGGATTCCGGGCCGTCGCGCCGCCCTAAAACAGTGTTAACTTCTGCCTGATGACCCGAAAACTACTTCTTTGGTGACAGGGAGGCCAAAACGTCTTTGGCTTTCGAAAATGACATTCTTCCTCTCATACTTTAAACTTTTATGTCATTTTTCAAACCCTTTCTCAACGGTTACCTTGCCTGGAAACGTAACGTAGGCTTTTGGAAAGTTGTTTTGTTTTTCACACTGTGGGTTTTTCATTATGCATATGTAGACTTGATCAATAACTCTGACCCGAGCTGGACATTGCTTTTTCTTTGAAGGACAAGGATAGTTATAGAAATCTATCTTTTGAATGTTGGGAGGAATGCACTTTCCTTTAAACTCAAAAACTGATCATTTATCAAACTACCTCTTTGTCTATTTACAGCTTTGTATAGCTGTCATCATGCATTCTAGGACTTAACCTTGGCCACTGCTTATTTGATACTATATCCTTGTGCTAAGTCTTCTTTTTAGGATGATGACTATTGTGTCTGTAGAATATGAAAACAGGGCTTTTTGATACATGGTCCTTACTTTGTTTTGATCAGTGTGTCGAACCCCTTTTTGTCAATGAAAACATTTCATGACTGAGCTGTGTTCACCATTTTCCTCTCTTGGCGACTGTTAGCAAGGAAGGGTTATTCATAATGTGCCAAAACATTTGAAAGCTGTAAACACCATTTCTTGAAAGGCACTTCCCTGGACTTTTGATATATGATATTGTTTTGCTGCTTGACCCTTTCCTCAAGGAGAAAATCTTCTTTTTGATATCAGTGGCACACATATGCTCAAAATTGTCTCTTTTTTCTATTCATAGCATTGCATACCTGTCATCATGCATTTTATGACTCATCCTGGGTCATTGTTTTACTTTCCCAATGATAAATTTCTGCTTCTAGGTGTTTCACAAGTTTTTCTCTGGACTGTAAATACACTTTTAGGTTGCATCCTTTCACCATAGACTCCTTTGTTTGCTCGGAAGGATTTCCCTTGATTTCTGGATAGGTAAACATGAAAGGTCTTTAAACCTTTTTAAGTTAATTGCTCCTTTGTCATTCAAAGCATACAATATGTTTCGATACCTACTCCTTTCCACTGTAGGTATAGCCAGACAGACAGTTCTTTGAAACAGGAGTAACAAACCTTTGCATCACCAGCGCCAGCATTCATCTTTGAAATGACTTTTATTCCTTTTGGTACCCTTCTACTGCTTTCTTGCATTAATCAGCTTCAGCAACCTGCAGTATTTTTGGCCCTCTACTCATGTATGGAGGAGGCTCTTCATCGGGCAAATGTGGTGGTAAGTAAACCATTTGAACAACACCAATCTCAGCATCTTCACTTGCAAGCCTCACTGTGTTTTTAGAAGAAACCCTAGCCAGAGTAATATTGTCTCCCTGCATTGTCCTAAGGGTGAATTAGACACTTGGCTTGTTCATCTCATCATGGATTATTTTAACAAGCAAACTTTGTGACTATGAAGGTCAGTGTTTCCTTGAAAAACCAGGCACTTTCTCCTGCTTGTGTAATGGCACTGATTATCATCTGTTCTATTTGATCTTGTGGATAGACAGGGTCCTTATGCTTTGGAAGGTTTACTGATGACAGGTCCTCCTAGAGTTCAATAATCCATATGGTTTGCAAGTTTGAGATGAGCTTCTTTATCAGGCCAAACTCTCTTTTTCTTTGAATTGATCATGTTTCCAGTACATTCCTGCTATGACCAGCAATTTCATTCATGAAACCTGAAGATATTGTTTTATTGTTTCATTAAGGGCAAACCTGGACTTCTGCAAACTTCTGAGTCAAACACTGGCCTGCGCCCTCTACTTATGCATGAAGGAGGCGCCCTAACCCTCTGCTTGTAAATGAAGGAGGTTCCGGGCCTTGACAATTTACCATTTTGCTGAGACAGTGGTGACCCTTTCTTACTGTGATTTTCATACTGAAAAGAGCTGTAAGGTCCTGATTGAGAGCCTTTTGTTTTCAAGCTTCATCTCAGGCTCAAAATACATTTAGAAGCAGCTGTTTCTCTAACTGTAAACTCAAACACTTACTCCATGAGATGAAATATATTTCCTGTCTTTGTAGAACCATAGAACACAATGAAAAACCTACTAGTCAGCTTGAGATTGGGCTTTATGCAGTGCTGAGATCTAGGGGGTGTGAGTGGCGCGACTTAAGGCTGTTTGTCAATTTCATTTGCAAAGTAAGGGATGAGTCATGGTAGGTCTGCTGCAGATGAAGGCTTTTTTGGCTTTTTGATGATTGCCAAAGGTGAAATGTCCTAAAACGCCACTTCCTAACATAAGGGAGACCTTTGAAACAGATGTGGATTTGCTTTTTAAGGCTGATGGGCAGACCAATAAGGCTGAGGTTAGATAGGATTGTGACAAGGAGGTTTTGGTTTTGCCAGGGGTGGACTGAATAGGTAGAAAGGCGAAAAAAGTTTTGGGAGGGTTTTCTGGATGACATATTGACATAAGGAAATCGGTTTCTAGAAAACTCAGCTGAAGATATAGTCATCACTAACATGTAAAAAATACTGATGGCTAACAGTGGCTCCATTTGGGGAGGGCAGCTCCTCGTCAGGAGGTGTCCAGAATTCAGATTTTTGGCTTATGAAGACCAGTGCCTTATCCATTGGTGCAAAATTTACCCTTCTTTTGATGTTATTTCTAAAAAGTGACAGCATGGTTAACATCAATGATACTTCTACCTACCCCACTATCTTTCCTAACATTTTTTCTTCTCTTTGGCGCATTTGAACTAGCAACCTTTTGACAATGCATATTTTTCTTTTTGCAAAATGAACCTATCTATTTCTACTCTTATATCTGCCGGGAGTTCAGATTAAGCTGATGAACTCCTTCATTTCTCTACCTAAAACTAGATCGACTGTCAAGATTCAGCAGTTTGACAGGATTTCATTCTCTAATCTACAACATGAAATTCAAAAATGATCAAATCAGGATTAGGCAGTCTGATTTGTCATGCATTTGCGGCATAGAAGACAAGCTGCACACAAATGTTATTCTGCAACAAAGGAAACTAGACAAGCGGGCTAAGATGTACAATGTATTTTTCATCCTTTGCTTCTCTCTTTGGTTCTGTTTTAGGCATGTGGAACCAGAATCTCTCCCTAATCTAAGCTCTGTGATAAGTCAATCTTACACAATGTTGACTATCTTGACACTCACTAACTTATCAGCAAATAAATTTAAACATGCTCAACTATGATTAGGCTAGATAGCTGAACAAGACATTGAAGTACTAGTAGCGGCATTTAGACTTGCGCGCTTTCCGAAGGACTATTTTTTGGAACATGGGGCCTTGTTCTATCTTAACTCGCCCTCTTTTCTGCTTTTCACTGTTTTTGTATTTTCTGCTTTTTCTCTTTTTCTTCAAACAAACTACAAATGAAAAAGTGCTCACAAGGCTGGGCTTATTTTCTACTACTGTCCTTCTATCTTAATCTAAACTGTACCCAACATATATTTGGTGAACTCTTCTTTCCAATGCAACCAATGAAGCAGATGATCACATGGGGGATTCTGGTTTAGTTTTTTCATGATGCAGAAATTCTGAAAAGGCCACTCCCACTTGGTTTGTTTTTGGACAGTAGTGTTTAAGTTATTTCTCATTCTTGATAGTGACTTGTTTATGATAGAACCCACTACCCCTATAGATTTCTTAAGGAAAACAACAAATGGATCTTGGAATAATACCTCATCTGGAGGATTTGAGATATAGGCTTTATTCAGGACTACTCTTTCAGATTTCTTAAGGAAAACAACAAATGGATCTTGGAATAATACCTCATCTGGAGGATTTGAGATATAGGCTTTATTCAGGACTACTCTTTCAGATTTCTCAAGGAAAACAGCAAATGGATCTTGGAATAATCCCTGATCTAGAGGATTTGAGATATAGGCTTCATTCAGGACTACTCTTTCTTCCACTTGACTATATTTGGGACTCTCCCGGTAAAGAAACTCTTCCTTTTGCTCCTGATCACTTGAAATGTCAGACTCATCACACATTGCAGTGTAGTTTTCTTGCCAAACTGATGTGTTTTGATAGGGCGGGCTGAACACTGTGTGAAGGTTATCAGGTTGATAAGCAAGGATACACTTTGATAGTAAATTATCTTGAAAGGATAGTGTGACAACTCTCATGTGTTTATCAACCTCTATTTCTTCATCTGCAATTTGTAACTCAATGGAACTGGGTAACTGCAAATCTGGAGTTAAGGAAGATTATATGTCCAAAATGATTTCCTCAACCATTTCAGGCAAAGGATTCTCATTTACAATATGCTCAAGAATTTCACCATCTTCCTCAACCTCATCATCAAAGCTGAAAAACTGTTGATTTCCAATTATGTGAATGTTATCTCTGATGGACTGAAGTGAAGTAGAGCAAAGAGTCTGAGACTCTTCACTTACTTCTAAACTCTCAAGGCTCTCCTCATCAGTGTCATAGATGACCTGTAATGGCTGCTCACTTTTCTCAAGTTTATGAAACCGAGCTTCCTCCCAAAAATCAAAAACTGAGTTTTCTGCAAAGTTAGATTCTGTTTGGAAATCATCATCATTATCAAAATATTGATCAAACCTTGGAAAATCATCATTATAATTAATGTCATCAACCATGCATATTGGACTATCAGATTGCTTTTCTTCACATTGATTTACAAATCTATTTTTTGACTTATGATATGCAAGACTAACAGGAGAAAGATTAGAAAAGTTGTGGTTATGTGAAGTTTCAGAGGCTGTCTGCATGTTTATAAGTTGATCTATTTCCTCTTCAGTTAAAAAGGGAGGCATTTTCATTTCTCTACAATAATCCTCTTTTTCTTGGGAAATCTGATTTGAAGGATGAATGTCTTTTTGGGCTTCACCTATGAGAGATGATGAATCATCACTCATGTCCTTAGAGAGATCCTGTGGGTTCTCTTTCATTTCTTGCTTGTTTTCATCTTTAACCAATTCTTTGTGATGTTGAGGATAGTTATCATGTAATTCATGAGTTTTTTCTGATAGATGTTCAGGGGGCCAATTTGCTTTTATGAACTCAAATGACTCCCAGCATAAAGGTAGAGATCCTACAAGTTTTGATTCTTCTTCCATTTCAGAATCTATGATTTCAAAATGGCTGATAGTGTCTTTAGAGCATTCCTCTAGGTTTTTTATTAGGCCTAAACATTTGACCTGACTTGAGTCAAAGGAATACAGGTTTTTGTAGGGTTGAGTTACTTCTAGTCTTAGGTTTTCCATGACTTCTTTAGGCATGAGGTTATGGGAGGCACCAGAATCTAACATGGCATTATGTAATATCTTGTACTGTATGTTCAGGCTTACATAGGAAGGAGAAACAAATCCTTCTTGGTATTGACCTTCTATTTCCGGGCCCAATAAGAGCTCGGGTTTGTTTTCAATTAGATTTAAAGTATCTTCCTCGCTCCCTATGTCAAAAACTTTGAAAATTTGAGATCTATACCTATCTACAGTTATTAGCTCAGTAAGGGGTATGGTAATTTTTATTTCGGAAACTTCCCCTTCAAAACTAAAAGGAGTTTGTAGTTTGGGCAAATTTGTTTCAGCTTTTTCGGACATGACCTTTTCTATGCTCTTAATTTGCTGACTCTGATTCGGGACTTTTTTTGACACCGTTACTTCGGGGGTTTTTGTAGAGGTGCTAAGAGTATCTGAGCTAAGACTTGTTTGAATAGCTTTATCCTTGTTTTGGTCAATTTTCTTGGCCACAATTTTGTTGCTATCCATGGCTTTTTTAGGGGTGGTGTCAGAGCTTTTAGCAGTGTCAGGGCTACCCTTCTTGGAGTGGTCTTGGTTTTTTCTGCTTCTAAGGTTATACTGCCTATGAGCTTCTATAATGGCATTCTGAAAATCTATGGCATGATCTTCGAGATCTTCATAGTCGGTTTCGTCCTGACTTGGGGAGCACAACTCTTGCTCTTCTGCTGTGAGGTAAACCTTACTCTCGTTATCAGAACCTATGAGGTTCCAATGATTTTCATCAATGGGTTCAGTATCCTTATCCTCTTTATCAACATAATTCTCACTGAAGGATGGTCTGATTTTCTGATCATTTCCTCTTGGTTTATTTTGAGACTGACCTTTTCTAAAGCCTTGGTTATGGTTTTGAGGGTTTAGTTGGTTTTCCCTAGGAGGCACTTTTTCACTCATTTTTTCCCACATCTTTGTCATGGATTTGACCAAGCCATCTATTCTAGGATCTAGGGAAGGAGATGAACTGGATACCTCATCTCTATATGGGACTTTTCTTTCTAATCTAGTCCTAGCTCTTTTTTCTGCTAAATTGGCTTCTTGTTTTATGGCTACTTGTTGCATTTCCTCTAGGGTAGGGGGATCCTTGTCTCTCAGATGATATGTCATGTCTGGATCAAAACCCTCGGGAAACCTTATTCTTGTTTCTGTTTTGGGACCTTCCTCGTACAGATAACACATCTCCATTCTGGCCCTCCATATTTCTCTGTCTCATTTCCTATAACAGCAAGGCTGAGATAATGTCATCAAAATTCAAGGTAGTTGTATTGCTACCGATTGCAACAACCAGACTGATCCACGAGTCTAGTAGAGAACAAAAAAAACTGATGCACTTATCTTCATCTGAGATTTTAATATCAACAGATGACAGCTGACTTTCCACAGTATTGAAGGCATTTAGATGCTCTGTCACCGAGTCTCCATCCTTCATCCTCAGGTTATACAAATTTTTCCACAGGAACAAATTATTCACCAGAGACTTAGATTGGTACAAAGTCCCAAGTTTTTCCCACAAATTCTTCATCGTAGCTTCCCCAGATGCATTCAACAATACTGAATCTGAGACACACAACTGTATTGTGCTCTTAGCTTTCTGATCCAGTTTCTTCCAGTCTTCATCTGACATTTCCATTGGTTTAGTACCTGGATCTACCGCGACCCACTGATATTTATCGACCAGCAGATCCTCCATCTTGAGCATCCACAAATCAAAACTCTAATGATTAAATTTCTCGATCTCTATCTTTCCGCCGCTCGCCATCTTCTTTCACTGCAAGAATCAATCTCGTAGATCTCCCACTGAACAGGGTCTACCTCAGGCCTGAGAAAAAAAAACCCCTTAGCAGCAAAGGTGTCCCCTTGAAGCTGAAACAGCACTGATACCAAATGAAGAAACATTTACTGGAGAATATAAATAATTACTAAGAGGAAGTCTGAGGCTAAAAGGGTGTTGCTGGTAAAGGTGGACACTTTGAAGAATGTTGTAGATGCATTGAAGAAGTCTGTGAGCACTCAGAAGTTCTCTTGGTGTAGAGAAACAATGGGTGTTGAAGAATTGGGCCAATGACTAAGCTCTCCTATGGCCCCCTGCGGAAAGAAACAACAAGTGGGAGAATGTTGGGTATGTGTTATATTATTTCCACGACTAATCACATGCAGGGGGGCGATAGCCCCCCGTTTGCTCTGGGCGCAACAGGGGGGTCATGGGGGGGTGGTAGCCCCCCCTGTTGGGGTCCGAGGCAGCGCCCCAACGAAAATTTTTTGGTCCTTAATTTCCGGTGGGTGGTCCGCGCCCATGGTTCTGTGCATGGTTTTGCACATGGTTTTGGGGTACAATGGTTTTCGGCCCCCGGTATTTTTTTAAGATCCGGTCAAGGGAACTACGATTATGTTCTAATCCATGGTTAATGGATTAGGGTTTATGTATGCTTTGGAATGTATATATATGTGTTGTAACACTAAAAGGAATATAATGAAAAATCAAGCTGGTCGTCCCAATTTGGGATCTAGGGGAAAATATCTGTGTTTAGTTGTTTTATGTTTTATGATTTGTTGTTGGTTATGCTTAATTATTCCTCTCGGTAATTATTTATATTCTCCGGTAAATGTTTCTTCAACAACTTACTCTATTCTGATTCAAGGATAATTTGGATGGTTCCCACTTTTCGAGATGTTTCGCTTGATATATGGCACACCACGTAACTCTTCAAAGTTTGTGAGATATTCATGTTTGAAGTTAGTAACCCTAGTTAGTGGGATAAAACCCCATGGGGTTGTGGCATGAAACTAATCATTAGTTGTGGTCATTGAATAGTCAATAATTAATAATTTTTTAAACTCCAAACATCCCTCCAATTTTCACTTGTTGAATACTCTCAACCTAAGAATTTATATAAATGATGACCTTCATATCCTCCTGATGCAAGGATTTCGCTATTTAAAACAGGTCATCGTGGAATTATCACTATAAATTTCGTTCTATGAAGATTAACATGCTAAAAAACCCAATTTGAGCCGAAATCTTGATGAAGCACGTGACTGAATTTCAAATATTGGTTCACTATATTTTTCAAGATATGATCTGAGTAAGTTAGGGTTTTTGCAGGCTCCCGAATTTCATGTTAAACATGTGACCTTGGGAAAATAGTTATAACTTTTTTTCTGAGCATTGGATTCAAATTTTGTAAAAAGTGGCAGAAAGAGGGTGAAATGTAGCTTGTTTGATATCATTTTCAAGATAGAAGGTTGAAAAAGTGACATGTGGCACTTCGTACAAGTTCGCTCTACTGAACCAGTCTATAATCAAGTCATAGTAGGAGATTGGGCATAATTATTTCTTGAAGAATCCAATATTGATCAAACCTCCAAGGTTGGAAATAGGACTTAGAGGGATACCAGCAGAAGAAATTTGAGACCTTAGAAATCTGAAATTACATAGATACAATAGATTCAATATCGAGCTTCTATAAGGCAAGAAAAAATATGCATTCAAGGATCACTGCAGTAAGGAAAACACATCAAAAGTCAAGGGTAAGTCTGCTACAACAAGGTATGTATGATTAGTGTTTGAATTTTAATTTGAGTATCATCTCTGACATGTGTTTTTGCAGGACAATGTAAGTATTTTGTATGTATGTTTGATTTGGTTTTGTTCATAAATTTTGAACGTATTTACATTTGAATTTTGAATATTTCTCTGAAATATGGTTTGTAGGATAGTGCAAGTATTTTGTTTGAATATTGGTTTGGGTTTTGTTCATTAATGCATGGGCAGGAAGGAGGACACAATAGGACAACTCATATACATGTTATCAGGACAATGCAATGCCAAAGTACCGTTACTTGAAGGAAGCACAAGAATACCACAACAATTGCTAGTTTTCAAAGAAGCAATGTCAAGTCAAGTATGAGGTCATGTCAAAAGTTAGTATTGTAAAAATCATCATTGTAAAATTATGAAATAGTCATCATTGTAAAAGATTCAATCTTTCTAGAGTTGGAGAGGAATTGTTTGGAAGTATAAGTGTCATTGTTTTATAATGTTATGGTTGGGTTGCAGGTCATAGTGTGATTGGGTGATTTTTCTAGTTCAAGAAAATCATTGTGAATCATATTTTATCGTGGATCATTGTCCTTGGTAAGGGAGTCCACACTCTTGTATATTTTATGATCATTATAGGGTGGTAGGGAGGTTCTAGGTTGGTGCATGAAGTCACCTACAGGTTGGAGCCTGTGAACACTTCAAAGTGGCAAGTCGGTCTAGGATGTTGGGGCATCCATTCAGTTGACTACTGAAGAAACCAGGTCGGTGGGGTGCCCTTCCAGTGGGAGCTAAAGAAGAATGATTTTATAGAATTATTGGAAGTTGTACCTTTCATTTCATTTGGGGCTGAAGATTAAAGAATTGATTAGAAAAGCATTTGGTATTTTTTGACCCAGAGGGGGTTTTCCACCTAAAATTCATGTGCCTATTGTGTTCTATTGGTTTATGTTGGTAATATATAAACATCAATAATAATTTAATATCAACTAATTCTCTCAAAATATTTAAAAGTGATAATTGACAATAAATAATGATTCACCCCCCCCTCAGTATTTCCAACAATTGGTATCAGATCTTGGTTCCTTCAATAACAGTCTAACAACTAGAAGGAGATCATGGATTATACTAAGAATAGAGTTCCTCTGTTCAATGGAAATAACTACGCACTTTGGAGTGGAAGAATGCAGGTTTATTTGTAGGCGCAAGGATATGAAGTATGGGAAATTGTTGAAAAAGGATTTACAGTGACCCGTGATGAACAAGGTAAGAAAAAATGGTATATGATGCAAAGGCTAAAGATCTCATTATCAGTGGGCTTATCGAATCTGTCTATATTAAGGTACTGAGTTGCAAAAATGCTAAAGACTTATGGGCCAATATTGAGAATATATATGCAGGTGACTCAAAATTGAAAGAAGCAAAGCTTCAATTTTACAAAGAAAACTTTCAGCAACTCAAAATGAAGGAAGATGAAAATATTGATGCATACTTACAACCTCACATGAAACCTGTGACCTTTCACCTCCATTTTCTCCTAATTTCCATTATTTTCATAAATAAATGTGACAAAAATACTTTTTTCCTCTTTCATGCCTTTTCCACTACATTTTCCAATTTCCTTAGCCATAATAAACGAAATGAACACCCACTAGGATGTTTTTCCCAACATTAAGCTTGGAATAGTCCCATCAACCGTGGTTATTATTTTTTCCTTTATGAACTTTTATTACATTGAATTTTCACTAGGGATGTTATAATTTCTATTGATTATTATGGAGATTGGATGGCTAATTGGTCACGACTTCTATTCTAGTTATTTTCTTGTTATAAATATGTTTAAATGATATATTATGTCTATGTCTCTCACCATGTTTTGATAAGTGATGGAATGGTTGATGAATGAATGGGCTAACTAGTTTTATTATAGCTATCTTGAGAGGGCATGGAACCTTCTTGTTGATTCTTTAATGATCTTATTGAATTAGTGAATAGATATGTATTTATGAACTACAAGTACTATGTACACAAAATGCTTGTATAAATGAGTAATTGGGATCTCCAACTTCCCGGGGTCGTAACTTTGGCATACAATCTCCTTTTGATTATCATAATACCTTGTTTCAAAGGTCTCCATGAGCAGGATGAAAAGGAAATCTATATAACATATTTTAACACTTATTTGGTCTCTCTGTTTTCCCTAAAAATTTTGTCTAGGCCATCAAAATGACCTAAAAATTTTATAGCCCAAAAAACTACCAAAGATAGAAAGTTGTGTTAAATTTAAGGAAAATAAACTAGAAAGAAACGGTGTTGGGTTAAGTTAGGTTTATAACAATGTGATCATGTGCCATTGCTTGTTTATAGTCATTTTTGGAGATGTGGACCCTATTTTCCATAAGTGCATCTTGGAAATTAGGTCGCACATAGTAACTCTCATCTCATGTTTACCCTGGTGAGTAGCTTAAAGTGGTTAAATATGGGGAGAGGCGTTATAGGGTGGTATCAAAGAAAGGTTGCATCACTGGACCTCAGGGTGATGTGATTTTCATGCATGCATGTCAGATGTCAATGATGTTTACTATGCATGCATTGTTGCGGTTGTGGTTATCATGTATGCAGTGAGTGTTATAGTCTTGTGTTGTCATGCATGATGCTAATATGTTGATGTATATATGAATGTATCATGCTAATTTGGACTATCATGTGCATATGTGATAACCTCCCTTGAGACACAATGAGGTATAGTTCGATTATGTTTTCTATTAGTTTATATACATGGTATGTTTGTAGGAGATAGAAGGCCAAAGATAGAGAGAAAAATGGTGGAATATAGTTCACATGATTCCCCTTATAGACTCAATGATAATTCAATGGAATGGGACATGTCATTTGAGCAACAAGGAGAGGAGAATTCTCCTGACATAATAGATACACTACTGATATAATAGATACACTAAGTATGAATGCAGAAATCAAAATTTGTAAGGAAAATAATAGAAATTTTGATTGAGTCATGGGAAAGGCTTTCCATAGCTCAAGAAAATAAATCTGAAATCAATGAAGTCATTCTTCAGTGCCTTTTATATTTGTAGAGATAAGGAAAACTGAGATTTTGTCACAGATAGGAGGAAACTACTAATGGGGCATATGGAATTAAGTCTCGATCAGGATACAAGTTGGACATAGATGATGTTGTCGGAGGTGGAAAATATTTGGACACATCTAATAGGAGGGGTAGTGATTATGGGTTCTATTCTAGTTCTGGTTCTGAGAGATACCATCAATGATGTTGATTAGTGGTTGTCATTGATGTCAACCCAAGCAACACCAGGGGCTACAACTATCTTGCATGGGAATTTTGACTTGAAAAATTATTATATTCTGAGTCAAGGATATTTTGGATGGTTTCTAATTTTTGATATGTTTCCGTTCATATATGGCACACCACGTAATTCTTCACGGTTTGAGAAATATTCGTGTTTGAAGTTAGCAACCCCATTTAGTGGGATAAAACCCCATGGGGTGTTGGCATGAAACTAATCATTGGTTGTGGTCATTGAATAGTCAATAATTAATAATTTTTTAAACTCCAAAAATCCCTCCAATTTCCACTTGTTGAAGACTCTCAACCTAAGAATTTATATAAATTGTGACCCTCATATCCTCCTGATGCAAGGATTTGGCTACTTAAAACGGGTCATCGTGGCATTATCGCTATAATTTTTTTTATGAAAAGCTTAAGATTCTGAAAAAACCCATTTGAGCCAAAATCCTAATGAAGCGCATGACCGAATTTCAGATATTGGTTCATTACATTTTCGGAGATATGATCTAAGGAATTTAAGATTTTTCCGGCCTCCCGAATTTCATGTCAAACATGTGACCTTGGGAAAATCATCATAACTTTCACTCTGAGGATTGGATTCAAATTTCGTAAAAAAATTTAGAAATAGGACGAAATGTAGTTTGTTGGATATCTTTTTTAGGACCGAAGGTTGAAATAGTGACATGTGGCACTTCATACAAGTTCGCTCCACTGAACTATTCTATAATTACTAGGTCATCATAGGAGATTGCGCATAATTATTTCTTGAAGAATCCAATATTGGTCAGACCTGAAAGGTTAGAAATAGGACTCAGAAGGATACCATAGGATGCAATTTGAGACCTTGGATATATGAAATTTCATAGATACAACAGATTCAATATCAAGCTTCTGTAAGGAAAGAAAAAATATGCATTCAAGGATCATTGCAGTAAGGAAAACACATCAACAATCAAGGGTAAGTCTACTACAACAAGGTATGTATGATTAGTGTTTGAATTTTAATTTCAATATCATATCTAACATGTGTTTTTTCAGGACAAAGTAAGTATTTTGTATGTATGTTTGATTGGGTTTTTTTCATAAATGTTGAACGTATTTACATTTTAATTTTGAATATTCATCTGAAATATGGTTTGCAGGATAGTGTAAGTATTATGTTTGTATATTGGTTTGGTTATTGTTAAGTAATGCATGTGAAGGAAGGAGGACACAATAGGACAACTCATACACATATTATAAGGAAAATGCAATGCGAAAGACCATTACTTGAAGCAAGCACAAGAATACCACAACAACTACTAGTGTTCAAAGAAGCAATGTCAAGTCAAGTATTAGGTCATGTCAAAAGTTAGTATTGTAAAAATCATAATTATAAAATTGTAAAATAGTCATCACTGTAAAAGAGTCAATCTTCCTAGAGTTGGAGAGGAATTGTTTGGAGGTATATGTGTCATTGTTGTAAAATGTTATCGTTGGGTTGCATGTCATTATAGTGTGATTGGGTGATTGCTCTAGTTCAAGCAAATCATTGTGAATCATATTATATTGTGGATCATTTTCCTTGCTAAGGGAGTCCACACTCTTATATTTTTTCTGATCATTATAGGGTGGCAGGGAGGTGCTAGGTTTGTGAATGAATTCACCTACAGGTTGGAGCCTGTGAACACTTCAGGGTGGTAGGTTGGTCTAGGGTGTCGGGGCATCCATTTAGTTGACTACTGAAGAAACTAGGCCATTGGGGCATCCTTCCAGTGGGAACTAGAGAAGAATTCTTTTCTATAATTATAGGAAGTTGTACCTTTCATTTCAATTGAGGATAAAGATTAAAGAATTGATTAGAAAATCATTCGGTGGTTTTTGACCCGGAGGGGGTTTTCCACCTAAAATTTGTGTGGCTATTGTGTTCTATTGTTTACTATTTTACTGGATAAACATCAAGAATAATTGAATATTAACTAATGCTCTGAAAATTTTAAAAGTGCTAATTGATAATAAATAATGATTCACCCACCCTCTTAGTATTTCCAACAATTGGTATCAGAGCTTGGTTCCTTCAATAGCAGTCTAACAACTGGAAGGAGATCATGGAGTATACTAAGAATAGAGTTCCTTTTTTCAATGGAAATAAATACACACTTTGGAGTGGAACAATGCAGGTTTATTTGGTGGCGCAAGGATACGAATTATGGGAAATTGTTGAAAAGGGATTTACAATGACCTATGATGAACAAGGTAAGAAAAATATGGTAGACGATGCAAAGGATAAAAATCTCATTATCAGTGGGCTTATCGAATCTATCTATATTAAGGTACTAAGTTGCAAAACTGCTAATGAAGTATGGGGAAAGCTTGAGAATATATATGCAAGTGACTCAAAACTGAAAGAAGAAAAGCTTCAAATTTACAGGGAAAAATTTGAGCAACTCAAAATGAAGGAAGATGAAAATATTGATGCATACTTACAAGGTGTTTATGAAATAACAAATGCATTGGACGGTTTGGGAGAACCTGTCGACATGAAAATTGTTGTCTGAAATATCCTTAGAACCTTGCCGACAAGATTCAACCCAAAGGTATCTGTGTTTGAAGATAGTTCAAATCTAACCAATCTCGGAAAATATAAATTGCATGGAGTGCTTACAACATATGAAATGAGATTGAATAAGAGGATGACAAATCTCACCTAGAAACATCATTCGCCACATCAAAGAAGACTAGTAAGGACAAGTATACTCTAAAAGCTAAAAATTGTAGTTGTAAGGAAGAAGATGAAGAATAATTTTCAAATAAAGAATTTTCCTACTTCACGCGAAAAAATGAGAACATGTATGGGGAAGTTCAAAGGTAAACTTCCATTGATATGTTTCGATTGTGGTGAGGGTTGGAATTTTGCAACCAATTTTCCTAAAAATATAAGGCTATTACGAAAGCAAAGAAAGGTCTGAGGAACTTCAACAAGCAAGGCAAGAAGAAATTGTTTAAGAAGATTTTCTTCTCCAAAGAATATAGTTCCTCATCAGATGAAGATAGTGATAATGAAGAAGAAATCAACAGAAGAGTATTGTTTATAGCCAAGCATAATAAGAAAGAAGCATTTGATGAAGAAGGAAAAGAAGAAGAAGAGATGACTGAGGTTGAATTTCAAAACGAAGTGATCAGGGTTATCAAAGTGCTCAAGGTCGAGAAGAAGCATGTCAACACTATTGAACATGAATTAAAGTTAGAAAGGGAACATATCCTAAATCTTAAAATCAATGTTTAAGAATACAAATGAGTTGAAGAATCACTCAGGGAAGAATTAAAGGAAAGAAACAAGGAAATAGAAACATTGGAAGATGAAATAGTTTTCTCTACGAAAGAAAGTAAAAATGGAAAAAAATCTTCAAAACTACACCAACAACTCCAAGGCATTGGAATAAATCATCAACAATCAGTGATAAAATAGTGACAAGACTGGTCTTGGTTACAAAGAAAAATATGAAAAAGAGCCAAGTCCTTCTATGATAACAAAATAAGATGGATATGCAAAATCTAACAAGTAGGTAGACCTCCCAGCCAACTCAAGAGATCAAGAATCGTGGGAAGAACCATGGAAGATAATTCCTCGAAGTATATTTCCTCCCAAGTATCAACCTATCTTCTATAGTCATTGTTATTCATGTGGAAGGTTTGGACATAGAGCTATATAATGTCACACGTATGTTTGGAATAAATACAGTTTTAGGAGATCTTTCATAAATGGATATTCTAAAACCCAGCAGAACATTATTAGATTTGATCATTTGAGAGATGATGTCGAATTTTACAAATGTAATAATTTTGGACACCAGGCTAAAGATTGCAGACTTGGAAGTTCTTCAAAGGAATTCTCGCAAAATAAAAATGAACAAATATGGAAAAAGAAGACTGAAAAATGTGTTATCGCTCTCAAGGCTGAAAACAAAAGAAACGTTTGGTATGTTGATCGTGGTTGCTCAACTCATATGACTAGAGATAGGAATAAGTTCATATCCTTGAAGGAAAATAAGGATGGAACAATGTCTTTTGGAAATGACGGGTCTTCAAACGTCATAGGAGTAGGTACAATCACACTTGAAAGCAATAATGCATTAGCGAAAGATGTGTTGTTGGTTCAAAATATGAATCAAAATATGCTCAGTGTTGGACAATTGTGAGATCAATGACACACGATGCTATTTAACTCTAAGAAATGTGAAATTAGGAAAGTTAAGCCTGGTAAAATTGTGGCTACAACAAGCAGAGCTCCAAATGACAGGTATATTTTGGATGAGACACCTAAAGGGTGCTTTTTCGTGAAAGAAGACAAAAGTTGGTTATGGAAAAAAAGAATGGGACATATAAATTTCAACAATTTGGCCAGGACCAAAAAGAAGAAAGCAGTGAGAGAAATGCCTAAAATTTCAAAACCTACCAATAAGATATGTAAATCTTTTCGGCACAGAATGCAAACAGAATTTGAGTTCAAGACAAAAGAACACTTGGATCACGTCCATTGAAATTAGTACATACCAAACTATGTGGTCCTGTGAGAACAAAAGGTTTAGATGAAGAATTATATTTTATGATAATGATAGATGATCAAACCATAATGATAATTGTCATCTTCTTAAAGAAAAAGAATGAGGCATTCGAGTGTTTTAGAATCTAATGGGAATTGGTCAAAAATGAAACTAATTTAAAGATAAAATAACTGAGATCAGATAATGGCGGAGAATTCACTTCCAAGTTATTTCAATAGTATTGTGATGAAAATGGAATAAAAAGGAAATTCTAAACAGCTAGAACACCACAGAAAAATAGATTTGCTGAAAGAAAAAACAGAACCATACAGGAAATTGCGAAAACAATGTGAAATGACTCAAAATTAGATGATAAATTCCGGGTTCAAGCAATCGATACAACTATCTTCATTATAAACATAGGTTTTCTAAGTAATAATTGTAACATGACTCCATAGGAATTATGGAAAGGAAGACCAGCTAATGTTAAATACTTCAATATATTTGGAAGAAAATGTTACATCAAAAGAGCAGATAAAAATTTGGGCAAGTCTGATTCTTGTATCGATGAAGGTATTTTAGTTGGTTATTCACGCAAAAGGAAGGCTTATAGATGCTACAATATGAGGTGAAAACAAATAGTGGAAAGCAAAAATTTTAATTTTGATGAATATTTTGTTACAAAGGATGACGATGAGATTGTCCCTTCAAAAAAATTTGAGGGATTTGAGGGATAATCTGTGAAGGATGAAAAAGAAGCTCCAAAACAAGACCAATCAAATAAGGAAACAACAATCAACCAAGAGGAAATAAGAAATGATCAGTAGGATGTACAAGAAAATTTTCCAAAAGCTTTAAAAGAATGGTGTTAAAAGAATCATTAGTCAAATGAAATCATCGGAAACATAAATGAGGGAATTGGAACTAGAAGAAGTCGAGAACTTCGTTCATCACAACAAGCCCACCTTTCCTTTTTAGCAACTTTTGAGCCTAGAAATTTTGAGGAAGCTAGGCAAGATGAACACTGGATAGTAGCTATGAATGAAGAGCTGGATCAAATTGAGAAGAACAACACATGGGAATTGGTTCTACAAAAAAAGGATAAAAATTTTATTGGAACTAAATGGGTCCCATAAACAAATTGAATAAGGATGGACATATTACCAGGAGTAAGGCAAGATTATTCTGCAAAGGATATTCACAAGTTGAAGGAATTGATTTTGAAGATACATTTGCTCATTGCCAGAATGGAATTTGTTATAATATTTCTCACTTATGCATGCTCGATAAAAATCAAGGTATACCAAATGGATGTTAAGTCAACCTTTCTAAATGGTGAATTGGAAGAATAAGTTTACATTGAACAACCCAAAGGTTTTATGCTCTCTGAAAAGGAAGACTATGTTTGCAGATTAAAGAAGGCACTATATGGTATCAAGCAAGCTCTTAGAGCTTGGTATGCTCGTCTTGATTGATATCTACATCAACAAGGATTCAAGAAAGGAAGCACCAACAACAATATCTATGTGAAAGTGGATCAAGATAACCTAAAAATTATCTAGGTATATCTGGATGATATAATTTTTGGAAGAAATAATGACATATTAACACTTTGCCACAAAGATGCAATGTGAGTTTGAAATGTCTCTACTTGGCGAGCTGACATACCTTTTAGGGCTTCATATATCTCAGCAAGATAAAGGAATATTTATATATCAAACCAACTACATCAAGGAAATGCTCAACAAATTCAAGATGGAAGATTGCAAGCCTGTCCATACCCGAGTGGTAACAGGTTGTAATTTAAGTTTAGGGATCCATCAAAGGATGTGGACCAGAGGTTGTATAGATCTATGTTTGGCAGTATTCTATATGTGACAACTTCTCGGCCAGACCTAATGCAAGAAGTTGGAAAAGTAGCAAGCTTCCAAGAAGCACCAAATGAATCTCATATTATTGTCATCAAATGAATTCTCTGATATCTTAATGGAACAACATAATATGGTTTATGGTATCCCAAAGGAAATAATATAGTTATCCAAGCTTATACAAATGCAGATTGGGTAGGAAGTGTTTATTATTGAAAGAGTAACAGTGGAGCAACATTCTATATAGGTTGTTTCCTTGTTTCATGGTTAAGTAAAAATCAATTTTCAATCTCGTTATCCACAATAAAAGTAGAATATATCGTGCTAGCATCTTGTTGTACTCTAGTTCTCTGGATGAAGCAAACTTTGCAAGATATTCAAGTTAAGTTTGAGGATCCTATTCCCATATTTTGCGATAACACCAGTGCCATCAGTATCTCCAAGAATCCTGCGATGCATTCCAAAACAAATGACATTTTGATCAAATATAATCTCATTAGAGAACATGTCACTCAAAAAAATATCAAGCTTGAATATGTTGGCACAAAGGAACAAATTGCTGACATATTTACTAAACCATTACCTCGTGAAGCATTTGAGTATCTTTGCCTAAAGCTTGGGATTCTCCCAAGTTCTCATTAGACTCTTTCTCTTATCTAAATAAGTAAAAAAGGGGGAGTTGAGGTGTGTACAAGTCTGTAGGATGATATGTTGTGAAACCAGCTCCAAAAATCGAAGAAAAGAGATATCAACGCCTTAGAAATAAGCCACTTCAAGGGGGAAACCTCCAATACATTACATGACTGAAAAATTCTTGAATGATACAAATGACAAAACCTCCTTTCTATATATAGGAGTCCATGGGGCCACAATGTAATCCTAGCCGACCTAACAATAATAATGTAAGGGCACAATAATAACAATATGGGGGTTACAGGGGTACAACAATAACAATAAGGGGGTTACAATAACAATAATAAGGGACTATACTAGTAATATAGGACCTAACATGCTCCTCTCCTTTCAAAAAGTGTTGTCCTCAATGCTTGAGTAGCTCTGGATGCTTTTGTATAAAATTCTCATCCTCCCATGTAGAATCTTCAGTGGGTAAGTTCTTCCGTTTGATGAGATACTTTGAAATTGATTGATTTTGTAGCTGTCAAGTTCTTGTTTCCATGACTACTTCAGGTTCCAATATGGTTTTTCCTTCCTCATCAAGTTCTGGAAATATTGTTTGAACTGGAAGTTTGTCCCCTATAACCTTTTTTAAGCATGAAACATGGAAAAATGGATGCACTTACAAAGAAGCAGGAAGCTCCAATTTGTATGCCATAGTACCAAATATGTGTAACACCTTGTAAGGACCATAGTACTTTGGCGATAATTTATTATCCTTCTTAGCTTGCTTGAGGGACATTTGTTTGTATGGTTGTAGTGTAAAAATACCCAGTCTCCCACATCAAAACTTCTCTCACTGAGATGTTGATCTGTTTTTTGTTTCATTCGATTTTGTGCCAAATTTAGGTTATCCTTTAAGAGTTGGAGAACTTCTTGTTGATGCTCGATGTGATCCTCCACTGCTTGAACCCTAGAATTTTCCCTTAAAGAAGATGTGATGGAAGGTGGATGATATCCATAAAGTGCCATAAATGGGGTCATTTTTGTTGCAGTATGGAAGTGTTATACCACCATTCAGCGAGAGGTAACCACTTGATCCATTGTGCTTGCTTTTCATATACAAAACAACGAAGATATCCTTCCAAACATTTATTCACTATCTATGTTTGAACATCGGATTGAGGATTATAAGTTGAGCTATGAGCTAGTTGAGTACCCAAACAAGAAAATAATTCCGTCCAAAAATTTCC
Source organism: Pinus albicaulis (assembly GCA_034641835.2). Lineage (NCBI taxonomy): Eukaryota > Viridiplantae > Streptophyta > Pinopsida > Pinales > Pinaceae > Pinus > Pinus albicaulis. The sequence goes on along the minus strand of CM076584.1, from coordinate 1,043,503,326 downwards.
TTTAAAAATGGGATCTCTATCACTTAAAATAATCTTCAGGTTTCCATGTAGATTTTGAATTGTTTCCATAAATGCAGTAGCAACTGTACTTGCTTTAAATTGATGAGATAATGCACAAAAGTGTGCATAATTGGTAAGTCTATCAACTACCACCATTATGACACTCCTTCCTTCAGACTTAGGTAAACCCGTGATAAAATCCATTGAAATCTCCTCCCAACGTTGACTTGGAATGGATAAAGGTTGTAGAAGACCCAGGGTCTTAATTGTCTCAACTTTATTTTGTTGGAAAACCAAACATTCCGCCACAAAATTTTGAATATCAGATTTAAGGCCATCCCAAAAAAATTATTTCTTCACCATGTGGTAAGTTTTTAAAAATACCGAGTGTCCTCCTAAAGGAGAAGTGTGCAATTCCAAAAGAATATTTTGTTTTAGTTGGGAATACTTGAAAATATATAAGAAATCTTTGTACCATAAGGAATCATTTTTCCAACTAAATGTATCAGATGTAATAGGATCTTGCTACAACTTTTGAATGAGTGTCCACACTTCTTCGTCCTTCTTCCATTCATCTCTTGCTTTGGTTATCCAATCTAGTTGGACAATAGAAATGGCACAAAGCAATGCTCCCACCTCTTCATCCTTTCTTGAGAGTGCATCTGCAACAACATTTAGCTTCCCTTTTTTTGTAGGTTATTTCAAAGTCATAACCCAACATCTTTGTGACCCATTTTTGCAGCTCTTCTGAAGATAGTCTTTGTTCCAAAAAGTATTTAAGACTATCATGATCAGTTTTAACCTTGAAGTGTCTTCCCATTAGGTAAGGTCTCCATTTCTTTAGGGAATGTAGTATTGCCAACATTTCCTTCTCATAAATAGCCTTTTATAAATACTTTCCTTTGATTGAATGAATTTCAAAAGTAATGGGTCTTCCTTCTTGCATTAAAACAACACCAATTCCATTTCCTGAGGCATCACATTCCACAATAAAGGTTTTTGTGAAGTCTGGCATAGCTAAGACTGGTGCTAGGCACATTGCCTCTTTAATATGTCCAAAGGCCTTAGTTGCTTCAGGCATCCATGAGAATGATTCTTTATTCAATAATGTTGTTAGAGGTGTTTCTATTCTCCCATAATTCTTAACAAACTTGCGATAATACCCTGTTAACCCGAGAAATCCACGCAACTTATATATGGTTGTGGGGACTTTCCATTCCTTAATGGATTTAATTTTGTTATGGTCTACCTTAACACCCTCGTGAGATACAATATGACCTAGATATTCCACCTATTGTACTCCAAAGAAACATTTGGATGTTTTTTCATATAATTGTTTCTCCTCCAATAGTTTGAGCACCCTATCAACATGTTGAACATGATCCTTCCAAGACCTGCTATAGATTAGTATATCATCAAAAAATACTATCACAATTTTTCTATGGAAGGGTTTGAAAATGGAATTCATCAACTCTTGAAATGTACAAGGTGCATTGGTAAGGCAAAAAGGCATGACCAAAAATTCATAATGACCCTCATGAGTTCGAAATGTTGTTTTTGGAATATCTTCAGTCTTCATTCTAATTTGATGATATCCAAAACAAAGATTCAACTTGGTAAAATAAATTGCTCCATGTAATTCATCCAATTATTCATCAATCATAGGAATGGGGAATTTATATTTAATAGTAGACTTATTGAGCTCCCTATAATCTAGACACATGCACCATGATCCATATTTATTGTGCACCAATACTGCTGGGGTAGAGAAAGAACTTTGACTAGGTTGAATTATACCAGCCTCTAACATTTCTGCAACCATACGCTCAATTTCGCTCTTTTGGACATAACGATATCTGTAAGGCCTGATGTTTGGAGGAACACTTCCTGGAATCAAATGAATAGCATGATCATGATCACGAATAGGTGGGAGTCCTTTGGGAGTATCAAACATCATGGAATGATTGTCCAAGACTTTTTGGAGATCTGGAGAAATATATGATTTTGATGTTGGAACTTCTAGTGAGCATAACTGTGCAATTACGCCTCGTTGTTCTTTCTTTAGAAGTTTTTTCATGAAAATAGATCTTATTATCATTCTTGGCTTCCCTGCAATACCCCATAATTCGATTTCCTTTCCTTCCGAAAAAAAATTCAAGAAAATTTCTTGAAAATCAAAAGCTATTGTCCCCAAAGATTGTAACCATTGTACTCCTAGTACAACATCAGCACCTCCCACTGGGATGGAAAGCATTGGAATATTCAATACATATTCCCCCATGGATAGCTTGATATTATGGAAAATTCCCGAGCAATTTATAGTTCCTCCATTTGCAACAATCACTTGACATTTTGGTGCTAGGTATAGGAAACAGTTCAATTCCTTGGCTACCTTACAATGAATAAAATTATGGGTACTACCTGAATCAATTAACACTATTACATTTTTCTTCTTGATATGTCCTTCTATCTTGAGAGTTTGAGGAGGTAATTCCTGCCAATGCATTACATGATATGGTCAGACTCATTTCTTCTTCTTCTATGGTTGCTTCCTGGTGTATATCCTCTTCTTTTGAAGTTTCTTGTTCATTTTCTTCCTCCTCTTCACAATCTATGTAAAATAATTTCTTCTTGGCACACTTATGACCTTTAGTGTGTTTTCTATCACAACTATAACAAAGCCCTTTTGTTATTTTTTCTTCCAATTGTTGTGGTGTCAACCTTGTAGGTTGTGGAAGTATAGGAGTAGCAACACTTCCATATTTATAGATGTGAGTGGTAGGCTTCCTTGTTGCCATAATTTTACATTCAATTTTTCTTTCCAATTTGAATGCCTTCTCCAATGAATCAGCTTCCGAAATGCAAACTTCATGTTGGATGTTATCCTTTAAAGTCCCTATGAAGACATCAATCTTGTGTTCCTCTGGAATATCTTTTACCCTTATATTCAATTTTTGGAAGTCCTCAATGTGCTCCCCCACTTAACCCTTTTGTTTGAGATTTATCAATTGTCTAAAGAAGGTTTTTCTCTTTGTATCCTCATAATGTGCTATCATTTCCTCCGTAAAAATTGACCAAGTGACAATTTTTTTATGGGAGCAAAGCCATTGATACCATACAAATGTATTTTGTTCTAAATGTAAAGTTGCAATGCATACCTTCTGTGCGTTTTTCACATTATTTAGATAAAAATATTGCTCCATCTGTAGTATCCATGTTACGAGATCCTTTCCATCAAACTTCTTCATATCCATTTTTGGAATATGGTGGTTCTTTCATCCAACATTAGAGTTGTTGAAATCATGATTAACATTTATTTTTTTCTCATCATGAGTTTCCTCTACTATCTTTTCACCATTAGGAAACATTTCTTGTATCAACTTTGTCAAACCTTCCATGTCTGCTTTTAGATCATTCTTCATGTTTTCCATTTTTTCATCGATCTTAGCTTCCATGTCAGCTTCCATGCCATCCATCTTATCTTCCATGCGATTATTCAAACCATCCATCTTAGATTCCACGCCTTTCTTCAAACCATCTTAGTTTCCATGTATTTCTTCAAAACTTCCATGTCATTTTTTGTTGCTTTTTGCGAGAGAATTTTTTTTTGCATTTGCTCTTGTAATTTTGATATGTCATGTTGCATTTCTTCATCTTCATGAGCCATAGTAGAGCCTTCTGAAGGCTTAATGGGTGTTGAATTATTTTTAGGGGGCATTTGAGAACCTAATATTGATATCTATTATACAATATGCCCTTGGAATCAATTCAAATTGATTCTTCAAACAAGACTTATGCAATTCGGAAGAGAAAAATACACACATTTTTCTTGCTTTTGAGGAGCTTGATATTTAAATTGACTTATCCAAAAATATTGGGAAGCAAGCTATGAAATATTTCAAAGATTTTCCTCAGGATTTCGGCTTCACACTCTAACAATTTCATCTTTTGAACCTTCGTAGAAAAAAATTTATAGCGAAAATGCCACGATGACCTGTTTGGAGCAGCAAAAACCCTAGAATCCAAAGCTCCGAAACCAAATGTTGTGAAACCAGCTCCAAAAATAGAAGAAAAGAGATATCAATGCCTTAGAAATAAACCACTTCGAGGGGGAAACCTCCAATACATTACATGAGTGAACAATTCTTGGATGATACAAATGACAAAACCTCCTTTCTATATATAGGAGTCCATGGGGCCACAATTTAATCCTAGCTGAGCTAACAATAATAATGTAAGGGCACAATAATAACAATATGGGGGTTACAGGGGTACAAAAATAACAATAAGGGGGTTACAATAACAATAATAAGGGACTATACTAGTAATATAGGGACCTGACATGACATTTGTCAGGGTGAGTTTCCCTTTTCCATTGATGAAAAAGGGGGAGAGAATGTTGTAGGAAGATGTGTCATGATCGCAGGAGAGTACTTGTGTTGCCATCAATGCCAAATGGGGAGATTTTTTATCAATGGTTGTCACTGATGTCAACCCAGGCAGCACTAGGGGCTACCCCGATCTCGCATGGGAATTTTAACTTGACAACTTACTCTATTCCAAGTCAAGGATATTTTGGATGGTTTCTACTTGTCAAGATGTTTCCATTGATATATGGCACGTCTTGTAATTCTTCACGGTTCGAGATATATTCATGTTTGAAGTTAGTAACCCCAGTTAGTGGGCTAAAACCCCATGGGTTGTGGCATGACACTAATAATTGGATGTGGCCATTGAATAGTCAATAATTAATAATTTTTTAAACTCCAAAAAGCCTTTCAACGTTGAATTTTTGAAGACCCTCTCAACCTAAGAATTTATATAAATTGTGACCCTCATATCCTCCTGATGCAATGATTTCTTTACTTAAAATAGGTCATTGTGGTATTATCTCTATAAAAAAAATTCTGCGAAGCTGCAGATGCTAAAAAGGGCCCGTTTGAGCAGAAATCCTGATGAAGCGCATGACCAAATTTCAGATATTGGTTCGTTTTATTTTCGGAGATATGATATGAGGAAATTAGGGTTTTTGCATGCTCCCGAATTTCATGTCAAACAAGTGCCCCTGGGAAAATTGTCATAACATTCTCTCTGAAAATTGGATTTAAATTTCATAAAAAGTGACAGAAAGAGGATCGAATTTAGTTTGTTGGATATCGTTTTCAGGACCAGAGGTCGAAACAGTGACATGTGGAACTTTGTACAAGGTTTCTCTATTGAACCAGTCTATAATCAAGTAATCGTAGGAGATTGGGCATAATTATTTCATGAAGAATCCAATATTGATCAGACCTATGAGGTTGGAAATAGGACTCAGAGGGCTACCATAGGACGCAATTTTAGACCTTAGAGATATGAAATTACATAGATACATCAGATTCAATATTGAGCTTCTAGAAGGCAAGAAAAAATATGCATTCAAGGATCGTTGCAGTAAGGACAACACATCAATAGTCCAGGGTAAGTCTGCTACAATAAGGTATGTATGATTATTGTTTGAATTTTAATTTGAATATCATCTCTGAAATCTATTTTTGGAGTACAATGTAAGTATTTTGTATATATGTTTGATTGGTTTTTTTTCATAAATGTTGAACATATTTACATTTTAATTTTGAATATTTATCTGACATATGGTTTTCAGGACAGTCATAAGTATTCTGTTGTATATTGCTTTGGGTCTTGTTCATTAATGCATGTGTAGGAAGGAGGAAAAAATAGGATAACTCAGACACATATTAGAAGGACAATGCAATTCCAAAGTACCATTAATTGAAGCAAGCACAACAATACCTTAGCAGTTGCTAGTGTTCAAAGAAGCAATGTCAAGTCAAGTATCAGGTCGTGTCAAAAGTCATTATTGTAAAAATCATCATTATAAAATTGTAAAAGAGTCATTATTGTAGAACATTCAATCTTCCTAGAGTTGGAGAGGCATTGTTGGGAGGTAAAAGTGTCATTGTTGGATAATGTTATGGTTGGGTTGCAAGCCATAGTGTGATTGGGTGATTGGTCTAGTTCAAGAAAATAATTGTGAATCATATTGTATCATGGATAATTTTCTCTGGTACAGGATTCCAAATTGTTGTCTAATTTTTTATCATTATATGGTGGTAGGGAGGTGCTATGTTGGTGGATGAAGTCACCTACAGATTGGAGCCTGTGAACAGTTAAGGGTGGTAGGTCGGTCTAGGATGTCAGGGAATCCATTAAATTGACTACTGAAGAAACCATGGTGTTGGGGCATCCTTCTAGTGGAAGCTGGAGAAGAATTCTTTTCTAGAATTCTAGGAATTTGTACCTTTCATTTCATTTGGGGTTGAAGATTAAAGAATTTATTATAAAATCGTTAGGTGGTTTTTGACCCAGAGGGGGTTTTCCACCTAAAATTCATGTGTCGATTGTATTCTAGTATTTACTATTGTTACTACATAAACATCAAGAATAATTGAAGTTTAACTAATGCTCTAAAAAAAATTAAAAGTTATAATTGATAAGAAATATTGATTCACGCCCCCCATCCCCCCCCCCCCCCTTCAGTATTTCCAAAAAAAGGCATCATCCTTATAGGAGGACTGAGAAGTAATATCTTCCAGAAGAGTTCAAGAAAGCCAAGCCTCGTACATTTGATGTTGAAATGAAAATATTAGAGGATTTAAAATCATGGTTTATTGGGATGAATAAATTCTTCAGATTGCATGATTATTCCAAGAATATGAAAGGAAAGATAGCTACCTTCAGTCTTAAAGGAAAATCATACATTAGGTGGGAAAATGTGAAGAATGTTAGAGGAATTAGAGAAGATAAGCAGACTTGGAGGGACTTTGAGAGAATCTTCAATAATAAGTATTTGTTCAAGAGATATTTTGATGCAGACAGGGCTAAGGATTTATATGAGCTAAATATGGGTTCTATTATAGATGCTGACTATACTAACAAATTTCTAGAACTATTGAGGTATGTTCCTTAACTTAAATACAAGAAAGAAAAGAATTAAAGGTTCATCAATGGGTTTAACATATAATTCAAAGGGTGAATTGAGTAATATGAGCCTTGATTGTTGGAAAAATCCATTAGAAAGATGAAGCATTGTTATTAATAGTGATAGCACAAATTTGAGCCTAAGAAATATTGGAAAGGGAATGATAAGGCTAAAGAAGAGTGGGATAAGAAGTGAGGAAGACCTGAGGATGTAGGTGACAACGACAATGTAGCACTGCACAAGAATTTCAATGTATTTGATAGAGGATATGGGTATTAGTCTAGGGAGAAGGACATGGGTGATGGCATACAACCTTTGAGTTTTTGGACTTGTGGTGGAGATAATCACATGAGATATTCCCCATAAACTTCAAGTGGTAGGCCTCATATTTACAGCGCTAAATAAGCAAATTCATTTGGAGATGTTGGGAAAATTCTTCCTCATATTTATGCTGTAATGGATAATAGGCACACATATTATGAGGCATCTATTATCGATATTGAAGGTAAGCTTCGTGATCAAGTTATTTCTATTTTGATTGACCCTAGATCTAACTATAGTTATATCAGATCTAACCTAGTGGATAAGTGTTGCTAGAGTAAAGGAGTGCATGCAGAATCTTGGTTGGTGCAGTTAGCTATAGGGACCAAGAAAACAATTCATCATTGGGTGAGTTCTTGTGCATTTGAGCTGAATGGTATGCGTACATTAACACATATAAATTTTTTTCCTTTGGGATCACAAAATATTCTTTTGGGCATGGACTAGATGTTCATTCAAATGACTAAAGTGTATTCCTATGACAAGGCTATTGAGTGCCTAAATGATGATGAATAAAGGAGAATATTAAAGGGAAAGAAGAAGCCTACATCAATAAGAGTGGTCACAACTATGCAAACAAAGCGCAAATCCAAAAATGGATGTTTTTAATTTGTAGTACATATTTCCAGTGACAAAGGGAAGGATGTTGAGGATGAGGAAGTTCTGAAGAAGTATCCTATTGTTCAATAGTTTTAGGTATTTTTTTCTAGTAGAGAATCCATAGTTGCCGCATCATAGGGAGGTATAATTATCTATTGTGTTGATGCTAGGAGCAACAACAACATCTAAGGAACCTTACAAGATGAGCACTCCAGTGTTGGTGGAATTGAAGTTTCAGCTTAAGGAAATTCTTGATAATGGATACATTAGTCAAAGTGTATCACTTTGGGGTGCACCAATGTTTTTTGTGAGGAAGAAATCTGGTACTCTCAGATTATGCATTGAATACAAGCAGTTAAATAAGGTGACTATCAAGAACAATTATCCTTTTCCATAGATTGATGACTTGTTTGATCAGTTGAAGGGACCAATGGTATTTTCAAAGATAGACTTGAGATCAAGATATCATCGAGTGAATATCAAAGAATAAGACATTTATAAGATTTCATTCTGTACCATGTATGGGAATTATGAGTTTGTGGTTTTTACTTTTGGTATTACTAATGCTATATCTACTTTCACGTGTTTGATGAAAAATGTGTTGTGTCCTTATCTAGACAAGTTTGTGATAATGTTTATTGCTGACATATTGATATATTCTAAAAATGAGGAGGATAAGACATAACACTTAGAAACAATATCGATATTATTGAGATAAATTCAATTGTATGCCAAGCTTAACAAGTGCATTTTCTTTCAGACTAAAGTTCATTACTTGGGACATGTTATTTCCAAGGAAAGGATAATAGTGGACCCAGAATAGATTAAAGTTATCAGGGAGTGGCCAACTCCTAGGAATTTGGATGAGGTCAGATCATTCATGATACTAGAATGTTATTACAAGTAGTTCATTAAGAACTTCTCGAAGATTGGTTATCCTATTGCATCATTGTAGAGAAATGGGAAGAATTTTTAATGGACAAAGGAGTGTGCAACTAGTTTTGAGAAGTTGAATAATTTTCTTATAAATGATCAAGTCCTGAAGATTGCAGATCCTAAAAAGGAGTTTGTGGTGTGTATATATACTTGCAAGGAAGGAATTGGTGGATTCCTAATGCAGGAAGGAAATGTGGTATGCTATGAGTCAAGGAAGATGAATGAACACAAGAAGAACTATGCGACTCAATATCTTGAGTTGGCAACAATCATTCATGCACTGAAGATGTGGAGGAATTATATTCTTGGAAAGAGGCCCATTTTAATGAGTGATCATAGTGGACTGAGTTACTTGCTTGACCAACCTAGTATGAATGTTAAGAAAGCAAAATGGTTGTCTATCCTTAGTGATTTTGACCTTGAGATCAGATATATTAATGGTAAGTAGAGAAAGATTGCAAATGCTCTCCTTAGGAGAGTGCATGTGAATCAAATTTTAAATATGAGATCTTATCAGACAAACGTATAGGAGCAGGTCTTCCATGCAGGGAAAAATGATGACAAGTATCAATATTTGAAGCATAGGTTACAACAATAAGGTGAAGGTGATAAGGATGAGGAGTATCACCTCATGGTAAATGACTTGGTAAGATTTAGGGACAAGATTTATGTGCCAGACAACAATGAGATCAAGAAGCTTATCTTGAGGGTGTTTCATGTCAATACATACTAGGGCCACCCAAGGTATTAGAAGTCTTTGAAAATTTTTAAGAAGTTATTCTATTAGCCAAACATGAAGAAAGAGATGGTTGAGTTTGTTTCAAGGTGTTTGGACTTTTAGCAAGTGAAATTTGAGTTTCAGAACCTAGCTGGTCTATTACAACCTATTCTGATTCCCGAGTGGAAATGGGAGGTCATTTCGATGGAATTCAGTAGAGGTTTACTGAGGAAAATTGTTGGAACAAGGTCCCCTAACCGCATTTTGGTCCAGTTTTGTAATATTTTTGTAATACTTGTTCTAGCGCAAGGGCTTTAGGGCGGGTCAAAGCCCCGATGTATTGTAATGGGTCAAAGGGTAGACCAGGATTCCACAAACCATGGTTTGCGAACCATAGAATAGTGTAGGCTAACATATTATAAATTGATAGATATATCAAATCTAGAGGAGGCTAAGAGAAGTAAGCTAAGTTTGAATACGAACTTGTGGATCTTTAGTGTCAATTTTCTAGATAAGAGCTCCTGCTTCTTGTGTGCGTAAAGACCCCAAAGTCCTATTATGTGCGGACCCCATTGGTTGTGTGCGTGGGATGGTAATAGAGTTTGTAAGTCAGATCTGAATATGAATGAATGAGAAGGATGTTGATGATATTTTAGTGTTCCTGTGTTATGATTATTGGCTGTGTTTATGTTCTAAGATCGTGGTTTCTTACTGAATATTGATGATATACTAATGCGCACGTGGATGCGATATGATGAATGTTTAGATGTGCTTAAATTAATTTTCTCAAGTTACCCGTTAATTACGATCTATGCTTAGCCAATATACTATTAAAAGGGTTTTGTGTTGGGTTTCTCCCATGCAAGTCTGATAGATCTGAAGGGACCCCCTTTTACTATCTCTCTCTCTCTCTCAGGGTGTAGAAACCTGGTTCTATCATCCTCCCATACTACTTTAGGTGAGACCTTATCCTATGCAAGTAGGCCATTTCCAAAAGGGCCATTAGTATTGGGGTTTGTTGGCGAACCTTAAAACCGAACTTGGGTCAAGACCCCTAAAGCCAACAAATGGTTATGTTTCTGGGACATGAAGAATTTTGAGAGAGAGATTGGGTAATGCCATAGGGTCATTGGCAGCCATTAAAGCCTTAGTTAGAGGACTGGTTCGAAAAAAATATTTAGAAATTTTCCCTAAAAGAGAATAGAAGTAAGAAGCTATCTGCTGAAGAGTGGAAAAACAAGTATATTTTTATGGAAGTGCACAAAATACTCTTCATATCCTTCGCACACGAATTGCAAGAGTGGTTGGCATGATTGGCGGGGTTCCATACTTGCTGGAAAGATGATTAGGTCACACAATGGACCCCTGAATTGATCCAACAATTGGAAAATAATGATAACAATATTACCAGAACTGTAGACCACTAGGCTGACAGTATATTTGGAGGATTCGTGACAGATTTTTCCGTTGATAAATTTTTGTCATATTCAGAAGCAGAGCAAAGGTCCTTCAAGGGATTTAGAGATAAGATCCTAAAAACCCTACCACTATTGATTAAGATGATATTGAGTGAAAAGGGTGTCCTGTGTGGCCACACTGAGTGAATGACCTTCGACCAGAGTCGGAGCACGACATGAAACGTTAAATACTACCAGGTTAATCAAGAAGGATACAGATCGGTATACAGTTCCTTAAGGGAATCACTCGATCTTAACCAAGGAGGGGTTGTGCAATTTAGAACCAACCCCCCGGCCACGCCAGCATCAAACCCACTTAAGGGTAATAATTCTCCTACCCCACCTCCGCCACCACCTGAGGACGACATGGCTACGCACATGAAACTACCAACCTTTAAGGGTGTAGGAGATGAAGATATGGATCGATTATGGTTTGTAACAGAGTCCATATGGACTGTGAAGAACATTAATAAATATGTTATCAAACGAGCACAACTATCCATAACCTTTGAAGGAAGGGCCTTAGACTGGTTTATGGGTTACATTGGTCAACACGCGAACACACCAATAGAAGATATTAAGGATGCCCTGAATCAACAATTCTGAAAGCCTAAATCCTACTCTCAATGTGTAGGCGATGTGAAGGATTTCAAACAGGGACCTACAAAGTCCATCTGGGAATCTTACCAATGGTTTAAGAAGGCCATCAGTGATGGGGGATTTGTCTACGAGGAAAAATATCACAAGGAATGGTTTATTGCTATGTTATTTCCACACTTGTGAGGACCCATGGGACAACAGAAGATCGGCTGCTAGGAAGAAGCTCTAGAGATTGCCATGAAGTTAGAAGTTGCACAAAGAGATGATATTTAGTTCCCAACACTACAGATCCAGAGAAAACTCAAGGCAATGCACCTAGAAATTCATAACTTACGGAAGGATCAGGGTAAGGAAGCTAGCCTGGATATCTGGTGCATACGTTGTAGGGTGTGGGGTTATACTAAGGATCAATGCCCTTTGTTATCAGATTATATGCAGGCTGGGGGGCCAAGCCCTCTATGCCCTAGGGAAATGGTTGGCCCTAGTAGCCCCATGCTGTCATGCGCTGACTGTCAGGTAGCAAGAAGACATGATACAGATCACTGCCTGCGATTAGGCACTTATGTTCCAAAACTGAAACAACAGTGGTGCAGATTTTGCTCGTCTTGAGGTCATGACGAAAAAAACTTCCGAACACCCGTCCTCATGGTAGATAGGGGAAACCTATACATGGTACAGGAAGACCCCTCATCACCACTATATCCTTTTGGGAAGGGTGTATCTCCCATAAGAGGAAGGGGAGGAGGGAGAGGGGGAGTGCAGGTCAAGGGCGAGGACAGTTGATCTACTATAATTGTGGAGACATGTGACATTTTGCATGAGATTTTCCGAACCCTGCATGCCATTCCTGCTGATATTGAAGGAAGTTCAACCATGTCATTGAAAATTTCCCAATATTAATCGCAAAAATGCAGGAGAAACAACAGACGCCCACACAAAATGTACAAAGGGTTAAGGCAGAACCACCGAACGATGGAACATGTATCAATGTGATCACACGCAGTGGTATTACCACCGGAGGAGTTGAGGAAAAGGTTGCAGCTGAAACATTGATCTGAAAATAAGGGGAGAAAACAGAAATCTTACATCTGAAAAAGGAGAGATAAACCTTCATAGAATCTCGGAGGGAGATGGCCAAAGATGAAGTACCTACTTTAAAACGTATGGCAAATCCAAAAGTAGATGAAGCAGTCAAACCATTCCTTTAGGCATGTATGAAGTTTCTACGCAACCAGAAGGCCATAGATAAACACCAAGAATTAATAGATAGCTACACAAAAAAGGTTTCCTTACAGCCAGAGGTTAAAACTGTGAACAAGCTATACAAGAACAAAAAAAGGACTGGACAGGAAATGCGCATGATTACACAAATTGGAGACTACGAAATGGACCAAGTCATCCTTGATTTAGGATCAGATGCAAATGTCCTACCCAAGAAAACTTAGCAAACAATGAGAGAACCTAAGATGGAATGGTCAACTATTCAACTACGAATGGCAATCAGCAAAAGCTTATCCCAATGGGACATCTGACACAGGTTGTAGTAGATATTTCAAGTGTTAATGTTTATGCTGATTTTGAGGTAATCCAGATAGTGGATGATGCGGACCCTTACCTTGCGCTCTTAGGCCTCGATTGGGCTATTGACATGGGAGGTATCATTAATTTAAAAATAAGGAGCATGATCTTTGAAACTGAAGGTACAAGGGTGATAGGTCCCCTTGGATTCAGCAGAAGAGGAGCAGTACATTGAACCAGTACAAGAGGAAGAGGATGTTGATCACATCTACAAGCTGACAACCTGGGACAACGAATGGATCAACCCCACGGCTGATGGCATGTTATGCAGGGAAAAATATAGTTAATTCTTATCCAACTTAGACGGAGAGATAGAAAATTGGCATAACCGGCTCCATCATGTATCTGCGCTGCGGTGTCTTATGATCACAAAAAGCTTCCGATGCATCTCCTCAGAGGTAAGAGAACTACACTACTTTGATGGCTCTGTTAATGTTAAGGATTTTATCAAACAAATTGAAGCGCATGTCCCTGAAGAATGGAGATTTTGGGCACTTTAATTGGCCATGCATGCTAGCGGGAAACCCATAAGGGATACTTTCAAGACTGGGGGGAATGTAGAAAGATGATGATCTTACGATTTTATCCTCCAGTCAAATTTCCAATGGAACTTTTATTGGGACGAGGGGATCCACACAAGAACTTGGCTCTCTGGATGGAAGTATGGAAGGAAAACACATGGAATGAATGGGTCCATATGTTTATTCATGCATTAGGGCCAATCCATGCCACTTGGTATGTGGTAGCAGAACTCCAACAACATACCTCTCACTAGGACACAATGACTGAAGATTTCGTAATGATATTTGGATTAACAGGAGGAGCTAAGAAATTGGATGAAGCCCTCCAAGATATAGATGCTCTGGTCTTCAATGAGTCCCTTCCTAAGAAAGAGTGTACTATGACAGCCTACAATATGTAGATATACAATATTGTAAACTGCAAAAAATTTTCAATAGAAGACTGTGATGAGGATCCCCGGAATATCACTACCCCAGAATCAGAAGGGGAACATGTCGTTGCAGGCCCTTCGCTACAGGTAGTCGATGTTACCAAACCATTGAAAATAAAGGAAGTTAACATTGGCACAGAAAATCAGCCGAATATGGCTAAGATTGGGGATTAGTGGGATGATGACACAGTGGGGAAGATCGCAGAATTTCCGACCGAATATCAGGATCTATTCCCAAAAAAGTTCTTTGAGCTCAAAGGTATAGTATGGGATATGGGCATTATGAGGATTACCTTGAAACTGGATGCTCAACTTGTCAAAAAATGACCCTATCGCCTAAACCCTAAATACAAAGAGAAAGTTAATGAGGAAATTGAAAAGATGGTGGCCACAGGTATCATTGAACCAATGGAACAATCATATTGGGTAATTCCTATGGTAGTCTAGGAAAAGAAGACAAAAGTAGAGATAAGGATCCACATAGACCTACACAAGCTAAATGATGCCCGTGTACATGATCCCTTCCCTACACCATTCTCCGCTGAAATTCTGGATAATGTGGGAGGTCAGGAAGCTTACTCGTTTACTGACGGGTTCTCGAGGTACCATCAGATCCGTATTTCCCCTAAGGAAAAAAACAAGACAACCTTCGCAACTGAGTGGAGCTCATTCCAGTACAATGTCATGCCATTCAGACTAAATAATGTTGCTGCCATCTTTTCGCGCATAGTTGTAGCAGTATTCAAGGATTTCATTCACAAGTTTTTGGAATTTTACTTTGATGATTGGACAAATTTTGGGTTAGTAAAGAACCATGTGTCAAACATGAGTATGATGTTGGATGCCTGCAAGAAACACCAAAGTTCACTGAACATAATAAAAATGCATATTCTGTGTCCCATTTGGGATTCTATTGGGACACGTGGTGTGTCAGCAGGTATTGATGGTTGACCCTGCCAAGGTTGTGATTATCATCAATTTGGCAGTCCCCACTACTGAGAAACAGCTGCGCTCCATCCTAGGCCACACTGGTTACTACAGAAAGTTTATTCAAGGATAAACCTTGATCATTGCCCCGATGGAGAAATTGCTGAAGAAGGATGTCTCGTTTTTTTGGGATGATGAAATTCAAAAAAGCTTCGAGCTATTAAAAGAAAAGATGGTAACCACACCTATTCTTATATTCCTTGACTGGGAATAGGTATTTCATGTACATGTGGATGCATCAAAGATTTCATTAGGAGCTATCTTGGCACAGCCTAGAGAAGGGGACATTGATCACCCGGTGGCCTTCTCTAGCAGGAATATTTCGAGCATAGAGCGTAACTATTCCACCATAGAGCATGAAGGGTTAGCGATGGTATATGCCCTATAGAAATACATGCACTATTTATTAGGCGTACACTTCAAAATGTTCATAGATCATTCAAATTTGAAATACCTAGTTAATAAGCCTGTGTTGGGGGGGGGGGAGATCTATAGGTGGCTACTACTGTTTCAGGAGTATGATTCTGAAATAATTTTGAAACCAGAGAGGTTAAACGTCGGGCCAGACCACTTGTCCAGGATCGAGAATGGGGAAGAGCCAGCTAATCTGGACGAAGGATTACCTAAGACACAATTTTTTTCTATCAAGGTGGTTGATGAGCACTTTGTCGATGTTATCCAATTCTTGACCACGGGCAAGGAACTTGATGGCTATTCAATCCATAGAAAAAGGAACTGGTCTCTTAGGCAGTCGATTTTACCATAATCGCGAGATAGCTCTATAATCTGGGCGTAGACAAGGTGCTGCGAAGGTACATACTTGAACACGAGAGACAAGCTATCTTGGCTTAGACCAATGGAGGAATTGTTGGAGGACATTATGCAGGTAAAGCTACTGTGTAGAAAGTATTGAGGGCCAGGTTGTGGTGGCCCACATTGCATAGTGATTCCCATGCGTACTGTCGGGCCTGTAACGTGTGCCAATGAACTAGGAAGCCCTCACGACGATATGAGATGCCCTTGCAACTGCAGATTTCCCTGAAAGCATTCAAGAAATGGGCCATAGACTTTTTTGGACCCATAAATCCCCCAGGAATGAACACCAATGCTTGGTATATCATCACTACCATGGATTATGTCACTAGATGGCCGAAAGCAAAAGCTTTCAAGGATTGTATTGCAAATACTACTGCGCACTTCATTTTTTAACATATTCTAACTAGGTTTAGTTGTCTGAAAATCCTGATGAGTGACAGAGGTATGCATTTTGTTAATTAAACTATCATGGCTATGACTAAGGAATTCCAGATCCACCATGCGAAGAGTACCCCGTATCATCCGTAGGTGAATGGGTCTGTAGAAGCCTTCAATAAAATTTTGGAACATGCGCTCACTAAGGTATGCAACGCTGACCGTAGTGACTGGGATGTACGAATACCCTCTGTACTCTTGGCCTATAGGGTTGCCTGTAAGAAACTCACGAGAAAAACGCCCTTCAGAATGGTCTACGGGAATGAGGTTTTCATGCCTATGGAATACATCATTACCAACCTATGCATCTCTAATTTCACAAACATGGCAGAAACAGACATCATGGAGGAGTGCTTGGCATAGATAGTGGCCCTGGAAGTAGATCGGTTCATTGCTCAGTTCCACTAGCAGGTTTAAAAGGCTCGCAAAAAATCATGGCATGATTGACACATTCAGCAGAAGGTCTTTATGGAGGATGAATTGGTATTACTTTAGGATAGCTAGTTTGCACAACACCCTAGGAATTTCCGTAAGCACTAGCTGGGTCCATTTATAGTGAAGGAAATTACCGATGGAGGTGCGGTTATATCGGCTATCTTGAGTAGAGATTTCTTGCCAGGGTACGTTAATGGAAGTCTTCTGAAACCCTATAGGGACTCCTTCATGCCAACCAAATGACTATATGGCTAGAGTAGCTATGTAACGGATTTTGCGCATATCAGGGCACAAAAATGAAGGTAGTATTGATGGATGTATGGGGATGATGCGCAAGGTAGGGGGTGCAAGGGGGTGCGATGTAGGCGCAGGGGTTATGCACGGTGGAAAAAACTAGCCATTTAAATAGGGCACTGGTGTGGAAAAATGAGTTTACCATTCAACAAAACAGGAAATTGGCAATTAATGTGGCAATTTACAAGGATTTTTTACGGTTTCTGTAATTATAGATTGGGATTAAGGATAATCTGGTCATTTTCAATCCTCGTGAGCTATAAGAGGAGGGACGTCGGTCATAAGGGGTTGGTTTGTTGTCCGAAACTCTTGCACCTTGGCCACCTCAGTGAATTTCTTCTAGTCTGTATAATTTCCATCTTCATGCCTGAGCAAGCTAATCCTTATTATAGTAGCAACCCCCAATTTATCTTCCAAGAAAGAATGACGGCTAAGAACCCTAATGAGTCACTACATGTCACAGATTCTGGGGAAGTTGGATCTTACGAGGTATTAGAATTAACCCCTAAAATGGAGGAGGTCGTCTCTATGCCAGCAAAACAGAAGGGAAAGGGGAAGGTGAAGGGCACAGAGACAGGGAATGTAAAAGAGGCAAAGTAGGTTGGGGTGAAACCTCGCATGTCCCCTCAGATTATGCATTCCCCCTGAAAAGCATCTAAGGGATGATCGCCAGATTCATCAAAGTGCCCTATGATGATTAGGGAGGAAGCCCTGCATCCGACTCTACTAACCTGGCTGCCACCTTATGTTAAGTCAAGCAAGCCAGCGACACGCACCCCCAATAATTTCAATTTCGTCTGCACCTACCTCCAGATGCCTCTAGTCTAGGAGGAAGTGCCCCTTTAAGGAGATATGTTCGGATGCCTCCCCCTCATTAAATTTGATGATCATGATTTGGGCAACCTGGACACCTTCCCTACGCTGGATCTAGAGCTATACCTCGAAAGGGTAATGTATGGAATCATACCAAAGGTATAGCCAATGGCGTGGGTACAAGGATTGGTCGGATTGGGGATCTTAAACTTATTGCACATCCCCCACTTTAGCCGTTACAACATCACCAGACTGATTGTTCGCCAGCTACTGGAGCTAGTACATGATGGGTGCTTATGGATCCAAGGTCACATACCAATTTATGCTTCTTTAATTCACCAAATCACTGGCCTCCCCATGCATGGGCCAAGTCCTAAGGAAGGCATTGGCAAGAATTTTGAGCAGCAGATTGTTGAAGATGTCCAGAAGAGATACCATGTCGCTCACAACCAACAAGGGTTTAAAATAGATACAATCAATGATCCAGGGATGCTCATGCATACCATGTTTCTTGCATACAAATTGATGCACAAATTCTAGGCAACGACCACCCTCACCTACGTAATTCAACTCGCCGGTAGATGCGAAAAGGGAGTCTGCTTCAACGGGTCCTAGTACCTGGTCGACGAATTTCTAGACAATTTGTGCGAGGACGAGGATCAAGGTAAAGCTTTTTACTACTCCTGTTTGATACTGTTAATTGCCTTAATTGCGTGGGAAACACCTGAAGAGGCAGTATTCCCTGCTCTTAATCTAGGAATGTGTGAAGGGGCACGATTTTCTAATCTTTGGGATTTAAAGGATCCCAAGTGGGTCGAGGAGAACAAGGTATTTTGGGTACTATATGATCAAACCTTGGCAGCACAAATTCATTCCCAACTGTGCTTGTCACGTATGGTCTACAAAAAATACAAGGATATCACGGCATTCGAGGTTACCATTCATAATTTGCATATTCGGGCCCATAGAGACCCTGCTTGGCACAACCTTCCTTATATGGCCATAGAAGTAGAGATTGACAATGAGATTGCAACTTGGCCACCTGAGTGGAAGTTTGGCACCCAGACATCCGGCATAGGCACAATAGGACCATCTGGCCACAATGCAACCCCAAAGGATACTACGCTACCAGCCAAAGCGAAGAATTCGGGGGTTCCTGCTATGGCGTAGCATACAATCCCCAAGAATGCTACAGTGAAGACTGAACCATAGTCCCAATAGGATTAGAACCTCAACAGGCTTGGTGGCACAGACAAGACATCCTCGCATGGTATCAAACGCACCAGAGAACCCCCTAAGGGGTCCAGGAAGAAGCGTAAGGCTATTAAGATTGGCACGAACACAGAGGTTATGTTGACAAAGGATGACCTGAAGAAAAATGGAGACACCATCACCATCGAGTCCGAGGATCGATGGGTTGCTTTGGAAGAATAGCACAAGGTCGCAGTAGAAGCTTTGAAATCTGAGCTACATGCTCTCTAGGTAAAAGAAAAAACCCTTCAAGAGAGCGTGGATCAAGCGAGGCAGAATCAATTGATCGTGGATCAAGCGAGGCAGCCTCAAACTGGACATCTAGTTGTAGTCACATCCCTAACCATCATCACGTATAGTCAGATACGCCCCCTCACAAGAGCAGCACTTGCAATGATGCACGCATAATTATGCACCCAAGTCCATGCATGCCCTTCAGTTGACCTTGATGTTGGGTGCTTGACAGGTGTGCAACTGCACGACTTGTTTAACTCCATCACCAGTGAGCTTCAGCACCGAGAACTATGAGTGCAACAAAACCTTAGCGAGGCCGAGTAGAATATTGTGACTAAAGCTACTGAAGCTGCTTAGGCCCAGGCTATGCACACTGCCACCATTGTGCAACAGGCTGAGTTAGAGCAGTTGATAGACCAGATCTATGACGACATGTCAAAAGTAATTCCTGCCTCCGCTATACTGCAGGCTAAATTTGAGGGCCTGGTTGTTGCTTTAAAGGTGTCTTGGACTAAGGTATAGGTTTTTAAGGCTGAATTGAAGCTTCAAATAGCATCACTGTAGGCCAAGCTATAGCCTGAGACCCCCCCCAGAGGTGCACGTCCAGCAAGCCATGCTGGTCACAAACAATACAACCACTATTACCACACAGATCTCTTAGGGAACCACATTTTTTGAGACTGCTATGGAGTTATGGTCTTGGGTGTAGCATGACCCCCTCCTTTGCCAAATTGATCAAGAGCTACACCAAAAGGAGCATGATTTTGAGCAGATGGAAGCCACTATGACCACCCTTGTCCCTGCACAACGACTAGCATGCCTTCGGACCAACCATGCAGTCATAAGTGACATTGTGGGGCTATGACGCAAGAATCACGTACTCAGAGACCATCTAACGCCGTGGACTAATGAAGCTCTTAAACTTTCAGGAGTTAGAAGGGGTCGTGCGAAAGTTGAATAAGACCTTGGAAAGTGTCACTGCCTCCATTGAAGGACCAAATTTGAAAAATTTTGTGGATATTTCATAGAACGCTACTGCATAGAGCATACGTGGTCTACCTCTGTTGGCTACCACTATTGAGTAGCTCCATGAAAATATGAATACCCCACCGGTGTTGTGACTCGGGATGATTCACAAGATTGTGCTGGGGGACTGTTGGAACAAGGTCCCCTAACCTCATTTTGGTCCAGTTTTGTAATAATTTTGTAATACTTGATCTAGCATAGGGGCTTTTGGGTGGGTCAAAGCTCTAATGTATTGTAATGGGTCAAAGGGTAGACCAAGAGTCCGAAAAACGCATTTTGAGGACCATAGAATAGCGCATGCTAAGATGTTATAAATAGATAGATAAATCGAGTCTAGAGGAGGCTAAGAGAAGTAAGCTAGGCTTGAATACGAACTTATCAATATTTAGTGTCGATTTTCTAGGTAAGGGCTCCTAATAGTTGTGTGCACAGAGACCCCAAAGTCCTACTTTGTGTGGACCCCACTGGTTTTGTGTGCAAGATGGTAATAGAGTCTGTAAGTCAAATCTGAATATGAATGAATGAGAAGGTTTTTGATGATATTTTAGTGTTCCTATGTTATGATTATCGGCTGTGTTTATTTTCTAAGATCGTGGTTTCTTACTGAATACTAATGATATATTGATGTTCACATGGATGTGATATGATGAATGTGTAGCTATGGTTAAATTAGTCTGCTCAAGTTACCCATTAGTTACGATCTATGCTTAGCCGATATATTGTTAAAAGGGTTATGTGTTGGGTTTCTCCTGCGCAAGTATAATAGACCTAAAGTGACCCCATTTCACTACCTCTCTCTTTCTTAGGGTGCGGAAAAATAGTTCCAGCACCCTCCCATACTACTTCGAGTGAGACCTTGACCTGCGCAAGTGGGCCATTTCCGAAAGGGCTAGTAGTATCAGGGTTTCTTGGCGAACCTTAAAATCAAACCTGGGTCAAGACCCGTAAAGCCAACAACAACAACACAACATGACTCTATCATGGTTGTGGTTGATAGGTGGTGATCCCTAGTATTGCACCATGAGTGATGCAACTCCCAGAGGCTACTCTACTTTACTTTATCAACCCCTGGTTCAAACAAACTTGGAGGTGACAGTGATATATACCCAAAAGATGTATTCTACTCATGCCATCCTCTTCTCATTTCTATGAAGGGGTGCTACTGATAGGGTTACTTCTAGGGATGAAGTGTGTCACACTTCTTAATGAAAACTGAGACTGAAAATAACTCATGATCATTACTCTATCAGCAAGAAAGAAACTATTCTATAGCATAAAGACTCATCTAGCTATTTTCAAGAAAGGAAATCCATAATTAGGCTAATGCAAGAAATAGATTTAAACTAAGTGGAATTCATAAAGTAAATTGTAAATTGAACTTGTAGAAATGGAAACTAATCCAAGCACACATGATGGGCCAAATTGCTAATGAAGATCTAACTGCTTCATGATTGACTTCTATTCTTGACAGTGCATCTATTCATGAGCTAAATATGCTTGTAAATACTGTTTTTTGCAACAAAATAAAGAGGCGCTAAGGTTGTGCCATGTCTAGGTGAAGTGAAAAAAGGTTTTTGGGCTAAAGAAGTGTTTCACTGACGCTGCTACAGGATCTGCTACAATATTTCCTATAGTGCTACAAGATTTCCTGTAGTGCTACAGGATGTTCTGAAATGCTACAGGAAATAGACTGAGGGTATTTTGAGGTCATAAATGGTGAGGAAGTGGGTAGGAAAGGTGGATTGAAGTTGGACCTAAGTGGATGGAAGGTATCCAACCCTGTTGAGGAAAAATACTGAGAGGGGGGGGTGAATCAGTATTTAGAGCTGACTGATAATTTTTTTTGGTTTTCCTTTCTCTTAATACCATATGTTACATTACTTGTATGTCCAGAGATCTTATCACGTCTTACTTAAATCATTGCATCATTTATTCTTTAGATAAGCATGAATAGAAATAACAGTACAAACCATCAAACATAGAAACACATAAGAACACCAGGATTTAAGGTGGAAACCCAATTCGAGAGAAAACCACCGCTGCTGAAGTTTCTGTCTTCAATATTTTATTATAAAGAAAACATATTTCAATTTTTGTGCTGGTGCAGACTTATACCAGCACGCAGGCACCCACCTACAGAAGGCTACAACCTTCTCTCGTTTACCAGCCTCTCCTGGAAGGGAGCTATAACCCCCCCTGATCATAACATCAGCTTCTATATACAGAAGGATTCAACCCTCTGACCCAACGCAACCCTTTATTCAATTAACAAACATATTTTGCCCAATTCTACATAACAGAACAGCGAGACGACTGTAATCCAGACTTCAGAGAATTTATGCATTCAAAATTCCGTGTATCCTTCTGTGTGTATTAACCTTCAGAAACTCCAACTGTCATATTCATCGGATCCATATGTGTTCTTCAGTAGACATCCGCTAGTTTTTCATCGTTTCTTCTGTTGAATACTCTCACGACTCATCACATTTTAGATCAATGTCTCGAAGGGTGCATCATGGACTCAGAATCATCAATTAAGCGCGTTGTCTGTCCATACGGATATTCCTTAGAGGAATTCCTTCTTCACCAATTCTTGCACCAAAACCATCAATCGAATAATGATCTTTGTCCTTTATATAGATCTCCCCTTTCTCAATACCATGAGTCTAAAACCACTCAACCGCTCATGGTATTCCTTTAGTTTATCCCCGGGGCTCTTCGATTTCTTTTTAATTTATTTTATTCAAACGAGGAGATTCAAATTATCTATGTGTGCCCAGCCTTTAACCCAAAGTTTAACCCTTTGGATTTTATAAACAATATCCAACGCTTTTCCATACACAAGTGTCTTGTTGATGTGGTGAGTTCCGCAAGCCGAACAGCCATACATCTCAATCGTTTTTGTATTAATAATCGTGCCAATCCAATTTGAAAACCCTAACCTCCGTTCTTCCATGCACGAATCATCCCAAAGGTAGTCTTTTATCTCCGCCATATAATATTATTTCAATTCGGGGGCTTCCTTCACACTTTGTAACAAAATGTTTGAATTTTATAACTATAACCCCTCTGTGGGTCCCTGTGGAGGCACCAAATGGTTGATGCTGACTTGGCATGTAGTGCCCCCGTAGTAATTCTCCACCGTTGATCTATGGTCAGCGCTTGATTTCCTGGTCAACTGCGGGGGCACCCCCTCCAGTTATTTTAAAACTTTACAATGCCCCCGTAACATTACTTTTAATCAAATTTCAATGAACTTTTAACCCAGACTTCAATCTTCAAACAAACTGGATTTCATTCTTTGACCCCGGGCCCACATCACAGTCGGCCATTTGCGATGTGCGATATTGGTGGATCAAACAAAAGGCGGAACACATGGATGTGCGATATTGCGATCGTGCAATGGCGCGATGATCGCACATCGCAAACAATGGAACTTGCGATGGCGGAAATAACAAATGTGCGATATTGCGATATTGCGATGATCGCATATCACAACAATCAACAAACTCTGGCTTGGGTGGAGGGTGATTTTGCGACATTGCGATGTTGCGATCGTGTGATGGCGCGACGATCGCACATCGCAAATAATCCATATCAGCAAGACACTTGAAACTTCAAAACTGCGCTTTGCGATTTGCGCTCAAGTGGTAGGGACCACTTGTCCTGCCGCTTTCAAAGACTTAAAGAACTTCCACTGTTTTATTCAATTTTCTTCATACTTGGTTGTTGAGGGCTTAAACACCCGAAATGACCGTTTTTAAATAAACTCTTCTCCTCCGTAGTCTGGAACTTCGACTATCTTCATTTCACTGTAAAATGGCACTCCCCAACACCATAATCAACTCTCCTCTGTTGCTTCTGCTTTAATTCCTCTATTTCATCAGCTGCCTCTGCTACCTCTCTCTTTTCTTAGTTACTGTTTCATATGCTCCTTCTTTGCCAATTCCTTTGCCATCAAGGACAAATTCATCTAGTAGGTTGTCATCATCTTCATCAAAATGGGTTGCCATCAAGGACAACACTCTGCATCATATTGTCAACAATCTCCCACTTTGGACTTGATGGCAAACACGATGGTGTTTGATCACTACAACAGATTAATCATAACCATTATTCAAGTACCATGACATTCTTTCCCCTTATTCGAACACCATGTCACTCTCCCCCTTTGACATCAAGGGCAAAGGGCGGATCAAAACCAACACAAGGTTTTTCTCCTCTTGTAGAAGGAAGCGCTCTGCAAATCTGATGTGCACTGAAGTTACCATGCTCCCCCTGAGTTCATGCTGAATCTTCAAACATAAAATTCAATGAAGTAACAAGTAATGCACCCTTGCCACATGACCAATGCTCCCCCTTAGCCTATGCATTCAGAGATGCCCAAGAGCACCTTACAACCAATTTAATCTTCTATAATTAAGTAGACCTGATTCTCTGCATGGCAGAGACTACTCCCAGTTTCTGTCTGAGATATTCGAACGCTTCCCTGGGTAGAGGTTTGGTAAATATATCAGAAACTTGTTCTTTGGAGGAAACATACTCCAATTTCACCTTTTTCTCAAGCACTTGTTCTCGTAAGAAGTGATATTTGATGGGAATGTGCTTGGTCTTGGAATGCATAACATGATTCTTTGAGATACTGATGGCACTTGTATTATCACACATAATGGAGATAGGAGGTGAGCATTTGATTTGAAAGTCTTGTAGAGTTTGCATCATCCAGAGAAGTTGAGTGCAACATGATGTTGCAGCCACATATTTTGCTTCTGCTGTGGATAAGGCAATGGAGCTTTGCTTCTTACTAAACCAAGATACTAACCGGGGCCCCATATAGAATGCACCCCACTAGTGCTTTTTCGATCATCAACACTTCCAGCCCAATCTGCATCAGTGTATGCATGAAGAGTAAGATTAGCATTCTTTGGATACCATAGTCCAAAGTCTTGAGTTCCCTGTAGATATTTAAATATTCTTTTCACAGCCTGAAGATGAGACTCTTTTGGATTGGCTTGGAATCGTCCAACAATCCCAATTGCATGCATGATGTCTGGTCTTGTCCCAATGATATAAAGTAGACTTCCTATCATAGATCTGTATTCAGGTTGATTTACTGTGGGGGAATCATCATTAGAACTGAGATTACATCCAGTTATCATTGGTGTACTTACAAGTTTGCAATCTTCCATGCCATACTTCTTCAGAATTTTCTTGAGGTATTTTGCTTGTGATATGAAAATGCCATCTGTTGCTTGTTGCACTTGCAAGCCAAGAAAGAATGTTAGTTCCCCAAGAAAAGACATTTCAAATTCTTGCTGCATATCAGAAGCAAATTTCTGACTCATAGACTCTTTATTACTTCCAAAAATTATATCATCAACATATACAACTACAATCAAAAGTTTGTCATTTTCAGTTTTTGTGTACAAGTTGCTATCAGCAGACCCTTTTGAAAATCCTTGTTGATGAAGATATTTGTCAAGATGAAAGTACCATGCCCTTGGAGCTTGTTTGAGACCATATAGAGCCTTTTTAAGTCTACAAACAAGTTTTTCATCATTTCCCAAAATGAATCCTTCTAGTTGTTCTATATAAACTTCTTCTTCTAGATCACCATTGAGAAAAGCATATTTAACATCCATTTGATAAACTTTGATTTGTTGGAAGCTTGAAAAAGCAAGAAACATTCTTATGGCTTCAAGTCTGGCTACAAGAGCAAAGGTTTCTTCAAAGTCTATACCTTCTTGTTGAGCATACCCTTTGCACACAAGTCTAGCTTTATTTCTTATAACATCCCCATTCTCATTTAACTTGTTTTTGAATATCCATTTAGTTCCAATGACATTTTTGTCATGAGGCCTTGGTACTAATTCCCAAGTGTTATTCTTTTCAATTTGATCAAGCTCTTCATTCATGGCTTGAATCCAACATTCATCTTTGCTAGCTTGACTGACACTGTGAGGTTCAATAGTGGACAGAAATGCCAGATTGCTAGAAGATCCCACAAGAGTCCTTCTTGTTTGTACACCTGATTCCTTTTCTCCAAAAAATTAAGATTCTGGATGATTCTTTTGAACATATCTAGATGGAGCCTTTTCAGAAAACTCCTCTTCAGATTCTTCATTGGGTGAACTATTTGTATCATTATTTTTTGATGTAGGAGAATATGTGTCCTCATCATCTTCATCTGTTGTTTGCTTTTCTTCTTTTGGGGCTGCAGGAGACTCATCAATAACAACATCAATACATTCAACAATCTTTCGAAGTCTTTTATTGTAACATTTATATGCCTTACTCCTAGAGGAGTAACCAAGAAATATTCCCTCATCAGCTCTGGGTTCAAACTTGCCAAGTTTTTCATCATTATTTTTGATAAATCATTTGCTCCCAAAAATTCTAAAATGCTTTATAGTGGGAGGATTACCATACCAGAGTTCATATGGATTTTTATCACTATTTACACAAACATGTGCTTTGTTGAGAATGTTTGCTGCTGTATGTGCTGCTTCTCCCCAAAATGTGTCAGGTGTTCCAGAATCATCAAGCATAGCTCTAGCCATTTGTTGAATTGTTCTGTTCATTCTCTCTGCAACACCATTCTGTTGTGGAGTGCCAGCTACAGAGAACTGTCTTTTTATGCCGTGTTTGTTCACAGAATTCAAGAAATTATTTGGATGTATATTCTCCTCCTTGATCAGATCTAAGACACTTGATTTTTAATTCTAATTCATTCTCCACTAGTGCTTTGAAAATCTGAAATTTCTCAAATGCTTCATCTTTGTGTTTAAGCAGCCCAATCCAACACATTCTAGAGAAGTCATCAATGAATAAGATATAATATTCTTCACCACGGGGTGACTTTTTCCTCATAGGTCCACATATGTCCATATGAATGAGTTCAAGAGGCTTACTTGATGATCCTTCCTTGGCATTAAATTGTACCCTGGTTTGCTTACCGAATTGGCAAGATTTGCATATGATATTTTTAGGTCGAGTAATATTGGGAAGGTCACGAACAACTTTAAGTCTACTTGATTTGTTGATTTGAGAGAAGCTCAGATGCCCCAACCTTCTATGCCATAGCTAATTTTCTGAAGATTTACTCAAATAACATTTTTCTTTGGGGTTCTTCAATATATACAGGTTGTTTGGAGTTCTTTTTCCTTTTATAATTGCTTTACATGTATCAAGATCACGTACCACACATTCTTTTGAACTAAAGACAACTTCAGTTCCTTGATCACACATTTGACTTACACTTAACAAGTTATGTTTTAATCCATCCACATACATGAATTCATTAGCTTTCACCTTATCCTTTAGGAAAACAAACCCTTTTCCTTTAATGACCGCAGGAGTATCATTTCCAAAAGTAACATTCTTCTCCTTTTCTAGAGCATTGTATGCAAGAAGTTTGTCTTTATCACCTGTCATATGTCTTGAGCATCCACTATCAATGTACCATTGGTTTTCTTCATCTTATGCAAATAACGCTATGCCACAATTTTCAACCTGTACTTCCTTCTTTTTCCATACTTTGGAGCTTGAAGAAACTTGTTCTTTTGGCTGAACTTTTCTCCCATATTCAGATTCTTTATGGCCAAAGTTATTGCAATAAGTGCATTCAACTTCATTTTGAACAGGATAAAATTTGTTATAAGTATTCTTCTTTGCTTCAATATCAATCATTTTCTTTCTTGCTTCTCTTATCATAATAGTTTTATATGCTACACATTGAACAGCTTTATGACCAAAATTGTGACATGAGAAACATTGTCCATTGAAGAAAAAATTTCTGCGATCATCAGATCTTCTATATGAATTTATCTGTTGATTAGTGTTTCTTTGAAAGACATTCCTGTTAGTGTTCCTTGAATTGAAATGATCATGCTTTACCTGTAAGGATTCTTTATTCCCTTGCTGAGTGACAGCATGTTGTAAGCCAGCTGTAACTGCTTTTAGATAATTTGGTGCTGAAGCCTGAGAATATTCTCCGATATATCCAAGACCTGTCTTTATAAGAGGAGAACGTTGTACCTTTATAATCTCATCTAAGGTTTCAGACCCTTTAGCAAATCTAAGATTCGGAGTTTTTACTTTCTCAAGTTCTTTTCTTAGATTCACAACTTCACATTCTAAATTCTCATTGTGTTTCTCTTTATCTTCAAGATGTTTTTTGAGAGTTTCTATGATTATTTTACTCTCTTCTAGGAAAATTTTGAGTTTATTGTTTTCATCAAGAAAATCACTATCTTCTAGAGCATCCACAAAAGTATCCTTTTCTTCTTTAGATTCTTTTTCAAATGCCATGAGGAGTCTAAGTTCTTGTTCACATTCTTCCTCACTATCTGATAGCCCATCACTGTCTTCATGAGTATAGTAACTCTTTCTAGTGCTAAACTGATTCTTATTCCTTTTTGCTGCTTCCTTCCCCTTTCTATGTGTTTCTTTATAAGGACACTTAGCAGCATAATGACCAACTCTTCCACAATCAAAACATTTGAAAGGAAGCTTACCTCTGAACCGTCCTGTGCCAAGTTGAAGTTTCTTTACGAACTTTATCTCATCTTCTTCTGAGATATATCCTGATCCTTCTGTTATTTGTACTTCCTTCCCTTTTGTAGAAGTTCTAAAGATTGCTTCTTTGACTTCAGATGGTCCTCCTCTTCTCATTTCATATGCAGTTAGTATGCCATGAAGTTGTACCACAGTAAGATTTTGAAGATCCTGCTTTTCTTCAAGAGCTGAAACTTTTGACTCAAATTTTGCTGTTAGAGATCTTAAGATTTTCTCAACCAAAGTAGATTCAGTTATTGTTTCTCCCAGATTTCTCATGTGATTTACAATATCATCAAGACGTAGAAATAAATTTGCAATGCTTTCTTCATTAAGCATTTTTAGATTCTCATATTGAATTATAAGAGTTTGAAGTTTAGCACTTTTTACCTTTGCATCACCTTCATAGCTTAGAATGATTTTGTCCCATATTTCCTTTGATGTGTTCAGCTGCATGACTTTGACAAATTCTGCTTCAGTTAGACTTCCCAATAGAGCATTGACTGCCTTTGCATTTTTTTCATAATTCTTTCTTTCCATCGGATCTGTTGGCACTGTGGCTAGATATCGATATCCTCCTTCAACAATAGCCCATACATCTGCTCCCAGAGACTGAAGATAGGACCTCATCCTTGTTTTCCAAAAGATTAAGTTGTTTCCGTTGAAGAGTGGAGGCCTGATAGAAGCTGTTCCATCTTGATTGCTCATTTTTATTGATCTTCCTTCTAGCGGCTAAGCTTTTCAAAAGGACCTAGCTCTGATACCAATTGTTGAGGAAAAATACTGAGAGGGGGGGGTGAGTCAGTATTTAGAGCTGACTGATAATTTTTTTTGGTTTTCCTTTCTCTTAATACCATATGTTACATTACTTGTATGTCCAGAGATCTTATCACGTCTTTACTTAAATCATTGCATCATTTATTCATCAGATAAGCATGAATAGAAATAACAATACAAACCATCAAACATAGAAACACATAAGAACACCAGGATTTAAGGTGGAAACCCAATTCGGGAGAAAACCACCGCTGCTGAAGTTTCTGTCTTCAATATTTTATTATAAAGAAAACATATTTCAATTTCTATGCTGGTGCAGACTTATACCAGCAGGCAGGCACCCACCTGCAGAAGGCTACAACCTTCTCTCGTTTACTAGCCTCTCCTGCAAGGGAGCTACAACCCCCCCTAATCATAACATCAGCTTCTATATACAGAAGGATTCAACCCTCTGACCCAACGCAACCCTTTATTCAAATAACAAACATATTTTGCCCAATTCTACATAACAGAATAGCAAGACCACTGTAATCCAGACTTCAGAGAATTTATGCATTCAACATTCCGTGTATCCTTCTGTGTGTATTAACCTTCAGAAACTCCAACTGTCATATGCATCGGATCCATATGTGTTCTTCAGTATACATCCGCTATTTTTCATCGTTTCTTCTGTTGAATACTCTCACGACTCATCACCTTTTAGATCAATGTCTCGAAGGGTGCATCATGGACTCAGAATCATCAATTAAACATGTTGTCTGTCCATACAGATATTCCTTAGAGGAATTCCTTCTTCACCAATGCTCACACCAAAACCATCAATCGAATAATGATATTTTTCCTTTATATAGATCTCCCCTTTTTCAATACCATGAGTCTAAAACCACTCAACCGCTCATGCTATTCCTTTAGTTTATCCCCGGGGCTCTTTGATTTATTTTTAATTTATTTTATTCAAACGAGGAGATTCAAATTATCTATGTGTGCCCAGCCTTTAACCCAAAGTTTAACCCTTTGGATTTTATAAACAATATCCAACGCTTTTCCATACGCAAGTGTCTTGTTGATGTGGTGAGTTCCGCAAGCAGAACAGCCATACATCTCAATCATTTTTGTATTAATAATCGTGCCAATCCAATTTGAAAACCCTAACCTTCATTCTTCCATGCACGAATCATCCCAAAGGTAGTCTTTTATCTCTGCCATATAATATTATTTCAATTCGGGGGCTTCCTTCACACTTTATAACAAAATGTTCGAATTTTATAACTATAACCCCTCTGTGGGTCCCTGCGGAGGCACCAAACGGTTGATGCTGACTTGGAATGTAGTGCCCCCATAGTAATTCTCCACCATTGATCTATGGTCAGCGCTTGATTTCCTGGTCAACTGTGGGGGCACCCCCTCCAGTTATTTTAAAACTTTACACTGCCCCCGTAACATTACTTTTAATCAAATTTCAATGAAATTTTAACCCGAACTTCAATATTCAAACAAACTGGATTTCATTCTTTGGCCCCGGGCCCACATCACAGTCGGCCATTTGCGATATACGATATTGGCGGATCAAACAAAATACGAAGGTGTGATATGCGATGGCGCGATCAAACAAAAGGTGGAACACATGGATGTGAGATATTGCGATCGTGCGATGGCGCGATGATCGCACATCGCAAACAATGGAACTTGCGATGGCGGAAAAAAAAAATGTGCAATATTGCGATATTGCGATGATCGCATATCGCAACAATCAACAAACTCTGGCTTGGGTGGAGGGTGATTTTGCGACATCACGATGTTGCAAACGTGCGATGGCGCGGCGATCGCAGATCGCAAATAATCCATATCAACAAGACACTTGAAACTTCAAAACTGTGCTTTGCGATTTGCGCTCAAGTGGTAGGGACCACTTGTCCTGCCGCTTTCAAAGACTTAAAGAAGTTCTGTTGTTTTATGCAATTTTCTTCATACTTGGTTGTTGAGGGCTTAAACACCCGAAATGACTATTTTTAAATAAACTCTGCTCCTCCGTAGTCTGGAACTTCGACTGTCTTAATTTCACTGTAAAATGGAACTGCCCAACACCATAATCAACTCTCCTCTGCAATTTGTGGTTGCGGCCCATGAAAATTCATTCATCCTTACATTTCTCCCATCCTTCTTTAATGTGTGTTGTTGTACACCAAAACTCTGTTGTGCCTTTGTACTCTTTTCTCACATTCTGTCTCTGCTCCTTTTGTTCTTCCTCTGTTGCTTCTGCTTTAATTCCTCTATTTCATCTGCTGCCTCTGCTACCTCTCTCTTTTCTTAGTTACTGTTTCAGATGCTCCTTCTTTGCCAATTCCTTTGCCATCAAGGACAACTTCATCTAGTAGGCTGTCATCATCTTCATCAAAATGGGTTGCCATCAAGGACATCACTCTGCATCATATTTCCAACAAACCCTTTGGAAAAGCTCATAACTTCTTTCAAAGCCCATCTTGAACCTTCAAGGTGGCTCTCCGTGTATGGTGAATATCTCAAAAAAATCAGAGCTAAAGGTGATTTTGTTGAAACTAGGTTGGTGAAGTGTTGAAACTGGAGCTAGGTTTGTTGGTGGAGTCCTATTCTACTACTCTACTCAAACCTACAAGAAAACTACCTATTCATGCATTTATCAATGACATATATATGCTAAAATAGTGGAAAAAATGAGTTGAATTTAAGAAACCTACCTATGCATTTGAAATAGAAAACTAGCTCAGCATTCACAACAAGTTCATGGTAAACAAAGCAACCTATCTCTTCTTTCTAAGAAATCATAAACTAAAAGAAATTTTGGGCCTCTGGTGAAGATCTACCCTCCTCAAGCTCCAATGAAAGAGGTGAGAGAGGGAGACTTTAACACACAACTTTGCAGTTTTATATGCTACTGTACTATGAACTACAAGATCCTAACTACATTAACATGAAATGGAAGAAAACTAAACACAAAAAGATGAAATGTAAGAAAACTAACTACAATACATGAAATAAACTAACTATAATGGCATGGACAGTAAACACAAATACACAAGAGATACTGAGGCCAATTTATTGGGCCCTAAACTACAAGCTCAACTCTCTGAAACTAAATCAGTGAAGGAGGAATAAATACTCATTTTATTGCATAACAAATCTCATTACATAGCACATGAAAATAAAAAATGTCGATTACAAGAGCTAGGAGTACTCTATATATCTCCAAACGTTGAATCCTCATGGGCTCTTACTCTTCCCTATTTATCCTAAAGGGTAGCTACCAATCTCTCCCTAAAAAGTAGGTGATTTCTCCCCTCGGACTTCGAGAGAAGTGGATATTTGATTCACTTAATCTTCCACTTTCTTGGATGCCTTTGATTTTGAGTTGTTGGAGGGAATCTCGAGGATCCTTTGGTTGCCTTTAGGAGTTAAGGATGTGGTCAATCCTCCCTATAGTCACTCCTTGTTGTCTAATCTGAGCTTTGATTGCACAATATTCAACAAAAATGGCATATCTTCATGATTATCCTGCATTTAAACCATATTAGGCATTCGAAGTATGACAACCCTTAATCACCATATACACAAAACAACATATGACCATAGACTAATAAGCCTGAAAAGGTGACAATTAACCCCTCAAAAGATACCTAATGATGGTTCTCGCCATCACCCCCATACCAAATGGTTTCTCATCCTCTCATCAAGTTAGTCCTACTTCTTCATCACTTTTAGTGCCTTAGTGGCCCCTCTGAAATCTCAAGGAAGAAGTGAAGGAGTTCCCATAGGAGGGTAGAATCCAACATTTTTTTCTTCCTCTTCCCATTATTTTTCTTCCTCAGCTTGGAATTTCCTTTCACCCAGTCCCAGCAGCAAAGGTGGACTCAGTTTTAAGTCAAGCCATTGGATCTTCATTATCTACACAACCCTTTTGTACAATTGTGCCCTCTCTAAGGCACTTCTTAATCTCTCCGGGGTATGATATTCCATGTTCCTGAGACTAAGGGGAAGGCCATTCCACCTTCTCTGACTTGCCATTACACATTCCTCCCCTAACAGTCTATAAATGTCATCAAAGTGTGCAATGGCTTGTGATTGGGTGTTGAGGTACTTGTCTGCAAGGCTGGCATCATTTTATATCATGAGGTGATTATTAATGACCTCCATATGGTTGAATAGTTCTACCCTTATGTATATATGCTCTCTTCCTTCTCTTCTCATCACCATTTTTTCCTCCTCTGCCCTTGCCTCCTCATTTAACATCCAAGAGGCTAAGGCCATCAAATTCATGTCCCCCAATCTAGGTTTAGGGTCCCAAATATTTAAATTAGTCAAAAAAATATTGTGCATATAAAATTCTTCCAACCTTGCCTTCTCCCCTATGCTGGATTGATTGAAAAAGTCAATAAACTGCCTGTAGTTTTGGAATGGAAATTATCCATGAGATGCTAGCATATTAATCTAAAATTGCAGCCACTGTTCTTTTAGGTAGATGGCATAGGAGTTTGAAGGATTTATATGCTAGATTGCCTCCATGCACAAATTTGCCATGGTGGCAATTTGTTTGTGCTTCTGCTGGAGTTTCCTTTGTAACCTTGCATTTTATGCCTATGTTTCTTGAAGTTTCTCCTTTAATATGGTTTCTTTGAGTCTGAAATCAGCTAAATCCCTCCCCATTTTAGGGACATTTTCTTCCATGATTCCTATATCATGCACACCTTAAAGTTTTGGAAATTTGTATGCAATGATGTGTGCATGCTCTTTCTTGCTCTAGCTGATAAAATAGGGGAACTGAGAGCTTTTGAGGAATAATGCTTCCTCCTTCAATACATGTGTAGTAGGAGCTCATATTTGGCTAAGTTCTAGGGTTTGAAATTTTTGATATGTCCTTAGGGACATATTTTGGGGAGGTGGGATCCTTCTTTTTTTCCTCGTCTTCCTACCCTTTGGAATCCTACACCTCAATTTGTGCCTATTTTTCAACATATTGGGCCTCTTTCCCTTCCAAGGGTGCCTTATCTCCCTCCCCCATGGCTTCCTGCTCTTTCTGTGGCACTATTGGAGTTTCCTGTACCACAGACAAAGTTTCCTATATCAAACTATGCTTTTCCTGTAGTAAACCCTCCTTTGCTTACTGCCCCTTATTTGCTTCCTCTTGAAGGCCTCTGGGGGTTGGTACTTGTTTAAGGGATGTTAAACTTGAACAATGTCTCCTCCTATAGGTCACAAGTGTCTTCTCAGGTGAGGTGGCCTCTTGAATTCTCCCTTCTTCTAAGCTTATTTCATCTTTATTTTGGGTGACTCCTCAATTTTTATAGGGATTTTGGTTGGATTCTAGGGTTTCCCTTGGTTTACCTTGGCACTATTTCTGGTTATGAAGTACACAGGGGTATGCATTTTACTATTTTTGCCTTCATTGGTGTGTTTATAGTGGCTAAGGTGGAAGCCACTTGTTTCTCTAATGTTCCTCGGGAGAGGCTCGTTTGTTGGGGAGAGATGTCAATGCCCAACATGGGGTCTAATATATTTTCATCCTCTATCTTTACATCCTTTTTCTCTTCTATTTCTTCCTCCTCCTTTTCATTTCCTTATCTTGTGTCATATTTTTGTTTCTCTTCTTCTTTCCCTTCATCTGTTTCTAGGGTTTCTGTGTTTTTTTCTTATGTCTACATCTCCTCTTCTTCATCTTCTTCATCTTCTCCTTATGTCCCTTCAATCTCCCCTTATTCTTCTTCCATTCCCATCCCTCTAATACTAGAGGTTGGGTCTTGCCTAGTTTGTGTACCTATGAATTATTCCCTATCCATATCTATGAAAGAGGAGCAAGATATAGGGGTTTTCAATCTATTCAGAGCATCTCCTACTATAAGCTTAATGAGGCCATGGTGAGATAAGTGCTGGTACTTTCTTTCCCTCACCTTCTGGCTCATGTCCCTGATCGAGTGTAGGAGGAAGTAGGGAATTTTTGGTCTATGTTATAGAGGGAGATCTCCTTGGAACCTAAGATCATGAAATAGTCTAAAGTGGTATCCATAAACCACACTATCTTCCCTAATTGGAAATGTATTTCATTATGTGAAAATCTACTTCATCCCAAGGATAAGGGAGGCTTTCATTTCTCACTCCATTTTTTTCCTCAATGAATTCTTCATTTGGTAGAAAGAAATTATTTTTAGCTACAGTTATGAACAAAATATCTTCCCTATTCCACTTGAATCCTAGAGTAAAAGTGGTCACTTTTCTAATCAATTCAGATGTTGTGGTCATGGATATACCTCTGACCACTATGGTTGCCCTAGCATCTGCTTGTGAGTGTAGGGCCACTACAAACTCTTGAGCCACCTCATCATCGAAGCCCTTGAGGAGCTCAAAGAATCCTAGCCACTGATGATTTCAAAAAACATAAATAACTTGAGGGTGTAATCTGATTATCTTGATATATGTGGGTTTCCTTACACTAAATCCTCCCCACATTTTATGGTTGTGTCAATAAGGTGGCTGGATGTTTTTTTTCTAAGAATATTGGTAATGTGGGGCCTTAGAGATTACAATTTAACACAAACTTAGATTTCCTTGATTTCATTTCTTTAAGAAACCTATTAAATCCTGAATTATTGTTTTGACCGTGTATAATTTTTCATGGAAAGAATTCACAACTTGGTGAGGTGACATCCACTTACCTTTGACCTTTAGTGTTTTATTGCTTGGGAGATGGTGGTTTTGGGTGTCAATACAACCTGTGAGTGGCTCTCACTACAATTCTGATCACTGTGCAACCTTCTATAGACTTTCCTATAGCATCAACAAATTTCGTGTAGCATAGGCATGCAAACTTCAACCTTGGTGCAGAGTTCTTCGATGTCTCATGTCACTCTCCTTATATAGCTACTCTTGAAATTCTCAATGGAATGAGGAGAATGAACCAAAAAACCCCTTTATGTCAACTTGAAAAAAATTGGAGCGGAGTGGTGACTTGAAATTTTGCACGGGGTTTCCTCCTTTGGACTGTTGGTCCCACTAGACTTAATCATCTTCATTTGCCTTAGAATCAACTCCATCTCCCCATTATTTCATCCTTAAATAATTTTACTTCCGAGGTGGCAGGCATAACTTCACTTCTCATTCACTTTAACTTCACAAGGGTGGCCAAGTTAACTGGCCACATTTTTTCCTTTTTAAACTCTATTTCTTGACATTAATTCATTTTGGAAAATATGATGCATAGCGAGAGGATGAAGGGCCATACATGAGCCTATTTTCTACTAAGGAGTTGTAGAAATATTTGATGCAGGGAGCTGGAGTCTACTGAAATCCATCATTGTTTATTCCTTTGCTATGTTTTCATTTATGCATTTTTTCTTAGTGAGAAACTTATTTTTGAGTGAGCTGCTTAACACTTTTATTTCCTAGTTCTTTTTTCATGTGTTGCATTGAGGTCCTCAGGTGATATTGATGGTGTTTTATTCCTCTTGGATTCTTTTGGTGTTCATATGGAGCCATATCCATCAAATTGCTCTCACTTTTTAGGCTTGTTGTGTCATGTACAAGATTGCTACATGAAGTGATCAACTTCTTGTAACAGTCCTCTTTATGATGTTTGGGAGCTCCATGTTGATGATAAATGAGAGAAAATAGTGTATATATTCTAGGTATGGAGCTATGGAGTGAATGGAGTGATGGAAAGATGAGGGTATAGGTCTCGTGTCAATATGTCGGTGACATAGCTCATAATGGCGAAAAACTGGGTTTAAAGAGTGAAAACTTAGGCATGGAGTGGAGTGAGGGTTAGGAGTGGTAGGTAAAAAAAATGACTTTCATGCTTTTATTGAAGGTTATGTGTCCTTGAGTGGGCTTCCTTTCTCTCATTAGACTTTCCTATAGCAGTACAAGGTTTCCAGTAGCACTGCAAGAAATCCTGTAGCAACCTACGACATCCTGTAGCACTTGCAGAGAGGAACAAAACATGGGATATTTTCTCACCTGAAAGGATAAATGGATGTTTGGATGTGTGATAGGGTTTCTCATGGAGTGGGTAGGTAGAGGAGAGAGAGAAGAGAGGAAGAACAGTGCTCCTTTTTGTTGAAACCATCATCGATCAACAACCTGCAAAACATAAATAAGTGAGTGTATACATGTTGTTTTCATATATTTTTTTTGAAGATAGGAGGGCTGCCTCCAAAGAGGTTTTCAACCCACAATCCTACCTTGGGTGCCTCAAATAGGTTTTCACCCAAGGATATTTTGTTTCTTTGTTGTTTTTTTTTTCTACTCTAGGATCGCCTCATGGAGGTTTTCAACCTAGGCGTTGGCCTTGGATGCCTCAGAGAGATTTTCACCTATGCCTCCTTATTTTTTCTTTTTTATCATTTTTTTTAAGGAAGGGGAGGCATTGGAAAATATGGAGATTTCAATGGTATACACCTCCCTATTTATGGAATTAATAAACTTAGCCCTAGACAGGGTCTTCTTGTACACTTTGAGTCTGTAACCATTAACAAGTAGAAGGATCCCCTCCTCATCTATGGTTCTGATCTGCACAACTCCATTGTCATATAATTTTTTAACTTGGTAAGTTCCCAACCATATTTTCATTAATTTTCCTTTTAAATCCTTTAACCTGGAGTCATAGAGCAGCGCCCAATCTCCTTCTTGAAATTTTTTCTATTTAATGTTTTTTTCATGCCAATCCTTCCTTTGTTAGCTGAATTACCTCTGTGTGAAGGAGGGCCTGCATTTTGAACTCATCCAAAACATTTAAATGTAGCAAAATATATTGTTGGGCCTTTGTGATATCCATGTCTAACTCAATTTCCATTCTCAAGGTGTTGTACTCAAACTCAAGGGGAATTAGAGATTTCTTCCCATACACTAAATCATAAAGAGTGAACCTTGTGGTTGTTGGAAATATTGTCATTGATGGAAAAGGAGGCAGCGCTCAAGCAAAGGAGGCAGCGCTCAAGCAAATGAAGGAAGAGGAAGTGAATATAACAGAGGCAGATCCATTATCACAGAGACAGAAGCAGAGGCAGAACGACAGAAGCAGCAGAGGCAGAGGCAGAATAGTTATAAATTCCGAGAATCATACCCAAGCCGGGCGTTACACATATAATACAGAACCACATTCCAGGAATCGCACACTCCAACCGGCGTTATACATTTAATATAACACAAATATTATTTCGGGAATCGCTTAACTCCGGCGGCAAAGTATACATACATATAAGAATTGACGCAGCATCAACTCTGTTTTAAATTATAAGAATTCCAGTGATTGATGCAAATCGAGCCGTGTCGAAGTTAGTGGAGTTGGGAAAGTTTTAACACATTGAAACAGTTTAAAAGACACTACAGATATCTTTGAGCGGAGTTGAATTAAATCACAATTTAGTTTTGAAATGAATCGGGTCGGGACTTTGAAGGGGCGAAGTGAAAGCTGCATTGTAATTTTCGATTGGCGACTTCCGATTGGAATCACATCAGGACTTGTGAAGAGTCCAAAGGCAGAAGAAAACTGCTAAAGTGTAATAGTCGAATACAGAGGCAGAGTGAAACAGTCGAGCAGTGGAGGCGGAAGCAGCAAATATAGCAGAGGCAGAGCCGTTATCACAACAGTCGAGGCAGAAACGTTAGCACAGCAGAGACACATAAATTCCGGGAATCGCCTAACCCGCTGGAGGATACCTATATATATAATATCCATCACAATACATATAAATGCTACGCATTTCATATTCTGCAATGGTCCAAGGCATATACATTAATATATATTTAAAGCGGAGCACGTTATGATCAATGGAAAGGAAGTAATATAAAGTGGGACCCCTTCCCAATCGCATCGGAGGTAAACAAAGCAGCGGGACTTGCAACTCAAAGTTGCGATTGCGATCAATCGGAGAATCTCTGATGGAGTTAAACAATCGCAATCGGAACAATCGCAGGAATAGTTATCGCAATCGGAGATCGCAATGATTCAATCGCATAGGAGTTAAACAACAGACATGCAAACAAAGTTTGTGATTGCGATCAATCGTAATCGCAGCAGGAGCGATCAATCGCAATCGGAGGAGAGTCAGTGCATCGGAAAGCGTGACAAGGTGGCCCGAAAGGTTGTTTCCTATGTTAAATGGGTCTATTAATATATCGCCGGAAGTTACATGAGAAAGGGTTCAGATACATTAAAGTGAAAAGATAGGAGTTTAAATAAAATACTACATTGAAGAGAGGGCGACATTATTAAAGTGTTGTATTATAAACAGACCATGGACATGATACGCATTGGTTGAAACTGCCCAACAGTTATATTAAAAGGGTGTTGTTAGATATATAAAACATGGTTGCGGTTATATTAAAATATGCCGTGCGGTCTGTAGACCCACGGGCCTTAGCTTAACGGGAGGGCGATTATTAATATACGACTGTGATATATGTTCGTTCCTCATGCGGAATGTTCCACATCAACAAGACACTAATAGCATAAAAGGGATTGGAGTTCCTCCAGATTTACAGTCAGCAGATATAAAAGGAACAGTTACACACATGCAATAGGTACACCACAGTAGAGGACAGAAAGGACAAATACACAGTCAGAGAAAAGACAGATGCACATCAAGCCAAGAGACAAAACGAGTGAGCTGGAGTTCTCATTTAAATTTGAATATAAATGTTTTATTTAAATTTTTATTGTTTGTGATGCATTGGCAAGTCTCGGAGAGAAAACAAACTCCCACTGTAATGTTAAAACTGACACCTACAGTTATAATTTCTGAGTAAGCTGATAAAAGGAGTGAGAAGGCAGAAGGCAAAGGGACATGACTTTCCATTTCTAATTCCAGGCAGAATACAAACAGTCATGTGAGGAAATCTATAAATAATATTATCTTGATATGCAGAGTGATTTTTTTTAGAGCAGAGGAGAGAGTAAATAAAGAGAAGGAAGAATACAGAAGAGTGAAGCAGAGAAGATCAAGAAAAGAAGAGCAGAAAGAGAAGCTACAGAATAGATATGATATCAGAGGTAAATCAGCAAACATTCAGTTTGATAAATTGAGGAAGTTGAAGCTTCCCTATCAAGTTGCAGCTTGATAGCTGTCAGTTGTAGCTGACTGAGGTTGGAGCCTCCTGTAGGTTGGTGCGCAGAAAATTGAAGTGAGTTGGTGCTTCCTTGCAAGTTGTAGCTTGCAGAATTGAGGATAGAGCCTCCTGTAGGTTGGTGCCTGCAGAAAACAGTGGTGAGAGGGAGTTGGAGCTTGCCTTTGCATCACAACAATAATAAGATGTGGTTTTCTCCCTTTATGGGTTTCCACTTACATCTGTTGTCTCTATGTGTGCTTCTTATGTGTTGATGTGATTATTTCAATCTGCTTAATTGCTTGTTGCTTTCAACTTAAGTATGGTGTCACAATAAATTAATATTGGCTGCAAATAATATTGTTCACATATTAAGCTGTAAATAACTCTGGTGAAAATTTAAAAGGCTAATGCATGTATTAAACTGATTCACCCCCCCCCTCTCAGTTTAATCAAAGATTCAACAATTGGTATCAGAGCGGGTTCCTTTGTACAAGTCTAACAACTGAAAGGAGATCCTAGGTTCTCAAGATGGCTAGTAAAGAAGGATGCTCAACCAATAAAGCCCCTTTCTTCACTGGTGAAAATTATGCTTTCTGGAAAATCAGAATGAAGACATACATAATGTCTCTAGGAATAGAAGCCTGGGCTGCTGTGGAATTAGGATATGCCCCGAAGTCAACTGATACAGAAAAAGAAGCTAAAGAAAGCTTTGTAGCTAATGCAAAAGCCATGAATGCCATCCTGAATGGATTATGTGAAGCAGAGTTTATTAAAGTAATGCACAAAGAGACTGCCAAGAAAATATGGGATACTCTTGAAGGCATACACGAGGGAGACCAGAATGTAAAAACTGCCAAACTTCAAGTATATAGAGCCCAGTTTGAAAACTTAAAAATGAATGATGATGAAGATGTTGGAAACTTCTTCTTAAAAGTTGCAGAAATTGTTAACAATGTGAAAGCTCTTGGAGAAACCATACCAGAAAGTTTAGTTGTGCAAAAGATTCTAAGATCACTCCCATCCATGAATCAGCTACTAGGAGATCTTACAGCATATGAGATGAGGCTCCCACAGAAGAAGACAAGCACAAGGGAGGCAGCATTCAAAACATAAAAGAAGAAAGAAGAAAAGGAAGACATATGCTCCTGCTCTGATGAAGAAGAGGCTAAATTTGTCAAGAAATTGGATAGAGGCTCAGGTAGATACAAAGGTAAACTTCCCTTCAAATGCTTTAATTGTGGAAGAGTTGGACATTATGCTGCTAAATGTCCTCACAAGAAAGTAAGAAATCAAGCTCAAGAATTAGAGAAAGACACATCAAAGAACTGGCAGAAAGGAAAGAAATTCAGCAGAAAATCCTTTTATGCTCACCAAGACAGCAGTGCATCTGAAGACTCAGATGAACCCTCAAGTGAAGAAGGAACCTCAGAATTTATATTGATGGCCATAGAAGATCTTGAGGTACTCCTACTAGAAGATGAAGAAGAAAAAGGGGAAGTAGACCTTGAGGGGGAGCTAAGAAGTGCTCTGGAAGATATTGACAGACTCAAACTAAAATGCAGAAAACAAAAAGAGATTCTCCTAAAATGTGTGGAAGAAGAACAAAATTCAGAAGTCCTTGTGCAGCTGAAGGTAAATCTTGAAGAAGCCAAGAAGATGGAAGATATGTTACTTCAGCAAATCAAAGATAAATCTCGAGAACAAGAGAAGCTGGAAGAAGAAATTCTGTGTCTGAGAAAGAAATTAGAAAAAGCTCAATAGAAAGTTTCTATATACCCTTCTCAAACAACAAGCTCTATTAAGTTGAATGAAATTTTGGTTGCTCAAAGATCCCCTATGATAAAGACTGGAATAGGCTACGAAGGAGAATCAAGTAAAGGAAAAGAAAAGGTTGACAGAGAGATTATTTTTGTAAAATCAAAGAAGGATGAGGAAGTAGCTCAAATAATTCCTACAAAAGAAGAAATCTACAATAAGAGAGACAGAGAGCAGAAGAAACCTCTAGTAACAAAGAATGCAATAACTACTAAGATAACAGAAAAAGGATCATATGCTCTTGAGTATGTCAAATTTGGAAGCCATCAAAGGAGATTCTTCCCTCCTATGAAGAATGCCACCTGTTATGTCTGCCACAAGCAGGGACACATTGCTGCATATTGTCATGCAAGGAGGAATGATTCAAACCAGAAAAAGAGGCAAGCATGGAAGAGACAACCTTACATGAGGTATGCAAGTAATTTCTATGGTTATTGTTTTTATTGTAAGGATTTTGGCCATAGAATTATTGAATGTAGAAAGTATGGACAAAGACTGATGTTCAATACCTCAAGGAGGTTTATGAGTCAAAGCAATTTTGTTCATGCTCACAATTCCGCAAAACTATAATCAAATGTTGTATATGCAATCAAATTGGGCATATATCTTCCAAGTGTTCTCTAAAGGGATATAATTCATCACCTCACAAAAGATACCAAACAAAAGGGGGCCTCCAGTGGATAAAGAAGGCGAATAAATGTGACTTGGCTTTAACTGATCAAGATTTGAAGAGTCAATGGTATTTGGACAGTGGCTGCTCTAAACACATGACAGGAGATAAAAACAAGTTTTTAACTCTTGACGAAAAGAAATCGGGCAATGTCACTTTTGGAAATGAAAAATCAGGAAAGATCAAGGGAAAAGGATCAGTCGGCATAGACAATGGCAGAGGAAAGGCCCAAGAGGTATTAAAAGTAGATGGACTGAAGGCAAATTTACTGAGTGTCAGTCAGATGTGTGATAAAGGCTGTGAAGTTCTCTTTAGAGCACAAGATTGTGTAGTCAGATCAAGAACAACAGGAAAAACTCTACTCAAAGGTGTTCGAACAGAGAGTAATGTGTACATAGTGAGAGAGGAGGATGAAGCCTGCCATCTTAGCAAACTCGAGGAGTCATGTTTATGGCATAAGAGATTGGGACATCTCAGCTTTGACCATCTCATTACACTGAGCAAGAAGAAAGCTGTCAGAGATATGCCAGAAATAAAAAGGCCCTCAAACACAATATGCAAATCTTGTCAGTTGGGGAAACAAACTCGCACATCCTTTAAATCTAAAGAAGAGTTATCAACAAGAAGACCACTGCAACTTGTGCACATGGATCTGTGTGGACCCGCAAGAACTAAAACACCAAGTGGAGAGTCCTACTTTATGCTGATAATAGATGATTTCTCCAGAATGACATGGGTTGCTTTTCTCAAGAATAAATCGGAAGCTCTGGACAAATTCAAAACATTTAAAGCATTAGCAGAAAATCAGACAGGATGCAAGCTGAAATGCATCAGATCAGACAGATGAGGTGAATTCACTGATTATGACTTTGCAGACCTATGTAATGAACATGGAATAAAGCAACAATTCACTATTGCAGGGACACCTTAGCAGAATGGAGTAGCAGAGAGATAAAACAGGTCTGTACAACAAATAGCAAGAGCTATGATGCAAGAGAATAATATTGCTCAAACCTTCTGGGCAGAAGCAGTGCACACAGTAGTTCATATCCTTAATAAAGTCCACTTAAGGCCAGACTCCCTATGAACTATGGCATGGAAAGCCAGCCTCAATCAAACATTTCAGAATCTTTGGAAGCAAATGTTACATAAAGAATAATGATGAAAATCTTGGAAAATTTGATGCAAGAGCTGATGAAGGGATTTTTCTAGGATATGCTTCCAAAAGCAAAGGGTACAGGTGCTACAACAAGATCCTTCGGAAGATAGTTGAAAGTATTGATGTGAGATTTGATGAAGAAATTCCAAACAATACAAGAAATACAGACTGCTGCAGTCCATCAGACAACCATGAAGAGGAAGACAAGGATGATGATGAAACAAGCAAGACAACAGATAATGCAGAGCTGAGCTCGAAAACTCCCTCAAGATACACTCAGAAGAATCATCCTGAAGATCAGATCATAGGAGACAAGAAAGCAGGAGTCCAGACAAGAAGGCAGCTAACAGAACAAACAGAAGAAGTATACATCGCCATGTTATCACAAATAGAGCCAAAGAAATTTGAAGAAGCCAGCAAGGACAAGTATTGGATAAAAGCAATGAATTAAGAATTGGACCAAATTGAGAAGAACAATACC
Organism: Pinus albicaulis; assembly: GCA_034641835.2. NCBI lineage: Eukaryota > Viridiplantae > Streptophyta > Pinopsida > Pinales > Pinaceae > Pinus > Pinus albicaulis. Next base: position 1,043,458,363 of record CM076584.1, on the reverse strand, counting down.
TGGGAACTAGTTCCTAGACCTATTGAGAAAAATATCATTGGTTCAAAATGGATATTCAAAAAAAAAATGAATGAGCAAGGACAAGTAATCAGGAATAAAGCAAGGCTGGTCTGCAAAGGATACTCACAAATAGAAGGACTTGATTATGATGAAACATTTGCCCCTGTAGCTAGAATGGAAGCTATCAGAATGTTCCTGGCATTTGCATGCTACCAAGATTTCAAGGTATATCAAATGGATGTAAAATCTGCTTTTCTTAATGGCGATCTAGAAGAAGAAGTGTACATGGAACAACCAGAAGGTTTCTCATTTCAAAGATAAAGAAGACTATGTATGCAAACTGAAAAAGGCCCTATATGGACTGAAACAGGCTCCTCGTGCTTGGTACTCAAGACTGGATAAATATTTGCAAAAACAGGGTTTTAAAAGAGGTGGAGTGGACAACAATCTATACATAAAAGCCCATGAAAATGAACTTTTGATTGTTGTAGTGTATGTTGATGACATTATGTTTGGAAGCAACAAAGATGATCTAGCAAAAGAGTTTTCTGATGAAATGAAAACAGAGTTTGAAATGTCTAAGATCGGAGAGCTCAGTTTCTACTTGGGACTACAAATTCAGCAAAAGAACACAGGTACATTTATTTCACAAGAAAAATACATAAAAGAAATGCTGAAAAAATTCAAAATGGAGGACTGCAAACCTGTGTCAACTCCCATGACCACAGGTTGCAAGCTGTGTGCTGATGATGGGTCTGCAGATGTAGATCAAAAACTCTACAAATCCATGATAGGAAGTCTGTTATATTTGACAGCATCAAGACCAGACATCATGCTAGCAGTTGGACTAGTGGCTAGATATCAAGTAGCACCCAAACAAAATCATCTTCTTGCAGTAAAAAGAATATTCAGATATCTACAAGGAACAACACAGTATGGGCTTTGGTATCCTAAAAGAAAAAGCTTCACTTTAAAAGCATACACAGATGCAGATTGGGCCAACTGTGTAGATGATAGGAAAAGCACAAGTGGAGGTGCTTTCTATCTAGGAGAAAGTCTGGTAGCATGGTTAAGCAAGAAACAAACATCCATCTCTCTGTCAACAGTTGAAGCAGAATATATAGCAGCAGCAGCCTGTTGTACACAAGTCATGTGGATGAAGCAGACTCTTCAAGATATTAAGGTGAGCATTAATGAACCTATCTCAATAAAATGTGATAATACAAGTGCCATAAGTATATCTAAAAATCCTGTGCTTCATTCAAAAACTAAACATATACCAATCAAATATCATTTTCTCCAAGAACAAGTGGCTCAGAAAATAGTTAAACTGGACTATGTACCAACAAAAGAACAGATAGCAGATATATTTACTAAACCACTTGCTAGAGAACCATTCGAATACTTGAGAGACAGACTAGGGGTAGTATCTGTAGATACTACTCTCTAATATAAAGAGAAAGCATAGTCTCAGGGGGAGAGCATAAACGAAAATATCTTTCCTAAAGGAAATCAGCAAGCAAGGGAAGCATAAAACAGGTCCACGGGATCAGCATTCTCAGTATTATCAGCATTCAACATGAAAAAAAAAAATGGATTAAACATATATCGACAATCTAGCACAGATTATAGCAGAGATATATAGCAGCAGCAGCCTCAACACAGATTATATGGTTAACACAGGATTAAATGCATCATTGCTGTCTACAATCTAGCACAGAGTACCGGCACTACATACGAAACACAGCTATACAACATATATCGACTCACTATATCAGACAGAGACAAAATATCTATTCAAGCTTGATAATCCTCAAAGTGTTCCCTCAACAAGTCTAATACATCACTCTGGAGCAGCATAGTACAAAGTTAGCAAAAGAGGGCCTAAACGTAACTCAGAGAAAGGAAATGCAACGAAAAAACCCATACAGAGAGATGAGGCGTCGTCCTTTGCCATTGATGTCAAAGGGGGAGGAAGAACAGGCAAACAGGAAGAGCAAGCAACAAGAGAAAGAGAAAGCAAACAGAGAAAGTGGATTGCCATCAATGCCAAAGGGGGAGACTGTTGGAAATATTGTCATTGATGGCAAAGGAGGCAGCGCTCAAGAAAAGGAGGCAGCGCTGAAGCAAATGAAGGAAGAGGAAGTGAATATAACAGAGGCAGATCCATTATCACAGAGACAGAAGCAGAGGCAGAACGACAGAAGCAGCAGAGGCAGAGGCAGAATAGTTATAAATTCCGAGAATCATACCCAAGCCAAGCGTTACACATATAATACAGAACCACATTCCAGGAATCGCACACTCCAACCGGCGTTATACATTTAATATAACACAAATATTATTTCGGGAATCGCTTAACTCCGGCGGCAAAGTATACATACATATAAGAATTGACGCAGCATCAACTCTGTTTTAAATTATAAGAATTCCAGTGATTAATGCAAATCGAGTCGTGTCGAAGTTAGTGGAGTTGGGAAAGTTTTAACACATTGAAACAGTTTAAAAGACACTACAGATCTCTTTGAGCGGAGTTGAATTAAATCACAATTCAGTTTTGAAATGAATCGGGTCGGGACTTTGAAGGGGCGAAGTGAAAGCTGCATTGTAATTTTCGATTGGCGACTTCCGATTGGAATCACATCAGGACTTGTGAAGAGTCCAAAGGCAGAAGAAAACTGCTAAAGTGTAACAGTCGAATATAGAGGCAGAGTGAAACAGTCGAGCAGTGGAGGCGGAAGCAGCAAATATAGCAGAGGCAGAGCCGTTATCACAACAGTCGAGGCAGAAACGTTAGCACAGCAGAGACACATAAATTCCGGGAATCGCCTAACCTGCTGGAGGATACCTATATATATAATATCCATCACAATACATATAAATGCCACGCATTTCATATTCTACAATGGTCCAAGGCATATACATTAATATATATTTAAAGCGGAGCACGTTATGATCAATGGAAAGGAAGTAATATAAAGTGGGACCCCTTCCCAATCGCATCGGAGGTAAACAAAGCAGCGGGACTTGCAACTCAAAGTTGCAATTGCGATCAATCGGAGAATCGCTGACGGAGTTAAACAATCGCAATCGGAACAATCGCAGGAATAGTTATCGCAATCGAAGATCGTAATGATTCAATCGCATAGGAGTTAAATAGCAGACATGCAAACAAAGTTTGTGATTGCGATCAATCGTAATCGCAGCAGGAGCGATCAATCGCAATCGGAGGAGAGTCAGTGCATCGGAAAGCGTGACAAGGTGGCCCGAAAGGTTGTTTCCTATGTTAAATGGGTCTATTAATATATCGCTGGAAGTTACATGAGAAAGGGTTCATATACATTAAAGTGAAAAGAAAGGAGTTTAAGTAAAATACTACATTGAAGAGAGGGCGACATTATTAAAGTGCTGTATTATAAACGAACCATGGATATGATACGCGTTGGTTGAAACTGCCCAGCAGTTATATTAAAAGGGTGCTGTTAGATATATAAAACATGGTTGCGGTTATATTAAAATATTCCGCGTGGTCTGTAGACCCACGGGCCTCAGCTTAACGGGAGGGCGATTCTTAATATACAGTGACTGTGATATATGTCCGTTCCGCTTGGGAAAAGTTCCACATCAACAAGACACTTGCTGCAAGTCAGCAGTCACGTATTTTTCTAAGAGGCATTGATATAAAAGCACTGTTTCACGTATGCAGCAAATACACCACAGCAGAGGACATAAAAGCATACAGTCACAGAAAAGACAAATGCGCAGCAAACCAAGAGACAAAATAAGTGAGCTGGAATTCACATTGTAATTCGAATGTAAATGGTTTAATTGTTTTTATTGTTTGTGATGCATTGGCAAGTCTCCGAGAGAAAACAAACTCCCATTGTAATGTTAAAATTGACACCTACAGTTATAATTTCTGAGTAAGCTGATAAAAGGAGTGAGAAGGAAGAAGGCAAAGAGACATGACTTTCCATTTCGAATTCCAAGCAGAATACAAACAGTCATGTGAGGAAATCTATAAATAATATCATCTTGATATGCAGAGAGGTTTTTTTTTTAGAGCAGAGGAGAGAGTAAATAAAGAGAAGGCGAATACAGAAGAGTGAAGCAGAGAAGATCAAGAAAAGAAGAGCAGAAAGAGAAGCTACAGAACAGAGCTGATATCAGAGGTAAATCAGCAAACATTCAGTTTGATAAATTGAGGAAGTTGAAGCTTCTCTATCAAGTTGCAGCTTGATAGTTGTCAGTTATAGCTGACTGAGGTTGGAGCCTCCCGTAGGTTGGTGCACAGAAAATTGAAGTGAGTTGGTGCTTCCTTGCAAGTTGTAGCTTGCAGAATTGAGGATAGAGCCTCCTGTAGGTTGGTGCCTGCAGAAAACAGTGGTGAGAGGGAGTTGGAGCTTGCCTTTGCATCACAACAATAATAAGAAGTGGTTTTCTCCCTTTATGGGTTTCCACTTACATCTGCTGTCTCTATGTGTGCTTCTTATGTGTTGATGTGATTATTTCAATCTGCTTAATTGCTTGCTGCTTTCAACTTAAGTATGGTGTCACAATAAATTAATATTGGCTGCAAATAAGATTTTTCACATATTAAGCTGTAAATAACTCTGGTGAAAATTTAAAAGGCTAATGCATGTATTAAACTGATTCACCCCCCCCCCCCCCCTCTCAGTTTAATCAAAGATTCAACAGTGGTTGTCTTCCAAGTTGTATTGTAAGCCCAAGTGGCTTCCACCAATCTGCTTGCCCAATATTTTCTACTGCTTCTCATAACCTTGGAGGATACCTTGTAAGGCTCTATTTTTTACTTCCACCTAGGCATTGGCTTGAGGGTGATAGCCAGTGGAATTCTTGTGCTTTATCTTGTGTCGCCTCAGGATGCTTTTAATGAGATGAGATGTAAATTGAACCCCCTGACCAGTGACTACCTCTCTGGGGTATCCAAACTTGTAGAACACATTACCTCTTAGAAAATCAACTACCTTCTCCTTTTTTTCTACCTTCACAACCCTTGTTTCATCCCACTTGGTCAAGTAGTCATTACAAAGTATCGTATACCTCTTCTGCCCAGATGGTGGATCAATGAGTCTAATGAATTCCATGCCCCATTTGTTTTTTGGCTCTAGAGCCACCTAAGGTTGTAAATGAATTTCATCCTTTAGTGTAGGTCTCCCCATCCTTTGGCACTGGTCACATCTACTGGTGTATCTCTTGGCATCTTGGTGGAGGGTAGGCCAATAGTAACATTTCTGCAAAGCTTTGAAGGTCGCCCCTTTTGCATCAAAATGGCCTCCACAATGACCATCATGACATGCCGAGAGGATGTAAAAAACATCTTCCTCCCTCATACATCTTCTAATAATTTCTTCAAGACCCAACTTGAAGAGATTTCCACCAATCTAGGTGAAAGGGGTGCTTTTCCTGATAAAATTTCTCTTCTCCCTAGATGAAAGGTTTGGAGGGAAATTTTCAGCAACCAAGTAGTTAGCTATGTGAGAAAAACAAGGAGAGAGTGTTGAGATATCGAATTGGTGTTCATCTAGAAGCTGATCATCCACCATCCCTTCCTCATCTGCAGGTAGAGTTAGTATGGATAAGAAATCTACAACAACATTCTCCTTTCCTAGTTTATCAACAATTGCTAAGTCAAACTATTGTAATAACAACAACAATCTAATTATTCGAGAATTAACATCAGGTTTATTCATTAATTATTTAAAAGCTTCATGGTCAGTATGTATAAAGGTCTAATAATTAGTAATATAATGCCTAAAGTTGTTTAAAGAAAGTAAAATGACTAAAAGATCATTTTCTGTGAAAATGTAGTTAAGTTCGGCTTTGGACGGGTTCTTGCTAATGAAATAGATGACATAGGACAATTTGTCTTCTAACTACCCCAACGCTTCCCCACAACTCTTTCTGATGCATCTTTGTGGATGTGGAATGGCATAACCTAGTTTGGACCTTGGGGAATAGGCCAGTAGTTAGCTTTTCCTTGATGAGATCAAAATATTATTGACAAATAATGGACCAGAAAAATTCAGAATATTTGACCAATAGTCCAAGTAATGGTGAAGCCAATTTGATGAAATATTTAATGAAGCTCCTATAGTAACCAGCCAAACCTAGGAAACTTCTGACGTCTCTCTTCTTTTGAGGAACGAACACCCTTTTTATGATGGTGATTTTGTTCAGGTCTGCCTGTATTCTGATTGTGATATCGAGTGGCTTAGCACTAGCTCTTCTCTTTTTAAGAATTCACAATTTTCCAGACTCAAGGAAAGATGCATTTAAATGCACCTTATCAACGCTTTTCCAAAATTGGAGAGATCCTTCTGGAAATCATCCCCATAAGGTGTGAAATCGTCCATGTAGATTTTGACAGAGTCATGGACTAGTTCAAAAAAAATGCTCAAGACTTCTCTTTGGAAAGTAGCTGGGGAATTTCACAACCCAAAGGGAAGGACTCTGTAAGTGAATGTGCCCGAGGGACATGTGAAAGTAGTCTGGTCCTGGTCCTTAGGGATAATTTTGATTTGGTTGTACCAACTGAACCCATTTAGGAAATAAAAGGACTTCTTCCCTACAAGGCCATACAGGACTTGATCTATAAAGGGAAAGGGGAAATGGTCCTTCTTAGTAGCTTTGTTAAGTTCCCGGTAGTCAACACATATTCACCATTTTCCATTCTTCTTTAGGACTAGGACAATAGGAGACACCCACTCATTGTCTGATATGGGATAGACGAAACCTACATCCAATATTTTTGCAGTTCTTCTTTCACCGTGTATTTTAGATCTGGTTTCATCCTCCTTTGGGGTTAGCACACAGGATTTCATCCTTCTTTAATGTAGATATGATGTGTGCACACCAAGGTATGCACCCCTTTCATGTATTTTTAGTCCCAACAAAATACATCAAGGTTTTATTTCAAGAGAGGGCATAGCTACTCTTATTCTTTGGCTGAGAGGGATGATTTAATTTTCAAAGATTTTGATGGGAAAAATTCCATACCCTTCGTGGTTTGCGAGGTTGAATAAACTGAGTGCAACTCCATCCAAGGGTGGCTTTCAGACTCTTTGACTAGGTCATCAAGTGGACTATCAGTGGGGGGTTGGTTCTGAATGATGTGTTAATGAGATCATCCCCATCAGGTTTCCCCCCTCTAAGAACAACATCTATGGTACAAATGGCGTAGGGCATGGTGTTGTATACTTTGTCTTCTTCTTCTTCATCATCCAACCACAAAGGTAGGTCGTGGTCAATGGAAGGTTGGGGAGGAGGATATAACACCAGCTGTTTAGACAAGGGCCCATTCTTTATAGTCATGTTTCTGACCCAAAAACTGATATAAGCATCGGAAGTGGCTAACCACGGTCTTCCTAAAATGAGAGTATATCCATTAAGCTTGTTTTTTGGCTAGGGTACCATGAAACTTGTAGGGTACTCCCAAGAGTCGATTGAAACCATAACATCCTTAACAATTCCTTCTGGAGCTATCGTGGACTGGTCTGCAAGTTTCAAAAATGTTGTGGTTTTCCTTAAAGTCCCTTGGAGGTTGAGTTTAAGCATAGTTTCCTTGGTCATCACATTGATGGTAGCCCCAATATCAATCAGAGTATTGGGGACTATGACACCATCGATGTGTAAATCTACTGCTGGACTACCAAGGTCGAGGTACTTCGGGAATATCACCCTTCCCAAATTTAAGGCAGACAACTATCCCACTACATTGATGGTGGAGGTATCTTTCTTCTTTCTCCTAGTTTTATCAAAGAAATTTTCCTTGATGAACCTATTTTAAATAGTAACATCCTTAATGGCCTAGAGAAGGGGTATTTTTACACACAAAATTTTCAGTTCTCCGAGAAGTTCAGTGTCCTCTAAGGTTTTCTTACTAGAGTGGATTAAGCGCTCAGGAAAAGGGGGTTGTTGGATCTAAGTGTTACTCTATTCCTTTTCCTCCTCAACCTCTGCAGGTAGAGATGGATGATGATTGTCTGGGATTACTCTTCCAGAGATGAGATTGATCTCATGTATCTCCATAGAATAAGTTGGATAGGAAGTCTCTCCACTGTAAACATGGTGTGCCTTTTTATTTTTCGGGTTTGGATTGGGTTGGGAAAGCATCTAAGGAAACTTATCTGGAGCACAATGGTTGATATGAGGTTGAGTTTTGGGTGGAGGTAGTAAAGCAAGTGGTTGATTATGTTGGGGTCTCCACCCTTGTGATGGGTTGCTCCACGGAGGTGGTTGAGGAACATATTGCTGGAATGGTTGGTTCACAGGCTAAGGGTGATATGGAGGTTTGTAAGGCCAAGTAGGAGGTGTAGGTCATGATGGAGGAGTGGAGGTGTACCAAGACTGCATATGTGCATTCTTATTGGTATGATAGTAGGAGTAAGGTGCACCTTCCATACCCTGCTGATATGACCGAGGCCCTTGAGGCCTTCTCTGATTTATGAAACATAGTTGCTCGGGTCCTACTTCCCCACCTTGATATACATATTTGAGCCCAGGTAAGGAGGGACACTTATCTGTGGCATGATTCTCTTCAAAGACTAAGCAAACCTCTATGACAGTTACTGGACATTTGTTCCAAGGGTGTTTTCTAGTACATATGGGGTAGAAGATAGCCAAGGCCCTCTTTGCTTCCTCTTGCTTCCTCTTTATTTGCATTGTGTCCATTTTCAAATGAAATGGGTGAAACATCTCACTTTTGAAGTCCTCCAACATATTTCCAATCTCATTCTTTATGGAGGTGGAAGAGGAACGAGTATTGGTCATGCTTTGGCTAGCTCTACCTTTCTTCCTAGATATCCTAGAGTGGTTCCTAAAGACAATTTTAATGTCCTCATAAGGAAGCTTATAGATATCTCCTCCTGATAGAATATTAAGGGTTTCTATCACCTTCTCCCTGATCCCTCAAATAAGTACCAGTTTAAGTGATCCAAGATCAAGGGTGCAGTTGGATCTTTTATAGTTTAGCTGGAATATTTCTTCGTAATCTTCTAGGGATTCATCAAGTCCTGGAGTCATCCTAAATATTTCCTCTTTGGTTTCTTTGGATCTACAATAGTTCTTGTATTTTTTGTTAAAGGACTCTTTGATCTGTGCTCAGGTAGTGATGTTTTTCTCAGGCAAACCCATGAACTAGTGCAAGGCTACATCCTTGACGGTGGATGGGAATAGTTTCAACATTTGGTCATATGAGGCATAGTCATAGGTCCTGCAGAAAATAAAAAATTTTAACATGAAGGTATCAGGATACTTAGAGGTAAGTCCATGGAAATTTGGAAGGGCTAAGGGACTGATGTTATTCATCCTATTTTCCCCACTTGTCTCTCTAATGGGAAAGACTTCTTAGGTCCAAGTCTAAGCCATGGCTTGAATTGGTGAAGTAGGTTCCTCAGGTGAAGCAAGTCATCTTCTTATCCAATAGGTTATTCAAATTTTTTAAGTGACTCACATATGGTGTTCAACCTCACACTCATTGAAGAAGAGTGAAGGGTGATTGTGTGGGGATGTGGGGGTTTTTGGTAAAAAAATTCCTTGGTTATCCCTACTCCTACGAGGCATGAAATTTATTTATTTTTTGTATTTTTCAATATTTTGGAACGGAATGTAAAATAAAAGTAGAAAATAATACTAAAACATAATCAAAGTATATACTTAGATACCTCCCTGACAACGACACCAAAAATTGGTGAGCCATGGTATTGCACCAAGAGTGTTGCAACTCCCAGGGGCTACTCTACTTTACTTTATCAACCCAGGGTTTGTACAAACTTGGAGGTGACAATGTTATATACACATCATATGCATTCTACTTAGGCCATCCTCTTCTCAGTTCTATGAAGGGTTCTACTGCTAGGTTTTCTTCTAGGGAATGAATTATGTCACACCTCTAAATGAAAACTAAGACTAAAAATAGCTCATAATTATTACTCTATCAACAAGAAAGAAACTATTCTAGAGCATAAAGACTCATCTAGCTATTTGCAAGAAAGGAAATCCACAATTAGGCTAATGCAATAAATAGAGTTAAACTAAGTGACATTCATAAAGTAAATTGCTGAATTGAACTTGCAGAAAGGGAAACTAATATAAGTACACTTGCTGGCCCAAATGGCTAATGAAACTATAGCTACTTCATGCTTGATTGGTATGCTTAACAATGCATCTATTCATGAGCTAACTATGCTTGTAAATACTCTATTTTGCAGCAAAAGAAAGAGGCACTGAGGTGGCTTAAGAAGTTCTTGGACTCATGGTTTCAAAGCTGAAGGTGTCTTGGATGTTCTTCTAGGTCTAGGTGAAGTGAAACCTAGATTTTGGACTGAAGAAGTAGTTGACTGGCGCTAATACATGATCTGCTATAGGATTTCCTGTAGTGCTACAAGATGTCCTGAAATGCTACAAACAGACCAAGGGTAGTTTGAGGTCAGAAATGGTTAGGAAAGTGGTAGGAAAGGTGGAGTGAAGGTGGACCTAGGAGGATGGAAGGTATCCAACCCTTTGGCTAAGCTCATAACTCCTTTCAAAGCTCGTCTTTCACCTCCAAGGTGGTTCTCGTTGTTATGGTGAATATCTCAAAAAAACAAAGATGAAGGCGATTTTGTTGAAAGTTGGTTGGTGAAGGGTGGAAACTGGAGCTAGGGATGTTGGTGGAGTCCTCTTCTACTTCTCTACTAAATCCTACAAGAAAACTACATGTTCATGCATTTATCATTGACAGATCTATGATAAAAATAATGGGAAAGATGAGCTGAATTTAAGCAAATGTACCTATTCATTTGAAACAGAAAACTAACTCAACATTCACAACACGTTCATGGGAAAAAAAGAAACTTATCTATTCTTTCCAGGAAATCATAAACTGAAGCAATTTTGGTCCTATGGTGAAGATCTACCCTCCTCAAGCTCCAATGAAAGAGGTGAGAAATGGAGGCCTTAACACACAAATTTGGAGTTCTATATGCTATTGTATTAGGAACTACAAGATCTTAACTACAATAACATGAAATGGAAGCAAAATAAACACAATAAGATGAAAATTAAGCAAACTAACTATAATACATGAAATAAACTAGCTATAATGGCATGGAAAATATAAACAAATACACAAGAAATTTTTAGGCCAATGGATTAGGCCCTAACCCAGAAACTCAACTCTCTGAAACTAAACCAGTGAAGGAGAAAATGAATACTCATTTCATTACATCACCAATCTCATTACATAGCACATGAAAGTCACAAATGTCTATTACAAGAGCTAGGAGTACTCTAACTATCTCCAAAAATCGAATCCTCATGAGCTCTTACTCTGCCCTATTTATTCTAAAGGGTAGCTACCAACAACTCCCTAAAAAGTAGATAATTTTTCCCCTTGTACTTCGAGATAAGTGGATCTTTGATTAATTTAATCTTCCACCTTCTTGGCTACCTTTGATTTCAAGTTATTGGAGGGAATCTCGAGGATCCTTTGGTTTCCTTTAGGAGTTAAGGAGGTGGTCAGCTCCCCCATAATCACTCCTTTCTGTCTACTTTGAGCTTTGATTTCACAATATTGAACAAAAATGGCATATCTCCATGATTATCCTGCATTTAAACCATATTAGGCATCGGAAGTATGAAAACCCTTAATCACCCTCTACACTAAACACCATATGACCATAATGTAATTAAATGTGAGAAAGAGAGACTAATAAGGCTAAAAATGTGACAATTAACCCCTCAAAAACTAATTATAGTTCTCATCAACAGGTTAATCAAGTTAGCTCACTTCATAGCAATGAAGTCTACTAATTCAACAAGTGAGATAGCTCAGGTCTTGATGAAGGAGATAGTGAGATTGCATGGAGTTCCCAAAAATACCATATGAGACAGATGCCAAGTCACTTCCAAGATTTTGAAGGAGTTTTTTGCAGGCTCAAGGATAGAGTTAGATTTCCGTACAACTTATTATCTACATACATATGGACATATTGAGAGGGTTAACAAGATTATTGAGGACATGTTAAGAATGTATGTCATTCATCAATAAATGAAGTCGAAGGATTATCTTCCACTAGTAGAGTTTGTATATAGTAATGGGTATAAAGAATACTTAAGGATGAGTCCATTTAAGGTTATTTATGGGTGAAGTTGTAATACTAACATCAACTGGAGTGATCCTGTGGATAGGGTACTGATTGGAACAGAATTTTTGGTTGAGATGGAGTAGGAGATGCAAGTTATCAGAAGGAATATAAAAGAAAATCATGACAGAAAGAAGAGTTATGCAGATCAACACAGAGAATTCAAGGAGTTTAAGGTTAGGTTGGATGTCTACTGAGGATTGGATCATGTGCCAAGTTTCCACCTCGGTATTGTGTGCATTTCGAGATCCTTGAGAGGATTGGACCAATGGCCTATAGAATTTCACTGCCTCCAATAGTGAAAGTCAATGATGTTTTCCACGTTTCATTTCTTAAGAGATATGTATATGATGTTGATCATGTGATTGATTTTTTTGTATTGCAGGTGGATCCAAAGGGAGAATTATAGTTGGTAGAGCCACAGTGAATTTTGCAATGAAATATTCTCATGCTCTAGAATCAAGCAATAGAGTAGGTTAAAGTGCACTGGAAGCACTTTGGGCCCAAAGAAGCTACAAGGGAGATAGTTAATCAGATGCAGGCCTTGTATCCTTATTTGTTGGTTGAGCAGGTGCGTTTGGTATATGTGTTTGATGCTTTTGTTTGGTTATATGTACATCCATATGTGTGTTGTAAATACTGCAAGGAGTTGTGCTATATAGATATAGTAAGCAATATAGTAAGCAATATGGTGGTATTATGGTTTTCAACAATTGCCATTGTAAATACTGCATCAAGCTGTATTATAAATCTCCAATAAGCAGTATGTTTTTCATGATTTCAGCAGTTGGATATGTTGTAAATGCTACATCGAGCTTTGTTATAAATCTCCATTGGAAACATGTTTTGTTAGTTTAGGCATCATCGAACACCGAGCATGGTGTTCCCCCAAGGCGGATGAGTTTGTAACAACGTCTAGTTGATTTTCCATGTAAATAAAATAAGACCAAAGTCATGGGACACATATTCCAAGCTGAATTTTGCGAAAAACACTATAGTGGGCACCACTTGTGGTTTATTAATGGCTATGGAAATTATAAAAGGAATTGGCAAAAGGAAAAGAGGCAATAATTGGAATTTAATTATGAAAATAAACGAAATTAGGAGAAAAGGAAGATGAAGAGTCACAAATTTTCATGCAAGGAAAATTAGAGGGAAAATGAAGGAAAATGAAGAAAATAGAGACATGAATGATAAAAAGGCTTTAGATAAATAGTTCAGAGCTTTTGCTAGTTTTTCTTTTGTCATTTTAGCCTTTTGACAGTTTTTGGATTGAGTCCCTTTTCATTATCTCTCTCACATACACTCTTGCACACTTAGAGCATTCTTATAGCACACAAGTATTCACTTGGATTTGGAGAAAGAAAGCAAAGGAAAGCAAGGAATCATAAGGAGAAAATTACATAAACAACTACAACTACATTTCTTTGCAGGTAACAGGTTGCACGTATGATTTCTTTGCTGGGTTTTGGATGCATGGTACATGCATGTGATTCTATGGTTGTGTTGTCATTGGCATGGAGATTTTCCTGGATTGATATTGATTTCATCCTTGCCTTGCCATTTCCTAGATAGCCATGGTGTTGTGGGTTTACTACTTATTTTTATTGTTAGTTATCATGTTATCTATGGATGTGGGTTAGTGTTATCTTAAGGGGTCCATACCCAGGTTTAGAGTGTACTTGCACAACCAAAAAACGACTAGCCCTTTTGGGAGTGATCTGCTTGCGCATATCAAATTCTCACCTGAGGTAGCCATGGGGGGGTTTTGGAACCACGTTTCCACACCCTGAGGGAGGAATATGATGTGGATCTAAACCTTTCTACTCTAATCTACTTGCTATTGTGTTGCGTTATTTCCTTTTAACCTGATTCATATCTAACTCTAGCAAAACCCTTAACATAGATGCAGTTATCATGCAAACACAAAGATCTACTCTTATTCCAATTTACTTAACATAAACCCTTAATACTAAGATAATTCTTGCCCAAATATAGAGATCTATTATTCTATGATTAACCCAGATGGATGCACATAAATTAACAACAATTACACCACAGATCTATAAGTAAATATTTAATTCATAAAGCATTAACACATAAGAACAGAAATCAAGCAAGTAAACTAGAGACTTTTCAAAACCTTCTCTTTATTAAGCAGATCTTCAATGAATACAATTCTTCATTTTGCACACATAGCCGCAAAGTCTTCGCACACAACCCAGGACATAGGCCTCTGTGCACACAAACGCAGGAGCTTATTTCTTACTTAGACTAATCCCAACTTGCTTTCCCAAAATCACATTACATTCGTAAATGATATATCATAGATGATTCTTGAATTGACACATACATACCTTTTTATATCACTTAGACACACAAAAACCATGGACTCAAACCATAGTCTGAGCCCCATGTTTTACCCTTTTACCTATTACAAAAAGAAGGAGCTTTGACCTGCCCCAAAGCCCCTTGACTTGCACGCTACACTTTAACAAAATTGACTTAATACTTGACCTAGGGGACCCTAGCCCAATAGGCCCCAACAAAAACTCATGACTCATCCTCGAGTCACTCTGCTCTATATTCTTTCATTTTTTTGTTGAGCTCCTAGATGGATTCGTGGAGAGGTTGGGTGACCTCGACACTCTTATTTGCAGTGTTCTGCACTTCTCCAACCAATTTATCTGTGGTAGGCCCCTCCACTGCCAAGCTGATGTTGCGTTGAGTTCAGTAGAGTCCTTTGAGCACACCCTCAATGGTATGTGATAATTGAAGTGATTCCCTGGCCCAAGGTTGGGTCCTTGCTACCACAAGCTTCTCATTGCAGCCCAACGCATCAATCTTGCCCTTAATTTTGCAGTATTCCTATAACCTAATCAATCTCTACGTGGGAGTTAGGGTCTGTGCAATGACCTGAATCTCATCAAACTTTTGTTTCTTATCCCGAAATTGTGTCTGCAATTGATGAAGTACTGGATCTTCCTGGATGGAATACCATATCCCATGGTGTCTTCGAATAGGGTGTTGCACTCATCCACAACTGTTTTGATGCTGGTTGTTTCTTGCTGAACAATGGTAGCTCACTGTGTCGGGACCTTTGGCGGTGTTTCTGGATGTAGTTTGCTATGCAAGTATACAATATTTTTTTCTACGTCAATACGCACTGCCTTTCTTTCTATCTTCGAAGCCTTCATTGTGGCTTCCATATTCTCAATATTTGTGGTAGGTGTAGCGTCAAATTGCACCAGAAATCTTGGAATATCGTCACAGAGCCGGGTGATAAGTGCTTCAAGATACACGTGATGACTCTCTATGGCGTACTGTGCCTATTTGGGCTGCTATTGGTCTTGATGTAACTACTCAACCTACTTTTCTGCTTCAGTTCTAGCACACGAAGCGCAGTATTCTAGACACTGCAACTCATATGTGATTGTACTATGCATCATGTGTAATTGAGCACTAGGGAGTGCAACCAAGTTGAATCCTATGTCTGACCAGGATCAAGAAGTTACACACTGCACTGGATGTGATGAATGAAGCACTCTACAAGGTATCTATATCAATTGGCTTTCGATGGTGGTTTCTGCGACCGAAGTGATGGCTGAAAGTGCGCTCGCTTGAACTATGCTCGCTTGATTCATGCTCGCCCGAATATTGCTCGCTTGAACTTGTAGTTGTTGGAGGCCTTGCTAAACATTGTTGAGGATATTCTTGTATTTTTGTTCAATGGTACTGCAAGTTTCTTCAGTGACTATTTTGACAACGTTTCCAATTTCATCAAATTCGCTACCTGTCAATGTGAGCGGTTCATTCCTAGTCTTCTTGGAGACTTTCCTCTTCCTACACGATCCTATTGGGGACTAAGGTCCTCTCTTGGTACCTTGATGAGTGTCTGTCCATTTTGAAGGGGCATTTGCACTGGCTCCATCAATTTCCTCCAACTCCTCATCACTGGGAACATCCATAGTGTCCTTTGGTTTTTCCTCTGTATCGGTCATCGTCGTAGGCTCCTGGGTGTCTTTCGTTGTGCATGGATTCATCGCAGATGGGTTGGGAGGGGTGGCTGAGGTGGCATCGACGTCTGTTGCTACATTCAACCAAGATGGATGCCAATTGGTCATTACTTGGACAAGGTAATCTTCTATGACAAGGTAAGGCAGGTCATACCACACCCTAGACATATCTGTCTTTGCACGGATGTGCACATTGTGGAATAAAGCTTTGAAATCCAAAATCCACTTGTACTGTTCATATAACGTTGGTGAGTGGCATGGATTCAACTGAAGAACCTGGTGAAGTTTCGTCTGGAATAAGACCCAAAAAATTTTGTTTTTTGTCACCCATGTTGGATTCTTGGTTACCGACAATGATGTATAGCTTTCAGCCATGCACAGATCAAGGTCAATTGTGGGGAGCTGTGATTGCAACGATGAATTCCATCCAATGAGCGTGGAAAGAAACAACAACCTCGCATAATGGAACAAATTCCATTCTTCTCGCGCCTCCTGGACATAATTCTCCAAAAATTCTTAGCACAGATATTTTGCCCAGTTTAATTATATGCCATTAACGCATTGGACTACTAACATAATGATTGATGCTAGAAATTATTTGGTGTGACACTTCCTCATCAACTTGCAAGCCAAGATCTGTGTAGAAAATATGAAAGTGGGGTCATTGATGGTGTTGACAACAAACCCCCATGTATTTTAGACCATTCCATAAGCTTTCTTCATGTTATTTGCGACTTTCTTCTCCTGGCCCTTCCCTCTGAAGGCTTCTGGAGGGTCTTCTCCTTAGTATGGAAATCCCGTGAAGATGTGGATGAGAATATCATTAATGGGAATACGAATTCCCAGCCATACATAGTTTTCGTGCACCAGAGACAGCAGTTGGCGCATAAAATTATCATTAATACTGCTTCAACCAAAGTGAGGGACATTCAAAAAACTTAGGAGCCCAGAATTGCGCAATCCCATAGCCCATTGCAGAGGCTCCACCTTGATTACTCCAAATTCTTCATAAGGGACTTGTTCCAAGTACTGAGATGATTCAAGCTTAGGAAACATTGTGTGGTCCACCAAATCCCAATCCTCTAGTTTGAGAGAGGTGACCCGTGCCAGCAGGTTACCCTTGACAGGAACATTCTTAGAAAGCAGATTTGTATCCACGTGTGCCATGACCTTATATATATCCTTGGAAACATCTAATGACAGCTTCCGCGGGGCCATATATGGAGGAAACTATGATATGGGGTCAACCTCCTCAACAAACCCTTCTTTCGACATTGTTACCTCAACCTCTTCCTCAAATTCTTCCATTGGTCACTTATGTCTGTCTGCGTTATAGAAATTATATAACATCAGCATGCATATATCTGGATTCTCCTGATCTCACAATATTTAACTTCTTGCAGAATACAGAATCCTTTCACTGTTAATCTTTTACGGAAATTTAAAACTCAATTGCAAACACGTGAAGCAATAAAAACAATCGCACATAACAATGTTGTTTAACGGGAAAGCCTGAAGCTAAAAATACCAAATATCATATATTATGTATCATGGATATCATGTAACAATCTCATACAAATCTTAGTAGATCAAGCTTTCAGTATAATATAGATTCATTACACACTGTCATACAGAAATTTGCATATCTATGCACCAATTTCTTGCCTCCTGACAGCCTGCCTCCACTGCGCAATCCCTGTTGAAGAAGACCCCTGAATGAATTTTAATTGGCCTTGCCTTGACTGCGCAATCCTCATTGGAAACTCTAATGTGTGTGTGATGCAATCAATGCATCACTATAGTCCCAACGGATAGTCCATCTCACCCTTTCACCTATCTCTCCACTGGGTCTCCACTGGAACTGACATGCACTGTAGTTAACTGTTGTATTTGTTCAGTTAATTAGTGAGTTATTATTTGTGAATTAATTAACTAATTAATTCACTCCACTCTCACTAGTGTATCATTCAGTTAGACTAGATACAACTAGCTCAACTAAGTTTAACTCCAATAACTGAGTTAAACTGGATAACAACTCCATGAACTACTCTTCCAACTCTATCATAACTTTGCCACTTCAAGTCTAACTAAGTCCTCCATGCATGAACCACCAGTAAACCCTAGGAATTGTGTAATTCTTTCAGCCCACTGATTTTCCAAATCTATTCATTGAAATAAAGTGCTCCAAGAGAATAAGTTGTTGTTTATTGTCAGATTATCATTAAGAGCTAATAATAACCGACATGCATCTATTTTTAGATCGATGATCTATAAATAGACTCCGCCCAATATTATAAAAATATAATTTCATCTATTTTTCCAACTTGACCAACCATCCACAAATAGCATCCTGCAACTTCTGAAATATGATCACCATGTCTAAAAATAGACATAGTCTAAAAATAGACTTGCACCTAAAAATAGCCTACGGGCCCACTTAGTGAAGGTGACTGTTTTTCACTAAGATCATCATCTTGTTGAATCTCAACACTCCCTCTCAACAAGATAGGGATTATCCTTCACCCTGATCATCCCTCTATGGTATTCGAATTTTCTCCTAGTGAGCATCTTCGTCAGAATATCTGCATCCTGATCTTCCGTAGGAATGTACTAAAGCAACATGATCTTCTATTACACACAATCTCTGATATGATGATACTGGATATCAATATGTTTATATATATCATGAAATGCAAGATTAATCGAGAGTTTAATGCAACTCTGATTATCACAATGTATCACTATAGGATCTAAATGTGAACTAAACAAACTGACCAGGAGCTTCCTCATCCAGATAGCCTCACATGCAGCTTGACTTACTGCCATGTATTTTGCTTCTGCTAAACTGAGCACCACGGATCTTTGTTTCCTTCTGTAGGAGGAAATTGTTGTAGATCCGATACTAAAAACCCCTCCTGATGTGCTATTTATTTCCATTGGGTTGCCTGCCCAATCTGCATCCGTGAAGCCATGCAACTTCACCTCATTCGTCTGTCTGTACCATAAGCCATACTTAGATGTGTGCCTGAGATACCTCAAGACATACTTTCCTGCCTTCCAAAAGAGCTTGGTAGGATTAACCATCGCTTGTGAAATCTTTTTCACCACATAGCATATGTCTGGTCCTGTATTAATTAAATACATGAACGAACCCACCAACTATCGATAAAAAATGGCATCCACTACCTCTGCCGATGTAGCATCCTCTTTCCTCCAATTTCCTGGAAGAGGAGTGTCGATAGGCTTGCAACATTGCATGTGAAACTTCTCCAGTATCTCCCAGGCATACTTGCCTTGAGACACAAACATTTCACCTTCTCGCTTCCATATTTCCAATCCAAGGAAATAATGAAGGAGGCCCAAATCCTTCATCTCAAACTCCTTTGCAATATCTTCCTTGCATGAGTGTATCAACTGCTCATCACCCGTTAGTATTAAATCATCAACATAAAGAAAAATGATTAAAATCTTACCCTCCACCACAATTTGGTACAGGTTTGCATCCACCTCACTCTTGGTGAAACCAAGTCCGGTGAAATAGATGTCGATCCGAGTGTACCAAGCACAAGGTGCTTGTTTCAGCCCATACAACACTCTTTTGAGCCTGCACACATGTGACTCGCTACTAAATATTTCGAATCCTTCAAGCTCCTCAATGTACACTTCTTCCTCAATGATCCCATTAAGTAACGCAGTCTTCACATCCATCTGATGAATGTGCCAACCCATATGCGCTGAGAGAGCAAGGATGGTCCTTATGGAAGAATATCGTGCGACAGGTTCAAAGGTTTCTTCATAATCAATCCCCTCGATCTGTGAGAAGACCTGGGCAACAAATTTTGCCTTATACTTCTCAATGCTCCCATCAGCAGCTTTCTTTACCTTGTAGATCCATTTCTAATCTACCACTAATTTACCCACCAACCTTGGAACAATCTCCCAAGCATTTTTTATGACAATGGAGTCATACTCCTCCACCATGGAATCTACCCATGTGGGCTCCTGTACTGCTTCTTCGAAAGAAGATGGCTCTGTCATGATACACTTGCTCATAAGAGCCATGTATCCAGTAAATCGGTTAGGTGATTGTCTCTGACTGCATTGTGATGTAGGGACTCCTACATTCTGTACCACATCAAGCTTCAGTCTCTCAGCTTCTTTGGTACGCTTTCTGCCTTGTCTAATGTTTGGTTCTGCATCATTGGACTCCTCCACTCCATGAATCTGGTCCCGTGGCTGATCCACATCTAGAGGCTCATCTTTGGGAACAAGAAGTTCCTCCTCTGCATGCAAGTGTAGCTCCCTCTCAAGCGACAACTTCATGGCTTTCACCTCATTAAATTTTATATCCCATCGCACCAGAGTCATTTGACTGTCTGGAAAATACACACAATAATTATGGGGTGTTTCTGTGTACCCCACAAATATCCCAACTTCTGCAGTTAGCTCCAGCTTCTTCCTCGCATCCTTTGTCACATGAATGTAAAAAGATGAGCCAAAAATCTTCAAATGAGAAATATCAGGCTTCTTACTAGAAAAAGCTTCTTCAGGTGTACTCATGCCAAGTACTCTATGAGGACAATGGTTTTTCACATACACCGAAGTGTTGCATGCTTCCACCCACAAGTGCATCGGTAGGCCCTAGTCATGCAGCATATCTCGTGCAGCGCCCACGATCATTCTTTTCTTCCTCTCCACGACCCCATTCGGTTCTGGGTTATGAGCCGCTATGAGTTCTCTTCGAATTCCTTCTTTTCTACATAAGACTTTGAATTCACCGGAGATATATTCACCACCATTATCGCTTCGTAGAGCCTTCAATTGCTTCCCCGACTCCTTCTCCACCAATGCATTAAAATCAAAGAACTTTGAGTATGTCTCACTCTTCTTCTGCATGAAAAAGATCCAACATCTACGAGAATAGTCATCAACAAATATAACATAACACCTGTGTTTTTCTGTTGAAGCAACCAAGAAAGGTCCACACACATCTGTGTGAATTCTCTCCTGGATCATCGAAGCATGGTTCTCCTTCTCATGAAAGGTGGTCTTCAAAAACTTACACATAGTACATCCCTTGAACTGATCTAACTACGCAAGAGTACCTTTGGGAAGTCCAGTAGAAATATGCTGCAAAATCTTCAAGGTGCCATGGTGAAGATGGCCCAATCTTCTGTGCCATAATTCACCCTCATACTGGTTCCCCACTTCTTCTGCCTTGCCCATCATTTTAGCATAGCCATCTACCTCCAGCTTGTAGAGATTCTTAACTCGAATCCCTATCCTCTTGGTTTGACCCATTTTTTTGTGTCGCATGAAAGCTTTTCCATCACTGAAAAAAATGTCGTAACATTTGTCTTCCAACATCGCAACCGAGACCAAGTTCTTCTTCAGACCTAGAACATGCATAACATCTTTCAGCAGAAATGGATTACCTGACTCCCTCTCAAAGGTAATGGTCCCAATGTCGGTCGCATTGTATCAACCATCATCACCCATCTCTATATGCATTTGGAGATCCTTCTCCTCCAAGTCACTAAACAACTCCTTGTCTCCCGTCATATGGAAAGACGCAACACTATCAAGATACAACACCGATCCAATTGTGATTGTAACCAAGCATTAAATCAAAGAGAAATAAAGTTCAAATTGTGAGGCTAAGGCCTCACCCGCTGCAGCTCCAGCAGCCTTATTGTTCTTTTTTTTTTGTGGGAAATTAATGGCGAAATGCCCATGTTCGTGACAGTGAAAACACTTCACCTTGGAAAAATCCTACTTCTTTCCTTTAGCCTCAGATTTTGGAGGGAATTTCTTCCCCTTCCCTTTCCTTGCTTTGGTAGCCAAAGCGAAATTCTCTTCATCTTCATTCTTTTATGAAGATCCATCCCTGGTACTTCGCCTTATCTCCTCCTCCACAAGATCCGACCAAAGTCACTCCCAACCCGGCAGTTTCTCCTGTCCATTGACAGAGTCTTCATAGCTATGCCAACTCTTTGGAAGCCCAAGGAGAGCCAAGCTCACCAAGTCATCATTAACAGTAATCCCCACACTTCCCAGTTCATCCCTACAGTGGACAAATGTCGTGAGATATTTTGGAATACTGTCGCCCTTCTCCATTTCTATTTTTCTGAGCTTATCTTTCAGCGCCAACTTCCTCTGGTCGCTACTGCTTTGGAAAAAATATGTCAAATCCTTCCACATTGAAAATGGAGTGGATTTCCCATGAAGGCTAGAAACAATATGGTCCTTCACACCTTGCAACAGAATTCTTCTTGTCTTTGCTACCTTCTTTTTCCATGCGTCAAGTAATGTAGCATCGCTAGAACCCGGCTTAGGTACATCGTTATCGATGAAATCCTTCAGTCCATTATCTTCCAGCACTGCCTTCATCCTATCCTTCCTGGCTATGTAATTCGAGCTAACCTCAAGGGCATACTCCAATCACAACCCATTTAAAGACATTTCAATGTATTCTCAACTACCGCACCAAGAAATTTCTGCAACAAATTCTAATTGTCCACCAGCACAAACTCAACAATTCTTCAAAATTGCAATCTTCAAGAATTAATGCTTCTCTGATACCATGTATAAATTATATAACATAAGCATGCATATATCCAGATTCTCCTAATCTCACAATATTTAACTTCTTGCAAAATACAGAATCCTTCCATTGTTAATATTTTGCAGAAATTTAAAACTTAATTGCAAACACATGAAGCAATAAAAACAATCGCACATAACACACTTTTTTAACAAGAAATCCTAAATTTGAAAACCCCAACTATCATATATTATGTATCATGGAGATCATGTAACAATATCATACAAATCTTAGTACATCAAGCTCTCAGTACAATGTAGATTCATTACACACTGTCCTGCAAAAATTTGCATATCTATGCACCAATTTCTTGCCTCCTGACAGCCTGCCTCCACTGTGCAATCCCTGTTGAAGAAGACCCCTGAATGAATCTGAATTGGCCTTGCCTTGAATGCACAATCCTCATTGGCAACTCCAATGTGTGTGTGATGCAATTAATGCATCACTATAGTCACAACAGATAGTTCATCTCACTCTTTCACATATCTCTCCATTGGGTCTCCACTGGAACTGGCATGCACTATAGTTAATTATTGTATTTGTTCATTTGATTAGTGAGTTATTATTTGTGAATTAATTAACTAATTAATTCACTCCACTCTCACTAGTGTATCATTCAGTTAGACTAGATACAACTAGCTCAACTGAGTTTAACTCCAATAACTGAGTTAAACTAAATAACAACTCCATGAAATACTCTTCCAACTCTGTCATAACTTTGCCACTTCATTTCTAACTAAGTCATCCATGCATGAACCACCAATAAACCTTAGGAATTGCATAATTCCTTCAGCCCACTGATTTTCCAAATCTGTTCACTGAAATAAAGTCCTCCAAGATAATAAGTTCTTTTTTATTGTCGAATTATTATTAAGAGCTAATAATAACCTACATGCATCTATTTTTACATCAACGATCTATAAATAGACTTCTCCCAACATTCTAAAAATATAATTCATCTATTTTTCCAACTTAACCAACCATCCACAAATAGCATCCTGCAACTTCTGAAATGTGATCACCATGTGTAAAAATAGACTTGCAACTAAAAATAGCCTACAGGCCCACTTAGTGAAGGTGACTGTTTTTCACTAAGTTCATCATCTTGTTGAATCTCAACATGCGCCGCAAGCCTGATTTTTCTTCGGGGTCATTTTACCTGGGGAATTATAGGTACCTGATGACTATCTATTCTTTTGATTCTTCATGCTACTGGGACCAGGTCCTTGTGGTGTAGCAGGGTTTGGCTTGCTAGTTGTCATGGCCTATGGAATTAAGTGATCTAAACCTTGTTGGCACAGTGTTTCCTCAAGTGGCTCTCACGGTGCAGTGATAAGAGATGGAAAAGAGAACAAGAGAAGGGGGAACAATTCAATCAAATAACTCTAAAAGAAAAGGGAACTTGTGTAGACCTATATACAATATTTATAGTGATGTCACAGCCTAAATGACCTTTTTTATGTTGATGCAACTTCATTAATGCTCAAATGGCTCCAAATATGGTGTAATTTCATCCTTAAATGCAATTTACCCACTCCTCCAAATGATAATAAAGTTTTCATTTCCAAATTTATTATTCCAAATACTAGTTTTTGTCCTTTCTTTGATTGCAATACCATCCTGGCGCAACCCCTGAACTGGCTTCGTAGATGCCTATGCTCCCACAAGATTCATCGCACCAAAGCTTGGCAAGAATTTTTATAACCTCTGGGAAACTTCTTTAAAGTATCGTGCCCTCTTGTAATTGTCTGGATCACTAAGAAATTCTTCCGGAAATATATTCATTTAGTGCGTGCAAGGATGGGGGCATCCCTGTAATATTTTAGGCGACTACCATTAACATATCCGGGAAGTAATTCACCATTAATCTTAGCCAATCATACCACACCTCCTACTGTAATTTCCTTGATAATATAGGGCTCAAGCCAATGCATCTTCAAATTCCCTATAAAGTGCGCAAAATTATTGTCATAGAGCAACATCAAATCATACTTCTTGAAAGTGTTGTGTTTGATATGTCAATCATGCCAAGCCTTTTTGCACGCCTTTTATACCTACCGCTGAAAACCAACAACGAATCAATCTTCCTCCAACGAAAAAAGCTTTGAAAGACACTCCTCCATGATTTCTTGGTTGGCCATGTTGGTTACGGCTGTGATATGCAGACTAGGGATAATGTATTCCATAGGCATTGCGACCTCTTGTCCATAGACCATGTTGAAAGGTGTTTGTCATGTCAACTTCTTTCATGTAGTCCTATATGAACATAGAACAACACATATGTGCACATCCCAATCATTGTGGTTGGCGTTGCATATATTTGTGAGCGTAGTCTCCAGAATCTTGTTGAAGGTTGTTGGCTTAAGGGGTTTCTAACCCAGGTTCAGAGTGTTCTATGCAACCAAAAAAACCCTCCAACTATTGGCCCTTTTGGCAGTGATATTCTTTCACAAACCAAAGTCTCATCCGAAGCAGTATGGGGTGGTGCTGGAACCAGGTTTCCGCACCCCGAGGGAGGAATATGCTGTGGATCTAACCCTTTCTGATCTGATCTAATCAATACAATGTTGCGCTATTCCTTTTTCACCCGATTCAAATCTAACTTCAATAAAACCATTAACACAGATGTAGTCTTGCACAAACACAAATATGTATATTAAAATAACATAAACCTTTGAAACAAATATAAATCTTGCACAATTAGAGAGATCTATAATTAACCAAGACATATGCGCATTAAGTAACATAAAATGAACATATAAGTAAGAAATTCAACACATTAACGCATAAAACAGAGACAATGCAAGTAAACAAAAAATTCCATCAAAAGTTCTCTTTATTATAAGATATTCAACAATAAAATTCTTTTTCTTGCATACACTGTCGGAGATTCCTCGCACACAGCCGCATGAGCCTATCTCTACTCAGACTTATCCCAAAAACTTGCCCAAATCACATAAACATCATATCACTCATTCATTGCTTGATTCATTCTTGATTTGAATCTTACATGCCTTTTTATATGACTTAGACACGCAAAAACCATGGACTCAAAATGTGGTTTGAGCCCCATGTTTTACCCCTTTACCCGTTACAAAAAATAAGGAGCTTTGAACCACCCTAAAGCCCCTTGACTTTCACGCTGCTCTTTAACAAAATAATCGAAAGTGACCCTAGGGGACCTTAGCACAACAAGCTCCCAACACAAACTCGTGACTCATCCTCGAGTCTCTCTGGTATGGATTTCCTAGATCAACCATCAGTCCGTGTTGACAGACAATATGTCCAAGCAAGATACCAAAAGGGACGCAGAATATACATTCCTTCAAATTCATATAAATATGATATTGTCAAAAAGTATCTAACATCAAGCGTAGACTGGAATCATTTTTCTTCAATAATCCATAAACATTCCAATCATCAAAGTACACTTCTAAGAACTTATGGATATAATATTTGAAAGCAACAACTACCACACGCAAAAATATGGCTGGAGCATTCTTCAAACCGAATGGCATCACAGTGTATTGGAATAAACCCCATTCTATCGCAAAGGTAGTCTTACTCTGGTCTTCCAGGGTGATCCTTATCTGATGATTTCCGAAAAATCCATCAGTAAATGAATAGGCTTCCTGCCCTCCTACATTGTCCAACACCTCATCTGAGAATCGGGTCGGAAAAGGATCGTGCATACATGCATCATTCAATTTGCGCAAGTCAACATAGATCCTTCATTTCATCTTTTTCCTTATTTTCATGGACTACCATGGGACTCACATAATCATATTCCTCTACTGGCTCAATAATTCCTGCATCAACGATCTTTTCTAGTTATTCC
Organism: Pinus albicaulis; assembly: GCA_034641835.2. Taxonomy (NCBI): domain Eukaryota; kingdom Viridiplantae; phylum Streptophyta; class Pinopsida; order Pinales; family Pinaceae; genus Pinus; species Pinus albicaulis. The sequence goes on along the minus strand of CM076584.1, from coordinate 1,043,431,759 downwards.
TTTACCTTTTTCCTATACCTTGGGTTAAACCTGTAAGGGCACTTCTTAATAGGCCTAGCATCTGGTTTCAAATTGATCTTCATCACATCAAGATCTCCAATAATCCCTTTTAGCTCAGAAAATGTAGTGGGGAACAACTCCTGATATTCAGTGAGAAGCTCTACAATCTTACCCACTGTATCTTCATTCCAATAATCCCCTATCTTGGAAAAATTAGGTTGCTCTTCTGTCCGAATATTAACTTGCCTAGTTTTAATAGGTTCAGTAACTTACAGAAATGCAATATTAGGTCTAAAAATTGTGCATTGACCCTTAGACCCAAGAATTTTAATGTTTCTTGGATCCTCATCATTGTCTTTAGAAGTCACATTGTGACATTCAACTGCAGCCTCTATCATCGCATTCCATTCTGGTGAGTTCCATACCACTGATTCCTTTGGCATATCAAAGATAACATCTCGAATCTCTTGCAATGCCTCATCGACACTCTAGAACCCAATTTCAAATTTGAAGTTCAAAATGAAGCTTTCTTCCAGCGCAACCCATTCGATAGTACCATGTCACAACTTAGTCTCCAAATACCAATTCATTGGTACCCTGTCTAATGTATGAATGAATATGTGAACCCATTCTGGTTGCAGATCTTCTCCCCAAACTGCAGTCCAACTGGCTAAATGAATGCGTGCATTATTTGTGCTTGAATATTTTCCTTTCATCTAGGTGTTGGAGCTATTGAATTGCAGTCGTAGAATTTGATGACATTCCTTATAATTAGAAATATTTTCTTTGTGATTTCCCCACCAGCGTGCTAGGGTTGAGCGTAGCGCTAGATCAAGTGAGTGAAACCGTTGTTCCTCTAGAACATCCCTTTCATCTAAAAACAAATTGACATCTCCTATACCATCATAATGGGGCAGTTCATGTACCTGTAATATTCCAAAATTTTAGCATCCAAGCTAAATGGAATATTAGAGTTTTTTTATCACTAGGTAGGTGAATAAATCGGTAGGGAGGCCCATTAACCTCTTTAGAAGGATCAATAACACTCCTAATGTGAAAGAAGTAATAATAAGCAACTTATTTGAGCACCCTTGGGTGTGAACAGAGATGAAATCATGTTGATTTAGTCAACTTTGACCAAGTCAACAAAGTTTTCTAAATGCATTGAACCACCTTGATGGACAGCGCAGTTTTGGTGGAGGACAACTTGCATGAGCTTAAAGGCACATGTGGATGGGACCTAATGTGGAGATGTTCACTTGATATATATGGAGAGGATGGAAGTCTTTGTATTCATGCTTAGTATTTGATTATTTGATCTTGTCTATTTAGAATTGACATCCTCTTGTTGTTTAGTAGGGTTGCATTGTTGCTGAGCACAGGGTGTTCCCAAGCAGGAATCCCACCTCTTCCCTTGAGAGGCCTCTTGGGAGATTTTTTCCTGTATTTCTCCACATCTAGGCTTGAGGCCAAGCATCATTTTTCAGTCCCAGCATTATTTCTGCAGCAGAATATTGTTGAGTTGCAGGGTGTTGTAGTGGAGGCTTGTCACACCACTTCCAGGTCTGTTTCTCAGTAGAAGGTGCCTTCCTCCTCTTGAGAAATCAGCTAGGAAGATTTCTGAGCACATTTCATATCTTGGCAGTAGGCCAAAGTGTTTCTCATCTCCTACAGCATAGTCTCTTGCAGGAACTGCGTAATTTTGTATAGAGTTGTTGTAGCAGGGTTAAGACCCTTGTTTCTGAGCTAGTTTCCTAGGGAAAGGGCCAACCCTTCTCCCGGAAAGCTAGAGGAAGGGATTCTCATCCCTATTTTGTATTATCCAGCTATATTTCTGTAATGTTTCAGTAAGACTACATTTTTTGAGCTGAATATTCAGATCTTCTCTTTTTGTACTCATGCTTTCAAGAAACCCTTGTCGGGTTACCTTTATAATGCAATAAGGAGGCCAGATCTTCATTTTCTTGGCATATTGTTCCATAAAGTTCCATATCCATGTTATTTTATCATTATACTATAGAAACCCTCATAAAATAATGTTCTACATGCTTCAGTCTTTTTCTACATAACATAAGTCATGGGATTTGGCTATTTTTAAGCTGTTATGAAGCCAGGAGGTTTGTTTAACATATCAAAAGGGATCTCTTTACGATCCCCTTTTGTATGTGAGGGCCTAACATCATATTCTAAGGGAACCAAGAATTATTTCACCCAGTAAAAACGCAAATATTCAGAAATAACATTTTCAGGATCTATTTGTTGCATTTTCCCCACTTGGGAATGTGTAGAAGTTCTTCTTTTGCTGTTGTTTCACTTATTTTATGGCTATGTGTTTTTAAACACATCATATGATTATATTTTTCACTGAACATCCATTATTATTTTCAGGTATTTCTGAAGCTCCAACTTAAGAATATCTTAAGATATTCTTATTGTTGTAGATTTTCCCTATTTTGGAATATTATAGTGGTATCAAAGCATAGTCTTGGATTAGCCTATGGAATTCAGCCATGATGCTATCAAAAGGAGGAGAAATGAACAGAAATAAGACTCCATTATGTGGAGAAAGAAAGGAAGATAGGCTTACAAAGCTTCTTCCAAAATCTATGCAGTGCATCAATGAAGATCTTAAGAAGATGAGAGGAGAGATGGAATCTCCAAAGGAGTTTGGATCTAGAGCCAAATCTAGATTGTCACATGATAGGTGTGAACATGCAGCTGCACCCTATTATGCATAGCACAATCAAACTCCCAGATCTGCAATGAGAGAGATGAAAGAAGAGAAAATGCCAAGGAGGAGAACTCTTAGTAATTTTCTGCAAGAGTATGAATCTCAAACTGAAAGGTTTAGAGATCATATTAATTTCAAAGAGTTTTACAAGATCAAGATGGAGAAGAGAAAGCTGCATGAAATAGGTATATTTTCTCTATCTACCTTTTATGGATCCCCAGCTTGTTCAGCCAAAGCTTGGGTGGAGGAGTTGTGTACTTATTTGTAGCAACACCAAGTTTCTGAAGATGAAGCCATCAGAGTTGCAGCACTGCATTTTGAAGTTAAGGCCTATACTTGGTGTATGTTTGAGTCATTTTCATTGAAAAATGTTAATACTTATTCTTTTTCAAAGTTCACTAAGAGATTGGTAGAAAGGTTTGATAAAAAACATGAGACAATCAAACCAATGAAACTTTTGCATAAGTTGGGAGGACCTAGAAACTCAAAACCACTTCAGAAACCTATTTGAGGAGAATACATATTGCATGATACCTTGATAGAGTCAACATCCTTGTTTCATAACCTTGGACAAGAGGGCATGAAGGTTCATTTTGCAAAGAAGGATCCTCTTATTGGGCAGTTACCTCCTATTCATATTGAAGATGAAGAGAATGATGGGGGTTACAACGTTGTCACATCTAGAGCATATATAGTGCCTCATGCAGAGGAAGGAGGAGCACATGCTCCAACCGGAGGATTTCTTGTGTCATTACAAGAATTTCCCCAGGATCTCACATATGGAAGGAAAAGTAAATCAATCAGCAACATAATTGTGAGATGACATTGATGGAAGGATAAGGTAGGGAGGAAGGACATCATCATTTGATGAGGAGCACACACCCCTGTTAGCCATCTATAAAATTTGTTATATCAAAAGGTGGCTAAGACTTTTCGAGCCTTCAAGGAACAAATTTTATTACTAAAAAGTGTTGGCTCTTGAAGACTATTGAAGGCCTCCTGCCTCTGCCCCAATTTTTACTATTGTGCCTTTTTTCCCCTTCAGAAATCCTGCTGATTCCCAAGGAAGAATACTGCTGCAAACACCTTTTTCCTTTTCCCCTTTTGCCAAAACTAACCTCAGTTTTTATCCCTCCATTTCCCATGAAAATCCCTCATTTTCATATGTTTCCCTTTTCCCCTTCTTCAGAATCCCCTTGATAAGGTTGAAAACTCCTTCTTTGCCTTATCCAAACCCCTTTAACCCTTTGAAAATCATTCAAAACCATAAAAATCACATTTTTTATGGTGGGGACTTAAGCCCCCTCGGGCTAAGTCTTAAGCCCCTTCCTCCATAAACCCCCGGTCATTTCACCCTTCATATAACCTTCGGTCCTGTAGTCGGGCACCAAGTCGTTTCGTAAATAATATTTTAAACCTTGGTTTATATTAAAAATCGTCGGTTTTGTTATTTTATTAAATTTCTGCCGGTTAAAATATCAGTCAACCCCCACCGTCGATCTAATCTGCAGATCAACGGAGCGGATTCCGTCTCCCTGTTGGTCCCTGCCATCCACTAACCCATTCCAAAACCGCGTGGTATCTATCGCACCACCTTTGGGCAACGGTGGTTCTTTCCTGATCGCCAGCGATTCCACTCATCGGTTGACACGCGTCCTGGGCACTGTTCATAAAACCGCCATCCATCGCACGTTAACGTTCGGACGTTGACGCCGCGCGATATCGGCATCCACTGTCCGATCTAGGGCCGCCCATCCAACGGCTATCTCTCATCGAAGATGCTCGACAGTTAACCGGGCTATGGCGTGGAATTTAACGAATCTTCGCCATCGATCTGATCTGCAAATCAATGGCCCACATTCCATTGCCATGATTCGATTGCCCAGTCAACGTTTTCCACTTTGACTTCCCATTTCCACTCCCGACCATCGATCTCTGTGTGATCGACGGCTCTGATTTAACCATTCTTCCGCCTTCTCCCGATCAATCCTGACCGTTGGATGATGCCATCCAATGGCCATTCTCCCCCCACACGTCCTCCGCAGCAATAAACCTATATATGCAGGATTTTTTAATATTTGTTTGTATTTTTCAGGGTTTAAATGGTCTTCACGCCATTTTTGAAGAAAATTTAGAAACGAAGGCGGACGATCCTCCCGCCTTCGATTCACCGGGGGAAATCATTCACAGGTATTAAATCCACATTTTCATCAATCATTCATGGAGCATTGATGCCACATAACCCTGCGCAGCCCTGCATACCAGCAAAAACCATTTATCAGGCACAGTCAGAGAGTATTAGTGACGAAGGCCAAAATTTATCAAAACAGAGGATTAAAGACAGATTTCGCGGGGATCACGGCTAAGAATGTTTATCAAAAGCCTAATCCCCAATTAAAATACAGTTTAAATAAGATCTTAAGGGTTTTCATCAACAGGAAATCCTCCACCGCCACATTTGAGGCAAATTGATTCCTCCCAGCTACTGAAACGCCACCTGTACCTCAAAGTATTCAATTAGAGGCTGAATTTATTGATCAGGATCAGATATTTGTCTGAAAACGCAGCCAAAGAGTAAATTATGCCAAGGAACTTAATGACAAAACATCTGCAGAGTTACTTCGACGCCACACAGAGCCTCAAAGGTCAACAAAAGCTCCCACCGAGCTTAAACTTTATGTAAAACAGTTAATACAGAGTGCACCCATGTAATTTTCTTCATTGAGCCCCTCAAAGGCCAAGAAGCCATTAAATCTTTATTAATTGTAATTGGAGATCTTTTGTCATATCTCACCTCCTCATTCTTCTATATATACTACTGTAGAAGATGAGTGAGGGGTTGGTTGCAGAAATTTGATATACACTTGAGCTTAAATTTCTGAGTGTAAATAGTGTTCACCGGCTCTTGGAGCACTACTGGTGATAGATAGGTTAGGCTGAGATGTGTAGATGGTTGCTAGATTAAAGCACTGGACTTAAAGCTGTAACTGGTTTGGAGCATCAATACAAGCTGATTTATGGGATCCTGGTCTATATTGACGGTGATGTTTCTCTAATTGTAACTTGTTATTTTGTTTCTGTTTTCACTGTGTTCCAATTTCTCTTATAAAGAACAACATGCATAGAGTTAGGACCTACTGTACATCAGTAACCTTCTCTGACTGAAAATCTTTATCTGAATGTTTTCTTCTAAATTGTGTTATTTAGGGATGATTTAATTCAGTTCAAGCATAGGAATGCTGGCGTTCCCTCGTCTTATTGTCTTAGCTGAATGTTATTCTTAAATGTTACTTTCAGTATATGTTTAGTGAAGATGAACTGAGGAAGATATGGTGAGCCCTGGTCCCAGTTTTATCTCCACAACTGTCTGAATGTTTCCCTTGGAATGTGTTAAAAGCTGGCTAGTTTAGAAGTACTTACTAGATCTTAGGCCATTTTGTGTTATCTTTGTGTTTGTCTTGAAAGTAACCAAGTAAAGCAGAGCTAGGAGAGGATTTGTGGTGAGCCCGGCCCGCTAGTTTCTACTCCAAAATTTGCCTTCAAGTTTTCCTTTGTTTTAAAGTGTTTTCTATTGGAAGTGTATCAAAGGCTGGCTAGTTTAAAAGTAATTACCAGATCCTAGTTTACTTTTATGTTTTTCTTGAGTCCATGTCAAAGGCTGGCTAGTTTAAAAGTACTTACCAGATCCTGGGCTGCTCCTTGTTTTGCATCTGTTTATTTCTCCTTCTTATTGTATCATTTCATTCCATAAATCAAACTTTAAAGAGATCCTTAGACATAGATGACTTACCCCATGGACCACTCTTGGCTCTTGCTATTCCAATTAAATCCTATTATGACTCCATATCCTAATGGACTAAAACCTGCAATTATCTATCTTTTTGGCCCAAGCTTACTCTAATTTCTTGCAACTTCTCACCTTTGAAACTCTTTGCATTTGGGACTTTCCACCTCAAATAGTAATCATGCTCAACCATCCAAAAACAAACAAAACCCTTGGCCTTCATAACTAGCCTAATATCATTACCCCAAACTTCAAAGACAAATCCATATTTGCACTTATTGGAGAGATCCCTCTCCGGATTCAGGAGGGCTAGATCCTAGAATCCCAAAGTTGGTTGAAATAATGTTGCTTCTGCAATTTTAGTCTCACCAATCTGCTAAAATTACAGATTCCTAACATTTCTGGCAACTCCGCTGGGGAAACTTACCTCAAAAACTTCATAAAAATTGTGAGTAAAAATCAGACTTTTCAAGCACTACCAAAGAATGGTAATCATGATAAAACTTGTTTGAATCAGTGAAAAACTAGGTAAACCCTAAGATTATCTTAAGACTTTATCTAACCTTGAAAGATTAGCTAGCTTAGCCATAAGAGTAGACTATCTTTGTCTCATAACCATAGCTAAGTTTTGAAACAGAGTTAGGACATTCTTAGAAACCACACAACTGAAAAGGAACTCAGAAAACACAAAAATATTTCAGACTGGTATCCAATAAACATGGTGGTGGACCATAAAACCTTTTACCTCCTTAGGAGCTAAAAACTTCCACTTGGTGACTCCACAATCCTTAGCAGACCTTAAGACTCCACTGGGAAGAACCCACATCATTGTAACATCATTCAAACTCAGTTAGAGGACTGTAGGATTAAGATTTGTGTAAACAGATTAGTTAACCTCTCAAAGACTGTCATGCCTAGTTGAACTTTTCTTGTTTATTTGGGTCTAATAACATAGCATAGTGGCTCCTAGAAAGATTCACACTAGAGCCTATCCTGACCCTGACCCACCTAAATTAGTTGATAACCTAGAAAGTATCCTTAGGAAGTCTCCTAGGAATAAATTATCAACTATTTTCAGATCACCCTTGAGAGCTAATTTAGTCCCTGAAAATCTTTCAGCTCTACAACAATCACAAGCTGACTTAGTAAATCCATTTAGAACTAGGTCATTTGATGATATAATCCAGCTAGACTCTGATTCTTCACTTTCATCCCCGGAGACAAGTGAATATCTTGGTAGCAGAGAAACAACACCTCCTTATTTACATTTCCTTCACAACCTAGGTGTCTCTCATCCAAGATCAACTCAACAATATATTCCTGGTCCATCCACTTCTGCTCACCCTACATCCACTGTTCAAACCACTCCACTTCAGCTCACTTTCCCTCTTGTTAATCCACCTCTTGTAAATCCACCCCCACCACATATCATGGCAACATGGTATGCTCCCTTAGTCCTTCCTGCACCATTAGTCAATCTTCCACAGGACTATCAGTCCAAAATTCCATTATATGATGCTAGCAATGCTACAACTGCGTCACAATATGTGGATAAGATGAATGACTACTTTGACAGAAATGAAATTGATGATGATTCTGTCAATCTTAGATTATTTTCTCAGAGCTTAGGGGGAGAAGTAAGAAAATGGTTTAAATTTTTAACCCCCCATAGTATTAATGATCTCCAAGCCTTCCATAAAACCTTCTTAAACAAATGGGAAGTAAAGAAAAACCCTCTCCAAGTCCTTTCTTACTACAAGAACCTCCATAGAAACACTGGGGAAAGTGTGCAGGCTTATTGCACTAGATTCAATAGTGTGTATAATTCACTTTCCCCAGAACTAAAACCTCCGCAGAGCTCAACTTTAAACAAGTTTCCTGAAGGGTTTGACCCTGAGATGGCCTATCAGCTGAGAGAGAGACTTTTCAACTCTTGAAGATATGCAAAGAGGCACTCTTTCTGTGAAAGTCAAATTAATGGAGAAGAGAGCTAGAATGAAAACTGAAAAGAGAGTATCTTTTAGAGAGGAATCCACACCTTCTACTTCAAACTCAAAAATGGAGAAAATGATGGAAGAAATGATGAAAGAAATGAGCATAATTAAGAGAGCACAAACAATCCAAAACCAAAATGCTCCTCAAAATAGAAATCAGAACCAGAATCAGAATTTTAGAAGGAACCAACCTCCAAACAGACCTAGGGAAGATGATCAACAGATCACTCCTCCCTTTCATCAAAATTATGTGAGTGAGGTTAAGGAAACGGATGAGATAACAGAGGAAGATGATGTCAACATGTTTGGGGTAGAAGATGATGACTTTGAGATTCATTGCAACAAAAAACAAGGTCTATACACACCTTATTATGATAGAAGAGATGATGATGAAAATTATTATCAAGACATGGAAAATGTCATCATAGAGTCTCAAAAAGGATATGACCTTAGAAGCAAAACCAGTCAACAGACCCCCAACAACAAAACCTCTGACAATCTTCACACAATAGCACTACAACCAAGCCTAGAGTTGTCAAACAAAAGGACAAAAAAATGGATGTAAATTCTGGCAATGATAAAGAGAAACACACTCAAAACAGATAAAAACAGAGTGCAAACATTAGCAGTACTAACACTTCAGCTAGTACTCCTGTGAAAACAATTTTTTCAAGTGTAAATAAAACAAATCAGCAAGCTGATATTGCTAATAGAATGACAGCTAATAAGGCTGAAACCAACACTTTAAAGAGTTAAATTCCTTTCAGCCTGGAGCAGGAAATTTCAAAGATCAAAATCTCTGTTCCCTTGACTGAGTTAGCTGCCCAACATGTATATAGAACCCAAATTTTGAAGGCTTTAAACATTGAAGAAAATGAGGACACAGTAAATCTTAATGATGACCAACTAGAGCTGATTTTTGGTCCTAAGATTGAAGGTATATATCAAGAGGGACCTGTTCCTCCCTTTTATGTAAGTTTAAACGTTCATGACAAAATTTTGCACAATGCTATGCACGATTCCGGGGCTTCTCATAATTTAATGCCAAAAGCTGTAATGGAGAGCCTGGGTTTAGAAATCACCAGACCTTACAAATACCTCTACTCCTTTGATTCCAGCAGAGTAAAATGTTTAGGATTAATCAAAGACCTCTGTGTTAACTTAGCCCAAATTCCAGCCAAATTTTTAGTCATGGATATTGTTGTGGCTGATGTGCCCCCAAAGTATGGAATGTTACTATCAAGATCTTTGGGGGTTAAGTTATAGGGGACTATGAAAATGGACATGACTTATGCGACTATCCCTGTTTTCAATCATAATAATTGACTTTACAGGGAGTCCCATATGAAATACACAGTTACAAGTCAAGACAGACCACAAAAATCTCCTATTTATTCTGTAAATAAAGGCCTTGAATCTTTTATCATGTTTAATGAGGAAACACTTGGTGAACAAGTCACTTTAACAGGGTTAATGGCCGATAGAGAGGAGGAGGTAAACACCACAGAACTGTCAAAACAATTTGTTGAACTGTTAAGCATTAGCAAACTAAACAAAGGTCTTAAACTACAAGTCATGCATCCTTTGCTTTTAAACATTGAGAGTCAAGAAATCGGTCCTCAACCCAATAATATATCTGAGGAAATGAAACAATTTCAACTGAGTGCTGATACCCCAAAAAAATCGGAAAGCACAGTAGTTGAAGAGGACGTTCACCAAACAGATGAAATTGAAACTAGTCCTCTATGGAGTATGTATTTTAATGGATCTTGCACTAGAACTAATGCTGGTGTAGGTGTTTGGATTTCCAACACTGAAAATAACCACACAGAAAGCATTTCCTGTAGATTAAATTTTCAGTGTTCCAATAACATAGCGGAATATGAATCCCTTCTCTTAGGCTTACATTTATCGAAAAAGTTAGGAGCCAGAAGAATTAATGTGTATGGGGATTCAGAGTTAGTCATTAGGCAATTCAATGGGGAATATAACGCAAATCATCCCAAACATAGGGCCTACCAAAACGATGTCATGGACCTTTTGAAAACCTTTGAGGAATACAAACTATTTTTTGTCCCAAGAAAAAGAAATATTGCGGCCCACAATTTAGCCTTTGCAGCTAGGACGTGCTTGACGCCATATGAAACCAAAGACTGCACAACTGAGATAAAATTTAGACCAGCTGTACCTGATAATGAAAATTATTGGCAGGTGTTTGACAATGATAAACAAATAGAAGACTTCATGTAATTCAAAAATGAATTTGAACTACACAGTTCGGACTCAGATTATGATACAGACTGCAGTGAAGAAAATTTCCTTAGTGAAGAATAACTGTCTCCTGAACCTGTTAATATTAACCTGCTGTCAAGAAAAATAAAAAACAAAATGGAATTGTATGCAGAGTTTGAAACAGATCAGTTAGAAACTCTGCACTCTAACGATGAAAGTTTTCCAAGCGATCTAGCCCCTTTAGAAGAGTTGTTTTATTTAACGATGTGGCCAAAAAGCAAAAACTGGAACTTGTAGAGGCTGAAGTAGAAGAGTGCAATATAGGAAGTGAACTTAAACCTATGATGATTAAACTGTCTAAAACTTTACCAGCTCACATTAAACTTAAATACATAGAGTTGTTTAAAGAGTTTTCTGATGTTTTTGCATGGAGTTATGAAGATCTTAAATCCTATGACACTTAAATAATATAGCATAAAATTCCCCTCAAAGAAAACCAAAAACCATTCAAATAGAAACTGCGCAGAATAAACCCCGTTCAGTTGCCTTTGGTTCAGAAGGAGATCATGAAAATGTATGAAGCTGGTATTATTGTCCCTATTAGATATTCTGAATGGGTGTCTAATCTGGTGTTGGTTAGGAAGAAAACTAGAGAGATCAGGCTTTGTATAGACTTTAGAGACTTGAACAAAGTTTCATTAAAAGACAACTACCCTTTACCAAAGATGGATCACATTTTACAAAGGGTGGTAGGGTCTAGAAGAATTTCTTTGCTGGATGGCTATTCAGGGTACAATCAGATCTTAGTTCACCTTGCTGATCAATTAAAGACAACCCTTACTACACCATGGGGCACCTTCATGTATGTGAAAATTCCCTTTGGTCTAATGAATGCTGGAGCAACCTTTCAAAGAGCCATGGACATAGCTTTCTCGAAGGAACTGGGTTTCTTCATCATTATATAACTTGATGATGTCACTATTTTTTCAAAAACAGATGAAGAACACTTAGAACATTTAAGAAAGGTTTTCGAGAAGTGCAGAAAGTTTGGGATATCTTTAAACCCTAAGAAGACACTTTTTGGTCTCCAAGAAGGTAAACTTCTTGGGCACATTATTTCTGAGGAGGGTATAAAGATAGATCCAAAGACGATTGAGGCCATATTGCAAATCTCTCATCCTCGAAACATCAAAGAGTTGCAATCTTTCATTGGAAAGATTAACTTTTTGAGAAGGTTCATCCCCAACTTGGCTGAGCTCCTTAGGAATATCACAAACATGTTAAAGAAGAAGAAAGGGGTAAAATGGACCTTGGAAGAAAAGAAGTCTTTTGAACTGGTGAAACAAGCATTAACCAAAACACCAGTTCTTATAAGTCCTGATTTTTCAAAGGATTTTTATATTTTTTCATTTGCATCAAAACATACCATAGCTATTGTCCTTTTGCATAAAAATCCATAAGGACAAGAGCAGCCTATTGCATTCTTTAGCAAGGCATTGAGGGATGCCCCTCTGAAGTATAACATCATGGAGAGGCAAGCTTTTTCTTTGGTTAAAGCTTTGAAAGACTTCAGAGTGTACATCCTTCACTCACGCATCATTGCCTTTGTCACAAACTCAGTTGTTAAAGACATTCTAACACATGACCCAGATGGCAAGAGAGGTAAGTGGATTGTTGTTATCCTTGAATATGATTTAGAGATAAAACCCACTAAACTCATCAAAGGCCAAGGTCTAGCTAGATTAATGGTTGAATCCAATTTTGAAGTTCTCGATATTAATATGATTAATGCTTTAGATGATCAAGAGGAATTCTCAACTCCCATTGTTGAAGACCATTTTATGAATTCCTCTTGGTATGCTGATATTATTTATCTTTTGCTTAAATTGAATACACCTCCTGGTTTGACAAAAACAAAGGCAAGGTTCCTAAAGTTAAAATCTGTAAACTATTTCATTATAGATAGATGTCTTTATTGGAAAAATGCAAGTGGTGTATTGCTTAAATGTTTGCGTTAGTTTGATGCAGAGAAGGTTAAATACCAGTTCCATGAAGGAGAGTGTGGAGGTCATTTGTACTGGAAGACAACAACCAACAAGATTTTGAGGGCTGGTTTCTATTGGCCTACTCTTTTCCATGATGTGCACAATATGATCATAACCTATCACAAATGTCAACTTTTTGAAGGAAGAAGAAAACTGCTACCCCTACCTCTGCATCCAATCACTGTTGAAGCCCCATTTCAACAGTGGGGACTTGACTTCATAGGAGAAATCCATCCCCCATATTCTACCCAGCATAGATGGATTCTCACTGCCACAGACTATTTCACTAAGTGGATAGAAGCCATACCTTGTAGGCAGGCCAATGATTTAGTTATTATAAAATTTATGGAGATTAATATTCTCTCCAGATTTGGTTGTCCTACCAAGATCATCACTGATAATGCAGCAGCATTTGGATCAAAGAAGATGGTTGAATTCTGTCACAGATACTAGATAACGTTGGGGAATTCCACGACCTATTACCCTCAAGGTAATGGACTTGCAGAATCTTCAAACAAAATTTTAGTGAACATAATCAAGAAACTGTTGGAAGACAAAAAAAAGTCTTGGCACACAAAGCTAGTTCATGCACTGTGGGCTGACAAATTGACTTTGAAGAAATCCATTGGCATGTCACCTTTTCAGTTGGTGTATGGTACTGATGCAATTTTTCCAAACAGCCTTGGTGTACCAGTAATGAAGTTGATTCAAGAGTTTCAAACTGAAGATAATGACATGATCAGAAGAATAAATCAGACCATCCATCTTCAGCAAACCAGAGAGGAAGTTTATAACAAAGCATTGCAGAAACAGGTCAGCATTAAAAAGCTTTTTGACAGAAGAACAAAGGCCAGCAATTTCAAAATTGGGGACCAAGTTTTAAAGTGGGACTCAAGGAGGGAAGAGAAGGGAAAGCATGGAAAATTTGACAACTTATGGCTTGGCCCTTACTCTATTCATTCAGCTGCTGGCAACAATGCATTTTTCTTGTAGGAATTGAATGGAGCAGAACTGTTTGGGGGTCCTGTCAATGGCAGGATGCTTAAGCATTACTTCTCTTGATCTATGTTATGTTCCAAATGCCTTTTTATCTTTTTTCCACTATAAATATTTCATCCACCATTGCATTCAAAGTTGTAAAAATAAAAAATACAAAAACAATGAAAAGAAAGAAAAGAGGGCAGATTGAGAAAACAAGAAAGGTATAGCCCCATACCAAAAAAGAGAAACAAATCTAAAAGTGTGCAAGCTCAAATGCTACTCTTAAAAAAACAGACTTCTAGTTAGTCAAATTGTCTAAACTTGACTAATTAGCTTTAAATTTTCTGTTGATAGGATAGTGAAATCGATTTGCCAAACTGTTTAATCTTGGCTTATCAGTAGATAGTTTAGGATAGAAATTAAAGGTTCAAACATGATCAAAATCTGAACCTAAGTTTCCAAAAAGAGATGACTCAAATCTGTTTCATTTTCTGAGTCAAAACACATGTAAATATGGTTCTAATTAACTCAAAATATGAACCAGAGAACAAAGAAGGAACAACTCAAACAAAAGTCAAAACATAGTTGTTAAAAAAAAAAAAAAATGAAGGAAGTGCTTTCAAAATTCTGATCTCAAGCCTTCCATTTTGATTTAATTTTCTGCAAAATAAATGTCTATGTGTAGCTTGTCTTTATGCCATGGACAAGCATCAAGTTAGACTGTTCAATCCTGACTTGAATTCTTTTCAATTTCTATTGTAGAATTTAGAGAATAAAGTCTATTGGACAGTTTAATCCCAACAAACAGTACATTACGTAGAGAATCATGTGGGCTCAACTGTTTAATCTGGGTCCATGGAGAAATAAGGAGTAGAAATAGATTATATTTCCTACTTTCAAAAGGATAAAATGTTGTAAAATATTTTGTCAATCCAAGTGCACTCTGATGAAGAAAAAATGTTAGATCAGTAGGATTGGGTAGGTAGAAAGTTTGTATTGATAAAGATCCATTGTTTTTTATAACTGCTAATATGTTTTCAAAGCACATCATCCACAGAAAGGAAGGGCAGCCCAATGGATCAGGCACAGATCAGCCTCCCAAAGAATGCAGGTCTGAAGTTCTTGATGCCTTCAAGAAGGCACCATCCCCAAGTGGAGCCACTGTTAGCCACCTATAAAATTTGTTATATCAAAAGGTGGCTAAGACTTTTTGAGCCTTCAAGGAACAAATTTTATTACTAAAAAGTGTTGTCTCTTGAAGACTCTTGAAGGCCTCCTGCCTTTGTCCCAATTTTCACTACTGTGCCTTTTTTCCCCTTCAGAAATCCTGTTGATTCCCAAGGAAGAATACTGCTGCAAACACCTTTTTCCTTTTCCCATTTTGCCAAAAATAACCTCAGTTTTTATCCCTCCATTTCCCATGAAAATCCCTCATTTTCATATGTTTCCCTTTTCCCCTTCTTCAGAATCCCCTTGATAAGGTTGAAAACTCCTTTTTTGCCTTATCCGAACCCCTTTAACCCTTTGAAAATCATTCAAAACCATAAAAATCACATTTTTTATGGTGGGGAATTAAGCCCCCTCGGGCTAATTCTTAAGCCCCTTCCTCCATAAACCCCCGGTCATTTCACCCTTCATATAACCTTCAGTCCCGCAGTTGGGCGCCAAGCCGTTTCGTAAATAATATTTTAAACCTTGGTTTATATTAAAAATCGTCGGTTTTGTTATTTTATTAAATTTCCGTCGGTTAAAATATCAGTCAACCCCCACCATCGATCTGATCTGCAAATTGATAGAGCGGAGTCCATCTCCCAGGTGATCCCTGCCATCCACTAACCCATTCCAAAAACCGTGTGGTATCTATCGCATCGCCTTTGGGCGACGGTGGTTTTTTCCCGATCGCCAGTGATTCCACTCATCGATTGACACGCGTCCTGGGCACTATTCATAAAATCATCGTCCATCATGCGTTAACGTTCGGACGTGGACGCCGCGCGATATCAGCATCCACCGTCCGATCTGGGGCTGCCCATATGACGGCTATCGCTCACCGAAGATGCTCAATAGTTAACCAGGCTACGGCGCGGCATTTAACAAATATTCGCCGTAAATTTGATCTTCAGATTGACGGCCCACATTCCATCGCCCTGATTCGATCGCCCAGTCAATGTTTTCCACTTTGACTTCCCGTTTCCACTCCCGACCGTCGATCTCTGCGCGATCGACGGCTCCGATTTAACCATTCTTCCACCTTTTCCCAATCAATCCTGACCGTTGGATGATGCCATCCAACGGCCACACTTCCCCCACACGTCCTCCGCAGCAATAAACCTATATATGCAGGATTTTTTAATATTTGTTTGTATTTTTCAGGGTTTAAATGGTTTTCTCGCCATTTTTGAAGAAAATTTAGAAACGAAGGCCGATGATCCTCCCGCCTTCGATTCACCGGGGGAAATCATTCACAGGTGTTAAATCCATGTTTTCATCAATCATTCATGGAGCATTGATGCCACATAACCCTGCGCAGCCCTGCATACCAGCAAAAGCCATGAATCGGGCACAGTCAGAGAGTATCAGTGATGAAGGCCAAACTTTATCAAAACAGAGGATTAAAGACAGATTTCGCTGGGATCACAGCTAAGAATGTTTATCAAAAGCCTAATCCCCAATTAAAATACAATTTAAAGAAGATCTTAAGGGTTTTCATCAACAGGAAATCCTCCACCACCACATCTGAGGCAAATTGATTCCTCCCAGCTACTGAAACGCCACCTGTACTTCAAAGTATTCAATCAGAGGCTGAATTTATTGATCAGGATCAGATATTTGTCTCAAAACGCAGCCAAAGAGTAAATTCTGCCAAGGAACTTAATGAAAAAACATCTGCAGAGTTACTTTGATGCCACACAGAACCTCAAAGGTCAAAAAAAACTCCCACCGTGCTTAAACTTTATGTAAAATAAGTATACAAAGTGCACCCATGTAATTTTCTTCATTGAGCCCCTCAAAGGCCAAGAAGCCATTAAATCTGTATTAATTGTAATTGGACATCTTTTATCAGATCTCACCTCCTCATTCTTCTATATATACTACTGCAGAAGATGAGTGAGGGGTTGGTTGTAGAACTTTGATATACACTTGAGCTTAAATTTCTGATTGTAAATAGTGTTCACTGGCTCTTGGAGCTCTGCTGGTGATAGATAGGTTAGGCTGAGATGTGTAGATGGTTGCTAAATTAAAGCACTGGACTTAAAGCTGTAACTGGTTTGGAGCATCAATACAAGCTGATTTATGTGATCCTGGACTATGTTGACGGTGATGTTTCTCTAATTGTAACTTGTTATTTTGTTTCTTTTTTCATTGTGTTCCAATTTCTCTTATAAAGAATAGAATTCATAGAGTTAGGACCTACTGTACATCAGTAACCTTCTCTGACTAGAAATATTTATCTGAATTTTTTCTTCTAAATTGTGTTATTTAGCAATGATTTAATTCAGTTCAAGCATAGGAATGTTGGCGTTCCATCGTCTTATTGTCTTAGCTGAATGTTATTCTTAAATGTTACTTTCAGTATATGTTTAGTGAAGATGAACTGAGGAAGATATGGTGAGCCCTGGTCCCAGTTTTATCTCCACAACTGTCTGAATGTTTCCCTTGGAATGTGTTAAAAGCTGGTTAGTTTAGAAGTAATTACCAGATCTTAGGCCATTCTATGTTATCTTTGTGTTTGTCTTGAAAGTAACCAAGTAAATCAGAGCTAGGAGAGGATTTGTGGTGAGCCCGGCCCGCTATTTTCTACTCCAAAAGTTGCCTTCAAGTTTCCCTTTGTTTTAAAGTGTTTTCTATTGGAAGTGTATCAAAGGCTGGGTAGTTTAAAGGTACTTACCAAATCCTAGTTTACTTTTATGTTTTTCTTGAGTCTATGTCAAAGGCTGGCTAGTTTAAAAGTACTTACCAGATCCTGGGCTACTCCTTGTTCTGCATCTGTTTATTTCTCCTTCTTATTGTCTCATTTCATTCCATAAATCAAACTTTAAAGAGATCCTTAGACATAGATGACTTTCCCCATGGACGACTCTTGCCTCTTGTTGTTCCAATTAAATCCTATTATGACTCCATAGCCCAATGGACTAAATCCTGCAATTATCTATCTTTTTGGCCCAAGCTTACTCTGATTGCTTGCAACTTCTCACCTTTGAAACTCTTTGCATTTGGGACTTTCCATCTCAAACAGTAATCATGCTCAACTATCCAAAAACAAATAAAAACCTTGGCCTTTACCCCAAACTTCAAAGACAAATCCATCTTTTCACTTATTGGAAAGATCCCTCTCCAAATTCAGGAGGGCTAGATCCTAGAATCCCAAAGTTGGTTGAAATAATGTTGCTTCTGCAGTTTTAGTCTCACCAATCTGCTAAAATTACAGATTCCTAACAACCCCTATCTATTTCAGAGAGTTGGTGCAAGGAGAAGGAAGACTAGTCTGCGCTTTGAGGGCAAGGGCAAGGTTGCTCAACCATATGAACAGTCTTCTCTTACCATTGATGTCTCACTAGATGGAGGCATTCCACCGGGTAGGCCACCAAATCGGAAGTTGGTAAGAGAAATCATGCCATCTAATTCACCACTCTTGGATTTTGGAAAGGTGAAGAGTTTGGAGAAAGACTTTGGCATGAGGGATGTCAAAGTAGCAGGCAGCAGCATGAGGAGAGCTTCATATGCCAGATCACCAGCGCTGTCTCTTGGGAGGATTGATCCATACTGGAGGTCTCAACTCTTGGTAGAGTACTCCAAGGATCTTGGTGCTTGCATGATTCTTGATGACCCCGATGGAGATGATAGATATATGGTGGATGATATGGTCATATATTCTCATGGCAGATTCTTCTTGACTAGAGCCTCTAAGCTCAAGGAGAAGCTGCTACATGGAGCACATGAGGACTTCTTTTCCATGCATTTTGATGCATATCTTTCCTTGGCAGAGGAGTTCATTTTGGGGGGCATTCGGTGTGACATACTTCAGCATATGGGGAGATGCATAGCCTAGATGGTGATATAGAGGATGTCACAGCCACTTCCCTACTCTTTGGAGGTGATGGAGGATTTCCATTTGAGCCATTTCAGCTCAAGACCTCAAGTACATAATGGAGAATGTACAATTTCACTTTATGTTTTGTACTTCTTTCCTTTGTATGAGCAGCATATTGTACCAAGGAGGATTACTCCTTCTTGCATATTGTATAATGATGTACTTGAAGCCATTTTTTGCATTGAGATTGGCTATCTCATTGGTGGTTTGTGGGGGAAGCCACATGATTTTTGGTGTGCACCATTGACACCACTTTGTACTTTCATGTTTATCTCTTGTAAGATGATTGTGGCAGCAAAGAAGTGGCTAGAAAAGCACTTGTTTTTTTTTTTTATTTGATGTAGGCACAGGATGCACTGCGCTGGTTCCTTGTATGGGACCTTGATCCACTTTCGGGTTGTCATGTGACAACTTGTTTCTATTGTTTTTTCTTCCATGTATTGCTGATATTTCTATGTTCATGGGAAGCTTTGTTTGGAGATTGGGATATGAGTTGAAGATTTCCATTGGGAGCATGATTCTCCCTACTTTGCATGATGCATGTTTCAGGAGAAGCAATGGGCAGCCCATGATTTCCAAATTATATCTCTCTTCTTCATATGGGAGGAGCCTTTTGGAGAACTTGAGTTTTTGGAGGAGGCACTTCATGGTTTATTTGTTTGATGGAGTAGCTTGGGCCACTCTTGGAGGTCATAATATTTTAGCCCAAGAGCAGCAACATCCCCATACTTATCATAAATGGAGAGAGAAACCACTTGGGTGGGAGGATCCAATCTCTCCATGCAGCCCTAACACATTGAATAAACCAGGGATTGAGGATATTTTTGAGCTGACTAGATGGGCTCATTTCATTTGGATGATAGCATGGGTGTGGAAGTCACTCATTGGGAATAATATTCCCCATTTTCATCATCACTCCTACCTTGAGGAGGCCATTGGATAGCTGCGAGGTTTCCACTTACATCTTCCACTTTTCTATGATGTAAGCCATATGGTTTTGCATGCTTGGGAAGAAACATTAGAGGATAGATTTGCAGCAGATCATTTTGAGCAGTGGTGGATACTTTTGATGAGGAGGCCACAAGAAGAGGAGGGGAGGATTTTTTCTCTCCTTATCCAATTGCTTAAGGAAAAGCAACATTTTGGATGGGAGGACTATAATATTCCAAAATTTTATCCTCCAAGCTAAATGGAATATTAGAGTTGTTCTATCACTAGGTAGGTCAATAAATGGGTAGGGAGGCCCATTAACCTCTTTAGAAGGATCAATAACACTCATAATGTGAAAGGAGTAAAAATAAGCAGCTTATTTGAGCACCCTTAGGTGTGAACAGAGATGAGATCATGTTGATTAAGTCAAATTTGACCAAGTCAACAAAGCTGTCTAGATGCATTGAACCACCTTGATGGACAACACAGTTTTGGTGGAGGACAACTTGCATGAGCTTGATGGCACATGTGGATGGGACATAATGTGGAGGGGTTAACTTTCTATATATGGAGAGGATGGAAGCCTTTATATTCATGCTTAGTATTTTATTATTTGATCTTGTTTGTTTATACTTGGCATCCTCTTGCTATTTAGCAGGGTTGTAGTGCTGCTGAGCACAGGGTGTTCTCGAGCAGGAATCCCACTTCTTCCCTTGAGAGGCCTCTTGGGAGATTTTGTCCTGTATTTCTCCACATCCAGGCTTGATGCCAAGCATCATTCTTCAATCCCAATGTTATTTCTGCAGCAGAATATTGCTGAGTTGCAGGGTGGTGCAGTGGAGGCTTGTCACACCACTTCCGGGTATGTTTCTCAGTAGAAGGTGCCTTCTTCCTCTTGAGAAATCAGCTAGGAAGATTTCTAAGAAAATTTCATATATTTGCAATAGGCCAAAGTGTTTCTCATCTCCTACAGTGCATTCCCTTGCAAAACTGCGTCATTTTGTATAGAGTTGTTGTAGCAGGGTTAAGACCCTTATTTCTGAGCTAGTTTCCTAGGGAAAGGGAAAACCCTTCTCCCGGAAAGCTAGAGGAAGGGATTCTCATCCCTCTTTTGTATTATTCAGCTATATTTCTATAATTTTGCAATAAGGCTACATTTTCTAAGCTAAATATTCAGATCTGCTCTTTTTGTACTCATGTTTTCAAGAAACCCTTGTCGAGTTCCCTTTATAATGCAATAAGGAGGCCAAATATTCATTTTTGTTCCATAAAGTTCGAGATCCATATTATTTTATCATTATACTATAGAAACCCTCATAAAATAACGATTTACATGGTTCAATATTTTTCTACATAACATAAGTCATGGGATTTGGCTATTTTCAAGTTGTTATGAAGCCGGGAGGTTTGTTTAACATATCAAAAGGGATTTCTTTCTGATCCCCTTTTGTATGTGAGGGCCTAACATCATATGCTAAGGGAACCAACCATTATTCCACCCAGTAAAAACGCAGATATTCAGAAATAACATTTTCAGGGTCTATTTGCTACATTTTCCCCACTTGGGAATGTGTTGCAGTACTTCTTTTGCTGTTGTTTCACTCATTTGATGGATATATGTTTTTGAACACATCATATGACTATATTTGTCACTGAACATCAATTATTATGTTCAAGTATTGCTGAAGCTCCAAGGATATACAATGCATAGATCTGGTTACCCAATTACAACTTAGTGTGAAAACTTCATGTAAGTGGTTCTACCAGTTTTCCAATTATTCATCAAGTCTGATAAGCACGAACTATATTTTTCCCAACTAAGTTGTCCATCTTCTTTGGCGTTGATCCAATATTCATCCTTTGTGGTCAATTCGTAGACATGATCAATATATTCATTGGCTTATTCGTCACACACCGACTCTATATACCTAGCTCCTTCTGGAGGACGCAGGGATACCACAACCCTTGTCCCATTGCTTTCAAATAACATGCTCTTATGCTTGAGGTTAATAATAGTGTCCATGTCAAAAGCCCAATCTAGACCCAAAAACATAGGATACAGATTTGTATCATAAAAAATTTCAATGACTTCAAAGTCAGCAAACACTTTGACTCCTTCAATTTCAACTACTACCCTAGAGAGTTTTCCCATTGGGATAATTTTCTGCTGGTTAGCCATGCGCAGTTGAACTGTGGACCATTCGAGCTTAGGTTCTCCCATTCTCTTCCATGTTTTCTTAGGTAGTAAATTTGCATTATATCCCATATCCAGAATGACTTGATCCATCTCAAAGTCTCCTATCTGAGCAGTCAAGCGCATTTCCCGCCCACTCCTTATCCTTCTCTTATAGATATTGTTGACAACCCTTTATTCCTTCTGAGGTTATTCCTTTTTAGCACAGTTATCAATTAATGTTTGCAGGTTTTCAACTCCCTTCTTATTGCGTAGAAGCTTAATACAAGCTTGCAGGAACAATTTCAGTGTAGATGGATCGGTCACCTTTGTGGCATCAATAGGCCTGATATGCATTTTTGAGGTCGACACACCATGTTCCATAAAGTTCTTTTTTGCTTCATTAAAATTACCCTTTTCCTTTTGAAAGTTAAATCCTTCCTTCTTCGCAGGGTATTTCTAAACCCAAACATCTACAACAGGTTTCTTACCTTTGACTTTCATTAGGGGAATTTTGAAGTCTAAAATGGGCATCCTAAGAAAAATGTACAACCAAAATAAACTTTATAAGAACCAAGAGGATTCAAGATGATGATGTCAACCATGGGGGATGATTCACCATTTTTTAGGTAAAAAGGTAAAAAGATTAAAAATTAATAAAATAATAAAACTACTTTGTCAACTCGTACTTTCAACTTATCTCCTAATGTTTTTACTCAAATTTGGAGCGAGAGTACTCGTTGGATGAAAAATTTAATTCCTCATCCAGGGAGTACCCACGTTGCATACATGGGTACTCCTTGGATGAGGAATTAAATTTTGCATCCAATGAGTAATCCCGCTCGAAACTTGAGTAAAAACTTTGGGAGATAAGTGTAAAATACATGTTTAAAAAGTAGTTTTTTCTTTTTTTCCTCTAAAATTTGATGATGTCATCAAATATTATTTTATTATTTTCACTATTATTTTATAATTTCCTTGGGGGGGCATTTTATACGTCAAAATTCTCCTAATGGTCTTCACTAGTTGTCACACCATTTCTGGTTACAATATTAACACTAGGTTCTTCATCGCATGGCTCTTCACTCATCATCTAACTGTCTCGTGTAGGTGTCTGAGTATTATTTCGTTGCATATTTGCAAACAACACAGGAAAATCTTCAATTACATGATAAAACTGTCGATAATACCTACAATATTGTTGTGTTAGGTTCGGGCAGTCGCCCACAAAGTGGCCAACTTCTCCATAATTATAACAGATAATCCGACCTCGTCCACAACCAAATCCTCCTCCTCTTCCATCCCCTAAGCCTTGAAATCTCCCTCGCCTAGAGGGTGACACAGGTGAATATGTACCTCTACTTTCTGACTGCATCCCATAGATCACAACTTGGTCAATCATTAGGTTAAAACTGCGACAATATTTTCGTCATGGCCTACAAATTGACAAATGTTGCAACAAAACTGCTTAGCCTTCTGAATATATTTCTACAACCTGGAACAGTAATTTGTAGGGTGTTGTCCTTGAAATATTTTGCACCATATAGGAGGGTTCAGACCTGGTGACCTAACCCTAGGATTAGGCTCGATCGGACTCGGTCCACCAACTGCGAGATAATCGCCATATACTGGACATTGCTCCATGTAGTGTCCTTTAACTTTGCAGCACACACACCATACTTCTGCGAACATGTCCTTTCCATTATCCTTACAAAAATTTTGTAGTTATAAGTGTAGGGTAGCTAACTGGATTTGAATTTGTTGAACCTCGACTTGCGCATTTTGAACTGGTGAGGCTTCCAGCTTCATCACAATTGCAACAACTTCAATTTGGGACATGATCTTAGGCTGATACAAAGGTAGGTGCATATGTGTCAATAAAATTGCAATGAACCATTATTTATGTGGATCATCACTAATGGTGAAGCCTACATCCATGATGATGCACTTTAACTGTTGATCGGCCTCCCATACTGTCTCATTCACTTCTTAATGGATATCCTTTAATTCAGGTACATGCTTAGCATATGACTTTGGCTTTTGGAACTGCTCCTTAAATGAATTATTGAGGTTATCTATCTTCGCGTTAGGGTTTTTCGCTACATACCTCATATACTAGTCCAGTGCTCGTTCTTGAAATGCAGTAGCGAGCTGCGATTTCTTGACATCATCATCATTAATATGTTGTGCCTTCCACATAGCCTCTGCAACGAACCTGAATTATTCAGTTTCCTCATTCCCGACACCCTTGAAATTTTTCATCTTAATATAGTTAGCCATATCGAATACTGGTGGTGTAAGTGGAAGTGGAGGTGCAGTGGAGTGGAGTGGAGTGTGAGGTGGATTTGGGAGTAGGGTGGATGGGATCTAAAGTGCAACTGTAGTCCTTTCTTCATATTGCACTGATTTACGAGAACTAATTGTTTCAGACTCTTCATCGATGTCAGATCTTCCTTTGAGAGGACTGTACGAAAAATATTCATCGAGCTTTGTGTTATAAACTTTTCCACTGCACATAGAGGTAGGTTGACCTCTTCTTAACATTCACTCAATATGGTTGCACATAGTACCCTTTTCACATAAGAGAATTTTAATCCAAAACTTTAAAGAGTGCAGAAACTTACCTCGAGGACCTTTGAAGGACCTTCTTTCGACTTTAGAATATGACATAAAGGTGTCAATAGAAAATTCAGTGATAAATCTGACCAGAATGTTGTCAATCCATTAATATACTAAGTGGGTGACCTTATTGCTGTATTTTTTCAATTGCTAAATCAAATCAGGGGTCCACTTGGTAATTGTGTTGTCCTTTACGTAGGTATAATACTTACAAGCCAAGATAACCACTCGTGTAGTTCTAATTGCATTTTCCTTTGCATAGGTATAATACTCACAAGCCAAGATAACCACTCATGTAGTTCTGTTGCAAAGGACACAAATAAAATTTCGTGATGCTCTGTATAAATAAATCTTGTTCTCACACTACAGCAGATAATCATGGATTCCAATTCTCTTGGATCGCGAACTTGCACACCTTTCTATCCAACCAATCTTGTAATTTGGTCTTAGTCAAATGCCACAACATCAAATCTCCCTCAAACAGATCCCAATCTCAGAAATGGAACCATTTGTTAGATTAAGGGGTTCCTGACCCAGGTTCATAGTGTTCTGTGCAACTAGCAAAACCCTCCAACAGTTGGCCCTCTCAGCAGTGATTTTCTTGCGTAGATCAAAGTCTCACCCAAAGAAGCATGGGGGGGTGTTGGAACTAATTTTCCACACCCTGAGCGAGGAATATGCTATGTATCTAACCCTTTTCAATATGATGTAATAAATATAGTGTTGCGTTATTTATTTTTCACCCAATTCATATCTAACTTCAATAAAACCCTTAACACAAATGCAGTCTTGCGCAAACAGAGAGATCTGTATTAAATTAATAGAAACCCTTGAAACATATATAAATCTCATGCAATTAAATAGATTTATGATGATCCAAGACATATGTGCATTAATTAACATAAACTGAATAGATTTATAATAAATTCAACACATTAATGCATAAAACAAAGACGATACAAGTAAACCAATAATTCCATAAAAATGTATCTTTATTAAAATATATTCAACGATACAGTTCTTTCTCTTGCACACACAGTCGCAGAGTCCTCACACACATCCCGAGACTTATGTCTCCACCCACATAGCCGCAAGAGCCTATCTCTACTCAGACTTATCACAAAAAATTTCCCAAATCACATAAACATCAGATGATTCATTCATTCTTGACTTGACTATTACATGCCTTTTTATATGACTTAGACGTGCAAAAACCATGGACTCAAACCGTGGTTTGAGCCCCATGTTTTACCCCTTTACCCGTTACAAAAAATAAGGAGATTTAACCCACCCCAAAGCCCCTTGACCCGCGTGGTGTTCTTTAACAAAATAATTAAATTGATCGTAGGGTACCTTATCCCAACAAATGCTTCTACGGTTCCATTCGCCTGGGGATGATAAGGCATACTCTTTTGATGTTGTATTCTGAATTTTGTTGTCAGCACCTGAATGGTCTCATATAGGAAATGTGTACCCTAGTCACTCATTAGAATTTTGGGGCACCCAAACCTCGTCAAAATATTCTCAAAGATAAAGTGCACAGTTTTCTTTGCGCTGCAGTCTTTCATATATTGAGCCTCCACCCACCTAGTCAAGTAATCTATGGCAATGATGATGTATCATGCTCCAGTATTCTTAACTAGGGGGTTAATTGACCCTATGAAATTAATTCCCCATTTTTTGAAATCCTACAAAGTTATCTGTGGTTTCAGTGGCATCTCATATATGTGCAATAGTATTCCCATCCTCTGACATACATCGCAAGCACGATAATAATCCTTGGAATCAATGTGCACAATTAGCCACCATAAACTAGCCCTTAATATTTTTTGCGCAGTTGGTTTACCAGCGTAATGACCACCTATAATGCCTCCATGTTCTTCTCTCAAACTTAGGAACAAAGCGCTTTAAAAATTCATCAGCTCCCATCTTTTACAATTGAACTACAATCAAAGTGAAATCTATTGCGCACGCTACCAATTCTTTATTTTTCTTGGTTGTATATTCTGCAGGCGCACTTCCAGTGGTCAGAAAATGAATAATATAGGAAAAATGATCATCAACGGGGAAAAATTTTAGGGGCTAATCTTCATAGGCGGGCTAATTTTCCATGCTTTTTCCAAAAAAAACTCGCCAATTTCCATTTTTTTGAAAATTGATTCACCAAAATTTTATACTATAAAATTATTTTACCCTAAAAATCGCCAAAATTTAATATATAATAATATAAAATAATTAGAAATCTAAATATTTTTACAAAAATATCATCAAAAATTTTACAATTTACATATTCGGGACAAGTAAGATTTGCCAATATTTTAAACTTTAAGATAAACTTCCATCCTTAAAATTTTCCCTGATCATCAACTATCTTAATATAAAACAATTGTGCATCTGGCAATCCTTCCTCCAAGTTAGTTGGTTCTTCACCATTTTCAATGTGTGATAACTATTTTGGTCCTGCATTCAATCTTCCAGGCTTCACAATCACCTCAAAATCATATTCCTAGAACAAGAGGAGCCACCTGCAGATATTTCCCCCAACACAGGCTTGTTCACCAGGTATTTTAAAGTAGAATGATTGGTGAACATATTGAAATGACTTGCGAGCAGATAATGGCAGAATTTTTACAGCACATACACCATGGTTAGCCCTTCTCTTTCTGTGGTTGAATAATTATGCTCAGTGTTTGAAAAATTTTGACTTACTAATGCAATCGGATGATCAGCATCTCCAACACCTGGCTGCGCTAATACAATCCCTAGTGCAATACATGAAGCATCAACATGTACATGGAATTCCTTCGACCAATCCGGGAATACCAAGATGGGCACAATTACCATCATTTCCTTAAGTATATCTAGACTCTTCTTACGGTCCTCATCCCAACAGAAATTGGCGTCCTTCTTCAGCAACTCCTACATTGTCACAACGATCTTCGCATAAGATTGAATAAACTTCGATAATATCCAATATGTCCTAATATTGAGCACAACTGCTTCACATTTGTTGGGTGATCCATAATAATAAAAAAAAAAAAATTTGGCTAGATTGACCATCAATCCTTATTTAGAGAAAATATGTCCCCGCAAGATACCAAAAGGGATGTAGAATATACACTTCTTCATATTTAGAGAAATATGATACTATCGGCAAGTATCTAGCATTAAGTACATGCTAGAGACATGTTTCTTCAATAATCTGAAGATAGTCCAGTCATAAAAATACACTTCTAAGAACTTATGGATATAATATTTGGAAGCATCAACCAATATGCGCGAAATTATGGCTGGTTCATTCTTCAGACCGAATGGCATCACATTATATTAGAATGAACCCCATTCCTTCACAAAGGTAGTCTTTCTCGGGTCTTCAAGTATGATCCTTTTTTGGTGATATCCTGAAAATCCATCAGTAAATGAATAGACCTCCTGCCCTCTGACGCTATCTAAGACCTCATCTCAGAATGGGGTCAGAAAAGGATCATGCACACATGCATCATTCAATTTGCGCAAGTCAACACATATCCTTATTTCACCTTTTTTCTTCTTCTCTTGGACAACCATGGGACTCATCCACTCTGATTCCTCCACTAGCTTAATAATTCCTGCAACAATCATCTTTTCCAACTCTTCCATTACCTTATTCTTGTACTTCGAGTTCAATCTGAAAGGGCGTTGCTTAACGGGCCTAACATCCAGCTTCAAAGTGATCTTCATCACACCAAGGTCTCCAATAATCCCTTTTAGCTCAGAAAATTTAGTGGGAAACAACTCTTTATACTCGATGAGAAGCTCTGCAATCTTACCTACAATATATTCATCCCAATAATCCTCTATTTTGGAAAACTTAGGTTGCTCTTCTGTCCCAATATTGACTTGCCTAGTCTTAACAAGTTCAGTCACATATGAAAATTCAATCTCAGGTCCAGTGACTGCGTGCTGATTCTTGGACTCAGGGATTTTAATGTTTCTTGGATCCTCATCATTGTCTTCAGTATTCACATTGCGACATTCAATTTCATCCTTCATCTGCGTGTTCCATTCTAGGAAAGCCCATGCCACTAGTTCCTTTCGTATATAAAAAATAATGTCTCGAATCTTTTGCAATGCCTCATCAACACTCTGGAATCCACTTTCAAAGTTGAAAGTCAGGATGAAACTCTATTTTAGTGCAACCCATTCGACAGTACCATGTTGCAGCTCGGTCTCTAAGTACCAATTCATGGGTACCCTGTCCAATGTATGAATGAATATGTGAACCCATTCTGGCTGTGACTCTTCTTTCCAAAGTGCAGTCCAACTAGCTCAATGAATGCGTAGATCCTTTATTCCTGGATATTGTTCTTCATCCAGGTGTTGGTGCTTCCAAATCACAGTCATAGCATTCAACTACATTCCCTCCAATCCGCAATATTTTCTTTGTGGGTTCCCCACCAACAAGTTGGGGTTGAGCGCAAAGCTACATCAAGTGTAGGGACCCACTATTCCTTTGGAACATCCCTCTCAATTACATCTAAAAATAGATTGAAATCTCCTATACCATCATAGTAAGGAAATTCACGTATCTCAAGGGATATACAACGTAGAGATCTAGTTACCCAATTACAACGCATTATGGATACTTCATGTAAGCGGTTATGTCAGTGTTCCAATTCTTCATCTGAGATGGACAAGAATGAACTATATTTTTTCCAACTAAACCAACCATCTGCTGTGGGATTGATCCAATCCTCATCCTTCATGGTTAACTTGTAGACATGGTCAATATATTCATCTGCATACTCATTGTGCACCGGTTCTGTATACCTTACTCCTTCTGCATGGTCCAACGTGACCACATCCCTTGTCCCATTCCATTCAAATACCATGCTCTTGTGCTTGAGGTTAATAATAATAGTAGCGTTGGATACGGGTTTGTATCATCATTGATTTCAATGATTTCAAAGTTAGAAAACTCCTTGACTCCTTCAATGTCAACTAATACCCTAGAAAGTCTGCCCATTGGGATAATTTTCTCTTGGTTAGCCATGTGCAGTTGAATTGTGGACCATTCCAGCTTATGTTCTCCCATATTCAGACATGTCTGTTTAGGTAGTACATTTGCATTAGATCCCATATCCAAATTAACTTAATCCATCTCAAAGTCTCCTATCTGAGCAGTTAAGCCCATCTCTCGCCCAATTCTTCTTTTGTTCTTGTAGATTTCGTTGAAAACCCTTTGTTCCATCTAAGGTTGTTCTTTCTCAGCGTAGTTATCAATAAATGTTTGCAGGTTATAAACCACCTTCTTATTGCAAAAAATCTTGTTACAAGCCTGCGAAAACAACTTGAGTTCAGCTGGATTAGTGTCATATATGGCATTCACAATAGACTTAGCCAGTGCTTTTGATGTCGACACATCGAGATCCATAAAATTCTTCTTTGCTTAAGTAAAAGTATCCTTATTCCTTTGTAAGTTAACTCCTTCCTTATTATCAGGGGATTTCCGAACCCAGACATCTACAACAGGTTGTTTTCCTTCAGCTTTGTCTTCACCAGTTTTTGCACCACTTCTAGTCACAATATTGACACTAGGTTCTTCATTGCGCAGTTCTACCCTCATCGTCTGAATGTCATGTGTAGGCGTATGAGGCTTATTTTCCCGCATTTTCACAAATATCATAGGGGAATATTCAATTACGTGGTTGAACTACCGACAATACCTACAATATGGGTGTGTCATATTCTGGCAGTCGTGAGTGAAGTGGCCAGCTTCTCCGCAATTATAACAGAGAATCTGGCCTCTTCCACGACTGGCTGCCCCTCCTCTTCCACCACCTCGGCCCTAGAATCCTCCTCTCCCAGAGGGTGATGCAGGTGAATCTGGGCATCTAATTTTTGACTGCATCCTATAGGACGTAGCTTTTTCAATCATTAGGTCAAAACTACGACATTTCTTCTCATCATGGCCTACAGACCGACAAAAGTTGCAATATAACTACTTGGTCGTCCGAATATATTTATGCAACCTGGGGCAATAGTCTGTAGGGTGTTTTCTGGCTACTTGACATATTTTGAACCATAGTGGAGGGTTCTCACTTGGAATACCAACCCCAGGATTAGGCTTGATCAAACTCGATCCACCAACTACTAGATATTATCCATATACTGGGAATTTCTCCTTGTAGTGTCCTTCAGCTTTGTAGTGCGCTCACCATACCTCTGTGTGCACATCCTTTCCATTCTCCTTACATAGGATTGTATTTATATATGTAGGGTAGCTAATTGGCTCTGAATCTATTGGACCCTAGCTTGCACATTCTGAAATAGTGAGGCTTCTAGCTTCATCACGATTTCCACAGTTTCACCCTAGGACACGATCTTCTGTTGAGATGAAGGCAGGCACAAATTTAACATTAACGGTGCGGTGAACCATTATTTATGCTGATCATCACTAATGGTGAAGCCTCCATCCCTGACGATACGTTTTAACCACTGATCAACCTCCCATACAGTTTCGTTCACTTCCTTCTGGATTGTTTTGTCAATTTAAGTGTCTTAAATTGATTACATAAATTATCAACCGAATTTGGTAAAATTACGAAGTGCAATGCACTATATATGCTAAGAGCCTCTCTTATTCCTATTTTATTATGGTGATTTTCATTTTCTGTTTTGTTTTTCATTTTTGATAAAATGTAAAAGATTGTGATGATTGGATTCTATTTAAGTGAGTTAAATATGTTCCTAAATATTAACCAATTTGCTTATTAATTTTTTATGAAAAGAAAAACAACTTCAGTTTTTTGAGAATTTATATATATATATATATATATATATATATATATATATATATATATATGAATTATACATTAATGAAAATGAACAAATACTTAAATTATTGAAATCATTAGTAACAAATTACAGATTTAAAATCTCTAAATTACAGTGAAAGATGAACTACTTAAATTGCAAGAAAGAAATTTATTTAAAAGAGAATTACAAATTTATCTAATTGAAAGAAATATTCTATTGTTTATATGAAGGAAGGAAATCTAATCTAAGGTATACATTCATGAAAAAGATAATTACTTTAGCTCTAGAAAATAAATATATGTTGTCTTGACATCTATTTAAAAAGAATTGGTGGAAATGAAACAACTTTATGGAAATAATTCGACATCTATTCAATCCATAAAACATTTATGTTATGAAAATTTGGAAACTAACTACAAAAATTTCTATTGAACATTGCTATGAAATAATTCAAAGAAATGGAAGAGTTAATTGAATCAAACGAGAATCAGATACATGAAAATAAGACAAATACATCTATGAAAACAGATCTACAAAAGAATTTAAATATGCAAGAACAGAAGTAAAATAGAACCTCCTCTGTTTCAGGGGTCCTATGCAACAGATGGTTTCAACTCGAAATATCAAATAACTACGCATTCGAAGTTCAATGTGTGTTTTCATTCAAGTAACAAAATAAGAAATATTTTTATCACAGAGTTACAATCAAATTATAACCAACAGTATATCTCCTCCTCAATATCGTAATATCCGTCACATTTATAATGTTTCAAAGGCTTCAAAATATCAGACTTAGATCCAAGATAACAGCTACTCCTAGTTGAGAGATTTATTATTGACTCCTAATCAATTTTGTTCTCTCATTTTCAAATTGTCACTAAATAGGGGAAGTTGTAAACAAATTCATTGAGATCCCTGCTTAATTGATATGCTCAGGCTCGCTTGATGATTATCCTTAGGTTCCAGCACATTCTCCTGGTTATCCTTGTTCAGTTTTTTTTATTTGACGGGTTAGAACTGTTGCTTCATGCAACTTGCAAAATAGGGCTCCAAAGAACCTGAAATATATCCCAAATGGTAAAAAATTCGGAAAATCGTCTTCTTGAGAAATTACTTGGGCCTGTTTTGAACGAAACCCATGTTTTTTTTTTTTACGAGATTCACTTTGTTTGCTCATAAAATTAATTTGAAGTTGACTCGTCAAAATTGTTGTGATTTTCCCTTTATCTTTGCCTGGAGGTCCACATGTGCGAGCTGGGTGGAATTTGACCAATCACAATCCATATTGGAGCTTCTAGAAACCATGTCCAAGTGTCAGATTTCATTCTAGAGTGGTGGTACTACCTCAACCATGGAGTAGCTACAGAAATGTGCCAAATATGCAGCCATTTGAACTTGCTAAACTTTCATTAGTTAAAATCATGAAAAATTCTTCTTAATCTACTAAAAATAAAGGGAAATGATGTTAATTAACCACTTAGACATAAAAAGACACATTTTGAAGAATTATAGTAAAAATGGTGGCAAGTGAGTTAAATGGTGCAATAAATGGTTGGAAATAATGGCTTAATGAATGATAAAAACAAGTGAAAATGATAACAAATCAGCGACCCCACATCTCCCCCACACTGAGATTTTTGCATGTCCTCATGAAAATTAAGTCCCCAAAAAAATGAACTCATATACCTCTTTTCTTTATGCACACAAGGTTGTCCAATTTCATTCTTTCTAACATCATGAGAGCATGAATCCTTGAAAATTACTTGATTGCTTCCATAAAATAATATAAAAAAAATTGTTTTTACGCTTTATTGAAGTCCACACCAAGTGTCATCTCCATGGAATAAAACTGATTTCCAACACCCCCTTCTTTGATGCCTAAATTTGAAATTTTTATGTTTCAATAGAAAGTAGCTTCTATTGTATTCATCTTAGAATCCATGTCACCCAATTGTGCTACAATTAGACCATAAAGTGTCAAAGAAATAGAGTTGAACCAATAAAATCATTTCCATTGTACAAGATTTTTCAACCAAGGGACAATGAAACCATAGAAGAGAAAAATGTGCAGAAATTTATATAAATGTGAAAACAACATAGTCTTTGATCTTTGGGGATGAAATCATATTTCTTTCTCTCTCTCTCTCTAGGATACTCCATTTTATAGGTATATTGTTTGTGTAGACTTCAAAGTACTTTGAACATCACTTTTGCTATTTAAAACTTTATGAGCAATAATTTCAACACATACCTTAGCTAAATCCATCTCTTGCCTAGTAGAGGAGTCAAAACATAGAAAATTTCATTGACCTCTATTATTTCCAAAAAAAGAGCTAAGAAAGGAGTGCATGCATCTATCTTCTCTTTTAAAGAAATAGACAATGGATCAAAACATCACAAAATAAGACATTGAGGTTGATCATTTATGCACAATAACAGTGATGTCCACCAACTAATGCTTTCATTCCTTCACAAACATGTCTCCGATCAAAATTTGCTCCAAAACCTTCAAATTTGTCTTGAATCCAACTCTTAAACACCTCAAAAGGTAGTATATTAACATTTCACCATTGATATCATATTGCAAACTCAGGGATTGTAAGACATTTATGGTGACTTCTATTATGGATTGTTTCCATGCTAAGCTTTCATACTCATAATATTTGCATGATGACTTTTGAATGTATTGCACACTATATCTTGATGAAAAAAACTTGTGGATAGTGCATGAATTTGGTATTAGGGATTGATAAATGATGGAAAATATGGTTGAGGGTTAAGTTAATGATGGAGAAGATAGTTTGTAATAATGTTGGCTAAAGTGGCCATTTATCATATTTCCCTAATTTTTTAATAAAATAAAAAGTCTTATGCAAGTTTTTACCTCAATTTTACCTTTTGAAGAACTTGAAATGTTGAAGTAGGAGTTGTAGGTGTTGATTTGGCTCAGGTATGTTGGTCCATCACTTTGACCTTGCTCCACGAAATGTACCATTTTCATGTAGCAAACTTGTTTTTATAATTTCTCTCAAATGATAAATCAAATTCTCCTGCAATTTTTGGAGGTGGTTACTATTAATATTATGCATCTTCCCACAAACAAGTATCAGCCAATGGGTGTATGGATCTCGAGAAAAAATGAGAAATGGTTGTAGGTGAAAGTAGCCAATTTATTGAAAAATACACACTGGAATTTTCCGAACTTTTGTGTGTTCATTTACACTACCTCAATTCATTTACCAGAAACATTTCAGGCCCAACAGATGCATGGTTTGAAAGATATGGTCAAATCAATTTCTCCCCGGTTTCACCCTTCACGCTGGCCAATATTGCAACAAAAATATATGCCACAAAGTCATTTTAAGGCCAAATTGAGTGATTCAAAAGGGAAACCATGTATTTTTACTTTTTGTACCACCACATGCCTTCAAAATCGCATTTTGATGAAGAAAAGGAAATGTTGTGCAAAAATACCAAATTCTGTCCTAATTTGTGCACAGTGATAAAAATTGAAAATATGCCTTAAAAACCCACTTGAAATGCCCTTCAAAATTTCTGTTTTTTGAATTATGTCAGTGCCTTATTCAATTTATCATATTCTGAGAAAACCGAGAAGCTCAGAATTTTTTATTTTTGCTCTAATCTCTTGCAATATTAGTGCCAAAAATACCTCTGGAAAGAGATGCTACAACAAAAGTAAGTTGCTACAGCAATAGCTGCAGAAACTACAACTTTCAGCAGCCTTTGTAAAAAAATGTCAATTTTTGCAGAAAATTGTTTTCTCCGAGTTTGAACTACTAACTTGGATTGTGTACTGCAT
Organism: Pinus albicaulis; assembly: GCA_034641835.2. Classification (NCBI taxonomy): domain Eukaryota; kingdom Viridiplantae; phylum Streptophyta; class Pinopsida; order Pinales; family Pinaceae; genus Pinus; species Pinus albicaulis. The sequence goes on along the minus strand of CM076584.1, from coordinate 1,043,396,560 downwards.
GCTGAAGTAGAGATCTGTAATATCCCAAATGAAATAATGCATTGATACACAAACATAATATTTGAAACACAATAAATGTACATAAAGATTATGATCAACACAGATATAGATGGAATAGATGAGCCACTTTGTTCATAGAAGAAGATTTAGTTACAACAGTGTGCAAAAATAAAGGTACTCTAGCTAAAGAGATGGCCTAGAATGACCCTGAAAGCCTGCTACAACAAGCACTGCGTAACTAGAGAGTTGCAAGAAGCAATACTACATTGTCCCTTTAGAAAATGATGAATATGTGACTGTTGGATGAAAGGGAAATGCAGATATATGAAGATCAGGAGCTCTGATGATGCCAAGATTCACGATATGGGCTCTATGATGGCAACGCAAGATAACCCATAAAGGAAATTCCAAATCTATGAGATTGGAAATTTACCCTCTTTAGGTTTGATCCCTGGTCTGTTAGGTTATGAAGATATGAAGCTAGATCTGATCATATGATGGCTGCAATATGATGTACAACTAGATCTAAGCTTTGAGGGCTGATCCCTCCTTCAGATCTCCAAGCTAGAGGCTTGAGATCTTGTCTCTTCTTCCTCCTCCTTCAAGATGAACCTGCCATAAACACAACAGTTGGATAAATTGCATTGTACAAGAGAGAGGGACTCAATTCCTACTGAAATATGCTATAATAAGCTCCAGGATGATGGAAACAATGATGTCAACGTGAGGGGATGATCCCTCATAGGATTCCTAGCTGAAGTGCTAGTAACTTCCTTCCTCCTTTGGATCTACAACGATGGATTGCACAATCCTTGTTGGAATTATTGCTGATAGGAGGTTAATACAGTTTGGCCTGATGCCATATCTGAAATGAGACCCTAGGAATGTTGGTCTTGAAGTCCAAGTTGATAGGAAAAATCCTTCACCGATTCTCCAGCTGAAATACTGAAGACAACCTCCTCCTCCCAAACTGATCTTCAGAAATAACGCAATTCCTGAAGGTATATGTTCTACAGAGAGTAGGAACACTATGGAACTAATGTCTAATGATGAAATAGAAGCTTAGAATACCTTCCCAGAGTAGGCACACAATTCCCCCATGGGTAAGGGTGGAATTCTCACTCAGGAACACCCTGTGCTAAACAGCACTGCAGACTTAGCTAAACAACATAAGAGTGCATGGAATGTCAAAAGACAACTCCAAATATAAATAGATCACAAAATGATAAACTAAAGCCTCCCTTCCATTATTCCTTCATCTTCCTTATATACAAAGTGAGCCTTCCCAAGCCCTGGCCCACCTCTAAACTGTGTTGTTCATGTGGACATAATCCTCCATGGTTGATTGCATTGTCTCTCCAAGTCATCCATCATGTCTACATGCAATGTGCGCCCTCTCCATCATGTGTAAATTAAATGCACTACTTCCTCCATCACTTCATCATGAATGTTCTATGATCTTGCATTAGATTCCCTCCATGATCTCAGTTGACTGCTTCAACCTCTATAATCTATTTCATTAATGAGACATGAACTCCACTCCTTTCACATTAGTATCTACTCCACTACTCCATTAAGTAGATCTATGTTTAATTAATTCACATTCACACATCAAAAGTGGATCTTATTCATGTTTGAGGATTACGATTCCCTCCACCCTTTTATTTACTTAATTAATTAAGTTTATTAAGAATTCTAATATTCCAAATAACATGTGAAAATTTGGAATATTACAAAATCATGAAACATAATGCATATTGTTTGAAATAGGCCCAAATTTATTATTTTTCTTGAAAATTAAATGAATAAAAAAGTATTGTAATGGTGCCATTATGCTACTGTTGAATGAAAAAAAGATGAACATGATGCTACAAGAAACCAGTAAAATGTATTTCTACAAGTTGTTGTTGATTCCATAAAACCATTAGTCTTCATCGAAGCCGAAATTCATGGTACAATTCTTACCATGCGAATGAGTGTGTCGAAGTCGAGGATGGGAATAAATCATTGGATTACTGATCAATGATGAAAATTGTTAAACATTGCGAGAACACTCACCGATAATGTAAATGATTGTGAAGGTACCTGAGTGCATCTTGACAGGGACGAATGAATGTGTTGAAGTCGAGCCGCCTGCAATATTTGACAATCAAGATACATTGTTGTATTCCCTTTGTTATCAATGAGGAGGCTTGCCATTGATGTATGCAAGTTCCAAGGCACTCCAGATAATCTCTGATCTTGATCCTAGATAAGGTGTTGAGGTCGATGGGATAAGATATGTTGAAAGGTGGGCCTTAAGAAATCCCACATCAACCAGCTCGAGCATAGAACTAAAAATGATTTTATGAACCATAATAAAAGATAGAAACCATCATGAAATTGCAGAACTTATTGTGAACTTTTCTCGCTAGTTTCCTGGTTTTCAAGGAAAGGTCATGTCTAATTGTGCTAGCAAGCTGGTTTTCACAATAGGACTTATTTTTCTCTTTACTTTTTTATTCTTTTATTTTTTATTTATGTCCTACTCTACTTGAAAAACAAATCTTGTTCAAGTATATGAATACTTTGAATCGAACCATGTGTGTAAAAAGATAATAGATACACTCATATGTAGGTTTGAAATATACTCTTCGATATGTACCAGTATATGAGAGACCAATTTCCTTGATTGAGATGATATCAGAATATATTGAAGAATTAAGCATTTGGATTTGATGACTGTCTTGAACCAGGATTCAATGTAATCTTGTCTTCCTTGGCTTCCCGCTATCATTTCATGCAAGTATTCAGAGATGGGATCTTAATTCATAGAATCTGGTGATAAGCATTCAAGAAACTTTTCAATCTTAGATTGCAACAATTACTCTTTATCAATAGGTGTTGTGGTGGATTCAACACACGGGTGTACAAAATCACACGCATTTAGATAATGTGGTCTTTTCTCTAAACCATAAATAACAGGCAGTATCTGGGGGTAGCTCAGAAGTATAAAACTTAAATGAAGTAATACACTAAAGTATGCTCTGTTAAAAAACTAAAACTAAAAACACAAAAGAAGCTATAGAGAGTTCCAAACAGTAACAAGGTAAAATGGCTCAGTGGCCTTCTTCTTATTGAATGCTTGGAATGAAAACAAATCTTACCCACTTGCCAAAAGGCCTAGGCAGTGGCTTTAGGACCTGATGCAAGGATGTTTTTCCTTCAAGTTCTGCCTTCTGACGCAGTTCAACTCTCTCTCTCTGCTGCAATGGGCTAAGATTGTTGGGTGGCCAAAAATCGAGTCCTCTTCTTCAGCTCTTGCTCCTTGGGTCACACAAGACACTGGTGTTGCTTGGGCAACTTTGGCCACCATAAATTTGTGATCACCCATTGTTCATCTCTTTGTGGGTTTATATAGGTGAGCCTTCACACCTCCTTCCCTCCCTTGGTACATGATGGATGGTGACCCAAGGGAGAAGCATTATTCCAATATGTGCTGAAATATGCCTTTGTGTGCTCACACAATGCCTAAGGGGGTGCTGGTGTTGTCCTTAGGCGGCTTTTACATAAGGAGAAATTGTCCTTTGCTTGCTTGTGGTCCCGGAAAGAGACTTTTTTCCACTTCTAGGAATGCGCACTTATTGGGCTCCAGTGCACGTAGAAGGCGCTCTTCTCGAAGGAAAAAGTGCACATTTGAGCATTTATGACTAGTTCAAATTTGATGTTCTCAAAACCTTTAGAGATTTTAAATTCCTTGGATTCCATAATGTATCCTTGTCCTGTAAATCCTTAGGCTTGACATTAACTGATGTCTTTTTCTGTTGTATGATTTTTCAGTGTTAACAGATGCCCCCTAATGTGTGATTTCTAGGAAGAAATGTATAGCTGAAATACATTATAGTTTCTTTTCTGTATCATACGCAGAGAGAGAGAGAGAGAGAGCGAGGCCTACGTGTAAAAGAGACAACACCTTGCACTGGTTCTGAGATAACCACAGCCTAAGGGACCCCCTACAAGCAAACAAAATATACAACATATTTGCAAAATTTCAACAAAGCGGGCATGTCCCATGCTCATAATGCTATGGCTAGTTAACAAAATTGACAGATAAATTTATTGTCTGTGTCACTACTGTGGTAGTGATGTTGGTGGTTGCTGACGACGACTGGTGACGCCCTCAGGGGCATTTTTTCTTTGACGATAGGTGGAAAGTGGTAGCCATACGCGTAATATTGGTATGGCATATCACTGTGAAATGTATGCATATGTACTGGCTAGGACCTTCCTGTGTAAGCATTGTTGTTAGAGACGCTTATAAAGGCACGGGTCTTCGACGGATCTTGATCAAAGTGCAACGGTTGTAAAATACGATACCATCGTGACATGAAAGCTTTTGCTATAGTCGAATGTCAAGAGGATCGATGACATCTATGGACAATGATGTCTCCCATAGTTCCACCCGAGGATACCCCTTTACATGGGGAGGGGTTATCCAAGGTACCGCTTCCTTTTTGGAAAAGAGGTGTTGATGTTGACAAAAAAGGAAGCCTTAACCGAACCATAATGGGTTTAACATAGGCATGTTGGTGAGTAGTATTTTAAAATGGATTATGGGGATTCAGTGGCCCGAGGTCGAAGTATATTTGAGCAGCTTGGCAGCAGTCATAGGTATTTCTGCAGGGAAAATTCCCTGGAGTCAGTAGGACTTCCAGGGTGGGTATGAACCGGCTATGATTGTCGTAATGGTATGTGCAATGGGTGGTATGAAATACTTCGACCAAGGGAGATGGGGGACTACTACCATGGGAGGAAAAAGTGAAATATGAGGGTGAAGAGGCGAAGGGTATTGTTTGTGATCTTTGTACACTTACCAAAAGAATAAAATAATGGGGTTTGGTTTGTACAAAACACAGAGATGGGTACCCCAAAACATGAAAGAGGGTCGCTCACTTGATGGTGTAAGGATGGTGTTTTTCTAGGGGTAGGGGTCCCATTGGTTGGTCTCATGTGTGAGGTTGATGAAGTGGAAGATGTCGTAGATGGGTTAATGTTGATGGAGGTATGGTGGGCCAAATGCGGTGCGTGGAGGTGTGCTTTCATTCTGCTTGTACAACCCAATCGTCCGAGAAGGGGGTTGGTTTAGATGTTGAACTTGACCTTATGCATGGTATATGGATGGGAATGAGGTGCTTCCCGGACTAGAAATGGTATGGCCATGGCATCACTTGTGCGGTGATGAATGGTCTACTTGGGATGACGATCGCCATGGAGGGGAGGCTCTACTGACCATCATGAACGTTTATCATATACAAGGTGAGGTGATGATAAACGTGGTCGAGTATGAGGACCCTATGGTTTATTTCCGATGGAGAAATGATGTCAGGATATGCAAAGTTTTTTGGGACTCTATCATGCTGAGGGTAGAATGATACCTGCTCCAGAAATTTCGGTGGATGGTGTTGTGAACGGTTTGCAGGTTCTTCCTGCAAAAAAAACTACCTCAAGTGAGGGCATCTTCTTTTCATCCAATAGTATTGAAAAACATGAATCTTGGAAAGGAATATGGGAGGGTGCATACCTGTCGGCGCTTGAAAAAATATTTCTTTGAAAAGCAAATGTAGGGCATCGCTTTTGTTCGTCATGGTTTATTGATTATGGTGCAAATTATGGTTTGCAGAATGGACCTTCTGATCTCTTGTTATGGACCTCCGAAGTTCTGGAAAAGAGCGCTAAATAAGGGAGTATGGCCCTAATCCTAGTCATTTGTACTTGCTGAGTTTTGGGAGATCAGAGGTGATAGCAAAGCCTTTATTTCCATTGCGGTCAGCCTATGTACCGGGGATTAGCGATACTATGCCGAGATAACTATCATGACGTCCTGCATTTCAATTTTTTCAGTTTAGTGATGCCGGGGGTCGTACAGATTAGGTTTGTATGGCCTTAAAGGGGCTTTTTTCCCTAGATTGCGCGGGTGATTTGGGCAAATAGGCACTCCCCTTGTGCTTATTTCACAGGTACAACCGCGCGAGGGCCTGATGTTCCTACCTTTTTGTGCGCAAGGGCAGTATTATTGAAAAAAACTTGGGTTTTTTGTTGTCCTTTATGATTTCTCTCCTTTGTACTGATGGGTGCCTGTTGATTGGTAGGTTGGTGTGGAGAGAATGAGATTGGCCCGAGATTCGGACCGCTCTGGCTACTGATGCTGGGGCGCGCCGTCAGTTGGCCGCATGGGGCCTCTTGAATTTTTCCAAAAATGAGTTCCTTTGGTCACAGGATCGTCTGCTACATTATATCATATGACATTGGTGCCGGAGGTGAAACATGTTTTTCCTGAGGGGGATGAACCTGATTATCTGTCTGGAGACAGATATTTACTTTGTGACCAAATTACTACCTCAGGGGGAGGCATTGAGGTATCCACTTCCTGCTGGGCGAGTGAACATGGATAGGTTCCAGAGGAGGCATTGCGGTGGTGTGCCTCTAACTGAGGGGTGCATTAATATTTCCTTAGTGACAGATGTGGCCGAGCGGTGTGCTCTGGCCGTTATTGTGCAACTGGTGGGGTCATTTGTGCCTCATTGGGCATCGGGCCCACAGCTGGCGGTTTTACACTATTTGAGGAATGAGCATTTTTTTTATTTTTCCAGTTTCTGCTTTGATGGTTTGGTGTCGCAACTGAACCGGGTCCAGCGTGGATCCAAATAATTTTTGTATACCAGTATTTTGTGTAGCATCATGTACGAGAGGTTCATGTTGCTGAGTACCGTGGTGGTTGTACCTATTGGGGGGCCGAGGGAGCCACGTATGTGGAGGTGCACTCCGGTGATGCCATGCAGCGGTGGTGGCAAGGTGGGTCGTTATTGGAACAACATTACGGAGGCCTGGTTCGAGGCCAATCCGTAGATGTTCTTGCCATACCCTTACGTGGGGATGGACTTTCAAGGTGATCCAGATATTGGTCTCCCTTTTGGTTACGTTTGGGGTCTCACAGGTATATGTTATATTTCTACATTTACTCGAGTTTTTTGTGTACTTGATTGTTTTTCATTAACACTAAAATTCTTTTGGTTACTCGTGCAGATGTTGGCGAGGTGGGATGCCCAGTGGCCCGACTGGTGGGTCACAACCCTCTACCATGACCACCTAGTGGTTAGAGGGGTGGTGCTGCAGGTGAACCGGGTGATGGTGCCGGTAGACCTGGCAGGGGTGGTGATGGTGGTGAGGGTAGCAGCACAGGTGCGGCTGAGGTAGCGACTGAGAGAGCTCATGCAGATGCAGCTGAGGAGTTCATTGCAGCACTTACAGCTCAGATAGAGGCTCTAGAGGACATCCGAGGTCGAGTAGACTGTTTGACCCACGGGATGCCTGCTCGAGGTCTTATGGATGACTTCGAGGAGATATTGCTAGAGACAGTGATGGCCCGTGAGAGGGACTACTGGCCTACTTTGCAACGGATAGCTATCACAGTGGCAACAACAACTCCAGTGGTGGTACCAGGAGCAGTGGTGGGCCCAGGTGCTCTTGTTGAGGGGGCACCCCCCTAGGGTATATTTTTACACAGGAAAAGCACCCATTATGAGGATTCTTCCCTTATTTTTGACAACCTCTATATTTTTGGGCTGGCCAATGGGCTAGTGATACTGTTTTTGTACTCTGATACACATATTTTTTGACATATATATGAGAGATCTTTTTTGCGGCTCTACATGGTGTAATGTCTATTTCGGTTTATACATTTGTGTTATGCTAATAGATGTACATGTTTTTGGTTTTTATGTATGGTGGTTTGCTCGCAATGCATTCCAGTCTAGGATGTTGTTAGCTATGTGATCAGCTGTTTGGTTTTGATTCCTTGATACATGCGAGAATGTAATATAATCAAATTGTCTGCTTAATCTTTTGGCACCCAAATATTTTCTAAATAGGTTTGCATCCCTGGTTTCAAATTTTTGGTTTAACTGTGAGACTACTATCTGGGAATCTAGCTAGACATGCATATGGCTGATGCCCTAGTGGAGGGCTTCGCACATAAGTCCGATAATGGCATCATATTATTCCTGATTGTTGGTTGCTGAACCGATGCACACGCCGTTTGAACATAGTGGTGATCGGTCAGGGTAGTAGATGACCCAAGCGGCTGCAACTAAGTTTTGAGACCATCGCGATGCTCCATCGGAAAATCTGAAATAAGGTTCAAGTTGGTGATCCATGGTGATATTTTGAGCATGCTTAGGTTTTTAGGTCAAAAATATCTCGGTGTTGGGGTTTTTGTGTACACTATCTCTAGGGGATAAGGGCTACGAGGGCCCTTATGGGTATAATTTCTTGAGGTAAAGGTTGTTGATGGGGTTAGTGAGGTAGGTCCTATCCGGTTCCATCAAGATGTATGCCCCCTACCAGAGGCAATGTTTGATGATATAGGGACCTTTCCATAGGGTTTCGAACTTTCCTGGCCCTAAGGCTTTTTTGCGACATCATAGCGAAGGACTAGCTCTCCTTTAGTAAATGAGTGAGGGGTGATGTGGCAGTCGAATGATGCTTTTACCCTTTTCTTATGGGCCTCATTATGTTGCAGCGATTAACGCCTGTTTTCATCAATTAGCTCTAGTTGTACTAGGTGTTGTTCTAGAGGTTGGGTGTCATCAAGGAGTTCGATGGTTGTATGCAAGTTTGGGAACTAGCGGAAATCGATACAAGGGTGTAAGGTGCCTTGGTTTTTTGTGACAGGAATAAAGCCGAATTCCTGAGACGGAGGGGTTGTTGGAATCTTGTTTTGGGCATGCGATGACACAAGTCATCTGTGATGAGTTGTGTCGCTGGCATGCAGCGGGGGAAGGATCTCCGTAATGGAGTCTGGAGTGAGCCGATAGTTGGCCTTCCTGCTAGGATAGGAAATTCCCAGTAAATGGAAGTTTATTTTATCACAGAGATGTCTGAATGTTTGTAGCAACGAAAATCCCTCCGTTGCGGGATTATGACTGGTGCAAATGGTGTAGGGTATCATAGTGCTGACAGAGTAGATAGTGTGAGAATATACACTACTCAATGTTCCAGATGTGGACACTTGGAAACGGTCTGTTGTGGACCAAGTTGTCTTATGTTTCCATTTTTTCATCATGGGTTGAAACTTGCCTCCCTTTTTGGTGGGTGGCTGACTTAATGCTACTCTAGCTGCTCTCAGCTTGGGGAGATGTGTGCACTTAAATGTATGATGAAAGTGTGAGCAAATTCAGTAGTAAGTACGTGTGATCTTCTCTTGATTAGAGAGAGGATTTTGGGGGAGAGACGAGATTATGCAGAGACTATTTGCAAGGGGTTTGAGTTCTCTAAATTGGTTTATTAGGTGATCGTTTAGATCACATAGGCCACATGTTATCCTGGGCTTGGCCTGGGGTTTACACGATTGGTGTGTGGTCATCTCAGGCTTGACCCACCTTTGTAGTGGTGGGGTCATTGGGTCGACGATATATCTTTTATGCCATTCCTGGAGGTTGATCTTACTCTTTTCTATGACATTAATCATGTCGATAGTGAGACGGATCCATGAGACATAAGTACAATGTCGATCATAATGATTACCTTGACATATCAGGCAAAATTTCCACGATATGGGTCTCCCATAATGCGTGGTCTGAGGTCGGGCGAGGTACCATCGTCGGTATGCTGCTAAGTCAGGGCAGTGGATGATTATATGGTATGTCTTCTTGCATATCGTGCATGTGGGTGGGTTTCATGAAGTGCCTGCAGGGGTAACTATGGGTTTCCCCCTAGGTCGTTCTTCGGTTGTCAAGAACATGATAGACCCAGTCATCTCCTTTGCTTGAGTCATGGAGCTACCGACAGATTCAGCATCCATATCGTCTTCTTGGGAGAGACGAACTATGGCTAAGAAGAGGCTAGCCAGGGCTAGTCGAAAGCGAGGTATGTAGTGACAATCTTCCAATAAGTGATTGTCGACACATAACGAGCATGTGAGCTGTGCTGCTCGTAGTCCCACGTAGTAGACCCTTTCGATTGGATACCATTTGTGGATGAGTTCCAATGCAGCACACTCTTTGAGGTAGTGGCCACGTTCATCACATAGCATGCAACGTATAATGGGCATTACTAGGGGCGCTCTACGTATCGGTGCTCCTCTTGTAAGTACAAGATGGTGCGTAGCTCATCATTACTAGACTAGATGGAGGGATCCTTTTGATAGGATTGCTCGATTGTGAGTAAGGCGTCCCTATACCGCGGGACCTGTGGACAGTGGTGGGTATAATGCCCATAGGTATCATAGAGGGCGCATGCGTGATTGGTACACAGTGGTTTGCCTGTAATTTTGTTGGCAAGTTCCTTTTTATGAGAATGTCGTTTTGAGGTGCCTGCCTCACAGCCGAGGAGTGGTTTTAACTTGTCCAACTCCGGGCATATGTGAGTAGGGTGTCTTGTGACATCACATATAGCGCAAGTTGATGACTCCCTCTGTATGGTAGGAGTCACCACTTTCTTTCCTTTCTCGTGGTTGTTGGTTTCGGAGTGGGGATTTCCCTTGCGGGTGCGGTTTCGGCTGCTACTTGGGTAGGTTGGGGCTCCTCGGGACCGAGGGGCTGTAACCCAAATGTAGTAACGTTGGTAGTTGGCGTTCCTGGAGGGGGAATGAGATACAACACTGGGAATGCCAACGATATGTTGGGTAGTACCAGTGTTTCCAAGACTTGCTGGGAGGTAAAGCCAGGAGGTGGGTATAGGAAAGGAGTTTGGGAGGTAGCATAGACTATGGATGCTGCAGTAGCTGATGCGTCGGTGTCGTTACTGCTTGAGTCTATGTCCTGACTAACCTCGATGCTTGATGTGGACATCATGCACACCGGGGCCCCTGTGGCATCGGGTGATACCTCAGGGATAATAGGAGGATCTCTTGGGAATGAGCCTAAGACAGACAACGGTTTGAATTGGCCAGGGCCATATTCTTGATACCGTACAAGACCATCAGTGGCTATGTCTAAAAAGGGTAGAACCATATCTGTGTTGGTCAAAGGATGCTTTTCAATGTGCATCAGCTGGTCTACTGTAATGATTCGATCCTCGTGGGGGAACATCATGATGCAGAAAACGGAGGATGTTATGGCAGACATGGCATACATGGCATACATGTAACTCCACCCAAGGAGTATATTGTAATCCAAGTGAGCATCCAAGACTTTGATGTCTATGTGGACCATTTTCTTATCTAAGCAAATCAGTACATTCTGGAAGAGACCAACAAGGGTCAAGGGAAGACAATTGTATGCTCTAAGCATGATGACAGAAGGTTTGAGTTCTGGGGCTCCTAACTTCTACCATACATTTTTTGACATGATGCACGTCGACGCACCCTCGTCAATGACACATCAATGAATAGTGATATTCTGTACTGATACTGGTATCTGGAAGGTGACCATGGAGGGAATCCTAGGGGTGACTTTGTTTAAATCAAAAGCCATCATGCGCATGTCAGCAGGGTTGACGACGCCTAAGGTGGAAAGTAGGGCTTTCCACTACTTCAGGCACGACTGTAGTACCTCTAAAGAGGACATAACAGCAGGTGACTGGGCTAGATTTTCTACAATGCTGTAATTGTGGGCTGCTTTAGAGTATTTACCTACTCACCTATTAGGCCCTTTAACCATTTTTGGCAATGGTTCCAAAGGAATCTTTGGAATGGTCAAAGGTGCAGTTGGCATGCTCATACTAGCTCCTGACGTACCGGTGTCTCGTGGGGTGTCATAGCTGCGATTCCGAGTTTGGAAAAACATTTCTTCCCTAGCCATGTAAATTTCATGGTTATTTTTCTCAGAATCGTTGGGGTTTTGCTGTTGAGTGTTGACCGTTCCTTGATGGGGGAAGGGTTCTTGCATAACTACAATTGTCTGGGAATATCCTCCTTGTCCTCGATTACTCTGAAGCTTTTTAAGATTAGGGAGTTCGAGACAGTGGTGAGTATAGTGCCCGTACTCACCACATATCAAACATGAATGGTTTTTCCATAGAGGTGACCATTTGCCTTGCTTTTGAGCATTGCTTAGCTCCTGGTTCTGGTTCCAGTTGGAGTTATTTCCCGGTCGGGGCCGTGGTGGGTGTTATTGGTTGCTGCCCTCCTGTCCAGGGTTCCCTTTGAGTTTGTTTTTTACCTTTATTTTGACCACGTTGGGATGGTAATTCTCCTGATCATACTGGTGTGGTTGATTTTGGGACGGCTAGACAAAGTTCACCTTTTCATTGTTTTGCATTGGTGGGTTATGTTCTTGGGACTGAGCATACTGTTGTCCCATGTTTGCACCTGGCCGTTGGGGGGAGTTCTTCCATCATTTTTTCTTCCTGCATACTGGGTCCCCCCGGCTGGAGGGAAAGGTCCTCCTTGGTGATACGCTAGCACCCTATTAGTCAAATTTTGCTGCTGCATATGATGACTTTGAAATCTGGGTTGAGACATGTTTTGGGTAGACCCATGTGTGTAACCAGGATTTTGACTGCTGCTACCTAGGTACCCTTAGGTCATTGACCCAATAAGTCCGTCTGAAGAGTTCGAAGTGCTTAGAAATTCTTGATAAGATTGGAGGCGCGGGGCATTAGGCAGGATATTGTATATGTATCCTGATTGCGTATAGATCAGTTCAAGTTGTTGGGCTTTACTGATTGCGTCCTCTTCGGATGTGGGGTTACGTTACGCCACATCCTTTGAAATCTCCGCCATCAGAGTTTTCAAGAATAAATCTAAAAGGACTCGGTCGTCGAGTTGAGCTTTGCATAAGCTATGATGCCATCTCCACTCATGGAGATGTTTAGAAATGTGGGTAGAGGGGGATTGTCTGAAATGAGTGAGTAACTCCATTCCTGAATCATGGTGAATGGGTAGCTAAAATTATGTGAGGAACACGGTAGCGAGGGCGCTAAAGGTTCCATGTGAAGCAGGGGGTTGCTCGACATACCATTTCGAGGCCACTCTCGTGAGAGTGCGTTGAAACAGCCTCAATCGAATAGGATCATCAATGATGTTATTCGATGAGCACCACAGGTGAAAGGTCATTATATGATTTCCTGGGTCTTCTTCTTTCTTGCCTTCAAACTTTGGTATGTCTGAAGGGAGCTTCGTGGGCATGGGAGGCCAATTGGGGTCGTGCGTGATGGGGTCATTAGTGAGCTTGGTTAAATCAGGTAGATTTAACACCGCTAAGAAGGGTGACTAAGAGGTTGATGCCATGGCAATGTGTGAAGACATGAAGTTCTGGTTAGTACGAGGGTTAGTCTATGACATACCCAGTTGTGAATTCAACTGGCTTCCTATATGGTATGCACTCTTCTGCCCCCTAGGGGACGAGGGGGGAGTGATGTGCGGTGTAGTGTTTGGAGACTGATTAGGTTTCTCAACTAACGTTTCTCCAAGAAATGAGGAACCAACCACTGTGGCAATGGTCTGTCTTTCATGCCTAAATGGAAAAATACCTAGAACCCCTCCCGATAATGGGGGAGATCCAAAAGATTCCTAGACCGACGAGGTTCCGTTGGAACTGCTTGGAGGTCGTCCAGGTTAGGTTTTGGAAAAAAAATTTGAGGGGATCGAATCTGTGATCACGACAATTTTATGGCCACATACATAAGACAAAGAAAAAATGAAATTATTTTTCCTTTAACTTAATCTATGTGAGCAATCAAGAAAAAAATGGTTTTGTTTGTTCACGTGTGATACTCAAAATCCTAGAAGACCTAATAACGTCCTCACACACTCAAAATTAACTGGGCCTTGAGAGGATTTCTTGCGAGTGCTGGCACAACGTCCCGAAAGAACTGGCGACACCCCCAGTCAGTCGAAGAGAATCAACCAAGTTAAGGGTAGAGGGTCTGGCGCTTGCCTGCACCGTCACCTATAGGGTAAAGGATGCCCTAGTTTTGGCCACTAAGAAACACCATCCCACGTGAGTGTTCGAGTCTTGGGCTTCTTGGTAGTCAGCTAACAGTACCGAGTATCAGCCAGGTCAGGTAACCCCAATTGATATGGCACGCATTGTGCCTAAGCCTAACCCCCTTTGAATCGGGTCTCTGTCGCACTCGGTTTTTCTTTTCCATGGGCTAATAGGTGGATTTTAAAGCTCCCTAAAAATTCAACCTCTATGTTTCAAATGTGAAGCGTGATCAAGGCGTCTTATTGGATGCCTACCCCCTTGATCCTATCTTAAACTATAATTTCTCTTGTGGCCCCTATGGGGAGAGTTTAGTGAGTTGGTTTAAGTTATTTTTAGGTGGCTTTGTTTTCTTAGTGGGTGAATGTGTATGAGTGTATGGTGAACAATATCATAATTTGAACATATGGATATCGGTGATCCGTTACAAATGTCCCCTAGTTAAACTATGTGACGTTGTTCCTTGCTCAAATAAAAACCATTTGCGGATAATGGGCCACTTCCAAAACCTCCTAATTAGTCTATGTGAGTGACTAAAGGGAGATGGCAAATCACAAATGTAGAGTGTTCATATTCTTGTCTAGGGTCACCCAATGGCGCAAAGACAGTAGAGATTACTTGCTCTAACTTGCGATTCAATCCTAGTCCCGCAATTTCCTAAATGAAAAAATTGAAATTTAAACTAAACAATTTCTACACTAGCTTAAGCATGTGTGGTCATGAGCCACTTACTTGGACTATTTAAACTAAGTGTGCATACTAGAATTTGAAAAAAACATAACTTGTTCGGAAAGCAACGGTTAATTGGCCCCCTAATTAAACTATGTGAACACTTTTTTGCTAAAAACCAACTTAAATGAAAACTAACTAAATGCCTACGAAAATCAACAAAATTCAGTTTTCAAAAGCTGTGGGGTATCAATACAGGTGTTGGCAGATACATTAGGGGCTTCCCAACACTCTTACAAGCAGAAAAAATGTAGAAGATAGGGAGAAAAACTCTCTCTGCAAATTGCGCACAAAACCCTCTGATAGGTGTGCTTTCGTGTGCGCAAGTCACCTCTGAACGTGTGCCCTACGCGTCTGTGTGTAAAACAACGTGCAAAATTCCTGCAAGTAAAAAATTAGGAGCTGCCTTCTTCAGTCTATCACCTCAGTGAGTCTAGGGACTACAATATGGGTCAGAGGACTGTCAGCTCCACTCCAGCATAGACTAAGGGTCTCCTGCAAAAGATGGCACAACCACATAAACTTGAAACACGTCAGTGGAGTCGCCAATCCTATTGTGGTGGATTCAACACATGAGTGTACAAAATCACACGCATTTAGAGAATGTCATATTCTCTCTAAACCATAAATAACAGGGAGTATCTGGGGGGAGCTCAGAAGTATAAAACTTAAATGAAGTAATACACTAAAGTATGCTCTGTTAAAAAACTAAAACTAAAAACACAAAAGAAGCTATAGAGAGTTCCAAACAGTAGCAAGGCAAACAACGGCTCAATGGCCTTCTTCTTATTGAATGCTTGGAATGAAAACAAATATTACCCACTTGCCAAAGGGCCTAAGCAGTGGCTCTAGGACCCGATGCAAGGATGTTTGTCCTTCAAGTTCTGCCTTCTGACGTAGTTCAACTCTCTCTCTCTACTGCAATAGGCTAAGATTGTTGGGTGGCCAATAATCGAGTCCTCTTCTTCAGCTCTTGCTCCTTCGGTCACACAAGACACTGGTGTTGCTTGGGAAACTTTGGCCAACATAAATTTGTGATCACCCATTGTTCATCTCTTTGTGGGTTTATATAGGTGAGCCTTCAAACCTCCTTCCCTCCCTTGGTACATGATGGATGGTGACCCAAGGGAGGGGAATTATTCCATTATGTGCTGAAATATGCCTTTGTGTGCTCACACAATGCCTAAGGGGGCGTTGGTGTTGTCCTTAGGCGGCTTTCACATAAGGAGAAATCGTCCTTTGCTTGCATGTGGTCCCAGAAAGAGACTTTTTTCCACTTCTAGGAATGCGTGCTTATCGGGATCCAGTGTTCGTAGAAGGCGCTCTTCTCGAAGGAAAAAGCGTGCATTTGAGCATTTATGACTAGTTCAAATTTGATGTTCTCAAAACCTTTAGAGATTTTAAATACTTTTGATTCCATAATGTATCCCTATCCTGTAAATCCTTAGGCTCGACATTAACTAATGTTGTTTTCTGCTGTACAATTTTCTAGTGTTAACAATAGGCATCCATGATTCTTGGACCTTATCTAAATATTCTTCTTCTGGTTGTTGTTCTTCAATGGGAGATGGAGAATCATTTTGCAATACCTCAACATTGTAAGTGGATTGAGATTTTTTATTGTTGGGGATATGAAATGGTTGTGCAGGTGGTGGAGTGGGAATGGATATTTGGGGTGCTTGTGTGGTTGGAAATATGAAAGGTTGAATTGAGGTCAACTGGAGGGTGATATTGATGTTCTGATGGAGAAGAATGGTATGGATAACATTGATATTGATATTGAGGATATGGTGGATTTCCTTTGTAGGTCATTTGCCAACTTTGTTTCCAAGATTGGTTTTGAGGTTGGGATTGATGGCCAAGGTTTCCAAGGCAAGGGTGTTTTCCAATTACCTTGAGATTGTTGTGCATAACCTTGAAACTGTGCATAAGTATATTGCATCATATTGGGTTGATGAAGCTACCATAGTCCTCTTGGAGCTACATAACAGAGTTGCTCTTTTACTTGATTCACTCCATTATCCTTCTGGTAAACTTCCTTCAACCTTGGTAATGATGGGAAATCTTCAGTAGTATGTGATCCTACACAAATTTTACAAAATTTAATGTTATCAAGTGGAAATTCATGCAAAGAATGTTTCTTTGTACATTTAGGGCAAAATAAAGCAACATTTTCAACTTTTTGCTTGTTTTTCATTCTTAGCATGTCATTTTTTTCATTTAAATTACCAAGAATGTTTAGAAAATTGTTAATTTCAATTTGACTTACCAATCCTTATGCTGAGTTACTTACTCTTACCATAAATGGATCTTGAGGTGTTCATACATACTTTTCTTTTCCTCTTCATATGTTCTTGCACAGTTCACAAATCTCTTGAAATGATAATTGATAGACATTTCCTTTTCCCACCAGATTAAGAAGATCAATCCATTCATCCTTTATAGCATTTAGTAGGAAAGATTTTAATGTGTTTGATCCTAAATTATGCAATTTAGACCTTTTGATATTATAAGTAAATCTCTCCACTAAATCTTATAGGATTTCATCCTCTTTTTGGTTCATATGAAAGACTTCATTTCTAAGGTCATGGTGCATGTAGTAATCTTTATATTTTTCTAGGAATACCCTTTTCATATCATCCCTTGTCCTTATAGATTTTTTTCCTAAAGTCATGAACCATCTAATAGCTCTATCCTTCAATGTTGCTGGAAACAAATTCAATTTTTGAATGTGTAATGAGCAGCCATAAGATCTACAAATGATTTCAAATTAAAAAAGAAATGTTTCTTGGTCTTTTGATCGCATACCTTTGAAGTTAGGAAGTACAGATGGAGGGGTGTTCTTCATATGAACATTGATACCAATTTCTTGAATGGGAAAATCAATAGGATCTTCCTCATTATCATCATCTTCAGTCATTTCTTCTACCTCTTTTGTCACCTCTTATTCTACCTACATAAATAGGAATTCATGATGTGGATGTGTGGCTCTAACTACACCATGTGATATAATGGGGGTGGTAGGTGATCGAATTTTTTTCTTTTAAGAAAGAAAAAGGTTCTTATTTACACTTCCCTGGCAAAGACGCCAAAATTTTTGGTCAATTTAATTGTCTTAAATATTTGATTACATAAATTATGGATCAGAGTTGGTATACTTATGAAGTGCAATGCACTATATGTGCTAAGAGCCTCTCTTATTCCTATTTTATTATGATGATTGTCATTTTATGTTTTGTTTGTCGTTTTTGATAAAATGTAAAATATTGTGATGATTGAATTCTATTTAAGTGAGTTAAATATGTTCCTAAATATTAACCATTTTTCTTATTAAATTTTTAGGAAAAGAAAAAAAACTTCAGTTTTTTGAAAATTTATATATATATGAAATCTACATTAATGAAAATGAACAACTGCTTAAATTATTGAAATCATTAGAAAGAAATTACACATTTAAAATCTCTAAATTACAATGAAAGATGAACTACTTAATTTGCAAGAAAGAAATGTATTTAAAAGAGAATTAAAAATTTATTTAATTGAAATAAATATTCTATTGTTTATATGAAATAAGGAAATATGATCTAAGGTATACATTCATGAAAAAATAGAATTACTTTATCTCTAGAAAATAAATCTATGTCGGCTTGACATCTATTGAAAAATAATTGTTGGAAATGAAACAATTTTCTGGAAATAATTTAACATCTATTCAATCCATAAAACATCTATGTTATGAAAATTTGGAAACTAACTACAAAAATTGCTATTGAATGCTAGGAAATAATTCAAAGAAATGGTAGAGTCAATTGAATCAAACGAGAAAGAAATGCATGAAAATAAGACAATTACATCTATGAAATGAGAACTACAAAAGAATTTAAATTTGCAAGAACATAAGTAAAATAGAACCTCCTCTATTGTAAGGGCCCTTTGCAATAGATGGTTTCAACTTCAAATATCAACTAACTGTGCATTGGAAGTTCAATGTGCGTCTTCATTCAGGTAACAAAATAAGATAGAGTTTTATCAAAGAGTTACAATCACATTATAACCAACACTATATCTCCTCCTCAATATCCTAATATCATTCCTATTTATAATGTTTCAAAGGCTAAAAAATATCAGACTTAGGTCTGAGATAATAGGTACTCCTAGTTGAGAGATTTATTATTGATTCCTAATCAATTTTTTTCTTCGGTTATCGACTTGTCACTGAAGAGGGGAAGTTGTAAAAAAATTCATGAAGATCCCTGCTTCATTGATATTTGCAGGCTTGATTTATGATTATCCTTAGTTTCTAGCACATGCTCCTAGTTATCCTCGTTAATTTTTGGTTATTTGATAGGTTTGCATTGTTCCTTCATGCAACTTGCAAAATACGGCTCCAAAGAACCTAAAATATCTCCCAAATGGTAATGAATTTGGAAAACATACTGAGGTAGAACTTAATTGGGCCCGTTCGGAACAAAACCCATGTTTTTTTTTTTGAGATATTTGCTTTTTTTTCCTCATAAAATGCATTGGAAGTTGACTAGTCAAAAGTGTTGTGATTTTCCCTTGATCTTTTCCTGGAGGTCCACATGTGCGAGCTAGGTGGAATTTTACCAATCACAATCCATATTGGAGCTTCTAGAAACCATGTCCAAGTGTCATATTTCATTCTAAAGTGGTGCTACTACCTCAACAAGGAGGTAGCTACGTAAATGTGATAAATATGCATCCATTTGAACTTGCTAAACTGTCATTAGTTAAAATAATGCAAAATTCTTCTTAATCTCGTAAAAATAAAGGGAAATGATGTTAATTAACCACTTAGACATACTAAAAAGACACATTTTGAAGAATTATGGTAAAAATGGTGGCAAGTGAGTTAAATGATGCAATGGATGGTTGGAAATAATGGATTAATGAATGACAAAAACAAGTGAACATGATGACAAATCAACGACCCCACATGGATATCTTTCAATTCGGTGACACATTGAGCATATAAATTTGGATTTCGGAACTACTCATTCAATGATTTCTTGAGGTCATCTATCGTTTTATTTGGGTTAGCCTCTAGATACCTCATGTATCATTCTAGCACACATTCTTGGAATGCAGTAGCGAGCTGCGACTTCTTGACATCATCATTAGTAATCTGTTGTGCCTTCCACACAGTCTCTGTGACAAACCATAATTTCTCGGTTTTTTCATTCCCGACACCTTTAAAATTCCGCATATTAATAGATTTAACCATATCGAATACTAGTGGTGGAGGTGGAGGTGGAGTGGATGGGATCGCGATGTGAGGTGGATTTAAAAGTGGGGTGGATGGGATCTAAAACACAGTTGTGGCCCTTTCTTCTAATTTTTTCAAATCACAATTCATTCTCTCCTCAGACCCTTTGTCGCTGTCAAATCTACCTTTGAGGGGACTATACACAAAATCCCTGTCTGGGTGTGTGCTATAAATTTTTCCACTATGCGTAGAGATAGGTTGACCTCTTCTGAAAATTCATTCGATATGGTTACATAGAGTACCCTTTTCACATAAAATAATTTTAATCCACAACTTTAAAGAGCACAAAAACTTACCTTGATGACCTTTGAAAAACCTTCTTTCAGCCTCAGTGTATGATACAAAGGTTTCAATAGCGAATGTAGTGATAAATCTGCCTAGAAGGCCATCGATCTAGTAATCTACTATGCGAGTGATCTTATTGCTAGATTTTTCCAATTATTGAATCAACTCAGGAGTCTACTTGGTAATTTCATCGTCCTTCACACAGATCTGATACATAATGAGATGGGATAACCAATCATGTAGTTCTATTGCAAAGGAGACAAAGAAAATTTCATGTTTCTATGTATAAATATACCTTTTTTCCCAATATTTATCAGATAATCACGGATTCTAGTTCTCTTGGATTGAGAATTCGTGCACCCTTTGATACAACCAATATTTCAATTCATTCTTAGTTGGATGCCACATCAAATTTCCCTCAACAGATTCTCGGTCTTGACAACTGAACCATTTGTTGGCTTAAGGGGTCCAGACCCAGGTTTAGAGTGTACTTGCGCAACCAACAAAACCCTCCAACTATTGGGCATTTCGACAGTGATATGCTTGTGTAGATCAAAGTCTCACCTGAAGTAGCAATGGGGGGTTACTGGAACTAGGTTTTTGCACCCTCGGGGAGGAATATGATGCGGATCTAACCCTATCTTCTCTAATCTAATCAATACCTTAGTTGTGCTATTACATTTTAACCCGATTCATATCTAACTCTAGAAAAACCATTAACACAGATGAAGTTATCATGCAAACACACAGATCCACTCTTATTCTGATTTAAATAATAGAAACCCTTGCTATTGATATAATTCTTCCACAAATATAGAGATATATTATTCTATGATTAGCTTAGACAGATGTGCATAAATTAACAACAATTACACCACAGATCTATAAGTAAATCCTTAATTCATAAAGCATTAACACATAAGAATGGAAATCATGCAAGTAAACTGGAGACATTGCAAAACCTTCTATTTATTAAGCATATCTTCAATGAATACAATTCTTCCTCTTCCACACACAGCCGCAAAGTCCTTGCACACAACCCAAGACTTAGGTCTCCACGCACACAGCCATAGGAGCCTATTTCTTACTTAGAATAATCCCAACTTACTTGCCCAAAATCACTTTACATTCACAAAAGATAGATCATAGATTATTCTTGACTTGACTCATACATGCCTTTTTGTATGACTTAGATGTGTAAAAAAATGGACTCAAACCATGGTTTGAGCCCCATGTTTTACCCTTTTACCCGTTACAAAAAGAAGGAGCTTTGATCCACCCCAAAACCCCTTGCCTTGCGCACTATGCTTTTAAAAAATTTAAAAAATTGACTTAATACTTGACCTAGGGGACCCTAGCCCGAAATTTGGACAAATGTTCTGGAGCCCTGAAACAACTTGGGTTGAGTTACTAGTTCCTGGAGCCTGCAGGTTGGGACAAATGCTCTGGAGCCTTTTGGGTTGCATTAATATTCCCTAGAGTCACGAGTTGGAACATATTCTCTAGAGCCCTGGATTAGTTTTGGCTTGATTTATTAGTTCATGGAGCCCTAGACAACTTGGGTAGAGGCCAATATGGTTGTTGTTAGTAATTTCTGTACCGGTTAGGTGAAATCACTATGGTTGAGGGTTGAGGTGGTTTGGCCTTAGAAGCCCTTGTTATTTTTGTTTTGGTTTAACCTTTATGATCCCACATTCATGCTTGGAATATGGCATGGGGGTGATTGGCTAAAAGATAGATTTGGTTCATCCCAATCTATGGTTGGGTTGTACGTGGAAGTACCTGACTTGGTTGGAATTTTCATGTGTTAATATGAGATATATCTATTGTGATATATGAACATTTGTATTGATTATTATGGTGATTAGATGACCAATTGGTCATGGTTTCTATCTTGGTTATTTTCTGGGTATATATATGTTTAAATGATATATTTTATCTACGGCTCTCGCCATGTTTTTATAAGTTATTAAATGGTTGATGAATGCATGGGCTAACTAGTGTTATTGCAACTATCTTGAGAGGGAACAAAACCTTCTTGATGATTCTTTGATGAGGTTATTGAATCAGTTAACAAATATGTATTTATGGCCTACTTGTACTAAATACACAAAGTGTTTGTATATATGAGTAATTTGGACCTCCAACTTCTCGAGGTCGTAGTTTTGGCATATGATCTCCATTTGATTATCATAATACCTAATTTCAAATATCTCCATGACAAGGCCAAAAAAGAATCTATGGAGCATATTTACATAATCTTCCGGTGTCTCTGTTTTCCATAAAAAAATTCATCTAGGCCCTTAAAATGGCCTTAGAAGTTTAGAGCCCGAAAAACTACTAAAAATAGAAAGTTGCGTTAAATTTAAGGAAACAAAACTGGAAATAAATAATGTTGGGTCAAGTTAGGTTGATAACAGTGTGATCATGTGTCATTGGGTGTTTTCAGTCGGTTCTAGACATGTGGACCCCATTTTCTATAAGGGTATCTTGTAAATCAGGTCGCACATAATAACTCTCATCTCACGTTTACCATGGTGACTAGGTTAACGCAAGTAAATATGGGGTGACGCATTACAATGATGATTAAAGTCTGTGTGAAGGTATTTCTCAGTATGTGTTTTATTCCTATAGGCATTGTAATCAAGTTTTCCATTAGGTTTCGTTATAATAAGAATATCAAGGAAAGTAATGCATGCATTTTCTTCTTCCTCCATAGTGAATTGAATGTCTTTTGAGATATTATTGAGATTATATAGAAATTTACCTAGTTCCTCCTTACGATGAGGACAAATGACATTAGTATCATCCACAAATATTTTCCAAATCTTAAACTTGAGATGATAAGTATTAAGGGCCTTACTTTCAAAATTTTGCATGTAAATGTTGGCCACAACTGGTGAGAGCAGAGATCCCATTACCACCGCACTACTTTATTCATAAAATTTGTTTCTAAAGCTAAACAATGTAGATCTGAGGAAAAATTCAACAAGTATGGCTATTATCGGGTTAGCCACTTCCTTAACTAGAAGACTTGTCTCTTCTAAGGGGATTATGGTAAATAGGGATACAACATTCAACTTAATTGTAATGTCATCGTGACTTATTTTTTTTCCTTAATCAATTGAAGAAAATATTTGGAATCCTTGATGCATAACTCTATATGTCCAACCAATGGAATAAGATATTTTGCCAAAAATTTTGCTAGCTGATAGGTTGGAGAGCCAATAATGTTCACTATTGGTCTTAATGGAATGACCTTATTATGAATTTTTTGGGCACCATATATTTTGGGTGTAATTTCTCTTGAAAGCATTAGTTTATTTTTGATATTGTCATCTAGGTTGGAAGATATTAAGGCCCTATTAACATCTTTTATCACCTTAGATATAGGATTACTGGGTAGCTTCCTGAAACTAGGACTATAATTTAGATGCTAAATCAGTTTTCTATCATAATCCTTAAGATTCATTACCACAATATCCCCACCTTTATCCACTTTCAAGATGATAATATCTTGGTTTTTTTTAAGATTATTAAGAGCGAGACATTCTTCTCTACTAATGTTATATGAGGGGGTTTGCCTCTTCTTCGAATAACTTAAAAATCCTATCTGATGCAATCTATCTTTTTCTTTATTAGTTAGAAATTGAATAATGTCTTCTATACTACAAATGATGTCATTTATAAGTAATGATTTTTACTTAATGGAAAGATTCAATCATTTCTCTAACACTTTTTGCCCAACATTATATAGTACCAAATCAGAGAGATTCACAACCTTCTTATTATTAATATTTGAGTGACATTTAGAAATTTTATTATTATCATTCTCTTCGCTTTGGATATTATATTGAATGGTTATATTATCTTGTATATGTATTAGGGTTCCCCTACTAGAGTTAAGATCTGAAATTGTTTTATTATTATTATGAGGTTTCGATTCCAACCTGGAAATATCTTCATCTATGTTCAAATGATTGGTGGAGTTATCATATACTTTTATGATTTTTGGGATATGTGTGGTTATACCGTATTGCGTATTATATATGTTAGAGCCTACACTATTTTTCCAAGTTGTAATATCATGAGAAGGAGTTGTTTATAGACCAAATTTTATTGTTACTTCCAGCGCTAGAGTTTGATTTTGAATCATATGTGTTTGCAACTAAATTGTTAGACTTACCAGTGGTGAGGGAGTTTGAATTTGAAGTGTGGTTGCAACCGGATTAATAGGCCAATCGTTTTTACTACTTACAGCGTTGAGGGAGTTCAAAATTAAATCATTCTGTCTGAGATCAATGTGGTTGATGGATTATTGTACGTTGTTGCATTGTCTTTGTTGTGATTATGAGCTTCAGCGTGTAGGGAGTGTGATATAGATTCTCTTGAAGCTTGTTCTCTAGCTTTATCAATTTCAACGTTTGTAGTTTCAATGTTTATAATGTTTATAGCACCATATAACCAAATTTTTGCTTGAGTAATTTCTTTAATTTTATATTTTGTCTAGATTTTCTTGTCTTCATTCTTAATTTTGATAGCAACGCGGGCATCTATAATTTTCCCCAATTAAAATTCAATTGTTGTAGCCAGTCGTAATTCACAGGCTTTTTTGGACAGATAGTCAAGAAATGATCTTGTTCTCCCGATTTCTCCATGAAGAAGACGCAATTCAAGTTTGTAAAAAACAAAGCAAGAGTGGCTATTTTTTATATCTGATTAATGCTAATATATTTCAGAATTATGTGTTTATCCCAGCATGTTTAAGAAATTAGATCAATAGTTCTTCTCTTTATTTTAATGTGCAAATTTTCATGAAACCAAACTTCATCACTAATGCTCTTTGTATTAAGATTTATGTGGTTTGAATTGTTGATAAAGGAATATCCACATATTTAAGTATCATAATCGATGTTTGCGAACCTCTATCTAAATCCATCTTTAATATTTGATGAATCTAGGTCCATCATTAATATTTAATGAATATGAGAAGAAAATGAAAACTAACCAATATAGATAGGTAAAACCGTAAATGGCCCATATGGACAAACCCAAATAATTTATGTAATAGTTGATTTATATATTATAGTTTAATAATTGCAATTTAAATAGTGTAATATCTTATCTATAAACTAAGTTATATATATATATAAACTAAGTTATATATATTAGATTAACTTAGATAAGTTATAGTAGTTACTAATAATATTAATAATAAATAATATTTTTATAATGTAACTATTTATTAGATTATAATATATGGCCTTATATTATGTATATGAAAATATTCATATAGATTAATAATATAATATAAAGATTATGTGTGAAAAAACGAGTTATAATTATTATTTTTATAATATTAGATAGTATTAATTTTATTTTTTATTATTTATTTGTGTTTAGAAGAGGTCACCATTTTTTATTGATTTCTATGCCATTGTCTTTATTAATATTGTTAAGTTTATTTTTAATCTCTGAGAGCCTCCCTAATCTTATGCTTATAAGAAAGGTTTTTAGTAGCAAGGATTTTTGCATTCTCTATGCAGGCATGATGTTTGGTGTTCTTAGAATCTTCTGCAATAGCTAAGTTTTTTTCCTTTCATGTCTTATGTTTGCACTACGCTCTTTAATTCTTTCTTTCAAGGAATGTCCATTTTCTTCATTGTAGCATTCAGCACAGGAACATTCTATCTTATACATACCTTTAAATTGCAAGTGGTCAATGTCAAATTTTACAGATCTCATCATTTGTCTAACGGTGATATGGGGTTTAAAACATGTTCTAATCTCTTTTTTTCTTCAAAAATTTTGCAATCTTCTCAGTGGTGCTCTTAAGGTAAGGTAGGTATGTAGTCTTACGAGGGTTATGTATGTTATAATTAGGAGGATTATTTTCATGAATAAGAGATTTTTGGAAGGCATCCTTAATATCTTTCATTCTATATCCAAGGTTTCTAAATACTTTAATAAGGTGCTCATTTTTATCATCTTCATGATCCATTCCACCTAGGAGGAGAATAAATGGGTAAGGAGGCCCATGCATAATGATATTTTCAATCAAATCCCTCATAGTATGAAAGGGGATCACCATTGGAGTTGGATTTCACACCCTCATGTGTGAACAGGGTTATTTTCAAATGGATAAGGTCAAGTTTGACCAAGTCAACAACGTTGCCATAGGAGGAGTGGCTTACTTAGGAAGCCAGCGCAGTGTGAATGAGGAAGAGGATATTTGGTGGAGGAAACCCTAATGGATGGGGCCCATGGAGAAAGAGGTTTCACTAGTTTAAAAGGAGGGGAAGGCAACCATTGTTTCTCATGCTTGTATTATTCATCTCAATTTTCCATTAGACAATTGTGCATTCTTTGTTGTTTAGCAAGAATTTCCAGAGGAATTCCTGTTTAGGATTCCTTCTCCTTCTTGAGAGGTCTCTTGAGGGATTGTTCTTCATTTTCCTCACATCCAGGCTTGAGGCCAAGCATCCTCCATCAAGACAACGTTATTTCTGCAGCAGAGTAATGTTGTGTTGCTGGGTGTTGCAGCGAGGGTTCACTACACCATCTCCTTCAACTATTTTTCAGAGGAGGAGTCCCTCTTTCCTTTGAGATATCAAGTTGAAGACATCCCGGAGCTTATTGCAGACTTTGGCATCAAGGCCAACCCATTCTCTTGCCCGACAGCATAGTTTCATCCAGTGACTGCGTTATTCTAGAGGAGCATTTGTAGTGGGGCTCTTGTAGATTGTTGGAGGGTAATATTTTTGGTGAAGGGATCAAACTTTCATCCTAAAGATCCATTGGAGGAGGCACATTCAGTTTTGGCATCATCTAGAGCCATCTCCATCCAGTTCTATTTCTGAGTTACTAGTGCTACCCAGCAACTCCGCCATTTTACAGTTTTTGTATTTTATTACCAATCCTTGCAGGATTGACATGAGGTAGTCTTTGGGAGTTGATATCTTCACTCCTAATGTTGTATTGAGCCATATATTTATTTATCCATGTATTTGACATATGTAGCATGCAGTTGCTCTATAAAACTACGCTATCATAGCTTGAGCTCACATGTATAGCATTATTTCATCATGGTTTATGTACTTGTTCTTTGAGGTTGAGCATTGCCTATCTTGAGCACCCTTTTTCCTCAAGATCTTGTATTCATTTGTTGCTGCTATTATTTAATGAAATGGCTATGGATTTCTCTTATGTTTCTATGAGTTGAGTGTTGTTGCTACACCATTATTGTGCTTGCTTATTACTGGAGCTCCAACTCTAGAATATCTTGATATATTCTCATTGTTGTAGCATTTTCCTAATTTGGAACATTACAAATTCCTCTCTCTTGATGGTGTAGAAAACCTAGACAAAAAAAAAAATGGTAGCAAAATATGACTATGATGGTGGATCAATAGTCAGACCAAAAGTATAGATCCAGATTGATCTTTAGGCAAAAAAAGGTGATAAATGAATGGAAAAACTCTTCTATTTATAACAAAATATTGAGTTAGTCTAGATATTGGTGCATAGTTAAAATATTATTAACCAAATCAAGATCCAACTTTTGTGGAATATTTTATTATATTTGTTGGAGGGAAAAGGAATTTGGCTTGGGTTGAATCCCTTTATTTATAAATAATAAATAAATAAATGATTTATATATCATTTTAAGGATGTGGTTGAGAAATAATAAATAAATAAACGTTTTATTTATCATTTTAAGGATATGGTTGAGTAATAATAAATAAATAATGATTTATTTAGTTATTTAAGGGACATTTAGTCATATTTAACAAATAATATTATTTAAATAAGGTTTAAATAGTTATTCTTAGAAAATAATAAGATAAATAATGATTTATCTAATTAATTTCCTTGTTTTGGGTTAAATATAACCAGGAATATTAATTAAATTGTTGTTTAACTAATTATTCCTTGAGGAAAATAAAAAATATATAGATTTATTTAATGTTTCCTCATGGGGTTTCATGTTTAGACCATAAACAACTTAATAAAGGTGGTTTACTAAGTTATTTTCATAATGAACGGGATTTTACTTAGGGTAAAATTGGTCTTACATGGTGTACTTGGGTTCATCTAATAACAATGGGTTAGATGACCAAAAAATGGTGTAACGGATTTCCCCCCAACGTGCGAGCGTTAGGAGCTAATCATAAGACCGAAGTACGTTGTAAGAACTCAATCACTAGACGTCGAAGGGGAAGTCAAAGAGAGAGGAGTATAAGGTAGACCAAAGTGCTGAAATAACTAGACCCTGAGGAGGTGAGACTTACAGGTGCGAAAAGTCTCTTTGATGAGTGAGTACCTATGATATAGGGAGCAGGGGAGGCATACCTATGCCCGCCAAGGCAAAGTACAAACAATGAGGCATTCGGAAAACCACAGGACGAAGTAATAAAGCATATGCTAGCATAAACATGAGCTAGATGAATAACATGATAATGAATTCCACATACATATTGTGCCTAGGATAATAGCTAGGAGTTTGTACAATAATATCTGAGTACATGAGATATGAATACAACCCAGATGCTCCTGTAAACTGGAAAGGGCTTTGAAAATCTGACGGATATATGCAATCAAGAAGGCATTGCAAGCGACTGAGGCCTATATCATAAAATCTATGGAGCTACATCGAAGGCTGAAGTGAAGAATTCATCCAGGTATGTGGGGGGCTACTTATAGGGCCACCCCCTCATGAGGGTTGAGACATCTCACACATACCCGTGAATCATCGATATCAGTTGTTGCATCACTGAACCATCAAGTATACGGATCTCTATCATGCTGAAAGGAGCTAGAGCTGAGAAACAATCAAGTCAAAGGGAAATAAGGAGTCCCTTTGCCTGATCCGGAGCACCGATCAAGAGTGGAAGCTGGAACCAAGGTACACTGCCCTCTAGACTTGTCTTCTGGAATGAATGAGTTGATTTCGACAAAAGGAGGTCTACCATAGGTGAGGTAATAAGGGATCCTCAACTAAGGCACGAGATAAAATAGTAGAGTGACTAACAGACTCACACCAATGATGATGATGAAATGGGGGGTACTAAGTAGCGAACGGATGACTTCCCTTGTTAGGGCATAAAAGGCATGGATGACCTGGCAGTGACTGACACAACATCATGAGGGATAGGGGACAGTGGGACTAAAGGCCATAATGTGCGACAAAAGAGAGGGACCAAGCAATGAAGGATGGAGGACTATAGCAACATGCAAAGGGACACGGGATAGACTCCATGAATGAAATGATGACTCAACTCGGATGCTCTAAACAAGGGTGACTCGATGGTGCTGCCACACAAAAAAGGTCCAATGGAGACCATAAAAATATTTTTACTCACGATGAAAGTCGACACAAGTGTCAACAAGTATGGAGGCAAAGTGGTGCCCTCAGTACAAGTGTTTCAAGTGAAGAAATTCGATTTTGAGGAGGAGTGAAGTGATGCTTCTTGGAAAAAATGTGTCATAGGGAAGTATCAAATCACTAAAAACTAATAGATACCCATTTCAGGGCTTTCCAACGGTACAGATGATTCATCAAACTGAGCTACGGTTTGGCCATTGCAGGCGAAAGAAAAATCAGGGGTTTTCTTTTAATAAGGCATTTTCCCTCCCAATTCACTCATTCGCAGGTGGAGCTATGGTGAATGTAGTGAGGAGAGAAGGCCCTAAATCTTGTGGCAATCATAGCATACAAACCGACCGTTGGAATTGAGATCCGTCAGTTGTAGGTAAAAGGCCTAATCCTACTCTTTCATTTTAGTGGATTGAAAGTTCAATTTACGTACCCAAAGCTCATGAACATGCCAGGTTGCACTTTTTGGGGTCTGTTCTGTGACCTAGGTAGTAGGTAGTGGGAAAAAAACTGCGACCTGTCCCAGGGAATGACTTTAAAAGTGTGACCTATCAGAGAAAGGGGGTTTTAGTGCTGTTTTTGGCTGATATTTGGGATTTTTATGGTTGAGGGGCATAGGTGCCCCCAAGCATGTTGTGTTCATGCCAAAATGTATTTAGAAAAAGGGGAATCTAAACAAATTTTAATGATGTGGTGCGCCATTTGTTTTCATTATGGTTATGCAGTTTGAGAAAGGGAATGGAGGATTATCAATCTCTTTTGGTAATGCATACATGAATCAAATGGACTTTAAGTTTCCAAGTTAGCATACATGGTGTCACTATCCCCAAGAGAGGATTTTGAGATAATGAATTGATGCTCTCCCAGAAAACTCACAAGTTGGTTAGTAACAATGTCGAAAGCACTGGGTTGTTTGTGTAAGATGAAGGAATGATGAGGGGTATCATCCCTAGAGTGATCTAAAGTGATATGGGACTCTATAGGTTCTTCTAAATGTGGAAGAATAATGGTACTAAAGTCGACACGACAAAATACACTAGGAGAGTTGTGGAGAATTGCTTCTCCTGGTCTCTCAAATATGGGTGCCCCCTTACCCAAACATTGGGTTTGTAATGGCCACAAGGTGTATGTGGTTTGAATGCATGGGTTCTATGTAAGGTGGGATAGATAAAGTCAGGGCTGGTGATTTCTTCCATAATATCGTCATCATGATAGAAGATGGGGTGACTGGTGGAAGCAATACCACCTGACGTGGGGAAGCTACTTGACTCATCATCATGAGAAGAGAGGTTCACATGCGCATTGTCACAAGGGGTGATAGAAGAGTAAGCAGATAAAGGATCTACCGATGTTGAGCCCATGGTGATTGCTGAAGGGAATTCAGGCGAAACATCAAGGGAAGTCTCCAAGGGGACTTCTACTAAGGGTCTCCTAGATGATGGTAGGTATAAAATGGTAGACGAAGGCTTCGTCATCTCGACATCGGGGGGGAATTTCAATGGGAGAATTCGTGTCCTCTAGTTTTGCTGAAGCAAAATGCGCAAATAAGGGAGCAGTGGACTTGATGCGCTTGGCCTCGAATTGGTGAATCGCTTCCAATGAGGAGCGTTACTCTTCAAGGCAGGGACAGAAGTGAGTATAGTGGCCATGGAAATCACACAAAGCACAAGGGTGATTTGTGTGCAAAGACTTGAGTTTCGGGACTGAATCGAGTATAGTGAAATATACCTATGGGATATCAGACTCTGGAAATGTCTCATTGACCATGGACTTAAGGTGAGGCAACTCCAGACAAGTATGGGTGGCATGACCAACAACATCACATAAAGCACACTGGATGGTATGCTTTGGAGGTTGAGGCGGGGCAGGGTTTGCCGAGGCAGCCTTGTCCTTTGATGACCCCTTGCGAGCTTTGCCCTTCTTACCCGAAGCATTCACAACAGGAGGTAGTTCTTATTGATTTGGTTGAGGCACTAGAGCCACGGGAGAAGTCATGGGGACTGGTTGGACCGGGGTCAAAGCAAGATAAGGTTTGGGTTGACTAGGTGGGATAGCAGCTAGAGGATCAAGGTACCAGACAGGAATCCCAAGGGTCAAGTTAGGAAGAGAGAGGGTGGCTATGACAGGTACCATGTACACTCCTGAGGGTGGAGCTAGGAACGGTATCTAACTGGAGGGGAAATGGCCAGGCGGGATGGCTCCAAGATGGTTAAGGCTTGGAGGAACTGTTCTAGGAGGATAAAGAGGCTTATGAGTACCAGCTGAAGGTGAAGGGCTAGGAGGAGGAGGTCTAGAAGGCTGAATCAAAGGGCTAGGAGCAGGCGGCGAAGGGCATGACGGCTGCTAACTAGTCAAAGCAGGTTGTTTGAGGGTAGCCCGAGATGGCTGCATCATGAAAACATTCAATGAGCTGGGACCAGAGACAGGAGGAGGAAGACCAATGAATGTACCAAGCAATGAGGAATATTTGTAGACTTCAGGTGAAACACTGGTCAAAGGATCGACAGTTTGCTTGTTGGCCACCAAAGAGATAGTGGACTCAAGGGAGGTCTGAGACTTCGATTCGTAATATGTCAGCTGGTCAATGGTGGCTATATTTTCGTTAAGAGAGAAGGAAATCTTGTGGTAGACTACGGAAGGGACAACAAACATCGCATTAGTGTAGCTACGACCCAATAGAATGGTGTAATCTAAGGGGGCATATATGACTTCTACGTCAACGCAAAAAGTCTTGCCTGCAAGAGTAATAGGACAATTGCGGAATAAGCTAATGGGCTGGGAGGCGTGGCCATCCCACGCTCGGAGAGTGATCGTGGAAGGAGCCAATTCAGGTGATCCAATTTTCTTCCAAACCAAAGAGGACATCACACAGGTGGATGCCCCCTCATCAATGATGCAAAGAGAAACATTGGCGTTCTGGATCTTGACTCAGATTTGGAAGGCGACGGAAGCAGGGAGAGGAGGATGTTCTGACCAGTCAACATCAAAGACAATCAATCGATCTTCAGAAGGATATACAGCACCCAGGGTAGATAATAGAGCTTTTCGTTGTGAAGGGCACGACTGGAGGAGTTCCAAAATTGAAATGGCAGTAGGAGATTGTGCCAAATCATCTACTATGCTATACAAATGGGCAGCTTTGTCGGAAGCAGCACTTCAGCGTAGTGGTCCCTTAGGGATCTTGGTATGAACCTCCGCCCTAGGCTAAGGGATCTGCAAGGGACCATTAGGTGTCAAAAGAGGCTCTACAGAGACTAAAGGAGGCGGCTCAAGGATAGACGTAGTGGGAGGCTTGTTGTACTGACGGGACTGAGTTTGAAGATTAATTTCTATGGTTAGAGGTTGAGCAGAGTTCATCATGAGAATCTGGTAATCAGAGGTACCATATGGAAGAGGTTGAGTGGCCACCTATCCTTTAGCGCCTTACTGTGAATTCACTTGCTTCTGAGGGTGTAGTGGTTGTTTTTGCGGGGATTGACAAGGAAAGGGAGGTGGAGGTGCTAATGCTGGAGGAGCTGGAACACCAGGCTGTGGATACGGATAATAAGGAGGTTGGGTAAGAGTGTGGTAAATAGGAGGTTGGAAAAAAGGAGGAGGCATGTCGTATTCTGGATACGTGCTACCGAGAGGGGAAAAAGTGCAAGAGGTGTTGCCCCCCCCCCAAAAAAACCATAGCCCGTGAGAGGCTGAGCGTATGGATTATAGAGAGCTCCAACGATACCGTCGGCGGCATGAGGTGCCCTCGATGCATTGGCACCATCGGGTCTGGGAAGATCAGGTAGAACGGTATAAACATAACCCGACTGAGCGTAGATTAGGTCATATTTTAACGACATTTGGAGAGCGGCTTCTTCAGTTTGAGGAAAATGCAATGCGACATCTTTCCCTATAGGAGGCAAGAGAGATATAAGGAACCAGTCCATGTAGACACAGTCTTTTAAGTTATGGGCTTGACATAGGCTCTTTCTTCTTCGCCATTCCTAGACATGATCGGATAGGCAGGTCGCAAATGATTGACGGAAAGAAGTCAAAATCTCGATACCAGTGTCATAATGAAGGGGAAGCTGGAAGTAAGATAGAAAAGCCCAGGCAAGAGTCGCAAAGGTGGTATGAGAGGAAGGGGCCTGATCAACATAACACTTAGAAGCTTCACCTATAAGCGTACGTTGGAACAACCAAAGACGAACAGAGTCATTGGTAATGGAGTTAGACAAACACCACATGTGGAAAGATCGAACATGATTTGTAGGATCTTCTCCAACAAGGCCTTCAAAATTTGGGATGTCAAAAGGGAGCTTCGTCGGCATAGCAGGCCAACTAGCGTCATGGTGTATAGGGTCATTTATCAACTGGTCAAAATCAAGGAGGCTGAGGCCTGTCACGAAGAGGAGCAAGGGCGCAGCCGGGGTAGTTTTCATTGCGGTCCCACTAGTGGTGTTCCCAGCATGAGGGTCGAGGTTACCACCAGCATTAGGTCCTGCACCATACATGGTGAAGATGACAGGGGGAGAACCAAAGGCGGAACCAGAAGGAGAACCCAATGGACCAGAAGAAGAGTCGGTGTGCAGACTCGGAGGAGGAATAACACGAATCCTATGTGGAGGAGTAAGTCTCCCTACCGGAAACTGAGGATGAAGGTCAAGAATTCTCTGGGATGAATGCCTTGGTGGTGCAATGATGACGACACAAACACGGCACAAAGGAAAAAGAGAATAACAAGGGCAAGAGGGTGCAGGATCAACTGATTACAATGTCGGGACAAGGGCAGAGAGGTGCAGGATCAATTGATTTCAATGTTTTATAGTCTTTGCTTGGCGGTGTTAACAAAGCCCTTTTTCACTTAGGGTGTGTGTGTGAAGTGTGTAAATTTTAATTTTTAAACCCAGACGTTTTTAGAGAAAAATAAAAAGTGTGTTGTATAGCTGCAAATAACCTGCAAGTGACAGTATATAAGCCTGTATAATAGAAACTAAACAGCTAATAATGAAATAATATAAACCCAAGGAGGCAGGCCTCTCAACAACTAGTCTATAGGTGAGTGAAAAAACTAATCAAAACACACTAAAACAGCGAAAACACAAAAAAAGTGGAGGGTATTGAAGCCCTAGGGGGCTAGGTTCCCACTTATTTGAGTAAAACATAACAAGTACAGGTCCAAAATAGGCGGAGACAAAGGTCAAACAACCCTGAACAGAGGCTTAGATAAACCTAGAAAACTTTCAGAAAAATTCCTGCAAAAAGTCTAGGTCGCAGTTTTTGACCTGTTTTCAGAAGAGGTCGCACTTTTTGGGCTGTAATGTGGGCCCTGAGGGTCCAAGTCAGAAAAAAGTTGTCGTCTCAGCTGCAGCTGATGTCTGTCACCTGTGCAATAGGTCCGAAAACACGCGGAAGTTAGAATTTTTATCATTTTAGGGTTTTATAGGTTAAAAAAAACATCAAGAAAAGAAAAAAAAAGGGGCTGAAGAGAAATCCTAGGGTTTGAAGGAGTTGGATATGCAAGGATCAGAAAAACGACAGCGGTCATAATTGTAAACCCGTGTGGAGTCTCTAGTTGTTAGTATGAATCTTAATTCCAAGCGTACGAAAAAATACCACTTTAGCTATGCATAACAACAACCCTAACAGCAAAGATGGTTGTCAATATCTTTAGATTTGCAATTAGGTGATCAACATAAATGCTGCAAAAATCTAGATCTATTCATTAGAAGACATTAAACAGTAGAAAAAACAAGATTTACTCCATGCATCCAATAGAAAAGACAAGAATATGTTGAATAAATTTTTATACTAGGGGCACCTAGGAGGAAAACACAGGAGGGTGTTCCTAGTTCTCCTCAATGGGATGGGTTCTTGAAAGTCCTCATCACTTCAGATCTAAAATTCCTCTCTCTTGATGGTGTAGAAAACCCAGACAAAAAAAAATGGTAGCAAAATATGACTATGATGGTGGATCAATAGTCAGACCAAAAGTATAGATCCACAATGATCTTTAGGCAACAAAAGGTGATAAATGAGTGGAAAAACCCTTCTATTTATAACAAAATATTGAGTTAGTCTAGATATTGGTGCATAATTAAAATATTATTAACCAAATCAAGATCCAACTTTTGTGGAATATTTTATTATATTTGTTGGAGGGAAAAGGAATTTGACTTGGGTTAAATCCATTTTTTTATAAATAATAAATAAATAAATGATTTATTTATCATTTTAAAGATGTGGTTGAGAAATAATAAATAAATAAATGATTTATTTATCATTTTAAGGATATGGTTTAGTAATAATAAATAAATAATCATTTATTTAATTATTTAAGGGAGATTTAGTCATATTTAACAAGGAATATTATTTAAATAAGGTTTAAAAAATTATCCTTAGAAAATAATAAGATAAATAATGATTTATCTAATTAATTTCATTGTTTTGGGTTAAATATAACCAGGAATATTAATTAAACTATTGTTTAACTAATTATTCCTTGAGGAAAATCAAGCAAACATAGATTTATTTAATGTTTCCTGTTTAGACCATAAACAACTTAATAAAGGTGGTTTACTAAGTTATTTTCATAGTGAACGCGATTTTACTTAGGGTAAAATTGGTCTTACATGGTGTACTTG
The DNA here is from genome assembly GCA_034641835.2 of Pinus albicaulis. Lineage (NCBI taxonomy): Eukaryota > Viridiplantae > Streptophyta > Pinopsida > Pinales > Pinaceae > Pinus > Pinus albicaulis. The sequence goes on along the minus strand of CM076584.1, from coordinate 1,043,360,359 downwards.
GGTCCATCTAATAACAATGGGTTAGATGACCAAAAAATGGTGTAACACCCATAGTATCGACGTTGGAGCATGAAAGGCTCCTAACCTATGGGTTCTTAGGGATAACATACTTGAAAACTTTCCTCCAATATGAATATTATGTCCATTAATATGAGGGGCTCGAGTTCAAACCGAAAAAGGAGAACCCTTCACAATATAATTCTACTTAAGAAACCCCACATATTTCTAATACGATAAATGATAATAGATAAATTGAAATATAGAGATCACTTAACCAAAATTTGTCCAAATGGGAGGTATGCACGGTGTGTGCCCCATGACACTTTGAGGGGTTAGCAGTGATGTGGAAGCCAAACTGTTTTTCACTTAAAGCATACAAAATTTTTGTAGGGATCATATTAATTTTCCATGTGCGTGGGTCAAGACACCATATACTTATACTGAACACATACACTCCATACACTCCATGTGTAGGAATTTTTGGGACCATTTGTATGTCATTGGGATCATGGAACTTCATTTTATCAATCTATCAAGAGACCTGAACCTAACGATGACCGAGGAGGAAGTTTGGGTTAGAAAAACATTCTAGTTTTGATGGGAGGATATTCCAAGAAATTGTTTGATAATAAATTACTCAGACATATTTCCCCCTTTCATATGTGTCCCACATGTAAAAATGGTCAAAATAATTCAAAAGGTATATCTAAAAGGTTGGATTGCTATCTTGTTCATGTTTTATTGGTCAAGAGGTTAGTTTCTCTAGTTTCTTAGCTGCAATTTTCTGATGTATCATATCATTAGGAAATATTTCTGGAATGGCCAGGGAAAATGTCTTGAAGTCATACCTTTTCAAGTTTAATCACATGTGTCTTTTTGGCTTGAGGGGTCTTAACCCAGGTTCAGAGTGTTTTGCACAACCAAAAAAATCCTCCAACTACTGCCCCTTTCGGTAGTGATCTGCTTGCGTAGAACAAAGTCTCACCCAAAGCAGTATGAAGGGGTGCTAGAACCATTTTTTCGCACCTTGAGGGAGAATTTGATGTGTTCTTTAACCTTGCTTATCGGATCTAAGGCCTATCATATTGCACGATACTTCCTAGAAACCAGTTCTAAGTGTGGATGAAACCCTTAACATTTATGTGCCAACAAATTATTATACTTCAGTCAAATCTCGCTTATCATAGTAGAAAAAATACTCACACAATCACACAAATATTTTTCCAGTAATATCCTTAACACATATATAATCCTTACACGAACACAAAGATATTTTCACACATAATTAACTCAGATAAATGTGTATTCAACAGAAACAGATCAACGGATAATTAACATAGTCATGCATAAACAAAAAAATTGAAACAAAGTTCGCCAAAAAATATTATTTATTGATAAGTCTTCAACCCAATACAATTCCTTCTGTCTACGCACATAGTAGTAGATTCCTTGCACATAGCTCGAGACTAGGTCTCCGTGCACACAGCCAGCAGGATCCTTTCTACCCAAACCGAATACAAACTAGATCAAAACATCAACATAAACATAACATCACTAAACTTAACCTAACTTAACTATTCTTACTCAACTCAACTTCTTAAATATTTATATGACTTTGATGGACACATACGATGGTCTCAAACCATGGTTTGCGACTCATGGTTTCCCTTTTTACCCATTAAAAATATAAAGGAGATTTGACCTATCCCAAAGCCCCTTGACTTCTGCGCGCAACGCATTTCAATAAAATTTAACCAAAATTATACAAAATATTGACCATAGGGGACCCCATCCCGACATCCCCCCAACACAATCTGGTGACTCGTCCTGAGTCACTTTGGTCTCAGTTCCTACATCTTGTCCTTCAGCACCTGAATGGAAGTTTTAAGTGGCTGAATGATTTCTGTACTTTGGACTGTAAGGTTTTGTGCTTCCTCAACCAATTTCTCTGTAGTTGGCCCCTTGACTTCTAGGTTGGTACTTCTCTACATCTATTGCAGGCTTCAAAGGGCACCATCGATGTCCTTGACGGGTCCTGACCCAGGTTCAGAGTGTTTTGTTGTAATGTCCCAAATTTTATGGGACATTAAATTATGTTAAAGAGGTGAATAAAATGGGTAGGGGACCCATTATTTTCATGATTAGAGAATAAAAATCCTCTAAGTATGAAAGAGCATGACTTGAGATCTGGATTTCACACCTCCAGGTGTGAAAGGCGGTTTTTGTAAACATGCTTGGCCAAGGTTGACCAAATCAAACTGTGTTGGCATGAGTTGGAAAGCACTATGTGGGACAACATAGGAGGGAAGATTCTAGAGAAGAGGAAACCCTAATTTGAAATAGGATCTATGGAGGTAAAGCTCATTGTATAAAAGAGGAGCAAGGCAGCCATTTTGGACATCTTTGATCATTTTTACATCCAAGTCTTGGAGACTTGTTGTTGCCTCTTGTTGTTCAGCAGAGCTGAAGTGCCCTCAGGCACGAGGGAGTCCTGTTGAGGATTTCCTCTCCTTATTGAGTATCTCATGAAGGATTGCACTCATCCTACATATTCCGACATTCAGGCCATTAGCTTCAGCCATCTACATCAGCGCAACTTCTGCAACAAATATTGTGCAGTGTTGTTGGGTGTTGCTGGGGAGGTTTTCACGCACCATCCGGAGCTTGTTTTCCAGTGGGGAGAGGTTATATTCATTGGAGGATTAGAAATTATGGTTCTTGAGCATATCCCACCATATTTGGCATCAGGCCAACCACATTCCATCATTGGCAGCGCAGTCCCTTCAGTAGACAGCGTTTTCAGAGAGGAGATTTGCTGTGAGGGATTGACAGTCACTTGGAGGAGAAGTCTTGGGTGAAAGAATCAGCCTTTCATTTCAGATTTCTATTGCAGGAGGATTCTACATTTTTTGTAGCCATTTCATCCTTCTCCATGTATTTCTAGTTCTTGAGTAGCTGCTACCCAGCTACTCTGGCATTTCTGCAAAATGCCAATTTTTGTGTAGATTTCAGCCAATCCTTTTAGAGGATTGATTTATTGTATTTTTAGTAGTTGAGATAATGCTCCCCCTTATTATTTGAGCTTACATTTTCATATCTATGTATTTCATTATTTATGCAGTAGTCCCTTATATGAACTACGCAGTCATGGCCTAGGGCTTGTTTATGCAGCAATGTATTTCACATTTTCATGTACAAGTTTCTTGAGGCTTCTAGTGCCTTTCTTGAGTGATCATTTCCTCAAGGATTTGTATTATTATTTTCTGCTATGTCATAATATGATGGCCATTGAGTTCTCCCGCATTTTATGTGTCCATGGATTCACTGCTATTTTCCATTAGATGTATTTGCTTATTTCTATAGCTCTATCTTGAGGTATTCTCAATAGAGTAGCTTTTCATAATAGGAAATCTCACATAGCTATAGATAGAGTTTATGAAGGGTCAGGTAGTCTCTGGATCTCACCCTCTCTTTAGATGTGACATATCCGAAAAATTCCCCCACAGTCTATCTCTGGAATAGAATTGTGACATTTCTGAAAAAGGGACATTACAGTGGTATTAGAGCATCGAACTGGCACAACTAGTGAGTTCAATTTTAGAGGAGAATGATGAAGAAGATGAGACTCATCTCATCTAATTTTGGATTAAAGAAAAGCCTCCCTAAGGAGGAGGAGAAGAAAAAAGGGGAAGAGGAAGGTCCATTCCCTTCCTATTCTCTTGAAGACCAGCATGGCAGATGCTTGGGTTTCCAGATCTTAAGCAAGTACCGAGGTGAATATAAACCCCATTCTGCAGCATTTAGGAGAACTAAAGTGTTCTCACAGTCTATTCAGTAGATGGAGGAGAGAAGGACCTATGTAAAAGGAGAAAACAGAGGCAATAGGCTTCTATTGTCTACATTTGATGGGGTTACTTCAGCTAGAGCTTGGGAGAAGAAGCTGGAGACATTTTTATTGCTGCATCCAGTGGCAGAAAAAGAAGCAGTGGAGATGGCAGCGCTACACATGGAGGATAAAACCTCTGTTGGGTAATTAAAACCCTTGGTCCATTCAACGGTGAGTTATTTGGAGACTTTTCTCAAAGGTTGATCCAAACCTTTGACGGAGAGAGGACAAAGGAGGAGAAAGTCACACCACCATGGGAGGAGGATTATACCAACGCTGCTATAGCTTTGGAAAAGCAGCCTTCTACATCTATGGATGAGGCAGCCATTGCATTAGAAGAGGAAACCATTGCAGCCACACAGGAAGGTCCCAATATCCACCAAGGTATGAGTAAAGTTCCACTTTCTATTTCAGCAAATAATTTTGAGGATGGTGGAATTTCATATGAGGAGGTCCCAGGATCAAATCACATGGCCACTTTAGGGCCTCATGTTTTCACTGCGTTGTGCAAAGGGGTCAAGGAGGAGAAGAACCCTCATCCTCATACTTCTTTGATGATTTTCATTCAGCCTTCAAGGTGGGAGTGCAAACTTTTGGAGGATTAAGTAAACCATGACACCTCCATGGAGAATCATGAAACAATTTGTGAACCGGAGGAGAAGACAGCTGCTACATCATTGGAGGAACCAGCAGTGTTGTTGAACATGGGTGGAGTGGAGACATCACCTCCATCACATTTGGATCCTCATAGATCCAACATAGTCATGGGAGAGAGGCCTTTCCTAAGAGGTCTCCAAGGAGCTGCATTTTAAACTCTCATGAAATGCAAAGAGAAAGAATTGATGGTAGCCCTCATGGGAGGAGTACCAAAATAATGGGAAAGATGGCAGGATAATTACATCATTGAGCAGCATAGAGTATGGATGCATGATGTTGATCTGATTCTCATATCATATATTGTGTCTTCATCACATGGCTTGTATGATGGAATTACGGGAGAGCAGCAAAATACCTTGTTGCTTTGCTTGAGAGAGCAAGGGCAGAATTTCTCTCATACTTTGCATGATGTTGCAAAAGGAGGAGATGGCATTATCTCCTTGGTCTTTGATGATAGAGAGGTACTTCCACCTTGGGAGGGACTTCTTATATATTTCAGCATTATGAGAGATATCTTTGACAAAGAACATGTCAAAGAATGGAGCTAGATATTGATGAGAGCCTATGTGCATAGGCCAACAGCGTTCTCTCTTTGGAGCAGTAACCGATGGATGAAGTGTGCCCAACAGAAGTGTGGTGGGTCCATAACCCACAAGTCCCAAGAACATTTCATATTTTTTTCACTTGATAGACAAAGAGGAGGTGAGATGGATGAGGTAGTGGAAGGAGTCATCTATGATACATTCTTCTTGACTTGGGTTTCCAAGCATGAGAAGAAGGGTCTTCTTGCTGCAACTACTTCATTCCTCTTCATGGGAGCATGCCAAACAACTATGGAGGGTTCATTCATGGATCCATACATCATCTTACTCCCAATATATGGTAAGAAATCTATTTTACATTGGATTATTTGTATGCTCTTACCATTATTTTACAGTGCATGGCTCTACGAGAGGGCAAGCTTTTCAGATTGCTCCACGGGAAAAAATTGGGCCAACTTGTATGATGGAGGCAGCCATATTTTATATGGCCTTGGGAAAGTGTTTTATTTCATGTATGATCAGTTGATATACTCAGCCATTTGCTATTTATCAGTAGCTATCATGACATACATAGCTATTCCTGTAACACAAAACAACTTGCCATGAGATTTTCTAAAGCAGCAATTTGGGAAAACTGCGTTTTCACTCTTGGGGAAACTGTTGGTACACTCTTGCAACACATAAAACCTTCAAAATTTTCCTCATTTTATTGCTTATCATGACTTCCTTGCTGATATGGATCAGATTTTTATAAGAAGCATGATTATGAGAAAGGCACATGAGTTGGATGTGTCCTTAAGTGAGAAAAACTCTCACATTTTCTGCAATACATGTTCTAAAGGGAACATGAGAGGAGGCATGGCTACAGCAACATATTTTCTTAATTGTGGGGTAAGCCATGGAATTGGTAATTTTATCCATCCATTGTATGTATATGGGCAGATGTTTGACCTTATGTTGCTGATTCACTCATCTATTTTACTGTTCAATAGTAGAGGTGATATTCTTGTACAATACTTGCCATGCTATTTTCCGCAGCTGCAGTGGATGAGGATGCATTATAACCATATGAGGCATTGTTTTCACTTGATTCAAATGGTATAACCTACAGCAAACATGTCATGGGGACACTCTATGGTGATCTTGTCCTATTCATCATAGATGGCATGTCTTGGGCCAGCTGATTTTTCATTGATGGAGGGGAGATTCTTTGGGGGAACTACTATTCATTTTGCCATTTGAGGGAAATACAATTGCAGCCCAGGATCAGCATACACTCCACACTTGTCACAAGTGGGGGATAGGAAAATATGGGGCAAGTTATAGTGCTTTCCATGATCATATTTCAGCCCACCTTCATTTCCGGAGCTCAAGGTGGAGGGAGATTTTTCATGAGTTGTCTTATTGGGAGGCAACTTATTTTTATGATTGTTGGCCTGGGGATGAGAGATTCATATGGGGGATGATCAGTCCTATTATATATCATATCTCATGCCTCAAGGAGGCCCTTAGATAGCTCTTGTTCCTTCATGGATACTTGTTTCTACATGATAGTTGTTTTGGGAGTGTTCACCCCAAAGCTAGATTGCATATGGAGGGACAGTTGGAGACTTGTTTTGCTGATATGGCATCCATTTTCCTAAGGATATCATCACATGAGGATGCTACAGGAGGAAGGGTAGAAATAAACTCAGTTCATCCTTGCAATTGCTTGAGGGCAAGCAATATTTTGAGAGGGGAGGACTGTAATGTCCCAAAATTTATGGGACATTAAATTTTGTTAAAAAGATGAATAAAATGGGTAGGGGACCAATTATTTGCATGATTAGAGAATAAAAATCCTCTAAGTATGAAAGAGGATCACTTTAGAGTTGGATTTCACACCTCCATGTGTGAAAGGAGGTTTTTGTAAACATGCTTGGCCAAGGTTGACTAAGTCAAATTGCGTTGGCATGAGTTGGAAAGCACTATGTTGGACAATGTAGGAGGGAAGATTATAGAGAAGAGGAAACCCTAATTCGAAATAGGGTCTATGGAGGGAAATATCATTGTATAAAATAGGAGCAAGGCAGCCATTGTGGACATCTTTGATCATTTTTACATCCAAGTCTTAGAGACTTGTTGCTGCCTCTTGCTGTTCAGCAGAGCTGCAGTGCCCTCGAGCAAGAGGGAGTCCTATTGAGGATTTCCTCTCCTTCTTGAGTAGCTCATGAATTATTGCACTCATCCTCCATATTCCATCATTCAGGCCATTAGCTTCATCCATCTACATCAGCGCAGTTTCTGCAGCAGATATTGTGCAGTGTTGCTAGGTGTTGCTGGGGAAGTTTCCACACACCATACGAAGCTTGTTTTCCAGTGGGGAGAGGTTCTATTCATTGAAGGATCATCAATGATGGTTCTTGAGCATATCTCACCATATTTGGCATCAGGCCAACCACATTCCATCATTGGTAACATAGTCCCTTCAGTAGATAGCGTTTTCATAGAGGAGATTTGATGTGAGGGATTGACAATCACTTGGAGGAGAAGTCTTGGGTCAAAGGATCAGCCTTTCACTTCAGATTTCTATTGGAGGAGGATTCTACATTTTTTGCAGCCATTTCAGCCTTCTCCATGTATTTCCAGTTCTTGAGTAGCTGCTACCCAGCTACTCTGGCATTTCTACAAAATGCCAATTTTTGTGTAGATTTCAGCCAATCCTTTTAGAGGATTGATTTATTGTATTTTCAGGGGTTGATATCATGCTCCCCCTTCTTATTTGAGCTTACATTGTCATATCTATTTATTTTCATTATTTATGCAGCAGCCCCTTATATGAAATGTTCAGTCATGGCCTAGGGCTTGTTTATGCAGCAATGTATTTCACATTTTCATGTACAGGTTTCTTGAGGATTCTAGTGCCTTTATTGAGTGATTATTTCCTCAAGAATTTGTATTCTTATTTGCTGCTATGTCATAATATGATGGCCATTGAGTTCTCCAGCATTTTATGTGTCCATGGATTCACTGCTATTTTCCATTAGATGTATTTGCTTATTGTTGTAGCTCTATCTTGAGGTATTCTCAATAGAGAAGCTTTTCCTAATAGGAAATCTCACATAGCTATAGACAGAGTCTGCGAAGGGCCAGGTAGCCTTTGGAACTCACCCTCTCTTTAGAGGTGACATATCTGGAAAATTCCCCCACAGTCTATCTCTGGAATAGACTTTTCTGAAAAAGGGACATTACATTTGTGCAACCAACAAAACCCTCTAACTACTGTCCATTTAGGTAGTGATCTTCTTATGCAAACCAAAGTCTCACCTGAAGCAGTATGAAGTGGCATTGGAACCAGGTTTCCACACCCTAAGGGAGCATTTGATGTGTAATTTAACCTTTCTTATCGAATATAAGGCTTATCAGCCCGCACGATACTTCACAGAAAACAATTCTAAGCACTGATGAAACCCTTAACATATATGTGCCAACATATTATTATACTTCAGTCAAATCTAGATTATTAGAGTAGAAACAATACTCGTGCAATCACACAGATAGTTTTCCAGTAATATCCTTAACACAAGTGTAATCCTTACACGAACACAAATACCTTTTCACACATAATTAACTTAGATAAATGCACATCCAAAAAAAACATATCAACAAATAATTAACATAGTCATGCATAAACAAAAAAATTGCAAAAAAGTTCGCCAAGAATTCTTCTTTATTAATAAGTCTTCAACCCAATACAATTCCTTCCATCTGTGCACTCAACAACAGAGTCCTTACACATAGCTCAAGATTAGGTCTCCGTGCACACAACCAGTAGGAGCCTTTCTACCCTGAACGAATACAAACTAGATCAAAACATCAACATAAATGTAACATCACTAAACTTAACTTAGCTTAATTGTTCTTACTCAAATCAACTTCTTACATATTTATATGACTTCAATGCGCACATACCATGGTCTCAAACCATGGTTTGATACTCATGGTTTCCATTTTTACCCATTAAAATTATAAAGGAGCTTTGACCCACCCCAAAGCCCCTTTACTTCTGTGCACAACACGTTTCAACACAATTTAACCAAATTTATACAAAAACATCACCATAGGGGACCCCATCCCAACAAGTCTCAAAATGTAGGAGTTTTTAGATATTGTTAGATCATCATGGTCATCACCCCTAGTACCTACACAAATCCAAAAGATGGAGGTGGTATCCTGTAATTTGGGAAGATTAAAGGTTGTAGATAAGTTGTGGGTAACTAAGAGGAAAAATGAGTTACATAGGGAGATAAAGGAAATAGATAGGGAGGTTGTGAAATTAAATAACCCTAATGACTCTTGGGTTTCCCGATTGAAAAACAAAAAGGAAACTCCAGGACCTATCCATGAGGAAACACAAAATACTAAAAATATAAGAGGATGAATGGCAGATGAATATTAGGGCAGCATGGGTGTCATATGGGGACAAGACCATCCAATATTTCCACATTTTGGCATTGTAGATAAATAAGGAAAATACCATTTGGTACATTAGATATGATGAGAAAACATCCTAACTAATCGAAAGGACATTCAAAATGAGGCTGTGAGGTTTTTTAATGATCGATTTAGGGTGAAGGAGGGAATAAACTTCACATAATAGCTTGAATTTTCCAATCTATTCCCATTCATGGTGGACACAAAGGTCAATTTGGTGATGTAAAAGCTGAACATTGAAGAATTACAAGGGGTTATGAAATCAATGGCTAGAGACAAAAGCCTTGGCCTAAACAGTTGGCCAAAAAAATTATTTATATTCTTTATAGATCTAATGGGACTAACCTTCTGGGTATGGTAGAAGAATCAAGAGAACATGGATATATTCAAGGTCATTAAACACTACTTTTGTCACCCTAATTCCAAAAGTATCTAAACCTTATAGATTTGCAGACTACAAACCTATCTCCTTATGTAACGCAATGTATAATATCATATCTAAAATCATATAAAATAGAATCAAACATGCTCTGTCACTTCATATAACACTAGAGAAATTTGGATTCTTATCCAATCGACAAATACAAGATGCAGTTGCCATCACACAAGAATGCATACACATGATAAAATCATAAAGAATGGTACCATGCCTAATGAAAATATATTTGATCAAGGCATATGATAGTGTTGATTGGGAATTACTCAATATGATCTTGCACAAAATTGGTTTTGAGCACAAGATTATTTACTGAATTATGGCATGCTTGACCTAAGAAACTTCGTCGTTATCATTAATGGGTTACCATTAGACTTCTTCGGGATCTCAAGGGGGCTCCATCATGGATGTGTATTATTTCACTATTATTCATATTAGTCATAGATAGACTAAGAAGGGGCATCAATGAAGGTACATCTCAAGGCTTAATCATAGGTTATCAAGTGTAAAGGAAAAACTACATCACACACCTTATGTTCATTGATGACATGCTATTCATAGGTCAAATAAAAAAAAAAATGGTGGGATTTTCATCACATCTTGTTCATATTTGGCATTGTGTTTGGGCTGATAATAAGAAAACAAAAATCTGAATTGTTCATGGATATTTTGGATGAAGTTATAGTGGGGAGAGTTCCAACATTTTTAGGTAAATGTAGTTTCGCTTGCAGGGGGTTTAGATACCTGGGATTTAAATTGAAGCCAAACAACTAAGAATGTGTCGATTGGTAATAGTTAATCAAGAAAACTTAAAAAACTGAGTCAGTGGGCACACAAATTGTTGACCATGGGTGGAATATTGATCATGATTAAAGTGATCTTGCAGAGTTTTTTAGTATACTAGATGCACCTATTCAACATTCCTAGACAAGTCATAAAAAAATAGATTCAATCATTGAAAAATTCCTCTCATATGGGGAAGAAAGAAAAAATAAAGTTCGTTTGGTCAGGCTAGAGGTCCTCACTTGGGAGGAAGGTGATGAAAAATGGGGGATCAAAGGAATTAATAGTTTTAATCCAGCCTTGCTCGCAAAAAATATTTGGAGATCGTTCCAAAGTACAAGCCTATGGAAATAGGTGGTCAAAGAAAAATACCTCAATAACCTGTCCCTTGAGGAGTGGATTATGGAAGGAGCTCCTGGAAAACATGAAGCCTCTCATATTTGGCGCAAATGATGAAGACAAAGCATTGTTTGGTAGGGAATATTCAGTGGGAGGCTAGTCGGGGGTTGATCATTGTTGGACTTGACACCATCAAAGCTATGGGAACCTCACATCTACTTACAACTCATATCATACATTAAATTAATGATCTGGGTATCATAGTGCTTAATCAATTTCCCATCTCTAGTAATACTATGTAACAACCCTTGGTTGTAAAATAAGACCAAGGTCATGGGACATATACTCCAAGTTGAATGGGGGGTAAACATTATAGTTGGCATAACATGTGTTTTATTAATGGTTATGTAAATTGGAAAAGGAATTGGTAAAGGAAAATAGGAAATAATTGACATTTAATTATGAGAAATAAAGGAAAACAAGAGAAGAAGAATATGAAGGGACACAAATGTGCATGCAAGGGAAATTAGAGAGAAAATAAAGGAAAATGGAGAAAAATGGAAAAGGAAAGGAAGAGACTAGACATCAATGATAAAAACGCATTAGAGAAACAATTCATAGCTTTGGAAAATTATTCTTACACACTCTTCCACACTCTTGCACACTTAGAGAATTCTTGGAGCATTCTAGAATTCACTTGGATTTGGAGAGAAACAAGCAAGCAAACAAAGGATTTGGTGGGTAGTGGAAAATAAGGTTGGATTAGTAGTTAAAGTGGGGGCACATTTCAGGTAATAGGTTGTATGTGTGATTTCCTTGATGAGATTTCAATTCATGGTACATGCATGTCGTTCTTTGACTATGTTTTTGTAATTGGCATGGGATTTTCATAAATTGAAGTGGTTTCAACATTGCATTTCCATTTCCTAGATAACCATGATGTCTTGGGTTTCCCATTTTTATTTTCAAATTGGTTCTTAGTTTCCCTATGGAAATGGTTTGGGATAGAATATCTGGAGCCCTGGAAAAAATTGGGTTCCTCGTCGCTATGGGTTGAGATGGTAGTTCTCTGGAGCCTTGTAACAACTTGGGTCCCTAGAGGTTGTGGGTTGAGATAGGAGTCCTTGGATCCCTGGAAAATTTGGGAAGATATCGATCTAGTTTGGTATTAGTGATTTATGGACCATTTAGGTGAAATCAATGTGGTTGAGGGTTGAGGTGGTTTGGACTCTAGAAGCCCTAGTTGGTTCTATTTTGGTTTACCCCATATGATCCCACATTCATGATTGGAATATAGAAAGAGGGTGATTAGATGAAAGAGATATTTGGTTCAACCCAATCTAAGGTTGAGTGGTACATGTAAGTCAATGAATTGATCGGTATTTTCATATGTCAATATGATATATTTTCCTATTGTGATCTATGAGCTCATGTAATGGTTATTATGTTGATCTTATGACTGATTTTCTTGGTTTCTATTCTGGTTACATGATGGTCATATGCATGGTTATATGATGTGCTCTTATTATGGATCTTGTTCATGATTCGATAAGTTATTGAATGGTTAATGAATGAATTAACTAACAAGTGTTCATGCAACTAGCTTGAGAGGGTCTTGACCCTTCTTGGTGATTCTCTGTTGAAGTTGAGAAGATCACAATCACATGTTAATTCATGACCTATAGCTATTATGTTTACCATTTGTTGTTGAAATTTCCATCATGAATGTCTTGCTAAATACATTTCTTGAGTATTGATTTTTTATATTTGTTATCATCTTAGACATGTTTATGGAAATTTATCGACACCTTTTGGCAGTGGTTTGAAGGACATCCCTAAAAAAGTGGCACAAATATTACAACCATTAGCACGTAAAAGAGGAATTTTTGGTCATAACATCATTGAGGAAGGCTCATGCGTGCAGTTTGAGCCCTTCAACTGCATGCACAAACTGTCAAGGGTTCGGTTGGGAGGTAAAGTTTGTGAAAAGTAAGTTCCAGCTTAGGGTATGATCACCAAAGGTTTTAGGTTGAATTCTTTGGGATTTGGTGTTCCTGAGAGGTATCATTAAGCTTCCGATTTATAGACCCCACTTCCATATGTAGAATTCAGAGGTTGGGTCATATCATAGTGACACTCAACTCTTGTTTACCCTAGAGGGCTTGATCAGGAGATCATATCCAAGTTGAAAAAATGCTCAAAAATGGAAGTGCTCAGAAATGGTTGCAATTTGAACGATCGAAAATACCTCGTCGTTGTGATTCTAGCGCTGTGAACGGGACTCAAAACCGATGTCGTATGTGAAAGTTATTGAGGTTTGAATTCATCCAGTGACCTCCAAAATAGGACTTTTTGACTATGATTTTGTCATTTTTTACAAAAAAATTATATGGAAAAAAAATTGGTTTTTATTAAGTTTTTGTAGGCCTATCAATGGGCGCCATGTGGCCTACCCAGAGGCTGCCACATGGCCCCAGGCCATTGGTTTAAAGGTCTATGTAAAATTATGGAAGGGCATGGGTTTCAAACCCTGACCCGACTACACAAGTAGGGCCGACCTGACCAACATGTTATGCAAAGAACTTGAATGTTGAACACTTGGGCGGAGGCTAAATGGACAGTCGGGTCGATGGCTTGTTGAACGTTGGGTGAGTCTGGCGGAGTAAATGCATGTTTAGGTGTTGAACGATAGCCCTCAGGGCTAAGCTCTAAAGCTATATGCCTAGAGCTCAAAACCATAGGCTAAGCACATTCTGTTATGGCAGAGTTTGAAGGGGGCTAGCCCCAGTACTAAGCCCCCTTCCGACATGACCTTATGTTCTGACCAAGGGCGCAGTCTCCAAACCTTATCCACCAAAAAATTAAACTGTCCGGAAAACTCACATGTGAACGCGCCCTCCAACTAACAGTTAAATTTAAATTTATCCCTAAATTGGAGCATGGTTCCACCATTTCTGTCTGCCTACCTATTCCGGAGAGCTTAATTGGATTTCCTCCAGTTTTGGAGGAGGTTTTTTAGTGCCATTGGGAAAAAACTTGTTAGGGTCATAACTCTCTCAATTTTTGACCAAACAAGATGAAATTTTAGTCAATTTTGGGTCTCTTCGACCTTCTATAGAGTTTTGAATAGGTTTCAGAGTGAAAAATGTGTTTTACAGCAAATTTTTCTTCATGGAAAAGGAAAAAGCCATTAGGACCATCAGGGAGATGGAGATGTATTGGGTTGTACTTCACTGTTTGAGGTGAAACAAAAGCCATTTTTATCTTATTTTTGTCTTCTTAAGTCAAATTCATAGATTTTTTTTCCTTTTTAGGCATAGTTTTCACTTTGTAACCATTTTGAGCAAATTAATAGAGCAAGGACATGCCATTGGAGAGCCTTGGACAGGCAGATGTAGTTCAGGAGGGGTGAACTGCCTCAACATTTTGTTGTGTTATTCTATGGTGAATTTTACTTGTTCTGTATTTCTGCTATGATATATTAAACAATAAATTTAAATAACAAATCCTCACACATACAACTCAAAAACATTACCAAAACTATTTTGTTTAACCTGCAAGACATGGAGAACACTTTGCACACTAAATTAAATGGAAATGGATACTTTGCATAGCATTACAAATAGTTCAATTTTCAAATCAGTTTGTATCAGATATTGAGTTTTACTCTGCATTTGTTCTTGTGCAATGATATAGTTGAATTTTTGCAAGTTTTGATGCTTACTAACGTTAAACTCAACAGAGGGGAAGGACAATTTGTTAGAGCACAAAGTAATCCTCAACCAAGGAGGGCCAGATAGCCTTTAACTCCACCTTCTAATTCACCCTCAAGAGCCATAGAAGAAGTCTCAAGCATGTCTTCAAGAGAAGGAGAAGCTCCTGAAGACATTGATCCCAAAGAAGAGGAACGAGTGTTCCGAAAGGATTTTTTGGACATGACTGAGATGGTGAGGATACTCTACCAAGAAAGGAATGATAGGCTTGTTGGAGCAGGGTCTAAAAAAAACAAAGAAGGAGAGGGTTCTTCAAGAGGAAAGAAAATTGATGACAAGTCAAAGAAATCACATGGAGGAAATGGTGATCCACCATCCCCATCTTCATCCTCTTCCTCTACATCGTCATCGTCTACTTCGGTGAACCAATCTCACAAGTCTAAAACCACTGGTAAAAGTCCATTTTTAAAGCTTGATGTTAAATTTGAGTTGCCTATGTTTAATGGTGAAGTCAATGCAGAGACACTTGACAATTAGATAAGGCAGTTTGAGGTTTACTTGAGGATATAGAACCTTCATCATGACGACACCAAGATACAGTTAGCCTCTTTGAGAATGGATGGAGTAGCATTGGTATGGCAGGAAGCCAAAACCAAGGATGAAATTAAAAAACATGGTAAGATCACTTTATCATGGGCTGAATTTATTACTGTAATTAAAAATAAATTTTATCCATTAGCTCATTTACAAAAAGCTATCATGAACTGGAAAAAATTCAGACAACTTAAGGGACAAAATGTACAAGACTACACCCAAGAGTTTAGGAAAAGAGCACTCTTATTAGGGCTAGACTTACAAAGTCAAGATACTTTGCTGAAATATATAGGTGGTTTGAACAACTACCTTAGACATACTATCCTTATGTTCAATCCTACTAGTCTAGACGAAGTTTGTGTACAAGCTACACATTTAAAGGCTAGAGGGAAAAACACTTTTGATGAGGGTAGAAACAAGCCTTTTAAGGGAAAAAACAAAGATAAAACCTCTAAGGGAAAAGGAAAAAAAAATGCATCTGTCAAACAGGAGGGTGAGAAAGTGATATGTAAACATTGTTCAAGAGAAGGCCATGAAGAGAAAAAATTTTGGAAACTTCATCCTAAAAAAAGAACTCAGTTTAACAAAAACAAAGGAAAGAAGAAAATTGCAGCTACTATAACTACACCACAAGACTTAGGTGATGATTCAAGTGACAAAAAGAAAATTGTAGCCATGCTTTTGAACATTATGAAGGGTAAAGAAACTAAAACTAAGCCAAGCACTAGTACTTCAAACTGTCATGTACAAGCTCCAAATGAGGAAGAAAGAATTGAATTGTTCCATGTGAGGGTAGTCTCAAAACATACAAAAATTGACACACTATTTGACAGTGGGTCACAAGCAAATCTCATATCAAAATACTTGGTCAAATAGCTTAAACTTGAGACCATTCCACATCCCAATCCATATCCACTTGGATGGATATGCAAGGATGCAAACTTACAAGTCTCAAGAAAGTGCATATTTCTTTTTGCAATTATTGCACACTTTATTGACACAATTGAACTTGATATAGTGTCGTTTGATATATAAGGAATTGTTTTAGGAAGTCCTTACTTATTTGATAGGAAAGGATCTTCCATTGCCATAAAAATAAGTATCATATTTTCAAATATGGCAAGGATTTTATTGTCAGAGCACATCGCAAGAAGACAAATATAACAATGGTAAATGCAGGACAGGTAAAAAGGCTAGTGAATTCTAGTAAGATTTTTGTACTTCTTATGGTTAAGCCTAAGGTTGATGTGAATCATGAGTCATTTGAAAATTGTGATTCCAAGTTAAAATAAGATTTATATGATGTAGTTGATGCACATCATGAGATGTTTTAGGAACCAACAGGTTTGCCTCCTAAAATGGAGATTCAACATGAAATATAGTTGCAACAATATTGTCCTCTTCCTAACATAGGCATGTATCGCATGTCTATCATGGAGAATGCTGAAATAAAGAGGTAAATTAAGGACTTGTTGGAAAAAGGTTCCATAAGACCAAGAACTTCGCCATGTGGGTCACCGATAGTGTTGATTCCAAAGAAAGATGGAACTTGGTGCATGTGTGTGGACTTCAAGGCATTGAACAAAATAACGGTAAAGAATCGTTACCCACTCCCAAGGATAGATGATTTGTTAGATCAGCTGAAAGATGCTAAATATTTCACTAAGTTAGAATTACGTAGTGGTTATCATCAAGTTATAATTGCAGAAAGTGACATTTGGAAGACAGCATTTAAAACCAAACAGGGACTCTTTGAGTGGCTTGTTATGCCATTTGGTTTATGCAATGCACCTGCAACTTTCATGTGATTAATGGATGATGTCTTACTTCCTTTTCTTCATGATTTCATTATTGTCTACTTAGATGAATCTTAATTTTCAGCAATACTAGAGAAGATCATGTCATGCATGTTAAGAAAGTACTTGATGTTTTGAAGAAAAATCAGTTATTTCTTAAAATGTCAAAGTGTGAATTTGGAAAGACTTCTTTGGTTTATTTGGGACACATAGTAGGAGGAGGTGCTTTGAGAATTGATCCTTATAAAGTAGAAGCCATTGTGAATTGGCCTACTCCCAAATCCATTACAGAGGTAAGAATTGTTTTGGGTTCAGCTCAGTATTGGAGGAAGTTTATTTCTAACTTATCTGCCATAGTAGCTCCTATGCATGCAGTGACAAGTGTGAAGCGTGCTTTCCAATGGGGAGGCAAGCAACAGAAAGCTTTCGAGTCTTTGAAAGAGAATATAAGTTCAGCTCCATTCATTGCATTACCGGACTTGAGATAGCCATTCGAGATTTAGACTGATGCTAGTGATTACGCCATGGTTGCAATTCTCTTACAGCATGGTAAGCTTATCGCATTTCATTTTGAGACATTTAATGGTGTTGTTGTGAATTATCCTACATATGAAAAGGAGTTGTATGCATTGGTACAAAGTGTCAAAAAGTGGAAACACTATTTGATGGGCAAAGAAATAGTTGTTCATACCAACCATCAGCGTTTACAGTTTTTGCAGTCGCAAAGTAAATTACAGCAGTCACGACAATTCAGATGGATGGGTTTCCTACAAAAATTTCACTTGGTAATAAGGTACAATAAAGGTATTTTAAATAAAGTTGCTAATATGCTTTCAAGGCCTATTATTAGTGCTACTACTTTACTTAATAATGATTCTATTGTACATGAGAGCTACATAGAACAGTATGCATTAGATGTTGATTTTAAGGATGTGTATGCTAACTTGAGTGAAGGGAATCATGTTGAGGAGAATGATTATCACTTGCATAATAATTTGTTGTTTCATATGGGCAAGTTATGTATACCACAGGGGGAGAGACTAAGTGTCATGAGAGAAGCTCATTCTTCTCTTTTTGCTGGACATTTCAGGGTAAGCAAAACGGTGGCACATTTACATAGGTATTGTTATTGGCCTCGCATGGTAGATAGTATTTCACGTTTCATTAGAGGTTGTTCATTATGTGCTATAAGTAAGCCTAGCAATTGGAAGCTTTGTTTATATACGCCATTTTCGGTACCTTCTAGACCATGGGAAAGTGTTTCTATGGATTTTGTGGGAGGTCTACCATTGTCTAGAAAGAAGCATGATTATCTTTATGTAGTAGTTGATAGATTCAGCAAGAGGTGCATTCTTATGCCATGTAAGAAATATAAAACTGTTGAACAAATTGCTGATTTATATTTTCAACATGTATGGGTTCATTATGGCTTGCCTACTTCTATTTTTAGTCATAGGGATTCCAAATTTGTTGGGAATTTTTGGTGGACAATTTATGGAAGATGATGGACACCAAGTTGAAGAATATTACTACTTTCCATCCGCAAACAGATGGCCAAACATAGGTAGTGAATAGAACCATTGTACATCTCTTGAGAGGTTATTGCAACAAGCATCCCAAGCTTTGGGATGAGCACTTGTATTACATTCAGCATGCTTACAACAAGGCCAAGCACTCTTTTGCAAATACTTCACCTTTTGAAGCTTGTTTTGGGTATTTGTCTAAGTCACCTTTAGATTTCATTCTTGAGAAGGATGTTGCCATTGATGGGAATAGTGACATTGACAAAGCTCGCATGTTCATTGAAATAATTCAGCTCATACATCAGCAATTTCAAGAACAACTTGAAAAAATTCAAGGCAAGTACAAGAAGAGGCATGAAAAACAAAGAATTGATCGTAAGTTTCAAGAAGGAGATGAGGTATGGCTGCATATTAGTAAGGAAATAATTCAAGGAGAAGGTAAAATTCTGAAGCCTATTCTTTACGGTCCATTCAAGATTCTTAAACAAGTTGGAAATAATGCTTTTCAACTAGATTTTCCTTCATATATGCAAATGTATTCCATTGTGAATGTGGAAAATTTACATTTGTATGAACCTCCTTTAATTGTTGATCATGAAAGTGACATTCAACTACCATCCATAGAGGATTTCTCACCAAAATTTTTGGATGAGATGAATAAGGATGCTATCCTTGATAGAAGGACACGCACTTCGAGGAGGGGAAGTGTTGATTATCTTTAGAGTATTCTTAAAGGAAGCAAACTGAGTAAGGAAAAATGGATGGAGGTGAAAAAGGTGAGGGATCTATACCCTCATCTTCCGAACAGGTAATTGAAGGATTTTAGGGTCCAAAAGCTTCCCAATGGGGTGGTGTGATCAGGACATCATGTCCAAGTTGAAAAAATGCTCAAAAATGGAAGTGCTCGGAAATGGTGGCAATCTGAACGACCGAAAATTCCTCGTCACTGCAATTCGGGTGCCATGAACGAGACTCAAAACCGATGTCATATGTGAAAGTTACTGAGGTTTGAATTTGTCCAATGACCTCCAAAACATGACCTTTTGACTATGATTTTGTCAATTTTTTACAAAAAAAATATAGGGTAGAAAAAGTTGGTTTTTATTAAGTTTTTATAGGCCTATCAATGGGTGCCACGTGGCCTGCCCAGAGGCTGCCATGTGGCCCCAGACCATTGGTTGAAAGGTCTATGTAAAATTATGGAGGGGTATGGGTTTCAAACCCTGACCTAACTACACGGGCAGGGCCGACCCGACCAACATGTTATGAACAGAACTTGAACGCTGAACAGTTGGGTGGAGGCTAAATGGACAGTTGGGTCGATGGATTGTTGAATGTTGGACGAGTCAAGCGGAGTAAACGCATGTTTAGGTGTTGAACAAGCGAAGGTTATGGATTAGCCCTCAGGGCTAAGCTTCGAAGCCATACGCCCAGAGCTCAAAACCATAGGCTAAGAACATTCTGTTATGGCAGAGTTTGAAGGGGGCTAGCCCCAGTACTAATCCCCCTTCCGACGTGACCTTATGTTGTGACCAAGGGCACGGTCTCCAAACCTTATCCGCCAGCAAATTAAATTGTTCGGAAAACTCGCATGTGAACGCGCCCTCCAACTGACAGTTAAATTTAATGTTATCCCTAAATTGGAGTGTGGTTCCGCCATTTCTGTCTGCCCACCTATTCTGGAGAGTTTAGCTAGAGTCCTCCAATTTTGGAGGAGGTTTTTTTACTGCCATTGGGAAAAAATTTGTTAGGGTCATAACTCTCTCAATTTTCGACCAAAAAAGATGAAATTTTAGTCAATTCTGGGTCTCTTCGACCTTATAGAGAGTTTGGAATAGGTTTCAGAGCGAACAGAGGTGTTTTACAACAATTTTTTCTTCAGGGAAGAGGAAAGAACCATCAAGGCCATCAGGGAGATGGGGTTGTATTGGGTTGTACTTCATTGTTTGAGGTGAAACAAAAGCCATTTTTAGCTTATTTTTGTCTTCTGAAGTCAAATTCATGGCGTTTTTTGCTTGTTTAGGCATATTTTTCACTGTGTAACCATTTTGAGCAAATTAATAGAGCAAGGACATGCCATTGGGGATCCTTGGACCGGCAAATGTAGCCTAGGAGGGGTGAACTGCCTCAACATTTTGTTGTGTTATGCTATGGTGAATTTTACTTGTTGTGTATTTCTGCTATGCTATATTAAATAGTAAATTTAAATAAAAAAATCCTCACACATACAACTCAAAAAAATTATCAAAACTATTTTGTTTAACCTGCAAGACATCGAGAACACTTTGCACACTAAATTAAATGGAAATGGATACTTTGCATAGCATTACAAATAGTTCCATTTTCAGATCAGGGCTTATAAAAGTGGGTAAATGTGGGAGGAGGCATTACATAGTACACATGATTATTTTGGTTGGACGTCCTCCACTGGTCTTCGTCTCTCAAAGGCCTACGTGGAAGATTGGGATTGATATAGAGAGAGGATATACGAATAATGTATCATGTTATTGAATAAGAAGGACAAGTTGGCATGGGGGGGAAGGTAGATTGTTGGAATAATTCATGTCAAAGTAATATATAAATACATAACTCAAGGAACTGACCATCCTAGACATGATTTATGGAAAAATTGGCTTTGCATTGGGAGATCCCCCTAAAATTGAAATGCTCCATGTGGCTATTTACACATAATTTGATTTTGACATGGTAAAACCTCACCAAAAGGGGTTTTCAAGGGCCATGTTTCTGCTTCTTATGTGGGAGGTAAATCGAATAGGTATTTCATCTCTTTTTCTCATGCCATTTCACAATATCCATATGGAAAGTGGTAGAAATGAAGCTCCATATTCTAGGTACCATTCACTCCCTCTTACTGTTCTTTCCATGCAAGCAATGAGGGTGAAATCAAAAATTGAATTGTGATGTGAGAGCATCTCCTCCTGCTATTGTTTCATGTTCCTTATTGGATTTCTAATGTGGACACTTGGTTTCATATTGTCCATACTCATGGTAATGAAAGCATTTAATTTTACTAAGGTATTTCATATTTCCATGGTTCTGGTTGGATTATGCCTCACCCTGGGCCTTCTTTCCATTGGCATTCTGTCCTTTTCCAACTAGAGCAAAGTCTTCTTCCTCATCAGTTATGTATGAGACTCCATCTCTAGTGTTTCTTCTAATATCCTCCCGCACTAAGTCAGACCAAAGTCTCTCCTAATTCGGTATATTGTCTCTTCTATTAACTAAATCCTAATAGCTATGCCAAGAATTCAAAATCCCAAGGAGCGTTAAGCTCATAGTTCAGATGGTGGCATATTCTATCCAAATACCCTAATTTCATCTCTGATCTAAGAGAATCTGGATAGGTATTGAACTATGGTTTCATTTTTCTGGATTCGAATGTTCCTAAGCTTATATTTCAATGCAAATTTCCTGGCATCACTTCTGCTTTCAAATAAATTTCTAATGGTTTTCCACATTGCATAAGTAGTATTCTTGTCGTGTAAATTCAAAACCACACGGTCTTTGGCTCCCTCCAAAATAATCTTCATGTATTTTGGAGTGTCTTTCTTCCATTGAGCTTGTTCTTATGGATTAGAGTTTGGTGGTTTTGGAATATTATTTTTTGTATACTCTAATACTCCATTTTCATATAGGAAAACTCCCATCATGTATTTCCAATAACAAAAACTTTAGGTGCCCTCCAATGCATACTCAAGCCTTAATCCATTGAAAGACATTGTTCCTACACTAAAGAATATAGTACCAAAAACTCTGTAAATCAAAAATTTTCTGAGAGAAGATCTGGAACCTTGGTTTCAATGTAGCATTCAGTAGCTCTTATAACATGTAGAAATATCTAAAAATTTTCAACTTCTAATGAATTCATATTTAAAACAATAGACACGAATTTCTTCTACTCAATATGCGGAAACAAACACATACAATAGAAACACATGTAATAACATGCAACCATTTAATCACAATGAACACAATAATTTTTTACTGGGGAACTCAACTGGAAAAAACCCCTCCTCTATTTTGCATTAAATCAGATGATAATATAGATTTGTTACAATGACAACTTCAATCCTTTAAGTACCACCTGCACTGCAATACTGATCTCCTGCTCTCTAGCCTACTCTGACCAATGCTTAGCAAAAATAGACCTCAACCTTCCTCCTATTTCCTTGTGCAATACTTGAGGAAGTTAAATCCTAAAAAATAGGAGAATTCCATGTTCCCTTGCAGAAATCTTGAAGGAATTAATCACCTACATTATGCCTTTTTCCTCCACTCAACTAGGCAATTCGACTTGCATGCATGATTAGGGATATTTTTAGTCAATTGACTAGTTAACAAAGAGATCATTGTGTTAACAAAAATTACAACTACTCAACTGAATTCCTACTCACTCTATTCATGACTAGAGCTTAGATAACTAATTTTCACTCACTATAATTCCACTATATTGCTATATCTTAGGAATCAACTCACAAACAACTCTACTTCTTACCCACAAACTTAAATTCATTGACTTAACTAAGTGACTTGGTCATGTCACTCCTTCTAACTACAACTCAAGTCATCCTATTGATGTGGAAATTTTAATTTATCCATTTGACTAAGGCATAAGTCAAATAAATCATTTTCTTTCTACAATTTAACATCTATAATTTTCATTCTTCCACAAGGAAAGGAACAGGTAGCACTAGTATGATATTAAGGGAGGAATATTATTAAAATGAGATGCCTAGTTGTGTGGAGGGTTGTAGCTGTAGGAAAACAAATCTAGGAGGCACATCGATAACTCTATAAAATCTTACATGTTTGACATCTGCAATTATCATAATTCAATTTGTTATACATGGCGGATTTCAATATCTTGTAAGCAGGGTGACCTTATGGAGTTTATTTTTCCTCGTAATTTGGTTTGGTTTGCTTCCTTTCCATTCCTAAATATCCCCTACATTTCTCTCATTTCTTTTATTTCAACACCATTACTCTTGGTTAGCTTGGGCATTGATCCCCACTCTCCACACAACCCTACTCTAGCTAAACCCTACTAGGCTAATAGGTCCTCGCCACCCAATAACTCTTATCAGATCTTGTTCCTATATTTTACTTGGATGCCATGCCAAGGAATAGGATGTGATTTCATCATGGGTCTGAGGGTCATGGCTCTTTGAGAAGACCTTGAGCCTAGGCTCAAACCTAGTCCATTGCAACAATTTTCTACTCTACCGCCCCATTAAAAGTTCAAGTGGAAATTCAACAATTGGAATCCTTAACCACCAATGGTCCTCATGGTTATTCAGACTCTGAAATCAAAATTTAATTTTCTAGCTAGGTCCTTGACCCTAATCACACTAGGGTATGACGAAATGAATACTTTAACTCCATTATCCTTCCATGGAAAATGATGACGCTTTTGGGTTGTCCTCAAAATAAAAACATGAGGCTCATACTGAGGTAATTTTTTGCCTCAATGAAATCCAAAGGATCCAATTTCATCATTGTTATTGTTTAGTTAGCATTGATTCCTACCTGACACATATCGATGGACATATTCAATGAAAGCACCAACCTTCTTTAGGGCCAAGTGCATAGGTTTTGGCCTCAATACATCCTCAAATAATTGATTCATGCCCAAGTTTTTTGTTTCATGTATTGGATTAAAAACTTTCTTTTATTTTCATATATGTATGGATGACCAACTACACTTGGCAAGTGATATGTATTAATTTTAACAATGCACCTAGACATATATCTAAATGTAGGATAGATCAACCTAAAACTATAATTTTAAGTATTTTGATGGACAACAAACTAGTAAGTTGCCTCCATTGTCCCTCGTTTGGTTTCCCTTATGACAAACCATCATAGAGAGTAGGAAAAGTAATGACCTTTTTTATGCCAATTTTTATAGTATAATAGAAGAAATTAATTAACAAAAATAAAAATAAATTATTATTTTTTTTGTAATTAAAAGTAATTTTAAAAGATTACTTATTTGATATTATTTTTGATAGTGCAATTTATTTTTATAACATAGAAAAGAAAACTAAAAATAATCAATATAGAATACACACACAACATGAAAACTTTTATATTTTATATTCATTTTTTTGTTGACATGACTATCTAGTGATTTGAACTTTGAATCTCATGGTTTATATAATACTTCATAACACAACGATCAATTAAGCTACTCCATGGACATATGTCATATTCACTATTAAACATAATATTGTTGTTATTATTTTCCATATGAATTTTTCATTTTAATATGATCAATTTTATATAATTTATGAGGTAAAATGATTTATTAATATGGAATTATTATTATTATTATTTATAATATATATATATATATATATATATATATATATATATATATATATATATATATATATATATATATTCATTTATAAATTTAATTTATTCTTCTTTTTATTTTTTTATTTTATGAAAATTAATTATATTGTAGCCAATTTTTATTTCATTTAATAGATATTAAAGTAATCTAGTCAATTATGGTTAACTTCGGTGGCTCAGTTCGAATGACTATTATCTTCCCCACTTGGATTCAAATCTCTACTTATGACATGATCAACTATAATGTCTTGGATAAGTATTGTCGTAATGACTTCTTGTCTATGAATATGGTTGTATTCAAATCTCCACTAATAATATGATCAACTATAATGTCTTTGATAAATATTGTTGTAATGACTTCTTGTCTATGAATATGGTCGTATTCAAATCTCATCTAATAACATGATCAACTATAATGTCTTTAATAAATATTGTTGTAATGACTTCTTATCTATGAATATTGTTATATTAAATTTGAGCTTTTGAAATCTTAAATGAATATACTTAAAGCAACATCATTTCACTGAAGGCTAATTTTAAAAGTATGCTTATTAAACAATAATAACATTAAAAACACATAGTTTTAAATTATTAAAACCTAATATCTCAATGACATTAAAAAACAATGGTTTGCATTTATTCAACATCAATCTGTCATTCATTATTTTAGTGTCACATGTATGCATTTTGAAACGGTTATTCATGGAGCCCCAAGTCTCTAAAATGAACACTTTTTGATTTCTTATAATATCTTTTAAAACAAATACTTCTTTTCTTTGGTTTGTAGAAACTTGTTTGCATGCCATTAATATACAGGGGTAAATACGATTTTTTATGTAATTAAATTTTGTTACTTAAATTAATTTTTGGAGATATGTTTAAAGATGAAAAATTATTTTTGAATGTAAGAAATTTTGATAAATATTATTGATTTGTAATATGTAAATTATACACATGATGTTTTTTTATAAAATATTTTAAATGTGTTAGGATTTTATAGATTTTTTTATGTAATTTTGGTTATTTTTAAGGTAAAATAATTTATGTTTTAGAATTTGGGTGAATTATTTTTAAAAAACATGGAGATTAGTGAATTTTTTTGGGAAAAATTATGGAAATTTAGCCCATACTAGTTGTACTAAACAAAATAAGTAAATAAATTGAAATTGACAAATATTGTACTAGAAAAATGTTGTAGTAGAGCTAAATAACAAAAGTATAAAGTTAAAACATGCCAACATCCCTTGTGGGCATATTGCTTATATTCTAATTGCTTTACAAAACATAAAAATCAACAAAATACTTGCCATGGTTATTAGCTTCTTCGTGCCCTATATCATGAGGAAGAGAGTTTAGTAACCAATATCCATGTCTTCTAACATTTGGTATGATATATCTTCCTCCACAAAGTCTACGTAGATAGAATTTGTTCATATGATTAAAAGCTACAAAGTGCAACTACTTCATAAGATTGATGACCATTTTCCTTAACATATTACATTCTACCTTAAATAAATGTATGTTTTACTTTTATTGAGTTAGAATATTTATAATTGTTGCATTTGGAGAAGTGCAATAATGTTCAATTTCATAAACTTTGGAAGTCACCAATAAAAGATAATTTTTTATGCACTAAATGGGGTTGCCCGTGCTTCAAATCACTCATTAGAAATCCTTTGACTTCTTATAACCCATTAGTACAATAACAAAGATGATTGAAATTGAGAGTTAAATTGATGCAAAATTGTAAAAAAAAAGCCTTGAATCCAAAACATAAAAATGCCTCCAATTCCAAAAACCAAATAATAATACTACCATGGTATTCATAGATATAATTTTTGAAGTTGAAATTGAGAAGATTAGTATATCTAGAGCTCAATAGAGCCAAATAACCATGCCCCCGAAAGTAAACAAGAAAAGTGTCGAGAGGCAATAGATGGTTATAAGTGAAACCCAAAGAACTAGAGAGAGTTATGCAAAATAACTACTAATACAAAAATAATAGGAGAGAGAGGAATAATGGATAGAGAACATCCACACATTGAGCTTGAATATAATCCAACAACAAAAACACCTTGAGCACACATCAAAATTGAAGCCTTCAAATAGAAATTCCAAAAGACTATCTAGATACTAAAGGTGACTCCTACCTAGAACATTTAGATTGAATGGCCTTGCTCCAAATGATGTTGATAGCTTCTATAAGTTGATACATTACACCACCTTATTAATTAAAAAACTCATTGTGGGATTCAAAAAATGAGACAAAGTTTGATGTGAGCATGTGAGAGGGAGATGTTCTAGTCCTTTGAAATCATTTGGGCTTGATTTATATCTAATAATGAGGGAGTTGTGACAAGTGGGTATTTAAGGTGACATAACATGTGATGATATCCATAAGCTTAGAGAGATAATGAATTTCCATGAAAATGGAACCCCTTTTTTCACAACACCCTTTGATTAATGGTGGAGACGTCAATGGCTAGAGAATCAACCCAATGGTTGTGTTCTCTCAAAACGTGGAAAAATGAAACCTTGCATAGAATGCAGACCTGCTCATAGATTCTAGCTATAACCAAATTGAACTTGCTTAAAAACGGGGTTAAAGTCAAAATCATCAAGTTGATGATTATGCTTTAGTCTCTTATGACAATCAAACATTTTGTTCAAATTTCCTTTGTTAAGACAATACCATGTAAAGATAATGAGCCTTAAGTTGTTTATTTGTGGAATTTCCTAGACCCCAAGTAAATTTTGTTTCAAGTTTTCCTAAATATCTTTTATGACCCCCTTGCATCCACCACTCTTATAAAATTTACCGCCCTTTATAAATAACCTAAATGTTAAATATGATAAGAGGTTAGTCAAAATAATTGACTCGGTGATAATCATGTTACAAATTTATACTACAGATGAGAGTATTTTCATATTGGGTATGGAGCTTGAATATCTTCTTGATTCAGAGCTCTTGTTTTTGCCACATTGGATCCTATTTCCTAAATGGTCAGAAATTCTTTCCGAAGTATCGTCTTCAGGGGGGTTTAGAGGGGGCGACAATGATTTTATGAGCCCCCCCCGAAGCTAAAAATAGACGAAATTTTTCCTTGTAAAATATTTTAATTTCATAGTCAATTTGGGCTATTCATTAGGTAAATGATCTGATGGTATAAGTTATGTTAATTTAGGGTTTTATTTCCTTATAAGGCAACCCTTGATTTATATGATAGAAATTGTATTATGGTTGTGTATTATTGTTATATTAAAGAAAAACATAGGAGACTATGTGAGAGCGAAGATGAAATTACAAAAGATTTATTGTAGGTTGTGTTGTATCTTAAGAGACAATCCCTCGATTGTGAATGGAATCAGTGATTAAGACATTTTAAAAGTGTGTCACAGATCGTGGCAAGTGGAGGTGGGGCCGATCGCAAATCGCAATCGGCGATATGAAACCTTGTCGCACTTCACATTTCAGCCTTTATAACATATTCCTTAGCACCATTCCTCCTGAGATTGTGATGTGGGATGTGCGATGCGTGAGAGGATCCCATGGCTAAACTTTAAATACTTTAGACTCCAGCTTCGAAATATATCACATCTGGTCCTTGTATCGCAGTTCGCATTTCGGTGGTTTTAACCTTGTTCTATTCTTCTAAGCTTTTTAAATGCGATTTGTGATATGCGATTAGTCCTTCCACATGCGATTGCGATTAAGCCTCTGAACACTGTTCTGCATGTGTATTTTCACGACTCAACCCTGACATGTGTGCAATTTTCTGAACGCATCAATCGGCCCAACTCCTGAACTGTTATGCACGCGAATAAGCCTGAATTGACCCTTGTTGCATGTTTTTCTTATTTGTTACTCCTCTCGCTTATATTACACCTCCAATGCTGCCACTTCCCTGATTTTGGTTCCCATTCCCATGTGATAATGAATCCTCGTTGAGATTGTGGTTATCCTTTTGAGCATGTTGCAGGTCTTCTTGAAATTTTAACTATTATTCCTCAACAACCTCGAATTCTCATAACCTCTCTTGAATTTTAGCTGAGTCAAATTATGCTACAACATCTAGCTCCAATTTGGGACAAAAATTTGATAGCAAAGTTTTGAGAACTTGTAGATCAGTAGCATTTATTGGGCATGGAGTCAAAGAGCACTTGTAGATCAATAAGCTTTATTGGGCATGGAGTCAAAGAGAACTTGTAGATCAGTAACCTTTATTGGGCATGGAGTCGAAGAGCACTTGTAGATCAGTAGCCTTTATTAGGCATGGATTCAATCCCAAATGGGAGTTGATCCAGTATGAAATCCTCCCGAAACCTGCTACACTTTAGACTTCTTCCTTTATTCTTAAATTGAAAATACTGAACCTGAAATACTACAACTAAAAATGCACAACTTTAGAGCTTATTTATGGACAACTCCTACATATGTATTCATGCCTGAAATTAATCAAGTGAAGTCAACCTTCCAATGACACCAATCCAACATCTGCATGTTAAACCTAATGCCTCCATACTGTTGAAATTTCAAGATCACAATAGGGAGGTACCATGAAAGTTTTCCAGATACAAAGCTTTGCACATACCTTTGCATAAATTCTTGTTCATGACAAAAGAAATTTTTCATATAGTCAGCTACTGGATCATAGAAATGATGAGACAAAATTTCTGCTGCCTCCTTTTCTTGAAGATCTTGTTGATTTATACTTCTTTGAACAAGGCAGCTTCCCTCATTGTTTGACTCCTCAATTTGAGGTTGTATGTGAGAAGATTTATTGTTGTTTTCTGTTGAAAACCCTTTAGGCCAAAAAGATAAATCTAAGGTTTGTTCCTCATAATGCGGATGTTCTTCGTATAATGTCGATTCTTGAAAAAAATCTTCCCCCTCCTGCAACCACACCTAAGGAGCTACACTAGTCTCTCCTCTATTCACAAAATCATTAAAATTATGAAAAATGTAATGATATTTGAGGCTTTCAACGTGTAACTCAGTTGTTGCAACGAATATTTGACCACAATCTTCGGAATTCTTAAATTCTTATGTTTCAGCAATACAGGAATCCTTTGACACCTTTTTAAAATTCTTTTTCATCTCTGAATCTGCATTCTCTTGTAAAGCAATCCCAATGTTTTCTTGACAGGCCCTCTTGTCTTCAACAAAACTTGTTCTTTCAACATGACAGGAAAAATTTCCACAAGCCCACACATTATCTTCGATTTTCGGTGAATAAAGAAACATCAGCTCCAAAGTGCAAGGCTTTCTCTCCTTGAGATAAAGAGCCGAGGAAATAGAAAGAGCCCTCAAATAGTAAACCATAGTTATAGTTTCAGGAGGTTGAATTTATTTTGGCATGCTGAAATAAAATTTTTGAAACCTCCTATTAAACTCAACAATTGATTCATTTATCTACCTCTAGATAGAATATAATTCCAAAAGGTGTTTTTCATATGACTTACGCTCGCCCCAATATCTAAGAAATATATCTTGAAAACCTTGCCATGAACTAATTGAACTTGATTCCAAACACTGGAACCATTGCTGAGCACCGTACTCTAATAAATGACAAAACATCCTTATATCCACATCTTCATAAATAATTTGAAATTTGTCCATAAGGTACTCAAATTCCAATATATGTTGTTGAACTGAAATATCCTCCTCCTCTCCAGAGAAACTTGGCAAAAATTTGAATCCTTTTGAAGGATACTAATGGAGAATTGTGGGCAATTTTAGGGGTTTAAATATTTCTTTTTTTTGAGCTGAAAAGCAGTCGATTGCTTGTCAGATAGAATATTATCACCCAAATATGTTGAATCATCACATTTATGCCTCGACTGTGACTGATTATCTTCAGGAATTGTAATGCAACAGCCATCTCTCCTTCCATATCTAGGAGATAAAGTTGTGTCAGGATCAATAATACAAGCAGAAGAACAATCTTCTTTCTCCAATAAAGAATGTAACTTTTGGTCCTTATAATGTTCTGAGAATATAAAGCATGAAACAATCTTCTTGATATGCAAGGGAAAATAGACCATTGAACTGATAGTGAAAAATAAAACTTCCTTTAACTAATTCAAACTCCGATACCCATTTTTTCCTTGATGCTTTCTCGTTTTCTTGCCAACAAAATTCCTTATCCAATGAAATCTTCATCAGTGGAGTCGTTGGGTGAATAATAAACGACCAAATTTTATATCTAAATCTTGTTCATCGTCAAGAAATAGATCTCAATACCGAGGGAAAAATAACTTCGTGCTTTCGTCCCTGGCAATGACGCCAAAATTTTTTGTATCTTATTAGACAATCCCTCGGTTGTGAAAGGAATCAGTGCTTAAGACATTTTAAAATTGTGTCACAGAAATAATTTTGCCATTGGGTCTTTGTTTTATCCCTCTGGAAACTAGTTTTCTAAAACCCTTAATGATTTGCAATAACAAAAGATTTCACAATGCCATTGACTACTAATATCTGAATGGAAAACAAGAACTATAGGCGAAACTCAAAGTTGCAAACACATAATCTACTACTTTTAAGTTTCAGAGAGAATTCATGGAGAGAGAGGAAACTCAAAATAATATGCTATAAACACAGAATCTATTTCTTTTAAGTTTCAGAGAGAATTTATGGAGAGAGGGGAAACTCAAAGTAATATGTTGTAAACACAGAATCTACTACTTTTAAGTTCTAGAGAGAATTTGTGAAGGGAGAGGAGATGGAGTGAAAGAGTGCTTATTAAGGCTATTTAACTCTTTCTTACAAACATAAATCAGAGACCAGTTGATTCTTTAATTCACTTCGTTCAAGGAAGAAACAACATAACATGACACAAGAAACACGAATCACCATCAACAGTTTTAGGAAACTTGTTGCTTCTTTCATTCAACCATCAGAAAAATAAGTACAAAATGTAATCTCCAAGAGGTCCAGAACTCAAAACCCTTCCTCTCTCTTTCTCTCCTCCTTAAATACAAACAAAAGAAAATTGTAATTGCTTGATCTTCTTGAAACTCCTAGACTACCTAAATTGTTAAACTAATTATTACATTGCAATCAAGGACATCATTGTAGCTTCAATCTTAACAAAGAAAAAAAAAAAAAAACTTGAAATCTAATCCTTTTGCTAAATTTGATTTGTTGTTGACCTGCCTCCTTCCGTTTCTGCTATGATATCCTAACAGTCTGCATAAATGCATCTCTACCCGACTCTGCCCATGCTTTTGCATTTCAAACATTGTCATCATGTCACCTACTACCCGATTCTGCCTCTTCCGCTCATGCCTGCAGTGTTTAGTCTTTGATTAATAAACTACCGCAAATGCATACCAATGTTTTGCAGGTAGCTTCAGGTCTTTTCTTACCCGAGTCTGCCCTGCGTTCAGAATTTCCTTTGTAACTGCCGTAAGACTAGACTTTGAAAGATATTCCATTACCTTTGAAAAACTGTATCGCGCCCGCTTCTCTGTTTCATTTCAACATTCCAACATTCCACATTATAATCCGCTTTTTCCCTCTAATGTGATTTTTACAAAGGAAAAACCATGTACCCAGATTTAAAAAATCTTTATACTTTAGTGACAATTTCCATCACGTCCGCTTTGTTATCGCATTTTTCATTTCGGCATTCATAATAGATTCATAAGCACCATTCCTCCTGATTTTGCAATGTGCGATGTGCGATGTGCATTAAAAGTAGGGATGACATGGCAAGTGGAGGTGGTGTCAATCGAAAATCGCAATCAGCGATATGAAACCTTGTTGCACTTCACATTTTAGCCTTTATAACAAATTCCTTACTGCCATTCCTCCTGAGCTTGCGATGTGCGATGTGTGATGCACGAGAGGGTCCCACAACCGAACTTTAAATACTTTAGACTTAAGCTTCGAACTATATCACATTCGATCCTCATATCGCATTTCTCATTTCGGCGATTTTAACCTTATTCTATTCCTCTTGAGCTTTGCAATTGTGATTTTCAATATGCGATCAGGCCTTCCACATGCGATTGCGATTAAGCCTTTGAACACTGTTCTGCACGTATATTTGCACGACTTGACCCTAACCTGTGTGCAATGTTCTGAACGCATCAATCGAACCGACTCCTGCACTGTTTAGCACGCGAATAAGCTCGACTTGACCCTTGGTGCACGCTTTTCTTCTTTACTTCTCCTCTGGCTTAGATTACACCTCTAATGTTGATGCTTCCCTAATTTTGGTTCCAGTTCCCATGTGATGATGAATCCTCGTTGAGCTTGTGGTTATCCTTTCGAGCATGTTGCGGGTCTTCTTGAAAGTTTAACTATTGTTCCTCAGCAGCCTTGAATTGCTCGAAACCTCTCTTGAATTTTAGCTGAGTCAAATTATGCTACAACAGGTTGTATCTCTTTATTTTGGTGGACAATATAAAAGGAGGCCTGACTATGAGTCTCTGTGGACATAGCCCAAATTGGCTGAACCACATATGTATGTGTCTCTTGGTTTATGTTTTTTGTTTGTTTGTGATTTCACAATATTTTATGTGTTCCATTGCTCTGTTATTTAATTTCTAACATTTCAAACATTGATACCAAGGAAAAAGCCTCTAAATTAGATCACATCAATATTTTTATTTGTAAAATAAATTCTCTTACCATTCACTTAGACATTCTAACACACACAAAATTAAATTCAACAAAAACAAATCCATATATACATAATCATACAAAAAATATACTTAACCCAAGAAAAATAGATTTTACTCACATAAATTTAATAATAATTTTATTGAGATAAATTTAATAATACACAATGGAACTAATACAACACTTACTACAAAAACAACAATATATGATATCAAGTCCCATTTCTAAAATTTGGGACAACTAAGGACCCCATACCTATATGACTCTTTCAAACCCACTTACAAAGCTATTACCTTATTCTCAAATTTAGGGTTTATTTGTTTAGTTCAATTTCCAATGTGTCTCCACATTCATGGTTCTTAAATTGTTATTCAAGGTGGCCATGAAGGTTACGTGTGCCGCACCATACTTCACATCTATAAGTTATGTGCACTATTAAATTATAACTAACTAATTCCATATAAAATAGATCACTCATTCATTATATATAAAAAAGGAGTACATATACAAATTTATATGAAGCAAAAACCTCTAGGATATACAAAATCAACTACCGCAAAGGTGTCCAAGAAAATTACTAACTAGGACTGATAGAGCTAAGTTGTCACTAACCAAAATGTTTTGAGAAGTATTGAAAAAAAATTCAGGAACATTCTGACCCAAAAATACTAATCAAACATGCCCAAAATATCTATAGCCACAAACCATATTATCAAAGGAAAGCATATCATAAACTGAATGATCAAACAACTAATAGTTTCAT
Organism: Pinus albicaulis; assembly: GCA_034641835.2. NCBI lineage: Eukaryota > Viridiplantae > Streptophyta > Pinopsida > Pinales > Pinaceae > Pinus > Pinus albicaulis. The sequence goes on along the minus strand of CM076584.1, from coordinate 1,043,325,847 downwards.
AGAAATTTGGGAGAAGTGATCGAGTTAGGCTAGCTGTAGATCACTGGGAATCTAGAGTGACCCCCTCCTCAGAAGTTGAATTCCTCTTCGTTCTTAAAAGAAGATGAAACCTTCCTTAACCAACAATGCTTTTGGATAAGAGGTTTGTTTATTGATTCCATTCTCTCAAAATATGTTGGAAGAACAAATTTTGAAAGAGAAATTTGAGATTTTGGATGTGATCCATCCAACGCCTTAGTGAGAGGACCCTCAGAGGGCCCTTTCCCAACATCCAATCCACCACACACTTGGAATCACCAAAAATAGGCATAGTGGATATGTTCAATGAAGTTGCAAAAAATAAAAGGGACCAAGTAGCTGACATTTTTTCTTTAGTATTTGTCCCTACACCTGCATTCAAACAAATATGAAAGGACACATTGTATGAAATTAAAATGGTTGAACCCCCTCCACACACCCATTATTAATAAGCTACATCAAAGAAACAACATTTTTAGATCAGGAGCTAGGTGGAAAGCAAAAATATCTACTTCTAGAAGGTTTCCAAGGCTTAACATAATCCGAAAAGAAACAAAAAATCTGGCCCAGGATGCTAGTGATATATTTGGGTCTACCTTCAAATATGAGTTTACTGTAGATTTTTCAGATACCCCATGCAATGAAAATGGGTAATGTTGTATAGCTTCCCTTGTTTTGATCCCACCAAAGAATGAATTGGTCCAGGGGCATCATTGGGCTCATGTACGTTTAATACCCCAAGGACATCTAACCAGAGGGACCTAGAAAAGTCACACTTAAAAAATAAATGATTGACTAATTATGAATATTTTTTGTAGAGAACACATACTTTTGGCTCATAAAAATATTTTTGCAACAAGCGATCCCAATGTTGGATATGTTTTCTAAGGTCAACCAAATAAATCATTTTAATTTTGGAGCAACATGACAATCCCATATTTTTGAATGCCACTAGCTAACCCTTTGTAATGGGTAGCACTATGATCTAGCATAGTATGCATGGCCAACAATGATATGCCCAGAAGAGGAGTTCTGGGCCCATACAAAATAATTGTCCTCCTAAGGTAGAGTAAGACCATTAACAATTATGGATTTTATAAAACTATCACATTCTACAATAATTGAACCCCACAAGCCCAAATCAACAACGTTTTTCCATCTACTAGTTGTAAACCACTCCAAAGAAAACATAAAACATAACAAAGTCTAGTAACACCTTGAGAATTTTGTTGACTGGTAAGCTCAGGAGATAAAGGAGAGACAAAAAGTCCCCCAATAACAGGAAAAGATCCCAATATGACTTGATCTCCACTACCAACCTTCCACATCATCCACTTTTGGATCCAAGGAATAGTGACCAACATTCTCCTCCATACATTGAGCCAACATTATGAGACGGGGGCCTGAAATACCATAGTCAGTCCATAATCGACTGGTTCTGCATGTATTTCTCGAATATTATTTTTCTCCAAATGCCATCACCAATGATTTCCCTCCAAGTGCTCTTCATGGCTAGAGCAAGATCGAACTAGTGGAGGTTTTTAAACCCCCACCCACCTTGGTGTTTTTCTTGAGCAAGAGTATCTCACTTGACTAGATGGAAGTATGCACATTTTCTTTTGTCATTCCATAGGAAATTGCTCATGCATTGGTGAATCTTATGAATAGTAGACTTGGCTATCTCTGCAAGATAAACTCAGAACATGGGAATACTCTCCAATGTCAATTTAATCAAAGTCATTTCCCCCCTATTGAGAGCCATTTATAGCACCAGGTGTTCACATTTCCTTATCTGTTTTAAAAACCAGCTCCAATCCTCCACCTTATAGCATTTTGGTTTGAGGAAAAATCCCAAAGAGAGAAAATTGAGGCCCATCTTAAAAAAGAGCATGATTTCAATGTTCTAAATAATCTATACATAGACATTATTATAATAAAAGGAATAATTGTACTCACTAATTATCATAAATGACTCATTCAAATTCAAGTTGGCATACATCCTACTTCATATTTGTAATTCATAGTGTGTACCATTCTTTATACTTTACATCATTAATTGGTGTGCACTATTATTAGTCCTTGCCCCAAGGCAGGCAGTGAGTGTAGTAATCGATTTTGAATGATGTATCGTGGATGAAAACCAAAATGAATTTCAAATTTTCAACCAAAATGACATGAAATTATATATTATTTTTCAAAATTTTTATAAATTTCCATGATATTAATGAAAGTTTGAACTTGAGGTCACGAATGCACTGACCGTATGAAAAGCTAGGATATAGCTAACTTTGATGAACAAGATTTTTCACGGTGAAGTAAGGCTAGGATTACCAAGCATTATTTCAGTAACAATAAATGTTTAATAATTAACTCCCTTTTATAATCAAGTAATGCTAACGTTATAATACATAGGCCCATTTTCCCACAATTACATTCAACAAGTTACTAAATACATAGGCCCATTTTACCACGTACAAGTACATGAAAATGTACACGTACAACCATGCCAATGTATATGTACAACTTCATGTAAGTACGTGTTGTTGTTTTGGTCTCTTCATGGCGTTTCTTGGTTCTCTGTGGTCTCTTTGGCCTTTGTTCTAGTATCTCCTTGTTCTTGGTATCTCCGTGGTCTTTAAAAGCAAATAACCCTTTTTGCAAGTATAGTTTAACTAATTTGGCCATGGCAGGGCTCAATCGGAAATTGTGTTTCGTTTCGTTTGTCGGACGATATCATGTTTGATGGTGGTCTGGTTTGGCTGGTTTTGACATGCCTACAGTCTCTGATGATGCAACTAAGGCAGAAGATATGATTTCCATGTAAATTTATATGGAGAAATTGAACTGAGGCCGAAGATATGATTTCCATGTACATGTATATGGAGAAATTGACTTTTTCTTGAGAATTTCTGAAATTGAATGCTTTCAGGAAAAAGTGGCTTTCCTTTCTCTTTTAGGTTGAATGAACGCCTTCTCGGAATGAGTATCTTGACGCCCTTAACGCGTATACAAGCATCTTTTAAAATATTTCAAGAAAATCATTCCAACTTATCTTTTATATATGATACTTAATTCTTCTTACTGTATAAAATTCATTTATCAAAGCCTCTTTTGTTAGGAGAGCTGTGATGTAGAGCTACTATCCTGGTAGAAGATTTTCGAGATCTAAAAGCATTTTCTTAGGCATTTTATAAAAATTAATTGAACTTGTTTGGGCTTAATCTAACTTTTTAACTAAATTTATTATGCTTGTCATGAACTCAAATAAAAGTATGTACATAGCCCCATTTGTTAACAGAATCTAGCTTGAAAGTTATGGTAAAGAGCTAGTATATTCAAACATCTCATTCAGGAATTTTTTTTTTACTGTGGTAGTCCCTTTAACGTTAGGGTGAAATTAGAACAAGGATTTTGAATCGATATTCTTAAGAAAAAAATGAAGATTTGAATAGGTAAAGAAGAACATAGGTCTTTTCATTTTGAATGTATGGATATTTCTTAAGACGAGAAGAGCCTCCCAACCTCTTATGTTACAGAGGAATGGAGCTTCGTCAAGCGCTTCGCGAATATATATTATCACCCTAGGATTTGGGTTTAAAGATTCAAAACTAAAAGCGTTACTCGCAAAACTAAAACTAAAACAAAAGTCTTCGATAAAAACTAGAAAGGAAAATAAATCTCTTACTTTAAAGCCTTCTTACTGTTAGAGTCAAGCACAGCGGAAAAACAAATAAACAATCAAACACACACCATAGTAAATAGAGACAACAGATTTCTTCTTATGGTTAGAGTCAAGCACAACGGAAAAACAAATAAACAGTCAAATATACACTACACACTCTAGAAAATAAAGACAACAGATTTAACGTGGTTCACCCAATCAATTTGGACTATGTCGACCAAACAGACGCATCGGTAATCTCATTCATCAACTACGACTGAGTTTTTCAACTGCACTTAGCAACAATAAACCCTTTTTTTTTTCAGAAGAAAAAACGTTGTTTATATTAAAATATAAGCAGTACATAGTCTAAATATTCTCAAGATGTTAGATCACAGCGAGAAAAGCATCATATATTGGCCAATTGAAGATTGCTCCCAATAGAGAAGTGAATATAAGGATGGCCACCACATAGCAGGAATAAATATTCTCAAGCTGTTAGATCACAGCGAGAAAAGCATCATATATTGGCCAATTGAAGATTGCTCCCGATAGAGCAGTGAATATAAGGATGGCCACCACATAGCAGGAATAGATCCTTCCTTTACATATAAGCTCATCTTATGAAGCGAGCAGAAGGCACAACAGGAAAGATTCATCAAAAAAAAACATAAAGATTCATCAAAGAAAAACATTTGAAATGAGCATATGATATGAAAAATTATAAACTATAAATGGCAGATAAGATATAAAGAAAGATGTATTGAAGACGAGAGGATAGGATCCGGTCCAGCCCAGTTCTGATCTGACAAAGATGAGATGTAAATCTATAAAATTACGACCGGCAGATACTGAGAATTGCTGAAAGAGGGCATATTTGTAGGAAATTGATTTGTGCATATATAGCAAATAATGCCCATGGATCTGTCCCAAAAAAAGATAAGCGGCCTCGCTTGTATTTTAATGATCAGATCGCTTGCAAGAGAAATTTGTCTAATCAAGGTTAATAGAAGTTAGAAATAATTAATTCCTACTTGTCTATGGTTGTAATTCTCCATTTGAGGAGTTTGTTCCTACATAATAGGAATTAGCTAGAATATAGTTTCTCCTAGTTTAGTGTGTGGTTGAGAGAATCTCTCATTTATAATTCTAGATAGAATTTTATATGTAGGAACTATTAGTTGTAAATATTGTGTGTTTCTTTGTTTAATATGATATATTGAGGTATGTGTATATATTTGTCTTAATTGTCAAAACAGGCGTGAGGCCTGGAAGGCTATTTCATTGTTGAAATCATGAATGAAGTTTTGTTTTAGGTTGTTGTTTTTGGACCTTATGAAATTTTCTCTTTGAGAACACTTTTGACATGCTTGTTGATTGAAGGTGCTCACAGCTCAGATTTTGAAAAGCATATTAATGCTGTAGCGTGGGGGCATTCTTTTTTTTGTTCAGTCTGCGGCAGCTTAAACCATAGTGGAGTGGTGGGATTGTCGTATGTCTACAGCAGTGCCCGATGAGGAGATGTTCTACCTGGTGGGACTTTTACGTTTCCTTCAACGAAATCCAGGAGGCCCTAATTCTATGGAGAGCATGCTTGCACAGAACGAGGAGATTCTTGGATTATGCGAAGCAGGAGCCATTGTGGAGTTGTTTCATCATTAACTTTGGCTGTGTTGCCGTTTTGGATAACATTTGCTGTTGTATGGGATGTTTATCGACGTATAAGGCTGGCAGGAAGTGTGAAGTCCTGCTGCACCCAAGATCTCACTCTCTTATGAATTATTTCTTCAGCGTTTGGGTGATTTTGTGAAACTTCTGTGGCGAGCGGAGCTGGAGCAAGCATTGGTGTTGCGTCCTCTGGTAGATCGATTTCTGCGTCCTTGGGTGGAACGATGGTTGCATCCTCTGGTAGATCGATATCTGCGTTCATTTTAATTGAATTGAGCTGCTATTCGTCATTGATATTATTAATATAAGAGAGTTTATAGTGCGCAAAAATATTCAACCGGCCCATCATGTCTTGTTGCGGTGGAAACTAAGATCGTTGTAGTTCTGATTACTTTGGCTTGGAGCTCTTGGGCTGCTTATCCATTCATGAGTGCTGCTGTTGGACCAAGTAGGAAAGGACTTGCTCTTTATCCTGTTTTCCTTTTATACATTTCTGTTGGCTTCCTAATATTTTCCATAAATTAGGTAGAGTTGGCAAATGGAATTTCTATGGAAATCTGGATAAGCAATAGTGTTTCCGTTTGGAAGATCTTACAAAAGTTATCTGGGCAAAAGATTCTAGCAAGGGATTTCTCAATATGACGTACCAAGAAACAAGATTTTTGCTCTACTGGATTGCCTTAGAAGGCTTGATTTATGCCTTGGATATTTTGAGTTCTGCTTCAACAACAGATGTGTTGAAGATAGTGATTTTTTAAACATCACTGCAATTGCAAGAGGGACGCTGACCTCCAGTTTGAAGAGAAATCCAGTTCTAATGCTAATAATACCCTCTTTGTACAGAATTTTATTTCTAAAATTATGCAGGATATCGATGTGGTTTTGAATCCTTCTCCGCTGAAATCAATTGGCGACCACGATGGTGCATTTGATTCGACTGTTGTCACAGCGACAAATACTACTGATCTACTTGATTCGACGAATAAAGATATGCTGGATGCTAAGTATTATTATAAAGTGATTGAATTAAATAGTTTAGGCTTGGGCATATTAAAAACAAATCCATAATTGCTTGTGAAGTTTGTGTCGAGTTGCAAGCGGAAGAAGATTGGATTTCCAACGTTGTGGACCGATGAAGTTTGCGTATGGAGGTTTGCTGGGTCCTCTGCAGGTGTTAGAAGAGGTGTGGAACCCTTGATGTGATTATGTTTCTATATTGGGTAAAGATGAAACTAAAAGTTTCAACATATCTCCTTTGATGAAATAAATTGTCTTCGTAAGTTATTCTGCTTCATGTTGAGAACTGGTCAACTTAACATGTAAATGCATTTATGTAAATCTGGTTAAAAGAATTAGATTGTTGTGACATTTAGCCTGGCAAACTAGTGTCACCAGTGTAAATCTATGTTGGAATTTGCCATTTCAACAATAGACAAATCTATTTGCATGAATGATTTATTACCAGACATGAGAAGACATGACAGTTACGTCAAAAATTGGAGGATGATCAAGTTGGCGGATTTGCCCGGTGGTGACAGATCGGACTTGCCCGGTGGTGGCATATTGAAGTTGGCGGATTTGCCCGGTGGTGACAGATCGGACTTGCCCGGTGGTGGGATATTGAAGTTGGTGGATTTGCCCGGTGGTGGCAGATCGGATTTGCCCGGTGGTGGCATATTGCCTGAGTGGCTAACGTGTACACGGGAGCTTTGTGCTCGTAGGAGCAGGTGGACTGCAGTAACACCTGGCTCACGGTCTCAGAGATTGGTGTGTCTGAGCATAAGAGGGTCGGCACACTTTTCTATCTGACAGTTGCGTCGAAAGGCGCAATCAGCGCAACTGTTTGCGATTGTTATTTGGACATGAATATTTGGCTTAGAAAGGCACTGATCTCTCTTTGTTTTGGAGGTTCTGCACATGCAATTCGCCTGATGGTGGTGGATTTATAGGTACATATATGCAGTGATAATGGTCGACAGAATCATGTATGCAAAGGACATCCTACAGGACTAGCGGTTGCAGCGGTTGGTACCCATACATTCCGATGGATGGTTGCTCTTTTATGGATGTCGACATATTCTTTGTTATGTTTGACCACAACCAGACTTTGTGAATCACTATCATGACAAGTAGTCATTAAGGGGGGGAGTTAGAAATAATTAATTCTTACTTGTCTATGGTTATAATTCTCCATTTGAGGAGTTTGTTCCTACATAATAGGAATTAGCTAGAATATAGTTTCTCCTAGTTTAGTGTGTGGTTGAGAGAATCTCTCAACCACACTACTGTACGTCTAAGATAGAATTCCTATCTTGAGACTATTGATTGTATAAATATGTGTGTAATTTCCTTCATTCACAATATAAAATATATTGAGTGTGTGTGCTATTTTATCTATAGAAGCAGCATTGATTGTCATGTGGATAAAAATATAAAAACAGACTCGCTTGTAAATAAATCACACCGGCTCGCTTGTAGACTTGTCACAGGCTCGCTTGTGGAATTGACTCTGGCTCCCTGATATTCTATTGACCCGGCTCGCTTGATAAGGCGCATGAATATATATCTAATGCAACGAACATCTCGTACACAAATATGTAAACCGGCACGCTTGATAATACATAAAACTGGCTTGCTTGTAGAGTTATCACAGGGCTCGCTTGTGGAAATGTCTCTGGCTCGCTCGATTTGGCAGAGGAAAATATATCATTTGAAAAAAGCAACAATAAACCTATTGTTGTCATATTCATGAAATTAAATCTCACACTTACGGTAAGAAGACTTGATCTCTTAAGCAGATGCGTCAACACCTCATACGGATCCTACCGAAATTCTTCCACTCCATTTTCTCCTCTAAATACAATTGATGCCCACATCTCGAACCGGTGCAAATATTCAAGAACATTATGCATTGCTGCGATTTTTTCTTATTTTCTTCAACTAAATAAGCCGACCAACTCAATCTGAGATACTTTTGGCAGCAAAAGACACAAAAATGCCCAAAAAAACTGCAGGAAATCCCGAATCCGCTTTTCCCCATAAGATTTGGCCTCGACTGACAAATAAGAACATTTTGCATAACTTTGAATAGAAATTGACGCTTCTCTTACAATTTTTGCGAAAAATTGCTGGATTTTCTGCTGCTTAGAACTTAAGAGAAACCGAGAAAATTTGCAGATTCGGAAGTCGACGCCGTAAATTTAAGGCAAGATGGAGCCAGTTATCATGAGGCTCAAGAACATGCAAAAATATTGGAGGAACTGTGAAATGCGACCTTTGGACATGTGACAAGAAACAAATTGAGTTAAAAGGAGTATTAGCTATCCAACCAATGTTTTGCCCTTCCGAACCTTTAGAAGTCGTGGGCTTAGTTGCTATACAAAATGAATCAACAGAAAAATGAATAAGTACAAGGTGGGTTTTTAGTTGCTACGTGTTCTTTTCAATTATTCAAGGTGAGAGTTTTCTGTTGCTAAGTGTTTTTTTCAATTATTCAAGGTGAGAGTTTTCGGTTGATACATGTCTTTTTAATTATTCAAGGTGTGGCACATGACCAACAACCAACTGTAATATGATCTTGTTTTTTATTATTTTAATTTAAATTTTTTCAGTTAAACTTCGGTGATTTCTTACATCTAAAATTTTAATAATCCATAATTAATTTTTGTAGAACTATTTCCATGCTTCCAAGGACAATCTCTGGGGCAACATAGTTAAATCTCAGTTAGGATCCATCACTACTAATGTTTTTTGCAAACCTTGAATATAAATTTTTATTATTTTCCTTTTTTTCTAAAATATTAAAAATATACATAAATTTATCTTAAAAATATTAAAAATATACACAAATTTATCTTAAAAATAAATAAATGATATCATAAATTTATTGTTGAAATTAAAATCATGAAACTTTAAAAAAGTTTAAATGAAACTAAAAACATGAAACTTAAAAAAAAGGTTTAAATGAAACTAAAAACATGAAGCTTAAAAAAAAGGTTTAAATGAAACTAAAAACATAAATTCCGAAAAAATTAAAAAATAAATAATTTATTATCAAAATGCTAAAAACCATACATTCTATTTAATTTTAAATATCCACTAAGTTTCAAAGTTTTTTTTTTCTTCTTCAAAATTTAAATTTTAAAATCTCACTTCAACTTCATAGATTTTTCTTTGTTCTTTTTGAAACTTAATTTTAAAGTATACCATCAAGCTTCAAATATCTGAAAAGCTTACTCGATGGCGCTTAGTGATGTGAAAGTTATTGAATTATGGCCATGCGTTACCACTTGGCAGAGTCTTGTGCTTTATTAGTAATTCATTATAATTATATTGAAGTAATATTTTTTATTATTATATCTTTTTCTTTAAAATTTAGACAATTATAAAGAGATTTATAATGCAATACCATTATAAAGGGATTAGTTATAATTATAAAAAAAAATTAATAGCAAAACCAATGCAATACAATTATAAAAGTTTTTTAATAACAAAAACTCATTAATTTAAAAATTTAAATATTTAATTCAAGATTTTAATTAACATTGGCAACAACTTAACCGTTTTTCTTTTTCATTAATTTAAAAATTTGGATATTTAGTTCAAGATTCTAATTAAGATTGGTAAAGACTTGTTGCTCAGCAGTTTCTCTTATTTTAGAAGTGACTAATTCAAATTCGAGTTCCTACATTTACATTACATTTTGATATTTATTTATCAAAGATTTGTTTTTTCACTGCACTTTTATATAAAAGGTTGTACTTACTAATGTTATTCGCATTTCTCCCGGATGCGGGTGTTTAAGAGTGATTATACGGAGAGGTGCTTGTGGGACGACGCGTGGCAAGGCCACATGGCCACCCACAAGCCACACCTATGGCATTCAACTGCATTTATGAACCTGGTCGTCACCCCGAGTGGCATTTACTCTGCTGCATTCGACGAGGCTGCTCCTCTCGCATCAAAATGCCGCTCCTTGTTCACTCGCACGGCTATGCTCTTCGGCCCTCTGGCTCTGCCTCTCGGCCCTCTGGTTCTGCATATCGACCCTCTGCAAAGCTCCCACTCCCGTCTGCTGCTTCTATGCCACTCCAGTCTTCCCCCCTGCAAAGATGCTGCTCCCCTGAGGTTGTGGAGCCAAGCTTTTGCACATCGACTAGACGGCGCTACAGTCTTAGAAGCTGTATCAAATTTCTTCCAGGCCACCACTACTCTCAGAGTATCCTTTGCCAATTGCACTTCTCTGCTTCCTCTGGCCTCAACTCATCCTCTGCATTTCAGTTGCCTCCCGCTAGCCCTGCCTCTTCCCCTTCTCAGCGCGTCTTCCACCCCTACTGTGCTAACATGCCTCGTCTAAGGCATCGCATGCGATGCCGGCGTGGTAGCAGCAGGGGTTGCGCCTCTCAACCGTTCCCCTCCTCCTTGTCCAACTCCTCGTCCTCCTCCCTCAAGCACTCTTGGGGCAGATACCCCGACACCTGTAGTGGTCGTGGTCGTTTGTTTAGTTCCTCCATTCGCCCCCCTGCTTCTGAGCCTTCTCCGTAACCTCCGCCTCGCTTGATCCCCTTTGCCTCTTTGCAGACCCCCACCACTGCCCAATTCCAATTTCAGTGCACCTCCAATCGCCCTCTCGTCGTGGCCACCATCTCGGTCTCCTTCCGCGAGGTGCCTGTCGAAGCTCCCAGCCACAGTTAACCCATCTCACCAGTGCGCCCTCGTAGCAACCTCAGCCCCTCTGAAGTGGTGAAAACGCAACAAGTTCCTTCCAAGCCCAATTCGAGCCCGACCAGCAGCAACAGCTCGGGATACTACAAGGAGTAGTGCAAGCAAGACGAGGGAACAGGTGACGATGCCATGGCGCCTCAACAGGTTGCACCAGCTCCCCAGCATGTTTATGATGATGAGTACAGATGCCTCATAGTTGAAGAACCACCTCTAGCACCTCATGACACTTAGATTTTCATGTCTTTTTCAGCTTAAGGATACTAGCATCTTAGTTTTGTTATCTGCTTACATCTATGTTTGGTACAATTACTCATGTCTGTATAAAGTTGGTTTCCTCACTCGAAGCAGCACTTCACACTCTATCTGGGCTAGTTTCCCCTGCGTGGGTAGCTCCATTTTTGTTGTTTTGATGACAAAATTCCACTAATACAGGCCTGAACTGCAGAGGCCAGAGCCTCCATGTATTATATGTTTTATTAATAGAATTTACTCTTACTTAGAAAAAAAAAAAAAAAAAAAAGTTATCTGCATTTCCCACATTTTCCCTAAACGATAGTATTTTTCAACATTTTTTTTTAAATTTATTTCCCACATTTCCCTAATGATAGTATTTTTCAATATTTTTTTTAATTCATTGTTTAGTTGGATCGTAAATTTTTATCCTTTTGATATAATTTGTATCAGTAAATATTTTATAAAAAATGATCTCATACATAAATTTTATGATAAAAGGTATTCCCATAATATTAATATTAAATGTAATATTCACTTTTTAATTTATTTTTGTGTTAGGAATTATGCTTCTGTGATCCATTAAATGTTTATAAGAAATTTTTGGTGAAAATCACATAAAATAAATTTTTGTCGACGCGTTTCGAACCAGTCAATGTGGTTCATCATCAGAACAAGATGAGAAATCTGATCAAGAAACCTAATTAAATAGACAAGGAAAGCTCCAGCTAGCCGTTGTAACATAACGGCTAGTTTGACTAAAATAATAAATTAAATTAAATTTCATCAAAATAAATTAAATTTTACTATATTTAATTTAAATAAAATTTAATATTGAGGTTATAATTTAAATCTCATTTAATATTAAAGATTTTTTAATAGATATAATGTTAAAAAGAAATTATTCTTATACATACATTTATATATATTTTTTTATTACTATGAAAATAAATAAATAAAAATTAATTAAATAAATAAAAATAAAAACAAATAATTAAATAAAAATTAATAAAATAAAAATACAAAATACAAAATAAAAGTAAAAGAAAAATAATATTTTTAATATTTTTTTAAAAACAATAAAATAAAATAAATTAAACAAAATAAATAAATACAATAATACCAAAGATATAAATAAATAATTAACCAAACAAAAATAGTAAAAAAGAATATAAAATTAATTAAATAAATCTTTATATAATTTACTCCATAGCTAAATAAAATCATAAAAGTATATTAAAAAAATAATAATAAATAAATAAATAAATAAAATAATAAATAAATAAATAAAATAAAATAAAAAATAAAAAATAAAAATAAAAATAAATAAATAAATACATAAAATGAAACGGTTAAAAATCATAAAAATAAACCAGAAGGTACATATAAAGAGAAAGAAAAAGGAAATGAGAGGGAGCACAGAAGGAGGAAAAAGAAAAAAGGGGGCAGCTAGGAGTGAAGGGCGGGAATCCAACATCTACTGACACTCCACCCATCATCCCTGTTAAGGTTGACTGGCCTCTTTTCAATTTCCAAGGCTTCCCTTAACTTGCGGTGGTGGAAATGGTCAATCCTCGCAATAACCTCAGCATTCTCAATACATATATGATGATTAGTCTTTTCGGCATGCTCTGCCAAGGCAGAGGACCGAGATCTACAATGTCTGAGGTCAGCGATATGTTCCTGAATTCTTTGATTAATGGATCGACCAGTTTCCCCAATGTAAGGCGTCCCACAAGAACACGGAATCAAGTAAACACCCTTACTATCCTTAGGGCAAACTAGGTCCTTAACCGATCTAAGCGAACTCCGAATGGTACGAAGGGGCTTGAACGTTGAGGAAACATTATGTTTCTTCAAGATTCTAGCAATTTTATCGGTAGTACCTTGAATAAACGGAAGGTGAACTCCAGATAACTGGTCACAAGGATCTTTTTTAAAATTAGGAGCTTTTTTAGCTTTTTGAAAAGCTCTAATACATTGGGCCTTGCTATAACCGTTCTTACTGAAAACATAAAAGAGATGAGATTTTTCACCATCAAAGTGGTGCTCATCTGAGATTCCAAGGGCTCTGGTAACTAGGGTGCTGAGAACCCCAAACTTCTGAGTCGGGAAATGATGAGAATTAGCATGCAAATACTGCTCAGTATGAGTCTTCTTTCTAAAGACTTGATGAGAGAAGGAACCATCATCATTCCTCGAAAGAAGTACATCAAGGAAGGGAAAACTACCATCCACTTCGAATTCCATGGTGAACTTAATGAAGTCAGATTGATCATTAAGATGTTGGAAGAAAAGGTCCAGTTTCTCTTTTCCATGGGGCCACACCACACAGGTGTCATCAACAAACCTTTTCCAAAGCCTAGGTTGAAAAAGAGATGAGGAAAGGGCCTTAGATTCGAAGTCTTCCATGAAAAGATTAGCCACTATAGGGGAGAGAGGGGAACCCATGGCCACCCCACAAGTCTGCTCATAAAAAACACCTTCAAAACTAAAGAAGGTCGAAGTTAGACAAATCTCAACAAGATGAGCAATATCGGGATCAGTGACCCGAGAAATGACATCGATGGCTTCCTTAATGGGAATGCAAGTGTATAATGAGACAACATCAAAACTCACAAACCTATCCTCGAGATCCAACTTAATGTCTTTCAATTCATTAACAAAGGAGGAAGAGTCTTTGACAAAGGCGCTGGTGTGACCCATAAGAGGTTTCAGCTTACTAGCTAAAAATTTAGCGAGCAGATAACTAGGACCACCTATGGTGTTGACAATGGGGCGCAGGGGGGCTCCGTCCTTATGAATCTTAGGAAGACCATAAATCCTCGGAGGGCGGGGATTACTTTCAATAAGCTTCTTACTAAGGGAGCCAATAGTGCTACTTGATTTTATTGCCAAAGCAACCGCTTTAGAAATTTTTTTAAGGGGATTTTTATCCAGCTTCTTGTAGCTTTCGCTATTAAGAAGGTGATCCAACATCTTATTATGATAATCCTCCTTGTTTAAAATGACCGTAGCACCTCCCTTATCAGCCTTAAGAACAAAAATGTCATGGTTATCATTTAAGGATTTTAGAGCCTCAAATTCAGGGTTACTAAATAGTTTTTTGTGTTATTAAATAGTTTTTTTAAAGGTTAAATAATTTTGAGAGTTGTTTTAGTGAAATTTTTTGGAGTTTTAAGTGTAATTTTGATTTATGTTATTTAAATTGACTTTTTAACCATCAAGTTTGTGATTTTAATAAGTTTGTGATTTTAATGAATGTCTACAAGATTTTAATAATTAAAGAAATAATTATACCAGAAAAATCTATCTAATTTTTTTTGAAAAAATGACACTAAAGACAACTAGTAAATTTTGTATCCGTAAATATTATATAAAAAATAATCTTACATAAATTTTATGATAAAAATTACTCCCCTAATATTAAAATACTAAATATAATATTCACTTGTCAATTCATTTTTGTGTTATAGTATTCCTCTCTAAAGAAATTGGCTAGATAAACACTGTTGACCCTAACAAATCTGATTTTTGTTGTTTTTAACCAAGTTGCAAAGAATTTGGCTGGGTAAACAAACACTGTTCTCCTAACCAATCTGATTTTTGTTGTTTTTGACCCAGTTGCAAAGAAGTTGGCTGGATAAACACTGTTCACCCTAGCAAATCTGATTTCCGTTGTTTTGACCACGTTGCAAGTGTTTGTCAGACCAGGTTGACTTAAATAGGTTAGTTGATTTTTTACCACGTTGCAAGCGTTTGTCAGACCAGGTTGACTTAAATAGGTTCGATTCTTTGCTTTTCTAACTTAGCTCACTTCATGTTGGGCCCTCACGTCCCTTGTTGTACAACAACAGTTGAGACGGATCAGCGGCTCCTGTAATACTCATGAAATGCCGCAAAACGGATGGGATCCGCCACATTCCACTGCATAAAACATTGAATAAATTTCTTGTTAAAAATTTCTGAAAAGGAAAAAAAAAACCATTCATTTGTGACACACGAAAGGAATTTGACTACAATTCTTATCTTGAACGAGAAAAACTATTTCGTGAACTCGTTTGATAGTCCACAAAATTCGAGGCCTAAAATTTCACTACAAAGGCAAATAATACCGTGATAATTTCAAGATTTCTCAGAGCATCAAATGTGAGGAAATATTCATTTATTTCTTGGTTTCTTTTTTCATATTTGATTTTTTTTGTTTGGTAAATTAAGCTACTTTTATATTAATTCGAAAAGAAACATTACATATGTTACAAGTTGGGTTGGTAAGCTGCGCTTAATTAATCTCAGTCTTAACTGTTCTAATCCCAGTCTTAACTGTTCAATTTTGGGGCTGTCTGCGTAGAGTATACCAGCCCGAAAAAAGCTTGAGACAAGAAATTACAAAATTCACATTCGCACTAATATAACCGGAAATTACCTTATGTGCGGAAGCAGATGTATAGCCTGAGATTTCTTGGTAGTAGTATGCATGACAAAAACCAAGGAACTGAGCTACTGAACAGTTCTTAATCTTCTTCTTCATCATTGTTGTCGGGTGCTTCTTCCTCGATAGGGAAAACGTACGCCTGCGCAGCCGCTTCCTCTGAATCTATCTGCTTCTGGACGCGTAGGCTTGGGTACCGATGCGCAAAGGATGGGGGATACCAAATACTCAGTGTCTGGGATGCACGTCCAAGTGCCTTCTACATCCATCACCCATATATAAGTGTCATCATCTTCATCCTCTTGAGCAGGCAAGGGGTCAAATTTGCAGGGTGGGGTATGCACATGGTGCGCTATTGTGGACTTCCGAGGGCCGCCTCTTCCTCTTTGTGCAGCTTGGACAGGAGCGGCTTCCTCCTGCTTAGGTTCGGAGCTATGTCTAGCCTGGTTACCGGATGAGGAGCCTTCAATAGACTCTAGGCGGTTGTCCGTTCCACGGTGATAACGGCCGGGGAGAGCCCCTCTCTGACCACCTCGGATGGTTCTTTGACGCAGTTGGGGAGCCATGGCCAGAAGGAGCTGAGGGAGAACTTCGCTAGCGAGGTGCGCAACAGGGGGGCAGGTAGGGGTGGAGCTAGGTGAGGCAGAAGGGGCGGAGCTGAGCTGTGCACACTGGGTGAACACGGCCTCAAGGGACACGAAGCAAGACTCGGGGTTGAGAGCTGTGCGACGAACTGATGGCGTAGGAGGGCAAACAAGGAATAAGAAGGAAAGACTGCAAGAGCATACTGTGGGTCTGAGAGGGAAGAGGGTCCTTCCATTTAAAGATTCTGGGGCACATGCGAGGGGGAAGGTCATGAGTGGGCCTCACACACAGCTGCGTGCCATATCCGATTCCCTGAGCAGGCTCGAGGGAGGAGTTATGGCTGTAAGTCATTTCAGGACTGTTAATCATTGCTCATGATTGTTGTAGAGGGGTACCCTAGAGGGGGTATTGCAGTGCCCAACTCCTCTTCATCTTGCCTTATCACATTTCTCGCGTGCAGATGGTTAACGATTTGAGGATCCTCATCGAGTGAAGCACTGCGCAGAAGATCTCCATCATCAAGAGCGTGTGAGGGATGATTGTCATTCGTGCCACTACTGTCACCCACATTCGGGATTCCCACTTACTTATTCTATGCCACATAGAACAAGGTTTTGAGCACACGTCTAAACTTCCAACACAATGAAATTGCAATTAAAATTTCTATGCATTGTCTAGGTATGTAAGGTATTTAAAGTCCTTATTTTTTTTTTTCTAAGTAAGTCTAGATCTATTATAGAAACATATGGTACAGAGCGTTCATGGCCTTCATGAGGCATACTGTCAGCAAAATATCAAAAATAGCGGTGACCGTTGAGGGAAACCAGCCCGAGAATTGTTTAGGTGCTGCCTCATCCGAGGAAACCAGCGTTGACACATCATTACTAAACAAAAAGACTGAGTCGCCCTCGAGGGGAAACCGACCCATTTTGAGTTTTTGCCTAAGATAGTAAACAGCAACAGCGAAAAAATCATAGAGACCGAACAAGATTACTTGTGCGTGGAGCTTAGCTAGAGACCGTAGTCGCCTGAAGGCGATTCTTCTTCTACTCTGCACCATCCAGTGTCTTCATCATTGTGGCTCGGACCGCTTGGAGCTGCAGCGGCTTCAACATCTCGCGCTCCAACCTGGAAACCTTCGACCTGAGGGATACTAGAGCTGCTCGCCTCTCCTTTTCGCAAGGCAGCGATACCTACGGCTATGGTGGCGTGCAGAACAGGAGAGGGCGCAGGCATATTGACTGAAAGAGCCATAGGCAGGGGGGCAGGAGTAATCTCGGTAATTTCTTTGAAAGAGACAGTAACGGTGGTAATGACCAAGGGTCTGTCGGAATGGCTTTGGAAGTGGAAGATAGCAGTGGAGGGGTTCTGGAGGGGCATAGAGGGAGCGAGGCGAGAATCAACAGGTGGCCTGGAGACCTCAGTGCGTTGCCTACGCTCGAAGCCATGCTGGTATCGCGCACGAGGAGTCTGCTCCAAACTGTCCTCGGAGGAGGAGGACGTCGAGGTGGCATAAGGAGAGCGCCGACGCCTGGCGGAGGGAGTACGCGAACTGCCTCGTCGGCACCTCAGCCTATGGCGGAGCCTAGGCATGGTGTGACAGAGGTCAAAAGGATGAACAGACGAGAAGCGAGGAGGCAAAGAAGCCAAGAACTCAAGCGAGGTAGCAGACCAGTGGGAGCAGTAAGGACTGTGGGTGAAGTGCAAGCCAGGCAGAAAGTCGAAGCAACAGGTAATTGGGCAGCGCCTTCCTACCTGAGTGCGAAAACTAGGCGAGGTCGCTTCCTGGGAGCATTTGAAATTGAGGGGCGGGATTTGCATAGGCATGGAGCTCAGATGACTGTTACAAAGAGGTGAAACAAGCAGACAAAGAAAGGCAGCGAAAGTCTGAATGAAAATGGAGAATGAGCGAGACGAGTACATGATGGGAGGCTTACCGCCTCGACCAGCCCACCGGCGTAAACGCTGCGTGGGGTGGTGAATTTGCTCGAAAATCATAGCAGAGGGCAATAAATTCGGCCTGCGTGAGTCCATGTGGCCAGGCCACGCGCCCTCCCGCGGCTTCACATCCATCCAACCACCCTTAATCACCCGCAGCCGGGAATTTAAAGTCCTTATTACAGTGAAGCAAATATTTGAATTTCATTAAATCTTTTTTTTCTTTTGGTCTCATATATAAATCATACAAGTCTAAAATATCAGCTATGCCCTTTTCTCTTACCAGGATCATAACATCGGGCAATCCATGTTTATAGGTAATTGAGTATAATACTTTATAGGTTGAGATCTAATGGTTGGATTTAAAAGATTGTATATTTCAGTTTATATAATAATTAATTCCCCAGTGCCTATTGTATTCTTTTTATCTCAAGGTTTGGGCAAACCTTGAATCACTTCAGGATTATATAATTTTTATTTATGTGCACCAACTGTAGATAATCAAAGTCGGAGCGAAGGGAATGATTTGGGTCTTTCCAGCACACCAATGTAGTGAAAATATTACTGTTATATAAGGTCTTGGTAAGTTGGTTAGGTTAATATGGCATTGCGTTGTCCACAAATTTTATATACTTGCTCTGGTAGACACCACAAGAATGGAATTTCAGCAAAGGGGTGATAAAAAAAAATATGCATAGTAATAAGACGTGCTTGTAGTCTATTATTAAGTTTTATTAAGTTTACTTTCACTTCAGTACCAAGAGGGCTAGGACTTGTCAAATATTGGGCATTGAAGTATGAGGATTAGGCATCTTGAAATGAGTTGCTTCAAATCTACTCCTCTCTTATTTTAGATAATGGAGACAACTAACTTGTTTGAGGATGATAAAACTGTTTTATCTGAAAGTATTTTGACACACAAAATATTGCTCTGTGATTTACCGTGTGTCACAATTTGGGTTCGTTCATTATCTTTTTTAACTATTTCAGTTACTAACTCACTTCACTACACGTTGCAGTGGCATATGTAATTTTGTCAATACAATTATATCCTCAAATATAATGAACATGGGTTTTTATACAATTATATCCTCAAATATAATGAACATGGGTTTTTTATGTTTATTCGGCAGGATTATTTAAATTGCATGGATTTGTCACCATATTCAGCGTGGTATTCGTTGTTTATATTATGAGGAACCAGTGATATATTCTACTATCATGGATTTTTAGCCTTTTCGTATGCATTTTGACCATCTTTCAATTGAATCAATTTTGATGTTTCAAAGATTTTTTTTTTTCAATATATTTGATGGTAAATGATGTTTTTTTGTTTTTGATTTTGTTTTTTAAACAAATTTGATGTCTCAAAGAATTTTTTTTTTTTCAACATATTTAATGGTAAATGATGTTTTTTATTTTGTCTTTAAACTTATTTGATGTGAAATGACTTTTTTTTAAACATACTTGACAATAAATGGAAAAAAATTATGAAAAAATTGCGAATAGCTTTGTTTATGGTTAAATAATATTTCCATATATATATATATATATATATATATATATATATATATATATATATATATATATATATATATATATATATATATATCATCTTTTAAGATTAATGATTAATAAATATTTTTTTACTTTAATGTTAACACTCTAAAGACAAGCACCCAGGCATTTAACTTCCCAAGAGTGCCAGGATGGAATTGACTATTAATGTCAAACTCGCCACGCTGTAATTGACAATCGTATGACGTGTCCTATACCCAGTGAATTCATGAGTTTCTTCGAGCGCATAATATTCTCTAAGAGGTTACCAAAACATCCATATGTGGTGACTAACCTTTGACTATAGAATACTGAAAGAAAGAACTACGCTCAAAAGCCGTTTAAGGTTGTGGAACAAATTATATTGGAAGAAAAGAGTTGGAAGAAGAGATTTGGTTTGACCCATTTCACTCTTAGAAGTATGTGACAATCCAAAGAAGAAAAACATAGATTAATATAAAAGATTATGTTTTCAATTTAGGGAGTAACATGTTAGTTGTTATGAGTAAATTATGTTTTGTTGTAATTTATATAGTATGTAAAATTAATTATAAAATTGGGTAGCTTTTTGGAGAGGATTTATTGTTGAGAGAAAAGATAATTGTTTTAATAGAACATATACATTAATATTTCGAAGTTTTGATGGTTATGTATTTCAATTAGTTTTTAGTATTTGGCTCTTTCATGAATTATATCATATAATATCATTTTAATTAAGTTTTGTCCATTCTAACAAATTTGATAAAATTTGCAATTTGAATAACCACCTCTAAGAGGGTTATAATTCACTATTACAATTCCATTTTTTTTTTAGAGAGTTGCTTTAAGGCTAATTCATTTACTATAATCCCTTGTAAAGATTCATGCAAACACTCCTCTATCTCCAATTTGGAGATGTCCCACTTCTCCTCCATTGTTCCTAATCATTTCTCCATTTGGGATTTTTAGTGAGTGGTATGCAAAACAAAGTAATGGACAACGCCCAAGGTTATCATAAGCTCTTGATTGGTGCTACTTAAGGCACACATATATCTAGTACGCACACAATAATGAAAAGTGTAATGAATCCTTCCATGGTGGCAATGGGTGGAGAGTCAAATTGTTGGGAGGAAATATGCATAGAGATGGATGGGACCAGAGGAGAAGGGATTTGAGATAGGGAGTGGAGTCATTGAGGAATGAAGGAAGATGGGGGGAGGGGGTGGTGTGTTTATGAGGGAGATAATAATGTATTGTCCTTCAATTACATGGAGGAGCAAAGACCAACAAAGAGTAGGAGAAGATGGGAAAATCACTTTTTTTCTTAAAAACTGGTGCCCGGGCTTAGCTTGCTTACCCACAATCTTCACCAAAATGTGCATATAAAATGAACTTCCATTTTTTCCCCAAATAATTTTAAATTTGGCAAACTCAACACTTTAATGCAGAAGCTTTTCAATTAATGGTTTAAACCCATACAATGCATATCAAATGCTCTTTACATTAAATATATGATTATGAAACCGTATATAGAAACTCACTTAATCCAAGGTCTCCTCCTTTAATTCATTCCAAATGAAAGCATCTTTTGAATAGTTTTACCATAGAACCTTTGGATTAATTAACTCTCGGCATTGTACTTTTAATGTTCGACCCTTATAAGTTATAACCACAATGTTTAATATATCCGCCTCATCAAATTTAACTCTGTGGTTTAAATCCAATAAACCACACAGTGACTCATATAAATATATTAACCCCTATCATTCACATCTAAGGGTTAAATTCAATAAATCACATATACCTTAACGCCTATTGGATTCGACTTTCGTTAAACCTCAATGGCCATGTTAACATCCCATTTCATAATTGAATACCAACCACCGTTATATTAAACCCACTAACATAAATTTGACTCGGGCCAGCCACAAGTTCATACATACCTTGCCATTAATCTTCACGCAGCTTGAGGATGCGACCATCGTTGATCCTCCGATGGACATCATTAGACAGATATCACGTTTTTTTCAGCCTTGTGATTAACACTCCGAAAAAACGCGAAATTCGTGGTTTTAGAAAACCACTCTTTGCTACGTGTCAAGCGCTCTCCTGTATCGTGTTTTTTTTGTGATTCCACTTACCACTTTTAAATTATGCAAAAACCACAGTTTGTCTCCAAAACCGCCTCGTTGTTCGTGGTTCCGTTACACCTTCACTCAAGGTTCCTTTGCGTAGTTTTATCGAAACCCGCCTTTGTTGTTATGAACAGACCTCTCCATTCACTGCTTCACTGCTACTCTCATTCTATTGTATGTTTGATTCAACAAATCTTCCTTTCTGCGCATTCAAAGTTCCACCAATCCATTCGCCTACTTCTCCACTTTCGTTACTTGGATTTTGCCTCCAAATAAACTGTGCTTTCACGATTGCAATTCTCCAATACGGCTCTCCGTACTTAACAAACCATTACCATACCATTACCATTCTTCATATTCTGTTGTGCCATAAATATTCATCGATTTCTTGTATAGCAGTTTTAACATAAAAATTGATGATTACTACAATCGAATCTCCTCTCGATTTCCATTCCGCAATTCTCACATAGGGTTATATTTATATCAATAGAATTTTGAGAAGCTTAAACCTCTTCACACAGAGACTAATATTTCGACTTCCTCCACAATATAGTAACTCAGGAACTTAAAAGGAATCGAACCTCCTTCAACAGTGAGTACATAAAACTTGACTTTCACATTTTACGCGGAGTATTATAACAATCCCTGTTTCAGCTCGCTTATGACTCAAACCATCACCATTCACCCTTAACACAGAGTTGATTCACGCATTCTCATACAAAACTCAAAATACTCTGCACGCAGAGTTAAATCAAATGACACCCATATGAAATAAATTCATTTCAGAACACATCCAACTTGATACATATAAATTGAGACATGTAATTAATTGCTCTACTGGAATCAATCCTTCCAGTGATCGATTAACCTCATTTTTCAAGTCAATTTAAACCACACACAGTCTCACACACACATGAGTCTGACTCTGAATTCCTCTGTATAGTTAAAACTTAAATTACTTACAAACTTACTTCCTCTGTGGCCTGATCTTCAAATCGATGGCCTTCTATCCTCCTACTCTACCTCTTGAATCACACTCTGTCCCTAAACCTTCTATTATCTTCCCGTAGGCTTACAATTATACCCATTAAAATGAATCGGTTCAGTTCCTTAATAGCTCAACAAAACTCTTAGAATTCCCAAATCCTAAATTTAGCCTAACTCCCTAGATTCACTGAAAGTGACTCTTCACATTCCTAACTACTCAACTTCTCTCATGTTCTCTAGTGGTTAGAGAACATTTACAATTCCTCACCATTTTATTCAAGATACTAATAATTACATGAGAATTTAGAAACATAAGACCCCCTATGTCTACTTAGATACAAAGTATTTTATTGTGCCTAATGTCCCTGCATCAGACTCCCAAGGTTCAAATTGATCATGATCTCCTGATCATGTGTCTTTAGTCTTTGTTTTCCTGGGTCCCATACATTGTTTTGCTGCTGTCCATCAACTGCATTATTCTTCAACTTTATTTCTCCAGGTTTCCATATCTTGTTCTACAAATTGCCTCCATCTATACTTTCACAATCTCTTCTTGTCTTTCCTTTGCTAAAATCCTTCTGCTCTCTTGCTGTTGTCTGCTGCTTCTGAGACACCTTCATCATCAGTCTTCTAATGTTTTCAATTTCTTTGTCCAGCTTATATTCTATCTGGAATTTACTTTGCCCACTGTTGTTGCCTCCAATTTCTACTGTTGTAACTGCCAGTGCTGCTGCTCTTGCTGTCCCACATGTTACTAACTGCAGTAATATAACCACTCATTCCTCCTTGTATAATAGTAAGCATACTCAAATTCTGCAAACTAGTATCTGCTCCTAGTTCTTCCACAGCCTTAGGAAATTTCATTCTAGTGTCTACAATCTCCTTCTTCTGTTTAAATGTTTCTAGCAAACATTTCAGCCACTCAATTTGTATTTGTTTCACATCCTCAGTATGCTGCAATTTAATTTCAGCATCTTCTTCTTCCTCCTTGACAATCTTCAGTAATTGTCCATCATCATCTTGATTGATTCTGGCAATCAAATCAATTTCTTCAATCTCTGTATTTTCATCTTCTATCAAAATAGAATCCTGATTCTTCATCACTCTGTCAGTCCTGAAATTCTGCCCCACATTCTGCTCTTGGCCCATCAGACAAGCCAATTCTTCCTTGTCACCAACAGTAACAAGTTTCTGCATGATTGTTCCACTTTATTTTTGCAACAGTCCTTCTTCTCTCAAGAGAATTCCAAGTGATGGATTGTATTCTGCAATACCTGTAAACATAATCAAACTGCCTGTGTTAAAATCACAAGACCCAATGGTCTCACTTGCTGATCCAGTCACCAATTCTTCCCTCTGCATTTCCAAGTCTTCTTCAGGACTCAGAAAATCTTCACTATCTTTCTCCTCAGCTTCTAGAGTTATCTCCACTGCTCCAATCACCATGTTAAAATGATGATCCTTCACTATGTTTTTAGCTAACATAGTTTCCTTCTTATTAATTCTCCTGACAACTTCCATTTTCTGCTCTTCTTTGCCTGCGTGATTAACACATGAATCATCAGCATTAAAATTACAAGGTCTCACTACCTCTTCCTTCTCTGACAACACATCAGCATGTTGTTCTGAGTTTCCTTCCAAATCCTCTATCAACACCTCAGTATGCTGATTTTCATCCTCCATGAGACTTTCAGCTAGCCTCTACTTTTTTCCATCCTCTGCTTCATGAACACTATTCATGAAGGCCTTCCTGCCCTGCTTCCTCAACAATTTATCCTATGCATAAGACCTCTGTCTCTCCAATTCTCTTCTTTGAAAATCCAACCTCCTATACAATTCAACAACTTTAATTGGAGTAGATTTCAGGAACCTCACCCAACCTTTTATGCCTCTGCTTGCTCTTGACCAATCATCAGCTGGTCCTTCTCTCTTTGCTTCAATATTCTGCTGAATATCTTCATTAGAATCCCTTTTCTTTAGTTCCTTCTAAGATCTTACTATCTCAGCATTGATCTGAACAGATTTCATATTCAGTTTCTCCTCCTCAACAAACTTTAAAGTTTGTTCATCTCCCAATGATGTACCTGCAAACATACACAACTCTTTAGTTTCAAAACCACAAGACTCTTCAATCTCGGTTTCTTAATCTATCAGTGCCTCAGACTGATCCTCTTCTTCTTTAGAACCTGTCATCACCTCGCAATTGTCAGATTCAAAAATACAAGGCTTTACATCTTCCAAATGATCTAGACTTGTCCAATAACTCAGGAAATCCTCAATGATTTTCTCTTCAGCAAGACAAAATTCTTGCTGTCTTAAGTCTTCATCATGATTCACAAGATCTTTTACAGATCTCCATTCTTCATCTGTACTCTATTCTGCTTCACAAACATAAACTTCTTTTTTCAACCTAGCTGCTCTGAGTTCTGCACATTCCAATTGTGCACTCTTCCTCTGTTCAAGCTTCCTCAGATTTTCTGAAAACATACAAAAATCATCAGATGTAAAGGCATTTGACCTCTTGATCTCACTTGAATTTTTAGTCTTCAAGTCCTTCTCAAAATACTCAATCATCCTGGTAATCTCTCTTTCTGCTGAGCATTTATCATTTGCTCTCTCTTCATCTATAGCTTGTGCCACTTTACCTTCTTCTTCATGAGCCAACCAAATCTTTAACTTTCCTCTATCATCATCTTCAGTTTGTCAAATTGCTCTCTGATCTTAGCTACCTCTTTCCAATATTCTGCATCAGTCAATTTCTTCCTCATGCCAATTGTTTTGGCATCTTCTTTCTCTTTTCTGTTGTGGCCTCTCTCAGAACGTCTGAAATCTCTGCTATGACTATCAGTAGCCATCTTCTTCTCCATGAGTTCCTCACTCATCAGCTGCACAAAGCCTTTGCAACAGCAAGCTCTCCTGCTGCCTCTTACCTCACCAATCCCTTCCTTCGGACCCGGCTTTTGGCAAGTACTGGTCCCCTATTTGTTGGAACCTTCTGAGCACTCTCTTCTGCTCTCTCTAGGCTTCGCTCTGCAACTTTTAGAACTCATTCAACCTCTGTTGAATTTCCTCAAGGTTCTGCCACACTTTCTTCTTCACTTTAGAATCCTCTGCTGGACTCTTTCATCACTACTCTCAGAGCTGTGATCTGCTTTAGCTGAGATTTCTCCAATTGCTTGCAATCTGAATTCTGCAAAAAATTCTTCAAACCAGAGTTAAACACTGCTCATCAACTCACCTTCTCTTGAGAACACTGCAATTGTCCTCCCTATCCAACCTTTTGCTGAATATCAGGTGTTAGCCACCTATAAAATTTGATTATACCAAAAGGTGGCTAAATTTGTTTTGAGCTTTCAAGGAACAATTTTCTATAACAAAAAACTGTTGGCTCTTGAAGACTCTTGAAGGCCTCCTACCTCTATCCAAATCTGCACTATTGTTTACATCCCAAAGACCCTGAAATCCTGCTGATTTCCAAGGCCAGATACTGCTACAAGGCCCATTTTCTTTTTTCCCCTTTTTCCAAAACTAACCTCTTTTGCTTCCCTTTTTCTCCATGAAATCCCCTTTGTTTTCATGATTCCTCTTCTCCCCTTCATGAAAATCACTCTTATAAAGTTAAAGACTCACTCTTTAACCTTACCGGAACCCTCCTTTTCCTTTGAAAATCATTTGAAAATGCATGTTTGCATAAGTATTGGACTTAAGCCCTTAGGCAAAGTCTTTAACCCATTTTTATTCCATACACCCGCACCCTGGAGCCAAACGCTAACCCTTTTGGCGCTTATCGCATTGAAGATCGCAAATTGTGGTTTTATTTAAAGCACTCATCGCAAAAATCTGCGATGCGATCCATCGCAAATCGCAAAAATCGCAAAACTGCGGTTTTATTTAAAGCGCTCATTGCAAAAATATGCGCTGCGATCCATCGCAAATCGCAAATCGCACGTTTTATGTGAAATTCTCTAATTATCCATGGCAAATATTTGCGATGTGATCGAGCCCGCCGGGCCCACTGTACGATACCCCCACCATTCATATAAAATATGTCTTTTCCTTTGTAAAGTTGAAAAATGCCATATTTCGTTGTTTACAAAGGTTTCGCCCACTACATCCCGCCGCCGCATCTCCGCCGTTGATCTGTGCCCTCGCTCCACGATCCAACGGTCCTCCACGCTTTTTCCCACCTAACCCCTTTATACGTTATTTCGTAGCTTTTTCTGCTGTTTTCACATAACCACCCCGGTTTCTATCGCACCGCCTTCGAGCGGAGGTTGGTTTTCCCCCAATGGCCGGCAATTCCATACAGTGCTTGACACGTGTCCTGGCCACTGTTTATGAAACCACCATCCATCGTGCATTAACGTTCAGACAAGGATGCCCCGCGAAATTGATGACAGCCATCCGATCTGCAGCCCTTCATCCAACGGCTATCACTCGCCAAAGGTGCCCACGCAATAACTGGGCTATCGTACAGCGGCAATCGCTTTTCCGCCATCGATCTGATCTGCAGATCGATGGTCCACAATTCATCTCCCAATTTCTCCGTTTGACTTCAACTTCCTCTCCCGACCGTCGATCTCTGTGCAATCGACGGCTCAGATTCATTCTCCTGTTCTGCCTCCTCATTCAATCTCGACCGTCGATCTCTGCATGATCGACGACTCGGTTTTAATCCTTTTTTTCCCATTTTATGATCTCCCAGATTAATCCCGACCGTTGGATGATGCCATCCAATGGCCATGCTTCCTCTGCGCCTTCCAATGCAGTTAAACCTATAAAAGCAAGATTTTTTAATAAGTTTTCGTATTGTGCAGGGTTTTAAGTCATTTTTCATGGTTTTCAAAGAAGATTTAGAGAAGGAGGGTGACGACCCTCACGTCTTCGATTCATCCGAGGAAATCACCCGCATGGTTGAAATGCACATTTCATCCATGTTTTCTCAGGCATTGATGCCTCATAAACCCTGCGCAGCCCGACACGACAGCAAAAAACCAGGAAACGGGCATAGTCGAAGATTATCAGTGTTACAGACCAGGATGAACCAGAGCAGAGGATTAACGGACAGATTCGTGGGGATTACGTCTAAGATTCTTATCAAAATCCTAATCCCCAAATAAAACACAGTTTACAGAAAACCTAAAGTGTTTTATCGACAAAAAAACCCTCCACCGCCACAAACTGGGGCAAATTGATTCCTCCCAGCGACTAAAGCGCCACCTGTGCCTCAAAGTATTCAATCAGGAACATAATTTATTGAGCAGGATTAGATACTTTGCCTCGACGCAGCCGAAGAGTTACTTCTGCCAGGAATTTAATGAAAGGTTGTCTGCAGAGTAACCCTAGCATCACACAGAGCCTCAAAGGTCAACAAAAGCTCCCACCGAGCTTAATTCATAAGTGTAAATCAATTAATACAGTGAAACACCTGTATAGTTTCTTCATCGAGCCTCCCACAGGCCAAGAAGACATTAACCCTGTATTAATTGTATTTGAGATCATTTATCAGATCTCACCTCCTCATCCTTCTATAAATACTTCAGTAGAAGATGAGTGAGGGGCTGGTTGTTAATGTAATTGCTGAAGCATTGTAATTGTAATTGAGCTAAAGACTCCTGACTGTAAATAGTGATTTCACTGGCTCTTGGAGCTCTGCTTGTAACAGATAAGTTAGGTTGAGAAAGAAATATGAATTAACACACTGGACTTGAAGATTGTAACTGGTTTGGAGCATCAATACAAGCTGATTCATGGGATCCTAGTCTATGTTGAAGGTGATGTTATTCTCATTGTAACTTGTATTTTATTTCTGTTTTCATTATGTCTCATATTCTTCTGTAAAGGACATTTTAAACAGTATTAGGACCTACTGTATATCAGTAACCTTCTCTGGCTGAGAAATCTTTATTTAAATGTTTTCTTCCAACTGTGTTATTTGAAAATGATTCAATTCAGTTTAAGCATAGGAATGTTGGCGCTCCGTCGTCTTATTGTCTTAGCTGAACATTATTTTTAAATATTACTTTCAGTATATGTTGTGTGAAGATGAACTGAGGAAGATATGGTGAGCCCTAGTCCCAGTCTTGTTTGCATAACTGTTTGATTGTTTCCCTTAGAATGTGTTAAAAGCTGGTTAGTTTGAAAGTACTTATCAGATCTTAGGCCATTCCTGTTAGCTTTTGTGTTTCCCCTGTTTTAAATGTTTTCTATTAAAATTTTATCAAAAGAAGGCTAGTTTAGAAGTACTTACCTGATCTTAGATTGCTTTTATTTCTTTCTTTAGTGTATGTAAAAAGCTGGTTAGTTTAAAAGTACTTGCCAGATCTTAGGCTACTCTTTGTTCTGCATCTGTTATTTCTCCTTCTTAGTGTATCATTTCATTCCATAAATCAAACCTTAAAGAGATACTTAGACGTACATGACTTGCCCCATGGACCACTCTTGCCTCTTGTTGTTCCAATTAAATCCTATATGACTCCATAGCCCAATGGATTGAAAACCTGCAATTATCTTTCATCTTGGCTAAAGCTTACTCTGGTTGCTTGCAACTTCTCACTTTTGAACCTCTTTACCATTGGGACTTTTCACCTCTAACAATGATCATGCTCAACCATCCAAAAAACAAACAAACCCTTGGTCTTCATAACTAGCCTAATATCATTACCCTAAACTTCAAAGACAAATCTATCTTTGCACTGATTGGAGAGATCCCTCTCCGGATTCTGGAGGGCTAGATCCTAGAATCCCAAAGTTGGTTGAAACGATGTTGTTTCTATAATTGGACTCTACCAATATTGCTAATAAATTACAGATTCCTAACATCAGGTTCACTGGTATCACCATCAAAACTCTGTCTTTATCTCCTGCAACCATAATTCTTCAATCATAAATGTCAAAGTCAGATTTAAAATTATTTTACCTACAAGATCCCTGCATGATCTTCTTCTTCATTCATTTCTGCAAATCATGTTCACTGCAACTATGTATCTGCTGCACATCAGATTTAAAAATTTGTTCTTCCCTCATCTCTCATCACACCTTAAGATTTAATAAAAAAAATCCTTTACTTCAAACAGAGCCTTTCCAGCTCTGATACCACGATGGTGCCCGGGCTTACCTTGCTTACCCACAATCTTCACCAAAATGTGCATCTAAAATGCACTTCCATTTTTTCCCCAAATAATTTTAAATCTGGCAAACTCAACACTTTAATGTGGAAGCTTTTCAATTAATGGTTTAAACCCATACAATGCATATCAAATGCTCTTTACATTAAATATATGATTATGAAACCGTATATAGAAACTTACTTAATCCAAGGTCTCCCCCTTTAATTCATTTCAAATGAAAGCATATTTTGAATAGTTTTACCATAGAACCTTTGGATTAATTAACTCTCAGCACTCTACTTTTAATGTTCGACCCTTATAAGTTATAACCACAATGTTTAATATATCCACCTCATCAAATTTAACTCTGTGGTTTAAATCCAATAAACCACACGGCGACTCATATAAATATATTAACCCCTATCATTCACGTCTAAGGGTTAACTTCAATAAATCACATATACCTTAATGCCTATTGGGTTCGACTTTCGTTAAACCTCAATGGCCATGTTATCATCCCATTTCATAATTGAATACCAATCGCCGTTATATTAAACCCACTAACATAAATTTGACTCAGGCCCGCCACAAGTTCATACATACCTTTCCATTAATCTTCGTGCAGCTTGAGGATGCGACCAACGTTGATCCTCTAATGGACATCATCAAACTGATATCGCGTTTTTTTCAGCCTTGTGATTTAACACTCCGAAAAAATGCGAAATTCATGGTTTTAGAAAACCACTCTTTGCTACGTGTCAAGCGCTCCCCCGTATCACGTTTTTTTTGTGATTCCACTTACCACTTTTAAATTATGCGAAAACCACAGTTCGTCTCCAAAACCACTTCACTGTTCGTGGTTCCGTTACGCCTTCACTCAAGGTTCCTTTGCATAGTTTTATCGAAACTCACCTTTTCTGTTATGAATGGGCCTCTCCATTCATGGCTTCATTGCTACTCTCGTTCTATTGTATGTTTGATTCAACAACTCCGCCTTTCTGCGCGTTCAAATTTCCACTGATCCATTCGCCTACTTCTCCACTTTCGTTACTTGGATTTTGCCTCCAAATAAACTGTGCTTTCATGATTTCAGTTCTCCAATACGGTCTCCGTACTTAACAAACCATTACCATACCATTACCACTCCTCATATTCTGTTGTGCCATAAATCTTAATCAATTTCTTGTATAGCGGTTTTAACATAAAAATTGATGATTACTACAATCGAATCTCCTCTCGATTTCCATTCCGCAATTCTCACACAGGGTTATATTTATATCAATAAAATTCTGAGAAGCTTAAACCTCTTCACACAAAGACTAATATTTCAACTTCCTCCACAATATAGTAACTGAGGAACTTAAAAAGAATCGAACCTCCTTCAACAGTGAGTACATAAAACTTGACTTTCACATTTTACGTAGAGTATTATAACAATCCCTATTTCAGCTCGCTTATGAGTCAAACCATCACCATTCACCCTTAACACGGAGTTGATTCATGCATTCTCATACAAAATTCAAAATACTCTGCACACAGAGTTAAATCAAATGACACCCATATGAAATCAATTCATTTCAGAACGCATCCAAGTTGATACATATAAATTGAAACATGTAATTAATTGCTCTACTAGAATTGACCCTTCCAGTGATCGATTCACCTCATTTTGCAAGTCAATTTGAACCACACACACTCTCACACACACATCAGTCTGACTCTGAATTCCTCTGTATAATTAAAACTTAAATTACTTACAAAATTACTTCCTCCGTGGCCTGATCTTCAATTCGATGGCCTTCTATCCTCCTACTCTGCCTCTTGAATCACACTCTGTCTCTGATCCTTCTATTATCTGCCCGTAGGCTTACAATTATACCCATTAAAATGAATCGGTTCAGTTCCTTGACAGCTCAACAAAACTCTTAGAATTCCCAAATCCTAAATTTAGCCTAACTCCCTAGATTCACTGAAAGTGACTCTTCACATTCCTAACTACTCAACTTCTCTCATGTTCTCTAGTGGTTAGAGAACATTTACAATTCCTCACCACTTTATTCAAGATACTAATAATTACACGAAAATTTAGAAACATAAGACCCCCCTATGTCTACTTAGATACAAAGAATTTTATTGTGCCTAATGCCCCTGCATCAAAAACCATAAGTTCGTCCTTGCCTAATATTTATCACTTGAAAAAGCGTACGAGCTTGATTCTCTGATGTGGGGTGAGGATGTTTCAAACCCTTTTGTTATATTTTGGATGATTAAGCCCAATATTAATGTGACTCTTAAGTTATCCATAACATTTGCTTCCCTATTTTGATTTCCATTAACATGGAGGAGGCTATGCCTTGAATTTTTTAAGGAGATCCTCTACTCTTTGGAGAGTTCATTGAATATGAGAGGAGGATGATTGAAAGTTGTCTTCAAATTAAAAGAAGGTGATGTGGAAGTTTCAAAAAAAGAGAAAAAAAAGAGAGACCTTAGAAGATTGCAACAACTCTGATTTTATTGTTTATTGCTTCTCCCATTCCTAAAGAAAAAGATAAAATTGGGTGCCTGTCCAGACCATAGATAAACCCCCCCACTTCACTATGATTACCACTATATTGCTATAGATATCATTGGCCATGGTCATACTTACCATCTTTAACCAAATTTAATCAAACATAGATAAACCATTTATTAATATAGATGCACATAAACATCTTATACATTTATCTTAAATTTACTAATAATAATCATTTTCTTTATTTGTTTTAATAAAATCAGATACTTAATAAAACATTAAATTAACAATTTAATATTATTTAAAATATTCATTTATTTATCATAATCTATTCTTTCTTTAAAAAATTTTATGGAAAACCCACCAAATAAATTTTTTTTCTACAAATAATAATCATAAAAAGTGTAAAGCTCACAAGTGTCATGCCTAAGCCAAGGACCTTTAAAAAGTGAAAATCACAACTACCCAATCTTGAAAGACTCATATTTAACTCAAAACCACTCAAACTAACATTTACAAATATTTTTATTTATTCTATTATTAAATATTTAAAAATAATTCAAAACCACTCAAACAAAATTCTAAAATTATATTTATTTATCATATTATTAAATATTTAAAAATAATTCAAAATGCACTAATAAAAAAGTAATCAAATAATTTTATGAAATAGTTATATTAAAGTGTGCACATTTTGACACTTAGGTCGTGAATATATTTTTATTTTTTCTTTTGGAAAAAAAATGTATATCATAATTGAAAACGCCTATCATTCTAACATTGATCTCAATTTTTAAATGGTGCTCCTTTCTTTCTCAACCAAAAAGCATTCATGTCTTTCTCACTCTTTCAAGAAATATCAAATATCAAAACATTTATATTCCTTGTGACATTCAAGTACTACTAGTTGAATCAAGGCTCCTAATCTAGTTGACCTATCTCCAATCCATTACATATCTTAAACTGAAATCCTTTTCAACTTCTTCATATTCTAAAAATTATTTTCTCCCATGTTTCTCAATAGGTTTAGGCATCTTTAAGGTTTCCATGCCTTTTTATTAAAACCCTAAATTTGTTTTACCGGTCACCTTGCATGGATTGTGGCCTTGAATGTGTTACATAGCAATGATAGAAATTATTTGTCATAAATGGGTGATTTCTACCAATGGACTTAAATAGCAGAAAATATGGCTTCTAAGATTAGTGTCTATGATGGTTTCTCAAACAGAGGTTTTAAATGATTGTTTTAAAGTAAAAAAAATTGGCGTAAAGTGGTTTTAAAAATTTTGTTTTTAATATTTTGGTAGTTTTTTTAATGTGGTAGAGATTATACATGCTTAAATCGTGTAATTTTTTTTTCAAATATTGGGAAAACATATTATAATTCAGTTGTCAAACAAATGGTAGGGACAATCATTATTGTTCATTATCTATAAATGTAGGTTGACTCATCATGGGAGCTCAAAGTTGACTCATCACATTTTGAGGCTTGATTTAAGAGCTAATCTTCCTCAGACATAAGGAAACAGGTTAACAACCCTAGACCCATAGGAATTTGGCAGGAGTGATAGCATCCCCCTTTACATACCATCAATAGGTAATTATAGGTGGTGTGGTTTTCCTTATGTAATCAACTCATATTATCCTAGGATAGGGGACAAGGAATCTAATATATTAGTCAGTTGGGGAAGCCAAGAAAGAGACATGAAATTTAATTCCCCTTGGGCTCTCTCAAGTCATCTCAATTATATTAATCAAATGTTCACTATCTTGGTCAGGGATGGGTGTGCCTCGATGGGGTTCGATGCAGAAAGTAATGAGTGGATTTTGGGGGCTGGGGGGGGATGAGGGGAAGGGTTGTCACCACACTGAATCAAAACTCCAATAAAGAGGGGGTTGGCATTCTATGCCCCCCCCATGAACTATGTTGAGATTCAACAAGAAGATCCTAGTGAAAATTAAGCACCTACACTAGGATGGGGCCTCAGGCTATTTTTAGGTGTATGTCTATCTATAGATGTATGTGCATAATATATTTATAGAATGCATGTCTATTTGTAGATGCATGTCTACTATTATTATCCCTTAATATTAGTTGGACAATAAACTATAATCTATTCTCAATGAGTACTTGGAAATTCTTAACTGAAGTGGAAAATCAGTTAGCTAAAGGAATTTCGAGTTAAGTGGTTGGTTGGTGGGACATGCAGGTTGACTTAGTTGTAAATAAGTGATTCGAAGTTGCAACAGAGTTGGAAGTGCAGTTGTGCATTAGTTGTGCAAGTTGTAAGTAGTTTAACTTAGTTAAGTGAGTTGAACTCAGTTGTGCTAGTTGTAACTGAAGATACACTAGTGAGAGATAAAGTGAATTAATTATTAATTAATTCAAAATCAATGGTCTCACATGCAATTGAAGATTTACTATTATTAACTGCATGCATGTCAGATCCATTGGAGACCCAATTGAGTTCTAGGTGAAAGGAAAGTAAACTATCAGTTGTGACATTATCCAGTTGCACACATGCAACCACACACACTTTGGATGCGCCCATGAGGATTGCACAGTCAAGGCAGGAAAGATTTCATTCATTTAGGGATTGCTATTAGTAGGGATTGTGCGGTGGAGGCAGGATGTCTAGAGACAGTAAATTGAGCAAGTGATTTTCCAATTTTTGTATGACAGTGTGAGATGTTTAGCTGATGTACTGAGGGCTCTTGTGATTGGATATTTGTATGTAATTGTTTCATGATCCATGATATAATATACAATAGAATATAGTGGGGTTTTTAGCTGTAAGCTTTCCCCTAGAAATTATTTGTGTTGTGGTTTGATCTATGTTTATGTACTTCATGTAATTGGCAATTGTGTTTTTAATTCCGCAATGATTTGTAGAAGCGATTATGTATTTAATAGTATAACATTGTTAGATCAGGAGAATCCAAGATATACATGAATATTTTATAATTTCTACATGGTACCAAAGAATAGGAACTTTCAGAAGTGAAGCAGGAGTTGAGTTTGTTGGTGGAAAGAATTCGAATTTGCAGAAATACTTTCTTGGTGCTACAACTGATTCAAGATCGAAATGGCTTTCAATGGCTTGAGGTTAGAGTATGCACTCAAGGGTCACTCAAACTAAATTTCTTGGAAGGACAGGATGAAGGCAGTACTCAAAGACAATGGCTTGAAGGAATTCATTGACAATGATGTTCCTAAGCCTGCAGTGGCAGATGCTGCAAATATTGATGCATGGCAAAAGAGAGTGGCAAAGGCGAGGAGGATCTTGTTGGAGGGAGTACGAGACCACATTGTCTCAAGCCTCCATGGGTAAGACATGCCATATGCTATGTGGAAGGCTTTGAATGATCTATTCCAAAGTAGCAATGACCATAGGAAATTTGCGCTCAAAGATAAACTTAGGAAGATCAAGATGGAAAAGGGCGACACCATTCCAAAGTATCTCACAAAGTTTGTCCAATGTTGGGATGAACTGGGGAGTGTGGGAATAATAGTCACTGATGATGATTTTGTGAGTTTAGCTCTCTTGGGACTTCCTAAGAGTTGGCACAGTTATGAAGACTCCGTCAACGGACGATACAATTTCCAGATTGGGAATGACTGTGGTCAGATCTGGTGCAGGAGGAGTTCAGGAGGAGCACCAGAGATGGATCTTCATCAAAGCATTATGATGAAGAGGATTATGCTTTGGCTACCAAGGCGAAGAAGGGAAAGGGGAATAAATTCCATTCTAAATCCGAGTCTAAAGGCAAGAAGCTGGATATGTCCAAGGTGAAGTGTTTTCACTGTCACGAACATGGGAATTTTTCTACTAAATGTCCATAAAAGAAGAAGAACAAGAAGGTTGCTGGAGTTGCAGCTGGTGAGTCCCTTGACTCACAATTTGAGCTTGACTTCTCCTTGATTGCATGCATGGTGTCAAGTGCATTTGGATCAGTGTGGTATTTGGATAGTGGCGCTCCCTTTCACATGACGGGAGATAAGGAAATTTTCAGTGAACTGGAGGAGAAAGATCTCCATATGCATATAGAGATGAGAGACGATTGACGGTACAATGCTACTGAGATTGGTACCATTACTTTTCAGAGGGAGTCAGGTAATCCATTTCAATTAAAAGATGTTATGCATGTTCCAGGTCTAAATAAAAATTTGGTCTTAGTCGCAATGTTGGAGGAGAGAGGCCATGAAGTTGTTTTTAGTGATGGAAAATCTTTCCTGCGACAGAAAACAACGGATCAAGCCAAGAGGATATGGATTCGAGTTAATAATCTCTACAAGCTGGAGGTAGATGGTTGCGCTTCCATGATGGGCAAGGCATAAAAAGTGGTGAGCTAGGATGAGGGCGAATTATGGCACAGGTGATTGGGCCATCTTCATCATGGAGCCTTGAAAGTCATGCATAAAATATCTACTGGACTTCCAATGGGAACACTTGCTCAGTTAGATCAGTGCAATGGTTGCACCATGGGGAAGTATGTAAAATCCACCTTTCATGAGAAGGAGAACCGTGCTTCGAGGATCCTAGAGAGAGTTCACACAGACGTGTGTGGACCATTATCAGTTGCTTCAATAGAAAAACATAAGTATCATGTAATGTTTGTTGATGAATTTTCTCATAAATGTTGGATCTTATTTATGCAGAAGAAGGATAAAAAATTCTCAAAGTTCTGTGAGTTTAAGGCATTGGTGGAGAAAGAGTCGGGGAAGCAAGTGAAGGCTCTTAGGAGTGATAATGGTGGAGAATACATCTCTAATGAATTCAAGAACTTCTGCAGCAAAGAAGGAATTCGAAGAGAACTCATAGCGCCTAATAACCCACAACAAAATGGGGTTGCAGAGAGGAAGAATAGAACGATCATGGGTGCAGCACGAGTGATGTTGCATGATCAGGGCCTACCAATGCATTTGTGGGTGGAAGCATGCAACATTGTGGTTTATGTGCAAAACTGTTGTCCTCATAGAGTACTTGGCATGAGTACACCTGAAGAAGCTTTCACTGGTAAGAAACTGAGTGTTTCACACTTTAATATTTTTGGCTCATCTATTTATGTGCATGTGACCAAGGACGCCAGGAAGAAGCTGGAGTCAACTGTTGAAGTTGGGATTTTTGTGGGGTACACAGAAAAACCCCATAATTATCGTTTGTATTTTCCAAACAACAAAATGAGTGTTGTGCTACAGGATATAAAATTTGATGAGGGGAAAGCCATTCGGTTGTCACTTGAGAGGGAGCTGGACTTGCATGCGAAGGGGGAATTGTTGGTTCCCAAATATGAGTCTCAAGATGTGGATCAGCCACATGAGGAGTTTCATGGAGTGGAAGAGTCTACTCACACAGTGCCATCCATTAGAAATGGAAAAAGGAACACCACGGAAGCTGATAGGCTAAGACTTGATGTTGCACAGAATGTAGGAGCCCCTACTTCACAGTGCAAACAAAGCCAGTATCCTGACCAATTTACTAGATACATGGCTCTCATGAGCAAATGTATTGTGACTGAGCCATCTTCCTTTCAGGAAGCAGTGCAAGGTCCCACATGGGTAGATGCAATGGTGGAGGGGTATGACTCCATTGTCAAAAACAGTGCTTGGGAAATTGTTCCAAGACTAGTTAATAAATCAGTGGTAGTTTCTAGATGGATCTACAAGGTAAAGCAAGCTGCTGATGGGAGTGTGGAGAAATACAAGGTTAGATTTGTGGCTTGAGGCTTCTCACAGATCAAGGGGATAGATGATGAAGAGACCTTTGCACCTGTTGCAAGGTATTCTTCCACAAGGACCATCCTTGCTCTCTCAGCATAGATGGGTTGGCGCATTCATCAGATGGATGTGAAAATTTCATTTTTCAATGGGATCATTGAGGAATAGGTGTACATAGAGCATCCTGAAGGT
The DNA here is from genome assembly GCA_034641835.2 of Pinus albicaulis. Classification (NCBI taxonomy): domain Eukaryota; kingdom Viridiplantae; phylum Streptophyta; class Pinopsida; order Pinales; family Pinaceae; genus Pinus; species Pinus albicaulis. The sequence goes on along the minus strand of CM076584.1, from coordinate 1,043,287,400 downwards.
TTCAAGATATTCAACAATGAGTCACATGTGTGCCGACTCAAAAGAGCATTGTATGGGTTGAAACAAGCACCCCGTGCTTGGTACAGTCGGATAGACAACTATTTCATCAGACTGGGCTTCTCCAAAAGTGAAGTAGATGCAAACCTGTACCAAATTGTGGTGGAGGGTAAGCTTTTAATCATTGTTATTTATGTTGATGATTTAATATTGACTGGTGATGAGCAATTGATACACTCATGCAAGGAGGATATTGCAAGGGAGTTCGAAATGAAGGATATGGGCCTCTTTCATTATTTCCTTGGATTGGAAATATGGCAGCGAGATGGTGAACTTTTTGTGTCTCAAGGAAAGTATGCAAGGGAGATACTCGGTAAGTTTAACATGGAGAGTTGCAAACACATGGATACTCCTATTATAGTAAATTGGAGGAAAGAGGATGCTACTTTTGGAGAGGTAGTGGATTCTACTGTTTATCGACAGTTAGTGGGTTCGCTAATGTATCTAGTGAACATGAGACTAGACATTTTCTATGCGGTTAACCAACTGAGTCAAGCTATGGTTAAGCCTACCAAATTCTTTTGGAAGGCGGGGAAGCATGTCTTGAGATACCTGAGGGGCACATCAGAGTATGGTTTATGGTACAGATAGATGGATTGAGTGAAGTTGCATGGCTTCACAGATGTAGATTGGGCTGGAAGTCCAACAGAAAGAAATATCACATCAGAGGGGATATTTAGCATTAGATCTATATTTGTTTCTTGGCACAACAGGAAGTAGAGATCCATTGCACTTAGTTCAGGGGAAGTAGAATACATGGCAGCAATTCAAGCTACATGTGAGGCTATCTAGATGAGAAAGATATTGGTTGGTTTGTTTGGTTCTCATGTGGATCCGACAGTGATTCATTGTGATAATAAGAGTTGCATTAAACTCTCGATTAATCTTGTGTTTCATGATAGATCCAAGAATATAGATATTCGGTACCATCATCTCAGAGATTGTGTGCAGAGGAAAATCATGTTGCTTTAGTACATTCCCATGGAAGATCAGGATGCAGATATTCTTACAAAGGTGCTCATCAGGAGTAAATTTGAATACCATAGAGAAAGGATCGGGGTGAAGGATAATCCCTTTCTTGTTGAGAGGGAGTGTTGAGATTCAATAAGAAGATCCTAGTGAAAATTAAGCACCTACACTAGGATGGGGCCTCAGGCTATTTTTAGGTGTATGTCTATTTATAGATGTATGTGCATAATCTATTTATAGAATGCATGTCTACTATTATTATCCCTCAATATTAGTTGGACAATAAATTATAATCTATTCTCAATGAGCACTTGGAAATAGGTAACTGAAGTGGCAAATCAGTTAGCTAAATGAATTTCGAGTTAAATGGTTGTTTGGCAGGACATGCAGGTTCACTTAGTTTTAACTGAGTGATTTGAAGTTCTGACAGAGTTGGAAGTGCAGTTGTGCATGAGTTGTGCAAGTTGTAGGTAGTTTAACTCAGTTAAGTGAGTTAAACTCAGCTGTGCTAGTTGTAACTGAAGATACACTAGTGAGAGATCAAGTGAATTAATTATTAACTAATTAAAAATTAGTGGTCTCACATGCAATTGAAGATTTACTATTATTAACTGCATGCATGTCAGATCTAGTGGAGACCCAGTTGAGTTCTAGGTGAACGAGAAGTAACATATCAGTTGTGACATTATCTGGTTGCACACATGAAACCACATACACATTGGATATGCCCATGAGGATTGCGCAGTCAAGGTAGGCAAGATTTCATTCATTCAAGGATTGCTATCAACAGGGATTGCGTAGTGGAGGTAGGCTGTCTGGAGACAGTAAATTGAGAAAGTGATTTGCCAATTTTTGTATGACAGTGTGAGACGATTAGCTGATGTACTGAAGGCTATTGTGATTTGAGCTTTGTATGTAATTTTTTCATGATCCATGATATAATATACAATAGAAGATAGCAGGGTTTTTAGCTGTAAGCTTTCCCCGATAAATTATCTGTGTTGTGGTTTGATCTATGTTTCTGTACTTCATGTAATTGGCGATTGTGTTTTTAATTCTGCAAAGATTTGTAGAAGTGATTATGTATTTAACATTAGCACATTATTATATTATGAGAATCCAAGATATACATGAATATTGTATAATTTATACAAACCAAACATGCAACGTTATGTTTCATGCCATGGTTGATACCTCTACCAGTTGATAGTTTCTTCTCTCTAATTGTTGTTCAATGTATGTAGTGTGTTTTATTTAAGGGTGGTAAGGTAGAATTACATGCAACCTTACAATCTTGGCTTTCACCTCTCATGTGGGAATTTTCCTATATGTATGGTTGTTTCCCAAGTGAATCTTCAGTTGGAAAAAAAATCCCAAAAGGGCCGGGACTATAGTGTTAGGAAAGGGTTAAGTCTTCACACATAAAATGGTGTGGATCGGGAGTGGCAGAAGGTGCACCACTCTAACTATTTTTGTATGTGGTTGGGCATCATCATTTTCATAAGGTCTATTTTGGAGGTAATTCTGTCTTCCTGGATAGTTTTGTTCATAGTTTCTTTCATGCTTAATTGTTGGGTTTCACCCCCTCTCTTATATAAAGTTCGTTGTTGTTTTCTCTTGGTTGTTTAATTCGACATTGTGTGCCCTCTATTGTTTTTTGCATTGCGGTTTTTGCTAAGTAGATAGGAAGCATGTCTATGGATTCTATTCCCTTATTTACGCTTTGCAGTGGTGTTTTGTTTGCATGGGTGGCAAGGCTTTACTTTCCTTGTGCCTGTCATGTCTATTTATTGATGATTTTGTCTAGTCATAAGCCCTATGGTATTGTGGTGAGGGGAGAGTGAATTCCCTATTGGTTGTGGTTATATTCTAAGAATCCCTATTCATTTGGCCTCGGTGGTCACTTGTTTGAACCACTTCTATGGATTAATTAAGGTATGCATTATCTAGTTTTTTGGTTGGTTCACAATGCCACAACAACATGGATGTGTGCATCAGGGTGTAGGGGAATGGGGAAAATCTAGTTGGGGTGTAGGGTAGTAGGGGAAATCTAGTTAGCCTCACTTGAGGCAATAGTGGCCTTCAAGCTTCCATGTCTCCTGGCACACAAACTGATATTCGCCGACTTTAAAGGTTTATTAGAAAAAAAGGCAATCACTCTCATACTTCAATCTAATCAATGGATTCTCTCATTGGCTCCTAAGCCTTCACAAAAATAGGGGTAGGAGAAGTCAATATATTCATTCAGTCACCCTACATAGGAAAATAAAGACATAGTTGGGGCAAGTCCTCAAGGAAAATCATGACAATTTCAACGACACCATTACCTTCCTTAATGACCTCCAAAGGAACCAATAGTGTATGCATGACAACCTTAACTACCTAGACACATACTTGGCTCACATGGAAAGGCATATACAATATGAATTATGACTTCCACCTCCTCATTGTTCTCATCCAAAGAACCATGCTCTAGTAACTTCATCAAAATCTTAGATTCCTATTTGTTGTGTTTTGATTTTTCTAGTGTGTGGTTTTGCGCTCTTCTCAGGTTTTGGGCCATGAAGTATTTTTGCTATGTTATAACTATTTTAGGAAATTATCTATTGGCCAATAATTCTAGTAAGAGTGAGGTTGGTAGAATTTTTCCAAGTTGTGCGCAACGATGTAATCTTTGTCTATAAATGAAAAGATCTTGATTTACAAAAAGAAAAGTTGTTTATAACTTTTGGAAATATTAGTGATAATTTGGAGGAGATATTAAAAATAAATAAATAAATCCATGTTTAGAGTTGGTGGAGCCTAGGGAAAGTGCGATATTTAACGGTTTTTGGATGATTTTGACAACTTAGATACCCCTGGATCATGGCTTCTTAAACCTTAAGCTAGTGCCACAACTTCAAGCATACTAACCCCCTCAAAAAAAATTGTAAATATATATGATTTCACATATTTTTTATTATAGATAACTTTTATAAAATCTAAAAAAAAAAGTAAATCGATATTTAGACACTATATAATAAATAATAATAACAAAAATCTAATTTTAAGGTCACACTTAAGCTAGAACTGAATTGGTTTATGAGACCCCCTTGTTTGTGGGACAAGGGACCCACCTTCATGCAACAATTTAAATGTTAAAGTTTATGAAAATGTATATACTCAACTCCCTTTTGATGGGATAATGTGACCTTTTAAGAAAAAACACATATTTTGTAGTGCCTACGTCCTCATGTTATTACCTTATATTAAGTTATTAACCTACCTATTAATTATTAACTTCTATGACTAGTTATTATAAGTATTATTAGTATGTATGCGAGGTCTATCTATATACAGACACTTTACACAAATACGTTAGTATCGAGTAGCCTATTATTCTAGATGATTAATTAAAAATGAATCTTGATTAGTGAATAAGATACGATTAACCATAGATCGATTAATGATCAAGTTTATGGTTAGCTTTAAGCTTTCTTAATAGTTAAGCTTGATTAATGGTTACTTAACCCTTAATCTTGACTTATAATTAATAAATTGTATTTAAACGTGATTATTTAATATTTAAATTGATAGGATTCTTATGAATCCATAAGGTTGACTCATATGATAAAATATTAACATTTATTATTATTATTTTATGATTTATCCCTTCTAGGCCCTGACATAGTGGTTCTCTCGAATTAATTCAAGGATAAAAGAAAAGTGGGAGGGGTTTGAGGAGAATAATTGGGGGGAGTTGGTGACATAATGGGGGTGGGTGACATTTACTTGGGGGGGGGGGGGGAGCATAAGTGAAGGAAGAGTTTGAGAAGAAGGGGACTTCTCATTTTCATAGAGAACTTGAGGAGGGGTGGAGGATTGCATTTTGGGAGATTCTTACAGAGATCTTGGAGGAAAGGTTTTGAGAGTAGGAGAAAGAGTGAGAGATTGATTTCATAAACACAAAAATTGCAGATGAACTTGGGATTGAAGGAATATGGATCAATGGAGTTTCATTGGGATAGGAAGTTGGATAGAATTTCCTAGTTTCCAAGGTGACATATTCAATCAAGTGGTCACAAAAAAGCACCACAACCAAGGAATTATAACCAACTATTCTTCTTATTGTTAGTTAATTTATTTATAAATAAATTTCTAATATCTTTTTTGTATATGTTCTTGTTAAATATAATATGTTGTTAGATATGGTTTAGGAACCCGGGATCTGTCCTTGCATGTGGTATTATAGCTCATATTCAAAATATGAACCCTAAAATGCACTAGCATTATTGATTTTAGTAGAGGGTATAAAGTGAATAAAATAACAACAATGACTTATAAAATCAGTCCGAGTTTTAGATTCAAAATGGTTATGGATAAAATAGATAGGGTAAACAATAATAGTATCCCTTGAATTTGGAAAAAACACAACAAATACACAAAATTTAAGAAAATTTTATTTTTCCAAGTTGTTGAGTGTTTAACTACCTTTGACACCAAGCTAGATACAATTTTCAACTCCAAGCCATACATGTCCTACATTAAAAATTATAATATTTGATTGTGGATGGATGTTGTAGAAAATTGGGTAAGAACTTACTTGTATCTATAACCTCTCTTAGCAAAAACTTGAGGGAAAGCAGTAGAAAATCTATAGAGGAATAGGTGATACCTATAATTGCAATTAAACCATTGAAGTTTAGGGTCGAGCCACGACTACGAGAGTTGATGCACCTTTCTCTATCCCACCAAGAGGAAAAATTCCAAGAAGAACCCAATCGAGTTGACAATTTGGAGAAGACGGGAAGATCAACTTGGTTAAGCTTGTCAGGAGGTTACATTCATCACAAAGCATTATGAATAACCAGGCTTTGATCACATTATAGAAGACAAGAGACCAGGGCCTTGACCTTCAACTCGCTGGCTATAAAACTACGACGTCGCGTCGTGGGAACCCAAACTATGGTTGCAAAGGGAAATGAGAGAAAGACTAAGAGAATAGTAAGTGTGGGCACGAATATAGTTGGTACCATGATGGTAAGTTGGCACGTGGGCTGGGCTTCATGAAAGGGATTGCATATGGGCCTCATGAAAGGGATTTCATAATGTCTATGAATATGGATTTATTTATTTATTTTTGTTTTGTAATTGTGAGAGGTGCTTTGGTAGAGATGTTGTAATGTAATGTTTAACATTTTGATAAAGTCAAATTATTTAAAAATAAAAATAAAAAAAAATAAAATAAAAATATTGATGTAATGTAAATATTTTAACTTGGTCAAAATAACAAAAAAAAATCACATAAAAATAACCCTATAAAAATAAAAATGGCCCATTGTATTGACCCATGGTATTCATGTTGAATGTAGCCTATTTAAAGGGGAAATTAAACTAGTATATATTGATTTTAACATAGAATATACCAAGTGCCTAGAGGATCAAATCTCATATACAAACACAAATTTATTTTATTTTTATTTTTATTGTTTATATATATTTAATGAACAAAATAAAATTTCAATTAATTAAGTAATATATCAATTAAAATAATAGGTTAATGTTTATTTTTATACTAATTAATTAAAGTTGATTATAATTAATTAATTAATTTTGGTAATAATATATTAATTAATTAAAGGCTAAATTTTAATTAAATTAGATTAATGAGATTAACAAAATTAATATTAACACATTTTGTGTAATACATTAAGTTTAATTAATTAATATTAATGAGAATCAAGTAATTATTTTTCATAATATGACTTAAGGTAGAGATTCCAATGTTAGAAAGACTACTAAGGGTAGTTGGCAGGGTTGTAAATTGTTTGTGATCAAGGAAATGAGTGATAGGAACAGACCCACTCTAGATCAACACCTAGTTATATTAGAATTTGAGGATGTTACCCAAAAAGTGGCTACAGTTACCTCTTTAGAGAGAGAGATTGATTTCATAGTCGAATTAAAACTTGGAGTAGATACCATATCCAAGAAATCCTACAGGATGATAGCTCCAAAAATTTGTGAGCTACAAATGTTGTTAAAAGAGATGTTAGATTCGGGATCTATTGGACCTATTATTTCACCTTGGGGTTCACCAATGATTTTCATCAAAAAGAAATATGGTTAGTTAATATTGTGGAAGGATTACAGGGACTTGAATTTAGCCACGGTAAAGAATAGGTGCTCGATACCAAAAATAGAAGATCACTTTGATCAAATGAAAGGAACACTAGTTTTCTTAAAAATCAATTTGTGATCTAGATACCATCAGTTAAGGATTAAGGAAGCTGACATCCCAAAAGTTACCTTTCAAACTTATTTTGGACACTATGAGTTCGCACTAGTTCCATTTGGTTTTACTAATGCCCCAGTAGTGTTCATGAGCCTCATGAATGATGTGTTTTAAAACTATGTAGAACACTTTGTGCAAGTATTTCTAGACAATATTCTCGTATATTCTAAGAATAAAAAGGAGCATGAAGAGCACTTAAGGGTTGCATTGGCATGCTTAAGGGAAAATATGTTTTATGGAAAACTATTGAAATGCTCTTTATTTTAGAAGGAAATTCATTTCCTCAGGCACAACATTTTAGAATAATGGAATTCAGTTGACTCTAGAAGAGGTGAAGGCCATAATGGATTAGCCAATTCTGAAAAATGCTCATGAGGCGCATAACTTAAAAGGGCTAGTAGGTTATTGTCAATGATTTGTGGAAGGATTTTCAAATATTACAAAACCCATCACCACATTATAGTGAAACCTATGAATGGAAAGATGAGTATTACATTATATTCTTTAAACTGAAAATATTAATAATAAGTGTATTAATCCTTTGAGTGATTGACATGGAGAAGGAGTTCACCATTTGCATAGATTCTTCCAAACAATGATTAGGAGTTCTGTTAATGCATGAGTAATAGATTATGCATCTACGAAGTTAAAGAAACCTGAAGAGTTATAGGATACCCATGTCTTAGAATTAGCATTAGTGATTATAGATTTGAAAATTTGGGGGCACAACCTTGTTGAGAGGAACTTTGTGCAAAAGAATAATCATGAGATCTTAAAGCATCTCTTCACTCAAAGGAATCAGGATGCTAGATAGAGGTGATGGAGTGAAATCATGAGTGTGTAGCATTGTGGGGTTTCAAACATCTATGGAAAAGAGAATGTAGTAGGCAATGGGCTTAGTAGAATACCATGGATGTTCTCCCTAGTAACCTTGTGGCTCAATTTGAGGGAGCGTGTGTTAGAGAATCTCTTTGAAGATAGTTGGTGTATAGATATTACATCAACAGTCTAGAGTGGGAAGAAAATACAACCAAGGTTTCAATGTTATACCCTTGAACTAGATAGACTATTGATATTTTAAGGAAGAATGTACATCCTAGGGGAAAGGAGCATGTAAGGAACCATCCTTGAGGAGTCACATACGGCACTCTACAATGCACAACTTAGCATGAAAAATATCCTTGCAACAATGAAGAAACTTTTCTTTTGGGTAGGAATGTTGCGTGAAATGGTCCAGTTTGTTGTCTATTTCCTTGAATGTTAGTGCGGGAAGGTTGATAATTTCCACCCAAAAATACTCTTATAACTACATGACATTCCTATGTGTAAATGGGAGGTCATTTCTATGGATTTATTTGTGGGTTGACCACTCACGTCACAAAGGCACAACACCATATTTCCTATAGTTGATAAGTTGACCAAAAGTGTTGATTTAATCCCAGTGAGAGACACTTATGATGTTACTAATGTGGCATGAGTCTCTATAAGTGAAGTTATTAGGATACATGGATTACCCACTATTATCATTTATGATAGAGACCAGTTGCTTTACATATAGATTTTGGATAATTCTACAATCAACATTGGGGGGCTCAGTTGAACTTGAACATTGCATATCATCCAAAAATATATGGGAATACTAAAAGAGTAAATCAAGTTATGGGTGACATGCTCAAAATAGTATGTTATGGATAACTATACTTAGTGGGAAACATACTTACCATTGGTGGAGTTCACCTGCAATAAGAGTTACCACCATTAGAGAAATTTTGATAAAAAAAGGGCCTAAAGAAAAAATTACAACCAAAATAAAATTTATAATATCCAATAGGATTCAAGATTATGATGGCAATCATGGGGGGTAATTCACCATTTAGGAGTAAAAAAGTAAAAAGATTTAAAAAAAAAACTTTCTCAACTTGTATTTTCAACTTATTTCCCTACATTTTTTCTCAAATTTCGAGTGGGTGGACTTGTTGGATGTTAAATTTAATTCCTCATCCAAAGAGTACACATGTTGCATACTTTTGATGGACCCTACGACATGAAAAATTAGAAATACATGAAAAAACGTGATTGCAATCACATTTTTTCACGTATTTCTCATTTTTCATGTTGCACGGTCCATCGAAAGTATCAAACACAGGCACTCCTTGGATGAGGAATTAAATTCCACATCCATACAATGCTACCACCCAAAATTTGAGTAAAACCATAGGGAGATAAGTTGAAAATACGAGTTAAAAAACTAGTTTTTCCTCTTTTTCCTCTAAAATTTGATGATTTAATCTAATCTTATTTTATTATTTCCACTATTATTTTATAATATTCCATAGGAGGCCCATGTTTGACCTCAAAATTTCTCTAATGAATTTGATCAATATGCATCCTTATCAAGCTCTATATGGGAGACCATGCAGGACACCACTAAGTTTGGAACAGTTGGAGAACATGGCAATAGTAGGGTCGAAATTGGTTCAATAAATGGAAGACCAGGTAAGACATATTTGAAAATTTTTAAAGGAAGCACATGATAGATAGAAGAGATATGTTGATGCACATGGGAACAATTAAATTTATGAAGTGGGAGACCAATTTTTTATTCATATCTAACCTAGCAATAACATTGTTGGGTATGGGAAATGGATGAAGGTGTCACCTTGATTTATAGGACCTTTTAGGATCAAAGAGAAAATTGGACTAGTTTCTTATCACCTCGTACTGCCACCCTATTTGTGCAAAAATCATGATGTTTTCCATGTATCTTTTCTATAAAAATTTTCTAATGAATCTCACAAACTTGATTGGAGGGAATTGCGGGTCTTGGACGTGGGAACAATTATTGCCAAAATGTTACACATATTAGACTATAGGGTTTGATAGCTAAAGCATCTCTTGGTGGACCATGTGAAGGTCTAGTGGGACAAGTATAGCCTAGGTTTTTCTACCTGGAAGGATTCATAGATATACGTTGTGACTACCCCTCACATTTTTACCTAGATAACTACCTATACTAAAACCCTATTTGTATTTTCATGATATTTTGTTTACAAACGTTGTGTAATATTGATTCGTTTCAATTGGAAATATGAGATTATATAAAATACCTGATGGATTATGTTATGTTGATTAAATTATCTAATGTATACATTATATGATCTATTATTGATCTCATGTATGATTTAGTTACACCATGTTGATGTTAATTGGCTTGGAACTATCTCTTATCAACCAAATTTTTTCCTAGTAACAAATTTACATGCCAATATAAATCAACAATATGCATTGGTGGCCTCGTGGAATATTTATATCTGGAATCCAAGAAGTAATGATAACCATGAAGTTTGAATCAAGTGTGACCTACCTTTAAATATGAATTTTTTCCACTATGAGATGAATTTCCTCCTAAATGTTAGGGGGCATGCTAACATGGAAGCTACAGGCTAAAGACTCTACTCATAAGTGTCTGTGAGATCCCCCTGAAGTACCACCACCACTACTACCATGTTGAAAATTATGTCTCTGACTAGTCATGGTTGTCGAAGGCAATAATATGACCATTGTATAGATGGCATGGTCGTTGCATAAGATGATCATGAAAGATAGAGAACATGATAACTTGAGAGGAAATTTGCATTGCCGACCTATTTGGGGCTAGACCTTCTCCATTGAAAAAAATATGATAGTGGATGGGGGGAACTTAATGAAGTATGTGGGAGGCAACCCACCCAAGCAACCAATTCAGGTTCCAGGCGCATAGCAAGTGAGAACAAAAGATAGAGGAGATGATAATGGATGAAGTAGAGCTTAAGACATTATCCAAGGAAAATGACTACTGGAGTGCTCCTTTTTTCCATGTACGTGTATTTAATAAGCTTGCTAAGGGGCATTTCCATCTCTCATTGGGAGGAAAGGTCCCATAAATGAACTTGGAGTTGGTGTCATGCACAAGGGGTGGTAGTGGGAGGTTGCATCAAATCTTGGGCACATTTAATACACTAAATAACACCCCCCTCGAGGTATTTAAATTTCATATAAATACAAGATTATTTAACTTAGGTAAACTTGAATTAGGAATATAGTTAAAGTTGACCAAGTCTAACAGTGGAGGTTTTGGGCATGTGGAATAGTGTACCCGTGGTTTTCTTTCCATGGTATTGCATGTAATGAAACATATAAAATGTGGGGAGACTTCATTGCGCTAAGAGGCACTCTCCAACCCAGTATGTAAGCGATGTTATAATGTAATGTTTAACATTTTGACTAAGTTAAAGTACATAAACACAAAAATGAAATAAAATCTAAAAAAATAAAATAAAATAAAAATATTAATGTAATGTAATGTAAACATTTTAATTCGATCAAAATAAATTAAAAAATTAAAAAATTAAAAAAAAAAACCCATAAAAATAAAATAAAAATGGATCATGGTATTTACCCATGGTATTCATATGGAATGTATCATATTTAAAGGGATAAATTAAACCAACCTAGATCCATCTTAACTCCAGATCTATCAAGCACCAAAAGGGATCAAATTTATCTTGATATACAAACCTCTTTTAGAGTGGAAAAAAAAAGACTTGATCCCTTTAAGGGCTTGGTAGATCCAAAATTAGAATGGATCTAGGCTGGTTGTAATATAGGCCAGGGAGCTGAGAAGTGAAGGATCACTTGGCTAGGTTGGCTAGGGTTTTGGCCAAAGCTAATAAAATTTCATTAGGTTGGGTTTTTCCCAAGATAACTATTGTTTTTACAATGTTTTCATATTTGTGTATTGTTGTTCATTAATTTATGTCTCTAGTAATAATTATTTTATTTTCTCCGTTAAAATTTTCAACGTATGGTATCAAAGCCAAAATGTGGATGGACCTGAAACGGGCAGAGATGTAATGATAATACAAAGGAAGCAGACATCGTTGGCTCGAGAATGAAATATGAGAGTGTGTGGGATGCCATATCTGCAACACACCCGATGTGGTTGAAGCACTACATGGAGGTGCAGGATGCAACATAAGACAAGTTGTGTGTGGCAATATTCATAGTAAGTTGACTCCCAAGTTATGGGTTGATGCGTGTAAAAGTGCAAACTGCCACGATGGGTTGGCGTTATGACTGAGACATAAGCCCTATAGGTATACTGTGCATGATGAATCAATGTTACCTATGGTGCACTATGACAAGACCAACAACAACCTAGAGCACCGACAGATCATGTAATAATGCAAAGTCATTAAATGCAGGTGGCAAACCAAGCCAATCACATTGGATGAGACAAATATGGAGACTCTTAAGGTGTACATGAAATTGCATCGATGCTTAAATACGAATTCTGAGCAGTGTGGGTGTACATGCATCATGGATGGAAAGGAAACGATAATAGGTCAGCAGTCCTAATGGAAGTGAAGGCTCGGTAGTTGAGGTCACTTGGGTTGCACAATGTGTCTATGGCATTCCAGGAGTTGCAAGATCTAGAGAGGATAGAAGGGTTCGATGAACCCTAATACATGGCATTGTAGAGAGTTTTGGAGAAGATTTGCGTGAGGCTGTAAAATTGTGAGCAGGCCAAGTCAGAATCTGTGTGAATGAGTGCTTGGATTTCCCGGGGCTGACGAGGCTATAAAACGAGTTTTGGAACAAGGGAATTTCTTCCTGGATTTTATTCGACGGAGCAACCCAAACTGGCTATTGGAAATGACGGATGGTGGAGAGTCAGCCATTAAGAAAACTATGAAGCTCGTTGAATCTATTAGAGGGTGGGATGTGTGGGCCCAACAACACTCCTACTCCTCCACTTGCAGAAAAGAAACTCTTGAAATGTGACCTGTCAAGAAATTCAAGTGTTTGAACAGTACGAATGGTCTCATGTGCAATAGAATTTGTGGGCTACGTGTAATTTGATGGCAATGGTTGGGCGTGGCCTCTAACCATGAAGAAAAGGGTAACAAGTTGTTATTTTTACATGCAAGACAATGTGGCGCTTAAAGCATGTTGAGAGGAGAGGATATTGTAAGTAATAATATATATATATATATATATATATATATATATATATATATATATGATAATGTTGTAAAACTTAGTAAGACATGTGATTCCTTGGATAATATATAATTTTGAAGGGGGTAAGTCATAGTGAGCAGGGTTGGGGGTTGGGTTGACTCACATGGAAAGGTTGTTTGGATTTAGTCAAGGAACCCCAAGTCAAGTTTAAGGGGGAAATGTTAGGTAAACTTGACTTGGGAATAGAGTTAAAGTTGACCAAGTGTAACAATAGTGTACCCATGGTATTGCATATAATGGAGCCTATAAAAGGATGGGAAGACTTCATTGTAATCTAGGCATTGTAATGTAGGCAAGGGAGGTTAGTGGTGAAGGCTCACATGGCTGGGTTGGCTAGGGTTTTGGCCAAGGCTAATGAAATTTCATTGGGTTGGGGTTTTCCCAGAGTTGTGGTTTTCCTAGGATAAATGTTGTTTTAATTATTTTATTTTCTCTGCTAAATTTTTCGACAATTTATTTATTTTATTTTGTTAGTGTTATTTTATTTTCTCTCCTAATTTTTTTCAACAATTTATTTATTTTATTTTGTTAGTGTTATTGTAACATGTGAGGTTACTTTGTCGTTTAAAAAACCATGATACAATAGTATTTTAGTCACCAAAATAATTTATGTATTACACCCTTCCTACACCACACCTAACCTTAAGATGGATATATTTTTTTCACTATCTCCTTTCAACTACCGCAAGTTTCAAACCTTGGCCATTTTATAGAAGGAAATCTTCGACATATTGTCTAGTGAGATTTAACCCTTTTAAAAAGGAAGACATGGGCATGAGCTTTAATTCAATTATGTTTCCATGGGTCACTAAACCATTTTATATAACATCTTTGGGTGTAACCACACATTCAACCACTACCCAAAGGTTCTCGCATGGTTCAATTCTAGACCCTCATGGGAATTAAGCCTTGGAAAATGGTGGATATAAATATAATACTGACATTTGTTTTTTGTTTTCTAACATGTTCATGACTTGTAGGATTAGCGTGTGGTCTGAGAAATTGTAATCCAAGGGCATATAACCCATTAAAATCACTTAGATATTGCACCTGACCTAGGTCACTCCAAGCTTTAACATGACTATATTTATTTTTGCGATTCCTCCTAATTATAAGTAATTTCAAACTTTGACCACCTTACAAAACAAAACCCTTAAAATCTAATTCTGTTTACAAATTTGAGATAAATTGACAATTATATTAATAACAAATTTTTAATAAGTCAATTAGCTTAAAAAATATGTTAAATATATTAATTACAATGTGTGATTGAAAGGTTTGTAGATTACGCATTATTATACTAATAACAATATTTATTTCACAATTATTAGGGTTACCTATAAATCTAAGGAAGGAGGATTGAATGACGGTGGAATATGGGAAGTTAAGTAAATTCATTCCATAATATTACAATAAAATTAGTTCAATCAAGGTATAAATTTGATGGGCACTCTTACCCATCAAGTAAATTTTTTATGAAGAGTTTCATTTTAAAATTGCTCATCACATGATATTTGATTTTTGTTTTTACTCATCATGTAAATATCATGTATTATGTGTTTTTGTTAATTTTTTTTTGTGTGTGTGTATGTATATATATATATATATATATATATATATATATATATTGCTAATACAATTTTTATGTTAATTTTGGCTTGATCATAAAATAAGTTTCAACTAAGTAATACCATAGATGTATATGTTTTATATTACTTTAAAAAGATCAAAATATTTAACCATGTTCATTCCTAATGCAAAACTAACTAATTATTTGTTGCAATTATGTATAGTCACTATTTACGTAATTTCAAAGGTTTTACAAAGTATGCTAAACCATTCTTGAAAATTTTCAAGTAGCTTGGTCAAACCCATTAACTATAATGTAATTTGAAGAGGAAAAATAGATATTAACTTTCAATTTGATGAGTTGGACTTTAGGACGACCTTATAAATAATAATACAATTTTAAAGCCACTTTTAAACAAGAATTTGGGAGGATTCCAACATTTCAAGTAATAATAATGTGCAGACATTGTTTTTGAAGAAATTCATAATCTTTTGAAAAGTATGAAGAATAGAGTACTTTAGCAGACAACCTAACACAAAAAAGGTACAAACTGAGTTGTGATTCAAGTGTGAATGTATCGAAATCACCATAGCCTTAGTAACAAAAAAATTGAGATTTCCATATCCAACCACAAAATCGATTTGTTTTCTAATCAAGTCAATGTATGGACCCATTTTATAAAAAATGAGATCTATCACTATTTTGGAAACACTAAAGAAACCACATAAAAATATATGGCCTACTAAAAATACACAAAAAAAGGAATTCCCTTTAGGCCCATTGTGAATTCCATTGGATCTCCCATCTACATGTTGGCTAAATATGTTGCTCGAATTCTTAGTCCTCATGGGAACCCGATGATCTAATGGTAAGTTTTGAAGTTGTTTTATTGTTTACCAAAATTACTCTTGATGAAGCAATAGAGGGTTTCAAAGGCGTAATGGACCCTCAAACTGCTAGACTTACAAAGATATGTCTTAGATCTTCATTTTTCAGTTTTCGAGGTGAATTCTTTGAACAACCCGCTGGAGTAGCAATAAGGTCTCCATTATCACCTATTGTTGCCAATATATTTATGGATATGTTTGAAAATAAGGCCATCAAAACACACCCCTTTAAACCAAAACAATGGAAAAAGCATGTTCATGACACGCATATGAATTGAGTCCATGGGGAATCTGAACTCAACAATTTATTTGAACATCTTAATGGAATTTATAAGGACATTAAATTCACTATGGAACTTGAGAACAAACCTTCCATTCCTTTATTAGATGTTCTTCTCACTAAAAAATATGATGGAATCATTGGGAATCAAATATATAAAAATAATATTCACACAGATAGTTATCTCCATGCTAAGTCTCACGATCACCCTGCTCAAAAGATGGGGATCCTCAATACACTTATGACCAGGGCTTTAAGATTATCTGACAAGGATCATCTTCTGTAAGAAATTGACCACCTCTTTAAGGTTTTCTATTTGTATGAAAATTATTGGAAGGTGTAACAAAATTATCTCACTTAAGTCACATGTGACTAGTGACGCTAACAACAATTGTGGTTGCTTATACTTCAGATCTGTAATAAAAAATGTGAAAAAAACCTGTAGAAAAATAAATATATGTGATCTAAAAGAACAAAAAAAAAATGAATCCGATGTAATAACCCAATTATGGAAAGATTTGAAAGAATGAATATTTTATTAATAACAGCTGGTGAAGGAGATTTACAAAAGGGTTTTTAATCCCCCTCTGTGGGATGGGTCTTTTGATGTCCTTGACGCTTTAGTATAAGATCTTCCTCTCTCAATGTTTCAAAACATAAACAATATGTGTAAGTCTAGTGGGAGCTCAAAAGTACAGAGATGATAATGGTGACGATGATAATGATCATGGTGAAAATTGAATGAAAAAACCTCTTATTTATAGCAAAGTATTGGGTTGATCTCGAAAATGGATAATGATAAAATATTATTAACCAAAATCTAGATCTAACAGTTAGGAATATTTTGTTATATTTTTGGAGAGTGAAAAGATATTCAAAATGGTCAAATACCTTTATTTAGAAATAATTAACAAAGAAAATGATTTATTAATTATTTCGCAAATAATAAGAAAAGTGTGAAAATGAAATAATTATTAAACACTGATTTAACAATTATTCCAAAAATGTAGTTAAGGAAAAATAAATAAGTATTTGTTTATTTAATGATTCCTAGGCGATCTAGTGAAATCTGAAAAGTAATAGTTATCAAACAATGATTTAATAAATATTCCTAGAGAAAATTAAATAAATAATGGTTTACTTAATTATTCTTGTGAGTTTTAATCATAAATAACTTAATAAAAGTGGTTTATTAAATTATTTCCTATAGTGAAAGTGATTTTACTATGGTAAAATTAAATTTACGTGGTGTATTTCGATACACCTAATTAGAAATGGCTAGGTGATAATTTTTTGGTGATAACAAATTGCCCCTCAATATATGAGGGCCAGGAGAAAATCTTATGACTAAAATACGTTATAGGTTACACTTCCATGAGACACCAAATGGGTGTCATAGAGAGAGAGAGAGAGAGGATTGAAGCAATGAAAGGAAGGACAAAAATGAAGGGGGAGAGACCTACTAAACTGATATAAGTCTCATTTTATTTTGGAGTGCATGATCTCAAATGCGACAGGGGAGGCATACCCATACCCACTTCGATAACAAAGTACACAAAATAATGGTGGGCTCAGAAATGTGGGACTGAACTACAAAGTACATGATACATGATATGCTGGCATCAGTGGGACATGACACAATAAAATGAATCACATATACATAATGTGCTTGGAAAAAAATAGGCCAAGACTGAATATAATGACATCTGAGTACATGAGACATAATTCCCCTCAAGCTGGCATGGGGAGGGGGACCATAACCAAAGAAGCCTTGTTGAACAGGAAAGGGCTCTAAAGATATGAATGGATCATCTAAGGGAGACATGCATGGCATGGGCTCTACAAGCGGTTGGAATTGAACCCATCAAATATGAGGAAATGCATTTGAAGTTGGATCATAATTGAAGGTCATCCGGGCATGTGGGGGGGCTACCTGAAGGGCCACTCCCTCATGAGGTCTGGAACATCTCACACATTCCCGGGAATCACTGGTACAATCCACTAAATCATCGAACAATCAATTTTATGATTCTCAATCGTGTGATAGTGACCTAGAGTCGATCATGTGAAAAACAACCAATTCAAACGAAAATGATGATTCCCTTTTCTTGATCTAAGGTACTGAACAATGATGAAAGCTGGAACCGAGGTGCATTTCCCTCTAGACTACACTCTTGGAATAAATGTACTGAATTCAATAGAAGAGGGCCCACCAGAGTTGAGGAAATGAGGAATCCTCAACCAAAGCACGAGGGATCATATTAGAGTGACTAATGGATTGACACTAGGGATAATGATGGAGGGATCTAAAATGAGATGCGGACTAAAAACTTACCTTGTCAGGGAATAATATGCATGGTTTACCTCGCAAAAACTGACTCGATTCTAGAGGGGATGGTTAGTTACTCAGACAAAGGATTTTTAGAGACGAAATGATATATCTAAAGGACGAAAGGAGAAAAAAAAGGATGGATGTGACACAAAGATGGATGGAATACTGTAACAGGACATAATGGGTCTCATAAAAAAATTCGTGAATTCAAGGGTGACTCATCTTGGATGCTCTGAACAAGGGTGACTCGATGATACTACCACATAGGATAGGCGCATGGGGACCATAAAAAACATGAGTAAATAAGGGTTAATAATGACTAAAATTGACACACGATTTGAAAAGTGCCAAGGGAAAGTGGTAAGAAAGTACAAGCAGATCATATGAAGAAATTTGGTTTTAATTGGTGGCAAAGTGAAACTTCATGGAAACAATGGATTCCAGGTG
Organism: Pinus albicaulis; assembly: GCA_034641835.2. Classification (NCBI taxonomy): domain Eukaryota; kingdom Viridiplantae; phylum Streptophyta; class Pinopsida; order Pinales; family Pinaceae; genus Pinus; species Pinus albicaulis. Next base: position 1,043,268,521 of record CM076584.1, on the reverse strand, counting down.
AAGTGTCAAATTACCAAAACACAAGAAAACCCATTGTAGAACTTGGTGATAACTTTATTTACTTTTCATCAAACTGAGCTAAGGTTTAGTCACAATGGGTGACGAAAAAATTATGATTTTTCCTATAAAAGGGCTTCTTGCGTCCAAATCCAATTCATTTGCATAGTGAGGGTTGGAGAATTTTGAGAGGAGGAGAAGGCCCTAAATCTTGTGGATATCCTAGCAGGAAAAATTGCCATCAGAATCAACATCTATGAGTTGGAGGTAGGTGGAATAACCTTACTATTCAATTTCAATTGTTTATAATTTCATATTAGGGCCTCAGCTTCCTGTGGGGGCCCCCTCCGAAACCTCATGGCTGCAACACACTTTTGGGGGCCTAATCTACATTCTGGAATGCATAAACAAGACCGTTAAGTGCGTCCAATGTTGTTTTGAAGGAAAAAAATTTGTTTTGGGCAAGGAGGAAAAACATGATTGGTGGCTTATGGGAAGATGAAGCTAAGGACTAGGGATGTATTCCTTTAACTCCGAACTGAAAAACATAATGGTATTTTGTACGTATGGCAAAGTTAAAGGTATTGTGGTGAGAAAAATATTTAAAGACTCTTCATGCTGAGATTCAGGGGAATCTGACAGTCAAAGGTGTTTTGGCTCATTATGGGGTTCTTAAGTTCTTGGAGAACCCATTAATGAGGGTTGGTTAGTCCTTGTTGTTGAGGATAGTGAGCTACTTAGACCTAGATGAGGAGTCCTTTATGGTATAGGGCCACAAGATCATGATGATAGAAGACATAATTTTTTTATAGGACTTCCCCCCTTGGGGATGGTAGGGGAGATACATCCAATGCTTCCTCGTAGGAGACATATCAGTGAGATTTTCGATCGTTATTATAGTTTGGGTGTTTGTGAAAATGGAATGAACATTCATATCAATGACATAGAGGGGTTGGAGACACGAGCTACAACTGCAGTAGTATTACAAATCTTGGGTAGTCTTTCCTTTCATCACATCACTAGAGGGAAGATGATGTTAGTAGAGAGTGTGTTGGCATGGACCTACTATGGGTGGGCCCAAATGATGTTGTCGTCATTGAAATGACAGTTGACCTTATGCGAGTGACAAACCAATGATAAATGTTCATTTGGGATAGTTTTATGCTCATTCTTCTTTGATAATATCCCAACCATCCATCCACATGTACATATATGTGATGGGCACCCATAGGAGCCTAGGATGCACCATTGGGGGTAGCTAAAGTGACAAGGTGGAGGATGGGAGTCGGACGAGTGTTCCAACCTGTTTTTTTTCACATTGGAACTAAATGCCATTGTACATAGATGACTATTCATACAATGGAATGAACTATCAGGGGGATCATGACTTGCCATTGCTGCCAAGAAGAGCATGGGGTCCAAATCGTAAGTGATAGTTACTATATGTTTGGTCGTAGTTGAAGTTTAGAAAATGTATATATGTGGTACTGATTTCCAAACTTGTGTGATGCATATATTGCATTGGTGAAACTGCCATGATATATAGGTCGAGTCGCAGTGCCTGATGTTGCAGGTCAAGGTGGATCGACGTCACAACAAAGACTAGGAAGTGATGCTCTACTAAAGGACCTGCATTGTAGGTTCAATGTGCTACAAACCAGAGTGACTGAGCATGGATGGCATGAGCTAGAATATCGGTATACAGACGAGTGCATTGATATTCCCTCAGAGTGGCAAGGTATCACATGATGCATAGAATGGGGTATTCAACGAAGAAGGTTCGACTGAATCAAAATAGAGAACTCTAGAAGATTCCCCATACGGAGATCCCATGGATGACGATAGGTAGCAAATACGAGCATTGTTATTTATCATCTCAACATCGGGAGGAGGGTTCACAATGTGTGGTGAAGGGGTCTCCTGTTCTAGTGAAACGATGGTACCAGAATCCGCAGGTAGAGAAGAGGTGGATTCAATATGAGTAACCTATTTTTCCTGAATATCCTGATGGGTATTGCGAAAATATTCAAGACGAGGACAACGGTGAGAATAGTGGCCAAAATTACCACACAAAGCACATGGGTGATTCGTGCGTAATGATATTTTTCTCTTGTCTAACTCAGGTAAGGTGACATGAACCTTTGGGATGTTAGAGTTAGGAAAGGTATCAACGACCACATATTTGAGATGAGAGAGTTCAAGAAAATTATTGGTGGCTTTCCCAACTACATCACACAAAGCACACAAAAATGTCAGCTTTGGAGGCTTAGGAGGAGCTGGAATTTTTTGGGGTGCCTTGTCTTTAGTTCCCTTTTTTTTTTGGGATTTTCCCCCATCACCATATGCCTTCACAATAGGTGAAGGTGCCTGCTAAGGTTTCTCTGGAACTAAAGAAAAGGAAGGGGAAGGAAAAATAGGTTGTACCAAGGTCAAACTGTATAAGGTTTAAGTTGACCGAGGGGGAGTGTTTCCGGGGGGATCAATGTACCAAATTGGGATCCAGAGAGTAATGTTGGGTAAAATCAACATAGCCTTAATAGGGACAAAACAAATTCCTGGTGGGGGGAATAAGAAAGGTATCTAACCTAAAGGATAATGGCCTAAAGGAACTACTCCTAGATGGTTAAGGTCTGGAGGATTGTTCAAACAGCTTAAACTTGAGACCATTCCACATCCCAAGCCATATCCACTTGGATGGATATGCAAGGATGAAAACTTACAAATCTCAAGAAAGTGCATATTGCATTTTGCAATTACTGCACACTTTATTGACACAGTTGAACTTGATGTAGTGCCGCTTAATATATCAGGAATTGTTTTGGGAAGTCCTTACTTATTTGATAGGAAAGAGATCTTCCATCGCCATGAAAATAAGTATCATATTTTCAAATATGGCAAGGAGTTTATTGTTAGAGCACATCGCAAGAAGACAAATATAGCGACGGTAAATGCGGGACAGGTAAAAAGGCTAGTTAATTCTAGTAAGAGTTTTGTACTTCTTATGGTTAAGCCTAAGGTTGATGTGAATCATGAGTCATTTGAAAATTGTGATTCCAATTTAAAATTAGATTTATATGATGTAGTTGATGCACATCATGAGATGTTTCAAGAACCAACAGGTTTGCCTCCTAAAATGGAGATTCAACATGAAATACAGTTGCAACAAGATTGTCCTCTTCCTAACATAGGCATGTATCGCATGTCTATCATGGAGAATGCTGAAATAAAGAGGTAAATTAAGGACTTGTTGGAAAAATGTTTCATAAGGCCAAGCACTTCGCTATGTGGGTCACCGATAGTGTTGATTCCAAAGAAAGATGGAACTTGGCACATGTGTGTGGACTTCAAGGCATTGAACAAGATAACGGTAAAGAATCATTACCCACTCCCAAGGATAGATGATTTGTTAAATCAACTGAAAGATGCTAAATATTTCACTAAGTTAGACTTACGTAATGGTTATCATCAAGTTAGAATTGTAGAAAGTGACATTTGGAAGACATCATTTAAAACCAAATAGGGACTCTTCGAGTGGCCTATTATGCCATTTGGTTTATGCAATGCACCTGCAACTTTCATGCGGGTAATGGATGATGTCTTACGTCCTTTTCTTGATGATTTCATTATTGTCTACTTAGATGACATCTTAATTTTCAGCAAGACTAGAGAAGAGCATGTCATGCATGTTAGGAAAGTACTTGATGTTTTGAAAAAAAATCAGTTATTTCTTAAAATGTCAAAGTGTGAATTTGGAAAGACTTCTTTGGTTTATTTGGGACACATAGTAGGAGGAGGTGCTTTGAGAATTGATCCTTCTAAAGTAGAAGCCATTGTGAATTGGCCTACTCCCAAATCCATTACAGAGGTAAAAAAAAATTTGGGTGCAGCTCAGTATTGGAGGAAGTTTATTTCTACCTTATCTGCCATAGCAGCTCCTATGCATGAAGTGACAAGTGTGAAGCATGCTTTCCAATGGGGAGGCAAGCAACAGAATGCTTTCGAGTATTTGAAAGAGAATATAAGCTCAGCTCCAGTCCTTGCATTACCGGACTTGAGACAACCATTCGAGATTCAGACCGATGCTAGTGATTACGCCATGGGTGTAGTTCTCTTACAGCATGGTAAGCCTATCACATTTCATTCTCAAGCATTTAATGGCACTGTTGTGAATTATCCTACATATGATAAGGAGTTGTATGCATTGGTACAAAGCGTCAAAAAGTGGAAACACTATTTGATGGGAAAAGAAACAGTTGTTCATACCGACCATCAGCCTTTACAGTACTTGCAGTCGCAAAGTAAATTACAGCAGTCACGACATTTCAGATGGATGGGTTTCCTACAACAATTTCACTTGGTAATAAGGTACAAGAAATGTATTTTCAATAAAGTTGCTAATATGCTTTCAAGGCCTATTATTAGTGCTACTAATTTACTTAATAATGATTCTATTGTACATGAGAGCTACATAGAACAGTATGCATCAGATGTTGATTTTAAGGATGTGTATGCTAACTTGAGTGAAGGGAATCATGTTGAGGAGAATGATTATCACTTGCATAATAATTTATTGTTTCATATGGGAAAGTTATGTATACCACAGGGGGAGAGACTAAGTGTCATGAGAGAAGCTCATTATTCTCTTATTGCTGGACATTTCGAGGTAAGCAAAACGGTGACACATTTACAGAGGTATTGTTATTGGCCTCACATGGTAGATAGTGTTTCACGTTTCATTAGAGGTTTTTCATTATGTGCTACAAGCAAGCCTAGCAATAGAAAGCTTGGTTTATATACGCCATTTTTGGTACCTTCTAGACCATGGGAAAGTGTTTCTATGGATTTTTTGGGAGGTCTACCATTGTCTAGAAAGCAGCATGATTATCTTTATGTAGTAGTTGATAGATTCAACAAGATGTGTATTCTTCTGCCATGTAAGAAATATATAACTGTTGATCAAACTACTGATTTATATTTTCAACATCTATGGGCTCATTATGGCTTGCCTACTTCTGTTGTTAGTGACAGGGATTCCAGATTTGTTGGGAATTTTTGGTCCAATTTATGGAAGATGATGGACACCAAGTTGAAGAAGATTACTGCTTTCCATCCGCAAATAGATGGCCAAACAGAGGTAGGGAATAGAACCATTGTACATCTCTTGAGAGGCTATTGCAGCAAGCATCCCAAGCTTTGGGATGAGCACTTGCATTACATTCAGCATGCTTACAACCAGACCAAGCACTCTTCTACAAATACTTCACCTTTTGAAGCTTGTTTTGGGTATTTGTCTAAGTCACCTTTAGATTTCATTCTTGAGAAGGATGTTTCCATTGATGGGCATAGTGACATTGACAAATCTCACATGTTCATTGAAATAATTTAGGTCACACATCAGCAGGTTCAAGAACAACTTGAAAAAAGTCAAGGCAAGTACAAGGAGAGGCATGAAAAACAAAGAATTGATCATAAGTTTCAAGAAGGAGATGAGTTATGGTTGCATATTAGTAAGGAAATAATGCAAGGAGAAGGTAAAAGGCTGAAGCCTATTCATTATGGTCCATTCAATATTCTTAAACAAGTTGGAAATAATGCTTTTCAACTAGATTTTCCTTCATATATGCAAATGTGTTCCATTGTGAATGTGGAAAATTTACATTTGTATGAACCTCCTTTAATTGTTGATCATGAAAGTGACATTCAGCTACCATCCATAGAGGATTTCTCGCCAGAATTTTTGGATGAGCTAAAAGGGGATGATATCCTTGACAGAAGGACACGCACTTCAAGGAGGGGAAGTGTTGATTATCTTCGGATTGGTCTTAAAGGCATCAAAACGAGTAAGGAAAAATGGATGGAGGTGGAAAAGAAGAGTGATCTGTACCTTCATCTTCTGAACAGGTAATTGAAGAATTTTGGGGTCCAAAAGCTTCCCAATGGGGAGGTGTGATCAACAGATCGTGTCCAAGTTGAAAAAATGCTCCAAAAATGGAAGTGCTCAGAAATGGTTGCAATCTAAATGACTGGAAAGGCCTCGTCGCTGTGATTCTTGCGTTGTGAACAGGACTCAAAACCGATGTCGTATGTGAAAGTTTCTGAGGTTTTAATTCATCCGGTGACCTCCAAAACATGAATTTTTTACTATGATTTTGTCATTTTTTACAAAAAAATATATGGCAAAAAAAGTTGGTTTTTATTAAGTTTTTATAGGCCTATCAATGGGTGCCACATGGCCTGCCCAGAGGTTACCATGTGGCCCTAGGCCATTAGTTGAAAGGTCTATGTAAAATTATGGAGGGGTATGGGTTTCGAACCTTGACCTGACTACACGGGCAGGGCTGACCCAACCAAAACGTTATGAACAGAACTTGAATGCTGAATAGTTGGGTGGAGGCTAAACAGATAGTCGGGTCAATGGCTTGTTGAACTTTGGGAGAGTCTGGCGGAGTAAACGCATGTTCGGGTGTTGAACAAGCGGAGGTTATGGATTAGTCCTTAGGGCTAAGCTACGAAGCCATACACCTAGATCTCAAAACCACAAGCTAAGCACATTCTGTTATGGCAGAGATTGAAGGGGGCTAGCCCCAGTACTAATCCCCCTTCCAACGTGACCTTATGTTGTGACCAAGGGCGTGGTCTCCAAACCTTATTTTCCAGCAAATTAAATTGTCTGGAAAACTCACATGTGAACGCACCCTCCAACTGACTGTTAAATTTAATGTTATCCCTAAATTGGAGTGTGGTTCCACCATTTTTTTTTGCCCACCTATTCTGGAGAGTTTAACTGGAGTTCCTCCAGTTTTGGAGAAGGTTTTTTAGTGCCACTGGGAAAAAACTTGTTAGGGTCATAACTCTCTCAATTTTCGACCAAACAAGATGAAATTTTAGTCAATTTTGGGTCTCTTTGACCTTCTAGAGAGTTTGGATTAGGTTTCAGAGAAAAAAGAGGTGTTTTACAACAAATTTTTCTTCAGGGAAGAGGATAGAGCCATCAAGGCCATCAGGGAGATGGAGTTGTATTGGGTTGTACTTCATTGTTTGAGGTGAAACAAAAGCCATTTTTAGCTTATTTTTGTCTTTTGAAGTCAAATTCACAGCTTTTTTTTCATTTTTAGGCATATTTTTCACTATGTAACCATTTTGAGCAAATTAATAGAGCAAGGACATGCCATTGGGGAGCATTGGACCAACAAATGTAGCCCAGGAGGGGTGAACTGCCTCAACATTTTGTTGTGTTATGCTATGGTGAATTTTACTTGTTGTGTATTTCTGTTATGATATAGTAAACAGTAAATTTAAATAACAAATCCTCACACATACAACTCAAAAACATTACCAAAACTGTTTTTTTTAACCTGCAAGACATGGAGAACACTTTGCACACTAAATTAAATGGAAATGGATACTTTGAATAGCATTACAAATAGTTCCATTTTCAGATCAGGGCTTATAAAAGTAGGTAAATGTGGGAGGAGGCATTACATAGTACACACGATTATTTTGGTTGGACGTCCTCCAGTGGTCTTCGTCTCTTAGAGGCTTACGTGGACGATTGGGATTGATATAGAGAGAGGATATACGAAGAATGTATCATGTTATCGAATAAGAAGGACAAGTTGGCATGGGGGGAAAGGTAGATTATTGGAAGAATTCATGTCAAAGTAATATATAAACACATAAGTCAAGGACATGACCATCCTAGACATGATTTATGGAAAAAATTGGCTTTGCATTGGGAGATCCCCCTAAAATTGAAATGCTCTGTTGTAGCTCCTAGAGACAGCATAAAGTTGTGATAGACCAATTCCTAGGACATCTTAGCATAGCAAGGAGCACATAGTATAATGTAGGAAGTTGTCAGCTTCAGCTCACATGCTATCTCCTGTAAACAGGGAAATGAAATCAAATGGGAACAAACTCTCAGAAACTAACACAAGAAGAGGGGTACTGCAGAGGCAAGATGCAAAACTTCAATACAAAGGCAACAGACAGTTCAGAGACAGTTTACTGCAAAGCGGGCCAATTCAGAAATACTTCACAGACATAAATTATCAGAAGGTGTATGTAGCGAAAGAAAGATTGAGAATATATTAGTTAACTTTGAGCTAATACCCAGATATACAATACCACCATGCATGGGCTTACCAATCTAAGAATCCATACAAGATGATAGCATTTTAAAAGCACCCTCCCAAAGCAACTAATATAGCAGAAAGATGGTTAAGATGAATAATGGAATAGAATATCATGCATGAGCCATATTTAAAGTGCTTGACTGATTCGAGCATGGGTATCAACTAGGATGAATCCACACCAAAATCAGTGAGCCACTCGCATTCCAAAACATGATACAAGAAATATGGGTGAAATGAAATGTTCTATTAATATAACATAATAAAGAAAGTTACAGACTGTGAGATACCAAAGACCAGAATCCTCTTTGGTAGATGGAACTCCTCCTCACTGAGACCCTATGGGCTCTGAGCCTTCATACATAAGTTCTACAAAATGTATACAAAAATGCCTTTCACTGCATAATTTTCTGATAAAATCTGGAACCTTTACAATGTCTTTCTTCTGGAGTTTTATAAGAGAAACCTAAAACCCTAACAAAGAGGTAGGTGATGGACATTTAATTGTCTTATCAAGGCAAAATGGCAGAAAACATTTGCGCCCATATTGTTTGATGGCTATGAAATGTTGAATGTACTTGACAATCCGCTTGCGGAAATAAATGCACTAGGTAGAAAATCTCTTCAAGAACCCAGTATAGAGACACATCCACATGAACATCCTGTCCTTTCCTGAAGAAAACTCGGTTGCAATAAAACCTGGAGGGCATTGTTTTTTTGTGCTTTCTACTCTCTGTCTTCCATCTTTGAACTCAAACCCAAGATCTTTAATGTCGAATGCTGAATTTCTCGATAATTCATTGATATTTCGCTGCTGCTCCATTAATATCCCCATCTGCAAAATCTTTTTTTTGAATGGCTCCGGAGGGTTTGATATATTTTGAACCCTGCTGTTTTAATGAGAGCTGTGTTGTAATAGCTTTCCAGATCTTTCTTCATAAATTTTCTTCTGAAAAATTGTCCTTCGAAGCAACCTCAGCTTCTGTAATGGTGGCCGTGAGTAATGGCCATTTCCTCGTCGCTGCAGACCTGCAAAACCCACAAACTAGTTAAGAAAACCGGACACAGGGATGATGGCGTGACAGGATCCATGGACATGGTGGTGCAGACTTGTCGAAATGGTGAAATGAGGCGGGGTGGTGGAAAACACAGAGGAATGGCAGAGAAGTATTTTGATAAAAGTTGAAGGAATACGTAAAATTTAATGAGGAAAGTGGACCTTCGACCTTTTAATAAAAAGATATATATGGGAGGCTGAGGGATTTACGATAGAAGTGTGTGGAGGGGTGACGCGGAGGGAAGACTTGGTCAGCGGCATGTAAACGATTCTGGGCCATACGATCCACCAACGAGATCAACGGTTGAAACTTCACCGGGATGAGATGGACTGAGGGCCCGGGGTGTCATACAATTGGATTATCGCGCGCGCAACTTGAAGAAGCGACCACCGTTGGATGACGACTTATAGATCTGACGGTTTACGTCAATTTTGCTGCGCGTCCTGGATCGAGCATTAACGTGCGATGAAAGGCGGTATTGGAGTCGTACAGGGGGACACGCGGCATATGCTGAATGGGATCGCTACGATTTGGGAAATACCACCCGCCTCAGAAAAGTGGTGCGATGAAAACAAGTCGGTTTTTTAGCAGTGGACGCGGGGCGGGGACCACAAAGGCGGGTATATCCTAGACCGTCGATTTATGACTTGATTGGACGGCGGACAAGTGATCAGAGAGGGAAAATGGAGTGGGGACCGCGTGCGTGATGGGACAACATGGGCCGTCAGATCTGTGTAAATCTATGGTCAAGAGTGCGCCCGATCTGTACATTGGATAAGCGCCCCTTGGATTAGCTCATGGTTAAGCGCTTAGGCCATATGGAGGAAAAGACAGGGGGTGCTAAGGCCGAAGGGGCTAGGCCTGAAATATTTTCAAAAGTGGGTTTTTCGGCCTCTTATCGTACAATTGGGCTTTAAAGTAGGAGAATGATATGCGGGAAAATGGGTTTCTTAGGTCCCAAGAAGGGATTCAGAATGCTCAAACGGGATTACTGGCTGAAAATTTTAATGGGTGCTGGCATGGTCAACATCGGCTCCATCTGGGGATGACACGTTCATCCCTGGACGTGTCGAGAACTTTGTAGACCTTCAGATATTCTTTTGGATGAATTTCTCTCCTTAGACCCTCTGCATTTCACTTCATAATCGCTCACGGCACCCATATTATTCAATCAAAAAAAAAAAAAAAACTAATATACAGTATCATACGTCAGGAGTTCTCAGCCTGAATCAGAATTGGAAGTAGGGCTTAAGAAATTGACCATTTACAGGGGCATCCAGCAAGTCACCCTATAAATTCTCCAATATGAAAGTATTATTACCTCCCTGCTCCACAATTTTGAAGGGACCGAACCAGAGAGGATCGAATTTTCCATGCTTTCCTTTTTCAGCCCTCTGGATATCCCATCTGAGCACCAGATCACCAACCTGCAACCTTCTGTCTTTAGCATGCTGATAAAAAATGTGCTTCATTTTCTCTTGATATTCTACTAACCTCTGGTTTACCTGGCCCCGTGTTTCCTCTAATTCCACCAACTGATTTATTCTCCTAATCCTATTATTAGGTTCTTCCTGACTTTCTTGCATGAAACGTGCCACTGGTAGGGCCAGCTGCACAAGAAAAACTGTTGCTTTTCCATATACCAATTCATATGGAGATTTCCCAGTTGCTCTCTTGCTGGTAATTCTATTAGCCCATAAAGAAAATTTCAATTGGGAATCCCAATTGATTCTCATTAATAGTCTTCTTCAAGGCCCTCACCAGATTTTTGTTAGAAGATTCTGCCAAGCCATTTCCCTATGGATAGTAAGCTGTAGAGTGTTTCAGTGTTATATTATACTGCTAGCAGAAATTTATAAATTTTGCAGACTTGAAGGCCTGTGCATTGTCAGTCACTATTCTAGCAGGACAACCAAACCTAGATATGATATTTTCCTCCATAAATTTGATTATCACAGTATCTGTAGCATTCCTTGCAGGTATGGTTTCCACCCATTTTGTAAAGTAATCTGTGGCTGTCAATATCCATTTATGTTGTCCACTCGATGGAGGATGTATTTCACCTATAAAATCTATTCCCCATTGCTGAAATGGTTCATTTACATGAATGGGAATCAAAGGCAGGGCTGCCAACTTCTGTCTTTCAGCAAATTTTTGACACTTATCACATGCTCTGACCCAGGTAAAAACATCTCCAAATAGTTTAGGCCAGTAAAAACCAACCTTCAGAATTTTATGGGCTGTGGCCCTCCAGCTGTAGTGACCTCCACAAATCCCTTCATGGAATTCAGCCATAATACTTTCTACTTCATCCTCTATGAGACACAGGAGCAGGATGCCAGAAGGATCTCGCCAGTATAGCTGCCCGTTAGCAACTATGTATTTATGTGATTTCAACCTCAGTGATCTGTATTTAGCCTTATCACAACTTGGAGGGCAGCTGAGTGTGAGGAGATATTCCACTATCTCTTTGTGCCATGGGCTTGTGAGATACTTCATGCGGGCTTTCTGCATAACTCTCTCCACTCATGGCTGCACTTTATCTTTCTCAGATTCTTTGCTTGTTATCGTGGACAGATTTATGCCCAAGGATTAATAGTTTGACTCAGATAGTATTTTGGCAAGACCTTGTCCTTTGATCAGCTTAGTAGGATGGATGTCCACATCATATTCCTGTATTTTTGCAATCCACCTCCCTCTTTTCCCTTCACTGTCTCCCTGGATAAGAATGTCCTTTACAGCTGCAGTAGGCACAAATGTAGTGATGTGGGATTGCAAAACATACATACGAAAATCTTTGAGGGATTTTACCAGGGTGTATGCTTTCTTTTCCAGTATGTTATATTTCAATTCTGCATCATGAAGCACCTGACTAAAGAAAGCAATAGGTTGCTCATATCCTTCTTCATTTTTCTGCAATAATACTCCAGCTACTGTATGAGGTGATGCAAAAGAAAATATCATAAATGGTTTAGCATAATCTGGTCCAGCTAGTACAGGGGCTTTAGCAAATGCCTTCTTTATCCTGGTGAATGCCTCTCTTGATTCCTGAGACCATTTTACTTTATTATTCTTTTTCAATATGTCAGTTATATGCCTAACTATCTCAGCATAGTTAGGAATAAACCTTCTCGGGAAATTTATATGGCCTAGGAATACTTGTACTTCTTTCTTATTTCTGGGGAAAGAAATACCATTTATAACCTCTACCCTCTTAGGATCTATCTTCACCCCATCTTTTGTCACAATGTGCCCAAAAAATTTTCCCTCTTCTAAAGCAAATAAAGACTTTTGAGGATTCAGAGAGAGACCATACCTTCTGCATTTTTCAAAAGTTCTGCACAGATGTTCAATGTGCTCAGTATCATTCTTTGAAAACACTCTGATATCATCAAGGTAGACCACCAGAAATTTATCTTGCTCCCCCACAAAAGCAATGTCCATAGCTCTTTGAAAGGTGGCCCCTGCATTGATCAACCCAAAAGGCATTCTGGCATACATGAATGTACCCCACGGTGTGGTGAAAGCAGTGTTCTTTTGATCTTCTGGAAGTACAGCCACTTGATTATAACCAGAGAATCCATCCATCATTGACATCCTAGAAGCTCCAACCACCTTCTGCAAGATGTAATCCATTTTAGGCAGTGGATAATTATCCTTTAAGGATGCTCTGTTTAAATTTCTAAAATCCACACACAGCCTTATTTCTCCATTCTTCTTGTGTATAGGGACAAGGTTTTCCACCCATTCAGAGTACCTCAATGGTACAATTATTTTGTCCTTTAACAGCTTCTTAATTTCTTTCTCAATAGAGGGCAGCAGTAGGGGATTTATTTGTCTGAGCTTCTGCCTATGGGGTTTTGCATCTCCCTTTAGTGGAATTTTGTGTTGCATAATACTGGTGTCAAAAATTTTCAAGTCCTGATAGGACCATGCAAACACATCTTTGTAAGACTGAAATAATTTCTGATATAGCTTTTTATACTCTTCTGGGATCTTTTTGGACAACTTGATAATTTTTGGTTCAGCATCAGTACCCAGATTCAGGTCTTCTAACTGATTTTCCTCTACTACTTTGCTTGGCTACAGTGAGACATCATTCTTGTCAAATAATCTCTCTAGAGGCACCAGCCCTCTAGGTATAACGTTTCCCTTCAGCTGCAACACTTTACTTCCTGCCAATTTCTCCTCCCATCTACTTTATGAAGAACTTTCAGCTTCCTCTTCCTTATAATCATCAATCTCCATATTGGAGAATTCTCCCACTGTCTCTAGGAATCTCTTCATCTGTTCTTCATCTTCAAATACCTGCCAGTGTTTGATGTTATCTAGGATTGAAGGCCGATAACGCACCTCAACTTCATATCTTAAAAGAGGGTTCTGAGGTGATCGAAATGTACTAGTAGCTACAGCAAGGGAATCAACCATCTTATTCTGTTCTCGGGGCTTGAACTGAACATTGAATGCCAAGAAGAAATTTTCTACCATGTCCCAAACTTCATTCCTATAAGCCCTTAGCCTAGGATGTTTGGTCTGACACTGATTCCTGATTTGTCTGACCACTAGTTCTGAATCTCCCAGAACTTTTAGGCTTTGTATGTTCATATTCCTGGCTGTCTGCAATCCTAACAGAAGTGCTTCATATTCGGCCACATTTTTTGTGGCTTCATACTCCAGTTTAAAAGACAATGGTACCCATTGGCATGTAGGGGAAATAAATAATACCCCAGCTCCATTACCTTCTCTTGAATTTGCTCCATCAAAATGGAGTGTCCAGATTCCTGCATCCTGGCTCTCTGAAGGCTGTTCAGTCTTGATATGGCAAAAGGATGGTTCATGAGCATAATCTTGATCTTCTTCTAGAATTAAGCATGAGAAATCTCCTTCCTTACTATAGACTGGCGAATTTACAGAATTGCCAGCCTTAGTCACCATCTTGACAAATCTAGTCTCCCTGTACAACCTCCTCTCTTGGCCACCAAAAACTGGGATAGTGGCATATGTTAAGTCTAATTTGAGTGACCCACCAATTTTTGTTCCCCAGGATCTTGACAGCATCATGCCAAAACGAGCTGGGATGTCAGCCACCATGATGTCTATTACCACACTTTTTGCTGGGATTTGGGCCAAATTGACTACCAAATCTTTAATCATCCCTAGACATTTAACTCTTTTGGAGTCAAATGAATAAAGGTCCTTATATGGACGTGTGATTTGCAAACCTAGTTGTTCCATGACTGATAGAGGCATAAGATTATGGGAAGCTCTAGAATCTAACATGCAGTTATGTAATAACAGGTCATGGATCACTAGAGACACATAGAAGGGAGGAGTAGAGGGATCTTTCTCCTCGACGTGTGGGCCAAACACAACCATGGGTCTTTCTTCCTGAAGGTTGAGACTATCTGGGATGGTTGGTGCTTCTGGAGGGAGCATGAAAGAGGTGACTTGAGATTGATATGCTGGCTATTTCAACAGTTCAGTTAAGGGGACTGAGATTTTGACTTTTTCAAGTTCCTTTTGTAGACTGAAAGCAGGAGGGGGTTTTTCTATCACAACCTCTTTAGACTCTTTATTTTCAGCTGGGGGCTTGACTTCTTTTGAAGAGGGAGGAAGTTGATCATTAGACTGCAAAGGTTTGTTTAGAGGTTGCTTACCTTTGTCTGTAGCTTTCTGCATTTTTGATCCCTCCTTAGCAGGTGCTTCCTTCTGATGTGGCTCTTTTTCTTTCTCTTGAGTACGAGTCCTCTTCCTAGAAGATCTGAGATCATATCTTCTATTGAAATGTGCTTGCATGAAATCATCAAATTGTTTACAATAATGATCAAATTCTGCTTCTTCTGTGTCTCTGGCCTCTTCTTCTCCTTGAAATGAGTACTCAGCTTCATCATTTCCTTGCACAGGGCATTCTTCTTCATCACCATTTGAAAAGGCAAGATTTGCATCTTCCAATCCATAGGTAGTGTCTTCAACAGAATCGTCTACTGGCCCTTCCAGGTATAATGGATGCGGTTCCTGATCCTGTTGCTCCTTTGCTTCCCTTGGCAATATTTGTAGGGGTGGCTTCCTGTACTGAGGATTGAAACCTTTGTTTGGAGCATTGTGGAAGTTCTTGAAAACTGAGTTCTTGGCTTCCAATTCAAGCTTGACCATTTTCTTAATCAATTTGCTCATTTCTTCCATTTTGTCCGAGTCTCTATCCTGACTAGAAGTGGATACCTCTTCTTTGCCCCTTCTCCTAGTATCTTGCTAAGATTTTCCTTTTGATTTGCCAGTGGAGGCAAAGTTTGCTTCCAACTCTAATGCATCTACTTGAGCGTCATCCAGAGTAGCAGGCTTTATTTCTCTAAGGGAGAAACCAAATTCTGCATCAAAGGTTGCTACAAAAAAAACTTTAGCAGCAGTTTGATGGGGCTTCATATCAGCAGGGAGATTCAGATATAATTTATTAAATATCTTGATAAATTCTGATACTCCTTCACTATGTTTTTTCTTTAGTGTATTGAACTCAATGAGGCAATTTCCATGATCTTTCTTTTCCCCCCATTTCCTGAGAAAAGTGTCTTCCATATTATCCCAAGTAGTAATTGAGCGACCAGCTAATGTCTTGAACCATTTTCATTCTTCACCATCAAGATATTGCACAAACAGTCTTAAGACCACATCTAAATGTTCAACATTGAAGTTCTCTGCGAAAGAGCAGAAAGTCTCAAGATGTTTCTGAGCATCAATCTCATTTTCTCCATTGAATCTGGGCAAAATCTTCAAATAATCTTGTGGCATATCATTCAATACTTGAGGTAATGCCAGAGGAGCATATTTATTCATCAAGAAAGCCGGAACATTAGCCATTAGAGGAGGTGGAGGGAGTGCAACAACTTGTTGAGTAAGAGGAGGAAGAGGAGGAAGTGGAGTATGAATAATAATAGGAATATATTCAACTGCAGCTGGTTGAGGTGTCAAGGGAAATAATGGTCTGTTAACAGCAGATACTTCGGTTACTTCTTTGAACTCTTCAACCTCAGGAGTAGGATAAAGATTGTTTTTATTTCTAATACCCTCTCGGGGTGGACTATCTGAGTAATAATAATCAGTATCCCCCACAGTGGAGTCAGGAATTTGCAATTGAGAATCTTGAGAAGGGGAGGGAGGGAAATCTTCTATAGACACTTCAGGAATTTCAGAACGGGCTGATTTCCTTTCCCTCCAATTTCTTCTATGTAAAACCTTGTCAGGGTCAGACACTGAAGGCGTCTTTGGCTTAGACGTATCTGACCTTAGGTGTAGCTTGCGAGGAGCCAGAACTGCAAATATATTTATCAAATAACAAATGTGGAGTCGCCAAGGTGAGGGATTTACAACTCTCAACTCTCTGTGCTCACCCACTTAGAGAGTGAATATGTTTTGTCGAGGCCCAGGGATTCTGATGTTCTTAAATTCGATCCCCGGCAACGACGCCAGAAAGATGTTGTAGCTCCTAGAGACAGCCTAGAGTTGTGATAGACTAGTGCCTAGGACATCTTAGCATAGCAAGGAGCGCATAATATAATGTAGGAAGTTGTCAGCTTCAGCTCACATGCTATCTCCTGTAAACAGGGAAATGAAATCAAATGGGACCAAACTCTTATAAACTGACACAGGAAGAGGGGTACTGCAGAGGCAAGATGCAGAACTTCAATACAAAGGCAACAGACAGTTTAGAGACAGTTTACTGCAAAGCGGGCCAATTCAGAAATACTTCACAAACATAAATTATCAAAAGGTGTATGTAGCGAAAGAAAGATTGAGAAGATATTAGTTAAATTTGAGCTAATACCCAGATATACAATACCACCATGCATGGGCTTACCAATCTAAGAATCCATACAAGATGATAGCATTTTAAAATCACCCTCCCAAAGCAACTAATATAGCAGAAAGATGGTTAAGATGAATAATGGAACAGAATATCATGCATGAGCCATATTTAAAGCGCTTGACTGATTCAAGCATGGGTATCAACTAGGATGAATCCACACCAAAATCAGTGAGCCACTCGCATTCCAAAACATGATACAAGAAATATGGGTGAAATGAAATGTTCTATTAATATAACATAATAAAGAAAGTTACAGACTGTGAAATACCAAAGACCAGAATCCTCTTTGGTAGATGGAACTCCTCCTCACTGAGACCCTATGGGATCTGAGCCTTCATACATAAGTTCTACAAAATGTATACAAAAATTCCTTTCACTGCATAATTTTCTGATAAAATCTGGAACCTTTACAATGTCTTTCTTCTGGAGTTTTATAAGAGAAACCTAAAACCCTAACAAAGAGGTAGGTGACGGACATTTAATTGTCTTATCAAGGAAAAATGGCAGAAAACATTCACGCCCATACTGTTTGATGGCTATGAAATGCTGAATGTACTTGACAATCCGCTTGTGGAAATAAATGCACTAGGTAGAAAATCTCTTCAGGAACCCAGTATAGAGACACATCCACATGAACATCCTATCCTTTCCTGAAGAAAACTCGGCTGCAATAAAACCTGGAGGGCATTGTTTTTTGTGCTTTGTACTCTCTGTCTTCCATCTTTGAACTCAAACCCAAGATCTTTAATGCCGAATGCTGAATTTCTCGATAATTCATTAATATTTCGTTGCTGCTCCATTAATATCCCCATCTGCAAAATCTTTGTTTTGAATGGCTCCGGAGGGTTTGATAGATTTTGAACCCTACTGTTTTAATGAGAGCTATGTTGTAATAGCTTTCCAGATCTTTCTTCATAAATTTGCTTCTGAAAAATTGTCCTTCGAAGCAACCGCAGCTTCTGTAATGGTGGCCGTGAGTAATGGCCATTTCCTCATCACTGCAGACCTGCAAAACCCACAAACTAGTTAAGAAAACCGGACACAGGGACGATGGCATGACGGGATCCATGGACATGGTGGTGCAGACTTGTCGAAATGGTGAAATGAGGCGGGGTGGTGGAAAACGCAGAGGAATGGCAGAGAAGTATTTTGATAAAAGTTGAAGGAATACGTAAAATTTAATGAGGAAAGTGGACCTTCGACCTTTTAATAAAAAGATATATGGGAGGCTGAGGGATGTACGATAGAAGCGCGTGGAGGGGTGACGCGGAGGGAAGACTTGGTCAGCGGCGTGTAAACGATTCTGGGCCATACGATGCACCAACAAGATCAACGGTTGAAACTTCACCGGGGGGCGATGGAATAAGGGCCCGGGGTGTCATACACTTGGATTATCATGCGCGCAACTTCAAGAAGCGACCACCATTGGATGACGACTTATAGATCTGACGGTTTATGTCAATTTCGCTGCACGTCCTGGATCGAGCGTTAACGCGCGATGAAAGGCGGTATTGGAGTCGTACAGGGAGACACGCGGCATATGTTGAATGGGATCGCTGCGATTTGGGAAATACCACCCGCCTCAGAAAAGTGGTGCGATGAAAACAAGCCTGTTTTTTAACAGTGGACGCGGAGCAGGGACCACAAAGGCGGGTATATCCTGGACCGTCGATTTATGACTTGATTGGACGACGGACAAGTGATCAGAGAGGGAAAATGGAGTGGGGACTGCGTGCGTGATGGGACAGCATGGGCCGTCAGATCTGTGTAAATCTATGGTCAAGAGTGCGCCCGATCTGTACATTGGATAAGCGCCCCTTGGATTAGCTCATGGTTAAGCGCTTAGGCCATATGGAGGAAAAGATAGGGGGTGCTAGGGCCGAAGTTGCTAGGCCTGAAATATTTTCAAAAGTGGGTTTTTCGGCCTCTTATTGTGCAATTGGGCTTTAAAGTAGGAGAACGATATGCAGGAAAATGGGTTTCTTAGGTCCCAAGAAGGGATTCAGAATGCTCAAACGGGATTACTGGTCGAAAATTTTAATGGGTGCTGGCATGGTCAACATGCTCCATGTGGCTATTTACACATAATTTGATTTTGACATGGGAAAACCTCACCAAAAGGGGTTTTCAAGGGCCATGTTTCTAATTCTTATGTGGGAGGTAAATGGAATAGGTATTTCATCTTTTTTTCTCATGCCATTTCACGATATCCATATGGAAAGTGGTAGAAATGAAGCTCCAGAGTCTAGGTACCATTCACTCCCTCTTATTGTGCTTTCCATGCAAGCAATGAGGGTGAAATAAAAAATTGAATTGTGATGTGTGAGCATCTCCTCCTGCTATTGTTTCATGTTCCTTATTGGATTTCTTATGTGGACACTTGGTTTCACAGTGTCCATACTCATCGCAATGAAAGCATTTAATTTTACTGAGATATTTCTTATTTCCATGGTTCTGGTTGGATTATGCCTCACCCTGGGCCTTCTTTCCATTAGCATTCAATCCTTTTTCAACTAGGGCAAAGTATTCTTCCTCATCAGTTATGTATGTGACTCTATCTCTAGTGTTTCTTCTAATCTCCTCCTACACTAAGTTAGACCAAAGTCTCTCCCAATTCTTTATATTGTCTCTTCTATTAACTAAATCCTAATAGCTATGCCAAGACTTCAAAATCCCAAGGAGTGCTAAGCTCATAGTTCAGATGGTGGCATATTCTATCCAAATACTCTAATTTCATCTCTAATCTAAGAGAATCTGGATAGGTATTGAACTATGGTTTCATTTTTTTTGATTCAAATGTTCTTAAGCTTATATTTCAATGCAAATTTCCTGGCATCACTTTTGCTTTCAAATAACTTTCTGATGGTTTTCCACATTGCATAAGTAGTATTCTTGCCATGCAAACTCAAAACCACGTGGTCTCTGGCTCCCTCCAAAATAATCTTCGTGTATTTTGGAGTGTCTTTCTTCCATTGAGCTTGTTCTTGTGGATTAGAGTTTGGTGGTTTTGGAATATTAGTTTTTGTGTACTCTAATACTCCATTTTCATCTAGGAAAACTCTCATCATGTCTTTCCAAGAACAAAAATTTGAGGTGCCCTCCAATGCATACTCAAGCCTTAATCCATTGAAAGACATTGTTCCTACACTGAAGAAGATAGTACCAAAAACTCTATAAATCAGAATTTTTCTAAGAGAAGATATGGGACCTTGGTTTCAATGTAGCATTCAGTAGCTCTTATAACATGTATAAATATCTAAAAATTTTCAACTTCTAATGAATTCATATTTAAAACAGTAGACACGAGTTTCTTCTACTCAATATGCAGAAATGAACACATACAATAGAAACACATGTAATAACATGCAACCATTTAATCACAATGAACACAATAATTTTTTACTGGGGAATTCAACTGGAAAAAACCCCTCCTCTATTTTGCATTAAATCAGATGATAATATGGATTTGTTACAATGACAACTTCAATCCTTTAAGTACCACCTGCACTGCAATACTGATCTCCTGCTCTCTGGCCTACTCTGACCAACACTTAGCAAAAATAGACCTCAAACTTCCTCCTATTTCCTTGTGCAATACTTGAGGAAATTAAATCCTAAAAATAGGAGAATTCCCTATTCCGTTGCAGAAATCTTCAAGGAATTGATCACCTACATTGATGCCTTTTTCCTCCACTCAACTAGGAAATTCGAATTGCATGCATGACTAGGGCTATTTTTAGTAAATTGACTAGTTAACGAAGAGATCAGTGTATTAAAAAAAATTACAACTACTCAACTGAATTCCTACTGACTCTATTCATGACTAGAGCTTAGATAACTAAGTTTCACTAACTATAATTCCACTATATTGCTAGATCTTAGGAATCAACTTACAAACAAATCTACTTCTTACCTACAAACTTGAATTCATTGACTTAACTAAGTGACTTGGCCATGTCACTCCTCCTAACTACAACTCAAGTCATCTTGTTGATGTGGAAATTTGAATTTATACATTTGACTAAGGCACAAATAAAATAAATCCTTTTCTTTCTACAATTTAACATCTATAATTTTCATTCTTCCACAAGGAAAGGAACAGGTAGCACTAGTATGATCTTAAGGGAGGACTACTATTAAAATGAGATGCCTAGTTGTGTGGAGGGTTGTAGCTATAGGAAAACAAATCTAGGAGGCACATCGATAACTCTATAAACTCTTACCTATTTGACATCTGCAATTATCATAGTTCAATTTGTTATACATGGTGGATTTCAATATCTTGTAAGCAGGGTGACCTTGTGGAGTTTAGTTTTCCTTGTAATTTGGTTTGGTTTGCTTCCTTTCCATTCCTAAAAATCCCCTACATTTCTCTCATTTATTTTATTTAAACACCATTACTCCTAGTTATCTTGGGCATTGATCCCCACTCTCCACACAACCCTGCTCTAGCTAAACTCTACTAGGTTGATAGGTCCTCACCACCCAATAACTCTTATAAGATCTTGTTCCTATATTTTACTTGGATGTCATGCCAAGTAATAGGATGTGATTTCATCATGGGTCTGAGGGTCATGGCTCTTTGAGAAGACCTTGAGCCTAGGCTCAAACCTAGTCCATTACAACAATTTTCTACTCTACCACCCCATTAAAAGTTCAAGTGGAAATTCAACAATTGGAATCCTTAACCACCAATGGTCCTCATGGTTATTCAGACTCTGAAATCAAAATTTAATTTTCTAGCTAGGTCCTTGACCCTAATCACACTAGGGTATGACGAAATGAATACTTTAACTCCATCATCCTTCCATGGAAAATGACGACGCTTTTGGGTTGTCCTCAAAATAAAAACATGAGGCTCATAATGAGGTAATTTTTTGCCTCAATGAAATCCAAAGGATCCAATTTCATCATTGTTATTGCTTGGTTAGCGTTGATTCCTGCCTGACACATATCGAGGGACATATTCAATGCAAACACCAACCTTCTTAGGGCCAAGTGCATAGGTTTTGGCCTCAATAACATCCTCAAATAATTGATTCATGCCCAAGTTTTTTGTTTTTCAACAATGTTGCAGATGAAATAGGTAACCGCAAATTTCATTTTTCGATAAAAATAAAAGTTGTGAGAAATTTTGTTAGCTTTCTATTACTTATTCTTTGAAATTTTTTTATGCAGATTTGATATGTCAAATTAGCATTTCTTTGAGTGTGTGTTTCTTAACAATCAAAGAATTCATAAGAAGTCATGTTATGTCGCAACGTTGTATTCATTGAAAATTTGTGTTTTTGAAAAAAAAAAATGTGTTACAACAATATAGATAGAGTCTACTTTGGTTTCGTCATATTTACAAAGCCAATGGATGCATATCATAATTACTAGAATTTTTTGAACTGGTCCAATACGAAAAACTGCGTATTTTTTATATGTTTCGCGTGGCAACAAATTTCTTAACATATAAGTTATAAACTAAAAATTTAAAAGCTACCCATTAGAGTCAACGGACCAATGTAATGCCCCATAATTTTTTCAATTTTTTTTACAATGTATTTTGGGAGACACAAAATTTTGATTTCACTGAATCACGATGACTCTCAAAAATTGTTTGCACTCATTTTATTAGAAAAATAATTAAAATTAATAAACGTTTATGAAATTCCATAAAAGTTATGTTTCCTGAAAGTAGATTCAATTCTGAAAATGCTTGTCTTGGTTCCGACAGTTAATTAACAACATTTCATGGAGTTTTATCAGTCCAAAGTTGCAGAACCGTTTTCAGAGCCTGGTTTTGCATAATTGGTGACGCGTTGGTTCGGCCGAAATATTAGTGAAAGTTCGGCCGAACTATGTTTTCCGCTTACGAGTCGTTAAAACTAACGTCTTAATAGTTCAGCCGAACTTCTTATCAAAAGTTTGGCCGAACTATTGTATAATTCTCCGTCGGCCGGAAACTTTTGTGGAGCCCCCTACAAAACACATATTTCGCGTCAATATAAATTGCCGCGAAATGATTCACAATTTTCGCACATTTCGCACTTCATTTCATTTTACAACTTGGTTTGAATTCAAAAATTTTTCTTCAAAGTTTGGGTTTAAAGAACTTTTTTGGAAGACATTTTCTCGAGGCGGAGTGATTTTTCTTGGAGGTTCAAAGTTTGAGTTTAAAGAAATTTTTTGGAAGACATTTTTTGGAGGCGGCGTGATTTTTCTTGGAGGTATGTACGTGTTTTGTGTTGAAATAAATCTTTTGAGCTTCTTTGTTCAAAAACTTTTCTTCAAATTTTGGATTTAAAGAATTTTTTGGAAGACATTTCTTGGAGGCGGTGTGATTTTTCTTAGAGGTATGTACGTGTTTTGTGTTGAAGTACGTGTTTTGGATTGGATTACGTATTTTTTAGAAAATATTTTTTTAAATTAAATATTTTGTGATATTGTTTGTAATTGAGTTATTGTCTAATTTTTTGAAGGAAATTTTTTGAACCTCATACCCTATTATCATGGGAAATCGAAGAACTTGTGTGAGAAAATATGATCGAAAAAAGAAAGCCTGAGGAACGTAGAGAAGAGACGAGACAATATCGCAAAAGAAAGTTAGAAGCTCTCTCAAATATTGAAGAGGAAAATCAACCTCAAGCAGAAATTGAAGCAGGTATGTAAATGTAAATATTACATGATCTATTGATATATATTTAAAATTTTCCTAATGTAAAATGTGAAGCTTAATTTTTATTCGATGAACTAGTTTGAAAAATATTTTGTTTGATGTAAACAGACAGAGATATTCCTCAAAATATTGAAGAAGAAAATCAACCTCAAGCAGAAATTGAAGCAAGTATGTAAATGTAAATATTATGATCTATTGATATATTTTTAAAATTTTCCCAATGTAGAATGTGAAGCTTAATTTTTATTTTGATGAACTAGTTTGAAAAATATTTTGTTTAATGTAAACAGACAAAGATACTCCTCAAAATTTTGAAGAAGAAAATCAACCTCAGGCAGAAATTGAATCAGGTATGTAAATGTAAATATTATGATCTATTGATATATTTAAAATTTTCCTAATATTTATTGACATATTTATTAATTTAGTTATTTATTGAATATGTACTATTTTTTCGAATATGTACATATGAAATCACTATCGATAATGAGATGTTAGAAAATTTCGACACTCACACATATGGAGATAAAAAACCTGACCATGTTATACGATATCGTGTCGATAAAATTTTTGAAATGTTTTTCAAAACTGAGCAAGTGACAGTTCAAGCTCAAATGTTGAAAGGTCTCCTATCATCAAAGAAATTAAAAGAAGCGACGACACTATTGGGTATTCGAAAATCAATCAAAGATAAAAAAATGAAAGAAGAGGTGATAAAAAATATGAGTAGTGCTATAGAGTCAATTAAGAGATCTAGAGATAAAGATGTTTCAAATATACGTAGAGGAATACAAATGGCAATGGTTTCACCAAGTACTCAAGAGAATCGTTTGAATCTAACATCTATGGCACGAGCACTGGGAACCTCACGAAAAACTATGCACAAACATCGAAAATTTCGACTGCAAATAGATGTAAATGATGAAATCGCTTGTTGGAGAGCTATTTGTAGGCAACCATACAAAGATAGACTTGGAGAAGATGTTAAAAAAATAATATATGAATATTGGAAGAACAATTCGCGTGTTTCACCCACTGCAAGACATGTGATGCGAAGAAGAATAGCACGAAATCAATACGAAGAACATGAAAAACATCTCATGGAAACCACTCAAATAGAGTTATTCAACAAGTTCAAAGAAGAGAATCGTCAAATTCAAGTTTCACTCAGTGCTTTTGTTCAACAAAAACCATGGTATATAAAACCTATCACCGTACGCGACACTTGTTGTTGCCGTTATCATGTGGAATTTGAGTTATATTATGACACATTCCTTGATTTCGGTAGAACATTATGGAAGGATTCACCTCCTCCTTCCACTATCCATGATTTCATATCTCAAATTCTATGTGAAAGAGAAAGCGATGAACTATTTTACAAAAGAAATGTGTTGGTGGTAAAAAATGCGATGATTGTGGAAATTTGACTAAATTTCAAAACAAATATCATATTGATATAAATGATCAATCATTTTCCAACATGAAAGTGAAATGGAAGAGATATGAATATATCAGTACATCGATTCAAGGTACAGATAGTGTTAAAAGAATCGAATTACGAGAAGACGAAATTTTCTAATAGACTTTTTGAGAAAGTTTGAAGAAGAAATTTACAAATACACCAAGCATTCCCATAGAGCTCGATGGCAAGACTTGCAATTCAAAAAATATCGTGAATTTTTTCCACCAGGGACCATTTTGTCAGTGATTGATTTTGCAGAAAACTACACATTTGTTCCACAAAAAGAAATTCAGAGTGAATACTATCACTATGACCAAGTCTCCATGCTCGTCCATATTCTATATAGACATGCTGAACAAAATGTCGATCATATAGAAAGCACGAGTGAAAATCGACATATCATTAAAGAATATCACTTTTATATCAGTGACGATCGTACACATGATACATTTTTTATACAACATTGTTTTGGAAGAATTTATGATTCATTGAAAAATTGTGGAATAACATTCAATGAACATTGGATATGGTCAGACGGATGCGCAGGTCAATTCAAATCTGCACGATCATTTTTTTGGTTGTGTCGTCTTCATAAGAAAACCTGCATTAAACATTGTTGGAATTTCTTTGAGACTAGCCATGGAAAAGGAGAACATGACGGTGCAGGAGCATGCATAAAACGAGTACTTCGAAGATATCAAATGAACCACTATGCACGCCGACTTGTGAACGCTGAAGAAGTTGTTCAATGGTGCAAAGCTGCTCTAAGCCATGAGATTAACCCATCAAGAGAAGTGCGAAGGTACATTCAATTTAATTTATATTGGAAATCTAATTTTAAACATTGTACATTTATCATGCAATGATTATTTTTAATTGTATTTTGATATCATATTTACAAATTCTTTTTCTAATTTTCCATATAAAGATTTTTCTGGCATATTGGAATCGGAGACGTAAATAGATCAATTGGAAATGACGTTGAAACAATAAGAGGGACTCGAAAGTTGCATTGAATTCAAACAAAGTTGTCCACAAATGTGTTTGCATTGGATAAAAGAAAATATTCTTCTTTTTGTGATGTTTGCATAGACAACACAAAATCCAATGACGTCTGTGAAAACAAAATGTATGTGAACGATTGGAAACATACAGAGCTAAATACAAAGGGAAAAATGTTTGTTGCAATGTTTGAAGAAATGGAATCAGAGGAAACTACAATATCATCCGATGGTGATCGAGTTTCTAATCTTGTTAGAGAAGGTAACATTTGAATTACTTTTTAATGATTTAAAGATCTACAAATAAATTTAAATATGCATAATTAAATGTTAAATTTATTTTATTGTGCAGGAGATGTTTTTGCTATAATTGCACCTATTGACAATGATGAAAATGTGAAGTATTATTTGATGCGTTGCACTGAACGAAAAATGAAATTATTACAAGACTATAATGATCACGGATTTCGGTATGACAGAGGGTCTATTATATTGAAAGGTTATTTTTTCAAACAAACTCGTCAAAGTGGAGACTTTGTTTACTTTGAAGACTATGAACCTGATTCCATAAGTTGTCAATATAGTCACTTGGTGTGTGCATCACGCATAATGTTGATAGAAGTTCAATCAAAGAAAAAATCAAAAATTAAGAAATGGAAAATGTCAAAATCCGATCATGAACGGATTATTGAGGATGGAATTCCATTAGAATTTTTTTGAGTGAAGTGTCCAACAATTTATTATCTTTGGATTAAATATGTTTTAGAACTTTCAGTACTCAACTAAAAATTGAGCTGCTTATGTTATTTGTGGTTTGCAGATGTTACAAATTGTTTGGGTACAAGCACATGCTCTAGTATCTACTGAAAGTAGTTTTTCTATACATGTGCATTGATTAAAAATGTTATATGTATTAGATATATATATATATATATATATATTCTAGAATGAAATTAATTGTTCTTGTATATTAATTGTTCTTGTATATGTTCTCCGACCATATGGTACAAATTATTTCACTTTATTTTGTAAAGTTAGATTCAATCCCCATATGGCCTAGCCTCCAAGGGACGAGATAACAAGTGGTTGTCCCCACTTGCCCGAATCTCAGCTTTTAAGTACAATTTTACTGTTTATGTCAAGCATCTTACATGATGTCCTAGCCAAAGATAGATTCTCTTTGTTTCAAGTTTCCAGTAAAAGTTGTCACTGAATGACCTGCTCGAACTCTTGTAGTAAACACCATACCTTATCTCTCTTGCTCTCCAATATTATTAGGTTTAATTATTATAACACAAAAATCGTTCTACATTGTCAATAATTTTGTGCGCTTACACTGAAATCAATGAACACTATTAATCCAATGACTTTACAAGTAATGTACCATCATACATGCAATTATATCAAATTAGAAATCAACATATACAATGAAATTAATGGGGATTGTCTTGTTACAAGTAACATAATTTCAATTTACCATATGTGCAAATGTAGGTTGAAACCATCCAAAAATTTAAGTTGTAGATTGAAACCATCCAAAACTTTAAGTTTTAAAACCCTTTTGATTATATATTGTGCATCATTAAAACATTTAACATTTAAAGTTCATTAAATATCACATGCAAAATGTAGATTGAAACCATCAAAAACTCGAGTTTTAAAAACTTCACATGCCATGCCAATTATAATTCAACAATCCAACAAAAACATTTAACAGATTAAATATCACATGCCAAAGTCGTTTCAAGTTTCCGGTAAAAGTTGTCACCGAATGACCTACTAGGATATTATAAATACTAACTTTGTAAGATCATTTGGCATTCGGAAAAATTAGAAAGTCTTAGACTGTCAATCAATTTAAAGTATCATTCACCCTAGGGAGTGTAAAATATTCAATGTAGGTTGGTGACGATGCTCACTCCTAGCTTGAAGCAGCGCCAATGACCAATTCTTTAATGAATTCCAATGCACTAGACCAAAGTTGGTTCAACCTACTTGGTTTTTCTCGCAAGAAATTCCAAGGATGGACTTTCTAGACAAACTGCTGAAATTGAAAAGCTTGACATGGAGATACGACAAGGTGAACAAAGACTTCAGGAACTCTTTATGGAAAGGGCTCACTTGAAGGAAAGAAGCACCACGTTGCAGGCTAAAGTCAAGAACATGGAAGATAATATCAAGAGGGACTTTCTTGATCCGAAACCTATTGGTTTGAAGAAATAAAATGCATGTGTTGGCACACTTGGAAAAGAAGACGACCACACTATGAGGATTGGTGCACTTCATTTGGAAGGAGTCAATATATGTCGTATTGGAGCAATTAGACAAAATTCGAAAAGGAAAGAGCTTGAACCAATTCAAGCAGACCCAGGATCGAATTGTTCTATGGAGCTTCATGAGAAGAGATATGTGAAAAGCACTGTTAAGCCAAGGGCTAGTTTGAAAGACATATTGGAAGAGGAAATGTTGAAGAAGATTGCGAAAGTAAGGCGCAAGACAAGGAGGAGGAATGATGATGAAAGTTCCTTGGACTTGAGATTCATGTCTACAACCGTACATGGGAAAAATTTCTCTGCTTTGATAGACACGAGGGCTACCCATAGCTTCCTAAGTCGAAAGGCAGCTTCATCTCTTAGAAAGAGGAAGGCTAGCATTGAGAAAGAGTTGAGTGCTTTCAAGGCAGTCAACTCGAGGATGAAAGCAGTGACTGGTGTCATGAAAGGCACACATGTGAGAGTAGGGTCATGGTTTGGAAAGATAGACTTAAGAGTCATTGACATGGATGATCATTCTATGGTGTTGAGACGAGACTTCATGGTTGTAGCATAAGCCATACCAATGATGGACCGAGACATTCTCTTAATTCTTGTGATCAATCTTAAACTATTTTCTGAAAGATAGATAAACCATTTAAATATTTAGCTCAAACTCTTGTAGTAAACACCATACCTCAAGTCTCTCTTGTTCTCCAATATTATTAGGTTTAATTATTATAACACAAAAATCATTCTACATTGTCAATAATTTTTTGCGCTTACACTGAAATCAATGAACACTATTAATCCAATTACTTTACAAGTAATGTACCATCATACATGCAATTATATCAAATCAGAAATCAACATATATTGTAATGAAATCAATGGGGATTGTCTTGTTACAAGTAACATTTCAATTTACCACATGTGCAAATGTAGGTTCACATTATATCATTCATGTAGTTTTAAAAACTTCAGATGCCATGCCAATTATAATTCAACTATCTAACAAAAACATTTAACATTAAATATCACATGCCATGCCAATTATAATTCAACTATCCAACAAGAACATTTAACATATGTCCAAAAATATGTCCAAAAAACTTATTGTAATAAAATATGTCCAAAAATTGTAAATCTCACTCAAGTATCAAACTGTATCAAGTTTAACAAATTTTAAAACCATCTAAATTTTGAAATCAAATCAAATCTATTGTAAATCTTGTCCATCAAATGGAGGATCTAGCCTCAGGGTCTCGGTTAGCTCCCTATCCTGTAAATAGGAAACCTACATACACAATGCACATGTACTTGAACATTAAAATTTGAAGTTTTAAAAATGAATGAGAATATATATATCTAGAACTTCATGTAAAAAACAAAATATAACAAAAAAATCACGCAATACCTCGTAAGGTTGCCTCTCCATTTGATGAACAGGTTCTACCATAGAAACATCTGCAGTGGTAACCTGTACAATATACATGTACAGTTAAATATAAATATAAATAAATATATATATATATATATATAAATTAAAAACTTTCAAATGAAAATGCACGTGTACATATATAAACTTATTTGAACAATAATATTAAAAAAAAGAACTAAAGACAACTTCTTCAAATGTTGTGGATGTTCCTATCTCCGTCGCTAAAGTCCTCGGATTAAAAAAATCTTCTATACGAACCTAAATTCAAAAAAATTTAAATAACTCAAAATATAGATCTCTCTCTATATATCTCAATTTTTAATGGAACTTTTTGAGGTAACATAAATTTTGAACTTGTGAAAAATTGTCCATACTTGTACATCTCCCAATGAAGTAGAAGGCATATCTCCTAAAGAAGAATAAGGTACCGGCATTCCAAAAACATCAGACGGAATTGGTACCTATTAAAAAATTTTATCGAATTATATATATACATACATGTACATGTGTGGCAACAATTATTTATTTTAGAGTCTCTTAAAAAACACTAACATACATGTGCCAACATATCATGATGGTCAGACCCAGCTGGATCGTTTGAGCCAGAGGTCCCGAACGTAATATTAACATTTTCATCACGCATCATGCCTGAGAACTGCAAATGGTGTTTTAACATATAATCATACATTTTTGTTAGATTAATGTACACATACAAATAAATGTATACATGTGTACATACACATGTATTTATTACAAATTGTACACGTATATGTAAATATAATTTCAAACCCTCAGGTCACTAACACATACCGTTCCGGTGCCCTCTTCCTCATGAAAAATTAGGTCTTGCAGACCATTGCGACAATTTATTGCGTATGTTCGTAGATCTTCAACATTCATGTTGTAAATCTCCTCATCTGTATAATAAACAAAATTGGCACGTGCATGTTCACGTGCTCTTAGTCTATTTAAGCCAATATTGACTCCACTCAATCCGCTATGAACATTTTCGATCATAACATCTCTTGCTTCATGACTTATTTGAGAAGTCGCATCCATCTCTGATCGCAGGGTTTCGACTCGAGACGGTCGACTCACCAATGGCGGCTCAGGGCGAGGCAACTCCACATCTCGCTTAGCGCCCTTACGTTGATATAATCGACCTCTCCCAGGGCCAAAAAATTATGAAGGAAGGTCATTGTAGTCGGGTTTCATACCCAAAAAAAATTCTGCATAAAACATTTGTGCAAAATAAACGGGAACCTCATCGTTCCATGGAAACCTTCCAAAGGCCGCAAGATGTCGACCATACAAATATTGTGCTTTGTCTGGGTGCTTGAAATACTGCACCTTCAACATTTTTCTTTTTGGCCCTTCCTTTTAATTAAACATTGACTTAGCATCATCTCTTGAAACTCTTTTTTTTATGTCCTACCATTTATCGGGACCTATCACTGTTTCTTTTCTCTTTCTCATCACTTCTACAAACGAATCAGTCGTTGGCCCCAAATCTTTGTACACTTTTACCATTTCACTCAATGAATGTGTAACTATTTCTAGGCTTTGTCTACTCTCAGCAGGTAGAGACAAAGACTCAAGATCTCTTTGCAATTTTGCATGAAGGCTTTGACACCTTTGTAAGGTGCATTCCGCCATGTTCGCTTCCCATGGTATATCAATAATCTCAGCCGGATAAGTTGTGGTGGGTTGATAGCCTTCTTCTTCAATGTAGCGCGCTGCCCTGCGTCTTTTTTGACCACTGGCTCGAACATTTTCAGCCTCTGCATCAATATATATAAAATTTCATATATTAGAAAAAACACGTGTAAAAAAAGTTGTACAAATTTAATGAAAAAATGTTGAAATTGATGGCAACCTTGATGTTGTTGGTTAACATCATCTCCAACATGACCCTGCTGAGAACTAACCCCAGAATGACGCTGCTGAGAACCAGACCCACAGTGACCCTGTTGAGAACTAGCAACCGTTGATTGCTGGCCTTCGGGGGAATAAATATCACCCCCTTCCCGCAACCTGCTACCAGTCATACCTCGACCGGTTGAACCTTGGCCACGGTCCATGGATGGAGTAGAAATCTTTCTCCTCTTGCCTCCTAAAAATTAAAATATGAAACTTATTAACAACTAATTTCACTCACAAAGTTAATAAAAAAATCAATTCCATATGTACACACATGTATGGAGATTTAAGATTATATTTAAATACCGTGAACATCCTCCGATCCCTGAGCCTCCATATGGGATTCGGTTGATCTTCGTCTTTCATCCTCCATGATATATATCTATTGGTCGAAATTCACAAAATAGATTTCAAAAAATCAATACCTCAGAGTAAAATCCAGTTTGGGGCTGTTAAATCCAGTATGTTCTATATTTCTTACATTTCTGCCCTCCTATTTTTCTTTCCAACCAAGGTTTATAAAATAACATGAGAAGCAACATGAGACTTAGAACAATTATTTTCATTATCTATATGGAAGGCAAGAATGATTATATCCCCTTAATCTTAAGCTTAAATGTAGTTTGTCAATTTTTATCATATATTTTTTGGTAAGTGTAAATGTTTTCTTATCTATAGTACAAGTCATGAGTTCCCCAATTTTACCTTATGTAAAGCATGATTCTAGGATTACTAAAATTTGTACTTGGTTTTTTAAGAATATATCAAATAAAGTTTTTGAGAAGCAAATATGGCTTGTTCCTTAGAATTTGGCACTTAGAATTTCCATAATGCTTATAACCCCATCCTTACAATTTTTATAATTTCCATGATGAGACATTTGAATTTCCTTCCCCATATTTCTTGTTAATGATTATAACCTTAAAATGGCTAATATTGGTTTGTCATCATCATCTAAAAATGACTTGGCAGATGAAAATTTACCATGTCAATCATCATCACTTCACACCATCTCATACATGACCCCTTCTACATATTATATGCATGAATTTTTAGAATGTCATCCTCTCTACCTATCCCATGAATGATTGTGACAACAGGTGAATAAAATACAATTTATAAGCAGAAGATAGTTTCTAGTTTTTCCTCCTCCATCCGCCCCATAGCTAGTGATTTCTCAATTTTCCACTTCCAACTTTCTATTCTCAAAATTCATTAGCAGCTAATATTATCGATAGCCACACCACTATACATATAATTATTATATACACTACTACATTAATGAACTCTACGTTGTTTGTTATTGTAAAGTCCAATAACAAACAATGTTAATTGAGTTTAGTAGTGTATATAACAATTTCTTTGACTTCCAGGTGTGTTGTGACTATTAGTAGAATTAACTACCAAAATGGATTTCCAAAATAAAATGTTGGAAGAGAAAAAATAGGCAATCACTAAATATGGAGTGGGTGGAGGAGGACAAAATTATAGTGATCCCTTCCTTATCAAATTTCCTTTATTCACCTAATGTCACAATCAATCATGGTCTAGATAGAAGGGATGACCTACCATAAATTCAATCATATAATGTGTAGAAGGGTCATATGTAGATGGTGTGAAACAATGATTACAAACATGGTAATTTTTCATCTACTAGGTCATTTTGAGATGATGATTACAAACCAGCGCTAGCCCATTAAAGTTTATAATCATTGGTGCCTAATGTGGGGTGGACAATTTAAATCAAGTTCGTATCAAAGTACAATTTAGCTCATTTTAGTCAAGGTTAGTTAGAAGAATTAGCTATTGGTTTCTACCTTCAATTTCCTCTGAAAATGAATGTGTAAATGCTTTTGAAAGACATTAGAGACATTAGAGTACCTTCAATTTCCTCTGAAAATGAATGTGTACGTGCTTTTGAGAGACATTAGAGACATTAGAGGAATAAGGTCCAAATTTTTGATGAAAATGTGCTATGAAAGTAAAGGGTTTTAAAAGCAAGCATGTACAAGGCATAGTTGAGCCAAATGTTCTTCAAGAAGGGCCTAATTATTTGGGTCTTGGTTATGGAAAACATGGAAAATGCTCCAAAGCCAAGAAGGCTTGTGAGGTTTGTGTTCATGATGAATGGAACATGTACATAGTTTGCCTTAAAGTTGTTGTGTTTTACGAATATTAAAAAATGAAGAACTTCTATTTAGATCCATTCCAGAGATTGACTGCAGGGGCATTTACTAGATATGTCACCTTTCATAAAAGATGAGATCCAGAGGCTACCTGGCCCTTTACAGACTCTGCCTATAGAACTTGTAGAAGTAAACACTAGAGGCATTAAAAATATCAAAGAACGTTTTCATGCTCAGACATGGGAATGTGTCTCTTTCGCTACGCAAAAAAATAGTTCTTGAGGTAGTTAATCTTCATAGACATGTCATCAAGCAAGTCAATGTGATCATCCCTCCTTCCCTCCCTTCTAAAATAATTATGTTTTGCGGGACAGAAAGCCAAAATATGGAGACAATTATCACCAAATCCAACATACGATTATGCATGATGGAGAATATCTAGCGCTTTCCCTTGTTAAATATATTAACAAGGGAAAGCGCTAGAGATTCTCCATCATGCATAATCGTACGTTGATGCTTATAGAGTGAAAAAACTGAAAGAATCAACTTGGAGGGTCATTTTAATGGGGGGTGGAGAATTCAGGTCTTTGCAAATTCAAAGTATGGTGCATGTTGCATGAAGCAAGATGTTGAAAGTAGAGTTATGTTAAACACACTTAAATGCAACAAATATGGAAATTTGTACATAGCTCTATTATTTGACTTAAGAGTCGGTTGTTTGAAAAGGCATGTTTTGTCAACTTGTGTTTGGTTGATGGTTTTGTACACCAATATGTAAGAGTACATGGACATATTCACATGATGTGAATTTTTTTTTTCTTTGAAGGAGAAAAATGATGTGTTTTCAGTTTCATGGTTTTGTTTGTGACAAGACGTCACAAGATTTTGCGAAGGTCCACTCTTGAGCGAGAGCCTCATGATTACAACCTATCCGTGAGAATAAAATGGGAGTGCATCCTTATTTTGAAAACAAGTAGGATTCTAAGCTACCTAGGACTCAAACCATCATTTTTAAATTTGAAATATAATGGTGTTGTTTCAATGCCTGAATCCACAACCCTAACATATGAAATTACTAATCTAATTACACATGAAATAAATAGTTATTTTCTCCAAAATTAAAAATATAACTAAAAACTAAATTCAACATAATTGAAAGAAAAAGAAACGCCATTGAAATGGTTTGCTGACAAATGGTTAGATTTCTTATCCAATTAAGGCCTAGCATGTATTTTGATGTTTCATGAATTTATTTGCAAATTCAAAGTATGGTGCATGTTGCATGAAGCAAGATGTTGAAAGTACATGAGCTCTATTATTTGACTTAAGAGTCAGTTGTTTGAAGAGGCATGTTTTGTCAACTTGTGTTTGGTTGATGGTTTTGGACACCAATATGTAAGAGTACATGGACATATTCACATGATGTGAATTTTTTTTTTCTTTGAAGGAGAAAAATGATGTGTTTTCAGTTTGATGGTTTTGCTTGTGACAAGACGTCACAAGATTTTGCGAAGGTCCACTCTTGAGCGAGAGCCTCATGATTACAACCTATCCGTGAGAATCAAATGGGAGTGCATCCTTATTTTGAAAACAAGTAGGATTCTAAGCTACCTAGGACTCAAACCATCATTTTTAAATTTAAAATATAATGGTGTTGTTTCAATGCCTGAATCCACAACCCTAACACATGAAATCACTAATCTAATTACACATGAAATAAATAGTTATTTTCTCCAAAATTAAAAATATAACAAAAAACTAAATTCAACATAGTTGAAAGAAAAAGAAGCGCCATTGAAATGGTTTGCTGACAAATGGTTAGATTTCTTATCCAATTAAGGCCTAGCATGTATTTTTATGTTTCATTAATTTCTTTGCAAATTCAAAGTATGGTGCATGTTGCATGAAGCAAGATGTTGAAAGTACATGAGCTCTATTATTTGTCTTCAGAGTCAGTTGTTTGAAGAGGCATGTTTTGTCAACTTGTGTCTAGTTGATGGTTTTGTACACCAATATGTAAGAGTACATGGACATATTCACACGATGTGAATTTTTTTTTTCTTTGAAGGAGAAAAATGATGTGTTTTCAGTTTGATGGTTTTGTTTGTGACGAGATGTCACAAGATTTTGCGAAGGTCCACTCTTGAGCGAGAGCCTCATGATTACAACCTATCCGTGAGAATCAAATGGGAGTGCATCCTTATTTTGAAAACAAGTAGGATTCTAAGCTACCTAGGACTCAAACCATCATTTTTAAATTTGAAATATAATGGTGTTGTTTCAATGCCTGAATCCACAACCCTAACACATGAAATCGCTAATCTAATTACACATGAAATAAATAGTTATTTTCTCCAAAATTAAAAATATAACTAAAAACTAAATTCAACATAGTTGAAAGAAAAAGAAGCGCCATTGAAATGGTTTTCTGACAAATGGTTAGATTTCTTATCCAATTAAGGCCTAGCATGTATTTTGATGTTTCATGAATTTCTTTGCAAATTCAAAGTATGGTGCATGTTGCATGAAGCAAGATGTTGAAAGTACATGAGCTCTATTATTTGACTTGAGAGTCGGTTGTTTGAAGAGGCATGTTTTGTCAACTTGTGTTTGGTTGATGGTTTTGTACACCAATATGTAAGAGTACATGGACATATTCACATGATGTGAATTTTTTTTTTCTTTGAAGGAGAAAAATGATGTGTTTTCAGTTTGATGGTTTTGTTTGTGACAAGACGTCACAAGATTTTGCGAAGGTCCACTCTTGAGCGAGAGCCTCGTGATTACAACCTATCCGTGAGAATCAAATGGGAGTGCATCCTTATTTTGAAAACAAGTAGGATTCTAAGCTACTTAGGACTCAAACCATCATTTTTAAATTTGAAATATAATGGTGTTGTTTCAATGCCTGAATCCACAACCCTAACACATGAAATCACTAATCTAATTACACATGAAATAAATAGTTATTTTCTCCAAAATTAAAAATATAACTAAAAACTAAATTCAACATAGTTGAAAGAAAAAGAAGCGTCATTGAAATGGTTTGCTGACAAATGGTTAGATTTCTTATCCAATTAAGGCCTAGCATGTAT
Source organism: Pinus albicaulis (assembly GCA_034641835.2). Taxonomy (NCBI): domain Eukaryota; kingdom Viridiplantae; phylum Streptophyta; class Pinopsida; order Pinales; family Pinaceae; genus Pinus; species Pinus albicaulis. The sequence goes on along the minus strand of CM076584.1, from coordinate 1,043,231,515 downwards.
TTTGATGTTTCATGAATTTCTTTGCAAATTCAAAGTATGGTGCATGTTGCATGAAGCAAGATGTTGAAATTACATGAGCTCTATTATTTGAGCTAAGAGTCAGTTGTTTGAAGAGGCATGTTTTGTCAACTTGTGTTTGGTTGATGGTTTTGTACACCAATATGTAAGAGTACATGGACATTTTCACATGATGTGAATTTTTTTTTCTTTGAAGGAGAAAAATGATGTGTTTTCAGTTTGATGGTTTTTTTTGTGACAAGACATCACAAGATTTTGCGAAGGTCCACTCTTGAGCGAGAGCCTCATGATTACAACCTATCCATGAGAATCAAATGGGAGTGCATCCTTATTTTGAAAACAAGTAGGATTCTAAGCTACCTAGGACTCAAACCATCATTTTAAAATTTGAAATATAATGGTGTTGTTTCAATGCCTGAATCCACAACCCTAACACATGAAATCAATAATCTAATTACACATGAAATAAATAGTTATTTTCTCCAAAATTAAAAATATAACTTAAAACTAAATTCAACATAGTTGAAAGAAAAAGAAGCGCCATTGAAATGGTTTGTTGACAAATGGTTAGATTTCTTATCCAATTAAGGCCTAGCATGTATTTTGATGTTTCATGAATTTCTTTGCAAATTCAAAGTATGGTGCATGTTGCATGAAGCAAGATCTTGAAAGTACATGAGCTCTATTATTTGACTTAAGAGTCAGTTGTTTGAAGAGGCATGTTTTGTCAACTTGTGTTTGGTTGATGGTTTTGTACACAAATATGTAAGAGTACATGGACATATTCACATGATGTGAATTTTTTTTTTCTTTGAAGGAGAAAAATGATGTGTTTTCAGTTTGATGGTTTTGTTTGTGACAAGATGTCACAAGATTTTGCGAAGGTCCACTCTTGAGCGAGAGCCTCATGATTACAACCTATCCGTGAGAATCAAATGGGAGTGCATCCTTATTTTGAAGGAGAAATTTCAATAGGCTTTAGGAAATTTAATTTCAAGTCATTTAATTTCATTAGAAATAATTCAGAGGTACATGAAATGAATAGTATTTAGGAAGAACAATAGTCCCTCATGGAATATGAAGAAAGTAGCCACTTCATTTTGTATATATGCATGCTTTGAGTTACTCCTCAAAAAATTTCAAAACATGTGTATTTATTACTCTACCCATCCCGATTTTCATAGGATCCATAGCACATACATTTCTATATGCCCTAGTTGTTGTAAGGCCTAATTGTTTCATCACTTTCAAAGGAATTACATCAGTTGTTTCTCCTAAATCTAGCATATAGTTGTGTAATAATATTTTATTTATTAGTAGGAATATATGAAAATGTTTATGAATTACATTTTTATTCCCTTGATTCATCTTTTATAACTCTATAGGATAATCCTCAAAAGTAGGGTCACCTACTTCATCAAATTTTAAGAACTTCTTAACCTTATATCTTTATTTCATATTTGCATAACTTCCACAAATGGGATAGAAACAAGATATTTTCCAAGTGTTGAAGTAAACCAACATTAATTTCATTGTACACTCTTTATATAGGTATGGTTGAATGTTGTACATCTGGTACATAGATCAATTTGTTGTTTTCATTGTTTACTCTTAAAAATTATTTGAAGTGGGAGCGAAGAGTTGGTTTCTTCCTAGGTTGCCTTACATTTCCTTTAATATGTGATCCATCCCTTTCTCTAATTCATATTTTTATCTCTTTTTTTAATTATGTTATTCTTTCTATGTATTGTTAGTACAAGGGGGTGAAATAATTTCTTATCATTTTCTAAGTGGTGAGGTCGTTTGAATCTCCAATAGTTGTGTTGGTGTGGTGGGAACCATGCTAGGAGTTGGGTATTCCATTGATATGGTCAAGGTACTTAGTGTATGAGGAGCATCCAAAATTAGGCGGATTGGGATCTTGATGAGGGGGATATGTCACTTGATGCATGCGGTGATGATGGTATTTGATGAGTAAAGGACACATATAGATGAGATGAGTGTCTTTAACATAGATCACTCAAGGGCATGCCATATACTAATTAACCGAGTTCGTGACATAATAAATGGTGGAAGAGGAATCATCAACATATGAGGTTGGTGTAAGTGGTGGTGCTACTATTGAGGCATGATGTATGGTGACCAACACATCTTGATATCGTCGGAGATTGAGACAATGTTGTGTATAATGTTTGTGTTTCACATAAATAGACAAGAGGTCATTGGTTCTTAAACCCTTATTACATGATGAGGTGGCAACATCACATGATGGAGTGGGGAGAAATGGGGGTGCTTAAGGGGTATGAAGGATACCCTTCAACTCATGAAGCATGGGGCATGAATTGGTGGGATGACCTAATGTGTCTCAAAGGGCACACGGGGGACTAACCTTAGGGGTATTTTTGGTTGAAGGTTCTTTCTAAAATAAAAATTATAAATAACTATGGAAACTTGCATTAACATGTGTGTGTGTGTGTGTGATCCTAAAAATACTTAGTCAAACAAGAATAAATATACTTGGAAAATATAACCAAATATATAATCAAAATTAATTTGTGAAATACAACCAACCATATAATTGAAATTACAAGTATGAGCATTTTTATTATAAAAATAAAAATAAAAGTAAACTATGAAAATGATATTGTATAACAAATTATCCTACAAAAATTATTGTAGAAAATTTTCAAAATTGAAACGCAACCTTAAATTCCTTGCATTCTTTCATCAACTTTGTTAATAATTGAATAGTCTACTAGTTGACTATATTACCAACTGCAATGAATATTGTCTTTTCCTAATGTTCATTGTGAAAATGGATCCTCACGTTAATGTGATAGGATCTTTTTCATCTCTCAAGTTATTGATTACTAGGTCAAAGCATCCTAATGGGTAAATCAATTGTGAGATAAATTACTTGCATCAAATGTCAATCCAGGTTCTTATACTTCTGAAGTACACTTGCACAATATATGCTAAGCAATTAACTCTGAATCAAAAATGGAAATTAACCTATGGAAATTATTGCAATACTCAAAGAAAACCAATTAATGAAAATATCTAAATGAGCACAAACACGTTATTTATCAAAGACTAGCATATATCAAAGCATCGAATTCAGAACTTGAAACAAAAATTTATTCTAATTCTATACTATGAAAGATTTTTTAAATTTGATTCTATCAAACATAAAGGTAAATCTTATTCTATTGGACTTGGAAATGAATTTGATCTATTGAACTTGAAAGCAATTCTAAGCTCTTGAATTTGAAAGAAATTCTAATCATGTGAAATTAAATGACTTGAAATTAAATTTCCTAAAGCCTATTGAAATTTAATTTTTTTTTCTTTGAAGGAGAAAATGATGTGTTTTCAGTTTGATGGCATAATATACCAAGACATGTGTTTTTTTTTTTTTGAAGGAGAAAATGATGTGTTTCCAAATAAATTTTCTTGAAATGATTTAAAGAAGTATTTATTATATTTTTGGATCACTCTTACATCATCTTAGTCTTAAAAAATCAAATAATTTCTAACCTTACAACTAAAATAATATTTTTTTCATAATTAATAAATTATTTATTTAAAATAATTAAATAAATTTGACATGCACAATCTTTTTTATTATATTTTAAATTTGTTACTTTTACTCTATTTTTTACATCAATAATATATAATCTCGGTTTGAAAACATGCAAATATTTTTTTTTAATTTGCTACTTTTAAATCGCTAATACATATTCTCAAAAAATAGAGGGGGCCGGTTAATAAAGAAACTTATTGGATCTTGGAACATCTCGGTGATGATCTTACAAGAAGAGTTGGTGCCGAAAGGAAGGGGAATCCAACTACGAAGACCTCTCCTTAACATAACGAGCGATCGAGTAGCAAATAAGTTTTGGTATTATATCTAAAAATATGGCATCGAACACGGTTGATTTAATGTCGCCTTTGGGTTCCTAAACACCATTTAAATTCGAGATCACACTATTTTTCTAACCCTGTTTGATTTAACTACCTGGTTTGGGTTCATAAACTCCATTTCATTCACGACACACGATTTTGCTCGATTCGCAAGTCGAATCCCGTTTTTCGAATTCTTACCCTTTCGAAGTTTTAGAGATGAGGCAAAATATAGGAACTCTCCGCTTTCACTTCTAGTAACTTCTAAATTTATTAAATTTGAAACTTTAACTTTTCAAACTTTTCGAGTTTCTCTTTTGAATTTTTTTGTTTGCAATTTTGTAACTAGAAAATTTAGCTCTCATTCGATTGATCATCTACTTCATAGATGCAACTACATTCACTATTCGAATTGGCAAAGCTTTGTCAAAACTTGTAAATATCTACCCACAGGTGAGTGGTCTCGTTGGCACATCGAACCCGACCCATGTAAGTGTCTTCTTTGTGAAGACAATTTTTAAAGGAAAGAAAATAAGTAAACACGAAGTCAAGAATTTATAGTGTGTTATGCTGAAAATTTTCCTTCATTGAACAAATAGATAGTCAATAGTCGATGAACAAATAGATAGTCAAAAGTTGCTGATTTAGGCTGGCAAAGACAACGAGAGGTTAGTACCCACGAAGCCTCTTTTCGCAGATTATCCCCCCGGGGATTTTAGCAGATTATCCGGGGGGGGGGAAAAATGATACACTCCGAAGTGAGGAAGACGCTATACTACGAAGTGTTGGATGTAAATTTTTTTTCACGGGTGAGGCAAGGTGTTGGTGCCTTTGATGACGGAGACACCTCCTTTATATCACAAATACTTAGCCTAGAGACAATTGTAAATATTATTTGCGAAGACAAAAAAGAGAGAGATCTAAAAATGACATTTGAGTTTCCCTTGTTCGAGTATTTGAGTTTAAAATGACGAAGCACATGGAATGAGCAAACGATGGCGAACTGAACATACTGGCAGATTTTAACGATGGCGCCCGTAACAACGACCGGCGAGCGACTTGACCCGTCGCGGCAATCACACACACATCAGTAGCTCGACCCGTCGCGGCAATCACACACACAAGCAGACGACTTGACCCGTCGCGGCAATCAAAGCAACACGATGAAAAAATTGCGCGCCAACAATGAAAACAGTAACCTTACTACTTTCGCGAGCGATTTATTTATAAAAACATAGTTCGGCCAAACTTTTAACTAAGTTCGGCCGAACTCCTATTGTTGGTTTTCCAAACCTCCAGCAAAAAATCTGTTTGCTGCGCCGTCACTGTGCCGTCAATCTAAACGAACTCAAAAGTTCGGCCAAACTTTCTAAAAAAGTTCGGCCGAACTTTATAAAATGTTCGGCCGAACTATTGCCGAAAAAAATTTCTACCTCCGATTCTCACAAAAGTGTAACCGAGCTTCACGTTTCCGCCCCATATCCAATAAAGGTACATTTCTTTGATTTTTCCTCAAGCTTTGTTCTATTTTCTTTATTAATATGGACAAAGGCCTCACAGCCAAAAGGCTTTAAAAAAGAGTAGTTTACCTTTTTTACTCGTCCATGCTTCCTCCGGAATACCACCATCCAAGGAACTTGAAGGCCCTCTCGTTTATTAGATAAACAACAATATCTACAACATCCGCCCAAAATTGTAAAGGCAATCCTACATGCAATCTCATGCACCTTGCACGCTCCATGATTGTTCTGTTCATTCTTCTACGACACACCATTTTCTTGTGGTGTTCTTGGAGCTGTCTTCTCTCTACTAATTCCATGCTCTAAACAAGTACCTATCAAACTCTTTGTTGCAATATTCACCTCCATTGTACGATCCGAGACACTTCAACTTCTTTCTGTCTCAATCTCAACCAAAGCTTTCCATTTCTTGAAAGTATCAAATACATCGATTTATTCCGAATAAAATAAATCGATGTTTTTCTAGTTGCATCATCAATAAAAGTAACATAATAACGAGAGCCACCGAGAGATGATACTGAAAGCGAGGTCCCCATACATTTGTATGCACAAGCTCCAATTTTTCTCTCTTCTTTTCTTTCCCAACTCGAGAAATCTAACTCTCCTTTGTTTTCCATAAATGCAATTTTCACGAAATCCAAATCAACATTCTTCAAACTCTGACAACAAATTTCTTGAGTGAAGAATCTTCATTCCCTTCTCACTCATGTGTCCGAGCCTATGATGCCATAATCTTGCATCTTCTCCTTTGGAAGTTAAAGCATTAACGAGTTAGAAATACCATTGCATAAATACAATGTACCGGCCCTTTCACCTTTTGCTATTACAGCGCTCCTTTGGTGACCTTCCAAGTTTTATCCGTGAAAGTTGTCACACAACCTTCACTACCTAACTGCTACTGTTGAAATCAGATTTTTCTTCGGATCCGGAACATGCCTTACCTTCTTTAATAGCCATTGGTTTCCATTCTGTTTTTTTTACAAGAACTTTACCCATTCCAACAATTGTACGAGGTTTATCATCACCCAAACAAACTTGTCCAAAATCTCCTTGAACATAGTCATGAAAATATTTCTTATCGGGTTTGGCATGGAATGAAGCCCTCGAATCTACAACCCAAGAATTAGTAACATTTTTCGAAAGAAAGAATCAAAGCATCTTGTAACACATCACTCGTCACATTTGCTTCATGATTGTTTTCTTGCTTTGTGCATCTCCTTCTTTTCCCTTCCAAGATCTACAATCTTTCTTTAGGTGTCCTCTCTTTCCGCATTTCCAGCACACTATCCCACGATCTAGAATTGGATCTGCCTTTCCTTGATTTGCATCGCGATAACTCGAGCTCTTTCCTCTTTCCATTCTTATTCCCCTAGACTCGCACTCAAAGCATTACCCGATGTCTCACCGAGCTTTTCCGTTGCATTTCCTCACTAAGGATAGCACGGACAACATCATCAAACTTTAAAGTACTAGATCCGGAGACGAAAGTTACTAATGGCCATAACTAAGCCATTCCGACTTTACGGCAATGAACGCAGAAATAAAAGATCCCTAACTTCATCATCAAAGTTTACCCCTACGGAACTTAAGCTGATCGATAACTATATTAAAATCATTTAAATGGTCTCGCAACAGATCCACCTTCCGACATCTTCATATCAAATAAACGTTTCATAATAAATACCTTATTTGAGGCTGAGGGTTTTTTCATATAGTTTCGCCAACGTCCGCATCAAACCCTCTCTTGTTGTTTCCTTCGAAATATTGAAGGCAAGCGATGCCGCAAAGGCACAACCGTAATGTTCCGAGTACCTTTCTATCGAGAATGTTCCATTCCGCGTCACTGTCATGGTCGTCGACTTCTTTGTTTTTTCGCTTAATGGTAGGTACGGATCTTTACGATACGAGATAATCTTCCATATGCATCTTCCACAACGGGGAAGTTTTGGCCGTTAAATTTCTCGACCCTAAATTTACCATCTTCCGCCATTGCTCCCACTCGAACTAGGAACCCTTCTTTCCCTGCGAGTTTATCGACCAAATAGACCTTCGGCTCTAATACCGGTTGTTAGAAAATTATATATTATGGAACAATGAAACACATAAAATATGCGAAAAATACAAGCACACAAAACACATAAAACCGGAGAGACACGAGATATACGTGGTTCACCTAGTTTGGGCTACGTCTACCCCGAACGACCCGAGTCCTTCCTTTCTATTATCCAGCAAAAAATTGAAGAGACAAAACCTACGGCAGATCCGTTTGTAATATCCTCTGTTCTCTCTCACGGTATCCCTATTCGTTTCTCGCTACGAGAATACACACGTAATACACGAGTCGCAATACAATACCCTCATATATACAAGGGGTTTGCCTTCTAGGGAAAAAAACCCTAAACTAAACATAACTTCTACCGTCGAGATCATCCGCTCTATGAACGGCCCAAATTGACTAGAAATTACTATACTTTTACAAGGCAATTTTACATACGTTTTTAGCTTCGGGGCACTGCCCCGAAAACCCCCCGCCGTGGGGTGGCTCCAAAAAGCACTACCGCCCCCTTTACCCCCCACGACAACGATTAATTACGGGCGACGTTGCCGCCCCTTTTTAAGGTACAAGGGTCCAATGTTGTGATACAAAGTAAACAAGATAATCGGGCTCCACACCCAACACGTTCGAGGAACCAACGTTCTAGTCTTGTCCTTAAACCGATATGGTACATAACATGCATGATATATCATGGAGATGGAGTGATCAAGCACGTGGCTCTCATGCAAGGGTCCTAGAGGTGATCTAATTTAAACATTTTAACTTTTTGATTTGTTTTGTTTACAAATAATTTGTGTGAATGAGTGTTATTGTTATTGCTTTTTTTTGTTTTTTGAACTACAATAGGATATGATCTATTATATCTATGTTTTAGACTCATTTTTTCCTTAACTACTAGATTCATAGCTCAAGATAGAAGAGAGAGACTAGAAAGCTCCAAATTGATTATCCTATGGGTAAGGACAATGAAAAACAAACAAGGCTAATTAGAAGAGTTGTAACCTCAATCCCTAGAGCTTAGGTTTGATATTGCATATTAATCCCCGAATATAAGCCTACGAGACCACCCGAGTAGAAATGTCTATTAATCCTTGAATATAAGCCTAGGAGATTGCCGAGTAGTAATTGAAGATACATAACCTTCAACCAAGGAAGGAGGTTTAGAATAGCTGGAATCTTAAGAAGGAGGGGATTTTTCTTTAATAACCTTAAGCCCGGGAAGGAACATTGTTTTTTATAGGTATTCCCGGAAGGAGGAGCCTTGTTAGACGTACCATTTGGTTAATTTAGTTTATATATTTACAACCATGTAAACCTTGTATATTCTTTCGAAGCTAATGGAAATCATATGGTAATGTGCGGAGGGAGAATATTTGGAGTCATTCTAACTACAAGTAAATGGTTTCTATTTGGTAATAACATATTTTGTTTTCCCTTTTTTACGGTTTATTTTTCCCTCAAATTACTTGTACTAACTACCGACTTCGGACACTTGTTGTGGGTATGCACGAAGCTAGTGCAAACCCTAGAAGTTTTGAACATAGATGATGTGCCTCTCATCTTTGACTCTTATTTTCTCTAGTACATGTCGGTCTTCACTATATATTTCTCGGCTTCTTGCTATAATCCTCAAGATGCGGTGAAATGTGCTTAACAAGCCTTTCGTAACTCTCGATATAGAGAGGTACTGCTATCGACCTTCCCATCTTAAGGAAATGGGACTTTAGGAAACTCTTTACTATGTTAATGGCGTGAAAGTCATGAAAGCCGACCTATGCCTCGTTTTTTTATTTTTTTGTATTTGACCTCCATTAATATTTTATGTAGAATATGTAAACTTTTCATAGCATGCTTCCTACTTTCTCATCGGTATTATGTATTTAACATACTCTCTTGTAAATCATGTGAAGTTTTTTTCCATTGGAAATTATTTACATTCTTTTGAAATGAATTGAGCTGTGTATATTAAGTTCCTTGCTTTTCTTTAATAGATGTTATTGAGGATTTGACAATGCATACTATGTTTTGATATTCTAGAGATCTTGCATGTAGAATATGTTTTACGTGTTTTTAATCGGAAATGTAAGTAGCATCATGGACTAATGTTTGCAAGATCCGGACTTGGATCCGGTGAGGAGGACTTCTTCCACACTTGCCTAGTGCTCTCCAACGGATATGATGTTTACAAAGAGGTAATCCTTTAATATCTCGGTTGTCAATTAAATCATTAATATGAACATGCATGCGGTTTTCTTTGTGAACTATACAACTAATGCGAGTGTCGCCTCGGGAGTTTCGTGAATACTCGAGAGGGATTTACTCTAACTACTACTCGTACATTTTACCCGAGTCACCAATTCCGCTTAGGGGGTAAAATGTACGTGTAGTAGCTAGAGTAAATCCATCTCGAGTCTTCCCCGAAACCCAAGCAAGACAGACATATTAGTTGTATAGTTCACAAAGAAAGCTGCATACATGTTAATACTAATGCTTCAATTGACAAAGTGAGATATTAAAGGATTACCTCTTTGTAGACAACATATGTGTTGGAGAGCACTAGGCGGTGTGGCGGAAGTCCTCCTCACCGAGTTCAAGTCCGGATCCTCAAAACAAACAAAGCACATGTGTAATATTCACGAGTTGTATCACTAATAGCAACTAAACAAGTATATAATCAAAATTTAACTATACTGAGATATGAGCCATTTACATCATGCTTCATAGAAAAATAAACAATAGATGTGACGTTGAAACATCAAATGGACAAAACATATAGAGTTCTATTAATAAGAGAAGGAAGATTGCAACCATTGGTTTGACCAAGCTTCCCTCGATCTTCCGACTCCTCTCTCTCTCTCCTCTATATCCGAGTGTAATGATACTTGGCCCAACGAGTTCTCAATGAAACTTTCCAATCATTAAGCCTCACACTCAACAAAAAAATTTATGTTTTGCACGGGGATCAACCTTTCGACCATTGAAAATGAGCCCTACCCTCCAATTTATAGGAATTTGGGAGGACAAATCTTGTCAATCCTCTCCATTAGTTCGAATAGGGAAAAATCATGATATTTCCTTTTTTTTACTTGATTTTTTCTCTCTTTGGATGCTCATTTGGGTTTAGTAATGTCCAATGAGAGGGCTTTGCACCGTAGGTTGTTTGCTTTTTGAGCTCGACTCTTTTGAGAAAAAATCGGAAATGTGAGTCGATTACTACGATATTTGTCCCTTTTCTTCATGAAAAGATGGATAACGCTACCCCTTAGGAAATACGATTGCATTAACCTAGGCACTAACGCTCCCTCTAAAAGGATGGGATGCATTATAACTTGATACGGTTGTCTCTAGGGTGCATTACATTGGCAAAATAGGTCTCTCGTCTAGGTCACTTTCTTCCTTCCATGTTTCCTTCTCCTATGAGATGATAAGGAGGTCATTTGTCCCGTAAAAAATTTCCCCCTAAAGTGTAAGGTCGGAGGCAAAGACGATGGCTGAAATACTTTATAACGTGTGTAGTAGAGTGAGAGGAGTTGGAAGACCGAGGAAAAAGCTGAAACAAACAACATATGTCGAAATATAAGTATATGTCCCTGAGTTAGGCATTCCCATGCTCATTAGTAGTATCAAATGATTTTCGTAGGAAGAGATATGACCGAGTATGCCCACCGATAAGCATAATGTGGAAGCTTGTGTCATGACGAGGATCAATATGATAAGTCTGTCTTCTAAACAATATCGCAACTTGGGAGAGGAAACAAAGTTTAATGATGTAAGCCTCAACACGAGGTCTTGGTCGTCTGCTTCATTAACTTGCATATTTCTACACATGGTATTAAAGGAGTTGTAGTCAAACATGTGATAAATTGTATGATTACCGATCAATGATGAAAATCATTAACGAGACGCAAGGATGGCCACCGATAAGGATAATGGTCTCCAAGATGCACGAGTACAATCTAGCAAGTGTGAATAAATGGTGTTGATGTCGAACACTCATAGAATCATTCCATCGGGAGCTAGTGATGAAAACCCCCAATCAAACACAAGGTAACCCTGCCACTAAGGTCCGCATGTTCCACGGTACTAATATGTTTACGGATCAACTTCCTAGATAAGATGTTGAAGTCGATAGGAAGGGATCCGTCAAAAGGTAGGCAATGAGGCGTCCTACATCAATTGACACAAAATGGGAAAATATGATTTTGTTTTGAATATAGTCAAGAGAAAATGGTAGTAGCGATGATGACAAATGATTTTACGGCATATGATGGCTTGGGCGATACAAGAAGCGATAGATAGTGAGATCTTAGTGAACAATAGAAGACAACGTAACATGGTACCAGGGAAGATTAGGCTTATGAAAAAACAAAGAGTGTTAGGATTCACCAATGTAAGGGCATCATCATGCGAAGGCTCAAATCATAGAATGGTAGGGTTCAACTAATTGTGAGAGAATTTTTTGGGGTAGTTCCATGTTCAAGGTTTTTTACGCAAATCGATTTCAAAGCATAACAGAATAAGTATCCACTTTTTCCAAAAAAATTTCACATCTTATTAAGTTTAACGAGTCTAGAAGGGTAAACTCAATGATATTTTCATATTTAGGGAGTATGAAAAACATCGTAAAAGACAACTTGGTACCTTTTTTCATGGTTGATAACCAGATGCGACAAAGGGAGAATAGTATGCCCGACTACGGTTCCTTTTCCGTAAGTTAGTCCATTCAATCTCGATAAAGTGATAAAACTATGTTCAACGAGATGTATACCTCATTTTTTTTATGAGTACGAGGAGACAAGAGTAAATTCAATATTCTTTGTGAAGCTTTAACGAGTCGGATGAAGAAAAAACTCGATCCTCTCTGTGAAATTTTAATGAATCCAATGGAGGAAAAACTCGGTTTCTTTTTTCGCTTTTTAACGAGCTAGAAAAAATATGGAAAATAATGGCTCATAGTTCTTCATCATGGGAGTTTAACGAGCCCAACAAAGGAAACTCGAGGTTTTTTTTAGTTTTACGAGCTAGAACAAGTTCGTAAAAGAAGGCTCCTTTCGGGTCGATCATGGTCAAATATGCATATAAACACCGACAATTCATCAAAGCATCGGTGACTTCGATAAACCAACGATGCGAGAAAAAAATAGTGGAAATTTACCAATTTTCACCGACTAGTGTAGTGAGTCATACCTCTAGAATGTATATAAGAAGGAAAAAATACCTTCATTTTCACTCGTTTGTGTGCTCTTAAAGAGCTCTTGAGCGAAAAAAGAGGTGAAACTTCGCTATCAATTGTGATTGATCCAAGCAACGATTTTTTTATTTTGTGAGTTCCGGGTAAGAGATTGAGCCTTTATCTTTATTTTAATTGGTGTTTTTACTATTTTTAATGGCTAAAAATTCATTTTTTGAGCAATCCCTAAATATTTTAGGGCTGGTAATGTGGGTGCCTAGTGCTAGGGCCGCGTTACATGCACTTCCCGTTAAGGGACGGTGCGTTAGCACGCCCACGTTCTGCGGTGATTTGGCCTACAATTTTTCCATTGAAAACTTTATTTGTGTAGGTGAAAATATTTTACCATGAGTATCGACATGAGAGAGAGCATGAAATGGTCACCCGATCCGACAACTTTTCTTGTTCTCTAGAGATGTGGATTGCTAAAATATGCCATATTAGAGATGATGAAGGGGCAAGGAAGACCTTCTAAGCTAGATAATCCGAGTGGTGGGATGATCGGCAACATTTTTTTTCACATCGGGGGTCATGAAATCATGATAGAGAAGAAAGACATCTATTTTTTTGACCGACTTGTCATGTAGAGGGGTCGAGGCACATTCGACGAGGTTCAAGAGCTGATCCCCAAACCATTATGGGGTTGACCTAGGCTCAATGTATGAACAATATTGCGTCGCTAAGTAACCAGATTCTTATAGCACGGGTGGTGTCGAGACCAATGAGGTCTTTTCTATGGATGATTGTTCACTTGGTGGGGGGCCAAGATTCGACACATGGCCACCAAGGCCTAGGTTCGAGAAGAATTGATAGCATGTAAGACCCGATCCCAAAGAGAGTTTTGGTTTGGCACGAGTAATTGTTTCTTTCATACTAGAGAGAGTGCCCAGTTATGAGGCCAAGGATGATCATGGATGTTGCGGGACCATGAGAGCCTAGATAGGATGATGTAACCATCGGGTTTCCATTAATAAAAAAAATGCACAAATGCAAGGTTAGCGAGAATTAAATCCAAGTCTAACCACATCTTTCACCTTTTAAATCAATTGTATACGAAGTTTATCCATAAGTGGCTCTCGAGTTTTAACTTTTTTCCTATAAACTTTTACCTTTAAACCTTTTTGCGCCTTCACCTTACCTTATCACGTGCATGGCTTCCACTTTAACCAAACCCGATGGCCATGGTTCGGGTCCCACATAATTCCTTTATACACACAACGGATATAACATACATATTTTATGCAATCAACATCGCTTAACTTTATAACGAGACCACATAAACCAAAATCTCATTTCATATGCACTGAAACAGGGGTTTCGGGGTTCTATTATCCTTCATCCAATCATAATGCATCACACTTCACAATCCTTAATAATTAAAATTCATAGAAAAACTTACCATTATGCCGATGTGAAGTCACACTTTAATCTCCACCATAGATCTTCATGCAATCCGATGATTATGTTGTAACCACTCACATGTTATCTCCCGTCCACATCGCATCGCAACCGGAACACTTTACTATGTGAATTCTTAATGTTAAACTTTAAAACCTGCGATATGCATTAATGCGCAAGGGTCGACACGTGGCCTCCACTCATCGCATCACATCTTTCCATCCTTATCGCATCATGTCGCAAGTTATATTGGTTACCTTGCGAAGTCTTTAACAATAAAAGTTAAAGCGTCGATGCATGATGTTGCGCGGTGCTCGACACGTGTCACTTCTTTGTCTCTTATGCTTGCTTTGATCTCTCCCTTCAATTACTAAATTCTCGATCATCGTGATTTTATATTTGCTATCGAATTCCCCTTTTTAATTCTTCTTCGTGCTTCAATCTTTAGCTGACTTCGTTATTTCTACGTCGTTGCTACTGCAACTTTCGTTACGCTACTTCTCTTGAGCTTTCTTCAATCCTTTAAAGCATTGATCCCTCCTGGTTTATTTTGTCTCCTTTATCGGTATTTCTCCTTTGCTTATTCAAGTTTCCTTTAGTGTTGTCTCTAGCTCGAATACAAAGCACTCTCTCGTATTTCTCCTCTTCTTCGAGAATTCGTAATTTGTTCTTTATTTGACCTATACACACATTTTCCATCTCCCAACTAAAATCACACAGATTCTACCCAACCACTTAAGTCACGCACATAAAGATTTATACATTCAACTTGAAATCATTAATCATGGTTTATAAAACAAAAACCATAACTTTACGAGTTATCGATCACTCAACATGTAAATGAAATGACACACACATTCACAATGAATTCAATTTCTTCATTAATTAAATAAATGTACGGATACAAATAAAAACTCTGTTTTACAATCTAGCTTTGGCTTGATCGCATCTTTACATGGCCCATTTATCTTTCTCTCTCTCTCTCTCTCTCTCTATATGCCCATAGGTTACAATTAAATTCCCTTTCCAAGAATTTATATCTCTTTTTCATTGGTTGTGCCTTTGAGGCTTTACAATTATATACAAAAGGTTATGTAACCAATTATGGTTCGGATCCATAGGTTACTTAACAAAATCCTAAAAAATCCTCTAAGTCCTCGATTAGTTCCTAAAATATCTTCTTTATCCATTAAATATATCAACATTAAACTAAATCCTAAGGATCCTCTCAAATCCATAAAATCATGAACTACTTTCTAATCTAAGATTTACAATATTTCAAAATATCTCAATCCACACCAATCACTCGTCAATCATGTTATCCTACATTCGAGAACATTTAAAAATATGTATTTAATTAAATACTATTCTAAATGTCTCACCTAAATCACTCAAAAATTTTAAAATTACATTAATTAAATACTTAGGAAATCCACTCTTTTGAAAAACACAAGAACCCCTATATTCTACTAAATGTACAAAATTTTGGAACCATGATGCTCCTGCATTAGAATCCCAAGGTAGAAAATAATCATCACCTCTAGATCATGTGTCTTCAATGCTGATGGAATTCCCCCCTGGATCCCAAACTTTAGTTTGTAATTTGTCTTTGGTTGACTCTCTTTCTTTCTGTTGTTTTGTTGTTGTTCTCCAGGTCTCCATACTTTATGCTGCATTGCCCATCTGGCTATGCTCACAGTTTGCTGATGTCTTTCTCTTGCTGCTGCTGCTTTTCTTTCTTGCTATTGTCTTCTTCTGAGACACCTTCATCATTAACCTTCTTATTCTTTCAATATCTATGTCCAATTTATCTTCTGAATGGTAATCTCTCTGCCCATTATTGTTGCACTTTGTCCACTCATCTTGAAACTGATGTTTGTTACTTTCACTTCGAAGTTGTTGGATTCTTACCACTACTCTTACATCCTTACCCTCTTGTTGCTTTTGAACTTCTATCTCATCTCCAAACAACCTCTGTTCAATATCTGTAAATTTACTTTCATAAAAAAAAAAAAATTGTCCTCCAATTCCCTTTGTACTTGATTCTTCTCAAATACATCACTATGTTGTTCATCATTTCTAGCATATTTTCCTTCCTCTTACTTGACATCCCTCAGTGATTATACTTCACTTCCTTGACTGATTCTGACAGTCAATTTAGTTTCTTCAAGCATGGTATGTTCATGATTTACATCTTCCTCATCATTATGTCTTACCTGGCAACTTCCAATATTCTTCAGTTCGAAAACTGGATCTCCTTCAACTTGAAACATGTCTATCTCATCTTCATCATAACCTATAATCATAAAAAAATTATCAGAATTAAAAATATAAGGCCTCATTGCCTTTTCCTTCTCTGGCAACATCTCAATATGTTTCTCTGACTTTTCCTCTAACTCCTTTGTCAGCACATCAATATGCTGATTTAAATTCTCCAAAGAACTCACACGACTGTCAACTAATCTCTCTTCCATATCATCTGTTTCAAGGATGTCTCCCTACTCTGGTTCACAATAATGAACTCCTTCCTCTGTAATGTCAATTTGCTGAACTCTTATTACCATTACCTCTTCTTTATGATTGTCATTCATGCCAATTTATTTGTCTTCCTTCTTCAGCAATTTATCCTGAGTATATATCCTCTGCTCTTGCAACTTTCTTCTTTAAAGGTATAACTCTCTATATAGCTCAATAATTTGAATTGGAGTAGAATTTTGAAACTTTACATAGTTTTCAGTACCTTCACTTGTTGTTGACCCATCATCAAATGGTCCTTCTTCCTCTTCTCTTCCAACTTTCTTCTTTAAAGGTATAACTCTCTATATAGCTCAATAATTTCAATTGGAGTAGAATTTGGAAACTTTACATAGTTTTCAGTACCTTCACTTGTTGTTGACCCATCATCAAATGGTCCTTCTTCCTCTACTAAATCTACACACATGTCTAAATCATCATGTTTAAAAATTCCAAACTCATTAGGCATAGTAAATACCTTTTCGTCATCTTCCTGTTTTAACTCATATTTGATATTCCAATATTCACTGTTACCATCTCCAATATTTTGTTGCATATTTCCATGAGAACTTTCTATCTCCTTTCGTTTCTGAGATCTTGTTATCTCAGTCTTAATCTGAAAAGATTTCAGATTCCGCACCTTTTTAACAAAATCTAAAGTTCTTCATCATCCTGTGATGTACCTGAAATCATACACAAATCCTTAGTTTTAAAAATACAAGACCTTCCGGTCTCGTTTGATGCTTCAAGCACCAATATTTCACAATGTATTTTCTGGATTTTAGCAGATCCCTTTTGCTGTGACTCAACTCCTTTGAGTCTCTGCTCCTCCAACAAGTCAATATGTCTCTTCTCAAGTTCTCTAAACTCATTTATCAGTTTGACATTCCATCTTTTTTGCAATAGGTTCCATCCAACCCGTTTCCTCAGTCTCCATCCATGTCTTTGGTTTTCATTCTATTTCTCTTGTAGCCATCCCTGTAGTACTTCCAAATGTACTCTCATCACTGCAAGATTTCTCTCTCGCTCCTCATTACTCATCTTACCTTTATGGTATTTTCTAGAACCTCTTCTATGACCCTCCATGGCCATCTTCCTCATGAGCTCATCCATGCTCGATTGGTGATCTACAACATAGCCTTCTCTTCTAGCAATCTCCTCTTGCTACACACTACCCTATCAAGCTTCCTCTACGAGCTTGATCTCTTCCTAGGTATTCTCTCTCCCTTGGTTCACTTTCTTAAACCTTTTAGAACTTCGCTGCTCCTCTGGCTACTGCACTCAGTCACCTCTCTCATTTGTTCCATCCTCTAGTTGGATAGGTTCATTTCCATCGTCATCAAAAATCTACTTATTCTTGGCTAAAATCATCGACATATTCATTGCATTTCTTTCAATCAACAATTCATTATTAATTAACTGAAAACAGGTAGACCATACCTCACTGTCCAATTTTCTGAACACATGTTGATGTTGCAGTTTCTCTTTTCTGTCTGCTGAATTTACCTTATTGTTTGCAGTTGTCACTATCTCTTCATAAACAATTTTCTCAGTCTGTCCTTCAAAAATCTCATCTACTTTCTCCCAAAGTAGATTTTTCTTCTATTTATTTAATGTTATTTCAAAAATCAATTTATCAATCACCAATTTCAGAATCAATAAGAAAATCATTTTCTTTCTTACCTCAATCAGATTCAGATATGATTCTTCTCTTCGCTTCTATTGTGCCATTCTGATTCTCTGAAAATTCTTCTTGTTCTGTTCTCTTCAAAGAAAACTCTTCAAAACCTGTTCTCTGTTCACAAAGCCAATTATGAAATAAAATAAGTCCATAAGTTCTGAATTATCTTCAAAGGACAAAACCACTCTAATTTCTCTTCCATAGAGTATACCTACTCTAACTTTCTCCCCAAAAGAAATTTTACTCTCTCTAATACCAACTGATGCAACCATCAGGTCGCCATTAATCAAAAAATGCACAAATGAAAGGTTAGTGGAATTAACCCCACATCTAACCACTTCATCCACCTTTTAAATCAATTGTACGTGGAATTTTATCCATAAGTGGTTCTTGGGTTTTAATTTTTTTCTATAAACTTTTACCTTTAAACCTTTTTGCGCCTTCACCTTACCTTATCATGTGCATGGCTTCCACTTTAACCAAACCCGCTGACCGTGGTTCTCGGTGCCACATAATTCCTTTATAGGTCTACACAACGATTATAAAATACATACTTTATGCAATCAACATCGCTTAAATTTATAACAAACCACATAAACCAAAATCTCATTTCATATGTGCGGAACAAGGTTTTAGGGTTCTACCATCCTTTGACCAATCATAATGCGCCACACTTTGGAATCCATAATAAAAAACATTAACATAAAACTTACCATTCTATCGATGTGAAGTCACACTTTAATTTCCACCATAGATCTTCATGTGATCTGACGGTTATACTGTAACTGCTCACATGTTATCTCCCGTCTACATCGCATCGAAACTAGAACACTTTACTGTGTGAATTCTTACTGTTAAAATTTAAAACCTGTGATGTGCACTAATGCGCAAGGCTGACACGTGGCCTCCACTCATCACATCACATATTTCCTTCCTTACCACATTACGTCGCAAGTTATATTGGTTACCTTGCGAAGTATTTAACAATAAACTTTAAAATTGCCGATGCACGATGCTGCGCAGTGTCGAAACATGGCACTTCTTTGTCTCTTCTTCTTGCTTTGATCTCTTCCATAAATTACTAAAACCTTGATACTATGATTTTATCTTTGCCGTCGAATTCCCCCTTTGAATTCTTCTCTGTGCTTCGGTCTTTAGTCAGCTTCTATTCTTTCTACTGTCGCTACCCTGCAACTATGTTATGTTACTTCTCTTGAGCTTTATTCAATGCTTTAAAGCGATGATCCCTCCTAGTTTATTTTGTCTCATTTAATGCTATTTCTCCTTTTCTTATTCAAGTTTCCTTTAGTGTGGTCTCTAGCTCGAATACAGAGCACTCTATGTATTTCTCCTCTTCTTCCAGATTTCATAATTTGTTCTTTATTTGACCTATACACACATTTTATAGCTCCCTACTGGAATTACATAGATTCTACCCAGCTACTTAATTTCTACTCAGAAAGACTTATACATTCAACTTGAACTCATTCATCATGGTTTATAACATAGAAATCATCAATTCACAGTTATGGATCACTCAGCATGTAAACTAAATGACACACACAGTCACAATGAATTCAATATCTTCACTCATTAAATAAATGTACAGATACAAATAAAAACTTGTTTTACAATCTAGCTTTGGCCTGATCTGCCTTTACATGGCCCTTTTCTCTTCCTCTCTCTCTATATGGCCGTAGGTTACAATTAAACTCCCTCTCTAAGAATCTATATCTCTTTTTCACTAGTTGTGCCTTTAAGGCTTTACAATTATATACAAAAGGTTTTGTAACCAATTATGGTTCAGATACATAGGTTACTCAACAAAATCCTAAAAATCCTATAAGTCCTCAATTAGTTCCTAAAATATATTCTGTATCCCTTGAAGATCTCGACATTCAACTAAATCCTAGGGATCCTCTCAAATCCATAAAATCATTAACTAGTTTCTAATCTAAGATTTACAATATTTCAGAATTTCTCAATCCACACCAATCACTCATCAATCACTCATGTTCTCCTATGTTCGAGAACATTTACAAATATGTCTTTAATTAAATCCTATTATAAATGTCTCACCTAAATCATTCAAAATATTTAAAATTACATTAATTAAATACTTAGGAAAACCACTCTTTTGAAAAACACAAGACCCCCTAGATTCTACTACATGTACAAAATTTTGGAACCATGATGCTCTTGCATCACAGGGTCATTTGTCTGCCTTGATGCCACGGATTGGAGAGGGGTCAATCCATCATTTCTTCGATGATGCATTCTTTGAGTGGCTGAATGGCCAAATCTTGATGATCAAAGATTATCCCTATGTAGGGATGAACTTCACAGGAGATCTAGAGATGAGATTGCCATCGGGCACTCAGTGGGGGCCAATAGGTAAGAAGAAAAATCAGTTTCTTAAGTATATTTTGTCTTTTGAATGTTTATGTAATTTTTTTGTTTAATGGGTGAAAAATATTTTGACATGAATATTATTGTTTGACACATATGTGGCACTTGTCCGTTCAGCTAGAGCCCCTCGCTATGCACGGCAAGGAATGCAGCTACCTCGGGCTGAAGCAGTAGCATAAGCCACAATAGCCGCCAAAGAGGGAAATGATACACACAGTTTGCATGAGGTTGCTAGGAACCTCGAAGGATTGAGCATGGGTGTGATGCCTCTTCCCATGAGGGAGATCCCTATTCATCTACAGCGACACACAGTGGGTGTGCCGGAGAGATTCTTGGTTCCTATGAGGAGGTTATCCAGAGCAGTTATCTGTTATCATGAGCAGAAGGCTCAACATGATTATATGATAGATGTATAGATGTCTGAGCGAGGCTTAGCATAGCCAATTCTTGTAAAACACCCAAGTTTTGAAGAGTTTTTTTGATGTAACTTGATTGGACATGACATATATATATATAGATATAGATATATATATACATATTTTGGCAATTTTATATTGTTTTCTCTATTTTTTATGTATTTTTTTATGATAAAAAATATACACTCATGCATGAATCTTTCTATAATAAATCCAACAAATGCCAATCTAACACATAATTTGATAACGAATCAGCTAATGCATTAGATTCTCTATGAATGTGTTCAAAATTAATGAATTGAAATTTACGTTCCAGAAGTCATACACTTAAATAATAACGTAACAAGACAGGATCGTGGACGCGATAAAAGTTGTTCAAATGCATAACAACTAGCTGGGAATCTAACCTGACCACCAGATTGAAGATGTCGCGAGATGTAGCTTCCCTGAGGAGTTGTATGACCGACATGTATTCAACAATATTTTTGGTGGCACCGCCAAGAAAAATTCTCTCGAAACCAAGTAGTTCCAACTCAGGTGTATAGAGGACCCAGGAAGCTGATGCAATGTGTCATGTGTGATGACTAGCACCATCCTTATATCCAATATATGGCAAGGATGACGAAGAAATCTATGTAAAATTAGAGAGCCTATATGATAAAAACACTCAAAAACCAAAAATGTTCCAGACACAAAAAAAAATATGAAAATTATATACATAAGATTACAAATTAGATGATGAGTGGGACACTAGGTGAAATACTTCTTCAGATAGAGCCTGTTACAGGGCTCGGTGAGTGGAATCCCATTATAGTCCCGAAGTTCATAATCCCCTTTATAAAAGACTTTCATGACAACATATGGACCAAGCCATAATGGTTGAAGTGTTCCTACCCCCAAGAGGTCGTGTCTCTGATCGTAGAGTAGAATGAGATCACCTTCTTGGAAAGAACAAGGTTTGACATATTTAGCGTATTCAGCTTTGAGTCAGCGCTTGTGGGCTTCGAGTGCTAGTGTCGTATCTTTACAAGTTTCATCCAATTGATCGAGTGAGAGCAAGCACTCTTCTTTGGCAGTGGTGTCGGGTAGGAGTTCAATGGCCAGTTTAAGTGATGGAATCTCACACTCGATTGGAAGAACTGCTTCCAGACTGTATGCTAACTGGAATGGCGTGAAGCATATAGTAGTCTTCACTGACGTTTGGTATGCCCATAACGCAGAGTATAGCTTTTGATGCCATGTAGTTTTATGATTGTTGACTAACCAACGAATCATGGTCTTGAGGACGCCGTTATGGCTTCGATTTGACTGTTATCTTGCGGATAGTATGACCAAGACTAATCTTGTCGAAAACCTACCATGGAAGTTCACTCCGTCATTGTTGGAAATACTGACAGGGGGGGTGAATCAGTATTCCTTTCAATTAGAGAATTAGTTAATCTTCAATTATTATCAGTGTTTGTACAATGATAGCAGTAAACAAAAGGAACACAAATGCGGACAGTTTTTAAGGTGGAAACCCACTCCGGGACAAAAACCACCTATGCTTTTCTAATAGTTCTTTATTATTCAACTCCAATTGAAAATAAAGCTCCAAATTCCTAGAATCTAGAAAAGAATTCTTCTCCAGCTCCCACTGGATGGACACTCCAATGCCCGAGATTCTTTAGTAGTCAACTGAATGGATGCCCCAACACCCAATGAGCTACAACTCACCCTAGCACCACCCTAGCACCCTATAGAAGAATAAAACAAGAATGGACTCCCATACCAGGGAAAATGGTCAACTTTACAATGATATAGAACGATGTAGAAAAGGAAGACAGACTAGACCATAACCCCAACTATGATACAACCACGTAATGATGATCGTAGACCTCCCGAGAATGCCTCTTCAACTCTTGGTAGATAGGCACTTGTACAATTTTTACAATGATGCATTTACAATGACTTAGTACATTGATACCTTTACAATGATTGTATGCAGTGTTGCCCACTTGAAGACTTCATGTGGTGAACTTCTTGTTGTTGTTCTGAACCTTGGTTGCTGCTATTGTCATGCTACCCTCTGCTGCACCTTGCTTTTCTTTGCTGCCATAGAAAGTCTGGTCCTTTGCTGCCCTTGACAACACATGATCTAGCTTTTTCTTGCCTTCTAGGAGCTCGATATTGAATCTGGTGTATCTCTGATATTTCAGATCCCCAATATATTATTTTTGTCCCTATATTAGTCCTCTGATTCTTCTTTCCAATGCCACAGGTCTAACCCAATTTGTATTCTTCAAGGGAGATTTATGCCCAATCTCTCACAATGCCCTAATTATGGACTGTTTCAGTAGAGTGAACTTGTATGACGTGCCACATGTCACTGTTTCTTCATTAGGATCTAAAATTGATACAGAAAAAACTAAAGCCCGTGCATTATCTGCCACATCTTACAGTATTCTAATCCGATACAAAAAGAGAGAGTTATGACGATTTTCCCAATGTCACTTCTTTGAGATGAATTTTAGGAGCTTGCAGAAACACTGACTTCAACAGATCATATCTCCGACAATATTGCGGACCTTGATCTAAATTTTTTACAGGAGATTCCTTGGTATTTCATCTTTGCCTCATATAATTTTTAGATTCTAAACCTTCGTATTAAAAAAGGGAGAGCGAAAATGCCACGATGACCTGTTTCAGATAGCAAAATCCTTGCATAAGGAAGATATGACGATCACAATTTATATAAATGCTTAGGTTGAGAGGGGCTTCAACAAGTGAAAGTGGGAGGGATTTTAGGAGCTTAAAAAATATTAATTATTGTCTTTTCAATGACCAATGCCACAAATCCATGGGGCTTTAGCCCACTAATTGGGGTTACAAACTTCAAACATGAATATCTCTCAAACCGTGAAGAATTACATGGCATGCCATTTATCAACAAAAACATTTTGACAATTAGAAACCATCAAAATCATTCTTGATCTAGAATATAGTAATCTAGTAGGTCAAAATTCCCATGCAATATTGGTGTAGCCCGTGGTGCTGCTTGGGTTGACATCAATGACAACCACTAATCAACAATCTCCCCCTTTGGCATTGATGGCAACACAAGTACTCCCCCTAATATCATGACACCTCTTCCTACAACATTCTCTTCCCCTTTGACATCAATGGAAAAGGGTAGCTCCCCCTAACACACAACCATCTTGCGGACATGTACACACTTCCACTCCCCCTCACACACAACCATCCTGTGGACCTGTAATTTAATGAGAACTTGGGAGAATACCAAGCTTCTGGCGAAGATATTCAAATGCTTCACGAGGTAAAGGTTTAGTGAAGATATCAGTGATTTGTTGTTTTATACCAACATACTCAAGTTTTAAATTCTTTTCAGCGATTTTTTCTCTAAAAAAATGATATTTGATCGGAATGTGTTTTGTTGTTGAATGGATGACATGATTCTTGGGGATGTTGATCTTACTGGTGTTGTCACAGAATATGGGAATAGGGTCACTTAATTGTACTTGAAGATATTGCAAAGTTTGTTTCATCCAAAGGACTTGAGTACAACAGCTGCCGCTGCAATGTATTCTGCTTCCGCTGTAGATAACGAGATTGAGGTTTGCTTTTTTCTCAACCATAATATGAGACAACCATCTAGATAGAATGTTGCTGCACTAGTACTCTTACGATCGTCAATGCTTCTTATCAAATCTGCATCTATAAAGGCTTGAATAATGAGATTATTACCCTTGGGATACCACAAGCCATATTCTTCTGTGCCCTTTAGATATCAAATAATTCTTTTGATAGCAATAATATGCGATTCTTTTGGTGCTGCTTGGAATCTTGCTACTTGTCCAACTACTTGCATAACATTTGGTTGAGAGGCTGTTATATATAGAAGACTACCAATCATAGATCTATACAACCTCTGATCCACATCTTTAGATGAGTCATCTATGCTCAATTTGCAACTTGTGATCATCGAATTAAGGACGGGTTTGCAATATTCCATTTTTAATTTCTTGAGCATTTCCTTGATGTACTTGGCCTGACATATAAATATTCCTTTCTCTTGCTGAGATATTTGAAGCCCTAAGAAGTATGTCAGGTCACCAAGTAAATACATCACGAACTCACTTTGCATATTTGTAGAAATTTTTTTACTTAGTTTATCATCATTACTACCAAATATTATATCATCCACATATACCTCAACATTTGTTAAATTATCTTTATCTATTTGTACATAAATATTGCTATCAACAGGACCTTTCTTGAACCCTTGTTGACGTAGATATCCATCAAGACAAGCATACCATGCTCTGGGAGTCTGATTGAGTGAGCTGAAAATGGTTTGGATAACTTGACCATACACAAATTCATACATATCTTTTGACCACACACAAATTCATTTTATGAATATTATGTAACTCGATGTAATAAAATATATGCTTACAAAATTGAAAATCTCCGAATACTTTATCAATGTGTACAAGTTGGTATCTGTCATTGATATTTCTTTCATGTTTAAATATCTGTGACAACACATTTTTTTGGAGCGAACACTCACATGTAGGTAGTCATATAGAAACAATGGTGGATAATGATGCAAAGTTCCTTATTTAGAGTGCATATATAATTTGATACGGTCTTTAAAAATTCTCGACTATAGATCTGTGCTACTTATGGACATTTTATAGGATTTATATTCCTTGTTAAATATGACTTTTGTGAATAAACAAATTTTTTTTGATAGATTCATTTGCTTATTTCAATAGTAGAAGAAAATAGATATTTGGGAGAAATAGTATTGAAATTTTACGGTTTTATTTGCAACTTGGTAACTTTCGTATGTTTTTAATTAGATAAGTTTCTTATAATTACTAAAGGAGAATTCTTTTCAGTGATGGTACTTTTGCTAGATAAAAAAACAAAACTTCTTATTATTTTCTTGTTGATGTTTCATTGAATGGTTTCAAAAAGTTCATTATTTCCTTATAAAGCACAAAATACAAAGCTAGATCTTAGTAATTAAAGATGGGAAATTGAGTTTTTTTTTCTATGGACAATACTTATAGAAAATATGGTTTCCATCTTTATTAAATCTTTCGCAATGAGGCAGGTTAAATTTATATGTTATTGACCTTTTTGAACAAAGGAGAAAATTCATATTTCAAAATTTTTGAGATATGAATTGGATGTGACTTGGAAGCATAGCAATAATTTAGTTTAGCAGTTGCTATTTTTTCAATGAAAAACATAGTGAACAAATGTTTTAGTTGACACCTTGATTAGAAAACATGAAAATGATTTAAAAATTGACTTTATCCATTCCTATATTATTTTTCATCAATAATATATAAACGTTATAGTTTTGAAATACATTATCCATTTCCAAATATTTATAGTTTTCAATAATTATCCAAAATATGGCTTTCATCTTTGGTCAAGCTTTTGGAAGAAATCAAGAATAAATGCATATGTTCCTCTTTGAACATCGTAACAAAGGAGATGGTTCATATTTAAAATTATTTGAAAAAAATTAATTATATGATACTTTATCATATAGGAATTTGTCTTGCATTTGTCTAGAGACTCATACAATCACCTTGGTTGATAAATTTCATGAATGAAAATTTATATATAACTTCATTTACAATTCATGTGTATGTGTGGAAAGGTTATAGATAAAAGCTACAATAATATCATGGACATTGAAGATCTTCATCTGATCCTTTAATCTTGTTTCATAATTCATATCAAATCAAAAAGATTACATTATGTAACATTCTAGAATCTTTTATGTGTACTTTTTCGAATGCAAAATTTCAAATTAAGGGACAAGGATGAAGCTACCATATAAAACTTCTTATAATTAGTTAAAAAAAATATAAAAAATTTATAATTTTAAAATAAGAAAAACAATTTAATATATAAAATAAAAATTTCTCACGTAAATGATAAAATTAAAATATTGTAAATAATAATTTAATATATAAAATAAAAATATTCTCACTTAAATATTATTTTAGTATATAAAATAAAAACTGTTTTATAATAGAAAGAATTTATAATTTAAAACATATAATAATAAAATAAGATGTTTTTTTTTAAGTAGAATTAATAAGCATTGAAAGAAAAAGCAATTGAGATACAAAACATTATTTCAAAAACAATTTTTGTTAAAAACATTATCTCAAAATTTATGAATAATAATATTATATAAAATTAAAAAAATTCAGATTGTTCAAAGCTTATAAATAAATATTTATGTATAATGATTTCATATAATTTTTCAACCCTTATAAATAAAATACTGCATCTTTAAAAATTTTAATAGAAAATGTTATATAAGTTTCAATTTTTTTACATAATTTTTTTATTTATTAAATAAATTATTACTATACTAATTCCATAAAATAAAATAAAATAAATAAATAAATAAAAAATTTATGATTTTATTGAACATCATAAATTTGTAACTTAATATTATAATTAAAATCATACCAAAAACCTCAAATATTAATAACAATTTTAGTTTGAAACCCAATTTTAATAATCATCTAAAACATTTGAAAACTATTCAAATACCTCTTCAATTTTCAAATCAAACCTTCATAAAATTATAAAAGTAAAATCCACATATTCTAATTCAATCATTCAACTTCTTGTTTGAAAATGATTCATAATCCATTATGTTTTCTTTTCTGAAAATTCAAGTTCTTTTGTAAATCTTTTTCGTGAACAGACCTCATTCATCATTTGAGGACTGCACATTTTCAAATAACGCACCTTGGCATAATGAAAAGGACTGCACATTTAAAAAAAAAAAAAATGATCTTGGAATAACGAGGATGACTGCACATTTAAAAAAAAAATATCTTGGCATAATAATTTTATTTTATTATTATTAATTTTTAACATATTTGATATGTAAATAATATTAATGATAAAGTGATAAATTCACATTTAAAGGATAATTACTAATTAAATTAGACTTTTCTGTAATTTTTATTGATGATTTTTTCTATTTTAAAATATTAATAAGTGCTAGTTAGTATTTGGAGCTTAGCTTAAATACAACTAAATTACAATAAAAATATTAAATTCAAGTTAGTGTTAAAGTTTAGAATTAACATTGTTAAATTGATGTTTTTTTGCTAATTGTAATTTGCATAATGGTACTGGAAATATAAAATCTATTCCATGGACATTTTCAATATGTATAATTGATTTTTTTAAATATATTATATTTTCTATAACTTATGATATTGTTTTGCAAAATTAAATAATTATGAGAATATTATAATTCAAGAAAACAATTTTTTTATTTAAAAAAAAAATATAATTTTTTGATTAGTTGTTACACTAAATTTTTTATACTTATAGATTTATTTATTTTTATGTATTAATATATTTGATTTTCATAATTCACATTCATAAAATAGTATTAAGTTTATAAACAAAGAAATAACAACAATGTCAAAGAAAATTAATTCTAAATTTCTTTTGTGTTAAGAAAAAGGTTTTTTTTTAATATTTTAATAATACTATATGTATGTTTTCCCCGATGGGGGTGTCAAGTAAATTTTCCAGATGGTGGTGGTAAACGCGGGAGGGTCCGACTAGCAACCACGCGCCAGTAAAGAGACTTCATAACTCTCACACGAACAAGGTAATGTCTCATCAATTAGTGCACCATCTCATTGAATTCAAGAGATTAACAAGGGTGATGGGAATCTAGAGTGCATTTTGCAGTGTGTGGGCGATGGCGAATTTGATGAGGGAGAGACCATCCTGTATCATGACGCTTGCTATCAACCCATGGCTTGAGCCTCATACGTAGGGTGTGATTTGGAAGGATAAGGAGGTAGCGTACTGGGTATGGTGTTGTGTTTGACCGTGGGATCCTGGTAACATGGTCATTGATGCGAAGTGTGTCACGGTGGAAGTAGCTCCTATTCTGCTGGTGGTGAGAAGGATGCCCAGTTGGGCATGTATCTGGACTAGTGAATGGTCCTGTGTGGTGGTGTGGCTCGTGGTGACCGCGGATGAGGCAGGGGAGCGGTGTTGGCTTGGGCTCAGGTGGCGTGCAGGAGTCCTGAATCCCTGGTGCATGCATTCGCATTGGAATTTATCTACAGAAATAAGGGGAGGAGACCAGGGATTTAGGATTGTTATGTGTTCTTGTGATCTGGTTGTCGCCAGTGGCAGTGACCGAGGTACTAGATTTTGCACCAGTAAATCGAGTAGGGGTGGGGTATCCTGTGCAGGAGAAGGGCATTCTCGCTCGAAGGGAGTGTGGAGTGAGAAGAGGGGTTGCATGCCATGACAACGAGGTAGAGCCAGTAAAGGTGGTCTCGAGCGCGACATGGAGGAAAGGAGGCCAAATGGAGAACCGAGTTTCGACTCAGGGTCCACTGAGAGCCAACACTCTGTGGCAATGATGACGGTCTCTCCAGCTCATTCTTCGGGACAATTTGAAGTCTCAGTCACCCTGGATGTGATTGCAACCCAGTTCCAACATAGTCAGCTCAATTTGGAAAACATGCAGGCGCAGAGATATGAATAACTAAATGAGTTTATTGCATACATAAATGATATTCAACATATGCAGAACGAAACTCTGGATGCTCTTGAGAGTCTACGATGCCAGCTGAGGCATTCCCATGACCACCTTTGAGCGCTAGAAATCCAGGTAGAATATATTGACTACCATGTCCACAACTGTGTTGGCTTCTTCGCATTGTCACCAACATTTATTCATAATCTTCCCCCTTGATGCTTTGTGATGTACTTCTTTTTTCTAGTTTTGTGAAAGAAATAACCATTGGCACCATTTGCCTTGGCAAGCCTTTGTCCTGATTCTTTTTAAAACTTAAGATGCTCATATATAATACAACTATGATGTTGTGTGATGTAAATTTCAAATTAATAATATAAAATTATTTTTGACCGACAAAAAAAATATTTTTATATATTTAACTTTAATTTTTTTGAAATACTAATATAGTATTAAAATTATAATAATTAAAAGAAAGAGTTTAAAAATTTTTAATTCTAAAATTATTTTTGCAATAAAGAAATTATTTTCTCATATAATTTTTATTAAAATGTAATTTCAAATATTTTTAATTTTAATATAAAAATTATATATTTCACCATAAATTATAATATTTTTTAAATAATTATGAGTCAATCTCAACCAATATAACGCATAACTATTTCGATAAGTAGAGTTAGGTGGTCTCAATTTCAAGGTAGTACAAAGGCTCTTCACGCCTATTGGGTTTATCGGGTTTATCTCTATTCACAATATCCTTCATAGGTTGCGAAGTATGATAAGTCCTCATTATAATGGATTTAGAAAAAAAATAATCATAAAAATTTGGGTTTCTAGACTCGAAGTATTTTATTGTAATGATTTGAATTAATCATAAAAATATATCACATTAATTCTTTTAATCAAACTACGTAACATACGTAAAAAAATATTCCCTGTTGTACAAAGAAAAGGGACAAGACTTTACCAGTTTTATGTTAAATGCCACTGCTTTTTGGGGCAAGCGAGAGTACCAAAGTCTTTGGATTTCACTCTAAATTTATATGTGTTGTAACTTTTTCTAATTTATATTTTAATTTCAACTAAGTTGTCTTAAGGCTTCAATTATCTTTTATATAATATATTATCTATCAAATAAATAAGGATTAATATAACTCGTCGATCATGACTTATGTAAGATTTTTGTAGATATTTTACAAGGGCTGAAGTTTATATTAAATTGTGGAAATAAATAAGTGATTTTTTTGACATTAAATGAGTGGATTGTATATGTTTACCATTGGATAATTGATTAGCTAAAATATAAAAATAGACATATACAACTTCGCTCATTTAATATGGAGTTGTTTACGGAAGCGAGGAATTCTCTTGATAGTCAAAAGTGGTTGGAATGGAAGCAAAAAAAATAGTAGCAATTTTTGAATCATGCTTTTAATAGTGATTCAGCACCATCAAAAACCTTTAAAGCATTCAAAATATTGAAGTTTCATAACTATAACCTGAATTTACAAAAATCCCTCCCAATTTTTTAAAAAATCTTACCAAAATTTCCATGATTTTAAAGACAAAAAGACAAAATTAAAAAGCTACTTAGCCCATATATTTCTCTAACGGTTCATTCAATGCTCGTTGGAAAGCTACTTATTTTCAGCGCAGATTTTTACCAAGTAGTGGAGATGATGTTGTAGATCGATTATAAAACTTTTGTACGTATTTTAGAAGCATTCACGTTTTATATCATATTGTGAGTCAGTTATGCAGAGTGGATGATATTGGGATGTATGGGAAGGGTAAGGATGGAAATTTGCTAATTGGAAATTGATGTATACCTAAGAATTCGTACGCATGATGCTATAGAGCGTGTCGTGTGTACTTTCTTGTCTATCATTATATAATAAGACCTAAACCTTATATAGTATAGTTCGATCTTGCCACAAATGTATCATTGTATACAATAAGAAAGAAGGAGATTAATACGACCTAAATCTTATATAGTATAGTAAGATTTTGTAACAAATGTATCATTTTATATAACAAGAAAGAAGCATTGCAATATGGCTCAATTTTCGATGTTATAGCCCATATTATGTAAAAATGAATAAGTAATCATGCTATAGATAAATTGGAATAAAATAATTACTATAAAATATAAAAATAATTTTTTAAAGTTAAATTTTAGCAAAGAAAGAAATATATGATATACTAAATTAGTAAAAATTCAGAAATTTACTAATTGTAATATATCAACCAAATAATAATAATTACAAAGAGATATTTTTTGGTTTTGTTTAAACACATTATGTTTTAGAATTTTTACTAGAATGCTGGTAAGTTATTAGTATTTTTCACTATTTTTGGATGATTATAGAATAGTTATAGTTTTCCGAAAACAATATTCCTTCAATACCTTGAGTTTCACAAATCTCACTGCCTTCATTACCTTATAAACCTATTTTCACTATTTCTCAGTTGGTCTTCTCAAAGTCACCATGTTGCTTTTAAAAGACTCCTTATGGGCTTATACTTCTCTTTTTCATCCTTATTTCCTACCTGAGACTTCATTGCCCTATTTTCCCCTGTCAATAAAATCCACCCTCCCTCTAGGGTTTTCCGTTTCTAACTTGTTCCCATGTCCCTTTGGGCATAATAACCTATAAAAATGCACTATTTTCACTTGAAAATCTCTAAGTCAAATTTCAGTCAAAATTAGGCCTAAGGGCACTCACATTAGGTCATTAGGATTTTACATTTTTCAAGGTCATCCTTGAATGTTTCAAGCACTACTTTTCCTTTTCTAGAATCTGGCTTAGATGTAATAGAATGTCAAGACATGGTTATCCAAGGAGGACCTAAAGTTTCCAAGGAAGACTATCTTCTCAGTTCAGAACCCGCAAGTGAGAAAAATGGAAAAGGTTTAACACTTCTGTGGAAGTGTTGGAAGATTTATTAGCAGAAAGTACTGATGATGTAGATTGTCTACTCCTAAATGAAAACAACTTACAACAGGGAAAGAGGAAAATCTTGGTCTTGTAGATGACTAGGGTTATGAACTTGTTAGTCCATTTGAGTGCCATAGTGGTGATTACTTGTAGGAAAATGACATGGAGAAAGCACACAAGGCCAAGCATGAAGAAAGTCTATCAGAAAATATTGATGGGATATGGAAAAAAGGGTAAGGTGAACTCGACAGAAATGAATGAAATTGAAAGGGCTATAGAGAACTTAGAAGACAACACTGATGATTGTTGTAAAGAATTGTAGACACTTAGGGTTTTGAAAAAGGTGGCCAGAGGAGGTGGCAAAGATAAGTTCAACTTTAAGGTGGAAACCACAGAATATTTTGAAGATGCTACTGTGTGATTAAATCCCAAAGTTGTCAAAATGAACATGTCAAGTCTCAATGATCAAAATAAAAGCTAACTCAATGACTTCAGCACCCTGCCAGAAAAAAGTGTCAAAGAGTATCATTGACAAAGTGAAGAGACTTCAAAAAACATTAGAAAGTCAGTTTTTCAAGTTAAATTAAATCTACAAGCCTATAAAAGCCCATTTCACACTCCAAGAGAATCATTGTCACCATTCAAAAGATCAAGAGCATTCAACAAGGAAGAGTTTGTGGCTTTTCTGAGTGAATTCAGGTTAAATTTTCTTAACGCTGCGCGTTTGGCTTGGCGCTATGCACCTGGAGTTGGCGCTTTGCCCTTTCTAGTTTTCCTCCACACATTTTCTGAAGGCATTGCACGCCTGGGAGCTAGCGTTGCGCCCTTGTCGAAGCGTTGCACTCTTGACCGACAAGACCCTATGAAGTTGCCTTGGCGCTGCGCGCTTAGACATAGAGGGTTTCTGAGTCTTCCAACCATCCAAATCACTTAAAAAAGCTTTCAAGTCTTTTCCAAAGTCCTCCAAGCACTCTTGAGGGGTAAGTACATGACATGAACCTTGCTTTGAAGCTATTTTGATCAATCTTAATTGAATGGAAGTATAACCCTAAGGAAACCCTAAGTTTTAGCGTGAAATCATTGTTTCATCCCTACTTGATCGTCCTTAAATAAAATTAATCATAAGAAAGGGTCATTACATTGCTTGAGGGTTTTACATTCATCTATTTTGCCCCTTCATTCACTCCCTTTATTTGCTCAAACCGCCATTTCATTCCCTTCCCCTCATTCATTCCACTTACATCCTAGGGTTTCCAAATCAAAATTAGAATATGTCAGAGGGAGAAGATAGTGGTGTTGAGGCACAAATGCCAAAAATACATGATCACAAGGGAGGAAATATAAATAGGTTTGAACCTATCAATACAAGGGAACTCATGCGTCTCTCCTCACTGTTTCTTTCTTTAAGCATGTAGGCTTCTTTGTATTTTGTGAAAGAGTACATCAAGTTCAAAATAACCTAGAATTAATAAGACTATTCATTATCAATTTTCATGACAAACAATTCAATATTGCCAGGGCCACCTTTGAGTTGTCTACCAATGCCATTGTAGATGCTACAAGAATACCTAGTATGGCAGAGAAGTGGTTCAAACAAGCAAACCCGGACATGAGTTATTTTGAACCATACCTTAAACCTAAGTATAAGGATCACCACAAGTCCATCTTCCCTTTTTCTCATGTTCTTGATAGAGATGCACCCATGATGAGGATAATAATGAAGTATTTCACTTGTGAGGGAAGGTTTTGCCACCTTTAGTCATATCATATCCGTCTTCTTATGCATTTCACTAGAGTTAGGATGTTGCATATACCATATTATATTTTCCATAGCATTGAAAAAATGACCTACATAGTGCAAAAGAGAGACTACAATCAGAAAATGCAAAACCTTTTTCATCATTCACTTATCAAGATGGTGGTTATGCACCAGCTCCAACAGAAGAATATTCCATGGGATACCTTCATGAGGTTTTCACTACTCCACAGCCATCATCAACAAGATATTCCTTCATCTTCTCATCCTCCCATATACACTTCTCCATCACATCTCGGTGTTTCAACATATCCACCCACTCACATTCTTCACCCTCATATAATGATGACAAAGCATCAAACAGTGATGGGAACATTGAGACAGATGGAACTAAAATGAGTGATAGTGAGCCATTTCCTTTGACATATTGGAGGGGCTACAAACATGTGTTTGCTACACTTGAGGTGCAAGGAGCCATGCCTCCTTCATCATAAAAACAGGTTGATAAAGGCAAAGAAAAGGTCACAGAACCTATCACTGTTGAGGAGGAGGAAAAACATAAGAGATTCATCTAATTGAACTTGAAGATGAGGATGAGGAAAGAATTACCAATACGTTGCTCAAAATCAAGGATGCCAATATTAGTGAGCTTAAAGATAATATTGGTATGACAAGAAATGTGATCAACTATTTTGAGTTAGAAAACCAACAGTTGAAGACAAAGCAGGCCATTAATGAGGTCAGGGAAATCAGAGCTCAAGAACAGGCCGGAAAGGCTAAGGCTTTGGTAGATGAGACTTTGGGAAGATATCAGGACAATGATGATGAGGAAGAAAAAATTCCTAAGTAGAGGCCAAGGACAATTGGGTTGAAGAGGGCTTTAGCCCGGGAAATACAAGAAGAGGCAGAGTTGGCAGAGCAACTTACTCCAAGTGAGCTGCTTGCCATAGAGATTAGCAAGGATAGAGAGTCTTGGCTTGAGAGGGAAAATATACATTTGGAGAATCAACTAGAGAAGGCCAAGAGAGACACTAAAATTTAGAGGAGGATGGAAAGACATTATTCCATGAGAAACATGATTGTAAGGGCTAAGCTCAAACGAGCCCATGTAAAGATTCAGGCTCTAAATGAGGAAAAGGAGAAGGGAAAACTAAATATCCTTGCTGATGTATCCCTCCAAGCCTCCAAAACATGATCAAAAAATTAAGTTCCAAACTTTGGCACTTGGTGCAAATTTTGAATTTTTGACAGTTTGGTATGCAAAAAATTGGGCCAAACGTGCAACACCATTAGTGTTGCATTCATTTTTGGGGCACTCAAGCAAAAGAGTCAACATATTCATGTTCCTCATTCGAAGTACATCATCCTCAGAAAATTTTGAAGGATTTGGAGCAAAATTGGTCCCTCAAAAAGGCTAAAGCTACCAAAAAATCACATTTCTACCCTCTTTTTGGCACTGACACTGTGCATTTAGCAGTCTTGAGAGAAGTGAATTTTGATAAGAAAAATGGGCACCATTCTAATAATTAAAAGTAGATTGGAAACTAGAAAAGACAGGCTTTCCAATGAGCTATCATGGAGCTCATTTGGACATCGAGAAGGCCTCCCAAAGTCAGTTG
Organism: Pinus albicaulis; assembly: GCA_034641835.2. Taxonomy (NCBI): domain Eukaryota; kingdom Viridiplantae; phylum Streptophyta; class Pinopsida; order Pinales; family Pinaceae; genus Pinus; species Pinus albicaulis. The sequence goes on along the minus strand of CM076584.1, from coordinate 1,043,195,493 downwards.
CAAAACAAGTCATTTTCTCAGTCTTGGCATTGCACGTTTGCACTAGCGCTTTCGCCCCTGTACCTTGGAGATGTGGCCTTACCAGGAGTTATTGAGAAAGATATTTTGAAGCCTTAAAGTAAAACGTTTTTCCAAAATTAGCTTATGACTATGTTGGAAGTTATTATTGCAATGAATGAATTTTAGATATTTTTCATTGGGCCTTGCATGGTCTCAAAGCTCAAAGGCATTAACTATGTAATAAATGACATTTGAAACCCTAGCTAGGGTTCACCTCCTCATTTTTCAGATAAATATGCATGTAACACTCCATAATTTTTATTGTTAGTTAATTTTTGAGCTGAATATTACATAGATTTTGAGTTGTGAAGAAGTTGGCTTTAGAACTTTGTAACTGTTTTGAACTGAATGTTAATGGAGCAAGCACATTCACAGGATTCATGAAATTTGTGAGATGGTGATGTTGTTATTTTCTTGTGCTTGTTTTCTTATGTTTTCATATTGTTCATCCTTTCTCTTATAATAGAGCAGAAAATTTAGGTTAAGATATGTTGTTAGAGGCACCTTAAGTCTATCTGCTATCTATTTTTTAAATGTTTTCCTCGACTGGGTCTGATTGGAGAATTCTTAATTTCTTTCTGATTCCACCTAGCTTTTTTTTTAAAAATGATTTAATAAGAGTCAAACGAAAGAATTTTATGGTATGCCTTGTCCTTTGGTGTAACTTGAAACATTGTTTTTAAGGCCTTTCTTTGAATTTTACTTATTAGGGTTTGGCTAAAGAAGTTTATGATTTTCCCTATCCTTTGGTCCATCTTGAATAGTCACTTTGAAGGTCTTTTAAAGTTTGATTGAAGAATTTAGGAGTTCCCTGCTCTCTAGGGTTTGTTGGATTGTTGTCTTAGATTTTACTTATTGAAGCTAGGCCAAAGAATTTTATGGTGTGCCCTTTCCTTTGGTTCTTAAGCATAGTGATCTTAAATGCTCTTCTTGTTCTAGTAGATGTTAAAGGATTCTTAATTTCCCTTTCAACCTACTAAACTCAAAACTTAATGTTAATTTCACACCCACATAAGCTATTAAGATCCATTTGGCTTTGTTAACTTGCCCTATTAAATACCCTTGATTTGTTGTTGTACTCTTCAAACCTTTCATAGACCCCATAGCCCAATGTTTTAAATTTATCTTACTCTATCTATTCTTTTTAACAAGCAACCCAACCCAACAAAACAAAACAAACAACCCTATCATTTTAACTAGTCTAAAATCAACATCCTAAGTCAAACAAGTTATATCTTTTATACAAATATAGAGAGAGCCCCCTTTGAGTCCAGGAAGGCTAGGTCCTAGGACTCCAAAGTTGGTTTGATGTTACCCTTGTTTATTTGGTCTTACCAATCTAACAAATTACAGGGACCTAACAATGCAAACTATTACTTTGGTCAAATTCTAATCATTCTTTTTTTAAAATGAGCTTTTGACTACATATATGGATTTAACAGCCTAAAAATGCCCTCTGACAATTTTATGGTGGAAATCTTACAAATGGAACTTGTCATTCCAAGAAATTTCTAAGGAATTTTGGACAAATTACACTACAAAATATGGTGGAAAACATTCCAAAACTTTCAATAAATGGAATACTATAGTTCAAAGTGTTGGTGTACATGCACATTAGTTAGCTTTAGAGTTTGCATGTGGTGTCATGAACATTAGTTAACTTAAGTTAGCTTTTAGTGCTTGCATGTGGTGTACATGTACACCACATTAACATAACATATAACACACTTAGCTTTAGTTAGCCTTAGTGCTTGCATGCGGTTAACCTTAACTTAGTTGCTTTATGTATTGATTCTTTATCACTCGTGAAATACAAATTTCATCCTCTCTTCCAATTTTATTTTTTCATTCTTGCATGTTTATGCAATTATTGTCCAAATAGGAGCTTGCCTGTTCTTTAATAATTTTACATTGTATCAGAGTTGTGAGGGGCCTAGAGAATATGCATGAACGATATTTTACAAGTCTGAAGATCAAAAAATTGGAAACTGTTGGGAGATTTGATTTGTAGATCAGAATATTGGAGAGCTACTACAACATCCAAAATGTCAAAGATGGAGTTTCCATTTTCATCATTTCTCACTCTGTATAAGGATTTCCAATGGAAGCTAGATATTTTTCTTCATCTAAGAGGCAAAAGCTTCTATAAAATAGTTAACAATGTGCAAAATGAACCCAATTCCACTATTGAAAAATCCAAATATTTCAAGAGTGTAATATTCCCTTTCTTGATCCTGTCAAAGTGGATAGAATCGATCCATGTACTTACCGTGGTATTTTCCCATGGTATTGACCCATGGTATTTCTTGTTGGTATTGACCCATCAAGCCTATAAAAGGGGAGAGAAGCTAGGCATTTAAAGCATTCTGGATTATCTATATTTATTGTGTTTGGGTTGAGAACCTCGCTTGGCCAGTTCTAGCATTGATCCCGGGACGAAAACCCCGCGGTGATGTTTATGTGGTGGATCCATCTAGGATTCACAAGTGGGCTTAAATTTCTTATATTTTTTATTGTCAAGCAGTTGTGCATGCCATTTCTAGGATTTTATGGTCTGGACATGTATTTTACTTTTAATGAATAATAATATAAATAAGATGACTGCATTTCTTGTGTTTTGATTCTTGATGAAAGACTGTATTAAATGAGAACACTAAGATGTTTTAGATCTATCCAAATTTTTATTGTTTGGAATCTTATAGTGGTATCAGAGCTGTGCATCCTGCTAGCCTCAGAGTTTTATGCAAGGAAATTCGGTGAAATTTAATTTTCACCCTAGCCAACATTTCTCACTTTGGTGATATTTATCACCCTATTTGGATTTTTAATTTTTTGTAAATTATTTTTATTGGGAGACATAAGTGAAGGGAAAATCATTTATAATTCTGTGGGTTAAATTTGTGAAAATATTTGAAGGCATGATTGACAAAATCTTCCTATGAAAAATTAATATATTCTTGTTTGGGTATGGAAGATGATGGACCGTCTTGAAGAAATTTTGAAAAACAACCAGAAAATCCTTGATGTACTAGTGAGGTTATATGGTCCTTTAAGTAGCCATATCTTCATAGACCAAAATGATAATCAAAGCAAGAACAAAATCTGCAGCAAGAATGAACTAAGGAGGAAAGGACTATGCTTTATCTGCAAGGGACCTTGGGCCCTTAACCATTCCTATTCAGGTGATAAGAAGAAGGCAACAAAGACATAACAAGAGGAGATTACTTCAAATCATGGGGAATATTTTGTAGATGGGTCTATTGATCTTCAGGATGGTGAGCAACATTGTGACATTATTCAGGGAGGCTTGCATGATGACAAGCATTTGGAAGTTCATGAGGGAATTCTACCTAATGATATCGATGAGGTAGACTCCTATACAATGGAGTTCGTATATTCCTAGGTGAATATCCATAGAGAATATGAACAGTCAAGTATACATAAAATTCCACCAATGCATCTATGTTCGATAGTTAAAAGGGATGAACATATTGTCTCCACAGATGAAGGAGACCTGGGAGATTTGAGTGAGGATCCAACCATAGTGAACAAGCATGATGAGTATGATCACGAGGAGCAACATGACAAACATAATGTGCAAAATGGACCATTCCTATAGAGTTGGTCAAAGGCTCAAGTTGAAGATGTGGTCGTGGGGCATCCAGTGCAGTCATATACAAAGACATTCAACAGGGCACTAGAATTTCCAGTGAAAGACTTTCAGGAGAGGATCATGCATTTCAAGACAAATCTTATGTTGTTGAAGCAAAGAGTCTGGACAATCCAAGACACTGCCTTACAGGAGAATAGAAAAATTGAGGAACTCATAGGGTATGTGCCGAATCAAAGACCAAGTTGTCTAGTGTTGAGGAACAACTCAAATCCCTCATAAGGCAGTAAGAGGAGTACAATTGGGAGTTCCAGAGTAGCCCTCTAGAAGAATACATAGATAAATCTTGTAACACCAACAACCCACCTTTATACATTGGGAATATCAGGGTAGAGTTCTCTAAATACATCATGTTGGGTAACCAAGTAGAGCAGCATCAATCGAGCATCGAACAACATCAACATAGTAGATTTGCAGATATTCATTCTTTCCTAAGTATGGATTGGCGAGAGATTATGAGTTGGTATTTTATTAATGGGTTGATTATTTGGAGGATACCCATAGCCAAGGAAAAATTACAGCTTGAACCACTTGGTGCAGACAACGATGGAGGGTTGAAATGCTACCATAACCCACAGGTCCCAGGATTTAGGTGGCATTGGGATTCAGGAGAATCCATTGGGGAAAGGATTGGCCAAAGGATTGTTTGGGATCCAGGTAAATCTATTGAGGGAAGGATTGGTCAGAGGATTTTTTGGGATCCAGGTATTGAAGGATCCATTCAGGACCATTCAACATGGAGGGAGCATCAGATTGTATTTGATCCTGGTATTAATGTACAAATGCTTCTGTTATGGATAGAAGTGGATTGCTTGAGGACAATAAATCTTTGGGTGAGAGGATTTGTAATATTCCCTTTCTTGATCCAGTTAAAGTGGATAGAATCGATCCATGGTACTTACCATGGTATTTTCCCATGGTATTGACCCATGGTATTTCTTGTTGGTATTGACCCATCAAGCCTATAAAAGGGGAGAGAAGCTAGGAATTTAGAGCATTCTGGATTATCTATCTTATTGTGTTTGGGTTGAGAACCTGGCATGGCCAGTTCTAGCATTGATCCCAGGACGAAAACCCCGCGGTGATGTTTATGTGGTGGATCCATCCAGGATTCACAAGTGGGCTTCAATTTCTTATATTTGTCATTTTCAAGCAGATGTGCGTGCCATTTGTAGGATTTTATTGTCTGGGCATGTATTTTACTTTCAGTGAATAATAATATAAATAAAATGGCTGCATTTCTTGTGTTCTAGTTCTTGATGAAAGACTGTATTAAATGAGAACACTAATATGTTTTAAATCTATCAAATTTTTTATTGTTTGGAATCTTACAAAGAGCATGGACGAGGCCTTTGGTCTTCTATTTTCCAGCATTGCATTTCCATGTTGGCACATGCACCACTTAGAATCAAGTTAGTACAATATTAGAGAATTTATTTGGAAAGCAAGGCAAGATGGAGGCTCATATTCTAGAAAATTAGCTAAATTCCTTAGATTGGAGAAACTTTGAGAACAATTATCATCTCTTTATGAAATTCAAATCATCGCTTCTTCAATTATAAGATTGCACGAATGATCAATCCAAACAATAAATTTAATTGATCCTTTATATTTTCTCTAAATTAGGTTTCAAATATGGTGATTCTATTTCTACATTTCATACAAATGGACATGTAGCTCGAGATAAATGGAAAATGTCCAAACTTGATGAATTTTTGAGTCTGTCATTCATGAGCAGGGGAAGCTCATCAATATGGGTTCATTAAAGTCTTAAAATTCTCATGTTATTTCCATGGATGAAAAACAGAAATCCAACTCAAAACCAAATCACCAATCCAATGCCAAAGGAAAGGAAAAATATCGAGATCTAAGAAAGACAGATAATCCAAAACCTACAGATGATTATTTCAGCTCTAAGGGTATGTGGGGCAAGAAAGGAGAAAACAAATGTTGAAATTCTAATATAGACTATCATCTTGAATATTCTCGCCGGCAGAAAACTAATGATCTGATGGAAAGAAATCTTCAACAGAATAATATTGGTAATCACATTCTAGAATCTGTTAGAAAAAGATGGACGAAAAAAGCATTAGAAGCAATGGGCAATGGTCACACTTTGATTTCCATTCATTGTACACTATAACAATGGAACATATATTCAGGAGCTTCACATCATATGGCTTATTCAAAGGAATACTTTTCCTCTCTATAAGCATACTCAGGACCTCATATTCTCATTGGAGAAGATTTTATAGTTAAAGAAATTGGATAAGAAAGAGTGCAGCTCAAACTTGGAATTTTTGAGAATTTCTTACTTATTCCTAAGCTTTGAATAAATCTTCTTTCAATGTATTAGATGACACATGCTAGCACCATAAGGAAAATGGAATTTATCCTATATTCCATGAGCATTTATCATACGATAACCAACTTGAAGGTTATATTTGGAAAGGTAAATGATTGGTCTCATTTGTATACCTTTTTTGTTTTTTTCCTCACTAATATTCCATTTTTCTACTGACACATGTAAACAAAGAAAGTACAATTTGGAGCAAGACATTTGGGCACTTGAATTTAAGATATATGCATCAACACAGCAAGAGAGGGATAGTTAAAGGACTATCGTTAATCAGATTTTCAAAGGGTGTTTGTAATGGATGTGCTCTTGGAAAGCATCTACAAGACAAGTTCAAGAAGGGACATGCATGGAGAGGCTCTTCATATTAGAGTTTATACATAGTGATCGCATGGGACCATTTACACAACCTTCAATGAGAAAATAAAAATATGTGTTCTCATTTATAAATGATTGCACAATATTCTCTTGGGTTTACTTCTTGAAACTCAAGTCTGAAGTTTTTCAGCATCTAAGGATTTTCAAATAAAATGTGGAAAATTAGTCTAGAAGACACATCAAGATCCTCCACACATATAATGGGAAGGAATATTTCAACAAATATATCTAAAATTTTTGTAATGAAGTGGAAATACGAGTGCAACACATGGTTCCCTACACTCCAAAACAAAACTGGGTGATCGAGAGAAAGAGAAACTATTTGAAAGATATTTATAGTTGCATGCAGTATCCCTTCCATAAAAATTGTGGGCTGAAATTATAAAATGTTCTTCATACATCCATAATATATATCCTCATAAATTTATTACTATAAAAACATTATTTGAGGCATGGAATCGCATGCAATCTGAAGTCAATCATTTCCAAATTTTTGGATATCAAGCATGGGCCCACATTCATATAAGGAGGAGAAAGGATTTGTAATCTTAGAGCAAGGAATGCATGTTCATTGGATATTTTAAAGGAGTCAAAAGATACAAATTTCTTAATATCAACACTGAAGAGCTCTTTATCGAAATGAGTTTAAAGTTTGAAGAAAATCATTTGCATGCACCACAAGATGAACTTGCTGCAAAGTCACCCTCACCACCAGTTGATGAATATGCAAATGATACTTGAAATCATATTTCTTACTTAGATGAGCCGTTTTTGCGACACTTGTTGGACCACTACTTGAAAAATACTTCCTTATTGTGTTCGGATATTTTCAACCATGTTCAACACAAAAATGGCACAACATGAGGGAACTCTTAGATGATCATGCCCCGATACCTCAATTCTAGGAAGATCCAAAAGTAATCTCAATTCCCATGCATGCTTATATGATGCATGCATCTAATCCATATACTTATGCAGAAGCATCTGGGCATCCTACATGGGGAGCAACTATGGATGAGGAATATAACTTTCTCATTGAGAATCCAAGTTGAGAATTGGTTCCGATACCTTCTTGTTAGGTGCAAGTGGGTTTACTAGACCAAGAAATAAAGAGATGGCCAGCTTATTCGATATAAAGCACAATTGGTGGCAAAATATTTTTAGCAGGTACATGGTGTTAAAAATGATCATACTTTTGCTTGAGTTGAACACAACTGGATTCTATTTAGCTAGCTCTTTCCTTTGGAACAAAGAGGTGGTGGGAAGTGCATTATATGGAGGTGAAGAATGTATTTCTTCACAGTGATATTGAAGAGGAAATCTACATGAAGCAACTATATGGATACATGCAAAATTTATCTCTAGTAAGAAGATAAAGAAATAGCTTAATTTCCTTAAGAAGACACCTAGAGACTGGCATGTAAAGTTGGATTCTTATTTGTTTTCTCAAAATTTTGTACGTTGCAAATACAATTCCAAATTTTATTTGTTGAATAAAATTAACTTTATGTTGATAATAGTACTCTACGTAGATGGTTTTTTTATAACATGTTATTTAGATTCTATCATTATTGGGATTAAAATTGTATTGGATAAATGGTTTTCTATGACAGACATGTGCCTACTCAATTTATTCCTTGGACTAGAGATCAATCAAAATGGTTTTGGGATTACTATTTCTCAATCAAAGTATGCTAGAGGTATTTTGGAACAATTTCACATGAATCACTAGAAGCCAACAACCACAACATTCTTTTGAGGGGTAAATCTTGAGGATGGAAAATAAACATAATTTGTTAATTTCACACTATACCGTAAGCTTGTGGGATGTTTTCTTTATCACTCACTCTCGTCCCTATCTATCATATGACATAGGAGTAGTTTCTAGATACATGCAGGAGCCACACGAGTTACACTACAAATCGACAAAGAGAATCCTTCGATATGTCTAAGGTAAAATCACCAATATCATTCATTGTGTAAAAAAATGTTCATTGGATATCATTGGGTTCACATATCCATATTGGTTTTGCGACAATATTGATCGAAATTCCACCTTCAACTATGTACTTAGTTTGGGTTATGGCCCCATTTGTTAGTCAAGAAAGAAGTAGACTATCATTTATTTATCATTGAGAGAGGCTAAGTATAGAGGACTAGTAAATGTCACCATTTAGGCTATTTGGTTGCAATATTTTTGTTCTAAGATTGGTATTTTCCATTGTTTGAATATCATGTGGTGTGACAATTAGATTACACTGAAGTTTTACAAATATCTATTGCAATGAAAATCAACGAAGCATATCGGGATCCATGCAATACATCACAGGATTGATTCATGACATGATCATTGATTTGTAGTATTGTCCAAGTTCTGAGTGCACTATCGAGATCTTCACCAAGACATTCACTAAGTAGAAGTTTCATTTTCAGTGGGATCGTCTCGTGATCAAGGACACAACTTCCTAACAATTATCTTTTATTTTATTTTTGCATTGTATTTTGAGGGAGGGAGGTTGTGTTCCCATTTTGTTTTCCCTCTTTCATATTTCATGCATTGTACATGGGTACTTAAAAAGGCCTCATTTTCGGGACTCATCCATCTTGCATTATATTCACCTAAGTTATGATTAAGGGGGGTGTTGGTGTACATGCACATTAGTTAACTTTAATTAGATTTAGAGCACGCATGTGGTTTGATGCACATTAGTTAGCTTTATTGCTTTCATGTGGTGTACATGAACATTAACATAACATAAAACACACTTAGCTTTAGCTATCTTTAGTGCTTACATGTAGTTAAGCTTAACTTAACTACTTTATGTGTTGATTCTTTCATCACTAGTGAATATACATTATTCATTCTCTCTTCCAATTTTCCTTTTCCATTCTTGCAATTTTATTGAGCAAAGAGGCTCATTTTACAACTTTTAATGAGAGATTCAACTTGGAGTTGATACATATCATTTTAAAATTAAAAATGAAATACTTAAATAAATAAAAGGACTTGAGATATAATATAAAAAAAATGAATATAGGTATTTGGTTTCTTAAATTAAAATTATTATAAAACATCAATAATCTCACTCTCAGTGACAATACTAAGGAGAAGTCTTAAAAATATTTCACTTACTCTCTACCATAAATAAAATTAAAATATTTCAGGACGTCCAATATAATTAAAAAACAAAAATAAATATAGGTGTTTAGTTTTTTTAATTAAAAGTATAATAAAACATCAACATTTTTACCCTTACTCTCAACAAGAAATAAAATATTTAGATATCCAACATAATCTTATATCAACTTTATAGAGAAATAAATTAATTAAAAGTCATAAAAAAAAAACTATAAATACATTATATGAGGTAACTCAAAAAATTTAAGTAAATCTTCATCTATTTTATACATTCACAAATAAAATATAAATAATTTTAAAAATGATATAGATATATATATATATATATAGAGTCTGTGGGGTCTTGGTTAAATGGTGATGAGTCTCGCTATTATGGCACTCATCACAGATTCAATTCCCTTTCCCGATCAGAGTGATGTATCTAGACATTGTGTTGAAGATGTAAGGAAACCTTCTATTCAAAATATTCACCAACCCTTTTTTTACATGAACGGCTTGCTACTTCTGAGATGGTTACCTCCTATTCAAAATATTCACCAACCCATTTTTTTTAATGAACCGCTTGCCGCTTTTGATGAGCACTAAAAATTTGATTTGAAGGAGCGCCACGTTTTACTTAATTTGCTGGTAATTAAACTTTAATGCGCGCGATTATGAATGTAGAAGGAATGAATGGTTGCGATATGCCTAACATCCACATTTCATGTTAATGTGTGATCCCAATGATCCATTTCTTAATGGAGATAGAGTTCACCCTTTTTTTTATAGTTTATCAAAGTTTCAAACCTTTCAAAAAAGTTAATAATTTCATTTCCTGTAGATAATCTGAGCAGTATTTCCAATTAATTAAGATCAAAAGGGCGAGAGTGTAGGGTTTATTTACGTGGAGAAGCTCCTGTTTGGTCTTTCCGCTGCATTAATTGTGTTTGCAGCTACAAGACCTCATCGGCTGAGAGAGCTAGTGTTTTCGAGGCGTTTGAGTTGCTTCAAAGGTTGGAGGGAGGTTCATGACACTTGTGTTGAGTGCAAGGCAAATAATTCTGGTTGGTTATACCAGCCTAGATCCATCTAACTCTGGATCTATCATGCGCCGAGAGGGATCAAATCTCTTGAGGTGCAAACCTATTTTTTGAGTGCAATACTTCAGGAAAGGTTTGCACCTCGAGAGATTTGATCCCTCTCGGCGCATGATAGATCCAGAGTTAGATGGATCTAGGTTGGTTCCAGTCAGAGGCATCAACGTCACATTTTTCAGATTATTAAAATTTTTGTATATTTTTGAGATGTAAGATGGATCTAGGCTGGTTTCAGTCATGTGATGCCAAGGAAAATCTATCAAAGGTATGATTAATTTTATCAATAATATGTAAATATATCAAATATTAATATAATCATTTTAAATATGCTAAATATTTCTGAGATTAACTTGGTCATTTTAATTTTAAATTTTCTTAGTTACCTCAGTTCGTTGAGATGATAATTATTCTTAATAACTATAATGATGAAAAATGATGAAATATATTTTTTAAATGCAAAGTGACAATAATAGTGTTGAAAGATAGAAAATGTGAATAATAAGAACATACTCATGTTACAATCAATCTCAAACTATTTTCTTCTACTATTCTTATTTCCTCCCTTGTTAGTTTTGTTATCTTTTCATATCGATTATATGAAAAGAAAATTTAAATCGTAAACCATTTAAATCTTTAGCTCGATCTGTTGTAGTAAACATGATACCTTGTCTCTCTTGCTCTCCAATATTAATAGCTTAAATTACTATAACAAAAAAATCAATCTACATTGTTAAAAACTTTTTGTGCTTACACTAAAATCAATGCATATTGTTAATCCAATCACTTTAATATTAATGTACCATCATCTATCCAATTACATCAAATCATAAATCAACATATACATTGAAATCAATGCATTTAATGCAAGCAATCAAATAAGATTATAAAATAACTTCTACATTGAAATCAATGCACCTAATGCAATCAATCAAATAAGATTAGAAACCAACATCTACACTGAAATCAATGCATTTACTCAAAGCAATCAAATAGGATTATAAATCGCCATCTACACTGAAATCAATGCATTTAGCGCAAACAATCAAATAGTATTAGGAATAATCTATATTGAAATCAATGCATCTAGTGCAAGTAATCAAATATAATTATAAATTGACGTCTAAATTGAAATCAACACATCCAGTGCAAGCAATCAAATAGTATTAGGAATAATCACCTACACTGAAATCAATGCATCTAGTGCAAGTAATCATATATCATTAGAAATAAATATCTACACTAAAATCGATGCATCTAGTGAAAATAATCAAATATGATTATAAATCACCATCTCCACTTAAATCAATCCATCTAGTGCAAGAAATATTCTTCCCTCTTTCCACCCTCCATCCATATCTATATCCCCCTCCATCTCTTTTTTTTTGTCTCTATCTCACCCCCCTAAACACACACGCTCTCGCACTCCATATATATCATTCTCTTTGTCGATCACCCTCTCTCCCCATCTCTCTCTTCTTCCCTCTCTTCCCCTTCTCTCCCTCTCCCTCGCTAATATCTCTCTTTCCTCCTTTTGTCCTCTCTCTCTCTCTCTCCATCTTCCTTATCACTCACTCTCTCTCTCTCTAGGAACCAACATCTACACTGAAATCAATGCATTTACTCAAAGAAATCAAATAGGATTAGAAATCGCCATCTACACTGAAATCAATGAATTTAGTGCAAACGATCAAATAGGATTAGAAATCATCTACATTGAAATTAAGTCATCCAGTGCAAGTAATCAAATATAATTATAAATTGACATCTACATTGAAATCAACACATTCAGTGCAAGCAACAAAATTGTATTAGAATCACCACCTACACTGAAATCAATGCCTCTAATGCAAGTAATCAAATATCATTAGAAATAAATATCTACACTAAAATCGATGCATCTAGTGCAAATAATCAAATAGGATTAGAAATCACCATCTCCACTTATATCAATCCATCTAGTGCGAGATATATTCCTCCCTCTCTCCACCCTCCATCCATATATATATCCCCCTCCATCTATTCTTTTTTGTCTCTCTATCTCACCCCCCTAAACACACGCGCTCTCGTACACCATATATATCAATCTCTTTTTCAATCACCCCCTCTCCCCATCTCTCTCTTCTTCCCTCTCTTCACCTTCCATCTATATCTCTATCTTCCCCTTCTCTCCTCTCCCCCATTAATATCTCTCTTTCCTCCTTTTTTCCTCTCTCCCTCTCTCTCCATCTTCCTTATCACTCTCTCTCTCTCTCTCTCTAGAAACCAACATCTACACTGAAATCAATGCATTTACTCAAATAAATCAAATAGGATTAGAAATCGCCATCTACACCGAAATCAATGCATTTAGTGCAAACAATCAAATAGGATTAGAAATCATCTACATTGAAACCAATTCATCTAGTGCAAGTAATCAAATATAATTATAAATCAACATCTAAATTGAAATCAAAAAATTCAGTGCAAGCAATCAAATTGTATTAGAAATCACCACATACACTGAAATCAATGCAAGTAATCAAATATCGTTAGAAATAAATATCTACACTAAAATCGATTCATATAGTGCAAATAATCAAATAGGATTATAAATCACCATCTCCACTTATATCAATCCATCTAGTGTGAGAAATATTCTTCCCTCTCTCCATCCTCCATCCATATCTATATCCCCCTCCATCTCTTATTTTTTGTCTCTCTATCTCACCCTCCTAAACACACACATATATCAATCTCTTTGTCAATCCCCTCCTCTCCCCATCTCTCTCTTCTTCCCTCTTTTCACCTTCCATCTATATCTCTATCTTCCCCCTCTCTCCCTCTCTCTCCATCTTCCTTATCACTCTCTCTCACTCTCTCTCTCTCTCTCTCTCTCTCTATTTATTTCTTCTTACCTCTCTCCTCCTCCCCCTCCAAGTCCATCTCTCTTTCCCTCCCTCTCTCCACTCTCTCACATCCTCTCTCTTCCTTCCTTTCTCTCCCATCTCTCTCTCTCCCTCTCTCTCTCTCTCTTCACCCACAAACTATGTTACTATATCCCTCCCTCTCTCCCTATATCTCCTTCTCCCCCCTTATCTCCATCTCTCCTTATTTGTCTCTTTATCTCAGCCCCAAACATACACACTCTCTCTCTATCTCTCCCTTGTCACTCCTTCTCTCTCTCCATTTCTCACTCTCTATATTTCTTATTTCCTACATCTCTCCCCCTCCAACTCCATCTCTCTTATCAATCCCTCTCTCCTCCTCTCTCTCGTCCTTCCTCTCTCTCTCTCCCCCCTAACTCTCTCTCTATCTCCCCCCTAACTCTCTCTCTCTCTCTCTCTCTCTCTCTCCAATACTCTCTCTTCCCCCATCACTCTCCTCCTCTCTCTCATCCTTCCTCTCTCTCCCTTTCTCTCCCACCTCTCTCTCTCTCTTTTCCCTCCAATCCTCTCTCTTCCCCCATATCTCTCTCTCTCTCTCTAATCCTCTCTCTTCCCCCATCCCTTTATTTCTCTCTCTTTCCACCCCTGTCTCTCTCCAAGTACATTACTATATCCATCCCTCTCTCCTTCTCACTTCTTCTCTCCCCCTTCTTTCCATACATCTTACTTTGTCTCTTTATCTCACCCCTAAACATACACACTCTCTCTCCATCTCTCCCTTATAACTCTCTCTCTCTCTTTCTTCTTAGTTATGTAAACTAATGAACATAAATATTTGTAAATATAAAGTAGATTATGGAGTAAATATGAAAAGAGGTTTTATTTACTTAACATACCTCTAGTTTATTTATATTTTTATTTATTTACCATACCCCTTTTCTTTACTATGGTATTTGGCCCATAGGCTTATTATATAATTACATTTTTATTTATAATCCTATTTGATATATTTTTATTTATTTACCTTACCTCTTTATGCCTCTTTTATATTTATTTATTTACCATACCTCTTTATATATATTTTATATTTATTTATTTGTTTATCATACCTTTTTATACCTCTTTTATATTTATTTATTTACCCATGGTATCTGGCCCATGGTATCAATATTAATATGTCCCATGGTATTCGTCCCATAGGCTTCATCTAAATAAAACCTCTTTTTAAAGCTTTTTTAAATATAAAAAGGTTTATGGAATAAATATAAAAAGAATTTTTATTTATTTACCATACATCTAGTTTATATATTTATTTATTTATTTACCATAGCTCTCAAGTATAAATTCATTTTACAAATATTTAATTAAAAGAAATATTAAAAGATTTTAAATTTTGATTGTTTGTGTTGAATTAACTCTTTTCCTTTGACTTAGGAAATGGTATTGACTTTAGTAAAGAGTAAATATGTTTAAAATTTTACTTAATTTGGAAATTCAATGTGGTAATTTTTTTTGTTAAAGGTAAATTTATGATCCATTCAAATTCACGTATATAATTTAATATCCATTCAAATTATATAGAGCATTTCCTAGATCCATCTGCTGGGATCCTCGGCCTTGAGAGGATCAAATCTCTGAGGTAAACCTCTTTTTTGATTGAGAAACTTGAGGAAGGTTTTCACCTCGAGAGATTGTTTAACAACTCTGAGTAAGATAGTTCGTGGTCATGTGCGACCAAGGAAAATCTATCGATAATATGAGGAACATATGCTAAATTTTATCAATAATATGTGAATACATCTAATATTAACATAACCATTTTAAATATGTTAAATATGTCTGATATTTATTGAGTCATTTTAATTTTAAATTTGATTAGTTACCTCAGTTTGTTGAGATGATAAATATTGTAAAATAACTTTAATGATGAAATAAAATTTTGAATGCAAAGTGACAATGTAATAATATTGAATGATAGAAAGTGTGAATAATAAGAATGTAGTCAATTACGAATAGTCTTCATTGTGATCGATTTCAAACTATTTTCTTCTACTATTCTTATTTTCACCCATGTTAGTTTCGTCATATTTTCATATTGATTATTTGAAAAGGACAGTTGGAATCGTAAACCATTTAAATATTTAGCTGGAGCTGTTGTAGTAAACATCATACCTTGTCTCTCTTGCTCTCCAATATTAATAGGTTGAATTACTATAACACAAAAATCAATGTACATTGTCAATAATTTTTTGTGGTTACATCGAAATCATTGCACACACACTATTAATCCAATGACTTTAGAATCAATGTACCATCATACATCTAATTACATCAAATTAGAAATCAACATATACGCTGAAATCAATGAAACTAATGCAAGAAATCAAATAATAATAGAAAACAACATCTACACTAAAATCAATGCATCTAATGCAAGCAATGAAATATGATTAGAAATCAGCATCTACACTCAAATAAATGAGTCTAGTGCAAGTAGGAAAATAGGATTTAAAGCCAAGATTTAAACTGAGATCAAAGCATCTAGTGCATGCAATCAAATAGGATTAGAAATCACCATCTACACTGAAATAAATGCATTTAGTGCAAGGAATCAAATAGGATTATAAATCATCTACATTTAAATCAATGCATTTAGTTAAATTATCTACATTTAAATCAAGGAATCAAATATAATTATAAATCAACATCTACATTGAAATTAATGCATCTAGTGCAAGCAATCAAATATAATTATAAATCAACATCTACATTGAAATTAATGTATCTAGTGCAAGCAATCAAATAAGATTAGAAATCACCATCTACATTGAAATCAAGGCATTTAGTGAAAGCAACCAAATAGGATTAGAAATCACCATCTACATTGAAATCAATCCATTCAGTGCAAGCAATCAAATAGGATTAAAAATAATCTACATTGAAATCAATTAATCTAGTGAAAGAAATCAAATATAACCAAAAATCAAAATCTACATTAAAATTAATGCATCGAGGGAAATCAATCAAATGGGATTAGAAATCATCATCTACACTGAAATGAATGCATTTAGTGCAAGAAATCAAATAGGATTAGAAATCATCTACATTAAAATCAATCCATCTAGTGTAAGTAATCAAATATCATTAGAAATCAACATCTACACCAAAATCAATTCATCTAGTGCAAGAAATCAAATAGGATTAGAAATAACCATCTACATTGAAATCAATGCATCTACTGCAAGAAACCTTCTTCCCTCTCTCCACCATATATATCTATATATCCATCCATCTCTCCTTCTTTTTCTCATTATCTCACCCCACCATACACACACTCTCTCTCACTCCATATCTATCAATTTCCTTGTCCCTCCTTCTTCTCTCATCTATCTTTTTTTCTCTTCACCTTACGTCTATATCTATATCTCACTCTATCTCTCTATATCAACTCCAAAACATAAACTCTCTTTCTCTAATCTATCTATCTATCTATCATTCCCTCCTCCTCCTCCTCTCTCTCTCTCTCTCTCTCTCTCTCTCCACCCCCCCCTCTCTCTCTCTCTCGCTTCTATATCTCTTCCTTCCTGCTACCCTTTCTCCCTCTCTCTCCATCTTCTTTATCACTCCCTCTCTCTGTCTCCACCTTTCACCCTTTATGTATTTATTCTTACCTCCCACTCTCTCCCTCTCCATCTTCATATCTCTTTCCCTACCTCTCTTCACTCTCTCTCTTCCCCCCCCCTCTCTCTATCTTCACCTTCTAACTTTGTTACCATATGCCTCTCTCTCTCCTTCTCTCCCCCCTTCTCTCCATATCTCCTTATTTGTCTCTTTATCTCACCCCAAAACATACACACTCCCTCTTCATCTCTCCCTTGTCACTCCCCCTCTCTCTCCACTACTCACTCTCTATGTATTTATTATTTCCTCCCTCTCTCTTCATCCAGCTCCATCTCTCAATCCCTCCCTCTCTCCCCCTCCTCCATATTTATATCCCTCCCTCTCTCCTCCCCTCTCTCCTCCTCTCTTTCAAGTCCCCTCTCCTTTCCTTCCTCTCTCTCCCTTTCTCACCTACCTCCCTTTCTCTTCCCCCATCTCTCTCTCTCTCCATCTCTCAATCCCTCCCTCTCTCCCCCTCCAAATCCATATTTCTATCCCTCCCTCTCTCCTCCTCTCTTTCAAGTCCCCTCCCTTTTCCTTCCTCTCTCTCCCTTTATCTCCTACCTCCCTTTATCTTCTCCAATATCTCTCTCTCTCTCTATCTCCCCTACAATCCTCTCTTCCCCTATCACTCTCTTCCTCTCTCTCATCATTCCTCTCTCACCTCCTTCTATTTGACCCCCCAACTCTCTTTCTTTCTCTCTCTCTCTGTCCTCCAATCCTCTCTCTTCCCCCATCACTCTATCTCACTCTCCAACTATCTTACTATTTTTATCCCTTTATCCTTCTCTCCCCCCTTGTCTCCATCACTCCTCATTTCTCCTTCTCTCCCCCTTGTCTCCATCACTCCTATGTATCTTTATCCCACCCATAAGCATACACACTCTCTCTCCATCTCTCCCTTGTCACTCCCTCTCTATGTATTTCTTCTTCCTTTCCTCGCTCCGCCTCCAGCTCCATCTCTCTATCCCTCCTTCTCTCCTCCACCTCTTATCCTTTCTCTCTCTCCCTTTCTCTCCTACCTCCCTCTCCCTTCCCCCTTCTTTCTCTCTCTCTCACTCTCTACCCTCCAATCCTCTCTCATTCTCCCTCCCTCTCTCCTTATCTCTCTCCCACCTCTATCTTTATGTCTCCCTCTCCCTCTCTTACCCTTCTCTAACTCTCTCACTCTTCTCACTCTCTCTCTCTTCATTCCTCTTCTCCCTTCTCCTTCAATTTATCTCCATATCTCCCTTGTCACTCCCCCTATTTCTCCACCTCTATCATATATCATGATATATTAATATATATTAAAATATAATAAATTTAATATTCTATTAATCTAAACATATTAAATTTAATATTTTAATATTAATGTTATGGTTAATAATGTTTTTTTTTGCATGGTATTAATAATAATTTGGTCCATGGTATTTGACCCTTATACTTCATATATAATTAGATCTTGATTTCTAATGTATTTGATATATTTTTATTTATTTACCTTTCCTCTTTATACCACTTTTATATTTACTTATTTACCATACCTATTTTATAAATATATTATTTGGCCCATGGTATTTTCCCATTGTATTATTAATAATTTGTCCCATGGTATTTGGCCCATGGTATTAATAATAATTTTTCCCATAGGTTTCACCTAAATAAAACCTGTTTTTGAGTTTTTGTAAATATAAAGTGGTTTATTGAGTAAATATAAAAATCGGTTTTATTTATTTACCATACCTCTAGTTTATTTATATTTTTATTTATTTTCCATACCTCTTGAGTAATATAAAAAGAGATTTTATTTATTTACCATATCTTTTTTTTTTAGTGTTAGTAAACTCTTCGTATTTTAAGTTTATATCGTTTAAATTTATTTTTAATAAATTTTTAATTGTTCATTTATATGTTTATGTAAGCTATTGTTCAAGCCGACATTTTTTTTGGCTTCCGACATACTTACACATTGGGGTCATACTGGGCTGTAGAATGCGCCTCTCGGCGCAATAATTGTATTAGAAATTGATATATGTTTTAGTACAACGCGATTTTTATTTTTTTATTTTTTTTAATTTAAACCTTAAACCGACATTTTGTATGAGGACGTGACATACCTGACATCGGGGTCATATTGGGCTGTAGATGACCGACATTTTGTATGAGGACGTGACATACCTGACATCGGGGTCATATTGGGCTGTAGATGCACCTCTCCGCGCAATAAACCGACATTTTGTATGAGGACGTGACATACCTGACATCGGGGTCATATTGGGCTGTAGATGCACCTCTCCGCGCAATAATTCATTGGTTCGAAGTGCCATTTGTAATTTATACATATTTTTAATTTATATTAGGTAATATATATGTTTTTGGGCTATAGGATATTAAATGTGGTTGAATATATATTGCTAAATTTTAACAAATTTAAATTTAATTCTAGGCAATATATGCCCAAAAACATTTAATATTTTATAGCTTGGAAAATAATGCTCTTTCTTATGTTGTGTTGAGGTAGGAAGCACAGCTGGCTGCGAATGTTGGAGGTGACAGCACATGTGAGCCAGTAGAGAGAACTTTGACAGAGATCTAAAGTGTGATTTTTTTGAGGGTTTTTTTTTTTTCTTTTGAATTTTTAGTTTCATAATTTTTTTTTGTTAAATTTTATTTATTTGGATGGTTTAAATTAGTATTTATTTTATTTTATATGGATTTAACACTTTCTAAATTTCTTAGTTTTTTCTATAGTAAACAATTCATCTATCAACTTATAATTTCAATAAATCTTTACTAAATTCTAAACAATTTAAATTTAAAAAAAAACCCAAAAAACTTATTAAAATACAATATTTTCAATGACTACACCCTGATCATGCACTGTATTTAGCCAATTCAGTCAATGATTTACTTAATGGATGGTAAATATTCATAGTGACGAAGGTGGCCGAAGATAACGGCAGGACAATTCACCTTGATTCTCTACTATTAATAAGTCGCCGCACTCAACGAGAGAAATCAAGTCATACGGGGAAGAGTGGACGTAATCTTCCTAAAAAATTGTCACATATTAGGTCAATCATCTCTCAACCCACAGGCTGCTTCGCTTTGTCTAACCATTCCAAAACTTCTAGCAAATAGGTCATGGCCTAACTAGATCGTAAACGGCTTCTCTGAGAATGTGACCTTTCGTGTCATCCGATGCAGTAAATTTTCAATAAATAACTCATTTGCTTCACGGTAACATTCAAAGTCATGTGTCCTGATGCAAATTCATTCAAAATTAACACATTTCCTTAAATATTTCATTTTTAGTACCACCCCATTGTAATTTCTATGTTCAAGTTACAGAATGTATCAAATAAATCTTTGGTGCGATTGGACTTGAACAGTGGCTTGAACAATAACAGCCATTAACAGGAGGAGCAGTGCTTCCTTGCACGGTGCGTGCTTCACGTGAACATGTATGAAATGATGCGGAAAAACTTATAGGCGTCCGTGAATCTTAATTATAAGATCAAGAAGCATGCTTCATTATGATGATTTCCAATTATTAGATAAAGAATGTAAAATATAATAATCTGCCACCTGAGACAATTCAAGGATAAGAACTCCCCATTCAATATTTAGCGGCGTGAATCTTAGTCGATCTCCGATCTCGATCTCGTCCTTTTAAATGAACGGTTGTCACGAGTGGAATAAATCGAAGTTTAAAGTTCGAGTTGACCACATTTTCATAATAGTTTCAGATTTGATCTCAGAGATATGCTTACAACAGCACAGTAGCATGTATCATGACGAGCACAATCCACATGGCTGCTAATGACTCTGCACGGATGGCCATGCATCAACATATACATCATGGAGCGTCACCATCAGCATCGGCATCCATGGAACATTGCCGCCATCGCCATCAAGATACACATCGATGAAATACCAGGCTCTCATACCATGAAGAGAGGTATGTTGTTACACCAATTGAACTTTGAGTCTGGCTGGTCTGGCTCTAATACGATGAAGAGAGGTTTGTTGTTAGACTAAAACAAATAAGTATTTTAAAACTTTTTAAATCAGACATTAGGATTTTGAGGGTGGAAATTATGTATTTCATATTTGTCTAGAAATTTTCAAACAGTGGTAATCTTTGAATCTAGTTTTTAATGGTGTAAATGAATTCAACGCTATCAAAAACTTTTATAGCACCCAAAATGTTGAAGTTTAACACTTGTAACTTGGTAGATAAATGTTTTTCTGATTAATTAGGATTTGGTTGACCTTTCCAACCATGTAATGTGGTACATCCTTTAACAAGGTCAAAAAACTAATCAATCTTAATGAATAAATAATATGAATCAATGTATTATGTTAATGAATTAATAGTATGAATGAATGTATTATACATTAACTTATCTAATAAATATTTCTTAAGAGCTAAATTTTTCAATATTATTTTTTTAATAACTAATTAACCAATTCAATAATGGCTAATTTTCAATGGCTATCTCTTCGCAACTATGCATTCATACTATTTATTCATTTAGATTAACTTTTTCACTTTATTTTTTGAATAAATTACATTTGATAATTTGAAACATGGACCAAATCTTAATAATATAATTAATCCAAAAACATTTATCTACATGATCGCCCAATTTTTTGAAAATCTTTTTCTCGCAAATATGAAGACCGGTAGACTACGGCCTTCGCAAATATCCGTTGACGATGGAGGCCGGGGATGACTCATGGATGCGTATTTTCATGGCGATGGCGGCAATGCTCCTTTGATGTTGATGTGTATGTTGATGGTGACAGAGGCACTCAGATGCTCCATATTTGAAAATCTTTTTTCTCGCAAATATGAAGACTGGTAGACTACGGCCTTCGCAAATATTCGTTGACGATGGAGGCCGGGATGACTCATGGATGCGTATTTTCATGGCGATGGCGGCAATGCTCCTTTGATGTTGATGTGTATGTTGATGGTGACAGAGGCACTCAGATGCTCCATATCTGTGTATGTTTCATGCATGGCCATCTGGTCTGCAGAGTCTTAATGACTCTCCAGCCGTCGATAGTGCTGGCCATGTGTCATGTCCATTCCGGAATCTTCCGGTCACGACATGCTCGTAAAGGCCACTACGATTCCTACAAATCTGAGCTCGATTTCGCGATGATCAATGCAAATTTAAAACAAGATCTTGGGGAGCTGACCAGTTAGTGTTCTATGCATGGATGCCCTGGGTAGCGAACGATTCAACAGAAGTCCCTCTCTTCAAATATCATCAGATATTGAAGACAAAAGTAATGATGAAGAACTGGGGAAAACCGTCGAGGAGGATCACTCCTCCCCAGATTTGGACGCCAAAGAGATTATTAGCTGTAGGCTAAATAAAGAGGCTGAAGATGAAATCGATCAACTGACAGCAAAATTCAGGAGTAGCCTCATGAAAACCATATATGGTGAAGTTAGTGTTTCACAAGATAGAAACCCTCCTGTGGAGAAGTGTCCGAAATTGATGATAACAACGATCGTAGTGCACCGCAGCTCCATCTCTTCTAACAATTACTGCCACCACTCATCCTGTGAAAGGAAAAAATCTCTTATTTTGGAGCCCGAGAGTTCCCTTTTTGAATGGGAAAAAACTGATGCTACAAAGAAGATTGAAACTCCCCGAGATGATCTTGGACGGGCAAAGTTACCACTTCCTCCTCGGCTCAGGGAAGCCTCTTACAGAAATCCACTCCAGATCGGCTCGCCCCACAGTGATTCGATTGAGTTGCAACTACCAAGCCCTTTTGAACAATTTTTCAGTCCCCAAGAATCGTTGGGGCGAAATAACGTGCAGTCAGCACTCTCCAAAATCGCGAAAAAGCAGAAGCAGATTTCGGTACCATTTACTCTTTCTGCAAGAAAAGTCATTGTTTATTACTGTTTAGATATTTTACTCTTTCTGCAATAAAAGCAGATTGGAGACATTTTACTGTTTAGATATTTTTGTATGATATCTTGGAATTCTAAAACCCGTTCTTGCTCCCATTGGATTTTAGGTTAAGCTATGGAGGAGCACTCTAAATCTGATACGAAAATGTGGAAAGCTTGAGGTCTGTGCTCTATTTGGTTGTTACCATTGTATTTCTTTTCTTTCATTTTCTATGTTTTCTTATTCGTAATAACTACTTTACATACATTTTCTTCATGTTTTCCCTCAGTTGTCGACTCATCCATGCTGGCGTCCGGCTGCTCACGCAGACCCAGATTGCAGGTATGCCACGGTATTTGAAATGCTTGTTATAGTACTGATCAAACTAAATATTTGACGTTCTAGTAGTCATTGTTAATAGCGATTTTTTTTGGGTAAGATTATATTTTTATTATTATGTTTAAAAATATTATTTGGGGCTGAGGAATTGAATCAATGACTTCACATTAAAATTTGGGTAAACTAAAAATATTATCTATGGGTAACGAATTGAATCAATGACTTCACATCAAAAAGTGTGTCACTATTCGATTTTTCAGCAACCCATTTCCTTTTGTAAATTGAATAGGACTATATAAATATGTTACTAGATTGGGTAAGACTATATCTTCATCATCTTATCTAAATATATCACCCGAATCAAATCAAGACAAGGAATTGAATTGAACAAACAAATTAAATATCAAAGTAATTAATTATCTTTTTATATTAAATTATATATATATAAAGAGTTTGTATAGAGAGATGAGTTTTCATTTTAAACCATGCAACAAATACACAGAGTTGGTATAGAGGGATGGGTTTTCATTTTAAACCATGAATATGTAACCAGAGCTTACATAGGAACCTTCAGCAACAAATACACTTCTAACTCGAACCGGAAATTTGATGTTCAAAGGATTATAATTTAAAATCATTTACCTTGAAATTCCATTAGAAAGATAAAATTATAATGTGGTTAACTAACCATGAAAGAAGATTATTTAACATGAAGTTGCGAATTCTAATGCTTCATTTGGTCTCTGCCCTTTATAAAAATTGAGGTCATTTTCAACTTCTGTTTAGGTCATCGAGATTGGTGCAACATCTACAAGTTAAACTGAGGTCAAAGTGGGTGAAGTTCATGCAATCCCAGCGAACATTTTGCGCTTCACGGCAAATTTCAACTGAAAGATAAAGGTTTTGTCCTTGCGCGCAGCGGTTGTCTTTTATGAAAAGGATGACTGTAGATCAGTGGATTTGTTAGTTTGGTTGTGGCGCTGGTTGAGAATTTGAAATACTTTGGATAATTAAATTGCAGGGACAATTATATTTTATAATTCGAAGATAAACCATTTGTTAACTGGAATGGTGTTCACGAAAAAATGTATTTCTACTATTAGGGAGATTTTCAAATAATATTCTTTTTTGAAATATTCATAATTTGATGGATTTTTTTTAAATGTAGATATAATTGTTTGTGTAATGGATGGTATTTGCATTTTAAATTTTGATAATTAATTGGATTATTTTATAAATTTAATAAAGAAATTTTTTTTTGTTAATTTTAGTTACCGATCATTGTGAGAGTGTAACGTGGTTATAAGTTAATTATATATAGGTTTTCTATTTTTCCAATTTTAAAATTACATCTGTGTACAACATATTTATCATGTTTGTCGTAGGACATACACATGCAACATTTTTATCATGTTTTTCGTAGAACATAAATGTTTGGAGGTTAATCTGTAACATATTTCTTAGTATCTAATTATGTAAATTTAAGAGTTTTCTGTATTTACTCATGTTTCAAGAGTACACTTTATGTCATAAAAGATTGTATTATTTTTTATTTATGTAATTGTTGTTGGAGATATATGTAAATTGTTAACTAAATGATGCATAATTGAGCTTATATATGTTTTTTTTTAATTAACGAAATTTAAATATATATCATTGCAATTTTCAACAATTATTATTTTGATTTTTAATTTTTTTTAATATTAAATATGAAAGATAAATAAATTTATTATATTTTTGTTTAAAATTAAAAGTTTAAGATCTCCTCATCGGGGTGTAATTAGGAAGATCACACTTTCCATCAGTATTAATGATAGTGGTCTCGGAGTTGAAGCCCACCACCCTCCACATGAGTGGCAAGGTTGGTAGGCAATACTATTGCATGTAGAACGGGGTAAGGTGGCAGGGCAGATGCCCATGCATGGAACTTAAAATAGGGTGGAGGAAGGCGTCTTATTGTGCTTGGTTCGAGTATTCAACCTTTGTGAAATTCGGGTATGTGCTTGGTTTTCTCTACCTTGTTCATGCCATGTTTATGTTTTTTGAGTTGGGTCAATCTCTGTGGGAGCCAAAGGGGAGTAAGCGGGGCTGGTATAGTCTTTTGTTGGATAGGGTAGAGCAGAATCATTCTGACTCAGTTTGGGGGAAGGATGGGGTCTTGTTGGGTCTCTACCTCTATGTAGCATTAGGAATTGGGTATGGTCTCATCATGCATCCGAATTTGAGTTTGTTAGGTAAGGGATGGCACAGGGTAGGAATGATGAGAGGTTGGGAAACAATGCATGGGTACAAAATTAAGGATCAGTCTAGGGTTGTGCTTCTATAAGAGGTTTCGCGGATTAATACCCCCTCGATCTATTGGGGCTTTGTGTGCATGGGGATTGGGAGAGTGAATTCTACCCAGACTCGAGCAATAGGCATCGACAACCCCTCTGTCAATTTTGAGGGTGGGAGGTACGACACGAGAGAGATCAAGAGATTGAAATATGGTGGGAACCCTTGGGGGGATGTGGATAATTATTGGGGTGCGTGCAACCATCAAGAACATGGGATGGCTGATAGTGAGTAGGGTATGAGGGAGAGGGGTCCACAGAGGGAAGGGCAAGGGAGAAGTATAGAGAAGAGACCCTCGGGGCACCTCTCTGCATGGACCTTTGATCGCTTTCAATATTTGAAATTACTCCTCTGTTTGATTGTGTGGACAAGTCACCTACCCATAAACCTGGTCAAGGACTGTGGGATGGCTCACTCCAAGAGTCCTACAGCACACAACCACTCCAAGAGCCCTGTCGCTTGTGGCTATCACCTGAAGGCAGTAGAAGGCCAACCCAACTCCCCCTCGAGAAATCCAAGAGGTCGGAGGCTGACAATCGACGTGATCCAGGAAGAAGCAACAACTTACCATGAAAACACATTAGAGGAGATCCGAAAGCTCATTGAAAAGTGGGAAGCAGATATAAATAGGCATGCAGGGACACAGATGGATACTGAGGAATGGAGATGTTTAATACTGGATTCGGGCCAAACCTGAGGTAGACTAATGCTATTCAAAGAAAATATGTATCTTTATTGGTCTATGAAGAGCATCCTTGGAGCAGATTTCTATGATCTTGGTGACATTAGTCCAAGACTTCCCAGATTATAAGATTTAGTTTGATAAGATCAAGTTCCAGTTAGGGAAACAAGATGGGTTCCTCAAGCGTATTGAGCACAACCTCTTGTGTATTTCCAAGCCATTCGAGTAGGTTGGCACCTCGGTTCAGGATCCGACACCAGTGGAGTCGGCCTCGACTCTAGATGAGACTAAATAGTTTGTGGTTGGTTAAATACGCCCTTTTTCTTTATAGTTACATGCGCCTAGCATTTAAATTTCAATTGTTCATTAGATATGCTAGTCAATCTGTAAACAACTGTATATGTGTGAGTATCCAGGCTATGTTTGCTTGGTATGACAGACTCAAGACATTACTTTTTTGGATGGAATACCGCGCCATCAGGTGCCCAAAAAACTCGATTCCCCCCTCAGAGAAAGTTAAGGCCACCAAACTGGTAATTCTTGATGTATGTTGTTTATAAAATGAATGAAAAAAATACTACCAAAATTTAAAAAAAATTAAAAATTAAAAATTATTTTTTTTATTTTATTTTTATATGCATCAAGTAAATAAATATTTAATACAAATAATAAATTGAATCCATTTATGAATATATCCTTAACATTTTTTTTATTTGTAAATTTCTATATCTAAAATTCTCTA
This sequence comes from Pinus albicaulis, assembly GCA_034641835.2. Classification (NCBI taxonomy): domain Eukaryota; kingdom Viridiplantae; phylum Streptophyta; class Pinopsida; order Pinales; family Pinaceae; genus Pinus; species Pinus albicaulis. Next base: position 1,043,168,290 of record CM076584.1, on the reverse strand, counting down.
TTAAGAAAATTAAAATTGGATGTATATATATATATATTTTAAATTATGTCATATGTTATATATATTATATTTTAAAATAAGTTTTTTGAAAATATGTGTTCATGTAACTTTCGAATTTGATTTATTATAAGTTTAATGTTTGAATATAAGATGTATCATTTTAGTTTTTCAAGTTTTAAGTTGTTTTGGTTTATATTGAATTTTAAAATAAGATTTTTGATAATATAAATTTATATGAAAAAAGATATTGGAAATTATTTTTAAAGCATAATTAGTTTAAGGATTTAGTCTATGTTTAATGTTTTTTTTTCTAATTTTGGAAGGATTATATCTTCACCATGTCTAATATATGATAGTGATGAATTGAATAGTAACTTCACATCAAGGAGTGTCTTAACAAAACGCTTGATCATCATTTATCTCAAGAAATTCCTTAACATAACACCCATTAAATTTTTTATTTATATTTTTAATATTTATATATAAAACACCCATGAATTTTTTTATAATATTTATAATATATTTTTTCAATTTAATTTTAATTTTTTAAATAAATAATTGTTGAATGTTTGTATTATTTGATTTTGTTTTTTTAATTGTTACATTTTCTAGAATTTTTAGATTGTTTTTTGCTAGTATTTTTAATGTTTATTTATAGTTTTGGTTTATATTTTCTATTTTAATTTTAATTTTAATTTATAAATTAAATAATTGTTGAAGTTTAGTATCACTTCATTTTGTTTTTTTTTTTTAATTATTTTTTTTTATAACCTATTTTCAATATCATAATTTTTATTTTATATATCTCTTCCACTCCTTTGGTAAGTACTTAGGTTTTCAAACAAGTAGTTTCAACTCTCTTTGTCCATATTGGTCTTAATTACATTTCTTAATTTGTCTAAAATTAATATAGAGTAGCGTGCTTTTCGGTGAAAACATTTGTTGTTCACAACTCTTATCTTTTTAATAAATTTTGCACTTTTCCTTTTTCAAATTTATTTTGTAATATATTAAATTATGATTATAAACCATCTCGTTTCATATATATATTTATATTTTCATATAAATACTTTTATTTATTTATTTTAAATTGGATAATTACCTGAAAAGTTTTTTATATATAAAAGATATTAACTATTATATATAAAAGATATTAAGTAAATTTTTGAAAAAAATAATGACAATATTATTTAAATAAATTTAGTTGTAAAATAATATAAAATGATAAAATCTATACTAAATAAATATTTATCAATATAAATATAACTAGATTTTTGGCTTCTGTGATCCATCAATAAATTAAGAAGAAATCTTTCCGTAAATATCACATTATCATGAACAAAGTCAATGCGTTTCGAACCAACCAGTGTGGTTCATCATGAGGACTAGGCGAGAGATAAGATCACTCATTAAGTTTAAATAAATGTAGAAGAGGGAAAGAAAACCGTTAAAAATAGCTAATTTAACTATAAAATAAAATACGGTTAGTTTTAATAATTAAAAAAAAAAAAAACGGCTAGTTTGAATATTAAAATCAAATGTTTAATTAAAAAATAAAAATAAATAAAAATAAAAATAAAAATTTTTATATATCAATTTTATAGTTTAATTATTTAATTTTTTATTAATTGATTATTAAAAATACAAATATTATTTTATTATAATTAGAAAATATATATATATATATATATATATATATATATATATATATATATATATATATATATATAATAAAAAAATAAAATAAAATAAAATACAATAAATAAATAAATAATTAAACAATAATCATAATAATAATAAATAAAATTATAAAAATAATAATAAAAATAAAAATAAAAATAGTTCCATTAATTTACAAATTTAATTACAAATTGAAACGGCTAGTTTGAATATTCAAATTAATAGTTTAATAAAAAATTATAAATAACAAATTTTATTTTTATTAATATCGTTAATTGATTTTTCAAATTACAAATATTATTTAATTATAATTATTACGCCGTAAGGCGTTCTTATTTGAAAACAACTTTGCTGGTGTGCATCGTGTCATAATTTGAAATCGTTAGATTAGATGTTAGACGATTAAAACATATTCAACCTTTGGATGAGAAAGCAAAAGTAGTTACAAAAATTTAGTTACGCGCTTTTCTGCTCGGTGGTAAATTTGGCTATGTAGAATCGGATGATCGATGTATTTGGGCTCTGTTAGGGTAACGATACGCTGTTGCAGCAATCATTATTTGCTTCATGCTGGATCGAGCTCTGCAAACCAGAATCTCTTTTCTCCTTCATCTCATTACATTGTACAGTGATCCAGATATGGCGTCCACTGTTTTGCCTCTCCTCCCTGATTCTTCCTCGCAGGAGTTCATTTGGGGGTGCTGAGGAAGAGGAAGACTTATTGGCTGGGCTGCCGATCGAGTGTTTCTGCTGCAAACGATAGCAAATTTTGCTGTGGAACTTACCCCAGATGCAGCCGCTGAACTGGCTCATGATTTGCTGCAACGCTTGGAGGCTTTCAATATGCATCCTACTGAGGTGGGGGCACATGTAAAGGCTCTTATAACTTTATGCAAGCGACAGGCATCCACTTCCGAAGAAGAAACCCATATTATTGTTGTGTGGGTTGATCAGCTACTTGCAAAATCTGAGGGAATATTGGATGAATATATATCGCAGTTTTCAAATGCTGAAAAAAATGACAGCTTTAAGACTCCTCAGCCGACAAGTAAAAGTTCTGGTTTTGGGGCAATGTAATGTTGTCTATTTCAGTACCTGCTGCTACTAAAAGTTGCAGTGGGCTTTAGAAGTGCTACAACTAAGACGGTTCATGAGCTTAATGCACAGCCATCGAATATCAATGAGTGCTTCACCCCAGGACAGCAGACCCCCTCCTTGGGAGGCCATACACCATCACCTGAATTAGATGCAGATGGTCCAGGCCCAACTCCGATCACTCCTGGAGCTTCTCACCGGGATTTGGGGTTTCTTTTGAGAAGGCGATGCATGGATGATAAAGCAGCAGTTCGCAACGCTGCTCTGACGCTGATGACAAAGTCAACCGCTCTCTTGTGTAAGCCTCCGGGTGATACCATGCTGCAAGCAATGCGTGCAGCTTGCAGTGACCCCATGGTTAGCATCAACAAGGCTGCATTGTTTGCTTTATCAGAGGAATACTTTCTGTGGATGGAGAATTGGTTCCGGTTGGAGAATTCTAGATGTAGTATGGCACTCAAATTAAAGGCAACCAATTTTCAGATCAGTGGCTTCAAATTTTCTTCACACAGCAAAAACTTCAGGTTTTGAAAAACTTTCCTACTCAAGGAGTGATTTCAGAATGGTTGCAGTCTGTGCCACCATTAGTAATGGATAATGAGTCAACTATTCAAGAGGAATGCCTGAATCTATTTCAAGAGCTTGTCTTGAACATAATATCTTCAGTTGCAGCCCAAAATGCGTCTGGTAGACGTTTAAAGTTTTTTGATATGTCTTCATCTCAAGGTCCAGATCAGGAGATGGTCTCATTATTCCCTCATGGTGTCTTGCCCTTGCTAAAAGGAATATTTGATGGAAATGTGGCATCCTGTGTGAAGCGAATATGCACAATGTTGGGAAAGAAGGGGCGATTGAAGGGTGGAATAGCCCTTGCACTTCAGAACATTATCACCACGTCTGAATCTGTAGCATTGAAGTATTCACTGTGGCAGCTAGCCTGGGGACTTGATTCCATGACCTAACTGCTCGATTTAACCCACTGGGCTAGGTTAACCCACTTGACTAGGTCTTTCATATAGTTTGAATAATTATGTCTGCCAAATTATTTCTTCATCTTGGTAAATTTCTGTGTTGAAAAACCTGTAATATATGGCAAGTTTTATTTTTTCCAAATAAATAAAATAGTTCTCATATTCAGAGTAACTTTTCCATCCTTGACGATTTCTGGGTCTTTTTCCCCTGTTGCAGAGGCAATTTGCAGTGCTGATGTTGTCTAATGGACTGTGTAAACGATCGTTGGAGTCAAAACATCTTCCGTCTTTACTTATTTTCTAAGAGATGTTTGATAGTTGGCTTTCAGTTCACACTATTAAAATATTCTCCGTATGGAAGTTCTGGATAATTGGGGTCTCAAGGGTCAAATCGCTCTCTTGCTTTGCTCTTGTGGAATAAGTTCATCATGTTTTAGAGTTAAACTGGAAGCTTTATGATATTGTAGAGTTCATGTTACTTGTTTTCTGGATAATGGGTTTGACAAGGTTCAGTTGAATATTTGGTTTCTGAACACTGTTGTTCTTTGGCCAATTTATGGGCCAAATAATGGGTGCATGTGAACCATGACCAGAGTAATGATTTTGCTCTGACTCTCTAGCTTTGTTCTTGCAGAATCAGTTCATAATGATCGCAGAATTTGACTGGAAGAAAACAACAGAGCCTGTTATGAAATTATATACTGAAACTACTGATGGTTCTACCATAGAAGCTAAAGAAACTGCTTTGGTTTGGCATCATCAAGATGCTGATCCGGATTTTGGATCATGCCAATCCAAGGAGCTTTTAGATCATCTGGAGAGTGTGCTTGCAAATGAGCCTGTGGAGGTCAAAAGTGGCCAGCATATTGTTGAAGTTAAACCCCAGGTGCGGAAAGTACTTATATATGTGAGCATCAGAAATTGTTCAGTACTTTTATTCTCTATAAATGCCAAACATATCTAACATATCTATATTCTTCTTAATTCTCAGACAAAAAATTCTCAATCCACTTGCTTCCACTCTTTTATGTTTAAATTTTTAATATCTAATTTATTAAATATTTTGAAGTTTTTTGGGTTTTTATTTTACTGGTTCACATTTTTCCTTGTATTTTTTACAGTAATTCAAATCATCTCAAAACCTCCACTTCCGCAAAAAAATTTAGTTACATTTACATATTTATTATTTTTTTTAAGTATACAATTATCTTATGTAACATAGAAAAAATATTTTTCATTTCATTTGTTTCATCATATTATGTTTGTATTTTGATTACCATTTCAATCTCCATAATGACTTGAGTCAAATTTCAAAACTAGAAGGATTGATTGTGTTCAGGGGTATGAACTGTTCCAAGGCATTGTAGACTGCACAATTTTCTTTTATTGATGTGACCCTTCTCTTCCTTTCTCTTCTATTTATTTAGAGTTTGCCCTGCGTAGTAACACACTGCTTCAGTACCTTCACTCTTCCAAGCTTGTGAGCCGTCTTTCCACCATGGGCACATCCTCACAGTATAGTAGCTCAGCCTTTATGCAACCCAGATCCTGTATGAATTTTATAGCTATTTTCATATTATTCACTCTTCTAAATTCCATTATCCCTGTACATGGAGAGTCTGAAAAGAACATTCCTGTGACCTCCAAGTTCCAGACCATAAAATTTTATAATGGCTATTCTAATCTCTAGGGTCCTCAGCATCAGCAAGTGTCAGAGGATGAGTCCTCTACCACAATTTGGCTTGACAGTTCTCCAGGTTAATTTTGTTTGGTTTATCCTTAGGTAGAATAACTAATTTTTGCATGAAATGTGATGCAGTCTAAAGAGTGTTTGTCTCCCTGACTATTGATGTCAGCCATGGTTTTGGAGTCTCCTTGACTCATCAGTTACCTCTGGTATTCTTCCTAATCCAAGAGATCTGTTGTTGAATGATTTCAGGTAGTGGATTCAAGTCTTTGAAGGCCTATAAGTCTGGATTCTTCAGTGCTACTATTAAGCTACAGGCAGGTTATACAGCTGGAGTCATCGCAACACTCTATGTAAGTTGCATCTCAGCGTTAAATTATCTTTTCCTGGAACTTGGTTTGTTCATGAGGATTGCTAATGTCATTCAAGTTGCATAAAGAAGACGAAGGTGCATTTTACAAACCTGGTTGCTGATGCATAACTCTTCGGTCTCAAATAATAATTTGGAGGTGCATGGTCTTTTTATATGCTGAATGCAGATTCAAGTGGGTCTGTGTTAATCTTTATTTATGTATATTTAACTGTATATGAGGGTCTGTTTCAAATTTTTTGTCATTATTATTATCTAATTTTAAGAGATCGCAATCAAACCAAACACCACATTCTTTGTAGTAGGAAATAGGTGGAAATGAGCCTATGGAGTAAGAAATGGGTCGAGATGGGTCTGTAGTATGTGAGATGGGTCTGTGCTAACCTCTTATGTGTATTTACGAAGGTACTTATCAGATATGGGGTAGTGTCTTATGTCACTGGATCATATCATATGTATACACAGAGAAGCTGGTCTAGGTGTGTATGTGCTGCTATTTTTGTACATTGATTACATGCATGTATTTCTCTGTGCCCTTGCAGCTCTCCAATAACCAGGATTACCCAGGTCACCATGACGAAATAGACATTGAGTTCCTGGGGACAACACCAGGAAAACCGTACACCTTACAGACCAATGTTTACATAAACGGAACAGGGGATGCTCAGGTTCTCACAGGCAGGGAGTTGAAATTTCATCTCTGGTTTGACCCAACTGAAGACTTCCATGACTACATCATTCTCTGGACTCCAAGTTACATTATGTAAGCCTGATTTCTGTGTAAAAATTTATTAGTTTTGGTTGCATTGCAGCTCTGATCCAACTCACCATGTTGATTTATGGCAGCTTCTATGTAGATGATATTGCTATCCGAAAGTACCCAAGAAGAATTTCATCTACTTATCCATTGAGGCCACTTTGGGTATATGGATCAATATGGGATGCTTCCTCTTGGGCTACTGAAAATGGCAAATACATAGCAGATTACAGATATCAGCCATTTGTTGCTAAGTTCTCTAGGTTCATTCTCAGTGGAGCCCAGCACCCATTCTTGGGTTAAAAAAGGCAGTTGATTGAATTTTATCCATCTGCAACTCTGTTATAGTATAACAAGCCATGCTCTTGAGAAGATCCTGACACTGGTTATGATCTGCTGGAAAATCCGATTTTTAGGGGTAGCACATACAGACGAATTATATTTGCCACAAGGTATCATTTTTCCTGAGCAATCAGAAAATCATGCCCTTGTGTACTTGTATAGAAGAGAACCCCACATTGAGGAGTTAATGTTGCTTTTCTCCTTTGCAACTTGCTGGATAGTCAATGACGGCTGACTAATTTCTCTATTTATACACAGATCTACTAATGTTTAATTACTTGATATGTTATTCAAATTTTCCTGTGATATATACCTTCTATCAAAACTTCATATATTTGTATCAAGTAGCTTGTAGCCTTGGAATGTTTTTGGGAAACTGTAAATAAACTAAATGAATGTAAAAGAACTGATACTTTTATTCTCTATAAATGGAGTGCTTCACAGTTGGATTCATGCTTGAATTATGTGGTACGGGATTGGTTGATTTCATCCCTGGTCGAATGGCTTTTAATAAGGAATTGTATAGGAACAGTGTAGTGGAATTCTATATTGGAGACTAATTGTAAAGTTAATTACCAAAGATTTTTCCTTCCCATATTTTGATATCAACATTCTAAACATAAATATAAGGTCACATCAAATTAATTATAGTTGCTTTCTTTCTAGCTTCTTCCTTACGACGTTTCCTTTGCAACATTAGGTGCAATTGCTAGTATATTATTATATTAAAATTCTATCTTAAAAAAAAAGGGGGAGGGAGGGGGGGGGGGTTAAGAATATAAGGTAGGGATCCAACACCTGCTTATATTCCAACCAACATCTCTATTGAGATTTATGGGCCTTTTTTCAATTTTAAGGGCCTCTCTTAACTTACGATGATGAAAATGATCAATCCTGGCTAAGACCTTAGCCTCTTCGATGCAGATATGATGGTTAGTTTTTTCCACATGTTCAGCTAGGGCAGAGGTGCGGGACCTTCCATGTCTAAGGTCAGCTGCATGTTCACATATCCTTTGGCTAATGGACCTACCCATTTCACCAATGTAAGGCGTCCCACATGAACAAGGAATAAGATAGACCCCTTTTCCATCATTAGGGTTCACAGGATCTTTAACTGAGTTAAGAGAGTTGCGAATCGTGTTAAGGGGTTTGAAGGAAGAGGAAACCCTATGCTTCCTTCTATTTATTTATTGATTGTATTGTATTTTATTTTATTTTTATTTATTTATTTTTAAGATAGAATTTTAATATAATAATATATAATTATAATTAAATAATATTTGTAATTTGAAAATTCAATTAACGATATTAATAAAAATAAAATTTGTTATTTATAATTTTTAATTAAACTATTAATTTGAATATTCAAACTAGCCATTTCAATTTGTAATTAAATTTGTAAATTAATGAAACTATTTTTATTTTTATTTTTATTATTATTTTTATAATTTCATTTATTATTATTATTATTATTGTTTATTTATTTATTTATTTTATTTTATTTTATTTTATTTTATTTTATTTTATTATATATATATATATATATATATATATATATATATATATATATATATATATATATATTTTCTATTATAATAAAATAATATTCGTATTTTTAATAATCAATTAATAAAAAAATAAATAATTAAATTATAAAATTGATATATAAAAAATTTTATTTTTATTTTTATTTTTTAATTAAACTTTTGATTTTAATATTCAAATTAGCCGTTTTTTATTTATTTTTTAATTATTAGAACTAACCGTTTTTTATTTTATAGTCAAATTAGTTGTTTTTAACGGTTTTGTTTGCCTCTCCTACATCTATTTAAACTTAACGACTGATCTGATCTCTCATCTAGTCCTGATGATGAAACACGTCAACTTTGTTCATCATAATGTGATTTTTACCGAAAAATTTCTTCTTAATATAAATATAATAAAATTTAAAATTTTCATATAATTATTAATAATTTATGCGCTAATCAATTCTATCTCATCATATTCTATCTCATCATAAAAATGAGAGAAATGATCACGTTAAAAAATAATTCTTTTCAATATTGTATCTTATTAGAAAGATAATCCAAAAAACACTCCATCCAATATTCTCTATCTAGCATAATTTATCTCCATATGCACCTTCTCGAAACTCCCTACATGATTGGAATTAGAATCAAAATCCTTATTACCTTATTTCAAGATCCATGTTCTTCCATATTGGCAAAGCCTTAAAAGAGGGGGCACACCTCAAAAAAGGGGGCACACCTCATTTTAATAGCAACAGGGCCTTCTCAACATCACCCTCTTTAAGAATTAAAAAAGCTAAGGTCGCTCTCGTAAAGACGGACAGGTCTTGTGCTCAATCCTGAGCGAGGGCGTGGCTCGCCGCGAGAGATTAACCGTTCCGGGCCAAGCCCACGACCTTTAAAGGTCTATGGAGGCGGCGTAGTGGTAAGGTCGCTCTTGTAAAGACGGACAGGTCCTGTGCTCAATCCTGAGCGAGGGCGTGGCTCGCCGCGAGAGATTAACCGTTCCGGGCCAAGCCCACGACCTTTAAAGGTCTGTGGAGGCGGCGTAGTGGTAAGGTCGCTCTCGTAAAGACGGACAGGTCCTATGCTCAATCCTGAGCGAGGGCGTGGCTCGCCGCGAGAGATTAACCGTTCCGGGCCAAGCCCACGACCTTTAAGGTCTATGGAGGCGGCGTAGTGGTAAGGTCGCTCTCATAAAGACGGACAGGTCCTGTGCTCAATCCTGAGCGAGGGCGTGGCTCGCCGCGAGAGATTAACCGTTCCGGGCCAAGCCCACGACCTTTAAAGGTCTGTGGAGGCGGCGTAGTGGTAAGGTCGCTCTCGTAAAGATAGACAGGTCCTGTGCTCAATCCTGAGCGAGGGCGTGGCTCACCACGAGAGATTAACCGTTCCGGGCCAAGCCCACGACCTTTTATACAGTGACATGTGGTTTAACGGTAAGTTTCGTTGGGTGAAACCCACGAGATGGAGGTTCAAATCTCATTGAGTATATGGCTTGTTGTGTCTTGGCTAGAAGAGTAGGCGACCCCATAGTGGACGTCTCGGCTCCTGTTGAGGCATAAGTTAATTTCTATTGTATGACTTGCAGGTTGTTGCACCTAGCCTAGGTTTATAGTGGCAACCAGTAGGATTTGATCCTGGGCCTTGTTCAGGATAACTCTCACCAGTTACCGATTATCCTAGATGGAAAAAAAAAAAAAAGAGCAAAAAGCTAAACCCTCTTT